>CM055119.1:49021303-50387986 GCA_029206835.1 Rana muscosa
ACTTTTTTGTATAGCGGTTATTAAAATGCATCTGAGCCGCATTGTCAAAGTATAGCACAGGTGGCAAAAATGTGGGCATCAAAGACAGATTTAGACATTCTACCCAAAGCACGCTGAGTGAGTGAGTGAGAACTTGTATAGCGCTGCAAATGCGAACCAAATCGCCTCAAGGCACTTTGCATCCAGAGTGGTCCTGATCCTTTCAGAAGAGGTGGGTCTTAAGTTTTTTTCTGAAGGCGCAATGGTTTTCTTCCATGCGGATGATCGGTGGTAGTGCGTTCCAAATCCGTGGCCCTTGAACTGCAAACCTTCGTTCTCCAGATTTGTAGCGGGTCTTGGGGATGCAGAGCAGGTTTTGATTTGTCGATTGAAGGGTCCAACCAGGGTTGTAGTGTTTTATTTTCTCGCATAGGTATTGCAGGGCTTTTTCTTGTGTGCATTTGTGGGTGAATGTGTCCCAATGTCTTGAATGTGACCCGATTCTTTACGGTTAGCCAATGAAGGGACCTCAGGGATGAGGTGATAGATTCCCAGGTTTTTTTTCCTGTTATCAGTCTGGCTGCTGTATTCTGGACGACTTGTAGACGCAAAATCTGATATTTTGGTAGTCCGAGGTAGAGGGAGTTTGTGTAGTCGAGTCGAGAATTAAATGATTGTTCCAACTAATGCTGCTGTGTCCTCTTCCGGGATGAAAGGGATGAGTCTATGTAGCAGGCGGAGAAGATGGTGGGATCCGCTGATTACTGATCCTATTTGTGCGTCCATGGTCATGTCCGAATCAAAGATTACTCAGAGGCTTTTGATTTGAGCTCTAGGGAGCGATGGTTTGTCCAAGGATGGTGGGTGGTGTGCCTGTTGTCCTATAGTTTTTCTTACGGTTTGCGTGGAGAAAGAAGTTCTGTTTTGGATCCATCGAGTTAGAGGGAACTATCTGTCATCCAATTGCCGATCAGTTGGAGGCAATTTTCTAGTGCATAGTACTGGTCTTTTTTTCTGGTGATGCGAAGGTAGAGTTGGGTGTCATCAGCGTAGGAGTGATAGAGCAGGTCCTGTTTGCCGATGATAGCACGGGCGACAGGGGTGATCCTTGGGGGACTCCGCATGTAATTGTATGTGCTTCTGAAGTGAAGGCTCCTAGTTTCACTGTCTGGGATCGATTCTCTAGGAAGGATGCAAACCAGGGTAGATCAGAGTCTGCGACTCCAGCTACTTCTGTGAGACGGGTGAGCAGAATTTTGTGGTCTACTGTGTTGAAAGCTGCGCTGAGGACTAGTAGCACCAGGAGGCACGATTCTCCGTCATCTGCTGCTTCGAGGGAGTCATCCCATATTTTTAGCAGTGCGGTTTCTGTCCCGTGGCCTGGGTGGAAAACTGATTGTAGTGGATCCAGGAGTTTGTAGGTGTGCAAATGGAGTTGTAACTGTATACGACCACTTTCTCCAAGATCTTCGAGATGGTGTTAAGGCTTGTTACCGGTCTGCGGTAATTTGGGTCCTTGGGGGTCGAGGTTGGGTTTCTTTAGGAGGGGTTTGATTATGCCCTGCTTGAGGGAGATCGGCACAGTACCTTCTTCAAATGATTAATTTATAAGATGTGTTATGGTAGGGGCCAAGATCACGGTACATTCTGGGAAAGCGTTCCTTAAGCCTGGTCCTCGTAGCTTAGTAGTACAGATATTCAATATTTCCTGGTGTACAAAACTAAAAAAAAAGAACCAGTCAATTCTGTTTAGATCTTAAAAGCGGAGTTCCACCCAAAAGTGGAATTTCCGCTCATTTGTCTCCCCCCCCCCCCTCCAGGTGCCACGTTTGGCACCTTTTGAGGGGGGAGGGGATACCTTTCTTTAACAGGTACCTTTTCCCCACTTCCCGGGAGATTACGTCAGTAGCTCGACTCCCTGCTCCTTCCCCCACCGCTGGGCCAGTAGGAAAGACCAGCGATGCCTCGCGCATGCGCAGTAGGGACCCGGTGTGAAGCCATAACCCTCATCGGCAATGGCGGCGGCAGCACCCGACAGCTGAGCGAAACCTCAGCTGCGGTGTCGACATCACTGGACTCCAGGACAGGTTGGTGTCCCATTGTATAAAGTCTGCTGCAGTATGTGTAGCTGCTGGCTTTTAATTTTTGCAGGGGCGGGCGGACCTCCGCTTTAACCACTTGACCGCCGGAATATTTACCCCCCCTTAAGACCAGGCCACTTTTTGCGATACAGCACTGCGTTGGTTTTACTGACAATTGCGTGGTCATGCAACGCTGTACCTAAATAAATAAAAATTCCCACAAATAGAGCTTTCTTGGTAGCATTTGATCACCACTGCGTTTTTCATTTTTTGTACCATAAACAAAAAAAGACTGGCAATTTTGAAAAAACAAAACAATATGTTTTACTTTCTGCTATAAAACATATCCAATAAAAAAAAAATCAAACTTCTTCAAAAATTTAGTCTGAAGCCTCGTACACACGGCCGAGTTTCTCGTCGAAAAAAACACGTCGTTTTTTTTAGACGAGATCCTTGGACAAGAAACTTGTCCCGGCCGAGTGTACAGACGCTCGATTCAAAGAACCCGCGGTTCTTTGAATGGAGCGTACGCGGTGACGTCATCGACTACGACGAGCATGCGCTCGTCACATTCGATGCCGTCGCCGCCATCTTGGTATACCCTACCTATGCCTAGGAAGCTACCGCGCATGCGTCAAATTCATTTCGAACATGCGCGGGCTTCCCGGAGGACAGGTAAGTGTACTGTGACAGCAGGAAGGTAAAGTCACCTGGTTGCATCCAGGGGGGTAGATATATTTCGCCCAGATTCAGGCTTTACGCCGACTTATACAACTAGGTGGAGAGTTGTATAAGGCTAGTGGGCTCATGGATGACTCATACCTCTAGGGAGAGGGCTGGGCGTCGTGCAGACAGGGAGTTGATGAGACCAGCTGAAGCTTGTCAGCTCATTTAGGCCTCTATAAGAACTCCCAGATTCATTAGGTGTTAGCTCATGCCTGGAACCAGACCTGTGTGGACTGTCTAGGGAGAGTGAACCCCTGTGCGGTGAGACAAAGCCTGTGTGGCTATTTGCTTGGACATTTAAAACCAGGGACTTAGGGACTAGGACAGCACTAGGCTGATCCCAGTTGTTAGTTAGGAAACCTGTATGTTTAGTCAGAGGTCAACTTGACCAGGATTTATTTTGGTTATGTTTCTTTTGCTTTGCTGTGTTTTGTCACTGTAAATAGAAAATAAACCGCACCTTTTTTGATTTTGAAAACCACAACCTCCGTTTGCTGGGCCTGTTTTGTGTGGGGAGCCCATCCCGGGGGTCACACACACCCGCTGCCGAGCTAACCCCCTCACAGTTGGTGGAGAACCAGTGGCAGTTTTTTTTTAAGCCAGCATGGAGGAGATACTGAAGCAGCTGGCTCTAGCAAATGCCAATCAACAGCAGACAAATGCAGGTTTGCAAAGGAGCCTTGCAGCCCAGCAGCAGACAAACGCAACTTTGCAACAGAGTCTGGAGGCTCAGCAACGAGCCCAGCAGCAATCTGAGGCCCGCTTCATAGACCTGTTGCAGAAGCAAGAGCAGAGACTACAACAACAGATGGAAGCAGTAATGCAGCAACGTCCGCAGACCAGTGAGGAAAGCCGTCCCACTAATACCGCGTCCTTTGGGGTGAGTCGTTTATTGACAAAAATGACTGGAGAGGATGATCCAGAGGTATTTTTGACCACATTTGAAAGGACCGCTGAAAGAGAAAAGTGGCCTGAGGAGCAGTGGGCTGGACTGGTGGCTCCTCTGTTAACTGGTGAATCGCAGAAAGCTTACTATGACCTAGAGCCTAACCAAGCAAAAGACTATGTGATGCTAAAAGCTGAAATATTGGCAAGGCTGGGTGTCACCCAGGCTGTCCGGGCTCAGCGTGTGCATAACTGGACTTTCCAGCTTGGAAAACCCCCCAGGTCTCAAATGTATGATCTCATTCACCTGAGCAGAAAGTGGCTACAGCCAGAGACTTTGTCCGCACCAAAGATTGTGGAACGTGTTGTAATGGATCGGTTTTTGAGAGCTCTTCCTACTGCCATCCAAAAGTGGGTAAGCCATGGAGACCCAGAGACGGCCGATGGTCTTGTGGATCGTGTGGAGAAATACTTGGCTACAGAGAACCTGACGGCCTCTTCCAGAGACACTCGGACTTTCCACCCTAAGACCAGACCATCCCCAGGGGCGGATAAGAGGATTCCAAGGGGTGAGGGTGGAGAGAGTGAGAGGGTGGGAGCTCTACCCCAAGTTTGGCGAGAACAGCCTGGGAAATCAGCGGCTCAAGAGGCGGCAAGAAGGATCGTTTGCTACCGCTGCCGGCAAGCGGGACATATTGCAGCCAATTGCCCGGTTGTGGAGGAACCCATGCAGTGTGACTTTCTGACGGGCAGACGTCAGTCGCTGTGTGCGACAGTCGCATGCACTGCCATTCGAGGAACTGAGAAACATTTATGCAAAATGTGTGTTAATGGTAGAAATGTTGTGGTATTGCTGGATTCAGGTAGCCTTGTGACCCTGATAAAGGCTGAGTTAGTTAAAACAGAGGTCTCTGGGAATAGCAAGGTAGCTGTTATTTGTGTGCATGGGGACACCCGAGAGTATCCAGTGACTACAGTGTGTTTCGAGACCCCCAAAGGTACCCTCTCTCATCCAGTGGGCTTAGTATCTCAGTTACCGCATGACGCCATTGTGGGAAGGGATTTTCCGAAGTTCTGGGAACTGTGGGATGATCCTGAGCCCCTCACTGGTGCCCCTATGTACCAGGAATGTGATAGCCAGAACTCCCCTGAGAGTGGTGAGGACTCTCCGGAATTTCCCTTATCAGTATTGGCAGGGGAGACTCAAGAAACTGGAGAGGAGCCCACCTCCTCAGACGAAAACCTACCGTCTGTGGAGTTTTCTGATCTTGAGGTTCACAGGGAAAACTTTGCCACAGAACAGTTGAAAGACCCCGCCCTAATAAAGGCACGGGAAAACGTAGTGAAAATAGATGGCGAGTTAGTGAACCCAGATAATACCTGCACTTACCCATACTTCAGCGTAGAGAAGGACCTACTGTATCGGGTGGCAAAAAGGGCAGAAGAAACCGTTGAGCAGCTTGTGGTGCCCAAACCTTACAGGAAGTTGGTGTTGGAGTTGGCCCATGGGCACATTCTTGGAGGTCATCTGGGGACAGAGAAAACCCGAGAGAGGGTATTACAGAGATTCTATTGGCCGGGGGTGATGAAGGACGTAGAAAATTATTGTTCCTCCTGCCCTGTGTGTCAGAGGTTGGCCCCGATGCCACATTTCCGTAGCCCGCTGGTCCCTCTACCCATCATTCAGGTCCCGTTTGAGAGGATCGCCATGGATTTGGTAGGTCCTATAATCAAGTCCGCTAGGGGGCACCAGTACATATTAGTTATAATGGACTATGCCACCCGTTATCCAGAAGCGATCCCTCTCCGAAATACCTCGGCCATAACCATAGCCAAAGAGCTATCTCTTGTTTTTAGCCGGGTGGGTATTTG
Source organism: Rana muscosa (assembly GCA_029206835.1). Classification (NCBI taxonomy): domain Eukaryota; kingdom Metazoa; phylum Chordata; class Amphibia; order Anura; family Ranidae; genus Rana; species Rana muscosa. The sequence goes on from CM055119.1 coordinate 49,026,847, forward strand.
TAAAGAACTGCTTACGGACCAAGGTACACCCTTTATGTCCCGGGTTATGAAAGAGCTGTGTAAATTGTTCAAAGTGACGCAATTGCGTACGTCTGTGTATCACCCCCAAACCGATGGGCTGGTTGAAAGATTCAACAAAACCCTAAAACAAATGTTGAAGAAAGTGGTGGATAGAGATGGAAAGGATTGGGACTGTTTACTTCCTTATTTGATGTTTGCTATTAGGGAGGTGCCCCAATCCTCTACGGGATTCTCCCCCTTTGAGTTACTGTATGGGAGACACCCAAGAGGGCTGTTGGATATTGCCAAGGAAACTTGGGAAAGTGAGAGTTCTCCCCACAGGAGTGTGATTGAGCATGTCGCCCTGATGCAAGATCGAATTGCACAGGTAATGCCCATCGTGAAGGAACATTTGGCCCAAGCGCAGTTGGCACAGCAGAGAGTGTACAACCGTGGAGCCAAGACCCGTACCTTTTCCCCGGGGGATAGGATATTGGTACTTGTCCCTACGGTTGAAAGTAAATTCCTTGCCAAATGGCAAGGCCCCTACGAGATAATGGAAAAAGTGAGCGAAGTGAATTACAAGGTCAGACAACCAGGAAGGCGAAAGCCCGAACAGATCTATCACGTTAATCTGTTGAAAGCCTGGAGGGATAGAGAGTCCCTAGTCGCAGACACTTGGTCACCAGCTCAAACTGGTTGCGTGATTCCTGAGGTTGGAATAGCAGCCACCTTGTCACAACCCCAACAACAGGAGGTTAAGGAGTTTGTGCTTCGCAACAAGGAGGTATTCTCTGAGCTGCCGGGACAAACATCTGGGGTAGAGCATGACATCATTACCCCGCCCGGTGAAAGGGTGAAGTTAAAACCCTATCGGATCCCAGAGGCTCGACGGGAGGCAATACGGGAGGAAGTACAGAAAATGCTGAACTTAGGGGTGATAGAGGAGTCCCAAAGTGATTGGTCTAGTCCCATCGTGTTGGTGCCTAAACCGGATGGGAGCTGGCGATTTTGTAACGATTTTCGTCAGTTGAACAAAGTTACAAAATTTGACACCTACCCCATGCCACGTATAGATGAGTTGATCGACCGGCTGGGAACAGCCCGATACATGACGACTCTTGACCTCACAAAAGGGTATTGGCAAATCCCCCTGGCCAAGTCGGCCAAAGAGAAAACCGCATTTGTAACCCCAGACGGGGCGTTCCAATATAAAAGAATGCCGTTCGGGTTACAGAATGCGCCGGCCACATTCCAGCGGAAAATGGACCAGATGCTGAGGCCCCATCGGAAGTATGCTGCGGCTTACCTGGATGACGTAATTGTCCATAGCACAGATTGGGCCTCACATCTGCCAAAAGTGCAAGCAGTCCTGGACTCTGTTCGGGAAGCGGGGTTTACGGCTAACCCCAAGAAGTGTACCATTGGGCAGGAGGAGGCCAAATATCTTGGGTACACCATTGGGAGGGGAGTAATAAAACCCCAACTCAACAAAGTCGAGGCCATCCAGAGTTGGCCACGTCCCAACAGCAAGAAGCAGGTACGAGCCTTTCTGGGAATCGCTGGGTATTATCGGCGATTCATTCCCCACTTTGCTTCTAAGGCTGTGCCCCTAACCAACCTGACGAAGGGGAAAGGGTCGGTCATGATTAAATGGACCCCCGAGGCTGAGGCAGCATTCCAATTCTTGAAACAAGCCTTATGTAGCCAGCCAGTGTTGTACTCACCCGACTTCTCTAAAGACTTTGTCGTACAAAGTGATGCGTCAGATGTGGGGTTAGGAGCAGTATTGTCCCAGGTCTGGAACGGGGAAGAGCACCCAGTCATTTACCTCAGCAGGAAGTTGAAGTCCCATGAGGTAAATTACGCCACCGTTGAAAAGGAGTGTTTAGCGGTGAAGTGGGCTCTAGATTCCCTTCGGTACTACCTGCTAGGTAGGCACTTTGACATGGTTACGGATCACGCTCCGTTAAAGTGGATGGCTCAAAACAAGGAAACAAATAGAAGAGTGAATAGGTGGTTCCTGGCCCTCCAGGAATTCAACTTCACAGTAAAGCATCGCCCTGGCGTTCAAATGGGGAATGTGGATGCTTTGTCTCGAGTACATGAATGCCTGATTGCTGGTGTTCCAACCCCGAGGTTAAAACAAGAGGGGGGGGTATGTGACAGCAGGAAGGTAAAGTCACCTGGTTGCATCCAGGGTGGTAGATATATTTCGCCCAGATTCAGGCTTTACGCCGACTTATACAACTAGGTGGAGAGTTGTATAAGGCTAGTGGGCTCATGGATGACTCATACCTCTAGGGAGAGGGCTGGGCGTCGTGCAGACAGGGAGTTGATGAGACCAGCTGAAGCTTGTCAGCTCATTTAGGCCTCTATAAGAACTCCCAGATTCATTAGGTGTTAGCTCATGCCTGGAACCAGACCTGTGTGGACTGTCTAGGGAGAGTGAACCCCTGTGCGGTGAGACAAAGCCTGTGTGGCTATTTGCTTGGACATTTAAAACCAGGGACTTAGGGACTAGGACAGCACTAGGCTGATCCCAGTTGTTAGTTAGGAAACCTGTATGTTTAGTCAGAGGTCAACTTGACCAGGATTTATTTTGGTTATGTTTCTTTTGCTTTGCTGTGTTTTGTCACTGTAAATAGAAAATAAACCGCACCTTTTTTGATTTTGAAAACCACAACCTCCGTTTGCTGGGCCTGTTTTGTGTGGGGAGCCCATCCCGGGGGTCACACACACCCGCTGCCGAGCTAACCCCCTCACAGTACACACACACACTTTTCTCGTCGAGAAACAGGCTGACGAGAATCTCGACGAGAAAATAAAAGGAAATTTTTCGTCGAGATTACTTGTCGGTTTTCTTGACGAGAAACCATACACACAAACGAATTTCTCGGCAAGACATCTCTGCCAGCAAGTTTCTTGCTGGTTCTTGCCGAGAAACTTGGTCGTGTGTACGAGGCCTAAGATGTATTCTGCTACATATTTTTTGTAAAACAAAATCCCAATAAAAGGGTATATTGATTGGTTTACACAAACGTTATAACATCTACAAACTATGGGATATATAGTGGAATTTGTATTTAAAAATTTTTATACAAGTAATGCCAGCGATCAGTGACTTGTAGCGGGACTGCGATATTGTAGCGGACGATTTGACCAACTAAAATTTTTGACACTTTGCAGGAACCAGTGACACCAATACAGTCATCAGTGCTAAAAATATGTACAGTCGCTGTACTAATGACACTGGCTGGGAAGGGGTTAAACATCTAAGGCGATTAAAAGGTTAACAGCGGGCCTAGCCAGTGTTTGTGTTTACTATGTGTACTGCATTTATTAGGGGAAGAGATGGATTTTAGTTCCTGCTTTGCAGGAACACAGAATCTATCCCTTCCCCTCCTGTCAGAACAGAACAGAACTCTTCCTTGTTTACATAGGCAGAGCTCTGTTCTAAGTCTCTGCCCGATGACAGCAGACATTGAGTGCCCAGAACCTGTAGATTGTCTTCTGCTGTTAAAAATCACAGCAGAATTGTCCTGCCAGTGGTGTGCTCACACCCCCTGCAGGCAGAAGTGTGGCATTTCGTATATATACACACACGTGATCCAGTTTACAGCTGCCACCCTGGCTGTAGCAGTAAAACTGCTATAGGGCGGTCAGCAAGTGGTTAAACTAAAGTTTGAGGCAGAATTCTCTCTCCCTGCCCCAGTGTTATGGTAGTGCCTAAGCAGCCAATTATCAAGCACCAGCATTGTCATGTGCACAGTAGTTAAGCCAGACAGTCAGAATAATGGCCAGACATTTAGCCTTTTTTTAGAAGCAGGCCTACAATGGCAGACTAAAAATATGTCTCTAACAATTGGATTAGTTTAAATTGGCAAATGTAGGAGTAAAGCATTTCTTAGCAGTGAGATCATCACTAGCTGATTTTCAATAAGAATGTGACAATTTTAGGCTTTAAAGCCAACAGTTGGGCAGCGTTGGGTATGGCACAGTGCAAAATCTCCCTCAAGTGAGCATCAATGGAAAATATACCAAATCTTGTTACTGCAATGTCCCAACAACTGACCCTAAAGAAAACTACCAAGAATGGACTAGGAAGGCTTAAGGCTTTAAGCCTGACAGCATGGGCATGCGGCCACCCCTGCCTGCTTGCTAGTAAAAATAAATATTATAAAGACTAAGGTCTCTAAGAAAGTTAAATGGGATTTGGGTGGGAAAACAAGGTCACGTGACATCTGGGAATTTCCCAGAATGTCATGAGACCCCCTTGGAATGTTCTGGAAAAGGGGCTTATTGTATAAGGCCCCCCTCACAGGAATATTCCCGCTAGTGTCGGCACAACCAGCTCCCCACCCTCCCTCCCTAGTCGCTAGGCACGTTATGTGCTTCCGTCACCCTTCAGATTTGAAGGGAGGACTTTGGTTATAGATATTCTGTATGCTCCAGTCCTTTAAGACTGAGCTGTTTTAAGTTTATTGTTTGAAAAGTTAGGAATGTTATGAATTAATAAAATTAACAAGATGTTATTATTTATTTATTTAACTGAATACGCCAATAAACGTGCCGTGGCCAATTTTTTTACATCAAATTTGCTGTGTGTCATTATTTAAGTAGGTATTAGCTTTTATGGTATTCGGGGAGGGTAAGGTGTGGCCTGCATTCCCATATGGGGAACACTCATCTCCATATCTACAACTCAACATTGGATGGATGGATAATCTTGTAGTGTCCTCAAAAATTAAAAAAAAGAGTCAAGATAGAGTAATCTATCTCAAGTCCAATCAAAAAGCTACATGACGGTCTGCTTTTCTTTTTCTGTTTTCCTTCCTTCTGTCCAGGAACTGGAATCACAGTTGAGTTAAACAGCTTATGAGCAGCACAGAAAGAAAAGTTTTATGTCAGCCTCAGGAATATGCTATAAATGGTTCTAGGGTTGGATCACTGTTTTTCTTGACTCCCTTTGGAAAACAGGCAGCAAGATCCTATACGCTGCTTCTTTTTCACGGGCTGGGGAGCACAAACAGCTGCAGCCTAATTACATGTAAACTGTACCAAAACATTCCTTTTATCACAGGCTGTAAATCTGTTAGCATCTGGCTTGCCTTTGTTTCTTGCACAAGATACAAGCTTGTTTCTACATTTTTCTCACCTGTAGCGGTGATTAAAATTCATTATAAATGAAAGGATCGCACACTAAAGCAAGTTCCTCTGTGTACCGTTCTAAACTCAAATTAGAAACAGCTGCTTGCTAATTCATGCAGTGATGTTTGGCCATGCTCTGTGAATCAATAATAATTCTGCCAATTTCCCGGGAAATTTTAGGGTGATCCGTATATTTAGCTATGGGTTTGACTTCCACAAAGGGATAGCAAAAGAGGAAAAGAGGGTTTATTTTCCTCCTCCTTTATTTTGCTTGTATTCTTCAATAAAGTGAAGGTGGTTTCTTGTGCTGGATTCCTACTAGGATAAAGATAAGTTATTTAATCTATATGTGACTAGTATGTATTTATTCAGAATGATGAGAGATGGCATCGCTGGAATATCGTTACAACATACGGATATAGAAGAATGTTTGAATTAGGCTTGCACCGATACCACTTTTTTAAGACCGAGTACAAATACCGATACTTTACTTTTTTTAATGTCATGTGACAGTGGCACTTATATGCAGCACTGATGATGCCTGGACTGTGGGGGGGTCGGTGTGTTTTTTTTATTAGATTTTTTATTATTTTTACAATTTAACCTTTAAAATATTTATTACAATTCTTTTGTTTTATCAGACCTGTTGAGGGTGCTTTGGTGAGATATCAGGGGTCTTAACAGACCAGACCCGAGCGGAGCACAGGAGGGGGACCGGAGCGGAGCACAGGAGGGGGACCGGAGCGGAGCACAGGAGGGGGACAGAGTGGGACTGGAGGAGAATACGGGGACAGTCAGGGGTGATCGCTGTGGTGGTGGGGGCAGTTACAAGCACCAATCCCCCTGTATAGATTTCAATAAAGCAGCAGAAAGCCGCAGGAGGGAGAGGAGAAGAAGCAGCTGTCAGCTGCTTTATTAAAATCTTCACAGGGAGATCGGTGCTTGTAACTCCCCCACCGATCACCCCTAACTACCTAGGTATCGGATCAAGCAACGGAGCATTTTCCCGCCCGAGTACAAGTACTTGGGCAAATGCTCGGTATCGGCACCAATACTAGTATCGGTGCAACCCTAGTTTGAATCATTACTTAACTTGTCCATATTTTAGGCACTGCACACATTGGAAATTTTTGCTTTAGTCCATTCTTATCCGAGTTTTCCTGCTAGGAACAAACTACTGAGATCAGACAATCAACCCTGCCAAAAACATGAAAATCAGAGGTCAATAAAAAGTCCAGCATGCACAATACCTAGATGCTGTAGTCACGATCCTTTGGGGCGTGCAAAGGAAAGGGCTTTGCAAATACAGGAGCAGAGTTGGATCTGGTTAGCTCTTTCATTTAGAGAAGTTAAGTTTATACACTTTAGAGCCTAGCCACAAAACAATAAAAAAAAAACAAAAAAAAAAAAAACAGAAGGTACAGAATGCTTTAGTAACGTATGAACAAAAATGTATGTACTGTATACAGCCCAAAAAAAGCAAACGATGCAACACTGCTAACAGGGCATGTTGATATTACCATCAAACCAATAAAGAAGGCTACTGAAACTCATTAGCTCTTTTTGTTGCATGTAAATTTTTCAGCATGTTGGAAAATCTGTCTGACCATGAATTGTTCACTTTTCTTTGGAGGAGAAGAAGAAATTAACCTTTTTGCCAAGTGTCATACATTTTAAATCAGAGCTAAAAGGCAAAACACAATTTATTTTATTTTATTTAGGATAGAGTAATGCCGCGTACACACGACCGTTTTTAATGTCATTGAAAAAACAACGTTTTTCTCTACGTGATTCTTCTCAAGCCTGCCTTGCCTACACACGATCGTGAAAAAAAATGCTCGAACAAAGTGGGGTGACGTACGAAACGTACGACGGCACTATAAAAGGGGAAGTTCCTTTCGGATGGCGCCATCCTTTGGGCTGCTTTTGCTGATCCTCGTGTTAGTAAAGTTTGGTGAGAGACGATTCGCGCTTTTCAGCCTCGTGCTCTTCAGTCCGTTACAGCGCGACGAATGTAATATCTCCATTACGAACGCTAGTTTTACCAGAACGAGCACTCCCGTCTTATAACTTGCTTCTGAGCATGCGTGTTTTCTTCACGTCGTTAAAGCCTACACACGGCCGTTTTTCACGACGAGAAAAACGACGACATGAAAAACGATGAGAAAAAATAGAGCATGTTCCAAATTTTCACGTCGCGAAAAATGCTCTGGAGCCTACACACGATCGTTTTTAATGACCAAATAAAAAAATGGCATTTTTCTCGTCATGAAAAACGGTCGTGTGTACGCGGCATTAGAGTTATTTAGTTCCCTCCTAGTAAGGCCGCTAGGTAAATTTCGTTTTTGGCTCCTTCTGTAATCAAGGGAGCAGAGATTGTTTGGCCTGGTCGGTTCAGGGTTTCATAGGCTGGCGTTTGATTCTTTCCCCCACCTCTAGAAGAAGCTTTTGGGGCTTGGAAAGGGAGATATCAAATAGCCAGTCTGAGTACTGATCAGGGCCTTGCTGATCCCTGGGGAGGTGTGCCCAGATGGTGGCTGAGCAGCTGATGAAAAGTCTGGAACTGTGGACATATAGTCTTTCAGCAGCATGGAGAGTATCCAGCCTGAGAAGGGGCTGTTGCCTCTCTGAGGCAAGCTTCAGATTGTGCTGCTGTTCTGAGGTCTTGGGGCTGGAGACCTGGAAGGGATCTTGAACTAGCTGCAGGACTTCACCACAGGAATCCGGTCTTGAGAAGAATTCTTCATCACAGGGATCCAGTTTTGAGAAAGGTTTTTCTCACTCACTAACTAAGGTGTGCCGGATGAAAGCTGGAATGAGTAATGACCCTGAACTGATTTCTGATGACAGTGTGCTTTTTGGGATAGTGCCAGGCTTTGCTCTGAGACCGCTCTACCAGGGTCTCAGATACTCCGGACTGAGTTTGCGAAGACTTCCCTCCTGTACTGTGCAGTGTTTGTGAAGTTGCACTGGGTACCTACAGCTGTGAAATTATGCAAGACAATAGGTGCCAAAGAGACTTGCCTCACGGTCCCCAGCTGTGAGGGTTTAGACCGTCTCCTCATTTACAGTATGTTGCTAACCGTTTGGAATATCCCATGCCCCAATCCCTTTCCTGTTATACGCTCTACAAACAATACATTACAAAAAGACAACCCCTAGACCCTAGACTGTTTCTTGAAGCCAAAGTGAATGGACTGTTGCTTGGGTGACAGGCAGCCTCTGTGCTGTTAGGAAAAGAACCAGTTAAGTTCAGCGGTGTTTGTGTGGCAGTTATTTTTTCATACAGAAATTATGTAAAGCCAACGTGAGGGCCCAAAGTACAGTTACAATACAATTCAGTACAGGAGGAATCAGAGGGCCCTTGTTATTAGAGCTTACAATCTAAAAGGGAGGGTCAAGTGACAAAAAAGGCTCATTAATGTGGGGTATGTGCTGATGGAGAAAATAAAGTATAGTTATTAGGTGGGATCCTCTAAAAGACAGATTAAGAGACAGTCGGACAGATTGGGGTAGGGACTCCTGTCAGGTTTTGTTTTTTGTGCCATCTGTGTCCCATTGGGGAGATTTCTCTTCATTCCCTATCCAGTAGCCACAAAAGGAGTGAGAGGAAATCCCTCCAAAGTGACAGAATCCCTGGTAGTCACCAGAACTAGTGTCCCCAGTAGAATATTTCCCGTCTATTGCTGTTCTGGTAACAAACCAAAATTTGGGATTTTCTTTCACTCTAGGTAATAATGGTAAATTGGACAAAGGGTTAAATGGTTGAACAGACAGCAATAAAAACCTGACAGGTATTCTAATCCCCCTCCACTCTTGCAAAAAGACACTAAAAAGATTTTAGCCTTAGTTATAATTTAACCACTTAACAACCACCTGCCGACAAATAACGGCGGCAGGGTGGTTGCTTAACTCTGGGAGGACGTTATATAACGTCCTCCCAGAATCGCGCTCCCGCGCGCCCCCTGGGGCGCGCACACGGGAAACTCCGTGACCGCCGGGTCCAGAGGACCCGGCGGATCACGAATCGCGGTAAATCGCCGCTGATAGCGGCCGTTTACCACGTGATCGCTCCGTCAAATGACGGAGCAATCACTTGTAAACAGACCGGCGTCATTTGATGACGCCGGTTCCACCCTCCCCCCTCTGTACCGATCGGTACAGTGTGAGAGGGGAGGGGGAGGGAGCGGATGGCAGCAGCAGCACTGTGGGCTGGATCTGTGACAATTGCAGTCACAGATCCATCCATCCATCCATCCCTGCTCAGCCATCCCTGTGCTATACCCTGCCAATACTCTGCAAAATACCCTGGTGCAATACTCTGCAAAATACCCTGGTGCAATACTCTGCAATACCCTGGTGCAATACTCTGCAATACCCTGGTGCAATACTCTGCAATACCCTGCGCAATACTCTGCAATACCCTGCGCAATACTCTGCAATACCCTGCGCAATACTCTGCAATACCCTGCACAATACTCTGCAATACCCTGCACAATACTCTGCAATACCCTGCACAATACTCTGCAATACCCTGCACAATACTCTGCAATACCCTGCACAATACTCTGCAATACCCTGCACAATACTCTGCAATACCCTGCACAATACCCTGTGCAATACCCTCCACAATACCCTGTGCAATACCCTCCACAATACCCTGTGCAATACCCTCCACAATACCCTGTGCAATACCCTCCACAATACCCTGTGCAATACCCTCCACAATACCCTGTGCAATACCCGTGCAATACTCCGCAATGCCCGGCAATACTCCGCAATGCCCGGCAATACTCCGCAATGCCCGGCAATACTCCGCAATGCCCGGCAATACTCCGCAATGCCCGGCAATACTCCGCAATGCCCGGCAATACTCCGCAATGCCCGGCAATACTCCGCAATGCCCGGCAATACTCCGCAATGCCCGGCAATACTCCGCAATGCCCGGCAATACTCCGCAATGCCCGGCAATACTCTGCAATAACCACTTCCCGCCCTCCGGCCGTCATATGACGTCCTTGACTTTGTGCGGAGATATCTGAATGATGGGTGCAGCTACAGGCATCATTCAGATATCGGCTTTTTCAGCCGGCGATTCCCTACACCATAAGAACAATCATAGCGGCTGTTCCGCCGCTTGATCATTCTTACGGGAGGCGAGAGGGGATGTCCCCCCCCCCCGCCGCCCTCCGGTGCTTCTACCGACTCACCGCTACGATCAAAGCCAGGATTGTTGTTTTTTTTTTTTTTCAGGCTTCCCAGCCTAGAGGTGAGATGTGGGGTCTTATTGACACCCCCCCCCCCCCCATATCTCACTGTAAAGAGGACCTGTCATGCCATATTCCTATTACAAGGGATGTTTACGTTCCTTGTAATAGGTATAAAAGTGATCAAAAAAATGTTTAGGGCGGAAAAACATGTCAAACTAAAATAAATAAAGTAAAATGAAGAATACATTTTTTTTTTTTTTTTAAAGCGCCCCTGTCCCCGTGAGCTCGCATACAGAAGCGAACGCATACGTAAGTCCCGCCCACATATGAAAACGGTTTTCAAACCACACATGTGAGGTATCTCTGCGAACGTTAGAGCGAGAGCAATCATTTTGGCCCTAGACCTCCTCTGTAACTCAAAACATGTAACCAGTAAAAATATTTAAAGCGTCGCCCATGGGGATTTTTTAAGTAGCGAAGTTTGGCGCCATTCCACGAGTGTGTGCAATTTTTAAGGGCGACATGTTAGGTATCTATTTACTCGGCGTAACTTCATCTTTCACATTATGCAAAAACATTGGGCTAACTTTACTGTTTTTTTTTTTTTTTTAAGCACAAAACATTTTTTTTCCGTAAAAAACGCGTTAAAAAAATTGCTGCGCAAATATCGTGCGAGATAAAAAGTTGCAACAACCACCATTATATTCTCTAAGGTCTTTGCTAAAAAAACATATATAATGTTTTGGGGTTCTATGTAATTTTCTAGCAAATAAATGATGATTTTTACATGTAGGAGAGAAATGTCAGAATTGGCCTTGGTGCTCCAGAACGCCTGAAGGTGCTCCCTGCATGTTGGGCCTCTGTATGTGGCCACGCTGTGTAAAAGTCTCACACATGTGGTATCGCCATACTCGGGAGTAATAGCAGAATGTGTTTTGGGGTGTAATTTGTGGAATGCATATGCTGTGTGTGAGAAATAACCTGCTAATATGACAATTTTGTGAAAAAAAAAAGAGAAAAAAAAAATCTTGATTTTGCAAAGAATTGTGGGAAAAAATGACAACTTCAAAAAACTCACATTGCCTCTTTCTGAATACCTTGGAATGTCTTCTTTCCAAAAAGGGGTCATTTGGGGGGTATTTGTACTTTTCTGGCATGTTAGGGTCTCAAGAATTGAGATAGGCCGTCAGTACTTCAGGTGTGATCAATTTTCAGATATTGGCACCATAGCTTGTGGACTCTATAACTTTCACAAAGACCAAATAATATACACCAATTTGTACTTATTTTTACCAAAGATATGTAGCAGTATAAATTTTGGCCAAAATTTATGAAGAAAAAATAGTAATTTGCAAAATTTTATAACAGAAACGAAAAAAAAATCATTTTTTTACAAAATTTTCAGTCTTTTTTCTCTTATAGCGCAAAAAATAAAAAACCCAACAGTGATTAAATACCACCAAAAGAAAGCTCTATTTGTGTGAAAAAAAGGACAAAAATTTCATATGGGTACAGTGTTGTATGACTGAGTAATTGTCATTCAAAATGTGAGAGCACCGAAAGCTGAAAATTGGTCTGGTTATTAAGGGGGTTTAAGTGCCCAGTGGTCAAGTGGTTAAAGGGTGGCAAAGGAGGTTATTCAGCAACTGTTGATCTAAGTGAGAATAATGGATAATGATACCATGAATGAATGAATGAATGAATAATGGAATACATGGTTAATTGTCTAATGGGTCTTCTGTTATAGGGCCAATGAAAAACCGTAATATTAAAAATTTGCACAACAGCCTTAGTTGGTTTCTGAAATCTACATATAAAATAAAGTTCTATCACAGTGCAGATCTTGTAAAATGTTTTATATAAAAACACAGAGGACGTTGCTGTATAGTGGTGTTCTTAGCATCAGTATACATTATCTTAGTGCTTTTTTTTTTTTTTTTAAAGGCACGTCAAACTGTGGTGTTTTGAACAGTATGTAGCACTAGAACTCCTTTGTGGCACTCAGTGAATTTAGAATTCACCTCAAAATCGGCCCAAGCTGTTCTCCAGTTGATAAAGTCTAGATTTCCTTAAATGATTCTATATCAGAATGTTTTATGGTCCCTTTCTCTTGGATAAAGAGTTGCATGCTGTAATTATTACAATCATGTTAATTACAAAATATCTATAATCTTTGCCTGGAATTAGGGTGTGATCTTCAGACATACAGTGGTCCTGAAAAGATGTACGCTACTTGTTTGGACTGCTGTTAGGTCTGACATACCTACTGTAAAAAAATAAAATATTTTTATTTATAAATCAGATAATCGACCTACAGTCATGGCCAAAAATATTAGCACCCCATTTCTGTCAGATAATGCACCACTTTGCCCAGGAAATTGTTGCAATTACAAATGTTTAGGCATTTTCGTGTTTATTTCTTTTGTTTGTATTGATCTAACACAAAAAAGTGGAGAAACAAAAAGCCAAATCTGAACATTCCATGCAAAACTCCAAAAATGGACTGGACAAAATGATTGGCACCTTCTCAAAATTGTAAGAAATTGTTGCATTCCAAGCTTGTGATGCTCCTGTAATTTGTAATTAAACTCACCTGTATCAATTAACAGGTGCCGACAATATAGAAATCACAATGGGAACCAGTTAAAATGGTAAAACATTAAGGCCCCTTTCACACTGGGCCGGTGGGTGCCGCGGTGGTAAAGCGCTGCAATTTTTAGCGGCGATTTACCGTCAATTTCGCAGCGCTATTCGGCTACTAACGGGGCACTTTTACCCCACTCCCTGCTAGCGTCCGAGAAAGGGTAAAAACCACCACAAAGCACTGCTGCAGCAGCGCTATTCCGGTGGTATAGCCGCGCTGCCCATTCATTTCAATGGGCAGGAGCGGTATACACACCGCTCCTTCACCGCTCCAAAGATGCTGCTAGCGGCACTTTTTTTACCGTCCTGTTAGGGCACCACTCCAGTGTGAAAGCCCTCGGGGCTTTCACACTGGAGAGATAGCAGCGGCTCTTTCAGGGCGCTTTGCAGGCGCTATTTTTAGCATTATAGCGCCTGCAAAGCGCTCCAGTGTGAAAGGGGTCTAACTTAACCTTTTTGTTGTGTGTCTATGTGTGCTACACGGAGCATGGAGACGAGAAAGAGTAGCAAAAAATTGTCTGAGAATTTGAGAACAAAAATTGTGGAAAAGAATGGACAATTTCAACATTACAAGTCCATCTCCAGAGATCTTAAGGTTCCTGTGTCCAACATTGTCAAGAAGTTTACAGCCCATGGCACTGTAGCTAATCTCCCTGGACATGGACGAAAGAGAAAAATTAATCAAAGATTGCAAGGATTGTTCGAATGGTGGATAAAGAACCTTGATCAACTTCCAGACAAATTCAAGCTGACCTCAGGCACAGTGTACAACTGTGTTAGCACGCACTATACGTCCCCATCTGAATGAAAAGGGACACCATGGTAGGAGATCCAAAAGAACCCCACTACTGACACCGAAACTTAAAAAAGCCAGATTGGAGTTTGCCAAAACTTACCTGAGGAAGCCAAAATCCTTTTGGAAGAATAAGCTGTGGACAGACGAAACAAAAATTACAGCTTTTTGGTAAAGCCCATATTCTACAGTTTCAGAAAAATAAATGAGGCCTTTAAAGAAAAGAATACAGTCCCTACAGTCAAACGTGGCGTATGTTCACTGATGTTTTGTTTGTTTTTTTGCCATTTCAGGCACTGGTTGTCTTTACTGTGTGCATGGCATTATGAAGTCTGAAGACTACAAAAGAATTATGGGGTGCAATGTAGGGCCCAGTGTCAGAAAGTTGGGTCTCTGAGGTCATGGGTCTTACAGCAGGACAATGACCCAAAGCACACGTCAAAAAGCACCCACAAATGGTTTAAGACAAAGTGCAGGAGAGTACTGAACTGGCCAGCAAGGAGTCCAGATCTAAATCCTGTAGAGCACCTGTGGAGAGATCTCAAAACAGCAGTTGTGAAAAGAAGCTCTTCCAATCTGAGAGACCTGGAGCAGTTGGTGGTCCAAAATTGCAGAGAGGTGTAAAACTCATTGATGGTTACAGGAAGCAATTGATTTCAGTTATTTTTTCCATGGGTGCCAATAATTTTATCCAGTCCATTTTTGGAGTTTTGCGTGGAATGTGTCAGATTTGGCTTTTTGTTTCTCCACTTTTTTGTGTCATACCATTACAAAACAAAATAAATAAACATGAGAATGCTGTAAGATTCCAGGGTGATTATACTCAAGTGGTGCATGCGATTTTAGGAACATGTGCCAGTCCAGGCTGCATTTAAAGGGCATGGCAGCTCCCTTATTTAAAGGAAACAAAGTTCAAAGAAAATAACAGCAATTTCACTCGCAGGGGGTTACACCATTACTGTATAGTTCAACATTCAGCCTTCTGGCTTACTCACTTACAGCACCGCCGCTTCAGACCTTATGCCTAGGCTTTTGGGTTGCTTTTTAGAGCATATGCTCACACTGCCAGCTGCAGGCTCCCTCTCCTAGGAAACTTGGGTGTCTTCCCGACACTCGTACACAAACATCGTATCTGTAGGGTGGAGTCCTCGGCCAGATTTCCTGTCTGCCTGGGTGGAGCTGTCTCCAAGTGGGAGACCTGAGCTCTATCCCTCGGATGCATATGAGCCCAGCCCAAAGGTGTGTAATTAGCATACCTGCTTCTGCCAGAATCAGGCGTATATTTCGAATCCACAGCGTGACACGGGGTCGCCTCTCCACAATGCCTAAACTATTGTAATTTTCTTTTGCAATAGGTAAAACACCCTTAATAGAAGGATTGCAGAAGATCATCGTCTCCTCTTCCCCTCTTCTACCCACCACCCTCAAAGGCATATACACAGCAGCTTAACCAGTCATGCCTATATCTCTAACATCACTGTACTGGCCATGGCTCTTTTTCCCTGGTCTTCCAAGAGTTTACTACAAAATAAAGCTTATCCAGATAGAGGGTTGACAATTTACGATTTGGCTTTTAAAGTGGAGCTCCAGCCTAAAGTGGAACTTCCGCTCATCTGAACCCTCCCCCCCCCCCCCGTGTCACATTTGGCTCCTTTCAGGGGGAGGGGGGTGCAGATACCTGTCTAAGACACCCACTTCCGGAAGTCCTCTCTGCGGGTAGTACGTCACTTCCCACAGAATACCCGTTGTGTTCTGGGAAACACTTGGCTCCCAGAACACAACGGGGACCAGTGAGAATGGCGTAGCACGACTCGCGCATGCGCCGTAGGGAACCGGGCAGTGAAGCCGCAAGGCTTCACTTCCTGATTTTCTCACCCATGACGGCGGTGGGGGCAGCAGAGTGACGAGCGATTGCTCGTCTTCTGCTGCCGACGTCGCTGGACTCCAGGACAGGCAAGTGTCCTAATATTAAAAGTCAGCAGCTGCAGTATTTGTAGCAACTGGCTTTTAATATTTTTTTTTCGGCGGAGCTCCGTTTTAAGTATCTTTTTCCAGGCCACTTAGTAAAGGCCCTGAAAGGAAATGGAAGAATTGGAACTTGGAAACCCCTTTATCATGGGGAATCAGGAGTTAGCTTCCAAAATCAGAAATGTGAAATACTGAAGACACTACCATTATTATGACTAAAAGCCAAAATGTATATTTATGGTCTATGAAAGCTTTAAGTCCCCCTTCTCAAAGGATACAATACCATGGCAACACTTAAATACATTAACCAGACAAACAGAAATGTATGCTGCAAAAATTCCGGCATTGCAAGTAATCTGTATATTACATTCTCTTGAAAATCTTGAAAACACAAACTTATGTTTGCTCAGAAGAGGGAAACATCATGCATAAGTGAATATACTGTGTAGAAGGAAGGTAGTCAAGCATGTGGGTATGATTAAACTGAAACACGGTTATAAATTATATTTCTATAAACTTGCACCCTCAGATCATCCAAGCATGCATGCTTATATCTGCAGAAATAAAGAGAACTGCCAGATGCCTCTAGGCTTGGTATTATCCCGTGAGAAATTATAGAGATCAGTGCAAAAATACAAAACAGCTAGACAGCCATGACTTTTATAGGTAGGTCAGTGTAACATAGCTGCTTAGTATAGGTGATAGGACTTTTTTTTTTGGAAACCAGTAAAAATGTGATATTTAACCTGCCGATGCAGAATTAATTTCATTTGGTGCAGTCTTTAGGCCAGTCATCCACAATCTTTCACTACCAAGTGGTTGACTAAATAAAAAAAACCATGAAAGGTGTAGCTCAACTTCATCAGACCTAACTGGCAGCATGCTTGTTCCAGATCAATGACTTGCTAGGTATCAAAGTACCGTAATAAGAATGATGGCCCTGAAGCCCCCCCAGGTTTACTTTAAAATATATATATTTTTAAGTTCCAGGAAAAAAGATGGTTTGAAGCGATAGCTGTTTCTAGTTCTTGCTTTATAACGAATTTGCCCCAGACACATACTAGCTGATAATATGCCTCATCAAGCCACCCCAGCTGGCACCCTGGGGGTAAACATGACCTGTTCACCTCCAATGACCTAGGCTGGCACACACTGGGACCTGTTCTATATTAGCAGGTCGAGAGCTCCCTGTGGACTCCATGCCTTACTGTGACACACAATTAGTCTTGGCTCCTGAGCTGTCTGCCTTTGTCAACTCTTTGTTCATTAAAACAGAAACCTGCCAGCCCCTTTTAAATTAAATTGAAATGCAGGATTAAAAGGTGCTGCCCCTTTCATATAATCAAACAATGTCTTGGTTTTGCACAAATTGTCGCTCATCTCATTCTGATCCTACACTTAGAGTGAAAATTGCTTACTAATCATCTGTTCAGGTTCAGTAGCACACCGGCCCTCTGCAAGAACAGTGAGGCGCAGTCATGTATATAACTGCAATAGCCATGGCTATAAGAAGCACTGTAGCATTCCTACAAGTATCAGGGCATCCGGTGTACAGGATATGCGATTTCTACATTAAAAGAAAAAAACATCCTGGTATCCCAAAGCCTTCTTTCTTTCTCGTACATCACGGGACACAGAGCGACATAGTCATTACTAATGGGTTATATAGATACCGTCAGGTGCTGGCACTGGCAACTTCCAAAACCGGAAGTACCCTCCCCTATATAAGCCCCTCCCATCCGGGAGCACCTCAGTTTTTTGCCAGTGTCTAAGGTGTTGGCCAAGAAGAAACATGTGTTTTTCACTGAGCTTGCGTACAGGTTCTTTTGGGCCTCAGTAAGCTATTCCGGATCCGACCAAAAAAGCTTCATAGCTAAACGGTCGGTACCCGGGCCTTGCAGAGAAGAGCAAGGTTTTGCCTGTAATGCTTCTCTTAGGAGAGCTGGACCCTGGGATCCAGAGCTCTGGTCATACCCATGACCAAGATGTTTTCTGTGCAGGGTGCTATACAGGTCCAGGGGAGTGGAATCCTTGGGAACCCGGTCCCTGAAGGTTTAATTACAATGCCTGCCGTGATAGGTGAAGTTTGGGCTTCTGTGGACCAAACAAAGTCCTGCGGCGGGGAACAGGTAAGTGGGGGCCCCCAGGAACTTGGTTCTATTGGGGGACCCCCAAGCCTAATTTGTCTTTCTGTCTGTTACCTAACGGTATTCCCGCTAATATCTGTGCATGCCTGTAACTACAAAAAAAAATGTAATAATTTTAATAGTGGTCAAGAAAAAAAAAATATATATATATATATATATATATATATATATATATATATATAATATATTAGACTGCGGTACCTGTGTTAATCCACTAGAGGCCGCTGTGGAACGTTTCTTGTCATGTGGACTAGTTTCTTTTTATCAGAGCAAGTCCAGGCAGATGGTGAGTTCTCTTGTGGTAAACTGCTTCCTCTGCCATGTTGCAATGCTCGTCCACCCCCCGGCCTGCGGCAAAAGGGGCCCTGGCTCTTGTCCCTGCTTTCCTTTTCAAAATTAGCGCCGAAGGCGCACGTGGCTGCGCGCGTGCACGCGCCTCTATATATAGAGGTGAGCCGGAAAAGGGGGCGGAGCTTGGGGGATGACGCTCTGTGCGCGCCGCAGCGCTTCTGCGCATGTGCGGGCGTCCCAGCATGTTAAAAACCACAATTATGTGTTGTGAGCTGGCTATGGAGTGCAGAGACAGAGCTGGCAACATTTAAAAAAGGCATACAGCAAGCGGTTGATGCAGGCATCCCCATAGAAAGGCACATTAGTAGACACCAACTGGTTTTATAGCAGCATTTGTGCTAGACTATTGTCAGTAAGTGGTGTATTTCGGCTGGAATACCTCAGCTTTGGGCTTAGGAATAATGCAGTCAAAAAACTCGGGGACTAAAAATTCCAGGAAGCATAGGGGGTCTCCATCGGGCTCTGAGGATCTTGGGCATGCTTCGGCTGCACCAGTCTCCCCTGAAGAATCAGAGGTTAGTGACCGTAGAGCACCCTCAGGAGTACCTGGTACTGTGGCTGTCCTCAGTTCACCTGCTCCTGTGTATGTAACAGAGGAGGTTTTTTCCTCAGCTCTGGGAGGGCTGGAAGAGAGATTGTCAGCATTGATCGCTGCTTCCCTGTCACAGGAAAAAAGCGCTCGATCTCCGTCTCCTCCCTCAGAGTGCCTGTTAGCAGAGCAACAGTCCCATACAGGGATCGACCTGCCTGAAGGGGATCAGGATGAGGTCGATTCTGTTGTAGAGGAATCAACAGTGGAAGAGCCATTCTCAGCATCACATGCTGAAAGGTTATGGGTTCAGTCCCTGACTAATATGGTCCGATCAGCATTTAAAATGCCCCTTGCGGAACCATCATCCACTTCTGTCTCCTCGTTGGGGTCGCTAAAAGCTCCCCAGACTGTTTGTTCCTTTCCGATCCATCCTTTACTGGAAGGGCTCATTTACCAGGATTGGGAGCATCCTGATAAAATATTTACTCCTCCCAAGAGATTTCAAGTGGTCTATCCCATGGAGGATAAGTTCATCAAAAAATGGAGGGTCCCTACCGTGGACGCAGCCATCTCTTGTGTGAATAAATCACTGACATGTCCAGTGGATAATGTCCAAATGTTCAAGGACCCAATAGATAAAAAATTAGAGTCCTTATTAAAATCTGCTTTTTCTACAGCAGGATTGGTGACACAACCAGCAGTGGCAGCTATTGGGGTCTGCCAAGCAGTGAAGGATCAGTTGAAACAGGTCTTAAGGGACTTGCCAGATCAGCAGGCTCTTGCCCTAGCTGATCTACCTAGAGCCTTATGCTTTGCGGTGGACGCTATAAAGGATTCAATCCATCAGGCCTCCCGCCTTACGCTGTCTGTAGTACATATGCGCAGGCTTTTATGGCTCAAAAACTGGTCTGCTGAAGCTCCCTGTAAAAAATTGCTGGTCAGCTTCCCATTTCATGGTGAACGCTTATTCGGGGAAGACCTGGACAAATATATCCAGAGAATTTCCAGCGGTAAAAGTACACTTTTGCCGGTTAAAGGGGTTGCTCCACCGGAAAAAAAAAATTAAAAGCCAGCAGCTACAGCTACAGCAGCTGCTGGCTTTTAATATTTGGACACTTACCTGTCCTGGAGTCCAGCGACGTCCGCAGCAGAGGACGAGCGACCGCTCGTCGCTCTGCTGCTCCCTCCGCCATCCTCGCTGAGGGAACCAGGAAGTGAAGCCCTGCGGCTTCATGCCCGGTTCCCTACGGCGCATGCGCGAGTCGCGCTGCGCCGTTCTGATTGGTGCTCCTGTGTTCTGGGAGCCGAGTGTCTCCCAGAACACCAAGGGAAGTCTGCGGGAAGTGACGTAACTCCCGCAGATTCCCGGAGACAGGACTCCCGGATGTGGGTGAAAATACCTGTCTTAGACAGGTATCTTCACCCCCCTCCCCCCTGAAAGGTGTCAATTGTGACACCGGAGGGGGGGAGGGTTCCAAATAGCAAAAGTTGCTATTTAGGGTGGAGCTCCACTTTAAAAACAGAGTTAGAGGTCCCTCTTTTAAGAGGCCTGCTTCTCCAGTCCCTAGGACATCGGCTGTGAAACAGTTCCGACGGCCTCCTCGGTCAAATCCCGGAGGTAAAAATCAGGGACAATTGCAGGGTAACGAGAAGCCCTGGAGCAGGAGAGGTACAAAACCTCCCCCAAAGTCAAATGCATGAAGGGTTGCCCCCACTCAATCGGGTGGGGGGAAGACTTCAGTTGTTCGCAGAGACCTGGTGGGACACGATCAGAGACAGATGGGTGCTCTCCGCAGTAAATCTGGGATACAAATTGGAGTTAAAAGACTCCCCTCCTTCCCACTTTATAAGGTCAAACGTGCCAAGGGATCCCCAGAAGAGAGGATCCCTCCTGTTGGCACTAGAACAATTATTGCTCCAAGCAGTAATTATAGAGGTTCCCCTGGAAGAATGGGGGTTCGGGTTTTACTCAAACCTCTTTACAGTCCCGAAGCCAAACGGGGACGTGAGGCCCATATTAAATCTAAAAGGGCTAAACAAATTCCTACATATCAGGACTTTCCGGATGGAGTCGATCCGGTCGGTGGCCACTGCCCTACAAGGGGAGGAATGGTTAGCCTCGATCGACATCAAAGATGCTTATTTGCACATTCCCATCTTTCCAGCCCACCAAAAATTTCTACGCTTTGCGGTAGAAGGGCGCCATTTTCAGTTCAGAGCCTTACCCTTCGGTCTGGCCACAGCACCACGAGTGTTCACAAAAATTCTGGCCCCATTATTGGCCAATCTAAGAACACGAGGTGTAACGATAATGGCATATCTAGACGACTTGTTGCTGATAGACCACTCAGTGGAAAAACTAGAAGTGGTTGTTCACGAGACAATCAAGTATCTGGAATATCACGGTTGGATTATCAACCGAGACAAGTCAGCCCTAAAACCAGTCAAAAGTCTGGAATACTTGGGGCTAAGGCTGGATTCAGACCAGAGAAAAATTTTCTTGCCTCAAGAAAAGGGGTCGTCTTTGAGAGATTTGATCCACTTAGTGGGTTCAAAAAGACAGCCATCCATACGCCTGTGCATGAGGCTGCTGGGAAAAATGGTGGCATCATTCGAAGCCGTACCCTACGGTCAATTCCATTCAAGGAATTTGCAAAGGGCCATACTGTCAGCCTGGAACAAAAAAGTTCAGGCTCTGGACTTACCAATGTCCTTGTCCCCTTCCGTTCGCAAGAGCCTCCGCTGGTGGTTGGTTCCCCAGAATCTGGAAAGAGGGAAATCCTTCAGTCCGATTTCTTGGAAGGTGGTCACTACAGATGCCAGCCTTATAGGCAGGGGAGCAGTACTGGAGCAATGGTCTCTCCAGGGCAGATGGTCGGATGCGGAAAAGGCCCTGCCCATCAATCTCTTAGAGATACGAGCAGCCCGGTATGCCCTAGTAGCATGGACATCCAAACTTCAAGGGTCCCCTGTCAGAATTCAATCAGACAATGCCACACCAGTGGCATATATCAATCATCAGGGGGGCACCAGGAGTCGTGCAGCCCAGAGGGAAGTAAATTACATCCTGAGATGGGCAGAAAGATATGTCCCAGCCATATCTGCGGTATTCATTCCAGGAGTGGAGAATTGGAAGGCAAGACTTTCTAAGTCGCCAACAATTATGCCCAGGGGAATGGTCCCTTCCTCCCAAGGTTTTCCGGACAATATGTCAGCGGTGGGGAACACCGGATGTAGATCTGCTAGCATCCAGATTCAACGCAAAAGTGGACAGGTTTGTCTCTTGGACAAGGGATCCCCTAGCTTGCGGCTCGGATGCCCTAGTGTTCCCTTGGGATCAGTTCAAGCTGATATATGCATTCCCACCACCACAATTGTTACCTCGATTACTCCGCAGAATCAGGGTAGAAAAGAAACCAGTGATTCTGGTGGCTCCAGCGTGGCCCCGAAGAGCATGGTACGCGGAGATTGTAAAGATGTCTGTGGGGAGTCCTTGGACCCTCCCACATCGTCCGGACCTGCTTTCGCAAGGACCGATATACCACCCTTCCTTACCAGCCCTAGGTTTGACGGCCTGGCTATTGAAGCCCACATTCTAAAAAAGAGAGGGCTCTCTAATGCTGTGGTATCTACCATGATCAATGCCAGGAAGCCGGTATCCAGGCAGATCTACTATAGAATCTGGAAGGCGTACATCGCCTGGTGTGAGGCCAAGAAATGGCATCCACGTAAATACGTAATAGGTAGGATTCTGGACTTCCTACAATGGGCTGTAGATAGGAAGCTTGCCTTGAGTACTATCAAGGGTCAGATTTCGGCCTTGTCAATATTTTTTCAAAGGCCCTTGGCTTCTCATTCACTAGTCAAAGCCTTTATACAAGGAGTGATGCGTATTAGTCCTCCGGTTAATATTCCCATATGTCCATGGGATCTAAACTTGGTTCTGTCGGTTCTACAGAAACAACCATTTGAACCATTACAGCATATTGCCCTGGTTCTTCTCACCAGGAAATTGATTTTTCTAGTAGCCATTTGTTCGGCTAAAAGAGTGTCGGAATTAGCAGCTATGTCCTGTAGGGAGCCATATCTGGTTATCCATAAGGACAGAGTAGTGTTACGTCCTCATCCAGCCTTTCTTCCTAAGGTGGTATCGAGGTTTCATTTGAACCAAGATGTGGTTCTTCCTTCTTTTTTCCCCAAACCTACTTCGGTAGAGGAAAAGTTATTGCATTCTTTGGATGTAGTAAGAGCAGTTAAAGCTTATCTAAAAGCCACTGCTCAGATTCGCAGAACGGATACTTTGTTTATTCTGCCGGAAGGCCCCAGAAGGGGTCAGGCAGCGTCAAAATCTACTTTAGCCAAGTGGATTCGACAGGTCATAATGCAAGCCTATGGCTTGAGAAGGAGACCGCCTCCGTTCAAAGTTAGGGCGCACTCCACGAGAGCAGTTGGAACTTCATGGGCAGTGCATCACCAGGCCTCCCTGGCTCAGATCTGTAAGGCCGCAACATGGTCTTCAGTACACACGTTTACTAGGTTCTACCAGGTGGACGTTAGAAGTCAGGAGGATGTCGCCTTTGGGCGCAGTGTGTTGCAGGCCGCAAAAGATCCTCATGTCTGATAGCGCTCAGCTTATATATGGTGTATCCCCCCCCTCGTTGGGCATTGCTTTAGGACATCCCATTAGTAATGACTATGTCGCTCTGTGTCCCGTGATGTACGAGAAAGAAAATAGGATTTTTATAACAGCTTACCTGTAAAATCCTTTTCTTGGAGTACATCACGGGACACAGAGCTCCCACCCCTCTTTGGGGACACTTATTGCTTTGCTACAAAACTGAGGTGCTCCCGGATGGGAGGGGCTTATATAGGGGAGGGTACTTCCGGTTTTGGAAGTTGCCAGTGCCAGCACCTGAAGGTATCTATATAACCCATTAGTAATGACTATGTCGCTCTGTGTCCCGTGATGTACTCCAAGAAAAGGATTTTACAGGTAAGCTGTTATAAAAATCCTATTATTCTGTTGGGAACTGGAGGAGGGGGAAAACAGGGTTAATTGGTGGGAAGCATGTTTTCCGGACAGATAAAAATCCGTCACACACTAAAGCCAAGCACTAAATGTCCAAGCCTGGTATACAAATAGTCTCAGAGTATGGTGGGAAGTAGCAATGTAGACAGCCAGTGCAGCAGATCTAAAAAAGCTAAAAAACGGACATACTATCCATCTACTGCACATCCTTAGACCATTGTTTACTGAAGACAACATGAGTCACAGCCTTCACCCTTCTCCAGTGCGCCTGTGATTCCAATCCTACATACTTATAATAGACCTATCCTCAGGGGTTCCCTTTGTTCCACAGATCAAAGGCAGAAGTTTCCTGTGTGGCCCAGTGCCACTCTGTCTGGGAGAACAGACATCCTTGCTGGCCCCAAGATTACTCTCCAGGAGAGATCAATAAATCCACAGCCTAGCACCCACTACAGTCTGGTGTAGGGAAGAGATTGCAAGTCTTTTTGTGCCAGCATCACTTCAAGGAGCGCTAAACCACCAACAACGTTCATTTATGTAAACGAACAAGTGACCGAAATATGAATGTGAAAATGCCCACACCTGTACTGAAATGAAGTTCTGATATTTCTAATACTTTGATGTGCAGTCTATTTTTCAGATAGAAGATTGACGTATGACGACATTTGGTAGTGTGGTAATGTGATAACGATACAATAGGGCACAAGTGTGTTGAGAAATATTGTTTTTGCTATGCCACCTAGCTTTTACAGATGTATGCACCCTGTCCGAATTGTTTTCTGTAAAAGAACTTGTAATTCTTCTCGGGTATAGAAACTACAATGAGCCATAAATGGAAGAATAGTACACATGGCATCCAAAAATAAGTCATTGTGTATGCTGATTCATGTTTCTATGTATTTCACAGAAATAGAAAAAAAAAATTGCCAACCAAAAGAATGTTACTTCACATAAATACATAGTACAGTATTGTTTTCTGCAAGAGGAGTATTTCAAGCACAAAAAGTGCTGGAAGTTTTTATACATACATAAAAGGGATTTACTAAACTGGAGAGTGCAAAATCTGCATAGAAAACAATAAGCTTTCAGTTTTTTTTTTTTTTTTTACAAAGCTTAATTGAACAAGCTGAAGTTAGAAGCTGATTGGCTACCATTAGGGATGAGCCGAACACCCCCCTGTTCGGTTCGCACCAGAACCTGTGAACAGACCTAAAGTTCACGTGAACTTTAGAACCCTATTAAATACATTAAATGGTCTCGAACGTTCAAAATCAAAAGTGCCAATTATAAAGGATAATATGCAAGTTATTGTCCTAAAAAGGGTTTGGGGACCCGGGTCCTGCCCCAGGGGACATGTATCAATGCAAAAAAAAGTTTTAAAAATTGTAGTTTTTTCGGGTGCAGTGATTTTAATAATGCTTAAAGGGAAACAATAAAAGTAATTTAAAATCACTCGCGGCTATAATGAATTGTCGGCTCCCGGCAATACAGAGAAAAGTCATTGATATAAAAAAAATAAAAAATGCGTGGGGGTCCCCCCCAAATTCAATTACCGGGCCCTTCAGGTCTGGTATGGATATTAAGGGGAACCCTGCATCAAATTAAAAAAAAAAATTACGTGGGGTTCCCCCCAAATATCTATACTAGACCCTTCAGGTCTGGTATGGATTTTAAAGGGAACTCCACCTCAAAATTAAAAAAAAAATCCATACCAGACCTTTTATCCAAGCACGCAACCTGGCAGGCCGCAGGAAAAGAGCTGGGGACGAGAGAGCGCCCCCCCCCCGAACCGTACCAGGCCACTTGCCCTCAACATGGGGAGGATGTCCCCATGTTGATGGGGACAAGGGCCTCATCCCCACAACCCTTTCCCGGTGGTTGTGGGGGTCTGCGGGCAGGGGGCTTATCGGAATCTGGAAGACCCCACATAATCAAACAATGTCTTGGTTTTGCACAAATTGTCGCTCATCTCATTCTGATCCTACACTTAAAGTGAAAAATGCTCACTAATCATCTGTTCAGGTTCAGTAGCACACTGGCCCTCTGCAATAACAGTGAGACGCTTGCAGAGGGCCGGTGTGCAACATGGGGAGGATGGGGACATCCTCCCCATGTTGAGGGCATGTGGCCTGGTACGGTTCAGGAGGGGGGGCACTCTCTCGTCCTCCCCTCTTTTCCTGCGGCCTGCCAGGTTGCGTGCTCGGATAAAGGGTCTGGTATGGATTTTTGGAGGGACTCCACGCCATTTTTTTTTTTAATTTGGGGTGGAGTTCCCCTTAAAATCCATACCAGACCTGAAGGGGTCTAGTATGGATATTTGGGTGAAACCCCACGTCTTTTTTTTTTTTTGACGCAGGGTTCCCCTTAATATTCATACCAGACCTGAAGGACCTGGTAATTGAATTTGGGGGGACCCCCACGCATTTTTTTTTATCAATGACTTTTCTCTGTATTGCTGGGAGCCGACAATTCATTATAGCCGCGAGTGCTTTTAAATGACTTTTTTTCCTTCAGAAATGACACTTTGTGCAGGGACAGTTCTAAGCAAGGGAAAAAAGCGCTGCTTTACAGGCATACTATACCCCCCCCCCCCCCCCGTACGAAATTTAAAGGAATATTTCACTTTTATTGTTTCACTTTAAGTATTATTAAAATCACTGATCCCGAAAAAACTGCCATTTTTAGAAAAAATGTTTGCAATGATACATGTCCCCTGGGGCGGGACCCGGGTCCCCAAACACTTTTTATGACAATAACTTGCATATAAGCCTTTAAAATTAGCACTTTAGATTTCTCCCATAGACTTTTACAGGGTGTTCCGCAGCTTTTCGAATTTTCCGCGAACACCCCAAATTGTTCGCTGTTCGGCGAACGTGCGAACAGGCAATGTTCGAGTCAAACGTGAGTTCGAGTCAAACTCGGAGCTCATCCCTAGCTACCATGCACAGCTTCACCAGTTTTTCCATTTTCTAGTTTTAGTAAATCAAGCCAAAGCTACAAGGAATTAACACACCACAACCTGTTTGCACTGTTATCTTGGTTCAATCGTTGGCTACACCTTTATATCTTCCCTAGTAACTTTAGTTAGGAAATTGCTGGTGGGCAAGAATTCGCAGACCAATAAGGCATAAAGAAAACCCCTTTAGCCCAGGTTGACATTGAGGGCGGGTTTGAAAACGTGCAAGTTCAGCTGAACTTGTGCAATTTCAAACCGGCAATGCACTCCGACTTCGGGGGCGATTTGACAGACATCTGTGCGGGTTCATGCACATATGTCTATTCAAATCGCCCCTAAAGTCGCCAAAATTAGTACAGGAACTACTTTTGGGACAGTGCCAATGCTGGCAATAGCCGACGATTTGACATGTCAAATCGCATGTCAAAACGGACCGATGTGAATGTGGGCTTACAGTGTATTTCCAATTTTACAGACAAATTGGGATAAAACCTACTTTATCTGGCAAAGTGGTTGTAAACCTTTACATATACCCAGTGGGATGATAGGCCCAGAGATTAAACAAATCCTCCTACACACGTTGTAACTGTTTATCTGTAGTATTCAGTGAGGAGAGCTCTGCCAGCTTATTGGAGAGAAGGGACCCCCTTCACACAGCACACATGAACAAAGCTTAGGCTATTAAACAGCTGGAGCTCCCTCCCCTGTCACCATTTTTCTCTTGGTGTCAGGAAAACTTGGCAGGAAAACGTGTCAAAAGTGACTCCTACTGATAGAGGAATGAAGCAGCAGACAGAAATGGCACCTAGTGCTCTAGATTGAGACAAGTAGTACACACTATAGAGAGATATATTTTGTTCTTATTTCATGCCTGGGTTATACAACCACTTTAAATGTATGCATGCAATATAAACTGTGGGAATAACATTTGCAGCAATCGTCTTTTAAACTCTAATGCCGCGTACACACGATCATTATTCACGGCGGTTAAAAAACCGCCGTGAATAATGACATTAAAAACGAGGGAACGGCTTGTTCCCCACACACGGTCGTTTTTCACGACATTTTTTCTCTTGTCGAGAAAAGCGTCCATCTGTGGGCTCCGCGGCAGTGTTTCCCTATGGGAAAACTGCCGTGGAAAAAATGTTGGGAAAAACGACGAGAAAAATTAGAACATGTTCTAATTTTTCTCGTCGTTTTTCTCGTCGAGAAAAACGACAAAATGCCCACAGACGATCGTTTTTCTCGTCAAAAGGAAAAAATTTTGTTTTTCTCGACGAGAAAAACGGTCGTGTGTACACGGCATAAAGATAATAGTACTGCTCCTGAAAATGCCTTTAGCTTCCACACCCCCAGAAGCCCGACACCTTCTTTTGTTGAGGCATCATTCACAGTGAGCACTAGACATGTGCACACTGAAATATTTAGTTTCGGAATTTAGTTTTCGTCTGAAAAATAAATTTATTTAGTTACTCCCGAAATTCGTTTTTATTTATTTTGTTTCGTTAAAAAATGCATTTGTCCGAAAATCCAAATTAATTAAAGCGGAGTTCCGCCGTTAAAAAAATATATTAAAAGCCAGCAGCTACAAATACTGCAGCTGCTGACTTTTAATATTAGGACACTTACCTGTCCTGGAGTCCAACGACGTCTGCACCAGAAGATGAGCAATCGCTCGCCTATCTGCTGCCCCCACTGCCATCCTCGGTGAGGGAATCAGGAAGTGAAGCGTTCCGGCTTCACTGCCCGGTTCCCTATGGCGCATGCGCGAGTCGCACAGCATCGTCCTCACTGGTCCCCGCTGTGTCCTGGTAGCCGTGTGTTTCCCAGAACACAACGGGCGGGGGCGGGAAGTGACGCACTACCCGCAGAATACCCGCAGAGAGGACTCCCGGAAGTGGGTGCAAATACCTGTCTTAGACTGTCAGGTATCTGCCCCCCCCCTGAAAGGTGCCAAATGTGACACCGATGAGCGGAAGTTCCACTTTAGGGTGGAGCTCCGCTTTAAGGTCAAATCTGTCATTGAAGGCTTATGGTGTCTGTCGAATGTTCTAAGAAGATTTGACGGAGCAGCTAAAAGATTTGACGCCGCAATCGTACATTTCCGGTCGAATTTTCCACCTACAAGCTATAGAAGAATTGTAATGTTGTATGACACTAGTAATAATTATTATTACTAGTTAACAAACATTCAAATTCTTCTATAGCCTATGGGCCGAGCATTTGACCAGAAATGTTCGATTGCAGCGTCGTACAGTTTAGCTGCTTGTCGAATCTTCTTAGAACTTTCGACAGACACCATAAGCCTTTAATGACAGATTCGACGTTTGTATGTTTTTCGCTGCTTCGTCAAATCTTCGTCGTTCATGTCAAATGGTCTACCCCAACACTGTCTCTATAGTGTCGAATCTTTCCTCTCTGTGTAGAATAATCTTGGACTAATAGAGTTAAGGTTAGGCACATTCAACCGCAGGTTCGATAGACACAGATTGTTATTGGCCGCTGTTAAAAATCATGGGGCCCCGTATAGCCTAGCTGACGCCCCCCCCCCCCCCCCCCCCACACCTGATGGTATTTTATACAATATTTTCACCAAAAAAAGACATGAAAATCATTATTAATGGACACAAATGCCACCCCAGTTCCCCCTCCTAGTACAAATCTCCCCTGCCTGCACCATTCCCCCAATCCCTCCTTTTAGCCCCGAATTCCCCCACCGGCTCCTGGTACACAATCACCCCCATCTCACCTCCCAGCTCGAATCTTCTTTCTTCAATCCCTCTCCTAGGACACATTCCCACAAATCCCTCCTCCTAGCACAACCCCCTCTAAGTTACTCTTCCCAGCACAAATTATTCCTCCCTACTGAAATCCCCCCCCCCCCCAGCACAAATATCCCCTCAACTGGTTCAACCCTCCCCCCACCCCTAACCCTCCTCCTAACACATATTCCCCATCCCTAAATCCCCATTACTTTTCCCAGCAAAGATTCCCACCCACCCATCCACCTCCCCAACTTACAGGGAGAAGCCACTACAAAGCCAGCAGGTGTGCTGTGTTCTGTCCTGTCAGAAGATCTTTCATCTTCAGTATACAGCACATGAGACGAATCTGAGTGTACATTGCATTGCGCTGTATACACACACCGCCCCCTATCTCCTCCAAGGGCAGCAGGAAATGTGGATAGGTGGCGCTGTGTGTATACAGTGCAATGTGATAAATAGTATGAACGATCTGGTCTCATGTGCTGTATGTGGAACGCTTTTCTGACAGGAAGGAAAGCACAACACCGCGCACCTCCTCTTGGATGTTTCCTCACTGCTCCAGCCTCTGGTCTTCTTGTCCCAGCTGTGAGTCCGAGCGGGGCAGGGGAAGGAGCTCAGCGGCGGCAGGCCAGGTTCATTATCCCTCCATGTCGCTCACCCAGAAACTAAAAAGCCAGTGGGAGGTAGAGGGGGAGAAAACTGGGTGAGAGACAGGGGGCATTGTTCTCCACCGATCATCCTGCTGTCCGGGCCCCTCTGTGTGCCGGGGCCCCCTACAGGAGGGCTGGTGGTCCCCCCTATCAGCGGCCCTGATCATTAAGGAGGAAGGCAACAATCCTTCACCCACTCCTTCTATGGTATGACTCATAGCTGCCTTCTACCAGGAGAGGAAGGCTTATGATTCCAGAACCCTAAGAGTGTCCACAGAATAGATGTGGATGTATTCTCATGCAGCATGGCTTTATATTTCTTGACTCCTAATAGAAAATTTTAACACACTTGTGCACTGCATGGTAGGTATGAATATAGTATTCCTCATCTTCACTTGAACACAGTTATACAGGCTCCTCTCCTGTACCGAAATAGCTTAGTATGATATGCACACTGTAATATTCTCATTGTGCATTTGAAGCTGCAGCAAATCAGATAGCACCTACCTCATTTCCTGGCTAGAGGACATCCAGCATCATCTAGCTCTTTCCTGGCCGGATTGTCCTTGTCTCACCCTATTCAGTCACTGTAATTAATTTCTTCCAATACCAGAGACCTAACATCATATGTGGATATTTATATGCAAAGGCTGTCTGTCCAGGAACGGCTTACCCCTCCAGAATGACACCCATCCATCAAGGCATTTGGATATTTACATCTCCACTGCTTGTATCAGTACTCAGTGCCCTTGAGGAGTACTGGGGGGCGCTGTGATGTTTTGTGAAGTTACAGACAGCCCTCCCAGCATCCATAATCTGCCTGCATTGCATAGAAGAAGCACAGAGACCAAGTGAAAATGCCTCTGGGTATAAAATAAGACATGTAATGAAAATAGAAAGGTTTTATTTTAAACGCTTGATACCATAATTATAAGGAGGTAGGGAGGAACCAGGGCAAAATATTGTATACGTAGTTTAAAATGTATTTCCACTTTTGCAAAAAGACTGAAAAATTCTAATTGCATAGTTCTACATATGTAAATGCCTATCAGGGAGCTGCTGATTTGTGTTTGCCATAATTAGCCCTGTCTGTATTATGCTGGCAAATGTCATTGTCAGTTTTAAACTACACATGCACACTGTCTGTGCTAACAAAGTGTTAAAGATCTCAATGCTCTTCACTTTCTGTTCTTGGAAGTGGGAGGAAATATTTCCAAAATTAGGGAAAAAAACTCTTAAAAAGCAGTTATAAACCCTAACATATACCCAGTAAAGTGACTGGCCTCAGGTGATACATAGAGATGGAAAAAGTCCTCCTACATAAGTTGTACCTGTTTATCTGCAGTCTTCTCTTCAAAGTCCAGAATTTATACAGCTTGTCTGAGATTTCAGAAAGCAGGGGGGGAGGAAGCTGAAGGTTCACTCTGAAGAGCTCAGTAACTGCTGAATGGAAGGAAGGGACAAACTCCTCTTAACACAGCTCACAGGAACAGAGATGGGGCTGTCAATCACTGGTTGTGTGCTGGACCTCCCACCCCTGTCACCTTTCTACCTTTTGACATCAGGAAAACGTGTCAGAAATTACTTGTATGATAGCAGAGGAACAATGCAGAAGACAGAAATGACATTTAGTGCTCTGAATTCAGACAAGTACACAATACAGAAGGATATGGTTGCTCATATCTCATGTCAGAGGTTTACAACCAGTTTAAGGTGGCCATACACAGTTCAAATTTTGTCCATACACAGTTTGAATTTCAGGCAATTCTTGCTGAATCATCCTAAATTTGATTTGTGGGTAGCCCTGTTGGCAACCCTGCACTTGAAAAAAGTTGTTCTTTCATTGACTTTTGACAAAGAAGCTGGTTGGAAATGTTTCAATTGAACATTGCCTGCATCCAGTCAGATGCAGGCACTCTCCAGCCTACAGCAGCTGCCAGGGGAACTGAACGAGAGAAATCTACATGTGCATGGTCAGCTTTAGAGAGTTGTCATGTAACAAGTTTCCCCAGTGGATCTCTTCCAGTCTACTGTGTAGGCTGGGTTCACACTTATGCAAATTGGTTGTGGGTTTCCCAGCATCCAATTGGCATGTCAGGAGATTGTGACCGGCTCTCTATGGAGGCAGTTCACACTTCTCCAGAGCGGCTCCAATGCGATTTGCACAGGAGTCCTGTGCGTCTTTTGGTCTGCTTCAGGTCCGAATTCAGCCAAAAATTCGGGCTGAAATCAGACCCGATACGGTGAATGGAGACACATCGGACTCCTGCTGTGAGTCGCTGCATGTTCTAGTGTGAACCCAGCCTTAATCTAGGTGACAGTGGGCACCAGAACAAATATAGAGAGGGAATATCTGGAGAGGTAACAAGGACAGTTGAAAAAAAGAACTGGTTCTAACCCTTGATCACTATTCAAAACTTTAAAAAATAGTTTTGGCTTTAGATAAACTGCAATAGCATAAAATCTTACTTACATGTGTTTGTTTTCTTTTGTCTGCTATATGAATGCTGGTTTGCCAAGCGTATATGATTAAGTTTTAATTTTATATAAATGCATGACGTTGGGGGAAAAGAATGTTTTAGATCTGAGTATAAAAATGATTCACAGTATACAGTATATATTTTAGGGACTCCAAATGTACTGGACTAAAAATAGAATCAGATACATGAACAGTAAAGAGTCTAATCAGATAAAACACCATCGGTATTGTATCCAGTAGTCCAATGCCACACCAGACTGCTGGTACCGTCCTGTGTGAGAAAAGGAAAGGAACCTCTGAATCGTGTTATATATGTATAAGCAGAGGCACTCTATGACTTTGGATGCTGCATTCTATAAACGTGCATTAGCATCAACAGTAAAAGCCATTGGTGCAACCAGATACTCATGAATATAGCCAGCCTTAGACGGCTCTAATTTCAACTGATTCAGCAGAAACTGGCAAACATTTTAGCTGTGGGTGGCCTTGTCGGCACCACCCAGCACTACCAAAGTTGTTTAAAAAAAATGAAAAGGATATGGGTGGAAAATTGTTGACCTATCAGATGTAGTCACTGTTCAGGTATTCAAGAAGTCTGCGGTGTCACTACTACTTGAATATACACTCCCTGTTTATGTACTGCGAAAGGCAACGGGTATCCAGGTTCCTCAGGACCCCACATATATACTCTTGAACCGTAGGATAAACACCCCCAAGTGCACACAACAACTTATTTTCCTTATGAGCTTAGGAGACAAGATAACATTAGCAAAGCCTGGAAAAAACCAACAGTGTCCATCTTGGCTACTAAGCGGAAAATATCCTGGATCATGACCCAAGAGCAAACAGTTGCAAATCTGCTGGACACGGTCCAATGTTTTGAAAAGGTATGGGAACCATGGGCTTCACATATCAAGATCCCGCTTTACCCAGGTCACCTCTCCAGAGGGACCAACTACCCCTTTTTCCCTACTCTATCTCTTCTCTACCCCTCCTATTCTTCCCCACTTTCTCTCTCATCTCTTCTTCATGGTACATATCACCAGAAATGTTATTGGCGTTTTGAAGGCTTCTCACTTCGGACCGGCTGCAGTACACACACACACGGGTTGAATGTCAGCTGTTTTCTATGGAATTGGCCAAAGCCACCTGACATTCAGCCCGTGTGTACTAGGCGTTACACTAACTATCCTCTAAAAAGGTCTCTCGTGTGCCCGCACACACACACACCCTAGCCTGCCTAACCTGTTTATAAAAGATCTGCATACAAACCCTTTTTTTAGTCTGGTCCGGTGATCCTGCAGCTCCAGCTCCCCTGTGTATGTGATCGGTCGACAAAGGCTGGGAATTTCAGGAACCGTGACGTCACCCATAGCCCAGCTGTTTTGGTGTGCCCTCCTCTCCCCTGCAGCACATTAAGTCCTCCCATATCAACATTACATCCCCTAAAACCGTAAAAAAAAAAACGCAAAGAGCAAAACATACTCACAAGCTAGTTTAGTGGGGAGCTGCTTAAAACGATGATGAGCTACAAGTCGCCGTATTTTGTCATACAACACAAAAATTATAAATGATAGCTGAACAAATCTGCACAGTGGTAGAAGAAAACGCACCATAACAGCATAACTTTGGAACAGGACAGCATACTGTATCACAGTATTCATACAGTTATGCAGGGCAGTATATTAGAGCAGAAGCGGAATTATTATGCCATAAAGTAGGACATGGTAAGACCACAAAAGAGCCTAATTGTGCAGCAAGTTGTTGCAAACTTGGTTCGTAACAGTCTACTGGCTACTGCCTGTAAAACACCAACATCGGCAAATTAACCACTTGAGATCCGTGCTACAGCCAAATGACGGCTACAGCGCGGACCTGAATTGCCGGGAGGCCATCAATAGAGGTCCTCCCCTTTGCACGCTCCCAGCGCGTCCCCTGCACGGCGCACTGTGATCACCAAAGTCACTGAGACTCGGGTGATCACAGATCCGAGGAAGGAGCCAATCCCGACCCCTTACCACGTGATCAGCTGTCAGCCAATGACAGCTGATCACGTGATGAAAACAAAAGCTGGGTAATCGTTTTTTTTTCTCCTCACGCTGACAGTGTGAGGAGAAAAAAAAGCCAGTCACCGGCTTATGTGCAAGGGACATCGGTCCGGAAGAGGAACATCTGCCTCATCTGTGCCTGCCAGTGCCACCTGCTAGTGCCCACAGTGCCCACTAGTGCCACCTATCAATGCCCACGAGTGCCACCTATCAATGCCCACGAGTGCTGCCCATCAGTGTCACCTACCAGTGCTGCCCATCAGTGTCACCTACCAGTGCTGCCCATCAGTGTCACCTACCAGTGCTGCCCATCAGTGTCACCTACCAGTGCTGCCCATCAGTGTCACCTACCAGTGCTGCCCATCAGTGTCACCTACCAGTGCTGCCCATCAGTGTCACCTACCAGTGCTGCCCATCAGTGTCACCTACCAGTGCTGCCCATCAGTGTCACCTACCAGTGCTGCCCATCAGTGTCACCTACCAGTGCTGCCCATCAGTGTCACCTACCAGTGCTGCTCATCAGTGTCGCCTACCAGTGATGCCCATCAGTGTCGCCTACCAGTGATGCCCATCAGTGCCGCCTACCAGTGCTGCCCATCAGTGCCGCCTACCAGTGCTGCCCATCAGTGCCGCCTACCAGTGCTGCCCATCAGTGCCGCCTATCAGTGCTGCCCATCAGTGCCGCCTATCAGTGTCGCCTATCAGTGTCGCCTATCAGTGTCGCCTAGCAGTGCTGCCTATCAGTGTCACCTAGCAGTGCTGCCTATCAGTGTCACCTAGCAGTGCTGCCTATCAGTGTCACCTAGCAGTGCTGCCTATCAGTGTCACCTAGCAGTGCTGCCTATCAGTGTCACCTAGCAGTGCTGCCTATCAGTGTCACCTAGCAGTGCTGCCTATCAGTGTCACCTAGCAGTGCTGCCTATCAGTGTCACCTAGCAGTGCTGCCTATCAGTGTCACCTAGCAGTGCTGCCTATCAGTGTCACCTAGCAGTGCTGCCTATCAGTGTCACCTAGCAGTGCTGCCTATCAGTGTCACCTAGCAGTGCTGCCTATCAGTGTCACCTAGCAGTGCTGCCTATCAGTGTCACCCATCAATGCCCACCGCAAAATGGGAAGAAATTCTTGTCAGCCGCACTCCAAAAACGTTTTTGCCTTTTATTCAAAAATGGACATCAAAAATACATGCCACAGGAGAACAAAACGGACAGAAGAGCTGACGCGTTTCACAATAAAACAGTGCTTAGTCATAGCTGACTAAGCACGGTTTGTTAGTGTGAAACGCGTCAGCTCTTCTGTCCGTTCTGTTCTGCTGTGGCATGTATTTTTGATGTCCATTTTTGAATAAAAGGCAAAAACTTTTTTAGAGTGCGGCTGTCCAAAATTTTCTCCTATTTTGCATTGTTACCTGCATTGCCAGCACCTGGGGATTCTAATTTGGAGGAGAGGTTTTTATCTTTGCTTGAACTTCCTGGAGCGGTGATATCCCTGTCTCTATCAGTGCCCCCTTATCGGTGCCCATCAATGCAGCCTATCGATGCCCATCAGTGCAGCCTCATCAGCGTACATCAATGAAGAAGAAAAATGATAGATTTGCAAAATTTTATAACAAAATATAAAAAACATATATATATATATATATATATATATATATATATATATATATATTTTATTCGTTTTTTTTTTTTTAAACAAAAATAAAAACCGCAGAGGTGATCAAATACCACCAAAAGAAAGCTCTATTTGTGGGGAAAAATTATAAGAATTTCATTTTTGTACAGTGTTGCATGACCGCGCAATTGTCATTCAAAGTGCATCAGCGCTGAAAGCTGAAAATTGGTCTGGGCAGGATGGGGGTTTAAGTGCCCAGTAAGCAAGTGGTTAAACCATAATTTATAGAAATAGGGCAGAATATTAAGCAGCAGCAGAGTGTATATTGTTGCTTTGACAGACCAGAACTTAATCTGTGTAGTCCAACTATAAATTATGGTCAGTAAACAAATTGTATTTTTAATGAATATAGTCTTGTAGTTGTCGGTCAGCTCAAGTATTCAATAATCTGAAGCGTGGATCCAGAAATCTGAGAATCTGGACAGGAAAAAGTTAAAGAATGTTAACTTTGTAACTTTCTGTGGCTCACCCATCCCTATGGGGAAAGAAATCCAGACATTGCCCCTGTACTGACCTTGATGCTTACAGGAAAGTCCCCACCCTTCCTTTCTCTTGGGGATAACACCAAATCTCCTGGCTGAGCAAAATGTGGGCTTGCCTCAGTTAAACTTTTAAGGCCTGCCAAACATGGAGAAATTGTGAGCAATTCCGTGAAAAGTATTGGTGCTTCTTTAGCTAAAAAAAAGAACCCAGCATCCCCAGAGAAGGAGGGGTGCTGCTCGCTTACAGATCTTTCCAAAAGAAGCTCACAGGGAGGAGGACTTATTTTGAAGCCTAGCTGACATGCCTGATCTTCTACAAGGTCACAGACACACACAATTGATGTAAAATGTATCAGGCTTTCAAAATGACAGCAAGGTTAAATATGGCATGCAGACAAGAAAAGGAATAAAACAGCATTTTATGTGTTCCACGTTTAAAGGATAGCTTTGTAGAAAAAGATTCTGCATGCCCTTGGCCAATTCATGGCAAGTTTTATTTTCAGGTCATGTCTAAAAGATGGGCAAAATAATCCATTTTTGTTTCACCCACATTCTAACTCCTTTCCCATCATTTTTCTGTAATTCAATACAGTTTAAAGTCAACCTGGAGATATCAAGTAAAATACACTAGTGGAAAAAAAAAGAAAAAAAATTGCGAAATAGAGTACATCATCTTGAAGAAATGTGTTTTATCCATCTTTTCTTTATCTTTTTCTTCCATCCTCTTCTCCCCAGTGTCATCAGTTATCCTCCTCTGTCCTCAGTGTCAAAAGTTATATCCCCCCCCCCAGAATCCGCCATCCTCCCACCTCAGCATCAGCCGCCATCCTCCTCCCACCTCAGCATCAGCCGCCATCCTCCTCCCACCTCAGCATCAGCCGCCATCCTCCTCCCACCTCAGCATCAGCCGCCATCCTCCTCCCACCTCAGCATCAGCCGCCATCCTCCTCCCACCTCAGCATCAGCCGCCATCTTTCTTTCTCAGCATCAGCTGTTGTCCTTCTCATGACCGACTTCTGTCTGAGAATGCTGGAAAACCAGAATGTGATCAGTGCTCACAGCCAAATGCTGAAAGGCGATGATCAGTGTGTTCTGGCAGGGGCAGTCCACCTGTCAGAACACAATAGCTCAGCGGAGGAGATCATCGCACCAACATTGCATATTTAGTACGGGAACCTCTACTGGGTTGAATGAAAAAAAAAGAAAAAAACTTTACGTGTGTACCCAGTTTTACAGGGAAAAAAAGATTTGCATATACAGTATACTTGCATCATGTGTTTAGTGTTAATTGTCCAGATTTGTACCAGCTGTTATTTCATTAGAATACTCAAAATCAGAAAGCATAATTCCTACAAATAAGTATGTAAATACAGTGGTACATTGGATTACGAGCATAATAATTAGTTCCAGAAGAATGCTTGTAATCCAAAGCACTACCATAGGAGTCAATGGAAACTCAGATAATTCATTCCATAGTGACTGCTATTGTATGCAGTACCGCATGTGGCCAGAGGTGGGGGGAGGCCAGAGACACTCAAACACTCTGAGCGCCTCTGAGTGTCATTGGCGCCCCTGCACCTCTGGCCAAATGCGGTACTGCACACCACATTGGCTTGAATCCTGCTCGTCTTGCGAGACAGCGCTTGCAAACCAAGTCAGGGTTAAAAAATAAATAATAGCTTGAATTGCGAAACTAATCCGAGGTATTACTGCATTTACAAGATGATAAGACCTACAGTGGGTGTGTTTGAGAAGGCCTCTCCTGTCCCACAAACAGGGGTGTCCAACTACTGACAAAAGGGAGGGAAGTGAACACAAGCACTACTGCAATGCCTGGAAAAAAAACAGATGTACAGTATGTAAGCTGCCTGTATGCATTTCATAACTTAATTTTCAACAAGAAGAAGTATGCCTTTATATTACAATTAAGTGGCATAAGGAATGCTATAAGCCAGCCGACCTAGATTAGTAATGGCAAAGAAACAGGCAGAAAAAGAAATAAATAAAACAGTGCCAAATCCCATGTGTTTCACCTCTATTGTTCCCTTGCCTTTTACACTAATTATATTAGCATTTCTACATATCCTCTTCATCAGAGGGAGCAGATAATTGTACTGGCATTTGTATACAGGTCATGATATGTATGCAATTTATCAAACTATGCCCCAATTAAGCATACTCATTTAAAACCGAATTCTACTTCACTAACCTAATGAAAATACTCTTTGTGAAGGGCCACTAATAAAATATATTTATATACATACATATATACACACACAGACACAGACACACTCAAACACACACTCACACTCACACTCTTCAGAAAGAGTATCTTCATTAGGTTTGTGTAGTATATTTCTGCTTTAAATGTGTGTGTATATACTGTACATATATTTTATGAAATACTGTATTTATTGGCGTATAACACACACTTTTTTACCCTGAAAATAGAGGGTAAACTGTGCCTGTGTGTTATACACAGGGGGCTGTGGAAAGTTTTTTTTCTGAAACTTCCCTCTTATGCCGCGTACACACGATCGATTTTTTTCGACGGTGAAAACACCGTCGAGAAAATCGACGTGAAAAACGAGGAACAGCTTGTTCCCCCCACACACGGCCGTTTTAAATGACATTTTTTTTTGCTCGAAAAAAACGACCGTGTGTGGGCTCCGCGGCAGTGTTTCCCTATGGGAAAACTGCCGCGGAAAAAAACGGCGGGAATCACGATGAGAAAAATTAGAGCATGTTCTAATTTTTCTCGTCGTGATTAATGCAGTTTTTCCCGTCGAGAAAAACGACAAAAAGCCCACAGACGATCGTTTTTC
Source organism: Rana muscosa (assembly GCA_029206835.1). Classification (NCBI taxonomy): domain Eukaryota; kingdom Metazoa; phylum Chordata; class Amphibia; order Anura; family Ranidae; genus Rana; species Rana muscosa. The sequence continues at coordinate 49,066,544 of CM055119.1, forward strand.
TCGTCCAAAGGGAAAAATGTCAAATGACATATGTTTGACAAATTTGACAAATGTCAAAGCACATGTTTTGACACCCGTGTTTTTCGTTTTCAGCAACCAGCGTTAAGGGATATCTATAGTCACAGAATACACTTTAAAAACATCAGGTCTGTAAATAGCAATACAAAGGATAGTAATTCTCGACAATACATCATAGGTTTACTTGAACAATCGCCTTTCTTATTGGAAGTTCTGCTTGTCTGCTGACCTCTCTTTCCACAACTTTCTGGATTTCCTTCATGCTTTGTAGCTTCTCCTCGTCTGTTTACTTGCTATTTCTAAGGACTATATATCCCATGGTACCCAAGCTGGTATCTACATGATTTTTCTGGTGATTCAATACCTGTGTACTGAATTAGCAGCATTAAAGCTAACTATACACAGAGCGAATTGTGACCAGTTCCTGACGAACCGAGAGAAATTTGAGCAGGTTTCAAATAAAAAAAATGTAAGGAACTGGTTGGAATTTCAATTACATATAGCCACTATTTGGGTATTTTGACAGCTGCCGACACTGGCCAAATACAATAGCTGGCATTCCCCCATCCATACAGCTTAGAGTAGATGGGGGAACCAACAGATTTCTCTTGTTCAGCCCATGGTGTATGGCCACTTTTAGGCCACTGTAGGTGCATTGTTTGCTGCCCCCCCCAAAGAAAAAAATATATACCACCAGCCGCCACTTGCGAAAACTGTGTACATCTGCCAATGTTCTATGCATCCCAATGCAGGCAGTCCCATTCATGTCAATTGGGACGCACTGGCTTCACAGATACAGCCGCTGCTCCCAATTTAACAGCTATGTGGGTGCTGGTGCATGGCCTCGAACGCAGACAGTGAGTGTGTACCTGCACGGCTGTCAAATTGGAAGCAGCAGCCATGTCTGTACAGTTGCTGTGTCATAATTGACATAAATTGGGACTGCTTGAATGGGGATGCCCGAAAAACATGTGCATTCCCGGGTTGGCAAAAATGACCCTCACACGAGTGTACACCCACGTGAACGAGGCCTTAGAGTCTAGTGCCAGACTGTACACAGTCATGCTGTTGACAGCAAATCTCCTACAAATTCTTGAGAACAGAACCTATTTTATAAACGATTGTGGATTTCTATGGCACCCATTGCTTGCTATTCTTTCCATTTCTGTAATAATTTAGCAGATGAGAACAGTTAATTCCTTTAAAATATAAAATGATCTTGCCATGTAAAATGTGACTGATGTATTTCCAGTTATTTGTACAATTAGATTTCCTGTTGGCAATTTTTAAACTAGGTGAAGCCCATGGGCTGTTCATCATGTGAGGCCCAAGTGAGTCAAAGTCTGAAAGCCAAAAGGCAGAAAATGGCACTGGCACAAATTTACAGGCTGTATACTTTGTTCAAAGGTTCAGTGGGTTAACAAGTATGTCTGTCTGTGTGCAGACATTGGTACCTCTACCCCACAAGTGTGACTTGACCTTTGTCCAAGTACAGAAAGGCAGAAAAAAAACACCACAAAGAAGGAAACACTGAATCACATTTCTCCTTGGAAAGACAGAAATAGCAGCCGCTCACTGAATGTTGATGTTGGATCAGTTTTGGAGTCTGGCTCTTAAAAAAAAAAAAAGTTCAACTTTATGAGTTGTAAACCAAGTTTCCCTTTTAGTAAGGTGAATGGAGTGGAGGAGGGTTTCAGGGCCATTTTCAGGAAAATGATGCTGGAAGGCTGAATAAATGGAAAACAACAGACATACTGTATGTGCAGTAATGTAACGCCATGCTTATTAAGTTAGGTGCACGCATAGTCAAAACATTTTCTTTACATTTTTGGCAGAGTGGTTTTTATGTTTTATCCCATTGGGGTGATTTCCCTTCACTTCTTGTTCCACTAAAAAAGCTGTCATAGCAAGAAATGGGAAGAAATTTCCAAAGGGGGATCAATAAAAAGCTAACAGAGGTTATCCTTCCTATCATGCAAATCAAAGGTGTTTTTGTTGCCACTGTGTCCCTGTTGGGGTCCATTCACACCATACTAAAGTGCGCATGTCTTCCTGTGTGTGGAGGCATGATGCGCTAGGCAATCCATTTATGTTAAACGGACCTCAAAACACAAAAAAAAAGGTCCTGACCAATTTTTAAAAGCGTGTAATCCAATGCGCAGTGCATCTAAATCTGTGTTTTGTGGTGCCAGGTGCATTGCAGTGCATTGTAAATGAGTGTTGGGGTGTCCTTGAACTGAATTGCAACAGTGTGCTACCCTGCGTTCCCATAAACCGTGAAGTTTTGTGACAGAAATAAAAATACAAAAGTGGTTCTAGCCTTCCCCAACTATACTAAAAATAGGATTTTTATAACAGCTTACCTGTAAAATCCTTTTCTTGGGAGTACATCACGGGACACAGAGCGACATAGTCATTACTAATGGGTTATATAGATACCGTCAGGTGCTGGCACTGGCAACTTCCAAAACCGGAAGTACCCTCCCCTATATAAGCCCCTCCCATCCGGGAGCACCTCAGTTTTGTAGCAAAGCAATAAGTGTCCCCAAAGAGGGGCGGGAGCTCTGTGTCCCGTGATGTACTCCCAAGAAAAGGATTTTACAGGTAAGCTGTTATAAAAATCCTATTTTCTTTCTCGTACATCACGGGACACAGAGCGACATAGTCATTACTAATGGGATGTCCTAAAGCAATGCCCAATGAGGGGGGGGATACACCATATATAAGCTGAGCGCTATCAGACATGAGGATCTTTTGCGGCCTGCAACACACTGCGCCCAAAGGCGACATCCTCCTGACTTCTAACGTCCACCTGGTAGAACCTAGTAAACGTGTGTACTGAAGACCACGTTGCGGCCTTACAGATCTGAGCCAGGGAGGCCTGGTGATGCACTGCCCATGAAGTTCCAACTGCTCTCGTGGAGTGCGCTCTAACTTTGAACGGAGGCGGTCTCCTTCTCAAGCCATAAGCTTGCATAATGACCTGTCGAATCCACTTGGCTAAAGTAGATTTTGACGCTGCCTGACCCTTTCTGGGGCCTTCCGGCAGAATAAACAAAGTATCCGTTCTGCGAATCTGAGCAGTGGCTTTTAGATAAGCTTTAACTGCTCTTACTACATCCAAAGAATGCAATAACTTTTCCTCTACCGAAGTAGGTTTGGGGAAAAAAGAAGGAAGAACCACATCTTGGTTCAAATGAAACCTCGATACCACCTTAGGAAGAAAGGCTGGATGAGGACGTAACACTACTCTGTCCTTATGGATAACCAGATATGGCTCCTTACAGGACATAGCTGCTAATTCCGATACTCTTTTAGCCGAACAAATGGCTACTAGAAAAATCAATTTCCTGGTGAGAAGCACCACGGAAATATGCTGTAATGGTTCAAATGGTTGTTTCTGTAGAACCGACAGAACCAAGTTTAGATCCCATGGACATATGGGAATATTAACCGGAGGACTAATACGCATCACTCCTTGTATAAAGGCTTTGACTAGTGAATGCGAAGCCAAGGGCCTTTGAAAAAATATTGACAAGGCCGAAATCTGACCCTTGATAGTACTCAAGGCAAGCTTCCTATCTACAGCCCACTGTAGGAAGTCCAGAATCCTACCTATTACGTACTTATGTGGATGCCATTTCTTGGCCTCACACCACGCGATGTACGCCTTCCAGATTCTATAGTAGATCTGCCTGGATACCGGCTTCCTGGCATTGATCATGGTAGATACCACAGCATTAGAGAGCCCTCTCTTTTTTAGAATGTGGGCTTCAATAGCCAGGCCGTCAAACCTAGGGCTGGTAAGGAAGGGTGGTATATCGGTCCTTGCGAAAGCCGGACGACGTGGGAGAGTCCAAGGACTCCCCACTGAAATTTTACAATCTCCGCGTACCACGCTCTTCGGGGCCACGCTGGAGCCACCGGAATCACCGGTTTCTTTTCTACCCTGATTCTGCGGAGTAATCGAGGTAACCATTGTGGCGGTGTGAATGCATATATCAGCTTGAACTGATCCCAAGGGAACACTAGGGCATCCGAGCCGCAAGCTAGGGGATCCCTTGTCCGAGAGACAAACCTGTCCCCCTTTGCGTTGAATCTGGATGCTAGAAGATCTACATCCGATGTTCCCCACCGCTGACATATTGTCCAGAAAACCTCGGGGTGAAGGGACCCTTCCTCTGGGCCTAATTGCTGGCGACTTAGAAAGTCCGCCTTCCAATTCTCCACTCCTGGAATGAATACCGCAGATATGGCTGGGACATATTTTTCTGCCCATTTCAGGATGTAATTTACTTCCCTCTGGGCTGCACGACTCCTGGTGCCCCCCTGATGATTGATATATGCCACTGCTGTGGCATTGTCTGATTGCATTCTGACAGGGGACCCTTGGAGTTTGGATGTCCATGCTACTAGGGCATACCGGGCTGCTCGTATCTCTAAGAGATTGATGGGCAGGGCCTTTTCTGCATCCGACCATCTGCCCTGGAGAGACTATTGCTCCAGTACTGCTCCCCAGCCTATAAGGCTGGCATCTGTAGTGACCACCTTCCAAGAAATCGGACTGAAGGATTTCCTTTTTTCCAGATTCTGGGGAACCAACCACCAACGGAGGCTCTTGCGAACGGAAGGGGACAAGGACATTGTAAGTCTAGGGCCTGAACTTTTTTGTTCCAGGCTGACAGTATGGCCCCTTGCAAATTCCTTGAATGGAATTGACCGTAGGGTACTGCTTCGAATGATGCCACCATTTTTCCCAGCAGCCTCATATACAGGCGTATGGACGGCTGTCTTTTTTGTACCAACTAAGTGGATCAAATCTTTCAAAGACAACACCTTTCCTCGAGGCAAGAATATTTTTCTCTGGCCTGAATCCAACCCTAGCCCCAAGTATTCCAGACTTTTGACTGGTTTTTAGGGCTGACTTGTCTCGGTTGATAATCCAACCGTGAGATTCCAGATACTTGATCGTCTTGTGAACGACCACGTCTAGTTTTTTCACTGAGTGGTCTATCAGCAACAAGTCATCCAGATATGCCATTATCATTACACCTTGTGTTCTTAGATTGGCCAATAAAGGGCCAGAATTTTTGTAAACACTTGTGGTGCTGTGGCCAAACCGAAGGGTAAGGCTCTGAACTGAAAATGGCGCCCTTCTACTGCAAAGCGTAGAAATTTTTGGTGGACTGGAAAGATGGGAATGTGCAAATAAGCATCTTTGATGTCGATCGTGGCTAACCAATCCTCCCCTTGTAGGGCAGTGGCCACCGATCGGATCGACTCCATCGGAAAGTCCTGATATACAGGAATTTGTATAGCCCTTTTAGAATTAATATGGGCCTCCCGTCCGCGTTTGCTTCGGGACTGTAAAGAGGTTTGAGTAAAACCTGAACCCTCATTCTTCCAGGGGAACCTCCATAATTACTCCTTGGAGCAATAGTTGTTCTAGTGCCAACAGGAGGGACTCTCTCTTCCGGGGATCCCTTGGCACGTTTGACCTCAAAAATGGGAAGGAGGAGAGTCTTTTAACTCCAAACTGTATCCCAAACCTACTGCGGAGAGCACCTATCTGTCTTGATCGTGTCCCGCCAGGTCTCTTGCGAACAACTGGAGTCCTCCCCCCACCCGACTGAGTGGGGGCTTCATGAATTTAACTTTGGGGGAGGTTTTGTACCTCCCCTGACCCAGGGTTTCTCATTGCCCTGCTACTGTCCCTGTTTTTTACCCCCGGGATTTGACCAAGGAGGCCGTCGGAACTGTTACACAGCCGATGCCCCAGGGACTGGAGAAGCAGGCCTCTTAAAGAGGGACCTCTAACTCTGCTTTTAACCGGCAAGAGCGTATTTTTACCGCTGGAAATTTTCTGGATATATTTGTCCAGGTTTTCCCTGAATAAGCGTTCACCATGAAATGGGACGCTAACCAGCCATTCTTTACAGGGAGCTTCAGCAGACCAGTTTTTGAGCCATAGGAGGCTACGCATATGTACTATAGACAGCGTAAGGCGGGAGGCCTGATGGACTGAATCCTCTATGGCGTCAACCGCAAAGCCTAAGGCTCTAGGTAGATCAGCTAGGGCAAAGCCTGCTGATCTGTCAAGTCCCTCAAGACCTGTTTCAAATGATCCTTCACTGCTTAGCAGACCCCAATAGCTGCTACTGCTGGTTGTATCACCAAGCAGATTTTCATAAGGACTCCAATCTTTTATCTATTGGGTTCTTGAACATTTGGACATTATCCACTGGACATGTCAGTGATTTATACATACAAGAGATGGCTGCGTCCATTGTAGGGACCTTCCATTTTTTTTTTTTTTTTTTTTTTTTTTGATGAACTTATCCTCCATGGGATAGACCACCGGAAATCTCTTGGGGGAATAAATATTTTCTCAGGACGTTCCCAATCCTGGTAAATGAGCCCTTTCAGTAAAGGGTGAAGTGGAAAAGAACAAACAGTCTGGGGGCTTCTAGCGACCCCAACGAGGATACAGTAGTGGTTGATGGTTCCGCAAGGTGCATTTTTAAATGCTGATCGGACCATGTTAGTCAGAGACTGAACCCCCACTGTTGATTCCTCTATAACAGCATCAACCTTATCCTGATCCCCTTCAGGCAGGTCGATCCCTGTATGGGACTGTTGCTCTGCTAACAGGCACTCTGAAGGAGGAGACGGAGATCGGGCGTGCTTTCCCTGACAGGGAGGCAGCGATCAATGTTGACAATCTCTCTCTAATCCTCCCAGAGCTGAGGAAAAAACCTCCTCTGTTACATACACAGGAGCAGGTGAACTGAGGACAGCCACAGTACCAAGTACCCCTGCGGGGTCTCTACGGTCACTTACCTCTGAACTTCAGGGGAGACTGGTGCAGCAGGAGTATGCCCAAGATCCTCCGAGCCCGATGAGACCCCCTTCGCTTCCTGGAAGATTCAGTTCCGGAGCTTCTGGACGGCATATTCCTAAGCCTAAAGCTGAGGTATTCCAGCCGTAATACACCACTTTTACTGAGAATAGTCTAGCACAATTGCTGCTATATCACAGTTGGTGTCTACTAATGTGCCTTTCTAGGGGATGCCTGTATCAACCGCTTGCTGTATGCCTTTAAATGTTGCCAGCTCTGTCTCTGTACTTCATAGCCAGCTCACTACAATATTGTGTTTTTTTTAAACTGCTGGGACGCCCGCACATGCGCAGAAGCGCTGCGGCGCGCACAGAGCGTCATCCCCCAGGCTCCGCCCCCTTTCCCGGCTCACCTCTATATATAGAGGCGCGTGCTCGCGCACGCGCGCGGGCACGTGCGCCTTCGGCGCTAATTTCAAATATGGTAACAAGGGACAGGAGCCAGGGCCCCTCTTTGCCGCAGGCCGGGGGATGGACGAGCACTGCAACATGGCAGAGGAAGCAGTTTCCTATAAGAGAACTCACCATCTGCCTGGACTTTGCTCTGCTGAGAAGAAGCTAGTCCACATGACAAGAAAACATTCCACAGCGGCCTCTAGTGGACAAACACAGGTACCGCAGTCTAATATATTAAATATATATATATAAAAAATTTTTTTTTTTTTTTTTCTTGACCACCATTAAAAATTATTACATTTTTTTAGTAGTTACAGGCATGCACAGAATTTTGCGGGAATACCATTAGGTAACAGACAGAAAGACAAATTAGGCTTGGGGGTCCCCCAATAGAACCAAGTTCCTGGGGGCCCCCACTTACCTGTTCCCCGCCGCAGGACTTTGTTTGGTCCACAAAAGCCCAAACTTCACCTATCACGGCAGGCATTGTAATCAAACCTTCAGGGACCGGGTTCCCAAGGATTCCACTCCCCTGGACCTGTATAGCACCCTGCACAGAAAACATCTTGGTCGTGGGTATGACCAGAGCTCTGGATCCCAGGGTCCAGCTCTCCTAAGAGAAGCATTACAGGCAAAACCTTGCTCTTCTCTGCAAGGCCCGGGTACCGACCGTTTAGCTATGAAGCTTTTTTGGTCGGATCCGGAATAGCTTACTGAGGCCCAAAAGAACCTGTACGCAAGCTCAGTGAAAAACACATGTTTCTTCTTGGCCAACACCTTAGACACTGGCAAAAAACTGGGGTGCTCCCGGATGGGAGGGGCTTATATAGGGGAGGGTACTTCCGGTTTTGGAAGTTGCCAGTGCCAGCACCTGACGGTATCTATATAACCCATTAGTAATGACTATGTCGCTCTGTGTCCCGTGATGTACGAGAAAGAAATAAGCCTTTTTATTTCTGTTTGTGTTGCTGTTGGAGATGTTCCCTCACATACTGTCTAGTAAAATGTTGCCAGCAGGACAGGAAGTGAGGGAAATTAATCTTTCGGAGCCCTGGACTACAGTAAAACCGAGCAGAGGTTCTAATCCTTCACCACTCTATAAAAAACAAATTATGGTTGGCACTTGTTTTGAGTTGGAGAGATTTTGAGGCCATGTGCACAGCCTGTATGTAGGATCTAAGGAGATCCACGTGACCCAATCATCATTTTGGAGACGCAGGTACTTAAAGGCCCCAGAATGTGCCTATATTCCACAACTTATTATTTTAGGGACTTTTTATACCAGGTCTGGTTTACTTTAATTGTAAACTGTTACAATAGAAACATTTCTACTGCTGATCTCCAATTTATGACATCTGTACTATGGGTCTTGCTTAAGCGAGTAAAATATGAAAACCATCTCTGTCATCTGATCTGAGGAATGCATTCTAGAAAGTATAGGTGCATTTAAGATATCCATTCAGAAAAGTATAGGTATATCTGGGGTATGCATTCTGATAATAATAGGCACATCTGCGGTATGTATTTGAGAAGGTATAGGTAACAGTATATCTGAAGCATGCAACAGCAACATGGTTGACCAGGGGTGACCAAATTAAAATTTCTGAATTCACATGCGTTAGCAGTGCTTGGCAAGTCCTGGTTCATCAACACTAATATAATGGTGGTCTATGTGGGTTCCTTTATTTTAATCATAGCTTGATAAACTTTTAAAGAGTATGTAAACCCTAACAAAAACTTTTTGTATTTGTCCATTTTGTCTGTTGGATATTCCATTGAAGGTGTTTTGTTATATATGTTCGTTAAGTGCAAAAAAAAGAAAAATTTCTGTTGATCCTTCCAGAATCTTGTCAGAAGATCTTTTCATGTTTCTCTTTGCCTGTGTTGTGCACTGTTATCAGTTGCATTGTTCCCAGATACCTCTGAAGGCTACAGGACCCCTCCCCTCTATGATAAATAGAAAAGGCTTGGAGGAGGTTTCTGCAGTCCTGAACTAGGGTGACAATGCTGCTTCTCCATAGACACAGTATGGCAAGCATTGTCACCTTAGTCAGAAGTGCATTACTGTCGCTCAAAAAAAATTTAACTAATATTTCTAAAACCAACTATATGAGGCTCTGTTTCTTGGGAACATCAAAAATATATATAAAGCTTAAATCGCAATAGCCCATAGGTTTCCATTCTGAGACTTACAAAATTAAAGATTATTATTATTATAGCTTCTGTTAACTTTGTATTAATGGTACATACGGGGTAAGATTATCCAAAAAATAAGGAAATGACTGACTAGGAAGTGGACGCATACAATGCTTCACGAAAAATACAGATGACAAAGGATATCCTTTTATTTAACACCTAAATATTATGACAGCATTGATGAGATTTCCTAGTACATAACAATATAGGAAATGTTTAATGTTTCCCACGGGAAGTTTTGGGACATTGTCTAATAACAGATACAGAAATCCAGCTAAGAACTACAGTATATAAAAGTTCCTTTTACCTATTAAATACATCTAACCACACAACCACAAATACTGTAGAATACAGGGCACTAGCTAACACATGTTGGGAGTCAACGTATAGACATTCAGTATTGTTGAATCAACCATAATGTTCTTTTCTGGTTATCAGCAACCCAATCTGTAGACAGCCGTGGCATTAAAAGCAGAGCTTCCCTCAACAGTTAACAAAACTAAAGTAACAATCTTACTAGGAAATGTTACAAAATACTTACAAAAAGCATACTTCCTAAAGAAAGCAATGCTTTAGGACATGACAACGAGCCTAGACATTAGGTCACAGGGTCTGATCTTCCTCTTCAAGAGAGATGGGAAGACCAAATGAATAGGCTTTGGGTCACATGACCAGATCAGGTTCAGCGTATCTATTATTTTTTATTTATCACACAACTAGATTGTATACATAATCGTAAATTACAGGGTTACCAAACCCAGGACCCTGCATTCACTATATCTGGTCTCCCACAGTACACAGAACATGGAAATGCAATCGTTTTAGTAAATATAAATGGCTAAATACCTTTTCTCATCAGCAGTATATAGCAGTCTTGTGACTTCCATCAGTGCCTGGTTAACCACTTAAGCCCCGGACCATTTTGTAGCTAAAGGACCAGAGCTGTTTTCAGAATTTTGCACTGCGCTGTTTTAACTGTAAATTGTGCGGACATGCAATGTTGTACCGAAACGAAATTTGCGTCCTTTTCTTCCCACAAATAGAGCTTTCTTTTAATGGTATTTGATTGCCTCTGCGATTTTTATTTTTTGCGATATAAACGGAAAAAGACCGAAAATTTTGAAAAAAAAAATGATATTTTCTACTTTTTGTTATAAGAAAAATCGAATAAACTCAATTTTAGTCATACATTTAGGCCAAAATGTATTCAGCCACATGTCTTTAGTAAAAAAAATGTCAATAAGCGTATATTTATTGGTTTGCGCAAAAGTTATAGCGTCTACAAACTAGGGTACATTTTCTGGAATTTACACAGCTTTTAATTTATGACTGCCTATCTCATTTCTTGAGGTGCTAAAATGGCAGGGCAGTACAAAACCCCCCCAAATTACCCAATTTTGGAAAGTAGACACCCCAAGGAAATTGCTGAGAGGCATGTTCAGCCCATTGAATATTTTTTTTTTTTTGTCGCAAGTGATTGAATAATGACTAAAAAAAAAAAAAATTACAAAAAGTTGTCACTAAATGATATATTGCTCACACATGCCATGGTTATATGTGGAATTGCACCCCAAAATACATTTTGCTGCTGCTCCTGAGTACGGGGATACCACATGTGTGGGACTTTTTGGGAGCCTAGCCGCGTACGGGCCCCCGAAAACCAAGCACCGCCTTCAGGATTTCTAAGGGCGCAAATTTTTGATTTCACTCCTCACTACCTATCACAGTTTCGAAGGCCATAAAATGCCAAAATAGCACAAAACCCCCCCAAATGACCCCATTTTAGAAAGTAGACACCCCAAGGAAATTGCTGAGAGGCCTGTTGAGCCCATTGAATATTTTTTTTTTTTTGTCCCAAGTGATTGAATAATGACAAAAAAAAAATTACAAAAAGTTGTCACTAAATGATATATTGCTCACACATGCCATGGTTATATATGGAATTACACCCCAAAATACATTTTGCTGCTTCTCCTGAGTACGGGGATACCACGTGTGGGACTTTTTGGGAGCCTAGCCGCGTACGGGACCCCGAAAACCAAGCACCGCCTTCAGGATTTCTAGGCACAAATTTTTGATTTCACTCCTCACTACCTATCAGAGTTACGAAGGCCATAAAATGCCAAAATAGCACAAAACCCCCCCCAAATGACCCCATTTTGGAAAGTAGACACCCCAAGCTATGCATGGTGAGTATTTTACAGCTCTCATTTGTTTTTGAAAATGAAGATTTTTTTTTTTATTTATTTATTTATTTTAATTTTCAAAACTTTGTGACAAAAAGCGTGATCTGCAAAATACTCACCATACCTCTCAGCAAATAGCTTGGGGTGTCTACTTTCCAAAATGGGGTCATTTGGGGGGGTTTGTGCCATCTGGGCATTCCATGGCCTCCGAAACTGTGATAGGCAGTGAGAAGTGAAATCAAAAATTTACACCCTTAGAAAGCCTGAAGGCGGTGATTGGTTTTTGGGGTCCCGTACGCAGCTAGGCTCCCAAAAAGTCTCACACGTGGTATTCCCGTACTCAGGAGAAGCAACAGAATGTATTTTGGGGTGTAATTCCACATATGCCCATGACATGTTTGAGCAATATATCATTTAGTGACAACTTTGTGCAAAAAATAAAAAAATAAATTGTCTATTTTCCGCAACTTGTGTCAACATATAAAATATTCCATGGACTCGACATGCCTCTCAGTATATAGCTTGGGGTGTCTACTTTCCAAAATGGGGTCATTTGGGGGGGTTTTGAACTGTTCTGGCATTTTATACACAACATTAGGAAGCTTACATCCACTCTTCTAACCACTTGAAGGCAAAGCCCTTTTTCACACTTTTTGTTTACATGAAAACATTTATTTTTTTTGCAAGAAAATTATGTTGAACCCCCAAACATTATATATATTTTTAAAGCAAAGGCCCTACAGATTAAAATGGTGGGTGCTGCAATTTTTTTTTCTACACAGTATTTGCGCAGCGATTTTTCAAACGCATTTTTTTGGGGTTTTTTTTATTTTAATGCACTAAAACACACTATATTGCCCAAATGTTTGATGAAATAAAAAAGATGATCTTAGGCCGAGTACATAGATACCAAACACGACAAGCTTTAAAATTTCGCACAAACGCGCATTGGCGACAAACTACATACATTTTTAAAAGCCTTTAAAAGCCTTTACAGGTTACGCCGTTCGATTTACAGAGGAGGTCTACTGCTAAAATTACTGCCCTCGATCTGACCTTCGCGGTGATACCTCACATGCATGGTGCAATTTCTGTTTACATATGACGCCAGACCGACGCTTGCGTTCGCCATTGGGCAAGAGCAGGGCAGGACAGGGGTGCTTTTTTTTTTTTTTTTTTTTATTATGAATTTTGCTTTTTTTTTTTTTTTTAACTGTTGCTTCCATATTTTTTTTTTTTTTTTATCATTTTTATTATCTCAGGGAATGTAAATATCCCCTATGATAGCAATAGGTAATGACAGGTACTCTTTTTTGAAAAAACTGGGGTCTATTGGACCCTAGATCTTTCCTCTGCCCTCAAAGCATCTGACCACACCAAGATCGGTGTGATAAAATGCTTTCCCAATTTCCCAATGGCGCTTTTTATATCCGGGGGGGGGGGGGACATTCCCTCCCACTGCTTGTAAAAGCAGTCCAGAGGCTAATTAGCCACTAGGATTGCTTTTACATGAAAGCCGGCCGCTGGCTGAAAAGAATGATACCAAGATGATACCTAAACCCACAGGCATCATTCTGGTATAAACATTCAAAGTCCAGCAACATACCAGTACGTTGCTGGTCCTTGTTGGACATGTATTGTAATCTTTTTTTTCATGCAGCCTGTTGGCTGAACGAAAAAAAAAGATTGATCGGTGGGTATGCCCACCATTAGAATACCGTCCTTCATCCACCCACTTCTAATGATGGGCATACATGCACCATTTATATATGCCGAAGCATGGGGGCATCTTCCCGCAAAAGTTATGCCGCGTACACATGGTCAGACTTTTCCACGGGCAAGCCTCCGTCGGAATTTCGACCGTATGTACGCAGCATTCGGAGCAAAATCGCTCCTCCGCCCCTGCTGCCCCAATGCTTCGGCATATATGTTTTTTTTTTTTTTAACTGTGGTGGTGAAATCACCTCCTACAGCACTGGAGTCGCAGGGATCAGGCCTGTCTCTGCGAACGCTGCAGTTATGTGTGTTGTGTTTTGCAAGTGACAGTGATCGATCGATACTGCACTTAGGTGGCCTGGGCTGGACGGAGGGGCAAAACGCAGGTGCTAGCAGGTATCTGGGCTGATCCCGCTAACACTGCGTTTTTGGGAACCCTAAACTGCTGGGGACGCTAGTATAGATCTGATCAGATCAGATATTGATCTGTTCAGATACTATACCACTAAGGGGGGTGTATGCTTAAGGCGTGGGTGTTAGCGCTACTGGCACTAACCTGACGCTGCCTGGGGTGTGACGCAGACCCTCTCTGACGCTAAAACCTAATTGATATCACCCGCCGGGCGATCAGGGGGTTAAACCTTTATTGGGTTATATACGGCGGGTGCCCTGACACTATAAAAAGCAAACTAACTAACCAGCGTCACCCGTAACACTTATATGGTGATTACTGGTGAAAGGGTTAACTAGGGGCAATTAGGGGGTTAAAACCTTTATTAGGTAATATATGGGGGTACCTGACGCTATATAAAAACCTGACGGCGAACCTAAAAAAAAATTACTGGCTACCTATCGGCATCACCGACACTAAGACAACGATCATAAAAACGATCGCTTAGCGACAGTGGTGTTAGGGGGTGAAAGGGTTACCTGGGGGGCGATCAGGGGGTTAAACCTTTATTAGGTAATATATCGGGGTACCTGACGCTATAAAAACCTGCGGCGAACCTAAAAAAAAATTACTGGCTACCGATCTGTATCACCGACGCTAAGACAGCGATCAGAAAAATGATCGCTTAGCGACAGTGGTGATAGGGGGTGAAAGGGTTACCTGGGGGGCGATCAAGGGGGTTAAACCTTTATTAGGTAATATATGGGGGTACCTGACGCTATAAAAACCTGCGGCGAACCTAAAAAAAATTACTGGCTACCGATCAGCATCACCGACGCTAAGACATCGATCAGAAAAATGATCGCTTAGCGACGGCGGTGCTAGGGGGTGAAAGGGTTATCTGGGGGGTGATCAGGGGGTTAAACCTTTATTAGGGGGGGGTTAGGGGGCTACACTGGACCTAAAACTAAATGTAGTGACACTTTTACAGTCACAAATGTCACTGATTGCAGTGATCACTAAATAAATGGTCACTGCAATCAGTGACACTGACTGGGGGCTGGGGGGTGATCTGGGGGGCGCGATTTATGTGCCTATGTGTCCTGGTGTCAGTGTGCTGTTTTGTGCACTAACCTGCATCTTCTCCTGTACAGCGCTCGGTATATGTGAGCGCCGCAGGAGAGATGACATCACTTCCTCCTGCCTGTGTAAACAGTACACAGGCAGGGGAAGCTCTCTCATTCGCCGGGAGCGATCGAGAGGGGGGGGGGCCGGAATCGAACGGCCGTCCCCTCATGCCGGATCGCTCCCGAAGGTAAAACGACCACCCACTGTAAAGAAGGGGGGTCCGATCGGACCCCCCAACTATACAAATGCAATCACGTATATGTACGTGATTCTGCCTGTCGGTGCCATTCTGCCAACGTATATTTACAGTGGGCGGTCGTTAAGTGGTTAAAGCTTGTAGGAGGCGTTTTCATACTGCACTGGCTGTCCTATCAGGATGCAGGACCCCTGACCCTCTGTCTGGACAGTGCTGATTGGCCCTGTGCTGATCACATGCACTCTCCCAAGAAAAAAAAAACTCTAGCAATACACACCAAACTGAGCACGTGCAGCCTGACTCCAGTGACTCTGTCTTATCCAGACATGTTTTGGAGATATGCAAGAAGGGGAGGGTCTGTGCATACAGGATCAAACAGCCTTTTTACACAATGCTGAAAATTAACCCCTTAGGTTCCACAGGGAATATAACAAGCATGCTTTACTGTATATACAGACTGATTTTACTGTTGTGGGTTTAGTAACACTTTAAAGCAGCTTAAGTTTTGGATAAGAGTGATGGGTTAGAGCCTGTGAGGTTTTTACAGATGTCATCACCCTTATTGGGTAGATGTTTCTTGAAGTCCTGTGTGAACACCAGAAAGTGAGAGAAAATCTTGCAAAAAGGAGCACCGGCAGCTTTAAATTTAAGAATTTAAGTAAAAGTTTACTTAACAGTCTGATGGCCACCCACTGCGATTCTATAAAAATTAAAAGAAAGGAAAATGTTGCTCAGGTCATCTACTTCTATTCATTTGTTCATTTTTTTCCTGGACTGGTTAAAATACACAGTAAGCAAGTGTCCGATTGGTTGTTTTCAGGATAATTCCCACTTTAATTTTCCCACATTAATAAGGATGGGATTAGAGGAGGATTGCTTTTGGGCTTTGTTCACTCGTGCAGCCAGTGGCAGTAAAACCAGGAATTTTGCTTAAATTCCTACTTTAAACAGCATGTTGCTTTCAGTTGGCGGTGCCACAACTGAATGTGACCAATGAAGTTCTATGGGGCCACGCCGCAACCATGACATATTGCTTCCTTATTGCCTGCCAAACATCTCTAAAAAGGCATTCCAATCGTGGATTCTCCTTTTCAGAGGAGTGGTAGTCATTGCTGCACATGTGAAATAGGTAGACGGTGCAGCTTTATTTATAAATGGCTTTCCAACAGAAAAAGCCTCTTGGCTGCGGATACAAAACTGGTTTAGATTCTGTTGTATCCAATGAACAGCATTTTGTCATATCAGAGGGGTACAAAGTTATATTAAAATATGGTCAAAAAGTACAAGGGCCAAGATTGTACGACTAGCTTAAAAAAAAATAAGACAAAAAAAAAAGACTCTTTGGAAACCCTGTTTATACACATCAAACAAAGCAACAGTCTTGCAGATCACACAATTTAAACATATTTGCCATTTTATAATTTAATATATAGGTGGTTAAACACTGTTTCTATGTTTAAAAAGGATCAATTTCATCCAAAAACAGTCCTCAATTTTTAAAAAGAAATAGAGTGTTCTACATAGAAACATATGAGGAACCAGCAGCAGCAGTTGAGGCTCCCTAGAAGCCCATTTTAGCGCAGGATGGCTAGTAAGCATGCTTAGTGGACACAATACTAAAGGCATCAAAGGGAGGACACAGAGCCCATCACATAGCCCTGAAGGGGGGTACATCTAAAGTATGTCCATAAAAACCCAGAATTATATCCAATTATGTAGAATCTGTTTTAATATTAGATGTAGTTAGGCTTTGAAGTAATTAAGCACATTCTCTTTACAACAGGCATTTTCCTTGGCACCTTCGTTAAATAAAAAAACATAAAACACACACACACACACACACCCTTTTAAAACATATTATACTGTACATTTATTCATTTATTAAAAGTGTAGTCTTCACACACACACGATTAGATAATTCTTTAGTGTATTGGTCTAAAAGCCTTTAACAGTAATGTGCTCACCTTAATAAACGTTAACAGTTTACGGATAATAGCTAGGATAGGGCATTACAATAAAGCCCACAAGTGCCAAAATGCGAGTCACCTCATTAAAGAAAGTTGCACATTTTAGGAGTCATCAACACTTATGCCCCCAATACACATCACATGAAGAACTCTTGTGAACGCAGATGGTACTACAATTACCGCTTTTCAGGCCTTAGGAATAATAACATTCGACTTTTTAATCACAAGGTACAGCACAGTCTGTGCATGTGGGAAAAACAAAAACAACGCAGAGATGTAACTTTATCAAATGCAAGTGTGACATTTGACTTTAAAATAGGATTTATGCATTAAAAAATCCTGCAGAAAGTAACAAGAAAACATCCTAATTTGGGAAGCGATAAGGACAGCGGCCTAGATAAGACTTCCAATAGACGCTGAACACTAGCAAAATGTGTTGATACGGCATCCTTAGCTTAACTCCCACATTTTGACATGATCAGATTATGTGAAGCATTATGAAGATGGTTTATATTTTACAATAAATCTTTCCCAGCCTCATTCGATCCCTCTGGAATTCTTGCTTCCAGCCACTTTGAGCAGGAGCGAGACAAGAATCTAGACTGTAACATTGTCACATCTGGGAGACTGCAATTAACCTCTTCAGTACTAGGTGCATAGGAAACAAACAAATATGGCAGGTATCCACAACACAAGTAGGCAAAGCGAATAAAAAGAGGAAATTCAAAGGGTTCTAGGATTTTGTTGAATATGTGAAATTGTACATCTTATAGTGGATGGTTCATTAGATTTGTCATTTATATTTTTGCTTTAATATAATGTAGAAATGATGTATGTATCATTGTCTGAAAAAAGCATCTACTAGCACCATCAGTTATTGGTAGACACATTAGGAGGTTCAAGAGCTGTACACCAATACCGATGCATCTGGGTAAAAAGCTCTAAAACATCCTTTGCACGTAACTTGAACTAAAAGGCTTTCCGAATGTCACACTGTGTGTAGTGCAACTATACTGCCATAATACTCATACATACCACCATTGTTACTGGCAAACTATAGACTGTAAAGTAAAAAGGTGACAAGGGTGAGTGGAGAAATGAGCCATCCGAAAGCCAACATAGTGTCGATCAGAATGTTTACGCTTTTCAATTTAAGACAAAATACATAGAATAAAAAAAAAAAAAAAAAAGAAGGTTTCAGGAATTACACCACCTTCATCGGGGCTTTAAAGTGTTACTAATCCCACAATAGTAAAACCAGTCTGTATATTCAGTAAAGCATGCTTGTTATACTCACTGTGTAAACTAAGGTGTTAATCCTCTGCATTGTGTAAAAAGGCCATTTGATCCTGTCTTCTCTGATCCTCCCCTTCTTCCAGAGTCCCCAAACCATCTCCTGATAGAACAGAGCAATGGGGACAAGCTGCATATGCTTAATTTGGTATGTTTGTTTGGAGAGTGCATGGAATCAGCACAGGGCCAATCAGCACTGCCCAAACAGAGGGTCTGGGGTCCTGCAGCCTCATAGGACAATCAGGGGAGAATGAAAACGACTTCTACAATCTTTGACCAGTGCTCTGCTGGACATTGATAGAAGTCACAAGACTGCTATATACTGCTGATGAGAAAAGGAATTTAGCAGTTTATATTTACGAAAATGTGTGCTGTGGGAGACCAGATATAGTGAATGCAGGGCCCTGGGTTTAGTAACACTTTAGGCTGGGTTCAAACTTATGCAAATTGGATGTAGGTTTCTCCACATCCAATTCGCATAGCAGGAGATTGTGACCGTCTCTCTATGGAGCCGGTTCACACATCTCCAGAGCGGCTCCAATGCAAATTGCACAGGAGTCCTGTGCGTCTTTTGGTCCATTTCGGGTCCAAATTCAGCCCAAAATTCGGGCTTAAAGCGGTTGTATAGTCTTTTTTTTTACTTTTACCTACAGGTAAGCCTATACTAAGGCTCACCTGTAGGTAAAAGAAATATCTCCTAAACCTACACGGTTTAGGAGATATTTGCAAAAAAAGACATGCACCGATGTCTACGGCGCATGCGCGCCGTAGACAACGGTGCATTCACAGGGTTAATCCCATTCAGAATTCCGGCGCTGCCGGAATAGAAAGCTCCAGCGCGCATGCGCGGAGTGACATCTTCGCTGCTCCGGCCAATCACAGCACCGGAGCGGCGCTGTGATTGGCTGGAGCGGCGATACCCGGAAGTAACGTTCCGGGTATCTGAGGAGCGATGGCTGCGGACGGAGCGGGGGACGAGGACGGCTTCGGGGGTCCCGATCTAAGGTAAGTGATTCATAAAGAGCTAGTATGCTAGTCATACTAGCTCATTATGGCTTTTTCTTGCAGGTGATTTAAAAAAAAAAAAAAAATTTGTCTGGGTTTACAACCGCTTTAATTCGGGCTTAAATCGGACCTGAAACGGTGAATGATTGGAGACACACCGGACTCCTGCTGTGAGTCGCTGCATGTTTCAGTGTGAACCCAGCCTCAAGGCTGTGTCTGTGGGAATGTGCTGAAGACACCGGAGCAGAGCTGTTGTGCTTCTGCAGAGACATTTATCAACGCTTGACTGGTACACATACAAAAAGTGACATGAATCTTGTAACCTGGGCCATGTCATTCAGCTGCTACATGAGTGGCCATAAACAGATGTATATCTTCCCAAAAAAACAAATAATGAGATATCTACCATCAGGGCCGCCATCAGGGGGGTACAGGCAGTACACCTGTAAGGGGCTCGGATGGCAACCCCCCTTTTTCTGTTTTGTAAGGGGTCCAGAGGTCCCCAGGGGCACAGAGGTCCCCAGGGGCACGGATGGCAACCCCCCTTTTTTTTCGTCAGCACCCAAAGCCCCGCCGACCTCAACAATTCACGGCGGCAGCACACCCACGCTTCTCAATTCGTGGCACTCCCCCGCTTCTCAATTCGCGGCAGCCCCCTCTTCTCAATTTGCGACGGCAGCACCCCCCTGGTTCTTCTCTGCTCCAGGGGACCCATGCCTGAAGCTGTGTAAGGGGCCCCAAAATTCCTGATGGCGGCCCTGTCTACCATATTCTCACACTAAAATACAGAAGTGTCAGGATCTGCTGTGATCCTCTCCAATGCTGATAGTAATGTGCATCAGTGCTTCGGGTTCTTTACTTTTGTATGAGCAAGAAAGAAGGCTTGGCTATGCTTGCAGGGAGATCGTCCAACAAGTTTGAAGCTCTCCTGTCCCTGTGTGATCACAAACACCACTGACTGCATTGGACGCTTGTTATTGGGCTCTTGCATATCAGAAATGGGCCCATGGTTTAGAGCTTTGCTCACTTCTAATCAATCTGTCAATGGCCAGCCTTGACACACTGCGGCCTCCATCCTCCTATGGTCCATCCTTATTTGCTGTGGAGTAGCATCCCAGATATTAATGGAGGGCACTTTTGGAAAAAGGTTTCAGAGTGGGATGGACATGCAGCTTGTCTTCTAAGAGCAGCTTAAACATTCATGGTCAGACCTAGACAGGGGTCTGAATATTTAGTCTTACATTTTTAGAATTGTAAAGGCCTACCTCTGAAAGAATGTACCGTATATTGTCTCTTGTTTAGCGTAGTTTACTTTATTGGAATCTGATTCTACGGTGTAAAAATCAGGAGATCAGTCCATGCCCTACCAACTGCCTGAGGACACATACACACAACCCAAGTACACAACACTATTATGCACACTTAAGGTCTGGGAGACAGACAGGTAGTCAACCAGTTGACAGGGCAACAACAATCACATGTGAGATCGCCAAACCCTGACTCTCAAGCAGAGGAGTATTAAAAAATAAGCACACATCTACATAAAGCAACTGTCGGTGCATAATGATCTGATATGTAGATGCACTTAGACCTGTCAAGCTTAGTTATGTATGCATGTTCCTAGATAGTATCATCAAAACAACTTCCAAAATTAAAAAGCTGGGTGTGAGAAATGTGATAAAACAGGACCCTTATCAAATCAGCCAAGCACCCTCCCCCTCAGCCATTTATACTAGAGACGAATGTGGTATGGAGCATCCCATTATCCTGCCCATATTGTATTTGGGTACTAAAGGCCACTGTGCTGACTTCAAAGACTTGACTGGGAGGGGGAGAGAAAGAGAATCAGGAACAATAACTGAATCTTCCCGACAAGATGCACATCAAAAGACCCTGCGCTGAAAACTAGAATCTGGGGGGGTCCTTTAATTGCCATCCACAACCACCATGGCGTGCCGTGAAAGAGAAGCAAGATGTAATAAAAATAAATAGGGAAAAGGAGTTTTTCAAGGCCAGAGGATTCTCCTGCAGGCCTCATTCTGTGATACATACTCACACTTGGGCTGATTTATTTAGTAATCTCTCAAATTAACCCTTTCTTATAGTACATTCCCTCTGGAGGCACAAGTGTTAAGAAAAATGTCATGCAGTTCCCAAAGAGCATTTGTACTCATTGTACCGCAAAAAATGGCTAGATATTGCCACCAAAACTATTAAACTAATACATGGCCTTTTATAAGGATCTATAGGGATTCCTGAAAATTAAGTCTATAAACAGCCTAGAGTCTCTAACAAATGATGCCCCACCCAGCTATGAAGTATGCCATGCACCCCACGCTCATATAGCTTTTTTCACATGTGGTTGTGGGACGGCTTATGGTACAACTAATTAGGTTCATACATACGCCTTATTTGAGTAAAACTCAAGAAACATTTGTGTCAATTATATTGTAAGCATCCATGTACAGTATATGTACACCTGAAGGCTTACTAGGCCACCTGAAGGCCACCATCATTTGCACCGGTAAAAGTCCAATGCAAAGTCTCCTGGGCTCCTGGTTGCATCAGTGCTGACAACACAAGTCAATGAGATTGCCAATTAAATAACCAGAAATCACCAGAAAACACCTACAGGGTGTTTCTTTGGTGTTAGTTGTGATATTCCCAGTCTTTTGCTTTAAATGGCCAAGGTTTTATTGTTTCATTGCGTAAAGTGACACTAATCAACATCGTTATTCTCCAAAAAGGTATCCATACACATCCGCTATTTATTGACCCTGTAATTTATTACTGTGTTTTCTTCCTCCTTGTAATAGTCTTCATGAGCTCCTGAACCTCTCTTCCACCCCCACCCCCCCCCCATTACGTTTGTTTAGAATGAGAAGTGCACTAGTGGGGCCATGGAGAACGAACATAGCCACCCACTAACTGGAAATTGGATAACAAAAGCAAAAAAAATAAACAATGGAATTTGGGGATTTGGAGGAGACTTGTGCCGCGTACACAAGATCGGAATTTCCGAGGAAAAAAGTCAGACGGAATTTTTTCATCGGATATTCCGACCGTGTGTGTGCCCCATTGCACTTTTTCCATCGGGAATTTCAACAGAGTTAGGAAGAGAACACGTTCTCTTTTTTTTTGATGGAAATTCCGTTCGTCTGTAGGGAACTCCGACGGAGAAAAAAACACGCATGCTCAGAATCAAGTCGACGCATGCTCAGAATCAAGTCGACGCATGCGCGGAAGCATTGAACTTCATTTTTCTCGGCTCGTCATTGTGTTGTACGTCACCGCATTCTTGATGGTACAAATTTGGTGTGACAGTGTGTGTGCAAGACAGCTTGGACGGAATTCCCGACGGAAAATCCAATCGGGTATACAAGGCATAAGAGCAAAAGAAGTTACGTATTTTTGAGTTAAAAATACATTATTGAATAAAATTTTTTTTTAAACCATGGTTTAGTATTACTTTAAAAATTATTTATTTGTTAGAGTAGAATTCCTGCATAACATTAACTAGTTTTAAACATGTTCCCTCCCCCCCTCCAGTCATCTATACTGCCTAACCTGTGTAAAAAAAGATTTGTATACTTACTGTATCTATTTTTTGTGTCAGTGGGTGGCAGCTGCAGGGGAGAGGAGGGAGTGCTTAAAGAGGAACTTTGACATTTTTTAAACTTTCTATCTATTAAATCTTCTGCCCTTATTTTTTTAACTTTGGATAGTAAATACCTTATACAGCCCACTTCCTGTTTCTTGTCTGGTAAAAAGCCTAGGCTTATGACATCATGCACAGCTCTCTCTCTCACTCTCGTGAGAGTTTTCCAGGAAGGGAGGGGGGATGAGTCATAAGAGGGCCAATGAAAGCTGCAGGGCTGCAGAGATGGGAGGTGTGCCTCTGTGTGTCTGTGTAAATCCAGAAAGTGAATAGGCAGCAGCTTTAGCTGCCCACAGTTAAAATGGATGCAGCCAGACTTACTGGAGGGAGATTTAGGCAGCATATTTGGCAAGCACAGAATCACAGTATATATAAAATATGCAAAGTGGTTGGAGGGAAGCTTCAGAATGGCAACATAGTTTTTATTACAAAATATGTGAGCAGACTGCAGTTCCTCTTTAACAATGGCTAGGAATTGCAGGAGCCACAATGCCACCCATAGGTCCCTTCTTCTCCACTGCAGTTGCCGCTGACTTGACACCGGGAAGATGGAGCTGCAGAATCACAGAACCAGGTTAGGTAGCATAGGTAGCAGGAGGGGGTGGGAATATTTTTAAGACTTGTTAGTGCTATGCAGGAATTTTACTTTAAGCCTTATATTGACAAGCTTTAACAAGATATATATTTTTTTAAATGCTGATAAATAAGCTTAAATTTTACTCAGCTAGTTGTCTGTACCTCAATGCCTATGTACCATTTCCTGTGGTCTTTAATGTTGGATATTCTGTTGTTCTTCTATATAAAGAGCTGTTATTAAGAGCCAAATCTTAAGTACATAAACTAATGGCAATTAATTCAAATTTATTTTGGACTGATCTGGCTTTAGAAAATGTAAAGTTTAATTAGTTGATGTGAGATACAATTTTCTAAATGTATGAGGGATATAGATTAGAATGACATACAGCCTTAGGCTGGCCATAGACAGTTCAAACAGTGTGTGGGAAGGCTGAATGTGGTCAACTTGGGTATAACCAGCCTGGCGGATTCACTGGCGATTATCGCTAGCGGCTGCTATAGCCACTAGCAATAATCACTGTCTTCTCCCGGTGGGGACAGATGGTTGCAGGAAAGAAATTTGCACCATCTATGGCATGCTTTACTTCTCTATCAAACACCTTATTTGAATATCTTTCCAGCAGGGGGTATATTATCTCACATCAGCACACAATGCTTGCCTTTACATTACCTGGAGAGGTAGAACAACAAAAGACTTGCATGGTAAAAATACTCTGCTCCACAAGATGGTGATAAACAGCCATGAGCACCTTTGACTGCTGCAGAAACTTCCAACCTGTCCATTACAGGCTGAATAGATTCATTCTTCAGAGTCTCAAAACACTAGAAATAATCTATTCAGCCTGTAATGGACAGGTTGGAAGTTTCTATTCTATTAGCACTCCATGCAACTTCGTTAAATTGCCTTTCCCAAATCCTGCGTTTTGTGATTCCATCACCGATACCTGTGCCGATACCTGCCTGCTTTCCTGAAAATGTATTCAGTAATAATCGAGCACTGTCTTTATAAAAATATATATATGTGTTTTGCAATACTTGTTTTGGTAAAGACATTGTACAGTGACTGCAAACTAGAAGGGGTACCATACATTTTTTGATGAGTGGATATAAAAAAAATTATACAGGTATTTAATGCACTATTTTGCTCTATTATTACTTAATACATTTTGAGGAAAGCAGTCAGGTATCGGCACAGATATCGGTGATGGAATCACAAAACACAGGATTTGGGAACGGCAATTTAACAAAGTTGTGCGGAGTGCTACCGGTTAAGAACAGGTTAAGAATCCTATTTTCTATGTTTTCCAAGCTGAAAAACAAATATCAGTTCCTGGGGTCCTACTCTTTGCAGCCTCCCTGTGCATTCGCTAAGCTTGCTGCAGCCTACAGAACAACCATTTCTGGCAGAGGCTTAGACAAGCCTAGCAGGACTGCTGCAGGCAGTGCCCCAGGAGCTGCTTTGGGATGGAGAAATCTGGCTACCTGCGGCTGCTCTTTGTTTGCAAGATTCCCCGGTTGAAGAAGGGGGAAAAAAAAATATACATTAAAAAAAAAAAAACTTCAAATGCATACAGGGGCCTGGATCCGTGAAGCAGTAGATCAAACCTGTGCCAGGCTGTTTGTGCACAGCAGCAATAGAATAAAGCTTTTTCCAGAGAGGGGACTTAAACAGGAGGATGAGGAAACATCAAACACACCTTACCCTTTCTATAGGCAAAATGCGCTATAGGGAGATATTACAATGCAGGCTACTTATCTCCGCAGTGACTAAATTATTTCAGTACCATAAAAACAAGCACATTTTTGTTTAACTGGACAAATGGCAGTAACAGTAAAACAGATCCTTTAAATAAACAGGCTGAGCACTACATGCACATAAAGAAGATATTGCATAGCAATAATTTTTTTGCTAACTGTGGCAGGGGTTATACTCTTGTCAATTTGCAACAAAATATTGCAGCAAAATAAACATGCAAGAACTCAGCATGTGCTTAACTGAAGCATTTCACACAGAACACTATGGGATAAATAAAATGTGGTTGTACAGAAACTATTTTCAGGAAGAAAGTACACCCAACCTGCCAAAATTCGAAATCACCCGAATATCAATCTGGCAGGAAGAAAAAACTGAATGTGCAATGACAGCATCTGCCTGCCCCTTCTTCCAATGTTCCCTACAATACCAAAAGGTCAAAACGGGTGTCAAACCTACAGACCCACCAGACTTGGTCATCAAGGCCTATTGACATCTTTGCTTTCCCAAGGTAAACCGTGTAGGTTATTTTTTCTCAGGTAATTGCAATAAAGTGAAACAGTTGACATCTTTGCAAAGCAACATATGGATAATGCCCAATTGAATCTTCCATCTAAATCTGTTAAATTCCAAGTGAATAAAAACAAAAGGTGTTCAAGGTCTTACAGTTTGTTTTCTTTCTGAAGCAGTCAACGTGGGAAAGCCTGTCCCTTGACAGCAGATGTAGAATGAGACCCTTGCTTTCTAGGTAGAAGCAGAGGTCTTATTGCAGAGGTCCAACATGCTCCCTACTGAATAACACCTACAGCTTTGCTGATTGGAGAGCTTTGCCTCTGACTGAGCAGGGGGCAGGTCAGACCTCTGACCTCTCCACTGCAAGGGTTATTGCTGGTTTACAGTAAGTCTATGGGACATGGAGAATAAGAACTACTTACGTGATCCTCTGCACGGTGAGTCCCTGCAGTGTCTTCTCTCCCATGCACCAGTAGTCTAAGGTATTGAGGTCATCAAGACCAATGCAGAGTCCATAGCCTTACACTGGATATGATGACGCTAAAGCCCTGTACACACGATCGGATTTCCGATGGAATCAAATCCGATGGATTTTTCCATCAGAATTCCGATGAAGCCGACTTCCATCAGTCTTGCCTACACACCATCAGACAAAATTCCGACCATCCCAAACACCGTGACGTACAACACGTACAACGGCACTATAAATGGGAAGTTCAAATCCAATGGCGCCACCCTTTGGGCTGCTTTTGTGAATTTTGTGTTACCGCGTGTTAGTAAAAGTTTGGTGAGAGCCGATTTGCGCTTTTCAGTCTCCGTGCTTTTCAGTCCGTTACAGCATGACGAATGTGCCATCTCCATTACGAAAGCTAGTTTTACCAGAACGAGCGCTCCCGTCTCCTAATTCATTCTGAGCATGCGTGGGTTTTTTCTCCGATGGAGTTCCACACAGACAATCGGAATTTCCTATCGGTTTTTTTTTCCCCCCATCGGAAAAATGTAAAACATGTTCTATTTTTTTTCCGATGGGGCCCATACACGATCGGTTTGTCCGATGAAAACAGTCCATCGGACTGTTTTCATCTGTAAAACCAATCGTGTGTACAGGGCTTAAGAAACAGTTCACCACCCGAACGTGGGGTCTCCATGATTAAGTCCCGAGGGTGGGGCAAAAGATGTTGGAGTTGTGGTCTGGATGAATCGAGTTGAGACTGCTTTCACCTGCTTACCACTCAGGTCGGGTGAGGTGTGCGGTGGCCGGGGCATCTCTTCCTATTTTTGGAATGTGGCGGAAAGCCATCTAATGGAGAGGGTCAGGTAGGTTATAATGCAAAAACTGTCCTCTAGACTAAACACGCAGTTAATCCGTGCAGTCTGAATAATTTTTAGCTTTCCCAAAGTTGGACTGTAACTTTGCACACCTTTTGTTTTAATGCACCTGGAATGTTTTTATCCAATTTAGTTCAGATGGGCTTTAAGAGTATATCTGAATTCTCTATTTGGCATTTCTCTTTTTTTGTTTTCTCCCATTTCACATTTCCATTGCCTTTCCACCAGGGACAAGTGAAAACTGCACATCCAGAGATTGTGTACATGTAAACACCAGGGGTAGAGAGGCTGTGCTCACTATGGTGCTGCTTTGATTATAACAGCTGCAGTGGAATTGCTTATGGTTACTTTTTAATATTTGCTTTATATACAAACTATATTAAGTATTGTGAAGCCTGCCTTTACATGCACATGAACTTTAATGGCATCTCAGTCTTAGTCTGTAGGGTTCTGTATTGAGTTGGCCCACCTTTGCAGTTTCAACTCTTCTGGGAAGGCTGTCAAGGCTTAGGAGTGTGTCTATGGGAATGTTTGACCATTCTTCCAGAAGCGCATTTGTGAGGTCAGGCACTGATGTTGGACAAGAAGGCCTGGCTCGCAGTCTCCCCTCTAATTCATGCCAAAGGTGTCCTATCAGGTTGAGGTGCAGGCCAGTCAAGTTCCTCCACCACAAACTCACTCATCCATGTCTTTATGGACCTTGCTTTGTGCACTGGTGCGCAGTCATGTTGGAACGGGAAGGGGGCATCCCCAAACTGTTCCCACAAAGTTGGGAGCATGGAATTGTCCAAAATGTCTTGGTATGCTGACGCTTTAAGAGTTTCCTTCACTAGAACTAAGAGGCCAGGCCAACCCCAGAAAAACAACCCCCACACCATAAGCCCCCCTCCATCAAATGATTTGGACCAGCGCACAAAGCAAGGTCCATAAAGCCATGGATGAGAGAGTTTGGGGTGGAGGAACTTGACTGGCCTGCACAGAGTCCTGACCTCAACCCGATAGAACACCTTTGGGATGAATTAGAGCGGAGACTGCGAGCCAGGCCTTCTTGTCTAACAACAGTGCCAGACCTCACAAATGCGCTTCTGGAAGAATGATCAAACATTCCCATAGACACACTCCTAAACCTTGTGGACACTTTCCAGAAGAGTTGAAGCTGTTATAGCTGCAAAAGGGTGGGCTAACTCAATATTGAACCCTACGGACTAAGGCTGGGATGCCATTAAAGTTCGTGTGTGTGTGTGTGTGACAATAATGTATGTATACCTCCGGGTATAAAAAAAAAAAAAAAAGCTAAAAAACAGTCACATGCAGCTGCCTTCCTAACAGTAAATAAGGACTCTAGCAACAGTACCTTTGCTAGGAAAAATTGGCAACCACTCAGATCAGGGCAGGGCAGATTACAAAAATCACAATACAAAAAAAATTCCATAAAACACTTACAAGAGCTAGTCATCACAGAAACAAAGTTGAAACAGTTACAACAATTTCTGTTATAGGACATGAAAACAAGGCTAATGCCCCGTTCACACGAGCGGAATTTCCGCCAGCAAAAGTCTGATGTGAGCTTTTCATCGGAAATTCCGACCGTGTGTAGGCTCCATCAGACTTTTGCTGTCGGAATTTCCACCAGCAAAAGTTTGAGAGCAGGTTCTCAATTTTTCCCGACGAAAAAAATTCCTAGCGGAAAATCCGTTCGTCTGTATGCAATTCCGACGGAAAAAAAAACCACGCATACTCAGAAACAATTCTATGCTCGGAAGCATTGAACTTCTTTTTCTCGCCTTGTCGTAGTGTTGTACGTCACCGCGTTCTTAACGCTCAAATGCATTCATAAATGTAAAAAGGGGAAAAAATCTTTAAAAGAACAGAAAAAAAAATGTAAAAATGATATCTCCCGTTTCACATTTTGGTGTTTTTATTCCATTTACATGTCAGAGGACACCCGTAAGTGCTGTAGACAGTAGGTAGTAATGGTGCTGATGCAAGCAGTGGCGGCTGGTGTTTATTCTTTTTTTGGGGGGGGCAAACAATGCACCCCCCAGTCGGTCGGCCCCGCACTTACCCTATGGCACAGGTAGTGCTTCCCTCTGGGCAACGGGCAGCGGCTTCTCCTGCATCTCCTCACGGTGGCCCTGCGTCTCCTCCCTCCTCCTCCTAGGTCAATAGAATCGCTTCTTGTTCTTTCGGACAATCAGGAAACGGGTCTTCCTGATTGGCCAGGAGGAGAATCAGTGTGACAATAGTGAAAATGTATTCGCTATTGTTACACAACTGGGTGGGCTCACTGTGCCCAAGCCCAACCTTTTTTGAAGCCTATTAGAGCCTCATGCTCTAATCACATGCTTTAAGAAAAAAAAAAAACATTGGAATCCATGCGTCCGGCACCCCGCATGTAGATAAGGGGGCCAGGTGCATGGATAGGGGGGTGGCACCCGTGCGCCCTGCATTACGGGCTGCCTCTGGATGCAAGTAAAGTAGTGTTTTGCCTATAGCAGCTTTTCACATGTAAATTTTAATTCTCCCACCTGCACTAGAAAAAACGAAACATGAATGAGGATTCTTTTGACAACCATCATCTTCACAGGGAAGAGAACAGAACCACTTGCATTTAACACTGCTGGTCACTAGCCGGTAAACTAGAATATTTGACTGAAATGTCAAGGTGTCAACCCACAAAAAAAAGAAAATCATAATTATTAGTTGCTGCTTCCATGTAGAAGTTAATTACCATCCATAAAGTACATTTATGGACAATAATTAGGATAAATAAACAAACTATTAACTGCCAATTTATTTCCTGTGCAAATCACTTAGAACTGCAAACTTGAAGAGGGTAGTTTCTTCTTTTAATGGCATGTCAAATCACAGAGGAATTGTACTGCTAATTACCTAGGAAGACAGTTACAATACCACAATAGGCACTTTCCGTGGGATAAAAAAAAAAAAAAAAAGCTTTGCTATTGCAGAAAAAATAAACATTCACTTTTTTGTATGTTTTATAACCCGTGTACTGTAGAATATATTTAATAATCCAAGTTGTTACAAATAAAGACTTGTTTTTAATCAGAAATGGAACATGTTATTTGAAATAGAAAACGAATCTTGCATATTAATGCATTTGCTATTAGAGAAGAATCGCACAGCATTTGCCATTAAGATCAGACCCAACAGTTCTAATCTATAAGAAATTTGGCCACAGACGAGGATTACAAAATCAGACTAACCAGAACGTTTGGTGGCCAAGTCAAGTTTTTTAACTTTTGAATTTAAAACCATATCAAAGCAGTTACATTTTACCATCTCTTCTGTCTAAGATAAGAGCAGATATGACTTCATAGTCTAAAACTTGGGGCTCAATGTGTGGCCCGCTGTGCTCCAGACATAAGCAAAGGACTGGAGCAAATGCTATGTATATTTGTACAGGAACCAGTTAGAACGCTCCTTCCTCCTATCTCCCTGTAAGACCTTCCCTCTCTTTTCCCCTGACACACACACCAGCTGGTATGAGTGGGTTTGTTTATCTTCAGACCCATTCCTAATGTATGAAGCGGTCTAAAGGTAAACAAAGCCATTCAATTAATGCCTGTATAACTAGTATCATCTAACGCACTTCCTGTGAGCCTCGGCTTACATGTGCACACCCCCTGGGAGTACATTTGAAAATTAAAAACAAAGCAAAAAGACAAAGCAATGGTGCAGCCCTTCAAACATGTCCAGGGGTGGACTTGAGGTCCTCAATCTTTTCTAGGTTTACTACCACTGGCCTAAGAAGTCTCCTGGAATCAATGCAAAGCCCATTTGTTAACGGAGGTCTGTGATACATGCTACAAAATACATGCTCCGTGAAAATACACAGTGTACATGCTCCGTGAAAATACACAGTGTACATGCTCCGTGAAAATACACAGTGTACATGCTCCGTGAAAATACACAGTGTACATGCTCTGTGGCTTTTCACAGACTGATGATGGTAACTGATGAATTCTGCCAAGAAACCACAGAAAAGTGTAGGTAAACTACAGAAAGAACTTTAAATAACGGTTGGTGTGACACTTGCAGGTATATGCCCCGTTTGTTCACATAAGTTGTATCTCATGTGTATGTGACAGGCCCACTTTGAACACAAATTATATTTATGGAGTGATAAACATACAGACATGAAGCCAGCCTACTAGGGAGTTCAAGATGATCAGGATGATTTCTGAACTTCATAAGGAGTGCGTGATGTGGATGAGAGAGCAGGAGCAACTCAGCAGAGCAAAGCAGCATTGTCATAAGTAGCATCACATACACAGACTCCCTAACCTTGCTTCCTTTACAATTTTGATTCTTTTGTATTGTCTGTGTCCCCTGACATGAATTCTTTTGCCCAAAAGCAGGGAACTTGCCTTTTTATCTCCTGCCGCAGGATGTGCAGTGAGCAACCTAAACTCCTAGGACAGTTGGGCTGAAAATTAGAAGGAAAAATAATTGCTTGGGAGAACAATCCAGTTCTGCTACTTTGATTCAATCAATTACCATTATCTTTTGTTCCAGCTTTCATTGCTCTCCCCCGAATTGTTTGTGTTAAACTTTACTTTGCTGTCAAATATCTGGCTGGGACAAGTGGCCACCTCTCTCTTCTTGCAGCGGCCCTTATCACTTGTTCCCAGTCAGTGCTGGCCCGAAACAGCCTTTCAGCCCTCACATTTTATCTGCTCACACAGATTTCGGCCTGGCAGAGCTACCAGCCAAGCGTCTGCTGAGCAATCCCTGGAAACACTGCTGTGCTACTCCCACAATCCACTGGGAGTTCATTACTCAGAGATGGTTCTCCCACTATGTACCAAGTCCCACCATCCGCCTTCCCTTTCCTCCCCTCCCTCGGCCTTAAAAAGCAGCTATTGCGACAGGAACAGATAGAACAAAACCACAAATTTAGATTAATAAAGCATTTGTTGATTCTACAGAAACTTTGCAAGCCCTCAAGAATTCCACGGGAGACGTTGAACAGCTCCAGTAAATTTTCTGTTATATTATCTTTCTTGTAAAGCCCTTCCTGGGCTCAGGTCCCAGAAGGTTCGGCTATCACAGCAACGGAGCAAAATCAATGAGCACTCACCTACTGACATTTTTACATAGTTTTTGGATTTAGTATCCGGCCCAAAACACAATCAAATCTTCTGCCAGGCAAATAACAGGCACTTAGCCGGTCTACTATTAGATGTACAAAGGAAAAAAATGCAAGCACCCAAGGGAGGCCGGAGAGACAGCAGTGACGTCAGGGGTAATTGGGTGTCTGAAAGAGACTGCCAGCAGCTGGCCTGGACCCCCAGGGAACGGCTCACAGAGTCTAGCTGCAACTCTAATAAAGGAAAAGCACATTCTAGAAAGGGCATTATGCTACACAGAGGCTTTGAAAAGACTAAATATACCAGCAGTAGAAGTATGCACGTGTACAGATACACATGTAGAATGTGGAGATTAAACAAAAAAAAAATACAATATAGAAAACAGGTATACACAAAAGAAGGTTATGAAACAAAAGCCAAAAAAGACATATACAAAACATACCTACACATTCCTTGCGTTACTTTACAAAAGGGGTGTACAAAAGATAAGGATAAACAATAGCCCAGATCAGCTGAGCCTCCAGCAACCGATTAATGACAGAAGAGATATATATATTATACACACACATATACACACACACACACACACACACACACACACTAGCTCATGCATACACATATGAACACAGACACAAAATACTGTATGCACATACTGCTCACACATCTGTTTCTAGTTACAATGTTGGGTGGGTTCTTCCAAGTGGGTTATTAAATGAGCTCTCCTGTCTCCTCATTACGCACAGCTAACCAATAAACATGGGACGAGGAAGAGGATAGGCAGGAGAAAAATGTATATTAAGTTTGAGTGCCCAACTGAAGGTGTGATTTTCAGTGATATCGCTCCGAAATCTCATACAATGTATATGAAACCTTCCAGCTGTTCATAGCAGTAAACAGCCTTTGGGTTTTGGTGGCAAACAGTATCCATAAAATTTCAGGGCAATTTCAATGGCAAACCGCTACAAATCGAATCCTTTGTTTCCTACATACATGTTTTTGGGAAAACACCACTTCTCTCTCACACTGGAAAGCAGGCCATACATGTTAACTGGACTATACAATCTTCTTTAAATTCACCAACATTATGCATATAGATTAGATTGTTTAAGAAGGCCTGCACACTATACAGAGTGATGTGTGGTGATGATAGACAACTAAAATGCTTTTATGTTCTGATAAAAAACTTAAAAAAACAAACAAAACCCTGAACAAAAGACTGCCTGGATTGAGTAATTTTGGTCAAATCAGACAAATCTGCACATAAAAACATATCAGCGGTTCTTTTGTTTCAAATAATTTAAAAGGGTTAAGAGCTGGTTTACCTCAGTGTCATCATTGTGCTTTGGGTGGCATTGTCCAACACAACCAGAATGCAATCGCAAGAGAAATAACACTGGTTTATATCAGTTTTGCTTACACCTATGCGCTACATTGCCTGGCGTTGCACTAAAATGATGCATACATCATTTTTGCGCAAGGCGTTGCTGTAGCAACGCTATATGGCACATCCCGCTGATTTAAAAAAAAAAAATGTATTTGTATTACGCAAAGTGTTTGCCCTATCCTGTCACAACCTTTGAGGCTTCGTGATGTGATCGCACGATAACACAGCTCAATGCAATGCAAGAAAAAAAACAGTCAAATATGCACTGTCTCTAAGTAGACACATTGCATCAAAATGGACATCAACGAGTTACAATTGCGCACTTTAACGCATATCAACACAGATGCTGTAAAGCTTGCAATGTGATGTGAACCAGACCTTAAGGTTATATTAGTGACCAAATAAAATTATATTATATCATTCTGTGTATGATGGCAGGATAGATGAACAGACATGTTGTACATATACATACATACATAAATACAGTATGTTATATTTGTTCTTATTCCAATGTTACATAAAGAACATTGGGGGAAATTTACTAAAACGGGAGAGTGCAAAATCTGGTTCAGCTGTGCACAGAATCCAATCACCTTCCAGGTTTTATTGTCAAAGCTTAAAAAGAACAAGCTGAAGTTAGAAGCCGATTGGCTACCATGCACCAGATTCTGCATGCTCCATTTTTAGTAATCAACCCTTTTCAAGTTACCCACCATCTCCAGTCGCTGTGTATCTTATGCAGGCCAGCCATATCTAGACCAGTGATATGGCTGGCCTGCATAAGATACAAATCTGACCATATACAGGCATTTTCTCTTAACTAAAATACACCCTACAGCCATTGCCTAAAAAAAACAAAAACAAAAAAAAAAACACCCAGAATATTTGCAATTAAATGCAGAAACCCAAAACTGAATTTCACCTCCCATGAGTGCAAGGCAAGGTAAGAAGATTTATGCAAAACCAAAAATCTATGTTTCAAAATGTTTGGCAACGTGCCCAAAGCAAATAGTTTTGCGTGGATCTGTTGCAAAATGGTTTACCTGGAGATCCTTCAAGTAACAGCAGATCCTTTTGCAGGCTGAAAACACTCACTACCTCACAACTAGAAGCAGTGCCGTCTGTCTGCATTTGTAATGCTCCCATTGGTCATTGGGCTGGTTATCTGATACACCAGATAGGACACCCAAAGGACAATAGAATGATAATGATTTTGTTTGACAGGCTGACAATGCTGCTGCCAATTGCAAAGCAGTGACTTGATGTTGACAGTCTGCAACAGGAAGTGCTGTTACAGGCAGGATCTTTAGTTGCAAAAGATTTGCAAAAGCTATTTAAAGTGTTAATAAACCCTCCAATATAAAAATATATAGTTGCGTGGTCATGCAAAGCTGTACCCAAACAAAACGTGCGTCCTTTTTTCCCCACAAATAAAGCTTTCTTTTGGTGCCATTTGATCACCTCTGCGGTTTTTATTTTTTGTGCTATAAACAAAAAAAGTGACAATTTTGAAAAAATAAACTATATATTTTTTCCTATAATAAATATCCCTAAAATGTTTTAAAAAAACAAAAATTTCTTCATCAGTTTAGGCCAATATATATTCTTCTACATATTTTTGGTAAAAAAAAAAAAAAAAAAACACGCAATAAGCGTATATTGATTGATTTGTGCAAAAGTTATAGCATCTTCAAACTACGGGGAACATTTATGGCATTTTTTTTTTTTTTTACTAGTAATGGCGGTGGTCTGCAATTTTTAGCAGTATTGCAACATTGTGACGGACAGATTGGACACTTTTGACAAATTTTTGGGACCATTGGCATTTATACAGCGATCAGTGCTATAAAAATGCACTGATTACTGTATAAATGTCACTGGTAGGGAAGGGGTTAACACTAGGGGGTGATCAAGGGGTTAAATGTGTGCTCCCTCAGTGTGTTCTAACTGTATGGGATTGGACTGAGTAGGAAAGGAGACACATCGCTGTTCCTACTTACTAGGAACAAACGACATGTCTCCTCTCCTCTGACAGCACAAGGATTCGTGTGTTTACACACACAAATCTCCGTGCTGGCGCTCGTGCAGACAACCGTCGGCCACCCGCATCGGGTCCCCCACCCTCTGGCGGCTCTTAAAGGAAACCTTTGCACAGGGGAGTCATTCTGCCCCATAGACGCGAGCCGGACGGGAACCAGTTAAAAGACAATATTAACACTTTTCAAAATATTGTTTAATAGAAAAGGTAAATGCCCCTTTTACACTGATGGATAGATCGGGTCCACCTGTCAGTTTTCCAGGTGGACCCAATCGGTCATCAATAGTTCTCTATGGAGCGGCGGATGTCAGCGGACATGTGTCTGCCGACACCAGCCGGCATCCAATCCAGTCCGTTAAAAACATTGTCCAGCGGATCGGATCGGATGACATAGAGAAGTGCGGACTGTGTCCTGTCCTGTCATCCACCTGCCCAGCTGACAGACCCTTTGCTGAGCAGGCAGATCCGCTTGGCGGAGTCTGCCTTATCTGGATGAGGCCAAAATGGTGCAGACAAATTTTTTTCATACAAAGGGTATTATAAATTAACAAAGACATGCAACAGGTAAATAAAAATAAATGAAGGGTGAAAATACTAAACAATGTCCTGATTCTGTGCATTCAAGAGAGTCCAATCAATAAGCATAAGATCGGTGGCTTGCATACAGTCTCACAAAAGTGAGTACACCCTTCACATTTTTGTAAATATTTTATTATATCTTTTCATGTGACAAACACTGAAGACATTACACTTTGCTACAATGTAAAGTATAGTGAGTGTACAGCTTGTATAACAGTGTAAATTTGCTGTCCCCTTATAATAACTCAATACACAGCCAATAATGTCTAAACCACTGGCACACCACAAAAGTGAGTACACTCTTAAGTGAAAATGTCCAAATTGGGCCCAATTAGCCATTTTTCCTCCCCGGTGTCATGTGACTCGTTGGTGTTACAAGGTCTCAGGTGTGAATAGGGAGCAGGTGTATTAAATTTGGTGTTATCGCTCTCACTCTCTTACTGGTCACTGGAAGTTCAACATGGCACCTCATGGCAAAGGTCTGAGGATCTGAAAAAAAGAATGGTCACTCTACAGATGGCCTAGGCTATAAGAATATTGCCAAGACCCTGAAATTGAGCTGCAGCACGGTGGCCAAGACTATACATTGGTTTTAACAGGTCATGTTCCACTGAGAAAATGCCTCGCCATGGTTGACCAAAGAAGTTGAGTGCACATGCTCCACGTCATATCCAGAGGTTGTCTTTGGGAAATAGATGTATGAGTGCTGCCAGCATTGCTTAAGAGGTTGAAGAGGTGGGGAGTCAGCCTGTTAGTGCTTAGACCAAACTCCACACACTGCATCAAATTGGTCTGCATGGCTGTCGTCCCAGAAGGAAGCCTCTTCTAAAAGATGATGCACAAGAAAGGCCGCAAACAGTTTGCTGAAGACAAGCATTGTCCAGGATTACTGGAACCATGTCCTGTGGTCTGATGAGACCAAGATAAATTTATTTGGTTAAGATGGTGTCAAGCGTGTGTGGCGGCAACAAGGTGAGGAGTACAAAGATAAGTGTGTCTTGCCTACAGTCAAGCATGGTGGTGGGAGTGTCATGGTCTGGGGCTGTATGAGTGCTGTCAGCACTGGGGAGCTACTGTTCATTAAAAGGACCCATTAATGCCAACATGTAATGTGACATACTGAAGGAGAGCATTATCCCTTCACTTCGGAGACTGGGCCACAGGGCAGTATTCCAACACAACAACCTCAAACACACCTCCAAGGTGACCACTGCCTTGCTAAAGAAGCTGAGGGTAAAAGGTGATGGACTGACCAAGCATGTCTCCAGACCTAAACCCTATTGGGCATCTGAGGGGCATCTTCAAACGGAAGGTGGAGGAGCGCAAGGTCTCCAACATCCACCAGCTCTGTGATGTCATCATGGAGGAGTGAAAGAGGACTCCAGTGGCAACCTGTGAAGCTCTGGTGAACTCCATGCCCAAGAGGGTTAAGGCAGTGCTGGAAAATAATGGTGGCCACACATTATATTATATTATATTGACACTTTGGGCCAAATTTGGACATTTTCACTTAGGGGGTGTACTCCCTTTTGTTGCCAGCAGTTTAGACATTAATGGCTGTGTGTTGAATTATTTTGAGTGGACAGCAAATTTACACTGTTATACAAGCTGTACACTCACTAATTTACATGACGTCATCCCTCTCCCATTTAGGACTTGGTGGACATGAATCGTCTGTATTCTGTTTGTCTTTGTAGAAAAATTAGTTTAGTGTATATAGAACATTCGTCGATCCTGAGGAAGTGAGCTCTTCCTGAAATGCGTTGATACCAGATACCACACATTGGATATACAAACCATTGTTTGTAACAAGCTCTGTCTTTTTTTGTCATTTTAAATTGTGCAAAAAAATGATTTTTTAATTTGTGTGATTTCTCTGTGGCACATATAAAGCCCCACTCACCTATTTCTGCCCTTTATGGGCAGTAAAGGTTTCCTCAATTTCCATAGCAATTAGGGATGGTGTCCACTGAAAAATGTATTTGTAGAGACATCATCTTACATATTTGATCCTTCGCACCACCATGTTAAATAAAATGCATGTGCACATGACCAAGCAAATGGGATATATCGGGGTAGTATAATGACTGGAGGAAAAGAAAAGTGCTGGTAAAGTGCATATCAAGCAGCTATCAGTTACCAGAAAACAATATTTTCACTATATTGGTCCTTTAATGGGAATTATTGTAGTCATTGCCTGGTCACTGGCACAGAGGAGTTCTCATCCACCGATTATGAACCAATGAATTGCTTATATGCAAAACAGTTCATACTTGGCAGTGGTTTCTGTATACAAGGCAAATTTAAAGGGTTGCTTTAAATCACCCTTTAGCTGCAGTCTGGGATGTTTAATTCAGATCTTTACAGTGCTTACTGTAGCATTAAGCAAGCTTCTGGTAATGAGGATTCTTGCTGAAAACCTGATAGAAGCATGTTTAAAGCTACAGCCAGCACAGCCAATAAGATCTGTAATGAACACTTCCAGACAACAGCTGTAAGCAGCATTCAGGACTTCAAGAAAACGACTTGAAGCTTTATAAATGCTTTGTAAATGCATGTTGTACATCAAATCTTCATAATTTTTGTCGATTTTTTTGGTAGCGTCACTTTAACGTACACAAAATATTTCTAAGAAGTATTTCATCACAATCACATGTTCTTAAACAAGCTCTACAGCTAGGTCCAAATGACCCACTTGTTGGAAAAAGGTGCCATTTTCCTTTTGCTGGCATCCTCCAAAAACAGAACAATGGCAGGCATCTGGGAATAAACTCGATCTATAATTTGTGGAATGGAAACAGTATGGTGCATTGATTCCAAAAGAGAATACAGCAGCTTAATAGCATAACACACTGAACTGGAATATTACCTTTGATTCAAAGGAACGTTGAACTTCTGCATTAGAGGGATTAGATCTGCCTGCTTCCTGGTGTTCATCCAGTAAAGAGTTAAATATTGACAGTCAGCATATATGTAACATCTATATAATTTGGCTTTCATCTCCTGATAAAACCAAGCATCTCATGTGCCAGGGGAACCATATAAATAGATAAATAACAGGCTGTACGTGGAAATACATATATTTTTCAGTCTTGGTTGGTTTACAAAATGCATTTTTAGGAGGCAGCTGAAAAACATACACCATTTTGTCCTTTGGCAAATTCTTCTCTTTCAGTCTTGCATGAAGGAAAGAGAGAAAGAGAAAATCTCCCCGCAGAGTTTTTCCTCCTTTTCCTGGTGTGTATCTGGGACCCTGCCGTGCTCTGGGTAATTTCCAGTTCCTCAGAATTCAGGTATTAATAAAGAACCCATGGGGACATCCAACAATATAACCCTACATTTTCAGGCATTATGAAAGGAAAGCCCCAGGGGTCTGTGGCTCAAATTTCTGAAATGTAGGCATTGTAAAAGGGACCCCAGGGGATCCCTGCAATAGAAATCTGCTGAATTCAAAGCATTTTCGGAGTCCTGGTGGGAGTCATTACTCCCACTGGAAGCTTTTTACAAAACATGTGTTGCTGACATGTTGACAGATTGCTCAGTGAAGTGTTTAGGTGCATGCACAAGGCAGGGCCTATAGAGACGCTCTGCTCTCTGCCAGCCTGTCTCGAAACACAGGGACTGGTACCATCCATATTTCATAATGGGGAGTGGGGGGAGCAGGGAGTGAAAAAGTGGGGAGAGGAAGAGACCTAGAGAAACTGAAAAGGGAGGGGAGCGAGGGAAGGAGAAGAGAGACTGCCGTGCATGATCTGCTGGGGCATCGTGCCTGTGACATCGGAAAAAGAGACTCACGGGTAGAAAAAAAGCAGGAGAGCAGAAAATCGAGCCTATTAAGCAAAGAACAGTGTGCAAAGTGAAACAACCAGTCAAAATTCAGGTTTCAATCTTTTGATCAGTAAACTAATATCTGATTGATTGCTACGGTTTGCTGCACTTTGCAGGTATAACTCTTTACACCTGAACAAGGTCATCGGGAGGAGAACAGGGGGGAGGATTGGGACAGTACTACATAAATAGGGTATTTAGATAGAATAACTGGGGGCTAGCTGTGCAGTTTTAAAAAAATGAATTACTTGAACAAAGAACCAGGGTATCAAAAAGGTTATTTAAATATGGGTAAAGATGAAAAACTCGGTGACTATGTGAAATGTGTTGTTGCCTATTACGAGCATCATGCGACTAGATTTTACACAGAAAACGCTGCTCGACTCCCTGTACACAAGCTGAGCTGCCTTGGAAGCAGGAGCAGCTGTGACTACACTTGTGCATGTGCCAAGGGCTTTAGTGGAGGAATCTGAAGGAGACTATCTGGCTGCTAAGATGTGTGGCTGGTCAGAGGGGAAAAGAGGGGGATGGGGTTATTGGCAAAAGCAAAAAGAAAACCAAAATGGAAAAGACAGCATTAACCCTTTCATTTTTTTGTCCCGGTTAGCTTTACCGTAACAGTACGTATTATAGGCATGTTTGTTTACGTGTAATGGTTGTGGAATAAACCTATTAGAGCACTGCCAACAGCCATGTTAAAGCTAACCTGTCAATATTAGACAGGGTTTTTACTTTTAAATGTCAAAATAATTAAAAAGTTCACCTTACATTTTTTTGCAGCAGTTGTCACCCACAAATTGAACCCCCCTTTTTCTAAAAAAAAACAGACCCTCTCATTTTCCAGGATGTCCTACATTGGAGACGCATTCCCTAGTACTCTTGGCAAATGTCCCAGATGTCAGGCTTACAACTACTGTGCCCCTAGTCATTCCCATTTAAATCTACAAATGTGAGAACTGTGCCCCACAGCCACATTTTAATAAAATGATTGGTGGTGTAGATGCGTTCTCTTAGGCCCTCCTCAACTCTCAGACATTCCGTAATACTCCAAACTGCAGCAAAACCTAGACATGGCCTTTTCTGAATGCAGCCCACACAACACACAGAATGTAGAACACGGGCATTTTAACAATGTGTTGGGGTGCAACTCAAGTTTCTACCTCTTGGCTTGATTCCCGCACTCACTGGGGGGCGGTAAACCATAGGGTAATACTTACTACAAGAGAAG
Source organism: Rana muscosa (assembly GCA_029206835.1). NCBI lineage: Eukaryota > Metazoa > Chordata > Amphibia > Anura > Ranidae > Rana > Rana muscosa. The sequence continues at coordinate 49,107,933 of CM055119.1, forward strand.
GAATACATTACAATTTAGAAAAAAAGATAACCAAAACCAAGTCAACCTACTCTAACACCCAATTTATTGCTCAGCTCAGAAGAAATGAGGAACACAAACAGGTAGGCAATAGCAGGAAGGTGTGGAAAGAAGGAGGCAAGATAGGACATGGGGAGGTGGTGGAGGGAGGGTTAGGACCGGATATAAAAAGGCAAGGACAGAGACAAGAGATGTTAGAAACAAGGCAACCCAGCAAGAACCAGGCTGTCCAAAATTTGTAGCAGAGGTCTAGTAAATAGTTAGTCTGAATCACCAGCAGTAGATGTCTGGTGGGATGAGGGTGGGCCACCAAATAGGCCTTACATTATGGTACATTTGGCAGTATTTGTGTTGCAGCAAATAATGGGAACATATTTTGGGTCACATTAAACTGAATATGGCCCTAGTAGCATTGCCAAAAGAATATGATCGGGGTGAATACAGACCTACACACTAAAATTTTGTTAGGACAGGTGAAAAGAAGGAGGAATTATTCACAATTACCTACTCTGGATTGCCATATTCAAGAGGTGTCTAACTTCAAGTACCTCATTTTCTCTGGACCTGAATGTCTTTTTTGTAACATTTTGACTGAGTGCAAAGGCAACTTTTTATCTGTATCTATATATGTATCTATTCATCTGTCCACTGTGAATAGGTACTTGATTTTGAGCAGCAGTTAAATTCAACTCAAAAACTGTTCTCACACAGGGGCCTTTAGGTGATTATATACACCCCTTACTTAGATGATATGATAATTTAACTGACACATACGTGTAAAATGTAAATGCCCCATTTGTTAAACCTACATTTAAGCATTTTAGAAATTTGTTTAGATCACCATGGTACTCATGGCATTTACACTCTGCATTTTTAGAATACTGTAACTGGTATTTGTGCTGTTAAATTATCAGCATAGCAAATTCTATAGAATATTTTTGCTGCAGCTACTACCACCTTGGTCTTCCACTGGAAAAAATAAAATCACACAGTTGGGCCATTAAATACATTTGACTGGGGCAGGTTATATACCAATACATTTTCAAAGCAATTAGGTAACAGCGATGAAAGAAGGCATATATGCAAATGGGGAGGGGGCATTGAAGTGAATTTGATGCTTCCCCCTACATTTTTAAAGGCAACCTATGTAAATTATTGTTGTTGGCTTAGCCTACATGTATCATCCCCTGGGTAGGAAGATCCAAAACATTACCTATAAAGTCAAACGATTCGCCCTCCTTCAATCCCAGGCCGACCACCCAAGGCATACAGGGAGGCATGACTTGTGCTCATAAATGTATATAATGTAGCTATGGTGAATGAAAGCATCATTATGCACCTCCTCCAGAAACACTGTAGACATACAAATGAAGCGTTACTTTAGGTTCATATTACTACTACTGGCTTAGTGTTGGGGGCCCTGATCTTGCACATTCCAAATAATGTGCAGCCTTAATGATCAGTATAAAAGTGCAAGGAGGCAGCAAAGAGCAGTCAAGCTTCAGCATTATGAGAACATGCTGAAACTTTCCACAGTTAAATTAACCCAGCATTCAGGTGAACCACAGGATCCTGAACAGGGTGCCAACTGTCAGTAATCTTACACAGTTTGTAAAAATCAGTGATTGTTCCAGATGTCAATAAATGTCCGTAAAAATCAGTCCGCTTTTTCAGACAGGTTAGGCCCCATGCACACGAGACGCAGGTGCAAACTCTGCTGAACACACGTTTTTAAACGCTGAAACCGGCGTTTATAAACGCGCGTTTTGCCGCGTTTGCGGCCGTGTTTAGCGGCGTTTTACCGCGTTTGCGTTTATAAGCGTTTCATAATAGACCCTCCCTAAGCTCAAAAAACAGTAAATTTTAACCATTTCAGCCAGTTTGTGAGACCAGAGTGAGTAGCAGCAGCTGAGACAGCAGCAGTGTACTTGTATTTAGCGTATCACTTGCCACATCACCTGCCACAAGTTGTGGATTGTCCACTTGCCACGTCACCAGGCCACATCACGTGCCACGTCACCTGCCACAAGTTGTGGATTGTCCACTTGCCACGTAACCTGGCCACGTCACCTGGCCACGTTACCTGCCACGTCACCTGGCCACAAGTTGTGGATTGTCCACTGGCCACGTCACCTGGCCACGTCACCTGGCACAAGTTGTTGATTGTCCACTTGCCACGTTACCTGCCACAAGTCGTGGATTGTCCACAATGCAATGCAAGCAATTACAGTTTTTTTATATTTTTTAATAGTTTTTCATCATTTGCCATCATTTTTGAGATTTCTAATGTTAAAAAATAGGTCACCTTTAAAAACGCTTATAAAACGCAAACGCGGCAAAACGCCGGTACCGCGTTTAGCGGCTGAAACGTGGAAAACTTTTGCGTCTGAACCCATTTTTTTGCTTCTGGAAAAACGAGGTTAAACACAACTGCTTGTAAACGCCAAAAAACGAGAGTGTGTGCATGGACACATAGGATAACATTGAATGGGTTCAGGAGCAGTTGAAAAAAAGCGTCCAACTGCCTCTGAACGCGCGTTCATCAGCAAATAACAGCGTCTCGTGTGCATGGGGCCTAAGTGTTGGCCCTGTAAGTGTAAGAAAGAACCCATTAACAGCTTGATGCAGCACCAGCAGCAGAGTTTGCAGTCAGTTGGGATTATTTATAAATAGAAGCAGGCTGGAGCTGGCAGCCGCATTTGATGATCCTGCTCCTCTAGTTCCGGCTGCGGAGTGATCTCAGTGCTCTGCCTGCCGCCTCTCTGCATAGATAGGTAGTTGGAACCCAGTGCTTGTCTGGCAGCAACAGCTCCTAAAGCCCATGCCCACACGTGCCCCGAAGCTACACTACACTCTCCTCCTGAGTAACTTATCCTGCTCTTCTGCAGACAGAGTTATTTATCAGGTACTGTCAAGGAGGGGGATTTGGGGGAGGGAGTAGAGCCTTGTTCTGAGGGAGGGGGCGATTTGGGGGAAAAGGGGCACCCCTGTACTCTGCATGCAGCAAACCCTCGAAGCCTGCACTCTGTACTTAAAGGGGTTGTAAAGGTTTGAATATTATTTATTTTTTTAAAAACACGTCATACTTACCTCTACTGTGCAGTTCGTTTTGCACAGAGTGGCCCCGATCCTCGTCTTCTGGGGTCTCACGGCGGCTCTCGCGGCTTCTCTCTGCAAGAGCCAATCCCCTCTGGGAAGCTCTTTCCAGAGGGGGTTAGCTTGTGGGTGCGCTCCTGTGCCATACAATCGACGTCCATAGCTGCCAATTGTAGGACTCGGCCACGCCCCCCAGCGGCCGCATCATTGGATTTGATTGACAGCAGCGGGAGCCAATGGCTGCGCTGCTATCAATATAGCCAATGAAGAGCCGACAAGAGCTGGGGGAAAGCAACGCGGGATCGCGCCCAGGGAGATTCGGGGCTCAGGTAAGTAAAACAGGGGCTCGGGGGGGGGGGGGGGCAGTGACTGCAAGGTGTTTTTTCATCTTAATGCAGCCGCATTAGAAATTTACATTGAAATATTGTGTCACAACAGCAAGCCAAGCCACATTGAGCCTAATGTGCAAGTTTGACACGTCAAGCTAAAATTGCTGCATTATGAAGCAGAGTATCAAGGCCATGGCAATGTGTACTCACCCAAGCAACTAATGTTCATTTAGAGGTAGGTGGTCATGGAGTGGTTCTGTTTAATCGTCCTCTTTTAGGCCACTCCCACTATTAGCTGCAACTTGGTCATGCCCATTGCTCTCTTTGGCATGCTTAACAGAACTTGTTTTTCAACTGTAGCCCAGAAGGGTGGCTAATAATTTGTCATGTTGAATTTTGAAATGTAAACCAGGCCAATTACCTGTTATTTGTATTGTCAGTGTTTACAGATTGTGGTTATACATTTTAAATAGCTATTGTTCCGGTTGAGTTCTGTCATTTTTTTTGAAGTTGTAAAAAATGGTGCTCGGTCAGTAAATTTCCCATGTTCTGACAGTAAAAAAAAAAACTGCAGTAGGTTGGAAACCTTGATCCTGAATGATGCCATGTGAAGGCACCTCTACCATTCAGCAGCTTTCATTATTCTTAAAGTAGCAGACTTTCTAAGAGAATCAGTGCAGCGACTGCGCATGACTACTACGGTTCAGACATACTCTGGTCCTTATCAAATTTTCTATGAATTAGAATCATATAACTGTATTCAATCAGTCAGGCATACAGAACACACCAAAAATCAATCCTGACCTAGTTAGCATGGTGTTTTTTTTTCCTGACCGGAAGAACGAAGGTAAGTCTGAAAGGCCTTACTCATAGATCCAGCAGCACAGTCCTGCGCACTAAACACATTGATGCATAATTGTGGGTTATATCCCTATTTATCTGGTTTTCTGCATTTCAGATATACTTTATACGGATACATGAGATCACAATGGATATGAGCCAATTCATATTTATTATGTGATCACTGTGGGCAAAACATAGCTCTACAGCCTACCCAGCAGATAATCACATTTCTACTATAGCTAAACTAGAATTGTACAGCCAACACTTTTACATGTCTAGATGACACCGACATGGCAACTGAAATACAGAGAAGAGGCCACTTTTTAGCCAGGATAAGTAATGACAGAATACAGGATTATTTTCTATTTATTACTTCCAAAATGCTCAAGAACAAATTCCAAGCGAATACAGTTCAAAGACATATCAGAAAATATAAGGAAAGGAAGGAAAAAAACCAAAAAAAAATGTAAGGAAAAGAATGGTTTCTATATCAGACACCTTCAATGCAAGCATATTTAGAGGCCAAAATCGCTGCTTAGTCCATCTGGACCCTCGATCAGCAGGCCTGACAGCATTAAGCTCAGAAAAGTGATCTGTGGCTTTAATAAGGAGAAGGGGGCACAGAGGAATTAGCTGCCTAGGTGACAGAGAAAAAGGGAGGGGGGAGCTAGAGAAAGATGGAAATGTATTTGCGGCGCAGAGAGCTCAGGGAGGCCAGAATGGAGCCCCCCAACCCCCCCGGGGACATCTAAACACCCAAGGCTTGGATGCTCTCATTTCTAGCAGAGCTAAATTCTTAAAGCTGTGCATTCTGCTAGACCACACCAAAGCCTTTCTGCACACAAAAAGCATGTAATAAGAAATCTTTGAAAATAATAAATATATAGAGCAATAAAATAAAATGTATTTGTGGATGAAGGGAAAAGGGTGAGGGGTGAAATCATACAGAAGGATGCAACCTTGTTGTATTATTTTACATATTTTTTTTAAATCAGACATTCATGCATAGCTAACCAAAAAAAAAAAAAGGTAAATGTCCGAAGGCAATTGCCGGCTTCATACCTTTGTAGTACATTATTACCATATATACTCGAGTATAAGCCAAGTTTTTCAGCACATTTTTTGTGCTGAAAATGTCCCCCTCGGCTTATACTCGAGCCTGTGTCCATCTTCAAATTTGTGCGGCTGATCCCGGCCAGCCGTAGGTTCCGTAGACCCCAAACTTGGCTCACATGTAGCCCCACTCGTTTTCTACAAGTGTGCAAAGTTTGTTGTCCGTGGGACCTACGGCCGGGGAGCACCGATTTTTCAAAGCTGGGCACCCCTTTCATAGACTCCCATGTTAAACGGTAATTTCTCCAGTGATTTTGGGGACCCGGTACCAGCCGGCCCTAGGTCCCCTGGACCCCATGTTAAACGTCAGTCTAGTCACACAGCGCCGGAGATCAGGTAGGGAGATTGGGCACAGTGAGGCATGGGCACAGTGAGGCATGGGCATGGACACAGTGAGGCAAAGTGAGGCACAGTGAGGCATGCAAATGGACACCCTAGGCTTATACTCGAGTCAATACGTTTTCCCAGTTTTTTTATGGTAAAATTAGGTGCCTCGGCTTATATTCGGGTCGGCTTATACTCGAGTATACACGGTATTACATATTAGAATGCCTTTGCTTTAGGGCAGCCCATGATTTTGAACCAAACCATGCCTGGCCCTTTTTTTAGCAATTGATGGTAGTTCGTTACCACGCGTTGCAGCACACTGAAACATGGGTTCATTGCTTTAGTGTGTTGGGCGCCATTGAAAAGAAAACAAAAAAAAACATAAACAGGCTCATCATCTCCCAGCCGCCTGTCAATTGCCCCCTGAAAATGGATCCACCACGGATCAGGTTTCAGAAGGGCAGCAAGGACTACTGCAAGTGTGAACGAACCCCAACAATAGTATTCTGCATATTCATTTTTTTTTTGTATTTCATGGGCCTTTATTTTTATTTTTTTCTCCATCATTACTAGCAGGCCAAGCTGACCAGCAAAAGTGTCAGTTACAAAGGTTGGAACAAACCATTATACTGACAGAGGTGCTTACAACTGTCACTATTCAATCATATGGATTTAAACCATTGCCCCCAGTGCCCACAAAAAAATGCTGCGTTCATGGTTTTGAAAGCATTTGGGCATCAGAACAAATTTACAAGCTGTAGCGGGCATGTTTTTGATTGTGATGTATTCTAACACAGCTGCATTATAGATGTATGTTGGAGTGCCATTCAAAATAAATGAAACCACAGAACATTCAAGTGGCATTAAACCCAAAACCAAAAATGTGAAAAATACTACAGCTTACCAATCCTTAGACCCCTTTCCCACTGGAGCGTATTGCAGGCGTTATAGCGTTAAAAATAGCGCCTGCAATCCGCTCTTAAAAAGAGGTTACATTGTCTCCAGTGTGAAAGCCCGAGGGCTTTTTACCCTTTCTCGGCCGCTAGCGGGGCGTAAAACTGTCCCGCTAGCGGCCGAAATGCGCCGCAAATCCGCCCATAGCGTCGGTGGTAAAAATAGCAGCGTTTTACCGCCGACGCTATGGGCGCCTCAGCGTGAAAGGGGTCTTAGATGTGGTGGCTGCATTTGTTTTCTTTTTTAAGGCTTTTTACCCCTCAGTGCCAAGATTTGGCACAAAAATTGCCTGTAATGTTAAAATTACAGTATGTATGCGAGTTTATGTTTGCAAGGTGATTAAGCATTAATGCATTCTACAGCATAACGGCACATTTAGTTGTGTTTTTGATTGGGGGGGGGGTTCGGCCTGTAAATGCGTCTCCTTAAATACTCCATTATGGCCACATAGGCCAACATAGAGATGCTTTTACAGGCAATAAAAAAAGAAAGTGCTGAATGACTGTATAAGCGCCATTTTTTCAGTTCTGTGTGCATGAGGCCTTACAAAGGCAGTCATAGCAACAGTTTTTTTTCTTTTTTCTTTTAGAATAAAAGGTGTTAAATGAATGAATAAAGGCTGACCATTTTAAGCAGCCCTGTCAGTAATAAATTGTTTGCCTCAACACCAACTGCTACATTTACAGGAGAGCTTATTCTGTTGAAAAATCACCAGATGAAAATAAAGGAAAGAAAGCCTGAAAAAAAAAAAAAAAAAAGAGAAAAGAAAAAACACATGCACCCATTACATCCAAGAATTGTTAAGTTGCAATGTATTAAAGGTTTTTCTTTGGGTTTAATACAACTTAAATGCAGTAGTGTGGTTGGAGTTGGGCTAGTACTGATGCCCAGAGGCGTTGCTAGGGGGGTGCGGGGGGTGCGGTCCGCCCCCGGGTGACACCCGCTAGAGGGGTGACACCCTCTTTTTTTTTAATTTATTTATTTTATTTTTTTACAGCTGACCCATTCATTGATTAATTTCACCCCGCTGGGCTGGAAGCCTGGAACAACACCTCCAGCGCCGCGGCCGCGCCTGGTGTGTGTCCTCCGGCTCCTTATTCTTCCTATTCCTAAATTCCAATGTCATGGACATAAAGTCTGCAAAGTACTTTGGAATCATGTTTGATAGCACACCCGACATATCACATACTGACCAGATGTCCGAAGTGATCAGATATGTGAACATCAAGAATAGGAAAGTTGAAGTAAAATAAGTGTTTCTAGGATTTTTCCCTTTAAAGGGGAAAAAAGCTGCTGATCTCAGTGTGGATATCTTTAAAAAATTAGAGAGTGATGGACTGGACATAATGATGTGTCGTGCTCAGGGTTATGATAATGCTGCTACTATGGCTGGAATTCATGGAGGTGTACAATCCATTATTAGGGAAAAAAACAAAAAAGCGATTTTTAATGGCTGTGTGGACCATTCACTGAACTTGTGCGGTCAGCACTCTTTTGCTGAGAATGCTTCATGTGTGACATTTTTTGGAACACTTCAGTCAATGTTTTCTTTTTTTGCTGCTTCCACCCATCGATGGGATGTGTTAATTCACCATACTGGAGTGTCAGTGAAAAGATTATCAACAACACGCTGGAGTGCTCATCATGCTGCAGTTAAGCCAGTAAAAGAAAAATTGAATATGTTTGTGTCTGCAATCGAAGCGCTTTGTGATCCTTCTGAAAATATGGACACAAGAGGAGCAGCAGAATGTCTACTGCCTGCTGTCTGTGATTTTACGTTTTTGTGCTACCTATACTTCTGGGGTGATGTACTTCAAGAAGTTGATGTTACACAACAGTACCTGCAGACCAAAGGCTTAAGTCTGGACAAGGTGGTGACAAAGCTAGAGTCACTAAGACTTTTTCTGTTTGAAGAGCGCAGTCACCTAGTGGAACATGCAATTAAGCAGGCACATTTAAAATCTAAAGAATATGGAATTGCCGTAGAGAGAAGAGCCAGGTTTAAGAAGAGGATGGCAGGGGAACAGGCACGTGATGCTGGAGGCATAAGTCTACAAGACGAGAACAAGAGGGCAATGCTTGAGTGCATTGATCGCTTCCATTCTGAACTCCAGATCAGATTAAGAGCCATCATGGAAGTTGCAGCCATGTTTGAGGCTGTTCAAGCAAAGAGTCTCATATATGAAACTGAAGAAACATTAAAGGTGTCCATTCCAAAACTGACCACTTTTTATGACGAAATATCTGAGAGTGAGCTGTTAATGGAAATACCCAGACTGAGGAGACATCTCAAAGCAGCCAAGATCAACCTAGAAGAAGTCAAAGATTGGTCGGCTTTACAAGTTTTGACCTTCATAGCAGAATGGGACTTCATTGAATCTCTTCCAACCCTTTCACTATGTCTAAAAATATTTCTGACAATCTGTGTGTCTGTGGCTTCATGCGAGAGGAGCTTTTCAAAGTTGAAGCTGATAAAAAACTATTTGCGTTCAACGATGGGACAGGCAAGGCTTTCTGATCTTGCAATATTATCAGTTGAAAGTGAACTAGCGAAATGTATTGATTTTGATGATGTTGTTCACAATTTTGCAGCTGTCAAGGCTAGAAAAGCAAAGTTTTGATTTAGATGTTAACTAAATGCTTTCAGATTTGTTCCTGTTTTTGTGTTATTTATTTATTAATTCAGTAAAGTTTAAAGTTAAAATAAATACAGTTCTTTAACAGTTTAAGCTTTGATTTCTATTATTTTCATATGATTTTGTTATTCAAATTTGCTAGTTGATTGATAGTTATTAACGGCACTACTGTTGCCAATATATGCAGTGTTATTAGGGTGAAAAAAATTATTGGGGGGGGGGGGTGACACCATGTTATACCGCACCAGGTGACACCAACCCTAGTGACGCCACTGCTGATGCCCTAGTGTACTCCATATCATTTATCCCTTGGTCTCAGACCAAAGTTGGAGATGCCATGAACACCCTGGCATTTATGTCTCGTATCTGGTGAGCTAGTACCCATATAAAGAAATTCTGTGCCATGATCCTAGAATTCTACACCAAGACCGCTGGTGCTGTAATTCCCAGCACCAGTGGTCCCATGACATTGATGCTAATCTCAGCTGACCACACTTTTAGAATGGGTTACTGAAATGGACTTCATCTCCCATATGGAACAAGACCTTGCCCAAGAAAAAAAAATGATATCTGAGCCACTTACACAATCCTCTGATCCCAGGAATTTAGCAACCAACTAATAACTTCCAAGATCTCTATACTCTGTTCCTCCATGTGGTGATGGGGAGGGGGGTTGGCCTGCAGCTTGAATTTATATATAATACAGAACTCCACCCTCTTGCGCTAATAACCGTCCCTTATACGCTATCCTAAATGCCCATATAAATGCCCATAAGCCATTGCATATCTAATCCAGGGCCCAAGGAGGTGCATTTTTTTTCATGTTCGGAGATCATAGATTAAGCTCAGTGTGAACTTTCCTGTGTTTGTGTTATAGATGTAGCGGCCTCACCCCGTCCTCTTTAGCTAGGGGTATGTCACACGACAGGGTGAGGTGCGCTACGGCCCATGTCCTCCCCATAGCTGTGGGTGAGGTTAAGGCCAGCACCAGTATCTTCCTCGGGCCAATGTGTGTTAGTCATGAAACTCAATCTTGCTATGCTGGCACCTTCCTCACTTTGCTCCCATTAACCAGAGTCCACACACTGATCACAGTCCAACTCTCAGTTTTATTTCGTAGCTCCACAACAAACAATGTAATGGCGAGATACGGTGGGATGAGCAGATCGAGGCACTGTCCTGAATTTTAGTCTCTAAACCACTGTACCTTGACCAAGGGTGGTAGCAACATTGATTAGGATACCTTCGCTGTGCTGCGGCCCCTATCAGGGGAAGATGACCCTCCAAGGGAGTTACCGAAGGCCCATCCGTCACCGGGTTGACGCTGCTCCGGAATCTTCGGACGGGTGACCTCCCCGGCCTCCTCGCCTCAGATGCGGGTCCCCTCGCAAGGGGCACCCTGGAATCACTTCACCCTCACGGGACCCAGTCGAAGTCACTGGGCCCCAGGCCTACGACATAGTACCTCACCCCAGGCTGAAGGTGCCTGGGATGGACTCCAACTCCATTCCGGTCAGGCCTAGGGCGCCTGAGCCGGAACCTCGAACCGCCCGCACCCAGGCCCAAGGTGCCTGGGCGCGTGAAGAGAAGATCCTCCAAGACCCCGTGGTGAGGGCGTCTCCCCCTTTTATCTCCTCCCATCGACACCACGGCGGGTTCCCCGCCCCAGCCGTACCATCTCCGGAAAGGGACAAAAAGGGTAGCACTGTGGTAGTGATTCTACCTTGAGCCCGTAGGTACCCCGCCACCCACAGGCCAAGGAGAATACTGCACCACCCAATCCTCCACGAACAACAAAAAGGGGTCCATACCCTAACCTAATTACTCACCTGGGTCACACTACCCCCAGGTGTATCCCAACTAAATCTGAAGACCCCGCTACACAGACAACTGATACTTATATGATACCTGTCCCACAACACCTTCTTCCTCTTCTCTTTGTATATAGTGTCCTGTATTTGTTTAAACCTAAAAACCTAATAAACCCAAAACTGACCTCTGTAGCCACAGCAACTGTGGAGGAATATATCCTCAAAGTTTACATTAGAAGTAGTGCAGTCCTTCAAGTCTAACGCAGTACTTTACTCTCCCCCCTCTTCCTGTATACCTTCTCTGTGTTTATAAGGCCCCTTTCACACTGGGGCGTTTTTCATGCGGTTTAGCGCTAATAATAGCGCTGTTATACCGCATGAAAAAATCCTGCCCTGTGCCTTCAATGTGAAAGCCCGAAGGCTTTCACACTGAAGCGGTGCGCTAGCAGGACCGCTCCAAAAGTCCTGCTAGCCGCTTCTTTACAGCGGTAAAGGAGCGGTGTGTTCACCGCTCCTTTACCGCGGTCTCCCATTGAAATCAATGGGACAGCGCGGTAATACCGCCCGCAAACCGCGGCAATAGCCGCGGTTTGCGGGCGGTATTAACCCTTTTTCGGCCACTAGCGGGGGTTAAATTAACCCCCCTAGCGACCGCATACCGCGGTAAGAACGACAGTATAGCAGCGCTGAAAATCGCGCTGCTATACCGCCACCGCTCCTGCCCGCCCCAGTGTGAAAGGGGTCTTATAGAAAAGATAAGCCTGACGGGAGGAGTTGAGCTAAAGAGAGAGAGAATGTTCCAGTGAAACTAAGAAGCTTCTACTGCAATCTTTTAGAAATAATTAATCCACAATGGCAGTAGCTACATAAATATTTGATTGTCCATATCCTGGCCATAGTTCTACTTTAAACTCCATTCAAGACTACTGTACACGTCCATCTAAAACTATGCTGTTTACAGACTGACAACATTGCAGTAATTTATTGAAGACCAAACAGCATTGTCACTCTAGACAAAGAGGAAAACCAATGGAATATGCTGGTTCAATTAACAGGTAATAAAATTAGTTACCTGGGGGGGCACAGAAAACTAAAAGAAATGTGCTATATTTATTGACAGAGTTCAGCATGTGTGTAATTTTTTTGCTTTTGCCCATAGTACTATTTTAAGAAAGATAGGAATAGGATATTTATTGGTGCCCACAGACAGGAGGATCATCTCATACCATCTCGGACTCAAAAAGGTTTCAAAAATAGCTCTTCACTTATATCAGCATTCTATATTTGAATGACATAAAGAATGATACAGACTGAGGTTCCCAATCTTTGCTCGCAAATGCTAATTTTTAATCACTCACAACCTAGAGACCGAAATATGTGTAACTGAAACTAAAATCTCGACTCTCACATCGATCATAAAAATATATGACTTGCAGCAAGGCCACAAAAGAAACGCCAAATTCGATTTTCAAACAACCAATTGTGGGCAGTAAAATAACTAACTTTGAAACACAAAGAAAAACGTCAATGGGATTCCCACATCTATAGCCAATGCATTTCCCTGTTCTTTTTCTGAAAAACCACATGGGTGAAGTTTAAAGGGCTGATCCACATTTATGCAGGCTTAGGTCATAGTAAACACAATACAATCTCTAAAATTGCACACACAGTTAGGGCTCATGTACACTACAGCTTCTAAATTTAAGTTTAGGAGCTTTTGGCGTTTTTTTACTAAAGCACCTAAACTCAATTCCATAAAAGCCTAGGTGTACATGCACACCTAGGCTTTTACAAGAGTTTAGAAGCTGCTGCAGTTAGGGGAGGTTCAACCTCCCTCTCCTGAACGTGGAAGAATCGCATTTAGGATAGGAACGTTTTGACCGCTGGCCGCAAAATCGCTATGCGAGTTTGCTGCGTTTTCCCGCGACCAGTCTGTGTGTACATGTGCCCTTAATCAGGTTTACAATAAAAAATAATAAAAGATGGATACAAGTTCATCTAGTTCAACCAATAGATAATAAATATAAAACCTCTATATACAGAATACTATACCCAAAGTAGATCCAGAGAAAGGTAAAAAAACAAAAAAAAAAAAACACATACAAGGCATTTTCCAGTTTGCTCCACAAGGGCAGAAATAAATTATTTTCTGAGCCCCCAGAAGGCAAGCGGATAGACCCTGCATTAACCATCTCTGGTATCATTATCTATAAATGTTAATATCCAGTTATACTTTGTGCATTTAGCAGATCAGCCAGCTCTTTTTAAAATGATCTACTGAGCTGACCAGCCCTAGTTCTTCAGCTAGCCTGTAGAACTGGCACTTTTCTTCTCAAGCCAGGCCTTATTCTTATACAGTAGGCAAGATTGTTACCTCTATGATTAAGCTTTGCATTAGAAGTGGAGAAAAAACTGATGAAGTGTTAAGGAAATGGGAAATGATAATGTTACACTGAATGCTGATGAGACCCGAGTACAGACTATGTTTTTACATGCGGATAATCAATAGGTTTCGATTAGTTATTATTTTTTATTAGTATCATAGTGTTATATAGCAAAACCGTGTCCTTCAGAACATTTATAATTATGTAGCGCCCTCCCCAAAAGGTTGGGACGCTATTTGAAATTTAGAGGGATGTCTGAGCCAGTAATTGGGCTCAGACTGTTAAATTACATTGAGATTTGCCTCTGTTCTGGTTGTGGTTTGCCTGATAGTAGTTTCCCTTTTTGCCTGTAGGTGGTGTTACCACCTCAGTCACCTATTGGAACACGGGCAAACCGTGGTGTATTGAGTGGCCCTTCTTGGCAGCGGTACGGTGGGAGTGGTCGCCCCGCTGTGCCCGCTGGGAAGGAATACTTAAGGGGCAGACGCCATTAATCGGGGTTCGTTTTCGCCTCGTGGCCCTCCGGGCTCGAGGTGTGTGTGTGTGTGTGTGTGTGTGTGTGTGTGTGTGTGTGTTCCTGGTCTCGGGGCCACGTTGGCCCGAGGCTGTATCGCTATCTAGTAGGCCCAGCTAGTCTGGCTGGGGCCTACATCTGGAGAGGAAATCCCAAGCTGTCCATCCAAATGGGGAGGAAGCCATCTTAATGAAGGAGACCAGGGGAGGACCTGCCCTGGAGAAGACCGGCAAAGTGTGCTGCTGTCTCGGGTGAGGCCTGGCAACTTTATTAAGGAGGGATCCACTACACTGCAAGCCCTGCAGTTCGCCAGATTGGCTTAAAGGCTCTTTCACTGCATGGCTGGAAGTTTGGGACTTTGAAATCCTGTGGCAGAGGATTCCTGGTCTATCCATTCGCTCAACTTTAAAAGGTCTGTAGCAGAGACCCAATTCACCTAGGGCAGTCTGTGGCAGAGACTGTCCCATTGCTGATTCGTGTGTCATCCCGGCTGCTAGGCCATGTGAGAGGGGACTATCCGGGTGACCAATACCCACTCTAACATTGAGAGTGGTGAGTGACTTTGAACTGACACCTGTGCATTTTTGTGGCAAGTGCCTGAACCTTCCCCTGCTCTTCTCTACCTTCTACTTTCTCTTGAAGTTTACTGCATAAGAAAATAAAGCCTGACTGTTGAAGGTTTTACATCTGTGTGGACAGTGCATTTAATACAGACTTTCCTACCCGGACAACGAAGCTAAAGGAGGTAACGGGCCAAACCCAAAACTAACCAGCAGCTCCTACGGGGGTAGTGCTACATTACAATAACATACTTTGCCATAGGTATGAAACAGTCTCAACCTGGTTTAGCAACATTAGCTATAGAAGCAACATTTTTAACAAAAAGTAGCAAAATTTACAAAACAGCGTTAAAAAACATTAAAAAAAAACAACAACACACAAGATGGCAAAAGATGCCATACAAATGACAAAAAAAAAAAGAATTTGAATAAACCATAAAAATAGGATTTTTATAACAGCTTACCTGTAAAATCCTTTTCTTGGAGTACATCACGGGACACAGAGCGACATAGTCATTACTAATGGGTTATATAGATACCGTCAGGTGCTGGCACTGGCAACTTCCAAAACCGGAAGTACCCTCCCCTATATAAGCCCCTCCCATCCGGGAGCACCTCAGTTTTGTAGCAAAGCAATAAGTGTCCCCAAAGAGGGGCGGGAGCTCTGTGTCCCGTGATGTACTCCAAGAAAAGGATTTTACAGGTAAGCTGTTATAAAAATCCTATTTTCTTTCTCGTACATCACGGGACACAGAGCGACATAGTCATTACTAATGGGATGTCCTAAAGCAATGCCCAATGAGGGGGGGGGATACACCATATATAAGCTGAGTGCTATCAGACATGAGGATCTTTTGCGGCCTGCAACACACTGCGCCCAAAGGCGACATCCTCCTGACTTCTAACGTCCACCTGGTAGAACCTAGTAAACGTGTGTACTGAAGACCATGTTGTGGCCTTACAGATTTGAGCCAGGGAGGCCTGGTGATGCACTGCCCATGAAGTTCCAACTGCTCTCGTGGAGTGCGCCCTAACTTTGAACGGAGGCGGTCTCCTTCTCAAGCCATAGGCTTGTATTATGACCTGTCGAATCCACTTGGCTAAAGTAGATTTTGACGCTGCCTGACCCTCTCTGGGGCCTTCCGGCAGAATAACCAAAGTATCCGTTCTGCGAATCTGAGCAGTGGCCTTTAGATAAGCTTTAACTGCTCTTACTACATCCAAAGAATGCAATAACTTTTCCTCTACCGAAGTAGGTTTGGGGAAAAAAGAAGGAAGAACCACATCTTGGTTCAAATGAAACCTCGATACCACCTTAGGAAGAAAGGCTGGATGAGGACGTAACACTACTCTATCCTTATGGATAACCAGATATGGCTCCTTACAGGACATAGCTGCTAATTCCGACACTCTTTTAGCCGAACAAATGGCTACTAGAAAAATCAATTTCCTGGTGAGAAGCACCAAAGAAATATATGATGTAATGGTTCAAATGGTTGTTTCTGTAGAACCGACAGAACCAAGTTTAGATCCCATGGACATATGGGAATATTAACCGGAGGACTAATACGCATCACTCCTTGTATAAAGGCTTTGACTAGTGAATGCGAAGCCAAGGGCCTTTGAAAAAATATTGACAAGGCCGAAATCTGACCCTTGATAGTACTCAAGGCAAGCTTCCTATCTACAGCCCACTGTAGGAAGTCCAGAATCCTACCTATTACGTACTTATGTGGATGCCATTTCTTGGCCTCACACCACGCGATGTACGCCTTCCAGATTCTATAGTAGATCTGCCTGGATACCGGCTTCCTGGCATTGATCATGGTAGATACCACAGGATTAGAGAGCCCTCTCTTTTTTAGGATGTGGGCTTCAATAGCCAGGCCGTCAAACCTAGGGCTGGTAAGGAAGGGTGGTATATCGGTCCTTGCGAAAGCAGGTCCGGACGACGTGGGAGAGACCAAGGACTCCCCACTGACATTTTACAATCTCCGCGTACCACGCTCTTCGGGGCCACGCTGGAGCCACCAGAATCACTGGTTCCTTTTCTACCCTGATTCTGCGGAGTCATCGAGGTAACCATTGTGGCGGTGTGAATGCATATATCAGCTTGAACTGATCCCAAGGGAACACTAGGGCATCCGAGCCGCAAGCTAGGGGATCCCTTGTCCGAGAGACAAACCTGTCCACCTTTGCGTTGAATCTGGATGCTAGAAGATCTACATCCGATGTTCCCCACCGCTGACATATTGTCCGGAAAACCTCGGGGTGAAGGGACCCTTCCTCTGGGCCTAATTGCTGGCGACTTAGAAAGTCCGCCTTCCAATTCTCCACTCCTGGAATAAATACCGCAGATATGGCTGGGACATATCTTTCTGCCCATTTCAGGATGTAATTTACTTCCCTCTGGGCTGCACGACTCCTGGTGCCCCCCTGATGATTGATATATGCCACTGCTGTGGCATTGTCTGATTGAATTCTGACAGGGGACCCTTGGAGTTTGGATGTCCATGCTACTAGGGCATACCGGGCTGCTCGTATCTCTAAGAGATTGATGGGCAGGGCCTTTTCTGCATCCGACCATCTGCCCTGGAGAGACCATTGCTCCAGTACTGCTCCCCAGCCTATAAGGCTGGCATCTGTAGTGACCACCTTCCAAGAAATCGGACTGAAGGATTTCCTTTTTTCCAGATTCTGGGGAACCAACCACCAACGGAGGCTCTTGCGAACGGAAGGGGACAAGGACATTGTAAGTCTAGGGCCTGAACTTTTTTGTTCCAGGCTGACAGTATGGCCCCTTGCAAATTCCTTGAATGGAATTGACCGTAGGGTACTGCTTCGAATGATGCCACCATTTTTCCCAGCAGCCTCATATACAGGCGTATGGACGGCTGTCTTTTTTGTACCCACTAAGTGGATCAAATCTTTCAAAGACAACACCTTTCCTCGAGGCAAGAATATTTTTCTCTGGCCTGAATCCAACCTTAGCCCCAAGTATTCCAGACTTTTGACTGGTTTTTAGGGCTGACTTGTCTCGGTTGATAATCCAACCGTGATATTCCAGAAACTTGATTGTCTCGTGAACAACCACTTCTAGTTTTTCCACTGAGTGGTCTATCAGCAACAAGTCGTCTAGATATGCCATTATCGTTACACCTCGTGTCCTTAGATTGGCCAATAAAGGGCCAGAATTTTTGTAAACACTCGTGGTGCTGTGGCCAAACCGAAGGGTAAGGCTCTGAACTGAAAATGGCGCCCTTCTACTGCAAAGCGTAGAAATTTTTGGTGGACTGGAAAGATGGGAATGTGCAAATAAGCATCTTTGATGTCGATCGCGGCTAACCAATCCTCCCCTTGTAGGGCAGTGGCCACCGATCGGATCGACTCCATCGGAAAGTCCTGATATACAGGAATTTGTATAGCCCTTTTAGAATTAATATGGGCCTCCCGTCCGCGTTTGCTTCGGGACTGTAAAGAGGTTTGAGTAAAACCCGAACCCTCATTCTTCCAGGGGAACCTCCATAATTACTCCTTGGAGCAATAGTTGTTCTAGTGCCAACAGGAGGGACTCTCTCTTCCGGGGATCCCTTGGCACGTTTGACCTCAAAAAATGGGAAGGAGGAGAGTCTTTTAACTTCAAACTGTATCCCAAACATACTGCGGAGAGCACCTATCGGTCTTGATCGTGTCCCGCCAGGTCTCTTGCGAACAACTGGAGTCCTCCCCCCACCCGACTGAGTGGGGGCTTCAATGAATTTAACTTTGGGGGAGGTTTTGTACCTCCCCTGACCCAGGGTTTCTCATTACCCTGCTATTGTCCCTGTTTTTTACCCCCGGGAATTGACCGAGGAGGCCGTCGGAACTGTTACACAGCCGATGCCCCAGGGACTGGAGAACCAGGCCTCTTAAAGAGGGACCTCTATCTGTTTTTAACCGGCAAGAGCGTATTTTTACCGCTGGAAATTTTCTGGATATATTTGTCCAGGTTTTCCCTGAATAAGCGTTCACCATGAAATGGGACGCTAACCAGCCATTCTTTACAGGGAGCTTCAGCAGACCAGTTTTTGAGCCATAGGAGCCTACGCATATGTACTATAGACAGCGTAAGGCGGGAGGCCTGATGGACTGAATCCTTTATGGCGTCAACCGCAAAGCCTAAGGCTCTAGGTAGATCAGCTAGGGCAAAGCCTGCTGATCTGTCAAGTCCCTCAAGACCTGTTTCAACTGATCCTTCACTGCTTAGCAGACCCCAATAGCTGCTACTGCTGGTTGTGTCACCAAGCTTGCTGTAGAAAGAAGCAGATTTTCATAAGGACTCCAATCTTTTATCTATTGGGTTCTTGAACATTTAGACATTATCCACTGGACATGTGAGTGATTTATACATACAAGAGATGGCTGCGTCCACTGTAGGGACCTTCCATTTTTTTTTTTTTTTTGATGAACTTATCTCCTCCATGGGATAGACCACCGGAAATCTCTTGGGGGAATAAATATTTTCTCAGGATGTTCCCAATCCTGGTAAATGAGCCCTTTCAGCAAAGGGTGAAGTGGAAAAGAACAGACAGTCTGGGGCTTCTAGCGACCCCAACGAGGATACAGTAGTGGTTGATGGTTCCGCAAGGTGCATTTTTAAATGCTGATCGGACCATGTTAGTCAGAGACTGAACCCATAATCTTTCAGCTTGAGATGCTGAGAAAAGGTTCCCCCACTGTTGATTCCTCTATAACAGAATCAACCTCATCCTGATCCCCTTCAGGCAGGTCGATCCCTGTATGGGACTGTTGCTCTGCTAACAGGCACTCTGAAGGAGGAGACGGAGATCGGGCGTGCTTTCCCTGACAGGGAGGCACCGATCAATGTTGACAATCTCTCTCTAATCCTCCCAGAGCTGAGGAAAAAACCTCCTCTGTTACATACACAGGAGCAGGTGAACTGAGGACAGCCACAGTACCAAGTACTCCTGCGGGGTCTCTACGGTCACTTACCTCTGAACTTCAGGGGAGACTGGTGCAGCAGAAGTATGCCCAAGATCCTCAGAGCCCGATGAGACCCCCTTCGCTTCCTGGAAGATTCAGTTCCGGAGCTTCTGGACGGCATATTCCTAAGCCTAAAGCTGAGGTATTCTAGCCGTAATACACCACTTTTACTGAGAATAGTCTAGCACAATTGCTGCTATATCACAATTGGTGTCTACTAAAGTGCCTTTCTAGGGGATGCCTGCATCAACCGCCTCTATGTGCCTTTATATTGTTGCTAGCTCTGTCTGTGCACTTCAACAGCCAGCTATAATGTGCTTCAAAACACGCTGGACGCCCGCACATGCGCAGTAGCGCCGCGGCGCACACCTGAGCGTCATCCACCCGCTCCGCCCCTTTTTCCAGATCGCCTCTATGAATAGAGGCGCGTGCACACGCACGCGCGCGGGCACGTGCGCCTTTTTTGAAAACAACCAGGAGCTAGATGGGAGCCAGGGTCCCTTTGCCGCAGGGCCCGGGGATGGATGAGCGCAGCAACAGGGCAGAGGAGACAGCTTCCCAGCAGAGAACATACCAACTGCCTGGATTTGATTCTGGAAGAAAAAAATCCACATTACAAGAAAAAGAACCATAGCGGCCTCTAGTGTCTAACACAGGTACCGCGGTCTTACATTTTTTTTTTTTTTTTTTTCTTGCCTACTATTAAAATTTTTACATTTTCTCAGTAGTAACAGGCATACACAGAATATTAGCGGGAATACCGTTAGGTAACAGACAGAAAGACAAATTAGGCTTGGGGGTCCCCCAATAGAACCAAGTTCCTGGGGGCCCCCACTTACCTGTTCCCCGCCGCAGGACTTTGTTTGGTCCACAAAAGCCCAAACTTCACCTATCACGGCAGGCATTGTAATCAAACCTTCAGGGACCGGGTTCCCAAGGATTCCACTCCCCTGGACCTGTATAGCACCCTGCACAGAAAACATCTTGGTCATGGGTATGACCAGAGCTCTGGATCCCAGGGTCCAGCTCTCCTAAGAGAAGCATTACAGGCAAAACCTTGCTCTTCTCTGCAAGGCCCGGGTACCGACCGTTTAGCTATGAAGCTTTTTTGGTCGGATCCGGAATAGCTTACTGAGGCCCAAAAGAACCTGTACGCAAGCTCAGTGAAAAACACATGTTTCTTCTTGGCCAACACCTTAGACACTGGCAAAAAACTGAGGTGCTCCCGGATGGGAGGGGCTTATATAGGGGAGGGTACTTCCGGTTTTGGAAGTTGCCAGTGCCAGCACCTGACGGTATCTATATAACCCATTAGTAATGACTATGTCGCTCTGTGTCCCGTGATGTACGAGAAAGAAATAGCTATAACTTTACTGGGTTATATATTCATGTCAAAATCTCGGGAAAATGAGTGGAGATATTGCCCTAAATGAGAAAAAGTGAATTTTATAAAATCAGATTTTAAAATAAAAATACGTACTGTTTATTGAATCCTATGATTTTTTGGGAAACTACAAATACCAGCATGCCCAGTTAGCATGAGATACCTTCCAGTTTATCCAAAGAAAAAGAGCCACAAACAGTTCAAGTTTCTTGTAGCAACGTGAACTTAAATAGAGCCTTTAAACCCAACATCTGCCTTTAAGTTAGTATGTTCATTGCGCTCTTAAATCTAGTAATAGTTTGTATATCCTGTTCTTACTACAGCCATTTGTTAGACAAGTTGCTATAGAAAGTATTAATACAGTTCTACCACAAGCAGGGTCAAGGAAAGAGAAGCCCAATTATTATGGCCAGCAGAGGCTGGTAATTCACCCTATTATCACCCCCAGGCTCTCGGCACCAAAGACGTACTATCGCTTCTTGTGTCATAGAAAATGCCACTGTTAAGAGCCATGATTATTACACCAGTCCTACCTCTGCTATCAGAGACTCCAAGGGGGGCCAGCCTACTTTACCTTTCTTCAAAGAGTATTATTTTGTCTCTTACAGTGGGAGGTGTATCAGCTCTGATCCAAAGGGCCAGATTTCCCCCCCAAAAAAATGGAACGAAAAAAATAAAAATAAAGTGTCACCTTTTTTGCAGAATAGGTTGAAGGGATGGAGGGAGAATGAGGAGTAGAATAACTATTGGCACAAAGTCACTTGAAGTACATTTCAGCAAAATTAGATGTGCCAATATGATACTGGCTAATCATGCATCCCGATAACCAACAGCAAAAGAACATTTTTACTTGCAGGAGGAGAAAAAATGTACAACTACAGCAGAAACAAATTGTAAAAATACGCTTCAAAAGAAAGAACTTTGTGCTGGTTTATTTTTTACAATAAACAGTATTATAGAGCGCCTTAGAGGACATAGACCAATCCGATTGCTCCAACGGTGCACTTTAAAAGGACCATGCCAAAGGGTCCAAAAAAAAGCCATTAACCTGTAAAGAAATTGGTATCATACATACACTATATTACCAAAACTATTGGGACGCCTGCCTTTACACGCACATGCACTTTAATGGCATCTCAGTCTTAAGCCCTGTACACACGTGCGAGAATCCCGTTGTTTTTCCTGACGAGATTCCTGGCAAGCTTTTTTTGCCAAGCCCTGTGTACACACACACATTCAAAAGAACCGCCGTTTATTTGAATGGCAAGAATGCAGTGACGTCATCAACTACGAAGAGAATGCGCTCGCCACATTCAATGCCGTCGCCGCCATCTTGCTTCACCCTACACTACCCTTGTAAGCTACAGCGCATGCGTCAAAGTCTCATCGAGCATGCGCGGGCTTACCTGGGGACAGGTAAGCATACAAGCCTCGTACACACGCATGGTTTTCTCGTCGGGAAACAGGCCAGCGATAATCCCGACGAGAAAATAGAGAGCTGGTTCTCTATTTTTCTCGTCGAGATTCCCGGCAGTTTTCCCGACGAGAAACCATACACACAAACGGTTTTCTTGGCAAAAAGCCCTCCCAGCAGTTTTCTTGCCGAGAAAACCGGCCGTGTGTACGAGGCTGTAGTCCGTAGAGTTCAATATTCAGTTAGCCCACCCTTTGCAGCTATAACAGCTGCAACTCTTCTGGGAAGACTGTCCACAAGGTTTAGAAGTGTGTCTATAGGAATGTTTGACCATTCTTCCAGAAGCGCATTTGTGAGGTTAGGCACTAATGTTGGACGAGAAGGCCTGGCTCGCAGTCTCCGCTATAAAATTCATCCCATAGGTGTTCTATCGGGTTGAGGTCAGGACTCTGTGCAAGCCAATCAAGTTCCTCCACCCCAAACTCGCTCATCCATGTCTTTTTGGACCTTGCTTTGTGCACTGGTCCAAATTATTTGGTGGAGGGGGAATTATGGTGTGGGGTTGTTTTTCAGGGGTTGAGATTGGCCCCTTAGTTCCAGTGAAGAGAACTCTTAAGGCATCAGCATACCTAGAAATATTGGACAATTTCATGCTCCCAACTTTGTGGAAACAGTTTGGGGATGGTCTCTTCTCCAGCATGACTGTGCACCAGTGCACAAAGCAAGGTCCACAAAGACATGGATGAGCGAGTTTGGGGTGGAGGTATTTGACTGGCCTGCACAGAGTCCTAACCTCAACCTGATATAACCCCTTTGGGATGAATTAGTGCAGAGACTGCGAGCCAGGTCTTCTCCCAGCACTTTTGGTAATATCTTTTGGTAATACCTGTCCATTGCCCTTTTGCTAAAACTTCACTCTGTAAAAAAGCTCCTGTCACCGCTAAGATTCCACAGGCACGTGTTCCCCACTGGCATTGTAGTTTCTCCTGGTGACCCCTACTGTATGCCACTACTGTATCCTGCAGTGACCAGGGTTTATCTGGAAGAACCATAGAGACCAGTGGGATTCCAAACCCCCTTCCCCCTGCTATGGTTAAGAGGGGCTGATGAGGCTGTTCTGTCACTTGCCAGCCAAAAATAGAAGATTTAAAAAAAAAAAAGGCAAAAACAAATTTGTTAAAAATAAATGTGTTTTGAACAATGTAATTTTACTTGTATTACAATGGCCTTTTGAAGCAGTTTACAAATACTTTAGGGTAGATTTAGCCATGCATCTAAACCCTTCTTTCCTCTGAAGCCTGATTTATGTTCAGATCACGCTTCAGGAGAATACTGACAGGCAGTGGAGGAAGCAACGTGATGTCTCCTGCCTTTTTTTATCCCCATTTTTGCCAACAAACATTTGCTTGAATGTGTAGCAAGTAAGGTCACTACATGTTGGGTAAACTTTGCTGTGGGCATGAAGCAATGTGACCGTAGCCTGTAAACACCCCGGTCAGCTGTCCATTTTTGACTGGGGAGGGGGGGGTGGTTAGCAGGCAACAAATACGGGACTCAACCATGCATTTTTTACACCCCCCAACTGCACGCTTAAATGAATCCTAAGGGGTTAATGGATCACATACAGTGCGAGGATAGAGATGAGGGTGTTAATATGCAGATGTTTAGGATAAGCAACATGTACAAAAAATTTAAAGTAGGTCTTATTTCAGAATTCGTCTGCAAAAGTGGAAATACATTTTAACCAGTTCAGCTCTTTGGACATCCACAGAGTGAACAGTCAAATAAACAGACACTTACCTGCTCCACTGTCCAGCGATGCGGCCACCCGGAGCTTTACTCCTCTCTCTCCCCCTCTCCGGCCGGCACCTCCATTCATAGTGTGGGCACCCGGCCATGACAGCTTTCGGATTCACGGCCGGGCACTCACTGCACATGCGCGAGCCGCGCTGCGCTCTAGGAGTGGACAGGTGATCGCCTGGGACCTGTCACGTGTCCCAGGTGTTCGCCTACAGGGAGGGCCGCCTAAGGTGATATGACGTGTCGCCTAAGCGGTCTTCGGGCGGAAGTAGGAAGTCCCACTCCAACCGGAGCCCCCACACCCCCCCCAAAAAAAATTACATGCCAAATGTGGCGAGGAGTGGTTTAAGCGGAAGTTCCACTTTGGGGTGGAACTCCGCTTTAATCACAAATGGATGGCTGCTACTGCAAAGTAAAAGTGATGTTGTGGCTGTACAGCCACTGATCACTTTCCCAGAGCGGTACACCACCACCCCTGGGCTCTCCCGCTCTTATCAGGTGCCCGGGACCACAACCACAGGCTCCAGGGAGGAGATTGGTGTGAGAGCGAGGCAAATCCATTCCTCCATCTCACCTGTAAACAAGGAATCTAGGAGAAACAATGATTTTGTCACTTCCGGTTTCAGGTATAGCCAGTGGACACATCTAACCAAGCCGATCTGTCCTTGCTTAGATGATGTGAAGGGCAGGGATGACATAGGGATCCATTAGACCCTTAAGGTTTCCATAATGAGTACCTGTCGCCTGCCCAGTGCTATCACTGGGGGGTTTATTAACCCTTTGTCATATCAATGAAGTAAAAATAAATAAAATAAATGTTTAAACTTCCTTGCCACACATGCGCAAAAGCATGCCCAGGGTGTGCAATAATTCTAGCACAAGCGATCCTGGAGAGCACCTGATGAGCTATGAAGACTTTAAAAGCTTCACCTATAGAGATTTTTTGGTATCGTATTTCTTTGCGACAACAGGGCGCACGCAATTTTATGACTTGGCATGTTTGGTATCCATTTACTCAATTACCAAAAAAAGGGTATTACCGTATATACTCGAGTATAAGCAGAGTTTTTCACCCCTTTTTTGTGTGCTGAAAATGCCCCCCTCGGCTTATACTCGAGTCTGTTTCTGACTTCAACTTTGTGCGCCTGATCCTGGCCATCCGTAGGTCCCCTGGACCCCAAACTTGGTACACATGTAGCCCAACTATTCCTCTACAAGTGTGCAAAGTTTGGTGTCCGGGGGACCTATGGACGGGGAGCAACGATTTTTCAAAGCCAGGCACCCCTTCCATAGACTCCCATGTTAAATGTCAGTCTAGTCACAGTGAGGCATGGGCACAGTGAGGCATGGACACAGTGACAGTGAGGCATGGGCACAGTGAGGCATGGATACAGTGAGGCATGCAGATGGACACCCTAGGCTTATACTCGAGTCAATAAGTTTTCACTGTTTTTTGTGGTAAAATTAGGTGCCTCAGCTTATATTCGGGTCGGCTTATACGCGAGTATATACGGTATATTGTGTATTTGCACTAAAATTATTTTTATTATATTTTATCCTGAAAATGTAATAAACAGTTGCGCAAATATCAGGTGATATAAAAATCTGCAAGTATCATCTTTTCATTCTACAGAGCCTATGCTTTCAGAAAATATAAAATGTTCAAGTAATTTTATTGCCAAAAATTAAGATTTTGTTCACATATACAAAAGAAAAAATTTGCTCTAGAGCCGAACGGGTTAAAGCGGAGCTTCACTCAAAAGGGGAAGCTCTGCTTGTCTGCCTCCTCCTCCCCCTCTGCTGCCACATTTGCCACCTTTTTGGGGGGGGGCGGGTACCTGGTTTTGGAAGTTCGGCCCCCCTTCTACCTCCACTGCAGCTGGCCCATTCACAGAGCGCAACGCACTTCACACATGTGCAGTAGGGAACCTTGGTGGAGATAGTGGTGGCGGCAGCACCTGATTGAAAATTTGTCTGGGGTGAAGCCACCACTGGATGCCTGGACAGGGAAGTGCCCTAATATCAAAAGTTAGCAGCTACAGTATTTGTAGCTGCTGACTTAATTTTTTCTGAAGGAGCCTGGAGCTCCTCTTTAAGCTGACAGGGGTACAAATAGAAACATTTCTATTTATTTGGCACATGCTTCAGGTTTGTCATATTGACAGGTACTTACATTAAATGGCAATATAGATATAATTGAAAGGACCTCTGAATTGTTTAATCAGCCTCTATGTACAGATTTTGTAAAAAAATTAAAATAAAAAAAATAAGAATAAGAATAATACTCTGTATGAAAATGTGTACAAGACAATTTTTTTTATTGATGTAGTAATGTATATTGAATTCCTATATTAAAATGTGACTTATAGGCAAATTAAGAGTACGTTTTTCTAATAATTGGTGAAAGAATGCTTAAAAAAATTAAAATAAACAACAAAAAACATGCGTAATCATGCCTAAACGCATGTACAATATGCTCCATAGGTGCATTTTTTCTGCTGCTTTTTTTTCTTCCAGCAGTTCTGGAATTTTTCTACTGCCTAGTGTGCATGGACCCTTAAAGTGTATTTCCACTTTTGCAGCCAAATTGGCATAACTCCGACTTGATATTTGTTATCTGTCCCCATTCACATAGTATGAAAAAATAACAAAAATCGCAGCTTACTCTTTTAGATGCTCTTTTCTGGAACTTCCAGAAATTAAGAAATAATGCTTTGTTCTCTTTGTTATGAGGGGGCTGGGAAGTGGTGTTTGCCATAAATAACCCTGTCTATACTGTGCAGGCAAGTCTTCAATATCAGCTGTAACTAGATCTGTCCTAACAAAGGGACAAAGGTTAATAATCTAGACTTCTTGTATTGTATTTTAATGAAGATTTATAACAGACTCACTATGACACTGTTCAAAATATATATATTATATAATTAATAGATGGATATAGAGATTATTATATATATATATATATATTTCCATCCATCTCTCAAGTATACTGGGATTTTCTTAAATTTGACTGCAAAAGTGGAAATACGCCATAAACATCCCCATTTCTCTTGGTAACATCAGCTACAACCATTGTGAAGGGTCTCACACTTGCAATTGAATTGTTATTTTATATTATGAGAACACAGAAGAGGCAGAAACTCCCCAAGAAGGGTGAAAACGGAGCCCCCCAAAAAACTAGTATGGGAGTCTGTTGTACCACCAGAACACCTCATTTTGGGTGGAGTGACCAACCACAGTTCAAAACGAATAATTAAAAGAAATACCGGTAAAAACAAAAAATGTAACATATGCACAAAGCTTGCATCACCCAACCAGTTTATTTAAGAAAAAAAATGAAATTATATATGTATGTTTAATTGGCCCTTTAAGATATCGAATTGACCAGTAAGCTGAAATCATGTGTTATTAAGCACAGTACTTTCCTGTCTTACTGCAGAGGGAAGAAAACAAACATACAAGAGTCAACACTAAAAATGTAACATATTGTAATGTTTGTGTGTCTAATGGACAACAGGAAGTTGATATATTTGTAGTCCTACAGAGAATGCGTTAACAGCCTTGCAAAGTCTGAGTACAGCAGGATTTACCTTCTCTTAGTATCCCATTGGAAGCCATTAGATCTATTTTATTTCAATGCTGTTTTTTCGGATTATCAACACAATTATTCTCGCTATCGATCTGGAGGTCGTTTTGGGCCAGTCTTTAAATGGTGGCAAAGGCTCCTCTTCGTTTAAGGTGTGTGAAGAAGCTTGTCCTCCAGGGTCATTTTACTTGGTAAACTTCCGCTGAACCAACTACATTATATTGTGGCAACCCAGTCTAAGTAACAGTAATAAAATCTGAGTAAATGGCAACATTGCTCCGGTGGTAACAATGCATCATAATAAGGGCTTACTCAAGTTCCAACCAGCATAAGGATGTAAATCTGCTTAAGTTCGTGAGAGCTTGAGTTCTCTCTCCCTACTGCGATTGAAAAGGCACAATGGTCATTAAAAACGAGCCTACAATATATCACAACTTATTTGCTGTGGCACATATCTTGGCACTGCAGTCTGTGCAGAATTAACGTTAACCCAAAACCTATAGGACATGTTTTAAATATATAGATATATATCTCTATCAAGATATATCAAGTTCTTCTCTGCAGATTAAAATTTTATTTATTTATTTAAGCATGTATTTTTTTTATCAAGTGCTTAAAATAAAAAAATTATGTAGAATTTGTATGCAATAATTATGAATTTTAAATAATAAATAAAAAATAAATCTTGGAGGAAACCGACTTCACTCTCTAAACCCTGCTGGCGCCTGCCCCCAAACATACACCACCCCCCACCATCTGCAGGATGTATCCTTAAGCTGTAAAGGGCCCCAAATATAATGTACACGCGAGAAACAGCCGCACTCCAGTCAACCCACCAAGAAAACATTTTTCAGCAAGTGGTGTACATACAGTACATTCCACCTTGACTACAACCTTCTAAAGCATTTTACCTGTGATGGGCTTAAACATAAAGATATTCACTTTAAATACGTTCAGTTCTGCCAGGCTTGGTCCCTTTATATATTTATGATCACTGTTAAAAACTCTGTTACATGCAGTTGTCACAAAACATTGCTTTACAATTGTCTGGATTTCTGCATAAACAGCTCCTAAAACATGACCAAATCTTCATCTTCATTATAATGATAAATAAAAGGTAGACTTGTTTAGCAGATGACAAACACTGTGTTTTACATGGTCAGATGTGTGTCTGATAACGATGTCTTGAAAAAATGGATAATTGGACACCAATATGGCAATCGATAAAAGTGTTCAATTATTTCTGCGGATCGGACCTTCTATGCTATAGATAAAAATGAAAACACTTTTGTTTACCCTCTCTTCAAAACAAAATTTAATTTAGGTTCTCTATGGATAATCAGGGAGCACTGGAAAAAAAGGTGCTGAGGCTTAAGAGACTGGAAAGGTTAACTTTTTTGTTTACTAAAACCTGAGCCTCAATAATATCAGTGCAAAGGTACAGCACACAAATCGGATTATAAAAGACCTTTAGGCTCCTTTCACATGAGAGGTCTGATCGGGTCCGGCTGTATGTTTTTCAGCAGTACCCAATCAGACCATCAATTCTCCTCAACAGAGCGCTGGATGTAAACAGACTTGTGTCCGTTTACACCCGGCTACCTCCGGGTCTGATCTGATCCGACAGAAGAAAAAAAAAAAACAGAAGGGGATCTGTTCCCCTCCGGCTGGCCGGATCAGGGGGCAGTCGGGTGTAAACGGACAGCCGGTCCATTTACATTCAGCTGCCCATAGAGCAGAGCAGGCTGTGTCCTTGCCCACTCTGCGTAAGTGGAGTGGATAGGGACCTGTCATCCGCTCAGCAAGAAATTAGTGGATGGATCCCCTGCTGAGCAAAACTGGATCCAACCGTGTGAAAGGGGCATAAAGTCTAGTACACACTAACAGTTTAACCCGCTGGGTTGAACGAAAAAAATAAAAATGACAGCTCCGGTCAGAGCCACTGTACTACATCGGATCATCATTTTTTTTCCCGTTGGACTGTTGTCCCCCCGCCAGAACACTCCGGTCAGCACTCTCAGCTTTAGTTGAGAGCACTGATCAGAAGCCGGTCGGCTGGCGGTTTTCCGGCATGCTCGTCTAACAGAAGCCAGCCAAACGGCCAGCTTCTGTCAGACTGGCCGACACACACGGGCCAAATGTCGGACGTTTTTTATTGAACCGGTTGATGTTTACTAGGCTTTAGAAGACAAGCCAGAGATCTGCAGATCTCTTTACTCTTACGGAGTCCCTGTCATTAAACCATTGATTTCAACAACTCCATTTATCTTCCCCTTGTGATAAAGCTCTATTTTATCCATGTTACTTACCTGTAAAAGCCTCCCTTGTGTAAATATCCAAGCCCTGAGCCTGCTCCTGGGTGCCGCCATCTTAAATGTTATCTTAGCAGCCCGTCACTCAAGTGACACTACAGTACTCTCCCACACTCCTGCCCTGGCAGCTACATAAAAGGTTATGAATGAAGGTGAGAAAAGGAGGAGCTAGGCCAGCACAGGCAGCAATTAGACACTCCCAAAAGTGTTGAGGTGTTAACAGAAAGGGGGCTATGTTAGGCTATTGACTCTTCCTGAATGAAAAATTGTTTATGAAAAAGGAAAAATTCTGAGTCAAGCATTTAAAAATAGTTGCTTTTCCTACATTTTAGTTTGTTACAGGGTCCCTAATGTGCATTGAGTTAGGGCAGCCAATTAATTTTGAATGTGCTGCAAAGAAACACAAACAGATAAAACATTGCTTGCAACATTTTTTTTTAACATGGCACACCACAATATTTATGCGAGAAAATAAAACACTACTCCCCCAAACGCATTCTCCGGTCAACCAATCAAAACCTCCTTCACATCCCCAAATCCCGCTACAAATGGAAGGGAGAACGAATATTTGCAGTCCAAGGACCATGGAACACTCTACCCATGGACATCCGCATGGAAGAAAACCATCGGGCCTTCAGGAAAAAAAAAACTTAAGATCCACCTCTTCTGATGGATAAGGACGTCACTGGATGCCAAGCACCTTGAGGCAATTCAGTTCGCATTTGTAGCGCTATACAAGTTATCACTCACTCACTCACAATGCGCAGATGGTTCACACAGTTGTGTTGCAGTGTGCTGCCCAGGTGCATTGCAGTACCTGCCTATATGCATTGCAATGCCATTCTAAATAAATGACACCTCAGCCCCTTTGTTTTATGTATTGTGCAATGCTTGCATCTCCAAGGGCATTGCCAGCGTACTAGGGTAAGCATATTCCTAGATTCCTCCACATTCCTATATGTGGAGGAATACAAAGTATACCAACATCAAACCTCATTCCAATTGTGACGAACGGTGCAGGTTTTTTCTGCTCCAAGCCCTCGGTAGCTCGCAATTACTTAGGGACCAGTGATTCAAGGCCTCCTTCATGCGGGTGATTACATGCATACACCAGATTCCAGCAGCAAGAATAAATGGATTTTTGTGGCTGGAATGACAGGTGTATGTGAATAGTGACGGCTGCTCAGCCTTTACAGTAAGTAATGACAGGTTGACAGCAGCCATCTCTGTTTGCATATATCCATACACCAAGTGGTTACCTGTTAGGGAGAGATGTCCAAGCCTGGAAGCATCCGATTTGGTGTGGGGATACATAAGAACAGCAATGGCCCAGCTGCAGCAATCTCCTGATCCCTGTCGCTAGAATCTAGTGTATGCAAAATAATCACCTGTGTGAATGAGGCCTATAGATTTATTAGGATATTCAGCAGCAGAATGTACAGTATCTGTCTCATCTAAAACTCAAATCAGGTCTGATCATGCAATGTGACAATGAGCCATAACACAGAAGTCAGTCAGCACCTAACTCAGCTGAAGGACCTCAGTGTCATTGAAATGATACGGCTTGTTCTGAGTCGGTTTAAGAAATCACAAAATGTACAAAAAACTGAAAAAGGTTTTGTAGAAATGGACCAAGATACCCCTCAATACGAACTAAAGATTTGATTGGCAGCTATATAAAGGTTAGACATAACAATAAAAAATAAAGTTAGATCCAGGCAGGTCCAATGTATATAGGGCCAGCCAAAGAGGAGTATCGGCACACTGAGTGTATAGATGGTGCCCTTAGAACAAATAAGGTAATAGTAAAAAAAAGTTGGGAAAAACCCACTATTGTTCTATGCAGAGGACAAACCGCGATCTCTTCTTATAACCTTTATATAGCTTGTCAAATCTCTTTATTAGCAATCAATATATGAAAATCATGTGCAAAAAGGTTGGTGACACAACAAGAATTCAAACTGACAACATTGTCATTAGAACAATTTTGCACATGATTTTCATATATTGATTGATAATAAAGATATTTGACAAGCTATATAAAAGGTTATTTTCAGTTAATGTCAATGGGGGATAGAATAATAAAGCAATGAATTTGACATTCACCAGCATCCAATTGCTGATTAGGAATTTCTGGCCTGCAGTATCTGTTGGTCAAAAAATCGACTTCTGGTTAACAGGGATGACCAGACACTGATCAAAATTTGGCTGGTCCCTGCTGAACAGGCCACATTTTGATCCATTTTGTGATAGCTTTAGGAACTTTACATGCATAGTTGTAAATGCAACCCAACACATTTTAAGGGCTCGTTCACACATAGTGCGGTGGCTGACATTTTTCTGCAATGAATAAAACACCAGTCACCAGTAGGGTACATAGAAATAAATTGTTTTCTGTGTTCCCTTTTCGCACTGCAAGGCAGCCCGGAAGTGGTTGCCTGGGCTGCGGTAAGTGCAGACGTTTAGCATTTTACTGCAGCGCACCGGTAAGCACCTCATGCAGCAGTACATTGTGCGGCTGTGCGGAGACATGAATTTGTGAGCTTAACAAAAAAAGGTTTAAAAAAAAAAAGAAAAAAAAAAAAAAAGAGAGCTGCCTGCACCCTAAAACGTAGTGTTTATTGCATGGCCAGTGTGAACAAGCCCTAAAAAAGCTGTACCCTGTACACTGTGTGGCAGACAAATGCAGCCTACCACATTTTCTTGTGTGTTGTGGTGCATTTCAGCACATTAAATTTTGAATGGGCTGTTTAACACGCTGCACAGGATTGTGGTGTGAATCAGTCCTAAAACAACTGTATATTCTGTTTATCGCTTCTTTAGGAACGGATGTGTGAGCAGAGTCACAGAAAACTGCTTGCTTCGCCACTGGAAACTCATTCTTTTTTCATGTTTTGTTTTTCACCCAGAAACCATGTGGGAGAGAATGGGCTGTGAAAAGTGTTCACAATCTGGACAAATAACCACTTTTACCTATCACAATCGCAGAGAAGTCAACAATCTAAACAGTATGTTAGAGAGAAGCAAGTTTCTAATCCATTAGAAAAGTAATAAAACAATAAAAGGAGATGCACTAAAACACCATTTCTAAAAACCTTGTTCAGTCACTATGTTATATTATGGCACCAGGGTATCAAATTGAGTAAAAGCTTTCACAGCATGAAAACAAGGCCCCATAGAACAACACTGAAGACTCTGCAACTTTTCTTTCCTAAGAATTTAATAAATGCTTTCTGAAAGTATTTAGGTACTGTGAAGTCTTTGGGCTCTAATGTCAGCCACACTAGGGAATCTATACAGCGCAATGCGAGCACGATCACCATATACAAAGACATCTAAGAAACGGGTACTTTTAGAAAATCAGTGATGGCTACATGTGTGTGCATGCAAAAACTTCCCTTCAAAGTGAAAAATCAAGGCAGGAAAATCCCAAATAAAATAGACAAATGTGCAACTATATGAAATTGCTAACAATGCAAATCCCTTACAGCAGGGGTCTCCTAACTTTCTAAACAAGGAGCCAGTCTACTGTCCTTCAGACTTTAGGGGGAATAGACTCTGGCCTGTGTGCGTAAAACAACCCATTTGTAATATTAACAGGAGAAATAGTTGCCCATCATTGGTGTCAGTGGAAGGAATAGGGCCAGAGTAGCAAAGCAAAAGGCCATATCTGGTCCCTAGACTGCACCTTACAGGGTAGCTCACACACAGTCCCATGTTTCATTTATTCATGTCAGTAAAAAAGAGAGTTGAAGAATTCCCGGTCCCAGGCCTTAGCAGTCTAAACGCACATAAAAGTGTAGCATTTCCACTTTTGCAGTCAAATTTAAAGCCGACATTTAGTGAAACAAAAAAAATAAACAAAAAGCACCAGTGGCAGTAAAGAGTGTCTTGTGTGCTGGTGGCTGCTGTTCGTTTAAATCCTCGGTCCTCTGCCCTCGCAGCACTGATCTTCTGGTGCTGCAGGGGTTAATATGAGCAGCTGCGCCTGTAAAAGGCACTCGTCATCAGGTGCCAACTATGCCTACCCGTTCTGCCCCCGTGATCCATTCATTGAAGCCATATTATAAGTTGCCACAACGAAAGCACTCTATGTATGGAGGACGGGCGGATGAATGAAAGGTCTGCCTCCTCCAATTTATAAAGCACTTTTCATTGCAGGGACCAATAGTATAGGTTCTATGAATGGAGCACAAGGACAGAATAGACAGTCATAGTTGGCACTTGACGAGCGACAGGGGACGAGGATTTCAAGGGAACACAGCAGCCACCAGGACACTCTTCATGGTAAGTACTGTGCCTGGTGCAGTAGAAAAAAAAAAAAAGTCACTAAACATTAGCTTTAAGAAAACACCACTAAAGCCCTGTACACACAATAAGATTTCCGATGGAAAAATCCATCGGTCTTGCCTACACACCATCAGTCAAAAATCCGATCGTCCCAAACGCTGTGACGTAAAACACTCCGACAATCCGAGAAAAATTAAGTTCAATGCTTCTGAGCGTGCGTCGACTTGATTCTGAGCATGCGTGGGTTTTTTGTCCGATGGAGTTCCACACAGCCGATTAGAATTTGCCATCGGTTTTTTCCCCATCGGATAAAAATTTAAAACATGTTCTATTTTTTCTCACCGATGGAAAAAAGACCGATGGGGCCCATACATGATCGGTTTGTCCGATGAGAAAAGTCCATCGGACTGTTTACATCGGTAAAACCGATCTTGTGTACACGGCATAAATGTTTGTTATGTGTTTCGGTTCAAACAGCATAATTATTTTCTTTTTTTTTTTTTTCATATGTTTTTTGGTATTATATATTATTGTATATTATATTTTTACCTTTTAGATGTGATTATATTTTATATTATTTTTATATTTTTTTCTATATTTTACCTTTTAGATGTGTTTTAGGAGTTGACTGCAAGCATTTCTCAAAGTTCAGTGCGAGTGTCTCCCAATAGAAAGGCTTAGGGCTGGCAGAGTTTCCTCTCATTAACACACAATGGAGAAACCTAGCTTCTAAATCTTTAACCATTTGCTAGGACAGACAGATAGTCTTCAGATCTCCTTTAAAGACTCTTTCACACGGGCGCCTTTCATCAACAGAGTACCAAGTAAGAATTCTTTAGCCCAGGATTTTCAAGAAAAAATTATCCAAATAGTAAGCAGAAATTTATGCCATGTGTTACGCAGAAATACACTTTTTAAAGTGCGCCCAAGCTTAAAAACAAAGAATTTATATGTTGCAAACAACAGATGAGAACTGAGAAGGCTGAAGACATTTTACATGAAAATATAGTTCAGTGCACAGAAAGTTCCAAGCACACTGCATTTCTGGCAAGATCAAGGTGTTTGCTTGTACTTGTAGAGTAGCCCGGGCAAAAAAAAGACAGGTAAGCCTCAATATACTACATTTTTGTTCTTGGATTAGTGTTTATGTAAACCCAAAACCAACATGTAATATGATGCAGGTTACTAGTCCTTGGTGTGATGGGTGCATTAGTTTTCTTTGCTCAGGTTCAAACTTCTTTTGCATTATTTTCACCTGGTAGTTCTGGAAATAGCACACTTCCTGTCCCTTTGTAGTGATGTCACTTCTCCATGGTATCTATAGAGGAAGCCATCGTTGTCAGCCTAGGCTGCTCTACCGATATGGACTAGAACATGTCCCTATCTCTTCATCTCCATTACATACAAGTCAAGGAAATTTGTAATTTACAGACGATAGCTAGAAGGAAGATATTCTTCAGTGCAGCTTAAGCCAGCCATACATGGATCGAAAATTGGATGGTTCAGTAAGGCAGGCATAATTTCGATCTATGTATTGGCAGGGTGGTTGGACAAATATCAGTCACCGCTCTGTTGGATTTTTGCTGCTCGATCTACAGCTCGCAGTGCTGGTCAGTGTATTCTGTCAGCAGGGATGTCTCCCTGCTGTCAAAATACAATAGCTCAGCGGGGAGGATTCTCCCATCCACACATTCAAGGTGGATTGGGGAATACTCCCTGTTGTGGTATTGTATTCTAAGAGCGGGGAGAATTCAAGTGGTTTTCATTTGTTTTGTTGTAAAAAATACTGATTCATGTATAGGCTGCTTTACAGCAAGGCAGGCACAGAACACTGCATTTCTGGCACGAACAACAAGTATTGTCTGTATTTGCTGAAAATGTTCTAAGCTGCCACCACATCTGATGCCGTGTACACACGATCTATTTTCTCGACGGTGAAAACACCGTAGAGAAAATCGACGGGAAAAACGAGGAACGGCTTGGTCCCCTACACACGGCCGGGTTTCCTGACATTTTTTCTCTTGGTCGACCGAGAAAAACGACCGTGTGTAGGCTTCCCTGGCAGTGTTTCCCTATGGAAAAACTGCAGCGGAAAAAAAATGCCGTGAATCACGATGAGACAAATTAGAGCATGTTCTAATTTTTCTCGTCGTGATTCTTGCCGTTTTTCTCGTCGGGAAAAATGCAGGAAAGCCCACACACGGTCGTTTTTCTCGTCAAAGAGAAAAAATTTAATTTTTCCCGACCAGAAAAATGGTCGTGTGTACGCGGCATAAGGTTAAGTTGCAATATATTGCATTTTTTGTTCTTTCGTTCAGTTTTCCTTTAAAATCTACTTAAATTTGAAGTAGGTAAAAAAAAAATTTGCATTTACATTTTTTACTCTTAGGAGCCTGTAAAAACATTGCATCAGTAGATCACGGTTGCAATGTCAGGCTCTTGCAGACTGTCTGCCCGTACCACTGATATGGACAGGCAATTACTGAAGTCCAGGAACCTCAATGGGCTACGAGAGGGCTCACCAGAACCTTTGCAGTTCATTAAAAACAAGCCGTCAGCTGCAATGACTGACTGCAGTTGTAGTTCATTCATTCACAAAACGATGTTTTTCAAATTATCACAGGGGGTGTGGGGAGAAGGTCACCCGCTCACGGTTACATGGAGGGAGCAGATCGCGGGGTGAGGTGGTGAATGCTCAACATGTTACACCCTAAATATGGGTGTAACATATAACATGTTTAGAAAGGTGAACTTATCCTTTGACATTTTTATTTTTCCAAGCAGACATCCAGTGGGGGTTTAATCACTCGGGAATCATTGAAGTGTAAGTTCCCATTTGCACAAAAATTGAAAGGATAAACCAACACGGTAGAACCTCCCCAAACTCCAGTTTTCGCCACACTTATATCCGTGGGTGATAATCTATCACTGCTCACAAGGGCTATGCAGCAGTACAGGTATTTGAAAGCCCTGCTTATCTTCCCCTTCTTTAATTAGGGCTTTTGGGGTGGATCAGAGCAATTCTAATTTGTAACTTGCTGGCACATGACCACTTTGACCAATCTGACTTGGTCTGTCCTGGAAGCCCCAAGTAAAGAAGGGGAAGAAGAGCTGAGCTTTCAAATACCCAGCTATGCTGGATGCCTGAGCAGTGACAGCTAAGAACCCATGGAAGCAAGTGCGGTGGGGACCAGGGAAGCCAGAGAGGGTGTATGGTGTTAGTTCACCTTTTAGTGTTTTGTGTTACACTTTAACCTGTTGGAGCCCGGGCCATTGTCAAATGACGGCCGCAAGGTGGCTCTTTAGGGCCGAGAGGCCATCTACTGACGACCGTCTATTGACGGCCTCTGCTCCTCCGGCCACTGGGGGGCGCGCGAGCGCCGCCGGCGGTGCGCGTGCCCTCCGCGTCACTGAGGTGCCGATGCGCATGCCTGGCAACCACGATGTCCACCAGGTACCTGCGATCGGCCGTTACACAGCCAAGGACGTGGATCTGTGTGTGTAAACACACAGATCCACGTCCTGTCAGGGAGAGGAGACCGATGCTGTGTCCCTTGTACATAGGGACACTGATCGTCACCTCCCCCAGTCAGTCCCCTCCCCCCACAGTAAGAATCACTCCTAAGGAACACATTTAACCCCTTCCTCGCCCCCTAGTGTTAACCCCTTCCCTGCCAGTCACATTATACAGTAATCAGTGCATACTTAATAGCACTGTTCGCTGTATAAATGTGAATGGTCCCAAAAATGTGTCAAAAGTGTCCGATATGTCCGCCGTAATATCGTAGTCCTGCCAAAAATCGCAGATAACCGCCATTACTAGTAATAAAAAAAAATTATATAAAAAAAAAAAAATGTCATAATTCTATCCCCTATTTTGTAGGCGCTCTAACTTTTGCACAAACCAATTACTATACGCTCATTGCAATTTTTTTTTTTTTTACCAAAAATATGTCGAAGAATACGTAAACTGAGAAATTTTTTTTTTTTTAAATTGGGATATTTATTATAGCAAAAAGTAAAAAAGTGTTTTTTTCAAAATTTTTGCTCTTTTTTTGTTTATTGCGGAAAAAATAAAATCCGCAGAGGTGATCAAATACCACCAAAAGAAAGCTCTATTTGTGGGGAAAAAAGGACGTCAATTTTGTTTGGGAGCCACGTCGCACGATCGCGCAATTTTCATTCAAAGCGTGACAGTGCCGAAAGCTGAAATTTTGCATGGACAAGTGGTTAAAAAGGAAATGTGTCTTATGCAATGGTTTCAGAACTTTTTGTGTCACAGACCTGGAACAAGTATAAAAAGGTCAGGAGTATGGACATTCATTTTGCCTTATTTTAATCTGCACAATTTTCCCTAGTTCAGTGTCTCCCATAAGTTCTAGAGCCAGATAAAAGCAGAGCATTTTTTTTTTCAGGAGGTCAGCAACAGCAATATCTGTATCCAACATGTCAATGGACAGATAAAAGTTAAGACTGCCCTAAGGAAGAGTTAAAAGATTGAAGATGCAATCAAGAGTAGCAATGCCATTTTTACCAGCACACCAGCCTACCTAAAGCACAGTAGAAAAAAAAAAGACATTATCTGTAAAAAAAATTGACATGATTAATTTGTTATTCTCGCCCAAGACCCCCTACAGCTGCATTGTCCAATTACTCAGCTAACCACCTGTCAGACCTGCAAACTTAGTTTGGGATTACCTCCGAGGCAGTGCTGGGTCCGATGCTCCGTCAGCTCGGCCAAGGAATCGAAATCCTGCTGGCAGTTATTGCAGGTGTAAATTGACTCGTCCTCCAGCTCCTCTTCCTCAAG
The DNA here is from genome assembly GCA_029206835.1 of Rana muscosa. Taxonomy (NCBI): domain Eukaryota; kingdom Metazoa; phylum Chordata; class Amphibia; order Anura; family Ranidae; genus Rana; species Rana muscosa. The sequence goes on from CM055119.1 coordinate 49,147,097, forward strand.
CCTCTCTTCCTGGCTGGTCACGCTGTTACCATCTTCCAAACCTCGTCCCTCTCGCTCTGCCTCTGTTTCAGGACCACCTGCAGATACAGGAAGAACATAGAGTAACGGAGCCGTCTCAAAAAACACCATAATTACTTTTGGCTTCTTTTTATTCATCTTACTTTAACAGAAAAATCACTTATTAGTAGGCTAGAGATCGTTAAATATTTTTATTTCAGTTGCTTACTTGAAACTTCACATCTACAGCATAGTAGTAGTACATTTACATTTGCCTATATAGAGAATTCATATAGGTTATAAGGGTAAATAAAAAAAGACATAGAAATATTCATATTCGTTTTATATAAGAAAACTGTCCAGATTTGAAATTCAGACCAAAAACAAGACTAAGGATAAAAGTAAAGATAAATAACACGAATGTAATTTACTATATGTGTAATTTATTAAACATTTTTTAGAATGGAATGGATTGATCTCACTATATGGGATACGTTTTGCAGGAGTTAATAAACAGCTGCAAAGAAGAACCAACAGATAATCAATAAATGCTGCAAAATTAAACATCATAGAAACACTACATCAGAGGCTTCATTTAAAGGTGGCACACTAAAGTAGATGTAAACCCAAGCCCCAAAATCTTATTATCAACACAGCATCCCTTTCACCATTAATGAATCTTCTCATTCACATCCTGACTCTTCTATCCTTGCCCAATCACATATCATTTTTGTTTTTGGTAAATAACGTATTTTCATTGTATTCCCGTGCCGATTCCTTATCCCTTGCCTATGGGGAGAATGATGTACCTTCAGCTGCCCAAAGCCTCCTGAGATATCCACATTACACATCCCTAAAGGCTGAGGGGCAGCAAGTGTGCTGATGTATCAAAAGATTTAGTGCCTGCACAGAAAAAAGCATTTCCTAAATGCAAAAACAAATATGTCATAATATATAGGGGCATATAAGGGGGTGTGGGGAGGGTGGGAGTGAATGGGAAAGTCCAATTATTGGTGAAATGTATGCTTTAAACTAAACTTCATAATAAATTCAATATTTTTACATTTTCAGTTTTAATTGCTATAATACCTGGTAAGATTGTCATTAAAGAGGAACTGCAGTCTGCTCACATAATTTGTAATAAAAACATCTTTGATATTCTGAAGCTTCCCCCCAACCACTTTGCATATTATTTTATATATACTGTGATTCTGTACTTGTCAAATATGCTGCAGAAATCTCCCTCCACTGAGTCTGGCTGCATTCATTTTAACTGTGGGCAGCTGAAGCCACTGCCTGTTCACTTCCTGGATTTACACAGAGGCACACCTCCAGCTCTGCAGCTTTCATTGGCCCTCTTACGACTCCTCCTTCTCCCTTCTTCGCAAACTCTCACAAGAGTTAGACCCCCCCCTTTCACACTGAGGCACTTTACAGGCACTGAAGCGCTAAAAATAGCACCTGCAAAACGCCTGTAAAGCGCCTCCTCTGTCACTCCAATGTGAAAGCCCGAGGGCTTTCAGAATGGAGTGGTGCACTGGCATGACGTCAAAAAAGTCCTGCAAGCAGCTTCTTTGAGGCGCTTTAGGAGTGATGTATACACGGCTCCTAAAGAGCCCCCGCCTATTGAAATCAATGGGCAGTCCCACCATAGCGCTGGCAAAGCGCCGCTGTAGTGGCGCTTTTAACCCTTTTGCGGTCGCTAGGCCAAAAAGCGCTGCTAAAACGATGGTAAAGCGCTTTACCTCCGACACCCAGGCACTGAGTGTGAAAGGGCTCTAAGGCGAGAGAGCTGTGCATGATGTCATAAGTCTAGGCTAATTACCAGAAAAGAAATAGGAAGAGGGTTGTAGAAAGCATTTACTGTTAGAAAAAAAATGTTTTACTATCCAAAGTTAAAAGAACAAGGGCAGAAGATTTAATAGATGGAAAGTTGAAAACATTTCTTAAAAGGGGTTGTAAAGGTTCGTTTTTTATTTTCTAAATAGGTTCCTTTAAGCTAGTGCATTGTTGGTTCACTTACCTTTTCCTTTGATTTACCTTCTAAATGTTTTTTTTCTTTGTCTGAATTTCTCACTTCCTGTTTCTCCTCAGTAAACTTCACACCATCATCCGAGTGGTGTGGAGTCAGCCAGAACAGCTTATTGAGGAGGAACAGGAAGTGAGAAATTCAGACAAAGAAAAAAAATATTTAGAAGGGAAATCTAAGGAAAAGGTAAGTGAACCAACAATGCACTAGCTTAAAAAGGAACCTATTTAGAAAAAAAAAATGAACCTTTACAACCCCTTTAAGGTCTGCTTTAAGGTCCTTGCTCGGACACGTATGTGGCGACAACACCCTATCCATTTCCCATTTGCTCTCCTGTGTTGTCACTCTGAGCTTCTGGAGAGAACTATAGACAGTGGTGTTGACATGCACTGTGCGGGCATTGTCCACTGTTCACAGTCAGATAAGCCTGCCTTAAGCTGTGACTGTCAGCCACTAGAGTTGCACCAATACCGGCATGGGTGTTGATACCAAGCATTTGCACAAGTACTTGTACTCGTGAAAATGCTCGGATACTAAAACGGATACCTCCAGACTGGGTTCACATATGTGCGGGCTGGTTCACAGTGTGATTTCAAAGCCCGGTCCGGTGCGATTCCAATGCGAACTGTAGTCTGAAATCGCACATGACTCTTTTTTAAATTGCACATATATGTTAACAGGCCATTAAAACGCACTGAAACGCGCATGAAAACTGATGTGAAACTGATGTCTCTGCAATTAAAATTTGTGCACTTTTCCCATTAGTTTTCACGCATGTATGGTGTGAACGAGTCCTAAAAAAACAACTCACATGACACTAAAAATAGGTATCGTAATTTGAGTACTTGAGAAAGTATCAGTAGGCGCATTCGGTCTTAAAAAACTGGTATCGGTGCATCCCTTGCAGCCACCACTGGAGCGAGTGTATGCAAAATGTGAAGTGGTTGCAAAGAGGCTGCAGGAGATCAGCGACACTAATGCCGCGTACACACGATCGGAACAAATGTTCGATGTGAGCTTTTGGTCAAATAATTCCGACCGTGTGTAGGCTCCATCGAACATTTGCTGTCGGAAATTCCGACAACAAATGTTTGAGAGCAGGTTCTCAATTTTTCCAGCAACAAAAGTTCTTGTCGGAAATTCTGATCGTGTGTATCCAATTCCGACGCACAAAAATCCTACGCATGCTCGGAATCATTGTACTTCATTTTTCTCGGCTTGTCGTAGTGTTGTATGTCTCAGTGTTCTTGATGTTTCCGAGCAACATTTGTACGACCGTGTGTATGCAAGACAAGTTTGAGCCAACATCCGTCGGAAATTCCGATTGTGTGTGTGCGCGGCATTAGATGAAAAGAACATGAAAAAAATATTTTCCTAAAGAAAAAAAAACAAAAAAAAACAGCAACAGCCTATGCTACAGTGCTTTGCTAAATTAAATGTTATCCAGTTTAGGTTTACATCTACTTTAAGTATAGCAAAAATATCCAGAAGATGCTGTCAAACAGCACAAGCAGATATTCAATAAAAAAAGGGAGAATATGTAGGGTAATGGCAACAGGTGTACTGCACATAGAAGTCGCTGGCTTGTTTACGGTTTATTGTTGCTTTCTTTAGATATTTTTGCCCAATCCTCCAAAAATTAAAAAGTCACAGATCACAAAATACATGTAGTCAGTAATACATGCAGCAAGTAAAAGGCATGTGTGATGATGTATTAACGACCTTTCAATAGTCAAACTGGGACACTGTATGAACTGTTTTCCACCAGCCCCATGATATACAGCAGCCATTCTCAACCAGAGTTTCATAGAACCCTAGGGTTCCTCCAGAAGTTGCTAGGGGTTTCTTGAGCTGTGACTGATTGACCTCCCATTTGATAGTGCCTGCATATTTCCATAGTCAATGCCACTTTAAAGTAGAATTCCAGTCAATCTCGAACTATAACTAAATCTGCTCCCAAACCTATTCGAAAGAAGGACATAGACTGATCCAAATGTGGCCACTTCCTCCTGAACTGGCTAAATTTCAATCCCTCCATGGGCAGGCTTCTTGTGCCGAAGTCGATCCATCCCTACCCTGCAAGGCAGGCCATACATTATACAATTTTCTTTCCTTCAACCACGGGTGGGGTTAAGGGAATCTGCTTTGAATAATAAGATCACTTGCTCCAGTGTCTGCAGCTACAGAGGCCAGTCAGGGTTTGTTTTAAAGCTCATTGTAAACACTTCAAAGTCCATAGGCTACCCAAAGGTTCATTTTAAGAACAACTTCATGTTCTAGAACAGTGGTTCTCAACCTTCTAGTGCTGTGACCCCTTGATAAAATTTCCCAAGTTGTGGGGACCCCTAACAGTAAAATTATTTTCGTAGCGTGGGTTGTCAGCACCCAAGGCAAGACAAGTACTTTGCACCCCTAACCCACGGACATTTAGTGCTCCCTGAGCCCCTTCCACACGTACAGTATTAAAACCCCTTATGGTACATTTTAGGATGTACCACTCTGTTTCTTTGTTCACCTTTTATCTCTCTCTATCCTAATTTCTTGTTTTTTTCCCCATCCCTCTCTCTAGCCACCTTTCTTGTTCTTCTCTTATTCTCTCTCTCCCTTTTTCTTTGTTCCTCCCCCTCTTTTCCTCTCCCTTCCATGTATTCTCTATTTTTATTCCTTCTCTTACTCCTTGGTGGGGGGTTGGGGGGGATTAGTGGCAGTGCTGGTGGGGGGAATGGGAAGAGTGGTAGTGCTTTTGATGGGGAATGGGGTGAGTGGCAGTGCTGGGGGGAGTTCCGATCAGGCAACTTAGGTGCTCTTGATGAAGGTCATCTGCTGATCTGAGAACTGTAGTGGGGACTTTTAATTGCAACTATAATCACAGGTAGTGCTACTCACTGTGCCGAAATCAAGAGATGGGGTCCCCTCCAGCCCCTCCCCCTTCACATTCCTCACCAGTCAGCTGACCTCTAGTCTTTGTCCCCCAGCCATGTTGAATGGGTGGCTGCGAAGAGGCAGAGTGGGCGGCCACGGGCTCCAGGAACAGCCCAGCTGGGAAGCCGCGAAAAGGCTGGGAAAGCAGCGTGGGCTTCAGGAACAGTCCAGGATAGGGTGACCCCTGGCAAATCGTCATTCGACTCCCGAGGTGGGCCCGGCCCCCAGGTTGAGAACCACTGTTCTAGAATGTCCTTGTAATTCGAAAAAAAAAATCTTTCATGCAGCAATAGCTTTGAGTGTTTCGGTCAATATCCTATACAAAGCTGACTTCTTCAAAACACCACCTAGAATGATTTTAGCACCAACAATGGCAACACTGGACCTAGGACCAGTAAGACAAAGCTACGCTTGAAACATGAAAGTGGTCTGTCACACTCCTTACCTTGGCTGTGACCTCCCAAGGTCCCCCGATCACAATGCTGACTGCCTGAGGTTGAAAAAGAAAAAAAAAAGAAAGCATCATCAGAGACTGGTACTGTCTGAATTATTAATTACCGCTTAGGCTGCATACTGCCTGCAGTGAGAGGGTGCACAGCACATGTAGTCAATGATGATTTTATTAATGAATTAGTATTGATGGACAATTTTTAATCCCCTACCCCAAAGTAACATGGCAATCACTAAAAGCAAAAAAAAGCTCTCAGGACCCCATATGAAGTGTAGATACCAAAATACCTATTAAGAAAAGAATAGATTTACATAAATGCCCCGAGTGGTAGGTTACAACTTTTTTCTGCTGCCCCCACTTCACCAGGACCATTTATTAGATTGCAGATTACCAATTCTTAGATGTGATGTCTGCATTATTTTTCCTTTTAGGCTCTTTTTTCTTCTATTTCTATCTAGACAGCAAGTCTGTTGTTTTTCAAAAGAACAAGCTCTTGCAGATGCTTCAGTTACAGTGAGGAGACAAACTATTTAACACTAACAGGGGTACTTACAATAGTCAGCTTCTATTTACTGTAATTATGTAAAACCATTATCTCAAAAGAAAAAAAAAAGGTTTGCTCTAACTGCTTATTAAGTATTTAGGCAGCCCATACATTAGTCAGTATTTTTTGTTCAACCCCCAAGAAAACTGACCCGATTCCCCCACCCACACACACACACACACACACACACACACACACAATGTGGATGAGAGAATCCTCCCACTGTGTCTTTGTATTCTGATGGTGGGGAATACAGTGCAGGATATATCCTGCAGCAGTGATCGTGCAGATTTTTCCAACAGGACGGTTGCCCATACAGGGATCAAAATTCATCAGGTCCCTGCTCAGCTGGCCTAATTTTGATTCACGAATAGACAGCTTTAGCTACCCATTTGGCTTCAATTTGTTAGTGTATTTAACTCTGCTAGTACATTTAACACTTCCCTCCCTCAAGACAATATCCAAGGGTGCCCCTGTGCTTCATCCCCCAGACTGAGAACACTCTAATACAGAAGGGGAATTACTGTCTAGATCAGCAGATGAAAAAAAGAGGGGAAAAAAGACTAAAAAACAAAGAAACCCAATACAGCCACCACATCCAATGATTGGTAGGCTGTAAAATATTACATGTTTGGTTGTGGGCTTCACACCGCTTTAAAGGCTCAATGCTATAATATTAAAATGAACTGAGCACCTACCTGGACTGGACATATGCCCTAAAATAAGTAAAAGCAGCAGTCTGTCAAAAGGGGGGGATGGGGGGGTTAGGGTCACTAGTATGTAAGAGCTACTTAAGAGTCTTATTATAGTCTTATAGCAAGTCGTTATAGGCATTTTCATTTTATATTGGGTTAAATTCTGTCCTGCCTACATATCCCACTTCTACTGTGCTTAGTACAGTTTCAGTTTTAAAAGAAGAGAAAAAAGGTAAATAATTGTTAGACAACTCTTAAAATACATCTTTCAACCTAGACTTGATGTTTTAATCTGCTTCATCTTGGAATAAGACCAGTAAAAAAAAAAAAAACACCTCGCCCAGGAATTGGTGCTATTGGTACCCAGCCTCTTCCCTGACTGCATCAGTCAACACATTCATGATAAAGACGCTGTAACATACAGACATATTCCTTTTATATTTATTCACCTGGTCATTTTCTGTACACACAAAATCCCAATGGCACAAAAAAAAAACAACACTTGAATAACCTCCAAAAAAAAAAAAAAATGGACGCAAAAATTAATTCATAAATAAGCTGGGGGCTGTACGGCAAGCTGCCAAAAATGTCACCTTGACACATCTGAGTTAACAATGTCAAAAATGCATGTGCTACCCAATATTTGCTCGCTAGAAGCAAGCAAAGACAAGTGTTGGGCTGCAAAAAAAAAAAAAAACAACAGCAGTATCAAAAATGTTCAGTAGGTCAGTAAATCTCTGCCAGTCAGTAGAAAAAGGCACTTCAAGTTTAGCACAGCAGTCATTACAAAGATGGACAGATGCCTTATCTCTCTAAAAGATCTATTTTACCATTCTAAAGCCTCATACACGAGATCGGATTTTCATCTGACAAAGCGTAGGACTTTTGTCCGAAGGGCGTTGGCCGTGAACTTGTCTTGCATACAAAAACAGCAAAGAATTGTTGGCCAGCAAACACAAAACTACGTGGTTTTTCAGCTCTTTAGCGCCACCCTTTGGGCAACTTCTGCTAATGTTGTGTTATGGTTATGTTTGTACTTTGGAGTTTTGTCCGAAGGACTTGCGTACACACGATCGGATAATCCGACAAAACACATTTGTTGTCGGAAAATTTGAAAGCATGCTGTCCAACATTTGTTGGCGGAAAATCCGGCAATTGTCCGATGGAGCATACAAACGGTCAGATTTTCTGACAACAGCCTGCCACCACACAATTCCCGTCGGAAAATCCAATCGTGTGTATGAGGCTTAAGGCAAAAAAAAAAAAAAAACACTATCTGAACCAAGTTACCGTATTTATCGGCGTATAACACGCACAGGCGTATATGACGCACCCAAACTTTAAGAGAGAAGTTTCAGGAAAAAAAAAAACTTTCCACAGCCCCCTGCGTATAACACGCAGGCACAGCTTACCCTCTATTTTCAGGGTAAAAAAGTGTGTTATACGCCAATAAATACAGTAGTTCTTAATTAGGACACCAGGACCATAACTATCTGCGATGGGGCCTTATGGCAAAACCATTAAGGACCCCCTAGGCCTCTTATCTCCATTTCAATGGTAAGTTCTTTAGTTATACAAAATTCTACTGGTTTTTAGAACCATCACAAAAAGGTTTCCAAAATATAAAATCTAATCATTGTATTCAAATGCATTAATTCAAATTCTATAGTAAGCTGCACAAATAACTTTATAGCCAGGCAGCTGTGGGGGCACCCTGTCCTTCTGGGCCCCAAAGAAGCGACATGGTACACCATTTTAAAAACACTCACATGAAGGTCATCTATTTACAAGCATTAATTAGGGTGTTGCATCTATCTTGGGCCATCACATTATCTTGATCAATTCTTCTTTTAGTCCGCTCTGTACGCTGCTGTTCTGGTACATGTTTTATAGAAATTAAATGGTTAAAAAGAGCTGCACATTAACATAATACCAGTTTAATTAATCTAATTAGGATCCGGAGTTTTGTGCAAACATTGGGAGAAGCTTTCGAAACACAAAATATCAAAGTGTTTTAATTGGGCTCGTCAGCATATGATGAACGCTGCCCGCTCCTCTCTCCCTCTCTGGGGGCACCTGGGAAAGGTGGAAGCGGGCTGCACGCTATAGCAGATAGTACACTGTGTTAATAATGACCCTGTCCCTCTAATGAAAAGAAGAAATGTTGTTGTTATAGTAATTAAGCTTGCAAAGATTTTCGTAGAAGGGAAATTAGATTTATTTGCTCACCATTCTCTTGCTGATGAAGCATCCGCTATTTGGGAGAGGCTCTAATTAACCCTAATTTAGATGATGTGCACTTTTGGATAAGCAGTTCCCTGCGTAGGCTTGTTGGTAAATGGTACACAGATGATATAATAATTAGCACTTTAAAAGATTTTTTTTCTCCTTTTATGCTCTAACTAAAACCCCTTTCTTTTGTGCTGAAGCATTTTACACCAAAGACAATTAAGATAAAACACATTGTAATAACAGACACATTAAAAAGGCATTAGCTGGTAATACAGAGAAGTATGCAAAGAGCTGACAACTATGGAGAAAACGTGTTTGGTCAAAGTTTTCTTCATTAGAAACAAGTAGCCTTTAAATTTTGATTAATTGCAACATTACGCAGCACTAAACCCAAAATGCTTCTGTTCCAAAGGGAATGCCAAGAGAATGGTTTCCATCTGATTTATATACTAGCAGGTCTTAAACAATATATTTAGCACATAAATTAAGATACTAACTTGACTCTCTCTTGAAAACATGTTGCTAATAATGCAAAGATGCTTTCTTTCACGAGGCCAACATATTTCGACATGGATATTAAGACAACCAGGAAGGAAAACATGATACTATATGGTTAGCATTAGTCAACTCTGGTGCGACTACTTCCGCTGTTCCCACACAATAAGAATATTTGGCATGCTTAAGGTCAGCTTGTATCACTTGTGAGATCTCTACGGTACCTTGCCCACTTACTCTGCTCTGGCTGAACCCAGATTTTGCCACTGGCATGTCCAGTGCCTTCCTGGAAACTGCATGGCCAAGATTTGCTCCACTGGCCTATCAATTCTTCCAATAGGGGGAACCTTGTTGGATAGATCAACTTTATTGGTGCATCTTCTAGAGGCATGCGCATCTTGGTCGTATCTGCAGATACACCACGACTTACAAGCATCAATGAAAAAAAAACAGATGTCTGGCAGACCCTTGCCTCTGTTCAAAGGCATACCCCACAGAGACACCTGGTTTCTGGTTTCTTTTTGCACATATGATCATGGAGAGGGCCTGACATGTAAAGTGTGGGAATTAGAACTTGAGTGTCAGCTGGATGACTAGGCATGGGAGTGAGTAAATCTGATGATACATAAGAGCTCTCTCAATGTTGAAATACAAGAAAAATGCTTCTAAGATTCGAACTAGGTGGTACAAGGTGCCAAACCCCTTCATAAAATATCACCATCAACATTAGAATGTCTAACAGAGGAGGGATCATTTTTATATGTGTGGTGTTCTTGCCCACATTTTAGGCTGGTCATACTTTAGGCAATTTACTTTACTTCAACCACGGGGTGAAGGAAAGAAAAGCGCTTGATTCCCCCATCAACACTTCTTTATTCTGACAGCAAGAGGTTTTCCCACTGTCAGAACACAATGATTACTTTTGCCAGCTATGGTATAGAAAAGACCCTACGAGTTAGTTGTACTTAAAAAGGAGAAGTATAGCCAAAGCTCATTTGGCTGTACTTCTCCTATGGGTCACAGGAGTGCAATGCGTTTCGCACTCCTGTGACCTGTTTTCAGCAGAGAGCGGGCTGAAGTTGGCTCTCTGCTGACATCACAGAAGTCAGTCCAGGCACCGCGTCATTGTGACAATGGAAGTCGGGATTCACCAGGTGCCTGGACTGACACCCTGCTCAGCCTCTCAGAGAGCCTGAGTCGGCCGCTCCCTGCCACAGCTAAGTGCTCTAGTGAGCAAGGAGGAAGCAGAGCGGAGAGCTGCTGAATGACAGTCGGCAGCTCTCTGCTCGGGGAATCGACAGAACCGAGCGATCAACGGTGTTCGATCGCTTGGTTCTCAGTGAAGAGGCGCCGGGGGACAGATTCAGCATCGGACTGATGCTGTATCCACCTAGGTAAAAAAAAAAAAAAAACACATACTTGTATTTTAAGTTGAGTGATAGATCAACTTCAGTACAACCAGCCTGCCCATAGATGGATCGAAATTCAGCCAGTCCTGCCAGCTTTACAGCTTGAAGTTATATGAGACCAGGGTGACTGGTGATTTCCTAGAATTTACCCCTGCACCAAAACAGACAGGCACTGCAGAGCTACAGTAAAAAACTGACAGTTCACATGATCAATTCAGCCAGATTGTGCATCCCAGCCCATTGGTTAGACAGTCACCCACCGAGTCTGAGAGAATGGTTCCTAAAGTCTAGTACACACCATGAGTTTTTTTCTGGGTTGAACAGGAAAAAAACAACCGATGTTAAAACATCGATCTCTTCCGCTGAGCTTTTGTGGTCTGACAGGGGGATACTGGGACTGGGGGGTTAGGTTTGCTGGAAAGATATTGAAGGCACTGCATATTGGGCTTAGTTGAGCAATGTTGGAGAGATGGTCCACCATAGGTATGTTTTGCTACCTTGAGGATCCCCTCTAACCAACCAGAAAAGCAAGCCTTGGTTTTAAGTCTGCCCTCAGTCTGAGGAATCTCTGTACCCTGGTTTGTCCCGATAATTTAACAGCAGACACCCTCTGGTGTCTGTACGTACTTTATAGATTCTTACACCACCTGTGACCCCTGAATCCCAAAATGCTCCCAATACACAAATCTTAACTTTTCTGAGACTGGTAAAGGATGGTTTACCTCCTTCCATAACTCCCTATTGGTCCTTCATGAAAATGGTGGCCTCTATACCACGGCATCTTTTATTTCAAGACCCTTGCTCGTGTCCTCCTGGGCCCCAGGACAACTTCAAGGTCATTCGGGTGATCTTTTACCTTTAATTTGAAGGTTGTCGGCATGGGGACAAAAAGGACCAATGACTTTAGGTTCAGTTAATATTATAAAACCTTGTTTTTAGTCAATTTTAATTATGCATATACATAAGGGAAGCCTTAGTTTGTCCTTTTATACGCAGACTCTACTTCCTACTTTATAAAGTTAAACAAGGTTAGTGCTGTATTGGGTTTCCTCCCAATGCAAGCCTGAGTCAGGTAACTCGTTGAAAATAAAGCATTCCTTATTTCTCTTATCCCAGCTGTAAAAGGGCTCATTTACCCTTGTGGCCGAGGGGCGGTAAAAATAGAAGGCTGAGACCCAGCTGTCCCTCCTTAACCCAGCAAAAAAGTCAGACAGGGTTGTAGGCATGCCCAAGCCACAATGATTCTTGGCTGTGACATCAAGTGAGTTGAGCCACGCCTCAACCATCAACCAAACGCTATAGCAATAGCGGCACTCCTGTACCACTCTCTGAAAAGCAATCCATTGTGGATCGCTTTTCAAAGACTGCCCAATGAAAGAAACGTTTCAGAGCCATTGACAGCTCACTTGCTTTTCAAAACAAAAAAGTATGCAGAAAGTCATACAAAAATATAGTAAAAAGCAAAGTATATGCTTACTGAAAATACACAATTTCCCTAATTGGCAAAACAGTTTTATCCAGTTAAAAAAAAAAAAAAAAAAACTTGCCGATAGTAATTGAAGAACGCACCCAATTAAAACGGTGGCTTTAATTTAGTAGAGCCCAATCACAGATACGCATTAATTTCAGGAGGCACAATAATTAGCACTTAAGACTCCAATGGCCATTTAGCTTACGACTGGCTGCTCTGTATCTTGTGGTGATATAATGAAGAACTAGCAATAAAGTGGATGAGCTTACTCTACCATCTAAGAATATTTTACAGGTGCAGATCCAAAGATTGCACATAGTGAACCTTTCAGCCATTATAAATGTACAAGTCCTGCCTTATGCCGCGTACACGGTCGGAATTTCCGACAGAAAAAGTCAGATGGGAGCTTTTCGTCGGATATTCCGACCGTGTGTATGCCCCATCAGACTTTTTCTGTCAGAATTTCCGGACAGACTTAGATAGAGAGCAGGTTCTCTATGTGCCCGTTGAAAATTCCGACATGTCTACGTGGCATTAGAGTAGATACCATGAGATGCACACTATTACCTTTGTGAAGCAGGAACCATATTTCTGTGTGGTTATCTGAAACTAGTTTCACTACATAGGGCCTAAAAGCTTAACTAAATCTCCAATTTAAATCCGCTAAATAAAGGTTTGGTACATGTTAAACAAAATATATTCAGTCTTCATTTTTTTTCCTTAGAAAGTAGTCCTAGCCTGAATAGAAAAGCCTGTCCCTGTCAGCATGCTGTAGAAAAGGACTCTCTTGCTGCCCTATTTGGAAGCAGTGATCTTATCTGCAGTGGTCTTATCAGCAGAAGTCCAACACCCCCTGCTGAGTCAGACCTATAGTTCTGCAATCAGCAAAACTCATGGTCCCTACTGATTGGAGATCTAAAACTCTGACTCATCATGGGCTGTGCCGTACCCCTGCAGAGAGAACTCTGCTTCCACACTGACAGCAAGGGTCCCCTTTCTGCAGCATGATAGCAGGGGACAGTCTTTTCTATTCACACTGGGTCTACTTTACAAAAAAGGAAAAAAAAAAAAAAATGTAAGGCTTTTGCTCAGCTTTTGATTTGATGCACCTGGGAATGCTATTACTGGATTGTAAATGAAGGTTCAGTTTGGCTTTAAAGCCAAATTCCAGCCTTACCTTCAGGACTGCAAATTTGTACAAGCTCCTCTGCTGTACTAAAATGCTTACTATGATTTCACTGCATAATATTTGCTTTCAGTGTGAAATAGAAGGTGCAGAAATTCAGATAGAGCTTGCCTTGTTACCTGGCTTGAGTACATCAGAGCATCATCTTGCTCTTTCCTCCTCAGCCCAGAAATCAAGCCCTGCGTAGCAAAGTGACTAGTTCCAGAGAGGTACAGCCTCGGAGCCTGTAAGTATCACAATGTTTGCAATGGCGAGCAGTCATTGATTAGCACAGCTATATGACCGTGCTTGACCAGTGAGAATCTCTTTTGAGCTTACTCTTCTGGAACAGCATCCAAATTAGTAAGCACATTCACAAGGCCGCTCTGACCGATGACCCCTTGCCATTGCAAGCATTATGACACCTACAGGCCCCGGGGCTACTAGTGCAGTGTACAATGAATAGATTGTCTTCTGAAAAGTAAACTTGCCCTTTAAGAAGTCCTCAAAGTGAAAGCTGAACTAAGAAATAAAAAAAAATTCTTGCAATTATGATCTTCCTTGGTAAAAGTGCACAGACTGCTTAAGTCACCGTAGCGGCCACAAGTACTGAAACTGTTGACAGCTGTGTCCACATTTCCTCTATAGCAGAGGTTTTAAAATGGCAGTTTAGGGTATGCTGCCCTCCATTGCTATCCTGGTAGTGCTTTCTGGCACTGTAATGCCGCGTACACACGACCGTTTTTCATGACGAGAAAAATAGGATTTTTTGTACTCACCGTAAAATCCTTTTCTCTGACATCCATGGACTGACACGGTGTCTCTTTACACTTTACACGTGGGTTATGTCCCTGCTTGCAGGAGAAGACCTAGGCAGAATGTGAGATGTTATACATACATTCTAAAAGCCAGAGCTGAACAGCCCCACCCAGGGGGCGGTCCCTCCGGGCATAACCCTCCCACTACAGTCAGCAGACTTCAGTTCGTAACAAAGCAGTACAAACTTAAAAAGGAAGGGTGGGTGCCGTGTCAGTCCATGGATGTCAGAGAAAAGGATTTTACGGTGAGTACAAAAAATCCTATTTTCTCTTATCCATGGACTGACACGGTGTCTCTTTACACTTTACACGTGGGATGTCCCAAAGCAGTGTCAAGAGGGATGGGAGCAGTATAAATGGAAAAACCAAACTTTCACTCCAAGAAGACAGATCTCCTCAACGGAGGAGTCGCAACTTTAAACAGCGGCCTGCAGCACCCTGCGGCCGAAGGAAGCATCCGAAGATGCAACCACATCAACCTTATAAAAAACTTAAAAGGTATGAACAGACGACCAGGTCGCCTGGCACACTTGTGCGACCGACGCTTGATGTCAGAAAACCCAGGAAGCACCAATTGCCCTGATGGAATGCGCCGTAACCGGAAAGGGAGGCGGCCGCCCTTTGAGAGCATAGGCTTGAATGACGGTTTGTCTGATTCCCCTAAAAATGATGGCAGACGAAACCGCTTGGCCCTGTTATGGACCAGGGGCAGTCACAAACAGTGAGTCGGACTTCCGAATAGAAGCAGTAGCAGACAGGTACACCCGTAAGGCTCGTACCACATCCAATATGTGCAGCGCAAACTCTCTGGGATGCGATGGGTGAGGACACAAGGACGGGAGGACAATGTCCTCATGTAGGTGAAAGGTAGACACCACCTTTGGCAAAAGGGAAGGTCGCGGATGCAACACCGCCTTATCCCTATGGATGACTAAATATGGCGACTTGCAGGACAAAGCCGCCAACTCAGACACTCGTCAAACAGAAGTGATTGCCACTAAAAGGCCACCTCCTGAGACAAGACAAGAGAGGAATATCCCGGATATTCCCAAAAAGGAGGTTCCTGGAAGACCGAGAGCACCAAATTCAGATCCCACGGTGGGAGAGAAGGCTTGACAGGAGGGAGCACCTGGCGAACCCCCAACACAAGGTGCTAACCAAGAAATGACCCGCTAGAGGTCGCTGAAAGAAGACGGCCAAGGCCGAAAACTGATCCTTGATGGTACTCAAAGCAAGCTTTTGGGTCACTCCACACTGTAGAGGACGCGGGATTCTGGGGACGGAATACGTCCGAGGACGCCAGTCCAGCGCTTTGCATATGGCGATATAAGCTTTCCAGGCACGGTGATAGATCTGCCTGGAGGAAGACTTCCGTGTCCTTAACATGGACAAAATGACAGAGTCCGAGAGACCTCGGTCCCTCAACACCTGGCTTTTAACAGCTCTGTCGTTAAAGCCAGAGACTAAGCCGGATGAAACATAGGACCTTGAGACTGAAGGTCCTCCCTCATCGGCAACCGCCAGGGAACGTCCGCAACGAGACGTACCAGATCAGCGTACCAGTGACGCTGAGGCCAATCCGGAACAATTAGGATCACCGGAGTTTATATCAGGCGATAAGGACCCTATGGGGCCACCAACGCATCCGAGTCATCGCCCAAGGATCCCTGGATCTGGCCACAACCTCGACCCTTGCGACTGAGTCGAGAGGCCATCAGGTCCACATCCGACGTGCCCCACCGTCGGCAAAGGAGTCAAAATATGCAAGGACCACTCTTCCTGGTCCGGCGTCTGGCGATTGGCGACTCAGATAGGCCGCCCCTACAGAGCCGGCACGTTTCTTCCGGCCCACTTCAGGATACGGATTACCTCGGAAGCCGCAGCTGAGCTCCGAGTCCCCCCGTGATGGTTTACATACGCCACCGCCGTGGCGTTGTCCGACTGGCTCCTGATGGAGCGACCCCGTACTTTCTCCGACCTGAGGAGAGACACAGTCTGATGGCCCGTATTTCCAGAACAGTGATTGGTAAACGGGCTCGTCCGGAGTCCAAGGCCTTGAGCCGACAGGACTCCCCAGACTCCACCCCAGCCCGTCAGGCTGGTGTCCGTCGTGAGTACCGTCCACTGGATGGGAGGGGAACGACTTTCCGGACCGAAGAGCCGAGGGTCCCAACCACCATGTCAGGGACGCCCTGACCAGGTGAATCACCTGGATCCGAAGATCCAAGGACAACGGGGATTTGTCCCAGGTGGACAAGATCTCCTTCTGCAATGCCCTGGTGTGTGATTGGGCATACAGAATGGCCGCGAAGGAAGCCACCAGGAGTCCCGGGACTCTTATGCAAACAACGGATTGACAACCATGTTCGGGATGTCAGCACCCGCACCGCAGACTGAAGTGTCAGCAACTTCTCCAGAGGTAGGATACCTTTGCCTCCAAGGAGTCCAGAACCAGAACTAGATACTCCAGACACTGAGTCGGGACCAGGACTGACTCCTGAATGTTCAGGAACCACCCGAAGTCCCTGAGGGCCTAATTGACGATAGTCACCTTTCCTCTAAGTCTGAGCCACTTTCTGCTCACAGCAGAAAACCGTCCAGATAGCCCACGACAGCAATACCTCGCTGTAACAGAAGGCTAGAACCGGAGCAAGCACCTTGGTGAACACCCTTGGTGCCGAGGCAAGGCCGAAAGGAAGAGCCACAATCGATAGTGGACTTCGCTGATCGCAAGGCGCAGAAACTTCTGGTGACTTGCGCAGATCGGAACATGCAAGTAGGCGTCCTTGAAGTCCAAGGACGCCAGAAGAAAATCCCTTTGGTGGAGTGTAGCGATCACCGTGCGAATGGATCCCATGCGGAATTTCTGCACCTTCTCGAAGGCATTCAGGGCCTTGAGGTCCAGGATAGGTCGAACCACGTCCTATTTTTGGGACGACAAACAGATTCGAGCAGAATCCCTGAAAACTCTCCTGTGACGGAACCGGCACAATCACTCCGGACCTGATCAAATCCTGTACAGCCCCGAAGAGGGCTGCCCGACAGGTAGGAAGGAGAGGAAGATTCAAGGGAAAGAATCTGTGTGGGGGCCAGGATCGGAATACTATCCTATATCCTGAGGTGACCACCTCGCACACCCACCAGTCGGAGATTCGGGAGGTCCACCGATCCGTGAACCTGCAAAGTCGTCCCCCCACCCCAGAGTCGGGCGGAGGCAAGACTACATGCGGAGGTGGGCTTGGGAGCCGCTTGTTTGGCTTACGCACCCAGGGGCACTTGTGCCCACCAGCCGCACTGCCGTCAGTCTGAGAGGGCCTACCTGTGGACTCTGACGGACGAAAAAAAAAACGTTTTGCTGGAAAGGAAGGCCCCTGTTTGCGGCGGGCCTCCTCACCCTTGCTAGTCTAAGGAAGAAGAGTGCGTTTACCTCCCGTGACATCCATGACGATGTCATCCAGAGCAGCACCGAAAGGTCTACCGCCTTTAAATAGTAGATCCGTCAGGAGCTTCCTAAGGCTAGGTCAGCAGACCAGCATTTCAACCAGATAAGACGACGCAATACCACCGCCGAGACAGAGGCCCTGGATATTAAAGGGGCCGCGTTCAGCGTGGCGTCGCACACAGAAACCAGGCCCTGAACCAGTTGGTGGGCCAGAGCAACTGTGTCTGGAGGAAGAATATGCTCCTGTACAGCTAGGTGCAACATTTTTGCCCAACCTGTAAGTGTTTTAGACACCAGGGTCGCCGCTACCACAGGTCGTAGGGCGGATCCCAACAAGGCAAACATGGTTCTGCTCACCACTTCTGACCTCCTGTCAGTGGGGTCCTCAACTGCAGGAGTCCCCTCCATCGGGAGAGTGATGGCCTTGTTCAACCGGGCGACTGGAGGGTCGACCACTGGGGGAGAAGCCCACTTTTTAAGTAGGGCATCTTCAAGGGGTATCTGATAGACAAACACCGCGGGGCCATAAAAAAATTCTTCTGCGGCTTTTCCCAGACCTTATCCATGAGCTGGTCAAAGAAAGTACAATGGAAAAAACCCATTTAGAAGGCCTGGCCTTAAAAGAACCAAAGGAGACAGTATCCGCCTGAGGTTCTGCATCCGCAGCCTTTGAGCTTGAGAGTGTCCCTCACCGCAGTCATGAGCACACAAACAAGCGCCCTGTCATTTACTGACTCAGAACTGGAGTTTCCCTCATAAGGAATGTCCTGTTCAAAACCATCCATACATTCAGAACTAGGGTCCTGAGCGGTAGTGGCTAGGCCCATATCTGAATCAGCGCACTGCCCTCGAGTAGATAAAGTGGGGAGAGGGCGCCTTTTTTGCACCTTGCGCTTGCACACAGCTCCCATCCTGGTCAGAAATTGATTCCAGGGCTGCCCACAACAGGTCCATAGGGACCGCAGTGCTGAAGCACTGCCTGTTGCCACTGACATTTTTAGGGGAAGCTGGTGACACAGACTCCATATTGTCCCTCTCTGAGACTCTCTCAGATAAAAAGTCCACCCACAGGCTGTGCTGACTGAGGAGGGGGCGCCCAGGGGACTCACCAAACCGGACCAGGGACCGCTTAGTTCCGCTGTCTGTACCGCGCTGTGTCAGCACTGGTGAGCTGTGAGGAGACTGAGGAGATTCGCGCTGCTACAGCAGCGCTAGAGGCCAAACTAGTGCTGAAAAGCGCGCGGGCTACAAGAAAATGGCCGCCGCACTTCACTGAGGCGATCCGCGGCAAGATGGCCGCCATGACGCAGTTAAAATGAAACAGCACACACGCACAGCGCCACTCGGCGCTCAGGCCCCAAAAAAAAACCACACAAAAAAGCCCCAAGGCATACATTGCAGACCAGCATGAGCCCCCCAAGAACAGTGTGACCCCCACGCACCCCACACAGCCAGCGCCAGTAATGGTGACAGAGAGCGACAATAAAATACAGGGGGAGACAGGGAAAATCCCCCACAGAGAAACACACAGCCCTTTGTACTCACCTGCAGGCAGGAGAGACTACTTACCCGTCCCCTGAGGGACACACTGGTGTTTCTGACAGGACTATCACAGTGCAGTACTGAGTAGCTGTCGGCCCGGTCCATCGCGAAAGATACAGTCAGTCAGGAGCTGTTCAGTCTTGAGAGGACCGTGGGAGCATGAAGGCAAACCCGGCCACCCCTGGGAGTCATGGGGCCTGTCGTGAACTGAGTCTCACGCACACAAGGCGAGGATCAGCACGCTCGATGGTCGGACAGGGAAGACTACGAGGATATCTTGTACCCAACCTGTTCTGTTGCCCAGCCGACAGTTGATAGAAGATTCTCAAAAATAAAAGAAAAAAAAAATTCCAAAAAGGAATAAAATAGGTCAGGAGACTGGCTCCTGAGGGAGCCACGTCTTCTCCTTCTGCTAGGCAGAAAAAAACTGAAGAAGTCTGCTGACTGTAGTGGGAGGGTTATGCCCAGAGGGACCGCCCCCTGGGTGGGGCTGTTCAGCTCTGGCTTTTAGAATGTATGTATAACATCTCACATTCTGCCTAGGTCTTCTCCTGCAAGCAGGGACATAACCCACGTGTAAAGTGTAAAGAGACACCGTGTCAGTCCATGGATGATAAGAGAAAATGCAATTTTTTAATTTGGTCATTAAAAACGATCGTGTGTAGGCTCCAGAGCATTTTTCGCAACGTGAAAAATGGCCATTAAAAATTTGGAACAAGCTCTATTTTTTCTCGTCTTTCTCGTCGTCAAAAACGGCCGTGTGTAGGCTTTAACGACGTGAAAAAAAACGCACATGCTCCAAAGCAAGTTATGAGACGGGAGCGCACGTTCTGGTAAAACTAGCGTTCATAATGGAGATAGCACATTCGTCACGCTGTAACGGACTGAAGAGCATGAGGCTGAAAAGCGTGAATCGTCTCTCAAACTTTACTAACACAAGGATCAGTAAAAGCAGCCAAAAAAGGGTGGCGCCATCCGAATGGAACTTCCCCTTTATAGTGCCATTGTACGTGTTGTATGTCACCGTGCTTTGCTTGAGCATTTTTTTTCACGATAGTGTGTAGGCAAGGCAGGCTTGAGAAGAATCACGTCGAGAAAAACAAAGTTTTTTTCAATGACATTAAAAACGGTCATGTGTACGCGGCATAAGAAAAAAATAATCAAATCAACCGTTCAACTACAGATATTGGAAGGATGGAGCTGGAAATCGGAATTTGATTCAATCCTACACTGTACCTTTTACTAGGGATTACTGCTGCCATACCTGAACAGCTGGTTCTATGTGGAGGTTCAGAGACATTTAGTGGGTCTTGTGATCTTTGAGGATGGTTTAGGATGAATTACATCATATTACAAGCAGCTAGAGAGTTCTGTGATAGTTTGTTTTAAAGCTCTTTCATTGCTTGCTAAGAATATGTAAAAAAAAATGTTTGTAATCTAATGTCTAATTTCTGGGCACAGGTGCACTTTATAGTGTATCTAAAGCCTTTTTTGTTTTGGTTAAAGTGAGGAAGGGTTAGCAAACCTGTCGGCAAATCTCATTATCGGTTGGAAAATAGATGCGCACACTGCCCTTCTTTATAAAGGATTAAAGTTTAAGGCTTGGGTGGTACAGCATAATGTGCTAGCAGATTTCATCAGTTTAAACTAGATGTGCACACTGTCTTTCCTAACAAAGGATTAAGGCCCCTTTCACACGGACGGATAGAATGGTGCTTTTAGCTGCGGATTTTCTAGTTTTCTACCGCAGCTAAAAAGCACACAATGCTTTCCTATGGCCCCATTCACACACAGTGTTTAGCTGCAATTTCATTACATGCGGTTTGGTGCGAATAGAAAAAATAGAAGTGAATGCGTCCATAGCGCAGCTATATTAACATAACCGCAGGTAATCGCAGTCTTGTGTCAACTGCGGAGAGCAGCATGAACAAAAGAAAAAAACAACAGGAAACACATCAAAATAAAAAAACGGTTGCTATGGAGATGACAATGGTCAACCGCAGCTAAAAACGCAGCCGCATGTAAACACAGCTAATCACAATGTACAAATGCAGCTAATCACAGTGCTTGAAGCCTTGAATTTCACAAAAACATGCTTTTTACTGCAGCAATTTTGCCATCCGTGTGAAAGGGGCCTTAAGATCTCAAGGCTTGGGTGGTACATTGCATTTAAGGCCTCATGCACACTGGACGTTAAAAAAAAGTTATAAAAACGCCAGTAGCTTTGCAGTGAGTTTTTCAACAGTGAACATTTTTTGCAATAGCGTTTTTTAGCATTTTTCTGCGTTAGCGTTTAGCTTTTTTCTTTCAATGGACCAAAAAAAGCATTTGAGTGTTTATCAGCGTTTTTTGACATTAGAGCGTTTTTACAGCTGAAAAACTCCTCTTAGAACGCACTAGATTTGTTTTTGTTTTTTAAAGCCAAAAAACACCCCAGCCAAAAACTGCTGATAACAGCCTATATGTGCATGGACACAGTTTGACTGTAGAAAAAGAAAAAAAAAAAAATAATAATAATAATAATAATAATAATAATAATAAATAATAATAATAATATCTGAAGCCAAAAAACAGCTGCTTTAAAAAATTTCCAAAAACATCCAGTGTGCATGAGGCCTTAAAGTCGAATTCCGAACGGGAATCGTCTTTTCTTTCCAGGTCACAGCTCATGCACATTTCATTTTACATTCTATTTCTCGCAAGATTCTCCCATCAAGTTTGTTTTCCCAAAAATTTCCAACATGCCCGATCACTCAAATTTCGATGGCCGCACGGAAATCATCTGTTGCTGCAGCCCACTAAAAAGGTGGCAATAGTGGAAAATTCTAAAGAAAAATACAATCTTCGAAAGAAAATGCTTTCAGAATGTATGGTCTGCTTAAACATTTTATCAAATCTGACTGGATTTTTTATTTTTTTAGTCCTGCCCCTGTGCTATGAAACAAATAATGAAATATAGACTCCTGTGGAGTCCTCTCTTTAAAAAAAATGCACTCAACATTGCAGTGTAGAAAAAAAAAAAAAAAAAACACAATTCTGGCTGGCACTCATGCCCCCTGCCCAAAGTGCATCTGGATGTATGTGCTCAGCAGCGCCTGCTCACAGTCCTCTCAATGTTGCCTTTGGCTCCCAGCCGTATAGTTTCCACAGAGGCGGCCAGCACACCCCTCTCATTTCACAAGCACCTACTGGACACTCCTGTGGCTCTTGTTCCATAGCTGGCCTAATTTCCAGCTCCATTCTATCAGGGCAAAGGTTCGTGACAGTCCATGATAAATTAACTAGGCAACACTAGGCCAGCATATTCATCTGTACACTATAAAAACCACAGGCAAATTTAATACTAAACACTGCATTCATTTTTGGTGTACATTGTTACCATTTTATGTGCATTTCTGTCTATTCATAGAAGACATTGGAATACCTGGCCTAACCCGCTGGGCAGGTGAATCCTTATACATGGCCATAGAAGCTACTGTTCTTTATCCAGATGGCACAAGAGACAACAGTGTTGTCCCTGTTATACGAGGGCCATAGACACCGACAGCAAAAAAAAAAATAAAAAAAAAATGGATTATACAATTAGATTTTTCATCCTAAACAAAATCAGATCATTGGCAATTGTATACCAATTTGTTGTGATCAGAAAAAGGGCGTTATAAAAATGGCCTAGTCTGCATGGAATAGGGTTAATGTGCAGTGAATGCCTACTGATAAATAGCTCAGTCTGCCTTGGCGGTCTGGGATCATCTCCTTTGCCAGGTACATACATTATTATTCAGGACACATTCAGCCTTCTCTAGAACACAACATTCAACATCTTCAAAATGTAAAATATGTAAAAAATATATATATATTTATATCCACATATCTGCAGGCAGTAGAAGACGCCAGTTCATTCTTCTAGTGTATTACACTGCCCTTTAGGACCACACAGAGCTCCTGAATTTGTTTTCCAATCACAGACTCACAGATAACAAATCTCAGGCATTTCCTATACCTGTGTCCACAACACAGCACCCAGTCCAATTATGACCTGGTGAGAAACATGGTTCATATCATGACAAAGGTGTTGGGGTGTTTCTATGCTGGGAACATGTGAAAGGTGGGGCTTACCCAGCACATTTAGGACATTTAAAGGCCACCGTGAAGAACGAAAAGCGTGTCCGACTAGCAATTATGTGCAGGTCAGATTTATGTTAAGGCTTTAACTCAGACTAACCGCACTAGAGGTAATGTGTGATATTTTGCTTCTTAACGTGTATTGTGTTTAGGCAGCCCATTATTTATAATAATGCCAATAAACCCCCCAAAGCAGGCTTTAAAGTGACACAGTCATGAGAGAGTACGCAGACCGCCATTCCTGGCCTCCTTGTAACTGTCCGCTTGTCACTTTAAACCTTTGTTAAGCACTGACTGACAGGTGGAACCTTTATGCCTTCCTCTTTTTTCCCTGGGGAATGTTTTGATCATTAGACACTTCCTGCTTCCTCTAGTTTTGGAGAAAGGGGGGTTCTCGTGTTTCTGCATTCAGAGGCAAAGCAAGTCAGCAGTACCTCGCGGGAAGGCGATTGTTTATTGAAGTTTTCTAAAGTTTAAAGTTGCACCCCTTGGCAAGCATAGTAAAGGTGAATGGTCTATAAAAGTATATTTGTTTTTAGGCATAAATTGAGTCCATGCTGTTAGTTAAAAGATATGCTGTAGACAGCCCAAATCTTTGAACATATAGTCATGTTTCCTTAATGTTAATTTTTTATTTAACAGAAACATTTTTATTAGAAATTAAAAAGAGTACAGACAATGTCATTACATCAGGTTCATCTATTGGTAAGGCACGTGGTCAAGCAAAATAACATTACACATGGTTTCTTCATAGAATTGCTAAGAATAGAAAGACAGGATATGATTCAGTCGGGTTTAGGGGAGCTCACTAATGCATTGTGTTTCCACACAAGTATGGCCAATTAAGTACCAGTACTACCCAAGTGGGTGGAGAACCTAAAATCCCGTAAGTGAGGGGGCCATTGCACAACCAAATAGGCAACTTATAACCTACCCGCCCTCAATTCCCTATCAGGTCTTTAAATATTAAGTGCCCGGGTTTCCATCCATGGATCCCAGATTTTATGAAACTTTTGCGGGCATTTCCGTCCTTTATATGTCAGCTTGTATATCGGAAGGACCGAGTCTACAAGTGTGCGCCATTGAACAGTCGTTGGTGGGGAGGGTAGCTTCCAGTTTTGTAACAGTACTTTCCTGGCGTAGAACGCCAGGTAGAAGATAAGGAGACCCTTATGGGTGGAGTGTGTCAGGGAGTCCGTGAGTCCCAATAACAATAGCTTGGGATCCATTGACGCCGAGACACCAGCCACTGTATTAATTTCCGCCAGTACCTGTCCCCAATAATTTTGTATGGCCGGGCAGTCCCAAACCACGTGGTAGTATGTTCCCACCTCTTGTAAGCATTTGGGGCACCTCTCAGATTGTGTGGGGTAAATTTTTGCTAAGCGTTGAGGGGTGTAGTAAGCCCTATGGATAAATTTGAGTTGGATAAATCTATCTCTTGCAGAGATCACTGTGGGGAGATAGTTTTGTAAGGCCAGATCCCATTCCTCCTCCGACAAAGAGGGAATATCTCCCTGCCATGTTTGACACAGGGGTGATGGGCCCTCAGGATCTCCAGACGTCAATCTAAGGTATGAAGAAGAAAGGATTCTGTCCGCTCCCCGAGAGATAAGAAATCTCTCTATCCGATGTGGTTCAATCGAGACAGTAGCTGGAAATTGTGATTGAGTGGCATGCTTCAGTTGAAGATACCGAAAGAGCATCCATGAGGGGAGCTGGTAGATATCCTTTAGTACTGAAAAGGGGAGGAGAACCCCGGATGGCATAATGTGTTGGATCTTGGTCACTCCATACCTGGCCCACAAGTTGGGGTCCGGTATGGTGCGAAAGTGAGGGAGCTTTGAGTTACCCCAGAGCGGAGTATGAGGGGAAACGGAGTTTGCTTTCCTAATTGTCGCTGTGACTTTGTCCCATACCTGCACCGTAGTCCTCATCGGAGTAGTACTCTGAGGGGAAGTCCGCACCCCCCTATATACCAGGTTTGTGAGGGCAGAGTAGGACCCCATTATGGCTGCCTCAAGGTTAACTGCAGGATTGGATCGGGTTTGGGCAAACCACCAATGGGCCGTGACCAAAACTGCTGCCCAATGGTACTTCAAAAAGCACGGTAATGACAGACCCCCCAAAGATAGGGGGAGTTGCAATTTGGTTTTGGATATTCTCGGGGGCTTCCCCCCCCCCCCCAGATAAAGGATGAGACTATTCCATCCAGTTTGTGAAAGAAGGTCATAGGAATCAGGCTTGGGGTGTTCCTAAAAATATACAAAAATTTGGGGAGAAATGTCATTTTTATGAGGTTCACTCTGCCAACCGGAGTCAATGGAAGGGTCTTCCAGGTATTGCACTTAGCTATTAGGGACGTTAGGATTGGGTAGAGGTTGTCCGTTAAATATTGCGAGAGGTCTCTAGTGATCTCTATGCCCAGGTATTTAAAATGGGAGACTAACTGCAGAGGACATGTGGCAAGTGGCGTTTGAAGGGTGCTCGAGTCGGATAGCAGAAACAGGTTAGATTTCTCCCAATTGATCCGAACACCTGAAAAACCACCAAATCTATCAATAATCGTCAGGGCTGCTGTAAGGGAATCTGCAGTATCACCTAGGTATAGCAACGTGTCGTCCGCATACAGCGACACCCTCTCCACCAGAAAGCCCAGCTGTAGTCCTCTAACTTCGCTTGTTGAGCGGAGGAGTATCGCCATGGTCTCAATGGCCAGGGCAAACAGCCCTGGAGAAAGGGGGCATCCCTGCCTCGTGCCCCTACAAAGATGTAAGGGGGAGGAGAGGGTACCGCCAGTACGCACACGTGCCGTTGAGGAAGAGTACAACTGTCGAATCCAGTCTATGAACCTGGGGCCGAATCCAAATTTAGCTAGGACTTGCCACAAAAAGATCCATTCCACGGAATCAAAGGCCTTTTCTGCATCCAGGGAGGCCACTGCGCCCCCCTGGATGCTGTCCTTAAAGTACGCTATATTCGTGTGGAGCCTGCGAATATTAACATCTGTGCCCTTACCAGGCATGAAGCCCGTCTGGTCCCCGTGTATTAGAGAAAGGATCACTGCGTTCAGTCTACAGGCCAGGACCTTAGTTAATATCTTTGCGTCGACGTTCAGCAAAGATATGGGCCTATAGGATGAACACAATGTTGGGTCCTTCCCCGGCTTAGGTATAACAACTATCACGGCCTCAGACATGGAGGCCGGAAGGCTGTTTGTCGCTAGCGTCCCGTTGAGCTTCGAGTGAAGATGAGGGCCCACCACCTCTAGATTAGTCCTATAGAACTCTAAGGGGAGTCCGTCCGGTCCCGGTGACTTCCCTGTTTGCATGGATTTAATGGCTTTTTGGATTTCTAGTAGTGTAATGGGAGATTCCAGACCCTGGGCCGCATCAGCAGACAGGATCGGGAAATCAACGGTGTCAAGAAATGTGGTCAGCTCCTCGGGGGTATAAGTCACCCTGGAGGCATAGAGGTGAGAGTAGTATTGTTCGAATCTGGCATTAATGTCTAGCGGGTCTGAGAGAATGGTACCATCCTCAGCCTGTACGTTCGCTATGCACGGGCTTCCCGTCCTTTCCTTCGCCAGCCAGGCTAGAAGTCTGCCAGGACGTTCCCCTTGTTCAAATATACGGTGAGTTTGGGACAGGAGGAAACGACGGCATGAGTCAATACGTATCAGAGCTAGCTCTCGGTAAGCAGTGAGCATATCAGTGTGCGTTCCAGGGTCTGGGGAGCTGGTGTATCTATCTTCGAGTCGCAGAGCCCTAAGCTCAGCCACCGACAGCTCAAGTTTTGTTTCTTTCCTCACTTTTGAAATATTGTATTGGTACCTGCCTCTAGCATAGGCTTTAAATGCATCCCAGATCGAAGCCTGGGACGCACCATGTACATTATGGGTCCAGTATTCCCCTAGTTCTGACAACATCAGCGGCTCCAACTTCTCATCTGTAACCCAGTATCTGGATAGTCTCCACAACCCCACCCCCGCTACCGTGTCAGTTGTCAGTGTCATCATCATAGGGGCGTGGTCAGAAATACCTCTTGGGAGGATGGAAACCGCAGTGACCTTGTTTAACAGGGAATCGCTGACATATATTAGGTCTATACGTGACATGGTGGCATACGTAGCCGAATGGCACGTATAGTGTCTGGCTGTGGGATGTTTCCATCTCCACGCATCATGTAAACCAAACGTCTCCGCCCATCTAATTAGGCCCGGGTCAGTCGTGTGGCTCCTGTGACTCTGACTGAGACGGTCTGCCTCAGGATCAGGGGTCATATTGAAATCCCCTGCCAGAATAACATTCGTCGTAGGATATTTAGCTAGTATAGTAAGGATCTTGTGTAAAACATTCATATTTGCCGGAGGGGGTATATATAGGCCCACAACCACCATTTCTATCCGATCACACATTGCATGCATGATCACATATCGACCTTCTGGGTCTAAATGGAGATCCAGCAGTGTAAATGGGAGCGTCTCTTATGTACCAGTACACTTACCCCTCGGGAATGTGAGGAGAAAGTGGAATGGTAGTAGGATCCCACCCATGCCCTCTTCAGTGACAATAACTTGGATCCCATGAGGTGCGTCTCCTGGAGGATACATATGTGCGGGAGATGCCTCTTTAGATACCCAAACACTAAGGAGCGCTTGATCTTAGAGTTCAACCCCCGCACATTCCACGAAATCACCCTCAAAGGAGCCATATTAGAGTTGGTAAAATAAACATCAACCACCCTCCCCATCTGCCCCGACCCAGCAGCAGTACAAGGGATGAGAATAACCTGTGTAATTTCCTACGCGCCTTAAAATAAAGAGATAGTAATGACATGACCCAAAAACAATCAGTGATAGTAGAACTCATAAAACCCAAACCAACATCCTTTCCCACCCCCCCTCCCCCCTCCCCACGCTACCTCCCGAACTCAGGCGCGTTTTCAAACCCCCAAAACAAAACAAGACCATGGGTCTTAGTGAGGCAATGTACCAAGAAAGGCCCCTAGGGGGCAAAGCGTTGAGGCACCTGTAGGTTAGTCAGCAGCCGCCATGGTAGCAAGTGCCTGCAACGTAAAGGAAGTTCAAACGGATAAAAGGAAAAAAGAAAAAAGAAAAAAAAAAAGAAATAGATAAATTGGTCCTCCCTGCGGAGAGGTATTCACCCGAGGGGGAGGAATAGGGGGAAAATCCCCCCCCCCCCCGGGGGCACAGTGCTTGAACTTGCATTTGGAGTGCCCATAGATGGTATCAGAGCAACTCAGCTAGTAATGTAGCAGTCTCTTCTCTCCCAACAATATGGGATGTGCAGGATATAATGTCTGTGTGAACAAGTCCAGCGGCAATACATGCCATGTTGATCCCGAAGCAAAAATGGGATAATGGGCTAAACATGGATCAGAGGCGAACAGCCAGAAAAAAAAAAAAAAAATGTGGGAGATAGTCAGGGGTATAGGGAGTTCAGTTTAAGGAGAAAGAGGCCGGCCGGGAACATCCACAGTCAGTGCTATGGTAGACGGTCAAAGGCAAAAAGGTTGGCTCACCCGTCCGAACTGGTAGATGCGGAGAGAGGGGTCCTGCCACGGGGTTCATCTGCGCGGGAGGGATTCCAGCCAGTTGGAGGCCTCCTCGGGCGAGGTAAAGAATTTCAGTGCCTCTCCATCTTGCACTCTAAGGCGGGCTGGGAAGAGCATACTATACTTCAAGCCTTTCTGCCGGAGGGCAAGTTTCACCTGGTCAAATGATTTCCTCATCTTTTGAGTTTCGACCGAGAAGTCAGGGAATATCATGAGACGTGTTCCCTCAAATCGTAGGGCTTCAAGCTTCCTGCTTTCCCTTAGTACCGTGTCTCTGTCCCTATAATTCAGGAGACGAAGGATAAGTGTTCGCGGGGGGCTACCAGGAGGGCCGCGAGTAGCCGGCATCCTGTGGGCCCGTTCGACTGTGAAGAACGGTGAGAAGGTCGCTTGTGGAAGCAATTGCTGGAGAAGCCTCTCCACGAACATAACCGGATCCGGGGCCTCCGAGCCCTCCGGCAGCCCGATGACCCGGAGGTTGTTCCTTCTGTTGCGGTTCTCCGCGTCCTCGGCTCGATATTCAAGAGCCCGGACCTTAGTGGTGAGGGTGCGGAGAGCGGTGGAGTGGTCTCAGAGCACATCCTCAGCGTCACCTACCCGCTGTTCAGCTTCCATTAGACGGGCCCGGAATTTGTCCATGTCCTTGCGGATCAGTCCCATCTCCATCTGCATGGCGTCTATTTTACCCGTCAGGGTCGTTTGGCAGGTGGTGATTGCTTGCATCAGGGCGTTAAAGTTATCTTGGCTCTGAGTCGCAGGATCCACATCCTCCGTCTGCGACGCCATATTGGGCCGCGTGCGGGTCCCAGTCTTCTTGCCACGCGATGAAGCGTTCAGTCTAGAGGCTTTCGGATGTGTCGCCGACCTGCGCTTAGGGGGCATACCACTCCAGGGAGTCTCAGGAGACACTTGGGTGGCTTCGGTAGGATAAGTGTCCGCAGGGAGTCAGGATTATAGCAGGCAGGATAGCGGAGCTCTCACACTAAACCTCCACACTGGTCGCCATCTTGGACACGCCCCGCCCTTAATGTTAATTTAGATATGTGAGTAGATAACAGAACCCCACTTTGTAATTTCACATTTGTAATTCTGTTGTAACCCCCTTTTTTCTGTAAACTAATGTATTGTATGTCATTTTAGAGTTTTCACGGTGCTTAAGGAGTTAAAAGGGATTAACCTCTGTGGTGTTGAACCCTACTGCACACCTTTGAGGCAAAAGAATGAAAGTACTACACCCATCGGAAACGCTCCTCTCGTTATTTACTCAAATCCAATGGGGCCGCTACACTCCTTTTGAAAATTACTGGTTTTGTCTGACTTACAGCTCAACTCCAACTTTTGTTACACTTTACATGGTGCCAAGCTGGCCAAAATGAACTATGTGCCTCACTAACATGTGAGGCCACTGGATGTGCGGTATAAACTGTATGTAGCGGAGGCTCTATACAGCATACCCCACTGTATCATGGGTGTGAGCCGAGATTTCAGGTCTCATACCTGGAACACACTAGAGTCTATCTGATCTACGCTCAGCCAATCAGAGAAAGCAATGTATTCTATCAATTAGGGTTGTCCCGATACCACTTTTTTTTAAGAGGACGGGAGGGGGGACCGGAGGGGGGGGGACCGGTGGAGCCCACGGAGGACACAGAGGGGAGCCGGAGAAGGATACAGGGCACACTTAGGAACAATCAGTGCGGCTGCGGGGGGGGGGGAGTTATAATCACTGATCTCCCTGTGTGGCTTTCAATAAAGCAGCCGAAAGACGCAGAGGGGAGAGGTGAAGCGACTGTCAGCTGCTTTATTGAAAGCAACGCAGAGAGAGATCGGTGATTATAAAACTTTACCCGCTGCCCCCATTGCTCCCGAGTGTCCAGGTATTGGACTAGGCATCAGAAGCATTTGCACGAGTACAAGTACTCCTGCAAAAAAAAATTTAAAAAACGGTATCGGCACCGATACTAGTATCGGTATCGGGACAACCCTACTAGCAATGAATACAAAGCTTCCTCTCATTGGTTGATTCAAAAGTTGTGACATCAGCCCACCTCTCCGACTCAGCCAAAGGAAACTTTGTATTCAATCTCTGAATGGCTGAGCACCGATCAGATAGACTTAAGTGTGTTCCAGGTATGAGACAGGAAGGTCTCGGCTTGCACCCGGGACACACCATGCGGTATGCAACGCACATCCAGCAGCCTCACATGTTAGCGACAGACATAGCAAACTATGTAAAGTGTAGCATGCATTTTATTGACAGTCCCATTAGCCTCATGTGGGCAACAGCTTATTTAAAATATATTCACCAATTATACGATCGGGGTACTTTCAAATCCAAAAACAAACATTTTATATATTGCAGCTTGCCAATCCTTAATTGTGTTGGCTGTTTTTAGGCTTTTTTTTCCTTTATTTTTCACCTGCTGATCAAACCAGTATCACACTTCCAAGGTGTCTCCTCTCCACTGGAAGAGCAATGAAGCCACCTTTGGTGGGTAGCATTGTCAATCAGCAGAGAGGGTAGTGTTAGATGTACTAGCAAATTTAAATAGACTTGACTAACAAATAAAAAAAAAACTGTTGAGATGTGTTTTTGGCACCCCCCAACTGCCCACTCCCCCCCCCCCAAGCTACATCAGCAAACAGGGGGTGTTCACATGACAGTCGCAATGCTTTGCCTCATGCTCAGAGCAAAACAAACCAACATGTTGCAGTCGGTGTGGGAAGTGTGACTTATTCAAGTGAATGGGGAAGCACCGGAAAAGCCCCGCAACCGTGTGTATTGATCGTGCCTGTGGCTCATTTGTTCGGCAAAAATGGGGTTAAAATAACGGTGAGGTGTCAAAAGAGTGATTTGAATGCTAGTGGGGGGGGGGGGGTGTATTAATTGCACGTCTAAACCTAGCTTTACTCATCTTAAAAGGACTTCTATTATACTGTTATAATTGGCCAAGGATAAACATATCCAACTTAGGTACTTCCACGGAGTATACTGTACACTGCAGAGGTTGTTCAGAATGAGAAACAGGATCTGCTGTCTGTTTACATTCAGCACTGCAAGTTTTTGCTGTTCTGGCTGTTCCTGCACATTAGTGGCCCATAGACGGTCCTTTATTGGGCTGGAGACAATCAGAAACGGTAACATAGAAGTCTATAAGGCTTTAATAGGCAACTGTGGCCAAGGCAGTGAAGACTTGTAGCACTGAATGTAAACAGATTGTGGAACTGTAGCAGTCTGATCAAGGTAAGTATGCATCTGTGGAGGGCGGGTTGGGGTGGGTTAGGGTAGGCAAAAAAAATGTAAGAGCACTTTGTTTTTATGTGCCAATATCCTTTAATTTAGTCTGATGTAAAACATATTACATTTCTCCCCCACCTCCATGCTGTGCCCCTTTCTGCCCCAAGGGGAATTACATTTTATCAGAGAAATTCTGATTTCCAGCAGTCAACAGAAATAATGTTCGTAGAGGCAGATCATTCTCTCGCAGAATACGAGCTTACCTGCCTGGAAACTAATTATGCTTGGAGGTACCTTTTTAATTAGATAATGGCAATAATGAAACAGTGATTAGGTTTCTCTGCAAAGTGTTGGAAATTTTTGAATACAGCTAGAGTCCCAGCTAATGGAAAACCTTGCTGCATTTTCAGCAGGGACTACAGTTGGCCATAGATGGATTGAAATTCGGCAGGTTCAGCAGAGACTGGCCGAATTTCGAACAATGTGTGTCCATGCCTGGTCAACAGAAGTCATTTATTAGGCTCGCCATACATTATATAATTTTCCTTTAGATTTGCCAAAACCATATAAATATGAGGTCAAACCTATTTTTTTATTTTATTATTTGTATGCAATCAGGAATGCCCTTGCTCTACATATTTAATTTCCGTTAGATGTACTTTTAACTAAGAAAATTGTATAATGTATACAATGTATATAATGCATTAGATTGACTTCTGTCAAATGGGCTTGTTGGAAACATTTTCTTGATCAGCCAACAACAGTCAACTAACTGCAGCTGCTGATCAGTATATTCTGGCAACGGGGAGTCCCGTTGTTAGAATACAATGTCCCAGCAGGGAGGATTCCTCCATCTATCTCACTTGTGTGGAGACCATTGACTGATCGAAAAATGTGAGTTATCTATGGCTAGCTTTAGAGCAGCATAGACCTTCAGTAACCTTACAAGTAGCAGGATTACATTTCTGACAACATACACAACAGTATATATATATTTATTTTTATTTGCAGAAAAGCTCCACCTGTTATGAAAAAGCCATCATTTTAGATTGTACGCTCTAAGGAGCAGGGCCCTCTGATTCCTCCTGTATTGAATTGTTTTGTAAGTGTACTGTCTGCCCTCATGTTGTAAAGCGCTGCGCAAACTGTTGGTGCTATATAAATCCAGTATATTAAGAATAATCTTTGATGACTTTGCCTAGGCTGAGAGGTCGGTCCACTGCAGGAAGGAGGAATCATTTACGCAGTCTCTTCTTTCCTAGTGACTATACTTTGAAATAATTTAAAGGCTGAAGTAAGGGGCTGATCTGTGACAGACATTTGGAAATCTGCACAGTTCCCGGAGACTGGGTTCACACTAGAGCACGGTGCGTCTCCATTCACCTGTTTCAGCCCGAATCTTTGGCTGAATTCAGACGGCAAACGGACCAAAAGACACACAGGACTCCTGTGCAATTCACACCGGAGCCGCTGCGGAGATGTGTGAACAGGCTCCATAGAGTTGGTTACAATCTCCTGCTATGCGAATTGGATGAGGGGGAAACCCGCATCCAATTCGCAATAGTGTGAACCCAGCCTGACAGTGATAAATATATTGTTTGTTATGCCGGTAACAGCTTAATAATTAAGAATAAAACATGCCTGACAAATCCTATTACATGTAATTTGTGTTGCAATACAGTTACGATATTTCTAGTAAGTTTATTATGTAGTTAGTTTATTGAATGGTAGGCTGCCAACAGCTGAAAAGAATCGGCAGCTGTTCTCTACATTATATACATATGCCTTTACCTATAGCGAATTCAATAGAATTTAGTTGTGCAGCTACATAAAGGGAATTTACCCATCTCAGTCATTTGGAGAAAAAAAAAGGGTGGGAGGGTCACGCAAGAGAGAGTAAGTGCACCGTTTACATGCTCAGTTAGCTCCTGCACAGAGGGACTGCACAACAGACAGTGAAAAGCAGATAGTCTACATGGACAGAAAAATAGAATACAAAAAAGGAAAGAAATGCACATTAAGCAAATAAACCAGACCATCAAAGCAATTCTAATCATCAGCTATTACTGCAAAACAACATCAATAAAAATGGACAAAAATTATGGCATGTTCAATATGTCCCTGCTATGTGAGAAGCAGAAGTTAGGTACACTGGGTATTCCTGCTATTGTTAATTTACTCTTAATCCACAGTTTAAGGCCTCATGTACAGTATTTGCAAGCTCCCCTGAACACCTTGTCCACTGGAAGGAGAAAAGCAGCTTAAAAGACATGCCTAAAGCTGCGTTTAGGTAGGTCATGTGTTTGAGTATTCATGGGTTGTATTTGCCAGAATATTAATTTTTTTCTGACCATTGGAATGAATGAATGAATTGTTAAGAGCCAAAACAAATCTAGTGTTTAGGCGTGTCAAGTGTTTTTGTTTTTTTTTGCCCAAAAGCTACTCTGGTGATGGGTTTTTTTCTGACTATAAAACGCTCCTCTTCTAATACACTTGTAAATGCCTATGTATGCATGGACATGTAGGGTAGCAGAGGTTTGTTCACAGGCAGAAAAAAAAAAAATACACCAAATGCCTGTAAAAGCAGAATATTTTTAAGCCCAGTGTGCATGAGCCCTGAGGAATACGGATGTGAATTCATCCATGTCGGGTAATAACGTTAAAGGCTACATTCATACAAGCACTGGATCCAAAAAGAAGCTCTTGCATTAAAGTGGATGTAACCTTAAACGCTGGACATAGAGCATTCGTTTTTTGTCGTTCAGCCAGCAGACTAAAAAAATAACAGGATTCCTCCATCCATGTAAGTAAGGTAGGTGGAGGAATCCCCCCCCCCCCAGCTGGGACCTTGTATTGTGACAGTGACTCCCGCTGGTGTCAGAGTATAATGATCAGCGACTGTGGCTGCTGATCGACAAAAGTTTTCCAGCATGTCCCTTTAACAGAATTCAACGCAATGATCAATTTCTGTCAAATAGGCAGGAACACATACAGATTGAAATATGGCCAGTCCTTACTGAACCGGCTGAATTTCAATCAGCCTGTGTCCAGCTTAACAATCGATTTCACTTACCTACTTTATTTTGGTTTGTTAAATATACATGTGAAAGTGCTTTGTTATATCTGTTCAAAAAGTGCAAAAAGCATACATGTTGACCCTGCCAAAAATTCAGTGAACAGCTTCCTGTGCTCCCTTCCTATGCTGCTTTTTTATCAGTTAGTATTGCGGCCTAGCAGGCTCTATTGACTAGTGAACTCCTCCCCCAAATGTTCTAGAGATGATGAGAGGGGGGGGGGGGGGATTTCATAGTCCTAAACCTTTTCTTGTCCTAGGGCAGTGATGGCGAACCTTGGCACCCCAGATGTTTTGGAACTACATTTCCCATGATGCTTACATACTTTGCAGTATAACTGAGCATCATGGGAAATGTAGTTCCAAAACATCTGGGGTGCCAAGGTTCGCCATCACTGTCCTAGGGTAATGATCCAGCTCCTTTACAAATACAGTACAGTGTTACTGGCATTTTAAAATTAAGAAATTAAGAGAAAAAAGAAAAGAAAAAAACAAATGCATCTAGGGATTGGAAAGCTTTAAGTAATTGCATTTTTTGTTGCAGAATTTAAATATGCTTTAAAAGAAAAAAAATATGTACATTGTTTAATAATATTAACTCAACAATACTATACATTCAATTTACAAAGAGAACACATTTGAATAAAGAGACTCATTTTCAAAAAAGCAACACTTAGGGCTCTTTCACACGGAGGTCCGTTCAGGTCCGCCTGTCAGTTTTTTAGGCGGACCTGAAACGGATCCTCCATGTAGCCCTATGGAAGCACGGATGTCAGCGGAGACATGTCCGCTGACATCCGCTCTGCCAAAGTGTGACGGAGGAAAACCCTATTTTTCCTTCCGTCGGCGGAGCGGATCGGATGACAACGGACTCTACGGTCCGTCGTCATCCGATTCCCCATAGGGGAGAGCGGCGCTCTGACAGGGCGGTCCCTGCACATTATGCGGGGACCGCCCAGTCATCCGTCGGCTCAGCGGGGATCAACGGAGCGATCCCCACTGAGCAAGCGGAGCTTCACGGGGCGGATCTGCATGGATCCGCCCCGTGTGAAAGGACCTTTATTTGCTGTCCACTGAGTGTAGAAAACGACAGTCACATGGGTAATTTAAAGAGCTTTATTATTGCGTCAAATCTTTGTGAGTTTAAAGTGATATTAAAGTCTTTTTTGTTTAAATAACAAACATGTTATACGTACCTGCTCTGTGCAGTGGTATTGCACAGAGCAGCCCCGATCCTCCTCTTCTTGGGTCCCCCGCCGATGCTTCTGACCCCTCCCTCCTGCCAAGTGCCCCCACAGCAATTTCTGACAATCCCATATAAGCTACATGAAAAATCATGTTATGAGTTCTACCTGTCCTGACTATCTCTTTTCACAACTTCCCTGCATGCTTTGTAGCTTCCCCTCTGATGTTTACTATCAATTTCTAATGACTACATATCCCATGGTACCTTGCTGCCTGCATACTTTTTTCCTGTACTGACTCCGCCTCCTGAAATTCCTCCTCCGCTAATAAATGTGATTTTTTTTTCAAAATATTCTTACTATATAACAATTTTATGCATGTTAAATACTAGAAAAAGCTGCCACATATGCAGTCACTACTGATATTTGAACAGTTCCTCTGTATACTTAACTATCTATATTTTATAGTGAAGTAGTTGTGATTTACAAAACCCCTTCAAGATATAGAAAAATTAGTAAACTGACAGGATTACTGGGAAATGCCGTCAGATAACAATGAACCGGGTGGAGGGTAGCTAAAATGTTTAAATAACACATGTATAAAAACTCAAATATATCTTTATAATTTCCAGGTGGATCTGTTCTCCTCTATAACGCTTCCTAAATATCGGGGTGTCTCAACAAGCTAGGGGTTCCTTGAGCAGCTTCTGCCTTTCAGAGAAGTTCCCACTGACACCAGTCATCTTTTTCGCTATCTGTAAGGAGGGTAATTCTTCCAAATGACCACAAGTGTAAGGAGCATTCCTCCCACTGACCATTACACTAATGAAACATGAGTTGTAGACATTTTAACAGGGGTGCCCTGAGACAGCAAAGTTATTTCAAAGGGTTCCTCTGTGTTAAAAAAGGTTGAGAAAGGCTGCAATATAGGCTAAATGCTTTATTGGATAATTTAAATTAATAGTGTATTTAATGTTCTAACACACACACACAAAAACACAATATGGGAACAGAGTTACAAACGTCTACATAAAATACAAACATACAAGAAGACATGCATGACAGTACCTGTTTGGTTTAGTGAGGCATCCCAATTCAAAGTGAAGTCATCAGAATCCTCCACTGGAAAAAAAATAAAAAATAAAAATAGCAAAACATCAATAAACAGAAAACATGACTTAAAAGCACATACATATATATATATATATATATATATATATATATATATATATATATATATTTTATCACTCAAATATACAGACTGAGCATAGCACTGCATACCATGTTCCTACATACATAGAATTTTACCCTCTGATCATTGTCCTTATATAGAAGACAATATTAGAGATATCTCTATACACACACACACACACACACCTCAAAAAAGTTAAAGGAACACTTTGGAAACACATCAGATCTCAATGGGGAAATGTATCGTGCTGGATATCTATACTGATATGGACTGGGTAATGTGTTAGGAATGAAAGGATGACACATCGTTTGGTGAAAATGAAAATTATCAACCTACAGAGGGCTGAATTCAAAGACACCCTGGAAATCAAAGTAAAAAAAAAAAAAAGAAGAATTATGCAGCAAGCTAGTCCATTTTGCTAAACTTTTATTACAGCAACTCAAAAATGATACTCAGTTAGTATGGCCCCCACGTGTTTGTATGCATGCCTGACAACATCAGGACATGCTCCTAATTTGACGACGGATGGTGTCCTGGGGTATTGCATCCCAGATCTGGACCAGAGCATCACTGAGCTCCTGAACAGACTGAGGTGCAACCTGGCGGCACGGATGGACTGAAACATAATTTCCCAGAGGTGTTCTATTGGATTTAGGTCAGGTGGGTGTGGGGGCCATTCAATTGTATCAATTCCTTCGTGCTCCAGGAACTGGCTGCATATTCTCGTCACATGAGGCCGGGCATTGTCGTGCAGCAGGAGGAACCAAGGACCCACTGCACCAGCGTAGGGTCTGACAATGGGTCCAAGGATTTCATTCTGATACCCAATGGCAGTCATGGTGCAATTGTCTAGCCTGTAGAGGTCTGTGCATCCCTCCATGGATATGCCTCCCCAGACCATCACTGACCCACCACCAAACTGGTCATGTTGAACGAGGTTACAAGCAGCATACCATTCTTCATGGCTTCTCCAGACCCTTTCACATCCGTCACATGTGCACAGGGTGAACCTGCTCTCATCTGTGAAAAGCATGGGGCACCAGTGGCAGACCTGCCAATTCTGGTGTTCAATGGAAAATGCCAAATCGAGCTCCATGGTGCCAGGCAGTGAGCATAGGGCCCAACTAGGGGACGTCGGGCCCTTAGGCAAACCTCATAAAGTTGGTTTCTGATTGTTTGGTCAGAGATATTCGCACCAGTGGCCTGCTGGAGGTCATTTTGTAGGGCTCTGGCAATGCTCATTCTGTTCCTCCTTGCACCAAAGGAGCAGATACCAGTCCTGCTGATGGATTAAGGACCTTCTACGGCCCTGTCCAGCTCTCCTAGAGTAACTGCCTGTCTCCTGGAATCTCCTCCAAGGTTATGAGACAGCAAACCTTCTGGCAATGGCACATATTAATGTTCCATCCTGGGGGAGTTAGACTGCCTTTGCAACCTCTATAGGGTCCAGGTATAACCTCATGCCACCAGTAGTACACTGACCCTAGCCAAATGCAAAACTAGTGGAAAACAGTCAGAAAACATGAGTATTTCCAGGGCGTCTTTGAATTCAGCCCTCTGTAGATTGATTATTTTTTATTTCCATCAAACGATGTGGCTTCCTTTCATTCCTAACACATTACCCAGTCCATATCAGTATCCAGCATAATATGTTCCTTTTAATTTTTTTGAGCTGTGTATGTGTATGTGTATGTGTATGTGTATGTGTGTGTGTATGTGTGTGTGTGTGTGTGTGTGTGTGTGTGTGTGTGTGTGTGTGTGTGTGTGTGTGTGTGTGTAATATATATATATATATATATAAAAATCGCCCTGCTCCTATTGGGTAGGCGCTAGTTGTAAATTTAGTTGTCTGAGCTGTAGTTTAGCTCAGAATAATTGTGTAAATTACTGGTTTCTTTTCCAGTCCAGCTGTGTTGCGCATTATTTCCACTCAACAGTGGGTGTTGCTGTCCCCACAGGTCAAGGTCGGAAATGCAGCAGGCTGGATGTATTGGGTACCTCTTGCCCAGAAGCATCTCAGTGGGATTGGTCTCCCCGCTGTGCATTCTGGGGGAGGGTACTTAAGGGACAGACACCGTTTTCCGGGAGCTCTGACCTGATGGCCCTCTTGACCCAAGGTGTGCCGTGGCAGTTTCTCACCTCGGGGCCGGCTGGCC
This sequence comes from Rana muscosa, assembly GCA_029206835.1. Lineage (NCBI taxonomy): Eukaryota > Metazoa > Chordata > Amphibia > Anura > Ranidae > Rana > Rana muscosa. The sequence goes on from CM055119.1 coordinate 49,186,851, forward strand.
CGATGCCTCGTTACTGGAAGTAGGCCCAGGAGTTCTGGGGCCTACTAATCAGTCCTTGCTGTCTTGCCTGCGGGAAGAAGCCGAGCAATTGAAGAAACCAGGGGAGGACCGAGCAAAAAGGCTGGTGCCTCCGGAAGAGCCTGGAGACTCAATTGGAGGACGCATCCCTACATATCTACCTCACAGTATTGCCGGATCGGCTGAAAGAAACTGGTACTGTGTTGACTGTACTTAGACTATGTGTATTCTTCAAGTCTGTGGCAGAGACTTTTGGCCGAGCACCACACCGGCTGCTAGGTCAGCGAGAGAGGCCTATCCGGTGGTTGCTATATCCAGCGTGGGAAACTGTTGCCCTCTGGATTAGGAAGTACCCGTGATCCGCAAGCAAGGTACCTGAATCTCCCCTAACCCTCCATCTCTCCAAATGACCTTTTGTTTAATAAAACCATTGGAAAAGAGACTGTGTTGGTGATGACATCTGTGAGAAACTCTTTAATGGAACGCCTATGAAATTTTATATATATATATATATATATATATATATATATATATATATATATATATATATATATATATATATATACACACACACACACACACACACACACACACACACACACACACACACACACACACACACATATATGTATATACACATACATACACACACACATATACACACATTTTTTTATTATATTTGAGAGACATCTTACAGTATTATTCTCCTAAACCTAGTATTGTTATTTACTGCACAAATCACACTATAAAGCTCAGAAGTTGTATATAAATAGAAACTGTATAGCACAGAATGATCAGCCAATAAAGACCGGGTAAATCAATATGTGGAACGTACGTACGTAGTGTTCACATACCAAGCAGTTATTAAGGGCTAGCATGACCAAATCATACAATCTATTGAAAATTAAATATGATGTGCATGCAGAGCGGTGAAATACTGCCTAGCCAACATCTTTAATATGGATGTCACTGCATGAAAATGTTCCCAATCAAAATCTAGCCGTTGCAATAGGTTACATAATGAAGCTCTGATCAGTTGGTTGGTGAACAATTATAATCCCCATCAGTGATAAGCCACGAAAAGGAGTAGCAGATTCACTATGTTTAGACTTTGTTACTATGTTGACAGATGTATGGATCATGCCCCTGGGTCCAGGCACTGTAGGCTGAGTAAGCCGCAGCAATACCACACTGGTACCTCCCTGGATGTGGTGTTGTCCAACTGAATGGACATTGGATGACCTTTAAGCAGCAGCCGGTTTCAAATAGCGCTCAAACACACAGCTGCTGTCTTCGTGTCATATTAAGCAGCATCTGGAAGTCAAGTGGTTAAAACCGACAACATTTTATGGAGAATTGTTGCTAGTAACCGTCCCCCCCCCCCCGTCCCCCCCCGAGAAAAAATAAGTTCAATGCTTCTGAGCATGCGTCGACTTAATTCTGAGCATGCGTGGGTTTTTTGTTCCACACAGACAATCGTTTTTTTTCCCCCATCGGATAAATTTAAAATATGTTCTATTTTTTCTCACCGATGGAAAAAAAGACCGATGGGGCCCATACACGATCGGTTTGTCCGATGAGAAAAGTCCATCGGACTGTTTTCATCGGTAAAACCGATAGTGTGTACACGGCATTAGAGTGAAATCCTAGTTAGATAAGTTTTGGATACAACACACCAAAATACTTTGCCAATCGTATGGATTATGGATGAACAAAATCATCAGGGCAAGGCTCAAAATACTGACAAATTTACCGTCTCAGTAATATATATCTGAAATAATTTTCTGTATAAAAAGCCATCAAGCATTTATGTAGTAAATGCATACCAAATTAAATTAATATACCATTTCTGATTTTCACTCAGTAGATGTTTTTGTTTTTTTTTTTAAATGTCAGCAATATAATAAAGAAAGACAGATAAGACCAACAGTGTGTGAATGATGCTGACCTAGAAAACTGCTTAAAATGGTTGTGAACCCTTACATACAGTATACCAAGTAAAGTGACTGCCCTAAGGTGATACACAGAGATGACACAAATCCTCTTACACAAGTTGTGCCTATATTTATCTATCTGTAGTCTTCTCTGCTCTACAACCTCCTAAAGCAGACATTTTACACAGCATTGCTTAACTCCAGAAAGCAGGGGTGTAGGGATTTGAGATCACACCATAGAAAGGAGAGCCGAGTGTAATCTGAGACCTGAGTGAAGGGAATAAACACACACCCTGTACACAGTCTCATGGGGAAACATGCACAGCTGGGGGCGGGCAATCACCCTCTGTGTGCTGGAGGAGGGGTAGGAACAGGGTGGATAAAAATCAATGATTTAAAAAAAAAAAAAATCTGATTTCTTTTTGATTTTTATCAAATTTATTTTAATAAAACACTTTTGGAGTAAACATCTATCTAAAGATAGTTTTCCACTTAAGATACATTAATAATTTTGTTTATTCAGCATTAAATGGAGCTTAGTTATGTAGCATGAGGCTGTATTTTCTACAATAAATTACAATTTTGGTAAACTCATTCAATGAATCCAAGCTTTGCAAGTGGAGATAGCATGCACTGCATTGATGCATTTACACAATTTCACAGTAACCATGAGATAAAACAGAGTTCAGGAATATTCCTTTATCCCATTGTGATAACACTGTTTGTAGATGCTGACTTTTAAATGGGTGGAACTCCGCTTTAGAGCCCATTCACACAGGGGCGACTTTGGATCTGACTTGAAGTCGCCCCAAGTTGCGATGTTGAGAGAATCAATGAAAGTGAATAGAGCCATCTTAATGCACACTACTGAAGTCGCTCCAACTTCAGAAAAGGTTCCTGTACTACTTCAATCCGACTTGTAGGCAACTTGTACCCATTGATTTCAATGGAAGTCGCCTCAGAAGTCGGATCCCCTGTCTTAACAGAAGCAACAATACAGGAAGAGAACATAGATTTCTCAGGCAAACCCCTCCCTCCCACAGAGCTGATTGTACTTTGATTGGCCACTGGAAAGTCGCCTGTCCTGGAGGCGACTTGAAATCGCCTTCAAAGTCGCCCCAAGTTGCGCTGTGGTGCGCGCTCAGGTCACCTTGCCGAGTCGCCACCCCAAGTCGTGCCGCCCCAGTGTGAACCGGCTCTTAAAAGAGGAGCTTCAGTCAGTTCTGCAAAAATTAAATGTCAGCAGCTACAAAAAAAATTAGCTGCTGACTTGTAATAAACAGAAACTCACCTGTCCAAGGATCCAGTGCCATCCTCAACCAGGCCGGTGCTTCACAGGTCTTCAAGTCCCCAGCTCCGGTATGTTAACTGGGGGCAGCCGGCTGTGAGTCCTTATGGCTTCACACTGTGCATGCACAGGCCGTGCTGTGCTTTGTGAATGGTCCCACAGCCTTCTGGGACCCGTGACGTGTCCCAGAAGGTTTCAAGCAGGGGAAGGGAAGGAGAACTTCCACCAAATATGCCAGATGGGGGAGGGAATGAAAATAAAATAAAAATAGATAGAATATCACTTGGTAAAATTGGTGCATTCTTCTTTATCAGAAACATTTAATAAAGTGCATCATATTGGAATAGGCATGCCAAGCAACAACTGCCCATGTGTAAACCTCCAATTCTAAATTTTAATTCAGGTCTTTGTGCTAGAAAAATGACAGCTGGAATCAATTGTAATGATCAACAAGGTAGAATTTGGAAAAAGTGGATGTTAAATAGCTCTTGCTCTGGTAACACACAGCCTTTACACTTACACGCTGTATAATTCTATAACTCTTAGAGCCGGTTCACACAGGGGCGACTCGTCAGGCGACTCAGCCACCTGACAAGTCGCGCTCCGCTCTCTTCAATAGAACTGTTCTAATAGGAGCGACGCAAGTCGCTCCGACTTAGAAAAAGGTTCTTGTACGACTATGGGGGCGACTCGGGGCGACTTGCATTGACTTCAATACAGAAGTAATTTTGCAAGTCGCCTCTGAATTAGTCTTCAGATCGCCTTGCCGAGTCGCCCCCAAAGTCGTGCCGCCTGTGTGTGAACCGGCTCTCACAAATGCTGAAGCGCTGAAAATAACGGCAAAATACACAAAAGTGTATGAGGAATGGATATACCGCTGAACTAAACTTGTCATAAACTGGGGCCAATTATAACCTATGCTCAGTAGGAGAGATAAGGGCAGCTTCAATTATATGCTCAATGACCAATAGGGATGCCTCCCCGAACCAATAGTATTGCTCATTAGGTAGGGCCATTTTTTTAAAGAAATATGGACCTACTGATTATTTTATCATGCAGTTTTTATTATTCTTATACAGGATTTATATAGTGCCAGCAGTTTGCGCAGCGCTTTTCCATATGGGGGCCAATAGTACAGTTACAATACAATTCAATACAGGAGGAATCTGAGGGCCCTGCTCATTAGAGAAGGTAATCTCATTGCATTGCATACACAGTTTAATGTCCCTATGCTTGTGGCAAGTTTATTTAATGGTATTTCTCTGGACACTCTTCTTCCAATTATTGTAAATGTAGAAAATGTATGTAATTTATAGTAAAAAGTCCATGTGTCTCTTTCCTACCAGCTTCCATAACAGGCACTGCATTCAGCTTTCAAATGGCATGAGATGACTTGGTACAAAGAGATTTGAGATACACCGGATGAATTGCTGGAAGTTCTTTGATAACCAGAAATGGTTAAAACACATGTTGATGTACTGCAATGGATGCAAATATACACATTAAAAAGGAAAAAATAAATAAAAAATACGATGGTCGGCACCTCTAATTGGCTAGAGTGTAGAAGCGGACTCTTCCATGCACAGGGACTAATTGCTGTAATAATACAAGGAGCAGAAATCAAGGCTATTGCTGTTCAAGAGCAGCAGGGAGCAGAGTGTAATCAACCTAAGATATCGGACAAGCGATGTCATAGAGAGCATAGGACCAGCTGGACCTCATCTAGAAAATTAAAGGCCAGAGCAGGGAAGTTTGGAGACTTTTAAAAGAATGGCTTTTTTTCAAGCTTTGCGTTTGTTAAGTGAATGGAAATTAATCCGATAAATATACATACACACGTACATTGCATGGTATCATATCTTTATTCCAGCAATTTGAAAGGAAAGATCATCTTGAGCAGATGGAGTGGTCAATTGGTCCCCAACATATGGTGAATTATCATCATATTAGGCATAAAATGACTCCTAAATCAACCCCTTTAAAAGCATGCACATATTCATAGGGTTGGTGCAGAATGCTGACAACTCTTATGCAAGCGGAAACAGTTGATTAGTATCACACCTACTATGTACATAGGCTTTAGTGAATGCAGCCCCATGTGTATAGGACATACATAAACACATTGAGGGCCGATACACATTTAGGAATTCTGTTGCTGTGCGTTAATGCATGTTATGGCATTTGCGTTACGGCAGCCCATTTATTATGAATTGGCTGTCAAGACACCACAATAAAACTGCACGATTAATCATTAAAGAATCAGAAATATATATATTTCTTTATATATTTTTTTTAGCAGAGACCCTAGAAAATAAAATGGTGGTCGTTGCAATATTTTATGTCACACTGTATTTGCACAGCAGTCTTTCAAGCGCATTTTTTTTGAGGGGGGGAGGGGGGACACACTTTAATGAATTAATATAAAACTAAACAAGTAAAGTTAGCCCAATTTTTTGTAGAATGTGAAAGACGATGTTACACCACGAAAATCGTGAGAGAACCGTGATCTTTATTCTAAGCAAAAAAATCGTGATTCTCATTTTGGCCAGAATCGTGCAGCTCTACACCACAATGGATCAAAGTTACCTTTTTAGCAATGCAACACATGATACGATATATGCGTTGCTGTGTATTGCTGTGTGCTGGGCTCTACTGTACAAAACGTTGGGGGTGCCATTCATAATATATGCAAACAGAGGGGCTGCAGAAGCGCACATTCCAGGATGCAATGGTGATAATGGAACAGAAATTAAATGCAAGCGCATAAGGATTAGTGGGGTCAGACATGCTAGGGGAACAAATACTTTTCAAGCATCTTCACTTGTTTTCATACCATTGTAAATGCACGGTAAAGATGGTTGCCATGCACTGCAATAAATGCACATTTTAGCGTGCATTGCTGCAACACACAAAAAAAAGTGTAAATGGCACATATATAATATGCCAAAAAGATGTAAAAGTAGAAAGATTTGTGGAGTCAGACATGCTAAAAGAACGCAACATTTACAAGCACCTCCACACCATTAAAAGGAAATCAGATTTTTTTCAGTTTGCATCCAGCTACAGACAGACAAATGAGTGTAACCTGAGAGATGTTAGGGAGCATTTATAATATCAACCAGAACGTGACTTAAACCCGTTTCTGCTAGAGAACAATCCTGAAAACAGTTCCCGTCACTGACTTTGCTCAGAAAGAGTAGAAGCAGATGAAAAGCTACAGGATGCACATGGCGGAAATGTATTTAGCAGATCCTGTCCTGAGAGGAAATGCGTCCTAACGAGAAGACAAAATCTCTGGAACCAAAAAGACCCACGGCCAACTTTAAGATTAGCACTTTTTCCATTGGCTTGCCCCTAGCCAACTTAAATGCAGCACTGCATTTAAAAAACTGCAATATTTATCTTTTTTTTTTTAATAAATTGATTTATAAATACATTGATTTTATGGATTGCAAGCAAAAAAAAAAAAAAACTTTCTGGGAGTTTTATCAACTTTGCCACGCAGCAAGGTAGTACAGAACAAGAGAAATGAGATAATGAGTCAGGCGTACAAAAAGATTGCAGCTCGTTTCATAAATTCCTATCTCTGCTATTCAGAAGTAGCACTGTGCCAATAGAAAGTCTTCGTCTGATCACTTCTTAAAGTGTATTTCCACTTTTGAAGCCAGATTGGAATAACGCCTTCCTTATAAGCGTTATATGTTCCCATTCACGTACCATAACTTAAAATAAAAATTTAAAAATTCCAGCTTACCTTTTTTTAGATGCTCTATTCAGTACCCTCCAGCAAAGAAAAATAATCTATGTACTTCTCTTTGTTGATGAGGGGGCTGGGCAGCTGTGTTTGCCATAATTAGCCCCGTCTGTACTGTGCAGCAAGATCTATTTAATCAATTGTAACTAGATTTGAACACGGTCTGTCCTAACTAATGGGTTATTTGGCTGGGTTTCTTGCATTGTATGTTAATAAACACAGACCTAGGACAGACTCAAGGCTCGTACACATGATCAGAAAAATCGTACGAAAAAGTACTGCTTTTGACGCGATCATATGATAATCTAAACATTAGTGCAGAGCTTTCGAGAGCCGATCATGACAGTTTTTCCGATATAATCCAATCAGAGAAGCACGAAAAAAATTCTCGTAATATACCGGATTGTATGGATTTTGGTTTAATCAGTACATTCGTTGTTCGAAAATACAATACAAATACACTACAACACATTTACATCACTTCCAAATTTTTATTCTGCCGTATGAAAATTTTTGTAACTTTAGTAAACTCTTCATTTTGAATATGAGACTAGCATGCAAAAAGAAAAAATGGGACGGTTGTTCGTCCGATAATCTCATTGTGTGTATCAGGCATCACTCTTGTTAAAAAAAAAAAAAGCTTCCAGTCAGCAATGACACCTTCCACTGGGAAAAATCTAAAATGGAAAGAATTTTTTTTTACAAAATTTTATTTTAGGGTTTTCTCAAATCTGACTGCAAAAAGTGGAATGATGTGTATCTCTCAGGTGTTAAAATGAGTACTAGTATCGGTGCCGATACCGAGCATTTGTACGAGTACTTGTACTCGTGCAAATGCTCCGATGCTTTATCGCATACCTGGGCACCCTCACGGGTGATCGGTGCAGCGGTGGGGGGCAGTTACAAGTACCGATCTCCCTGTATAGCTTTCAATAAAGGAGTTGACAGTCGCTTCTCCTCCTCTCCTTCCCGCGGCTTTCAGCTGCTTTATTGAAAGCTATACAGGGAGATCGATGCTTGTAACTGCCTGCACCGATCGTCCTGACTCCCCGTGTCCTTCCTCTGGCTCCCCAGGTCCTCAGTGTCTCCCCCTGTCCCAGATCTGTCAGGATGGAGAGCGGAGGAAGGAGCCAGTTAATATGTCATTTACCGGCTCCTTCCTTTTCTGAATGCAGGGAGTCAGTGATTACTCAATCTAATCATTCATAACCGAGCATTGTAAACAGTGTTTACAACGCCTCAATTTATGAACAGGAGTCTGTCTCCTGTCCATTCATCTTCAGTGCAGTGGAGGCTGCAGGGAAAGGGACTGGGGGGGGGGGGGTCTGTGTCCTTTGTCCCTTTCCCTGCCTCAAAAGGGGAGATGTCAGGGGTCTGATATAAATATATATATATAAAAAAAAAAGGAATAATTGTAATAAATATTTGAAAGTTAAATTGTAAAAAAAAAAAAAAAAAATTAATAAAAACACCAACACCGTCCACTCCCCCCAAAAAGAAAGTATTGTTAAAAAAGGCCAATAAAAAAAAAAAAAAAAATGTAAAATATAAAAAAAAAAAAAAAAATATACTGACAGTCCACCAGTCCACGTCTTATCAGTGCCACATATTAGTGGCACTGTCATATGCCATACAAAAAAGTATCGGTAATCAGGATCGGAGAGTACTTGTACTTGATCTTAAAACAGTGGTATCGGTGCAACCCTAATCCAAGCACAGTAGCCACAAATACACAAAAAAACACCAAAACATTTTTTGTCAAATAATATTGAGGATGTTGCCCAACAATATGTAGAGCATGACCTTTTCACTTGCTACCAACATTTCTACAAGCATCAATGCTGCTAAATACACAACTATTTTCAGGCAATTCTACCCACTTTGGCGCAGCTTTAAATTGCAAAAGGTAGCAAACTAATCACATCACCCTACCACCATCAGTTTCGATTGAACCCTTGAAATGACAAACTATTGGACACATTGCTTTGATCTATTGGTCATTCTTGAGACAGTGGCTGAAATTGCATGCATGGCTAGCTTAATAGTTCTACTTATATGGAAATTAGTCTATAGAAAGATTAACACCCACTGCCTTTGCATGCATACAGCCTATACAAACAAGAAAATAAATAGGGCCATGCCTGAACATGTGAAGGAAAAGATGACTCAGAAAAAAGAAAAATCAACATGAACGAAGCAGATTTGGCCACTGAAAAACAGACGGATCTGTTGCGTAGCAAAATTCTTAAATGGTGGTGGTGTAGCATTACATCTGCTAGCAAGTACCCAGGTGTCAAAAAAGGTAGGCACATGATATTTTGCACATCAAGTGACTGACAAAATTTGTGCAAAGTGGATGTAAAGAGCCAGTCTAGTGTAGTATACCTTTACAGTTCATTTGCTCTGTACACATATATTCTGGGGACTAATTATATAATTAGATAGTGTGAGTGACAGCACCGGCACACAACAAGAAAGGGAAAGAAACAATACTAATGTTTCAGCTTCTTCATGTAATCGGGGAACAACGCTGGTTTCATTGTGTAATTCTTAAGCTACTAATTTTTTACCAATAGTTCACATGCATATACAGAATGACACATCTCACATTGTCTTTACAATTGCTATGCTCATACTAATGCAGCTTAACATCAGTTATTTTCAGCTAAAGGCAATCTACAGTGTCCTTTCACTGTCACTACATAGAGGAAGTTGGCTGCATGCAGGAAAATCTGCCCTCAGGCTCCCAAACTTTATGTTTTCCGCTTCAATAAGCTCCAGAAAATGTTACATATATATTGGAGAAATGCATGGGCAATCTCTCTTATGTAGGAAGATTACAAGATGCACAATTCAATAGAGAAACCTTCAAACACCTTTTGAGGGCCACTGTACCCATTCGGGTGAAGATATATCACATGCTTGGCCCAACAAAATTTACATTACTTACAAATATCAGTCTCACTTGCTTTATCAGCTTGTGACAATTTTAGCTCCCAAAATCTTGGACAAAAAAACAATAGTCATAAAGCTTGCCGCTAGTTAAGCTATACATATTGATTATATCAAATTACTGTTCAATTAGAACTGCAAACTGGCACAAATAAAAAGATAGGATTTATGAACTTGTGGAAGAGGAAAGAACAATTCTTTTCAGCAGAGTCCAATGAATACCTCTCATTTTATCCAACGCCAAAAAAGTACACAATGGCCACCTGCTGCTTTTAAACCAGTTTTCGAAAACTGTTCCTTCTGTAAAGAATACCTTATATAAAGTAACTTACATATAAGCAGATCTGCCCACTGACGTATATCTGAAGTCTCCGATACAGCCAATATCTCCCACTTATTCTGTAGCCGTCACGACAGGTGACAATGTACTTCCTACCACCGGCAATGACTTGATGAAACAAACAAACATTCACATCTTAGCACCTACCATAAGGAATTACAACTGATGGGGAAAGATGTCCCACAGAGAGTTATTTTATGCAGACATGACTGATCAAGACTTGTAACCAAGGAAAAAAAGGGTTTTAAAGCCAAGTAAGTCCCAGGTGACCGGCAACCTGCGTAGGACCCAAGTATCGGGGGAAATGGTCTTTAGAGACAGTCCTATTAATAAGATCAACAACAAATCAGACTCCATGAATCAGAGTAGAGACAAATATGGCAGAAAACGGATTCTATAGCAACTTGTGAAAACATGGATTAAGTTATTAATAGATCAGTATCCATGGAGCAAAGAAACCAGAAGTGGTGTTTGAAGATGCTCAGAGGAATGAGAAGAAGGACTCCACTAAAACAGGAATCCAAACTGAAGTTGGTGAGATGAGAGTGTTGTAAAAATATCACTGACTCCATGCCCCCATATCCCTGGTTCTACTTTTATAGCAATACTGTGCACTTGAGGTCTCATCACCTGCAGCTCCTTCTACCTGGGTGGCAAGATTTACTGAGAGTGTAGGAAAATGACAGGATAGTTACATTCTTGGCATGGGACTTAAAAGCATTATTACTATAGAAAGGAGCACTATCAGAATGTAGGAAACTTCTGTATTAATCCACACCAGCGGGAAAACGTGCTCTTATCCATTTTACGCTATTTAGTAGCTCTTTATCAAAGAGTGTACTCTTCAATAAAGTTAAACTTGTAAGAACATTTATTCCTTCTGCTATCGACTAGTCAAAAAAAGTTTTCTTCACCAGATTAGTAGGATAATCCCTTTCTTGGAAATGTATTTAGAGCTAAACTCCAGGTATGATCTTTATTGTATACATACATTGGTCCAGTTTGAACCAACATAAGTATGCATATATTATACGTGATGGGCTGCTAATCAATGTAGTAGATGGGACTACAGTGATCGCCACAATCCTTCAGAGCCTGTGCAAGTGGCTTTCCCATTGCACACTGACCACTGGGGATGGCTTTCTCGGCACTGTCATAATTTTTAAGACAACGTTGTATAATTTCTTCAATGAATACAAGGCTTTCTTTAATTGGACAAACTAGAAAGTTTGTCCAAAAAGGGTGGCGACATTACAATCTCCTGGACCCGAAAAATCGCAGCCATCACTTTAGTAGCACAAACTACTACAGTGGTTGTCAGCTTCCCCAGCGACTCCTTAGGTATAATATAATATATGCCTACTTGCATAGATCCAAGCTGGACCAAAGTAAGGAGTGAAACAATAAAGATCATGCCTGCAATTCAGACTTAAACACTCAGTAACTGGCTGACCCACACGGTATTCTCTTCCCCCTCTTTGCTTCCCAGCGTGGACCTTGACCAGCTTTCTCTGCATGCTTTGCTGTTCTCTCCCACCTTTCACCCCTGTCTTGGGCTTTAGAGTGCTCTATACCTTCTACTGCCCCTAACGGTATGTACCTGCCATATGGTAATGTTACCGATGGAGCTTCTCTCAGTCTCAATTTTAGTTGAATATGTACAGTTTGTGCCTTACGGTCTGTGATGTCACTTACGATGTCACTTCTGATCCAATCGGTGATCCCATTTATGTTTTTATTTGCCACTCTACCCTGTTGTTGCTTTCTTTTCTTTATGTGAATGCCTTTCATACCTTGTATTTTCTTTATGTGAATGTCTTTCATTCCTTGTATTAACACTTAAAAACCTAATAAACATTTAGTGAAACAGACTTAAACACGCAGCTTATCAAGATTCACTTTATTAAAATTATGTCTAATTTTTTAATTGAAATTAATTAGACCTGATATCAGTTTTCTTCATTGCCCAATAAGCAGGCTGAGGTATGGTCCCAACAAAGCTGTGCTGCTGCTACAGTGGTGGTTGGGAACCTAACTGTGCAGAATGTAAAAGCGGGCAAAAGCATTGGGGCCCGCTTTCTTGGGACTGGGGCCACCTGTCCCCTCTCTGTTTAGTAAGGGGTTAAGGAATAATAGGCCAGGGGAGGGGCGGTACTGTTCCTTTAAATTATATTGCAGGTGTGAGCAAGCCAATAGTGGGCCAGAGAAGGTTCTGGTTCCCCCAGGAGGATATTTAAGGGCCGCAGAGGGTCCTGGACGTCCTCTGCAGCGGCCCGGAAAGAAGGAAGAAGAGCTGCACATACCTGTAAATGGAGGACCTGATCCGCGGATTCGTGGAGCGAGCAGAGAGCCGGGGGGGAGAAGCCTGGCTGCGGCGGTGCCTGGAGATGTCCCTGGAGGAAGACGTGCCATCGGTGGTGGAGGAAGCGGCACAGCAGCATGACGGCGGAGCGGCGGTGCCTTCCCCTAGGCGACTTACACAGCGGAGTGTACCCCCGGAGCGGCAGACGAGGGAGGACGAGTGCCGTGACCCCGCGGCCAGTACGGGGGCAGGCGGCGAGGAAACGGAGCCCGGGCGGCGGCCTGGGCAGAAGAAGAGACGTCAGTCGCAGTCCCCTGCGAGAAGGCGGGGCGGGAGCTCTGTGCCTCAGGGGGGGAAGACGCAGGAAGATGGCGCCGCCTACCTCAGCGGGCGCCGGACATCAGGCTGCAGCCCCCACTCAGCTGCTGGCTCGGCAGGATGCCCTGGTTCCAGGCACCTTATTCGGCATGGTGCAGCCAGGACTGGAGGCGTCGGCACGTGCTACAGCAACACCTATGGTGCTGACAGGTCAAGGGTCAGCCTCTGTTCCAGAGAGTCAAGTTTCTGTACCAGCTACGGTGCAATTTCCACTGCCCGTCCCATCACCAGCCTTGCTTTCAGGTCCTGTGGCAGCTCCGGTGCCAGCTCTGATATCTGGTCCAGTACCAGGTCCAGCACCAGTACCAGCTCCAGCGGCGCAGGGTGAGTTAAGAAATAATGTAACACCTGATGTAATGGTTTACCTGTCAGCTATCTCTGCTGCTCTTTCTGCTGCTGGTATCCCTATTCCTGCTTTCCCTGCTGCTGCACCCACTGGTTTCTACTGCTGGTTCTTTTCATACCTCTCCTATTACTAACCCAGTGTCAGATAGTTTGCCAGGTTGCGCGATATACGGCCCTGAGTTGCGCTCGCCTAGGGAGACGGCTAGAAGGTCAGTCCCGGAGGTGAGTATGAAAGAAGTATTGCCATGTGAGATGTCCCCCTTAGGTTATCACTTACCAGGGTCAGTGAAGGAAAAAATTTGGGCTGGGGAGTTTGTGGATATGCTATCCCTCCTTCCGGCGGCTAAGGATTTTATTTTTAAAACGGAGAAGAGGGGGGAGGATAGGCAGGAGGAGGATAGGCGCAGGCCGGTGGCTCGCTCTTTTAATAACTGGTTACAGGCATTTTTTGTTTTTGCCAGTGTATTGGTTGAGAAACGGCCGGAGTTGAGCGGGGGCCTTTTTCAACATATGGATCACGTGTTGGAGGCCTATAAAAGTTTTGGCGGTTTGGGCTGGTACTTCTACGACGAATCCTTCCGCCAGAAACTGGCGGTACATCCGTCTTTGAGGTGGGGGATGAAGGACGTGGGCCTATGGCTTAACCTGATCGTTCCTCAGAAAGCACCTCTGGCTAAGTCGAGCCAGGGTACCCCAGGTACCCCTGGGTACCGCAGAGGTTGTTGCTTCGCCTTTAACGAAAGTTCGTGCCGTTTTAACGCGACATGCAAGTATAGGCACGAGTGCTCGGTCTGTGCAGGGCCCCACCCGATGGTGAAATGTTTTCGGAAGTCAGCGCCGCCGTCTTCCCGGGATACTTGTCCAAAGAGCCTGCACGCCGGTGAGGCTGGGAAACATGCGCCCCTGGTTGGATCTGTACCCAAACAGGGAGAAGGCGCTTTTATTAATTGACGGTTTTTCATTCGGTTTTCCCCTTCCGGTGTTCTCAGGCAAAGGTTGTACGGTTATGGAGAATTTGAAGTCTGTTCGGCGCTTTCCGGAGGTGGTACGGGAGAAGGTTTTGAAAGAAATAGCGGAGGGGCGGATGGCAGGGCCTTTTTCTGCGCCGCCTTTTCCTAATTTCCGGATCTCACCAATTGGGGTAGTGCCCAAAAAGGAGCCGAACGCCTTCCGTTTGATTCAGCACCTCTCTTTCCCTAAGGGGGGTTCGTTGAATGATGACATCGACGTTAATTCATGCTCGGTGGTTTATGCGACATTTGAAGAAGCCATTGTCAAGATTAAGGCACAAGGCCGGGGGGCGCTTGTGGCAAAAGTGGACATCAAGTCGGCTTTTCGGCTCTTGCCCATTGCTCCGGAGGCATTCAGTTCATTGGGCTTTTGTTTCGAGGGTGCTTATTTTTTCGACAAATGCCTACCAATGGGGTGCTCCCTGTCTTGTACATATTTTGAGTCATTTTCCACGTTCCTGCATTGGGTCGTGAGTTTTGAGGCAGGTCTGGACACGGTGGTACATTATTTAGACGATTTTTTGTTTGTCGGCCCAGCGGAATCTACGCTTTGTTCCCGTCTATTGCATTTATTCACAGTGATGGCAGGCCATTTTGGTGTTCCTCTGGCGAAGGAGAAGACTTGTCTACCGACAACGCAGATGGAATTCCTAGGAATTCAACTGGACACGGAGGCTATGGAATTTAGCCTGCCTATGGCAAAGGTGGTAAGGACGCGGAATCTTATCGCCTTTTTCTTGAGACGCCGGAAGGTGCTTTTGAAAGAAATGCAATCGTTACTAGGCCTGCTGGCTTTCGCTTGCAAGATCATGCCGGTGGGTAGGATCTTTTCGCGACGATTGTATCTCGCTACTTCGGGCTTGAAGTCCCCGTCCGCACACATCAGGTTGACGGGAACGCTTAAGGACGACTTGCTGGTATGGGCCGATTTCAATGGTAGATCCTTTTTTCAGTCGGATTTTATTTTTGCTCCAGATTTTCGTTTATTTACCGACGCGGCGGGTTCCAAGGGTTTTGGGGCAGTTTGGGGGTCACATTGGAGTTGTGGTGCCTGGCCAGAGTCCTGGGTCCACAAGAAGGCTACAAGGAACATTGTGCTCCTTGAGCTATTCCCGGTGCTGGTGGCAGTCTCGCTGTGGGGCCATTTCTTTGCCAATAAGCGGATTTTGGTGGAAACCGACAATAAAGGGGTCCTTTTCGCAATCAACTGTCTTTCTTCCGGTTCTCTGTTTGTAGTCAAAATCCTGCGTCATTTGTTTTTTTTATGCCTGAAGTTTAATATATGGATTAAGGCACAGTATACGCCAGGAGTGCTGAATGTGATCGCGGATTCTCTTTCCCGTTTCCAGATGCAGCGTTTGACGGTTGCTGCCGGAGGCGGACGAGGTAGGCACACCGTGCCCAGATTACCTGTGGGATTTGATCTAACACCGGTTTTGGAGGTTATTAGGCAATCAGTCGCCCCGCATACATGGGTGGATTATTCTGCTGCATGGAGGAAATGGGTGGAGTTTGCCGGCTGTACGGGTTTTGCCTGGGACGCACCCTCAGAATCGGCTATTTTGGCTTTTCTGGTTTCTTTGATGGAACGGCGGTTGTCGCACAGTTACATTGCAAAGACGCTGGCCGGGGTATCCTTTTTCTTGCGTCTGCGGCAGCTCCCGCCTTGCTCTAGTTTTTTCTCAGTAAAACAGGCTTTGAAGGGTTACAAAAAACACAATTTTACCTCAGATGGACGGAGGCCCATTGGTCGGTTATTACTAAGACGGATTTGCGAGGCGACATTGGTGGTGTGTTTTACGGAGTATGAGGCATTATTATTCCAAACCGCCTTTGTGTTGGCCTATTTTGGAGCTTTTCGGGTCTCGGAATTGCTTCCAGGTTCCAGGACGTGTTCGCGGGACGTGTTAGCTGAGCATGTGCTAGTAGAGGATGGGAGGGTGTACCTTTTCCTGCGGCAGTCTAAAAGGGACCAGATGGGTCGTGGGGAATGGGTGTCGTTATCAGCAGGCGAGGATAGCTCGCTGTGCCCGGTGGTGGTGGTTAGCCGTTTTTTGGTGGTGCGTCCTCGGGGGGATGGCCATTTTCTGATACATAGGGATCGGTCCCCGGTCACTAAGTATCAATTTACATATGTACTGCAGCGCTGCATGGCACATTTAGGTCTGGACAAATTAAAGTTTTCCTCTCATTCTTTTAGGATAGGGGCTGCGTCTGACGCAGCTGATCAGGGTCTCCCGGCTTCGGCCATTATGGGTTTGGGTAGATGGTCGTCCAATTGTTTCAAGCGTTACGTCAGACCTAAGCTCTCTTTTTAATCCATAGGTTTTCATCATTAAGTATGGATTCTGGGCCATTCCTATATCGTCTGGGCACAAAAGCGTGCAGCTCAGCGTAGGTATTCAACTAATCTGTCCTTACAGCCGGAATCCTTCACTCTATATTGGAAAGGTGTGCGGGGCATGAGGTGGCACCAGCTGTACTGTCATTTATCACGATTATGTCAGGTTTGGCCCCTCCCCTCAATATTAATAGTGCATTTGGGTGGGAATGATATAGGAAACACCCGAACATTAGAGTTGTTGGCCTCAGTTAAAAGGGATCTTTATCGTTTTCATTTAACTTCCCCAGGTACAACCATCGTATTCTCGGAGATAGTGCCGCGCATGTGTTGGCTATCTTCTCCGTTGCATAGGGTGATGGAAAAAAATGAGGAAGAGGATTAATCGGGCAATGGCTAAATTTATGCCGTCCTTGGGAGGTTTTGCGTGTCGGCACGTGGATCTGGAGGGGGGGATCCCAGGCCTGTACCGGCAGGATGGGGTCCATCTTTCGGATGTGGGTTCCGATATATTTAACCTCGGTTTACAATACTGTATTGAGAGGGCCGCGTATGTGGGGTAGGCCGGGCTTGTTGCTCAAGTCTGGCTGGTGAGGACATTTTGGTGATGTTACAGTGATACTGCCCGAGTTCCAAAAACTGGGCAGAGTTTATGTGAATGATTTATGGTTTTTGTATTATTATACAAGTTTCAATTATAATGGTTGTGTTGAGAATTGTGTTAAACCAATAAAGTGTCGCGGCCTTTTTTATGCCAAAATAAGCATGTGGTGGTGTTGGTTTGTGGAGTTGTATCTGGGGTTTAGGTAGGGGGTGAGTGTGGCCTACAGTCCCATGTAAAAGCGGGCAAAAGCATTGGGGCCCGCTTTCTTGGGACTGGGGCCACCTGTCCCCTCTCTGTTTAGTAAGGGGTTAAGGAATAATAGGCCAGGGGAGGGGCGGTACTGTTCCTTTAAATTATATTGCAGGTGTGAGCAAGCCAATAGTGGGCCAGAGAAGGTTCTGGTTCCCCCAGGAGGATATTTAAGGGCCGCAGAGGGTCCTGGACGTCCTCTGCAGTGGCCCGGAAAGAAGGAAGAAGAGCTTACACCCCCCCCTCCCGTCGCGACATTTTATGTGGTAGGGTCACCCCGGAAGCGGGGGGGACATTTTTGGTGATGTTACAGTGATACTGCCCGAGTTCCAAAAACTGGGCAGAGTTTATGTGAATGATTTATGGTTTTTGTATTATTATACAAGTTTCAATTATAAATGGTTGTGTTGAGAATTGTGTTAAACCAATAAAGTGTCGCGGCCTTTTTTTATGCCAAAATAAGCATGTGGTGGTGTTGGTTTGTGGGGTTGTATCTGGGGTTTAGGTAGGGGGTGAGTGTGGCCTACAGTCCCATTACAAATCCTGTGGAAAGTTCAACAGTTCACATCAGTGAACACAGAACATAGTATCTGATTAGAATGATTGCTTAGATTTCATAATGCCAGATAACAATATGCAATATAAATAAACTAGTTGTGATGGGTAACTGCCTTATTTTTGTTAGAAACTTGCGATTCTTTGTCACATGTAAAAAAAATGCACACGTAAAAAATATTCAGAAAAAATAAAAATAAAAATTATTCTGCACTTACAAAAGGTCCAACTACCTTCACGATGTTTGCAGTCACTAAATATAAAATTACTCCTACATATTTTCCTTTGGCTTCATTATAGGAGTTGGAAAAACAATATCATGAAATATTTACACTGCCCAAATATTTACAGCATGTATTAAGGGAGATCGATCAGACTTAAATGAAGAGCTCAGTAATAGAACGGCAAGAACGATCAATTCTGCATGAAGCTGCTGCTAAAGGGACGGCATACCTCAGAGCTTCATTAGAATGTGTTGTGTTCGCATCAGATTCCCAGTGTTAAAGACAAACCTATGTTTAAAAATACTCGGACTACCACTGTTGATCGGCTCCACAAAATTTCAGTTATCTGGCTAACTTGGACTTTAATCTTTTTGGAGCTAATGACCCCAGAACAAAACATTCATCAGTGAAATTAGAGAGATATCACAGCTGTAAGTAGTATACTTGTTGGTTCAAGGTCAGGAAAATATACTAAAGCTGCAGAATCCGCCTGACACCCAGGAAAATAAGCATTTTCAAAAGGAAAGGGCAGCAATGGCAGCCTCCATCTTTTATCAGTTCATATGCTATTAAAGTAGAACTATGGCCTCCCATTAAAAGATATGTCCTGCAGCACTTGATTAAAGGGGTTGTAAACCCTCATGTTTTTTCACCTTAATGCGTCCTATGCATTAAAGTGGAGGTCCACCCTGAAAAAATCTTTACACTAAAAAAAAAAAAAAATTAATAGAATTTTTATACTCACCCTAAATGCTCACCCTGTTGCTATGCGGAAGTCCCCTAATCTGCCGCTAATGTTCCTCTTCTCCGTCCGCGGTGGCTCTCCTTCCGCTTCCTCTTCTTGTGAATGGGCCGCGCTGCCTTCTGGGAACTGTGTGTATCCCAGGAGGCAAGCCGCCCATTCACAAAGCGCTGTGCGAGTGGCGCATGCGCAGTAGGAAACGGGCAGTGAAGCCTTACGGCTTCACAGCCTGTTTCCCCTACTCAGAATGGAGGAGCCGGGAGTCTGCCAGCAGCGATCGATGCGGCAGGACCGACATCGCGGGCGAGTAGGACAGGTAAGTGTCCTTATTAAAAGTCAGCAGCTACACTGTTAGTAGCTGCTTACTTTTTTTTTTTTTTTTCCCTGCACCACCGCTTTAAAGTGAAAAAAACTTCTGACACTGACCAGCCCCCCAGTGCCCCCATTTTACACACCTGAGCCCATTCGTTCCCACACCAGAGACACGCTCTACCTCTCTGTCTGGGGTTCTTGGCTCTTGATTGGATATATTTATAGCAGTGCAGCAATTGGCTCCCATTGCTGTCAATCCGGGGGGTATCTATGGACACAAATGCTGGACTCCTGAGCGCGCCCGCATGGTAACCCCTGGGAGAGAGATTCTCCTAGGGGGTTTACCTATGTCGGGAGGAGCCGCAAGCGCCATTGGGAGACCCCAGAAGACAATGATCGGGGCCACCCCAAATACTTGTTGATTCTGTTAGTGAAGTCCACCTAATGCAGCTTTCTATTATGGTGTGGCAATGATGCTGCACTGCTCCTAAATTAAAAAAGCAGAGTTGCTGCTCTCATGTAGGCTGGGCCTGCTTGGACTACAGTGGGATAAAAAAAAAAAAATCTGCAGGGGGCTTGGCTTGTCATTGCATTATCAATACTGATTCTTAATCCTGCAGCTTGTCAATCAGCACCTGGTCACACCTAGTCCTGCCCACTGCTTCCTAGACTGACAGCTCTGCCTCCACTGCTGAAACCCTTCCACTGAGCTGCTGTGTATGTGAGACATAAACAAAAAGTAGTATTTGACCAAGGCTGGCCATACATACAGGGGCAGACTGACAACTCATGGGGCCCCCCGGCACTAGGGAATCATGGGGCCCCTAGGTTTAAAGATGGTCACCACACAACAGCCATCTTTCTGATGCAACATTAATGCGGCAGGGCCTCGTGGAGGGGCACCTAGCTTGGCAACATGCAGAGTGGCAGGAGACTTTGTTATAGGCTTAACTGTAGGTACAAGTGGTAGTACAGAGTTTACTACCACTTTAAGTCAGATTTTTTACAATAGTTTTTTTTTGTTCAAATTTTTTTCACAACTCAGTTGGGGGAGGGGGGCTTTGGTGAGATATCAGGGGTCACTTTTGAGACAGAGACAGGTATTGAGGACAGCGATTCCACAGTCCCTTTCTCTGCAGCCTCAGTTGGACTGAAAATGAATGATCAGGAGATACAGGCTATTGCCCATTCATAAACTGAAGCATAGTAAACATAGTTTACTATGCCCAGTTATGAATGAATACAGTATCCATCACTCACTGTGTTCACTTAGAAAAGAAAGGGGCTGGTAAATGACATATTTACAGGCCCCTTCCCCACTCTTCATCCTGACAGATTCCCCTAGGTGCACGTAACTGCTGCTCGTGGGAGAGAAAAGGAAGGAAGCTGGCAGTGCTGCGGGGGGGGGGGGGGGGTTCAGGCAGTGAGAGAAATCCAGATTAGTGCAGCGGGTGGGGGAAATAACTGAATCACTCTTTCAGCTGCTGCAGTGAGAGCCACAAAAGATCAGTTTCAGTTAATTTTCCCACATGCAGCAGTGATTACTGGCTCTATCCACACATGATCCCCCTGGTGGGAATAACTGCAGGCGCAGGGGTCCCCCCCCCCCCCCAAGCACCAGTGGGATGGGGGTGTGAGACAGTTGGTAGGGGTTTGCTCATCGGGGGATCGATCCGCTGATCTCCGCTGAGCAGGTGGATGACAGATCATTCTCTGCTCACTGTGCAGAGACGGACTGCTCTCCTCTACGGGGAGATTGGATGAAAATGAACCGCCTGTCCATTTTCATCCGATCCGCCAGACGGATGAAAAATAGGACCACCGTCCACCATGCTTCTTATTTGGCCGGACAGGATCAGAGTGGATAGCAGCGGGTGTAAGTGGACATGTCACCGCTGACATCCGCCGCTCCATAGGGGATACTGGAGGGTCCAATCAGGTCCACCTGAAAAACTGACAGGCAGACCTGATCGGAAAGCCCGTGTGAAAGGGGCCTTCGCATATGAAAAAAATTAAATAATTCTCCATAAGCATAGATAATTCTCTAAATGATCAGTGTTCATACAGTTGTCGTACCATGCAAATAGCCATGAACATTGTGCTCTGATATGTTTATTGAGGAATGTTTTGTATATATAGAGTGTACAGTTTATGTGGTGAGTGTACACTTCATTGTACAGGGTGTGCATAACACAGGGTTAAATGGAAAGGTCATAAATGAACTTCCCAGTATCTGGGACATACACAGAGTGATGGGGATATGTTTATATAGATAGATAGTGATTAGTGCTCTGTGCCTGCTTAGGAGATACCTGTCCCCATGTCTGTCAGCTAGGGGGAGGGGGTGGGGCTGCAAACTCTGCCAGCTCCTACACACACAGTTACCTGCTATTTCAACCCTGCTTGTCACCTTAATTAACTCTTCACATGTTGCCACAAACATTTCCTCCCGACATGAAATCTCTATTGTGTGCACTGCAGCAGCTTACCTCCACGAAACTTTCCTCATTTACTCATTAACTCAGCTCCCTCTCTGCATACAGCATGCTGTATTCGGCAGTAGCTATGCCCCTCCTCCGGGTTCTCCCATCACACGGCACTGAAGGGGGGGATCTGACTGAGGGGAACACAGAGCGAGTGTGCAGGAAAACACTGAGGGGTGAGACAGAAAGAAGACTCGGAACTTCTAAATACATAAACCGCCAGGCAGTGTATGTATTTAGAAACAATGACACTGCTACTGACAAACCCCGCGATTGAGTTGTAATGGAACACCTTCTTAAAGAGTATGACTGTCCCAGCTCATGGGGCCCCCTACTGGCCATGGGGCCCTCGGTCGGTGCCCGAGTGCCCTAATGGTCAGTCTGCCCCTGCATACATATAAAAAATTTCCTTTAGATTTAGCAAACCCCATATAATATATGGAGGTCAGTGGCGGCCCGTCCATAGGGGGCGCCGCCCCCCCCCCTCCTGTGGTCACCAAAAAAAAAAAAAAACGGGCCCTTTAAGAGGTTTTTTTTTTTTTATGTATTTTTTTGCACACATGGCGGTGCGACCATACTGGGCGCAGAAGCGCCGCTACCGCTCACTTCTGCGCCCGGCCGTCACTCACAATACATAGGTTCATACATTGCATGAACCTATGTATTGCTGCCACCCACTATTCAGATGGCCGGCCCCTTGAGCGCCGGCCATCTGAATCACAGCGTCTGATTGGCCTTTAGAAGTGCCTATCAGAGCCAGCAGGCTCTGATAGGCTTCCCGACTACAGCCTGAGGGCTGTAATCGGCTTCTAAATATCTAATGAGAGGACGCACAGGGGTGCATTCCCTGGCCAATCAGGTTCACTGGGTCTGGTTACCGGTAACCTGATTGGCTGAAGTGACATCGAGGACGGAAGAAGGACGGCGCTGACTCGAGGAAGGTAAGTGCAGGGCTGGGGGGACAAACTGGCTGCATATGGGGGACAAACTGGCTGTATATGGGGGACAAACTGGCTGCATATGGGGGACAAACTGGCTGCATATGGGGGACAAACTGGCTGCATATGGGGGACAAACTGGCTGCATATGGGGGACAAACTGGCTGCATATGGGGGACAAACTGGCTGCATATGGGGGACAAACTGGCTGCATATGGGGGACAAACTGGCTGCATATGGGGGACAAACTGGCTGCATATGGGGACAAACTAGTGGCGTTTGGGCACAGTGGCTGCGTTTAATGGGCACAGTGGCGGCAATTGATTTTATTCTTTTTTCAGTTTGTTTGCGCCCCCCCCAAAAAATTTGAGCACCAGCCGCCACTGATGGAGGTCAAAACTAAACAACTTTCAATTGTATCCTATTAGGCAGACCCTTGCACTACATAGTTTAAGGTAAATCTGAAAGGAAAAATTGTACAAGACGATTGAACATGTACAGGGCATCCGGAAAGTATTCACAGCGCTTCACTTTTTCCACATAATATGTGGAAAAATTTGTTATGTTATGTTGTGTTAGGCCTGGTTGACGCTTATGCAATTACTAGTGCATTTTCAGTTTTGCAGAAACACACTACAGTCCATTTCACATGGTTTCCTATGGGTCATGTTCACATCTGTGCATTTTATGGAAAGGGCCAGGGAATTTTTGTTCGGTTTTTGGTTCCATAGACTTCAATTGATCAAAAACGCAAAATGTACCTGGAATATGCAAACTGAAACCTGCATTAGCCTTATTCCAAAATGGATTAAATTCATTATTTGCCTAAAAATTCTACAAACAATACCCATAATAACATAATGAAAATGTGAAAGAAGTTTGTTTGAAATCTTTGCAAATTTAGTAGAAAAAAATAAAATTTAAATGAACAAAAATCACATGTACATACTGTAAGTAATCAAAAACCAAGGACCCTGTATTCACTGTATCTGGACTCCCACAGAACAAAGAAATGCAATTATTTTAGTAAATATAAACTGCTAAATACCTTTTCTCATCAGCAATGAGAGCAGTCCTGTGACTTCTAGCAGTGTCCAGCCAAGTACTGGTAAAGCTTGTAGGAGGTGTTTTCTGACTGATCTATGAAACTGCAGGACCCCCGACTCTGTCCCTGTCTGGACAGTGCTGATTGGCCCAGGGCTGATCACATGCACTCTCCCAAGAAAAAAGAAAAACCTCTCTAGCAATACACACCAAACTGAGCATGTGCAGCACTCCATAGGCTCTGTGTTACCAGGAAATTATCAGGGAACAGTGGAAGGAGGAAGGATAAGAGTAGACAGGATCAAACATCATTTTTACACAATGCAAAGGATTAACCCCTTAGGTTGCACAGGGAGTATAACAAGCATGGTTTACTGCATATACAGACTAATATTTTACTGTTGTGGATTTAGTAACACTTTAAGCTTCCACTGATCATTCTTGAGATGTTTCTACAACTTGATTGAGTCCACCTGTGGTAAAATGCAGTTTATTGGACACAATTTGGAAAGGCATACACCTGTCTATAAGGTCCCACAGTTAACAGTGCATGTCAGAGCACAAACCAAGCCATGAAGTCCAAGGATTTATCTGTAGACCTCCGAGACAGGAGGTGAAGGGTACAGAAAAATTTCTGCAGCATTGAAGGTCCCAATGAGCACAGTGGCCTCCATTTGGAACCTCCAGGACTCTTCCTAGAGAGTGGGCTGCCCTGTCAAACTGAGCAATCGGGGGAGAAGGGCCTTAGTCAGGGAGGTGACCAAGAACCCGATGGTCACGTTATAGACATACACAGACCACCTTGGGAGCAAACCCGCAACCTCTGCTCCTATAGCAAGTAGCTTGCTATGGAGGCAGACATAAAAAAAAAAAAAAAGGAGGAGCAGACAGCGCTGGCGTGGACAACACAGAGGAGGGGGTTTAGGGCCACTATGTGCAAAACCATTGCACAGAGCAGGGAAGTACAACATGGTATTAAAAATGTACATGTTGGAAGAAATTGCCTTTAGTAACGCCTTAAAAACCTGAAACATTTTCCTAAGAAAAAAGTCAACAATGGCCACCGCCAATGTTTTTCTCAGGGGTGAGTGTGTACACACACACACACGCATCCTACAAGTAGCATTTTTACCATTATGTGAGCACATTCATTTTTTTTTTTTTTTTTTAAATACTCCAATCATTTTATTTTAATAAAGCCAATACAAACGAACCGTTTATGTTTAATGAGCAATAGATCCATTCTGGAAATCAAACTGCACTAAAAAAAGTTCTGGACATGTTACTTCGAGTCGGATGTTTACACAACAACATGAGATCTCCAATAAACTAGCCACTTCGCGCCCGGGCCATATTAAAAAGACGTCCGCAAAGCGGTCGTCAATTGCTGATAGGACTTCTATGGACGTCCTCCCATTTACTTCCGCGATGCGCGCCACCGCGGCCGCGCATCGGGGAAAAGCTGTGCCCGCCGTGTCAGGCGGGTGCCGATGCGCGTGCCTGGCGGCCGCGATGTCCGCCAGGTACGAGCGATCGGCTGTCACAGAGCCAGGGACGTGGATCTCTGTGTGTGTAAACACAGAGATCCACGTCCTGTCAGGGAGAGGAGACTGATGGTGTGTCCCTTGTACATAGGGACAACCATCGGTGACCTCCCCCAGTCAGTCCCCTCCCCCCACAGTAAGAACATCTAGCAGGGAACATATTAACCCCTTGATCGCCCCCTAGTGGTTAACCCCTTCCCTGCCAGTCACATTTATACAGTAATCAGTGCATATTTATAGCACTGTTCGCTGTTTAAATGTGAATGGTCCCAAAAATGTGTCAAAAGTGTCCGATGTGTCCGCCATAATGTCACAATCACAAAAAAAAAAAAAACGCAGATAGACGCCATTACTAGTAAAAAAATAAAATAAAAAAATAATAAAAAAAATAAAAATTAATAATTCTATTCCCTAGTTTGTAGGCGCTTTAACTTTTGTGCAAACCAATCACTATACGCTTATTGCGATTTTTTTTTTTTACCTAAAATATGTAGAATACGTATCGGCCTAAACTGAGGAAAAAAATAGTTTTTTTTAAAAAAAATTTGGGATATTAATTATAGCAAAAATTAAAAAATAGTGTTTTTTTCAAAATAGTCGCTCTATTTTTGTTTATAGCGCAAAAAATAAAAACCGCAGAAATGATCAAATACCACCAAAAGAAAGCTCTATTTGTGGGAAAAAAAGGACATCAATTTTGCTTGGGAGCCACGTCGCACGACCGCACAATTGTCATTCAAAGCGTGACAGTGCTGAAACCTGAAATTTCGCCTGGGCAGGAAGGGGGTTATGTGCCCAGTTGTCAAGTGGCTAGAAGAAACAACAATTGTGCACTCACTGTATAGAATTTCACTAGCAAGCCATCAAAACAAACACCCAGCACCAAAATCTTCTAGCGGAACCGTGTTTCCCATAGTAGCCAAACTACTCCCTTTCCATATTTGTAGTGCAGATTAAAGTGGACCTAAATTACAGAGTTTGGTCCACTTTAAAAGATTATCCAGGCTGAAGGAGGAGAACGAAGCCAATAAAGATATCAAATATCTCAGAGCTGTAAAAAACAGGTCCCCATGGTGTGCTGGTTCTGAGTCATGTAACCTGAGTCCAACATGCTAGATCACATGCAGCTCTCCTTTGTGGGCGACAAGGTCAACAGAGCACTTTCACGAAGGGTTCTTGTGTTGTGGTTGTGGGGGTTGCCTTAGCTCCAGGAAAGCAAACCAGAACACTAGTGGACCTGGTTTGACAAATCAACGACAGGCATTTGATAGCCATTTTGCTCCTCGTCTGCTTCCCTCATAGATAAATAACCTAGTAAGGGCTCATTCACATCGGCTCACTGGGGCATAGAACATAAAATATGTCAGTATTTAAATATGTCTGCACCAATGAGCAACAGGTATTGCGTACTGTTGCCTATACACTGTTCAGGACACCGAGGATTGGCACTATACATTTCACCCATATTTGGGTTGTGGTTAGGGTGACCACATTTCCAAACTACCATTCAGGGACACCCCCCCCTTCCCAAAAATCAGCTTGTGCTGTAACGAATCACAGCACAGTGATTGGACACAAGAGGCGGGATTTATGATTTCTCCAATCACAAGCAGGGGGCGGGGATTGTGCTCCTCCAGGCATTCCTGGCCAGGACAAGTACTGTCAGTGAGTAAAGCGGTGATGTGGCAGCATTTTTTGGGGGCATCAGATTGGCCCAGGGGGTGGCTGTGTCAGTTTCATTCCGGGACACTATTGTCCTGGAATGAATGTGCCCGGGACAGACCTGCAAAATGCGGGACTGCCCCGGGCAATCCGGGACACGTGGTCACCCTAGTTGTGGTCAGTTTTAAGGGGGTCGATTTCTGTGCAGTTGGAGTTCTCAGGGGTTCTCAACACGCAGGGTGAGGGCTGATCAGATCAAAGAGGAGAGGACTGACCTACAGTCCTCTCTACATTAATACATTCCTTTTTGACACCCGGAATTAGGAGGTTCAGAGACATTTTAAAAGTGGGAAAGAACCTCCACCTCTGAGTACAGGGACTCTGGTCCCGGAGGGGGTTAAGCCTACCTCCAGTGAGCAGCACTTAAAAACACAGGAAGCTCCTACAGCAGGTGTAGAGTAGTATGGAGTTTGGCGAGGCAACTGTCTGAAATGTTGCATGTCTTCTGAAAGCTACCAAAAAGGCCTCAGAGTAGACTTTCCTTTCTGCGGTAAACCCCCTGTGTGGCTATTACACTGTTAGTTTTATTTTGTGCTGAAAATAGACAAGGCTTTTGTTTTCTCATTTTGCTGGAGTTAAGCTATTTATGCTTGCTGCTGAAAGCACTATTTTGTTTACCTTTTGGAAAAAATAAAAAAGAGACTTTTAGGTTTGTAGAAAATGGCTTTGCAAGTGATCCTAGAGCACTGCCACAATAGCTATTACCCCTGAACTTTACAACAAATAAATTTCAGGATGCAGCTGTACGCTGCTATCCATAACTCCAAGCGTACGCATATAAACGTAAGCCCCTGGGAGTACCTTCATATGTGTATGCATGTTTATGCTTGGAGTGGTGTATACCCCAGTACAGCCGTATTCTGTAATTCATTTGTACAGGCAGCTCTACGCAGCACTCGTGGCTCCTGGGCAACAAAATGCTTACATATTTTAAGTTGCGTGCCCTAAAACGCCTATTTATATGGCTTCTAAAAACACTGTTTTCAATGAAGGTCTACTTTACACTGCGCATAATAGATTATGGCAGGATAGAAAGACACAATTCAATCACTTTTGGATGTAGGGCCAACTTGCTGCACACACGAGAACATTTGGCCAAGCAATCATGTTGGGCCTATGGAGAGAGTAGTGGAAGTGTGTTCAAACAACCACAGATTACAACAGTGAAGTGAAGTGAACAGCCTCAGATGATACACAGGTATGAAACTAATCTCCCTGCATACATTTTATTTGTATATCTGCTGTCAGCATTCTACACGGTTTAGCCCACGTTCACACTGGGGCTGCGGGAGTGAAGCCTGCGAGTTCAGCTGAACTCGCACGATTTCACTCCCGCTGGCAGTCCCGATTTCAACCACGATTTCAAAGACATCTGAAACAGATGTCAATGTAAATCGCGGCTGAAATCGCAAAAAGTAGTACAGAAACTACTTTTTGTAATCGGTGCAGCGCCGCAGATGCGGCGTCGCACCGATTAGGGCGGTGCCATTGGCCGCAATTTGCGGCAAATTTCACCGATTTGACATGTCAAATCGCACCAGAGTGAACCAGGGCTTAGAAAGTGAACACTGGGGTTGATTTACTACAACTAGAGAATGAAAAATCTGGTGCAGCTGTGCACGGTAGCCAAATAGCTTCTAACTTCAGCTTGTTCAATTGAGCTTTGACAAAAAAAACTGGAAGCCGATTGCAAAATCTGGTGCAGCTCTGCATAGAAATCAATCTCCAGTTTTAATAAAATCAACCCCATGGTGTTATAATTTTTTTCTTCCTGTTCCACCACCACCACTGGGTGTGGAGTCTTGGTATACACTGTGTGAGAGCGGAATGAAGGAAAGGTACACACACCCTTACCACATAGGCCGAAGAATAAAGAAAGATGCAGAGCTGTGCTGTGAACAGACAAGCTCTCTGCTAATCTCTCTATGCACTCACCTGACACAAATTTCCAGCTGCTTTTATCTCCTGTGTCGGAGAACTTGTCAGAAGTTATCATGCTGATAACAAAGGAACGAAGCAGCAGAAAGACACAGGACTTTGTGCTTTGGAGAGAGATAAGTAAACACTGCAGATATATGTGCCTAGTGCCTATTCGTATGCCCATGAAGAAGAAGAAAAAGAAGAAACAAAAAGAAAAAAAGAAGCAGATTATGAGCAATGCAAACTTCTTTTTACCTTTTTCAAACACAAGTCCTCTTTTTTTTTTTTTTTATTAAAATAACCATCTTACAGACTATCCAGGAGAGCTATACCTTTGCAAAAAGAATATTATGTGGACACTGCACAAAACACACAAACAAGCAGGAAAGCAGCTCTACAGATTTTGTAATGTTCATTCTGGTAATAAAGACAGGTGGTTTAGCACTAGAACTTGAATCCTGTTGTCCCTCATAAAGACCATCTGAGAGTACCATTTCACCTGCTACAGACCTTTTTACGGCAAGCACAAAGCTTTATTCCAGTTCGGCTCTGAACAGTTGTGCTAATAACCTAGAGTAAAGGCCTCACAAGCTGTTTCCATGCTGGCTCCAGCAACATTACCAAGATGATCTAAAATTATGAAGCAATTCCATCAGAGCTTCATGCAGATTAAGTGACCCGATGCATGCCAGAGAGTATATGGAAATAATACAAGAGAAAAAGGTGGTTTTACTAACGGATGGATTACATTGCTGCAGCTCACAATTCCAATGCAGTTGTACCAGAACAGAATGAACGAATAGAGCATTAAAAATTAAGCCGGTTGTGTCTTTTTAAAGGTTTGGCTCACAAAGAGTTGAAATCTCAATTTTTTTAAATATGCTAGTGGGCAGAAACACCTACAGTCCATAAGACGCATTCCCCCACCCCAAAATCGAGCGGAGAGAGATTTGAACACCTGACAGTTTTTATTGCTGTCTGTGCCCCATTTAGGGAGTTCTCTCTAACTTTCGATTGATAATCGTAAACAGGACAAATAAAGTAAAAGAAAATCCCAAATTTTGGATCGACATCAGAGCACTAAGAGGGGAAATCTTCCAATATGGATAATAGTTCTGGTGACACACTGGAATTACTGTACCTCACTTTGGAGGGTTTTTCTCTTGCTTCCGGTTTTGGCTATGGGATGGGAAGTGAAGAGAAATCTCCCCATTGAGACATAGATGGCGGAAAAAAAAAAAAAAAAAAACACAACACACACAACACACCCCCAACTCTATCCAAAAAATAAATAAAAAGTTTTGCCTTTGGACCCCATACACACACCATTAGATTTTTTTCAGTTTTTTTGTCTTCAGATTTACCAAAACCATATAATATGAGGTCAAACCTTAAAGCCTCGTACACACGACCGGTTTTCTCGGCAAGAAACCCACTGGGAGAGCTTTTTGCCGAGAAAACCGGCCGTGTGTATGGTTTCTCGTCAGGAAAACTGCCGGGAATCTCAACGAGAAAAATAGAGAACCTGCTCTATTTTCTTGTCGGCCTGTTTCCCAATGAGAAAACCGTGAGTGTGTATGTCTACCTGTCCATGGTAAACCCGCGCATGCGTGAAAAGACTGACGCATTCGCAGTAGCATACAAGGGTAGTGTAGGGAGTAGCAAGATGGCGGCGACAGGCTCGTCGTAGGTCGATGACGTCACCGTGTTCTTACCATTCAAAATAACGGCGGTTCTTTTGAATGGCGCGTGTGTACACAGGGCTTGGCAAGACAAGCTTGCCAGGAATCCCGTCGAGAAAACCGACTTTTTTTTTCGACGGGATTCCCGTCCGTGTGTACGAGGCTTCAGAGTTTCAATTTGTATGCAATCAGGCAGGCCCTTGCACTACATGGTATTGATAAATCTGAAGACAAAATTCTGCAGAAAATGTAATAGTGTGTATGGGGCTTTAGTTACACTTTAAAAAAAAAAAAAAATGGAACTTGTGACTTTCTGAACCCAACTATTCAGCAAGTAAATCACATCTTCCTGATTTTTTTCTTGATACCAGATTATAGGGTCAATGAAAAATCAATAATCAAAAGATAAACCCAATTAATATTAAGACTTCTACAATGCAAAACATGATTATTATTTTTTTTAGTATTCTTCAGATACAAAAAGGGACAAGAGTCAGGGGAATAATACAACTGAATAACGAGCATCTGTCTTATTAAAAATTGGTTATTTTCTCCATTCTTCATGACACGTGTCCATGCTAGATGCTCACAGTTCAAAATAACATCATGACAGCAATTTATACAACCCGTCATATTTACGAACTTCAATTGTCTTGTGTGCACTGGTGTGAAGTCATTTATTTTATGGCAAGCATCCTATAATCAATCATTAAAGGTTTTATTCATATAATAAAAAATTATATGAATAAAACCTTTAAATGATTGATTATAGGATGCTTGCATTACTATCCATTTAAAAAGCTTACTAGAATTCCAGATAGGAAAGCCCAACAGACCCATAGGCTGTTATGCCAGACACCAATTCTGAGACCCTCCTCAGTCAACTCCAAAAACCCATTTGTGCAACCCCAAAAATTAAGGGTGCTCCTTTGTCTTTTGCATTTCAAGTATATACTGAACTCTCCCCCACCCCCAACTGTCATTTCATACAGACAGACCCTCTACCTGCTACAAGACTGAGAATCTAAAAGAATTTAGATCCAGTGCCACCCATGTCAACTACAATTAAAGTAATCTGTAAATGAGAGCACTTTTAAAATAAGAGCTACTTTTCTACTCTGTAACAAGTGTTCTACTGCATCATGTAAGGTGTGATTAACAATAGATTTTTTTATATGTTCCCATCTGTACTAGAAGAGAGGGAAGGAAGGATGTGTCCGTTAGTCAGGTTCATTTTTAGCACAGCTATTGGGTAGAGCTCCATTTGCTGGATGCAAGTGGTAAATATTTACCTGATTAAAAAAGGAAACAAACATGTACTGTATATAAACAAATATACAAAAAATATATTATGAGACAAACACACAATAGATTACCAAAAGTATTGGGACGCCTGCCTTTACACACACATGAACTTTAATGGCATCCCAGTCTTAGTCCGTAGGGTTCCGTATTGCGTTGGCCCATCTTTGCAGGTATAACAGATTCAACTCTTATGGGAAGTCTGTCTATGGGAATGTTTGATCATTCTTCCAGAAGCGTATTTGTGAAGTCAGGCACTGATTTTGGACAAGAAGGCCTGGCTCGCAGTCTCTGCTCCAATTCATCTCAAAGGGGTTCTATCGGGTTGAGGTCAGGATTCCGTTCAGGCCAGTCAAGTTCCTCCACCCCAAACTCGCTCATCCATGTCTTTATGGACCATGCTTTGTGCGCTGGTCCAAATCATTTGGTGGAGGGGGGATTATGGCTTGGGGTTGTTTTTCAGGGGTTGGGATTGGCCCCTTAGTTCCAGTGAAGGGAACTCTTAAGGTGTTATCATACCAAGACATTTTGGACAATTTCATGCTCCAAACTTTGGGGGAACAGTTTGGGGATGACCTCTTCCTGTTCCAACATGACTGCGCACCAGTGCACAAAACAAGGTCCATAAAATACATGGATGAGCGAGTTTAGGGTGGAGGAACTTGACTGGCCTGACCCCAACCTGATAGAACATCTTTGGAATGAATTGGAGCGGAGTCTGCAAGCCAGGCCTTTGCATCCAACATCAGTGCCTGACCTCACAAATTTGCTTCTGAAAGAATGGTCAAACATTCCCATAGACACTTTTCTAAACCTTGTGGACAGTCTTCCCAGATGAGTTGAAGCTGTTATAGCTGCAAAGGGTGGGCCAACTCAATATTGAACCCTACGGACTAAATTTGGGATGCCATTGAAGTTCACGTAAAGGCAGGCGTCCCAATATTTGCTTTTAGTAATATAGTGTGTGTATGTGTGTGTTTTTTTGTTTGTTTATATATATATAAATATATATATATATATATATATATATATATATATATATATATATATAAACATTGTGGTAGTGTGGTACCCCACCAGTGTAGTGACCCAGAATTCTCAACTGGACGGGTTGAGGGGCTCCAGGGAGCTTATCATGTACAGAGGAAACTGGCGTTTTGGTTTCCTCGTTATTTAATAAAGTCCACTTTGGGACCTGGAGCCCGGGGATTTCTTAGAGATCCGGGTGGGATGAAATCCCCAGTCCTGGGTCCAGGTTTTGAGATTTACCAGCACACTGACTGGTCAGGTGTGTGCTGGCCTATTTGTAGACACCTGACCATGGTTCTGGGCTCCACCCTCCCGAGGAGACCAGGCTTGCAAGGGAGAACCCAGAGTGTGCAGGTGTGCACTGAAGTAGCTAGAGAAGCTGGAGTAGCTAGAGAGTGCAGGCTGCACAGTGAAACCCAGAGACCTGAGTCTGAGGTTGCTGACAGGTGTCAGGGGGGCTCTATGTGGGAGCCTGAGCAGTGGTGCTGCTGCTGAAGAGAGCCAGGCGGCTCAGTATTTTCATTTGCACTTTTGCATGTGTGAGCCAGGAGGCTGAACATACTACCATTTTATGTTGATGGTGAAAACCCCCTGCGAGGGAAACCACATTTGTTTTCATTTCTGGAACTTTGTTTGATTTTCTTTAATAAAAGTGGGCCAACAAGCCCTCAAAAGGAAACATTTGTGTGGGACTGTTTTCGCTAGTGGGTGCTACACTTGAGCTAAACAACCCCCAAACATTACTATATGTCTCCCCATCTATCACACACACACACACACACGTATAGTGTGATTTACATATTTTTCCCTGTGGTAGGTATTAAGTGTTACTAAACAGTGAGATATGGCCACAGAGAAACATATAGGGATTTACTGCTCAGGTGAAGCTAGCTGCAGGATAGAGTGAAGTACCGTATATGCTGGGGGTAGGGGGGCAGTAGAGATATATATATATATATATATATATATATATATATATATATATATATATACACACATATACACACACACACACACACACACACACACATATATATACACACATATATACACACACACACACACACTTTGAAAGTGCACCGATCCTTTAAGCACATCTATTGTATAATGAGCATATACTGTATATTGAAACACTCATGAATGTATACAACTATGAAGGATACAGAGAAAGAGAGGAACAATGTGTTACAACTAAACACATTGATCAGTTTATTTATATGAACATGGACCTTTAATATCTCACACTATGGTTCACTGACAAAATGAGTGTAGAACAAGCACCTCCAAGTGTCCCTACACATAATTACGGGTATTTTACTTCTGAGGTGCACTGGGAGCCACCAAACTATACTTTATTATACAAAATTGTGACCTGCACATGCATTGGTCACAATGGTCTGCACATTTTGCCCTATGGAGCCAAGTCATGACTAGCCAATGGATAGTCAATCTGCCCATCACACTCCGTGGCCAGTCGGGAGGTTGAGTCAGTACACAACAACTGTGCAAGCTCTCTTTGCAATCTACATAGCAGCATCCACAAAAATCTGCTGTGCTCTGGAAAGGTGGGATTGGGCTTGCAGGCAGGATAGACCAGCACTTGTGTCATGAGCTCATTACTAATAGGAAGCCACTGCTCCCACCAAATACACCAGAAGCACAGCTGTGCAATGTAACTTGTAGGTCTTGGCTATCAATTTGACACCCAGGTCCCGCTCTAATCAGGAGTGCCAACTGCAGTTCATTAAAAAGCTTATAAAAGTATCTCCAGATCACACCCTGTGCAAAAGGAGAAGAGTACAGGAAAGTACCAGCTTGCAAGATTTCAGGCAAAACCAATAGGTTTTTTTTTTTTTTTTTGCACTTACTGTATCAAAAAGTTTCCTTTGTAACCATTTTAACCTTTTTTTCCCCAATCCCTTTTAGTCTGTTCACGGTGCTCAAAAAAAAAAAGAGAAAAAAAAAGTTTACAATAATCTCACACACATGGTTATCTGGTTTAAACTATGATACCACCCACATCTCAATTTCCATGGACCAAAAAGATGACGTGGCAACCCTGGAGCAGATGGACAGCAGCTATTTTTTCTTCACCCTGCTCTGGCCTGGTCACTGTACATGAAGACATGCAAGAATAATCTGTCTCAGCATCTTCACCTTTCTGCCAGAGGTCCTTGTCCTGGTACTGCATGGAGGTTTCTGGGTAGGAGCTACATTTAAACAGCCAGTCTAAAGTTCTAGATCAGGGGTCCACAGTTTACTGTCCTTCAGGTTTTGGGGCGGGCTGGACTGTGGTAAGTGGAAGCAAGCAATGCCCCATCATTGAATTTAGTAGGGTGAATCATGCCCCCTGTTGGTATCAGGTTAATGGGGCATTATTCCTTCCCCTATGTCAGTGAGAGGAGTGGTGCCCCATCATTGTTGTCAGTTGGAGGAGTAGTGCACCAAGGGCCAGATAAAGGTAAACAAAGGGTCACATCTGGCCCCCCGGGCCGCAGTTTGGAAAACACTGCTCTAAAAGATCCCACAGGTTTCCTGCAAGTGGGTCCCATTCATGTGTATATTTAAAAACAAACACTTTAAAAAGACACCTTATTGCCTTTGAACCAACAGAGCACACCCCATCTGTCTAACTCCTGTAGCCTTCCTTGCCATCGTGCCAGACATAAATGGGATATCATTTGTCAGACTATTCGATTTTTTCCTGTGTGATTGTCCTGGCAGATGTTAGATTATATAAACACGCTTTCTACCTATTAATTCAGTTGTCAGCATATCCAAATATCAAAGGGTAAAGGATGTACAGTACTAAAGACTAAATTCATTCTAACTGCTAAAAGGGAAAAGAGGGAAAAAGTAGAAAAAGGGCATTTGTCTTGTGAATTTTACTAAATAGATGTTTTTATTCGGGTGTTCTTTTAAAGGATCCCATTCCCCTTCTGATTAGCTATCCCAAAGAGTGGCTGTAGGGATTTATAAGTGGACCAACATTTACATGCCAACACTTGCATGAAACTTGCTTTGTTTAAACTCCCAGTTCAAGCGCATTCCAAAACTTAGGCCCCTCATCTTTTTTGGCTAAAACAGAGGCTGAAGGGGAGACTTGGGCACAGCCCCCTATTTAAAGGCACTCGTGCTAGGAATAAATGGCTATTGCCAGGGCTTAAAGCAGGTCATGTCCCTAAAAAAAAAAAAAAAAAAAAAAAAAAAAAAAAAGAAGAAGAAGATGGAAACCACTCCACAACAGGATACAGAGATTGAAAAGGGGCATAAAGATTGGCTCTGCAGAGGCGGTAAAGACCAAAGTGTATTTTCCTTTTTTCACAAAAATTTGAGAAAACCCCACTATATGTTATGTGTTCCCATTCACAAAGAATACCAATTCGATTTATTAAAGTGGTTGCAAAGACTGTATTCCATGCATGAAGTCAAAAAACTTGTGTGCAGCACCTCCCCTCCCATACCCCAATAATTACATGAGCCCCATCACAATCCAGCGATGTGCATGAGAGTCTTGGCTCTCCGGTGACTCCCTCCTCATTTGCTGAGACAGCATCGGAAGCCATTGAGGTGAGCCAATGAGAAGAGGGTGGGGCGAGACGCAGCTCTGTGTCTGAATGGACAAGCACAGCAGCGGCTCGGGAGCGAGCCTGCTTGGGTTCCCCCCACAGGAAGCTGTTTGCTCTGGGGGCACTGGCAGAAGGGAGGGGCCAGGAGCACTGGCAGAGGACCTGAAAAGAGGAGGATTGGGTCTGATCTATGGAAAACCATTACACACAGCAGGTAAGTAGAACAGGTTTGTTATTAAAGGCAATTTTTTGTTTATATATATATATATATATATATATATATATATATATATATATATATATATATATATATATATATATTGTGAGGGGGTTAACTCGGTAGCGGGTGTGTGTGTGACCCCCTGGTTGGGCTCCCCACACAAAAACAGGGCCAGCAGACGGAGGTTGTGGTTTTCAAAATCAAAAGGTGCGGTTTATTTCTCTATGTACAGTGACAAAAACACAGCAAAGCCAAAAAGAAACATAAACAAAATAAATCCTGGTCAGTTTGACCTCTGACTAAACATGCAGGTTTCCTAAACTAACAACTGGGATCAGCCTGGTGCTGTCCTAGTCCCTAAGTCCCTGGTTTAGTAAAAGTCCAAACAAATAGCCACACAGGCTTTGCCTCACCGCACAGGGGTTCACTCTCCCTAGACAGTCCACACAGGTCTGGGTCCAGGCATGAGCTAACCTCTAATGAAGCTGGGAGTTCTTATAGAGGCCTAAATGAGCTGACAAGCTTCAGCTTGTCTCATCAACTCCCTGTCTGTACGACGCCCCACACTCTCCCTAGAGGTATGAGTCATCCATGAGCCCACTAGCCTTATACAACTCTCCACCTAGTTGTATAAGTCGGCGTAAAGCCTGAATCTGGGCGAAATATATCTACCCCCCTGGATGCAACCAGGTGACTTTACCTTCCTG
Source organism: Rana muscosa (assembly GCA_029206835.1). NCBI lineage: Eukaryota > Metazoa > Chordata > Amphibia > Anura > Ranidae > Rana > Rana muscosa. The sequence continues at coordinate 49,224,359 of CM055119.1, forward strand.
CTGTCACAATATATATATATATATATATATATATATATATATATACACACACACACACACACATACATACATACATACACACATACACACAGTATATATCACTTGAATATTTCTTACCTTTCAAGGATTTTTTAACAATGTCAGAGTGATTTTGTCTTACGCTCAGCTTCTAAACAACAGTGCATCCCTGTGCCAGCAAAACATAGCCCTGCACGGAGCACACAAGTTATTTCCCCCTTGTGAATGGGACCCTAAATCGTTACTATGTGAATGAGAACATGTTACAAATATAAAGTGGTTGTTCCCAAGTCGGCTGCAAAAAAAGTGGAAATCTACTTTGAGGAGGTCAGAAGTAAGAAGATGTGATGAGGACAATGGAGCAATGCAAATAACACTACACACAGGTAGGTGAGGAATTGTTCTTCAGTAGGTTCTTTACATTGTAAATATCATTGGCCTGAATGAACTGAGTAGCCCTAAAGCTGCCCATAGAGTAACCAAAATTTGGCACATTCAGCAAGATCCAAGTGTGGCCATCCTGGTTCAACAATAGTCGACTGTTTAAACTATTTTGCCTTGTTTTGCATTGGCATTACACTGGGCAAGGCTGCTCAGCCTGGTCTTTATGCATCTAGTGTGTATGGGCCCTTAATTCAAAAGTACTCTCTCTCTCTTGTGCATCACCTACAAAATAGCATGCCACACAAAAACGGATGCTCTAAAGCTAGTAGACAAGGAAGGTTGCATTTAGATTGGAGCAGGATTACATTAAATATACTGCCTAGAAGACACTATATTAAATTTTACAATTAAAGTAAAATATTTTGACTTTTTCATGGTAATATATCTCTTTTATTATAATAAATATAATATATATTTAGGAAGTTATAAGCAGGATCAGAACTTAGATGGGTTAAAAAACAAACAAAATCTATGGTAATTAGAATACATTTTGACCGGCTAAATAGAAGAGCTGGTTAATTACCCACAAAGGGCCATGTAATCCATCTACAAGTAATAATAGAGATTCATGACCATGTCAACAAAATAAACAGAACATAAAAAAAATTAAAAAAAAAAGACAATAATGTCACTTATATAATTGCCCAGCAATCTTACCAGTCAAGACACTGAAGGAAAAAAACAGAACCATTTCAACTTGTCTTGAAAAAAAATAAAATTCTAAAAGAATTTCCTTGCCTTCCAATAATTCTTTCCACTCCTACAGAACACAGTTGTTGTAAAACACCAGCTTGCACCATCGGTGTCTGCAATCACGCTATAAAAACGCCGGATCTACCAGTTTCGTTACCAAAACACAGCTCACTATATCCCGCAGTTACAGCTATACTCCAGGCCAGCAGATAAGTACACAGCTGAAATAAATATATGGGAAGCATTTTATCTAACAGAGTATTTATTATTCAATGCAGCAAACCTCGGAATCCAGGCACTCCTGCTAGAAAACACAGCCAAATTCTTAAAAGGAATAATAAGCCACATTCAGCAGCTGATTTAGGGTCCATTCACAGCAGATGAGCTGACATGTGTTGATCAACGCATGCCAGCGCATATACATTGACAAATTAATGCATCTCAATAGGAACAGTTCACACTAGTGTGTTGCGCTGACCTGTACTGAAAAATAAATAAGAACGTGCACCAGGGGCATACCTAGAGCATTTGGCACCTGGGGCGGATCCAATGTCTGGCACCCCCACGTTAAAATGTAAAAACACCCCACTGTGCCCCCTGCATACCTCTGCATCCTTCAATATCTCGTTGTTACTACTGTGTACCCCCTCTCCAAAACTGCACCTCTGGACCCCTTTACATTAAACAGCCCCCTGCACCCCTTTACATTACATAGCATCCTGCACCTCTGCACCCCTTTACATCACACAGCACCCTGCACCTCTGGACACTTTTACATTACACAGCACCCTGCACCCCTTGACATCACACTGCTCCCTGCACCCCTTTACATTTCACAGCCCCCGCACCTCTAAACCCCTTGACAGTGCCCCCCACAGCTCGGGACCCCCTGCATGTTACACAGACCCCCTTCAGTGTAGACCCCACTTCAGTGCAGACCCCTCTCAGTGTAGACCCCCCAGTGCAAAACCCACTCCCATTCAGTACCTCAGATCAGCGCGCGGCGGCACATGCACAGAAGGTCTCCTCCCCCTCTGTACACAAAACAGAAAGGAGGGGGGAGGCAGCTTCACTTGGCTGTGCCTGTGTGACATCAGGTGTTCTGTGAGAAGTGCCGAACACCACTAATTGGGACCGCTCAGCCGCGGCCGTAAGAGGAGGGGATGGATGGTGCAGCGATGTCACCCCGCACCCCCCCCTTGTATCGCGGTATCTGCCTGTGTCTGGAGTCTTCCTGCAGCGCTTATTTGCCGCGGGGCTGCCTAAAGTCACGGAGCGGCGGCGGCGCTGTCACCGCTTAAAGTGGAAGTAAACCCATTGATTTAACAGTTTAAAAAAAAAACGGTTAAATTCCCAGCATGCCGGAAATGCTAACTGCCACATTGATTGTGCTCTCAACCAAACTGTCAAACCATCCAATGGCTGGTGTCATAACTGGTCACATGTGCAGCATCATGGCAGTTGAAGATTAAACAAAGGTCAAGATGGCAGCTTCCTTGGCTGAAATCGATGGAGGGTTTACTTCCACTTTAAGTCACGGAGGGGGGGGGCGCCAGCCTGACACCCCCCAGTGTGTGGCACCCCGGTGCGGCCCGCCCCCCCCCCCCCACTTAGTACGCCTCTGATGTGCACTACTTTTTCAGCACATTATGCAACGGGTGTCAAAAGCCTAACTGTGCCCAATAGCTTCTTTGTTACTTAAAAACAGCTGTGAAATTGTAACTCCATGAGCACAGTTCAATACAAGTTCTGATACAGATCTGGGAAGTCACAGTTTTTTGGTTTTTTTTTCCGAGTCCATCCAAGTTTTATCCGGTGTTAAACCCTAAAGTAGGACAGGTGGCATTGCACCTGAAACGCGTTGGTGTTTACAAACAAACAATCTCATCCAATTTTGGTCTGGAACTCCTTTCTATAGTTCTTTGGTTTAAACTAATGTTAGGTGCCCACTGAGGGAAGCTTGGCCTCGACAGAGGGATTAAACTGGTTTGAAATTTTATTTCATTTGATACACATGTAAGTCTAAAAGTTTCTAGTGCCTCTTTGAGTATGTTGTTCTAGGGTCCATTGGAAATGTAGGGACTGTCAGTTTTACAACCTAGTTTCTGCTGCGAGACAGCATGACCAGCTTCTGTACTTGAGACCTCCCTTTAAGGCTGGTCTAGGACCTTTTCCCAACTGTGACTGGACAAGAAGAACCAGCAGCATCTGCTCTCTACATCTGTCACAAAGCGTTCGGTGTAAGGCCTGGTTCACACCTATGCAGGTTGCAGTTTGCATATTCCAGGTGCATTTTGTGTTTTTCAATACACATTTTTGATCCATTGAAGTCTATGGAACCAAAAAACTGAAAAAAAAATATCCCTGGCCCTTTCCATAAAATGCACAGATGTGAACGTGACCCATAAGAAAACCCATGTTAAAAAGGACTGTAGTGCGTTTCTGCAAAACTTTAAAAAAAACGCACTACAAAAACACATAGGTGTGAACCAGGTCTGAAATGGAAAGCAATGTGCAACGCAGTAGAGTCTGACTGGCTTTATGTCTCATTCACACATACATTTTGGGCCGACTAGGATTTTCTGCGGGAAATTCAGCAGGGTTTCCTGTGAACCGATGCGGCTGGTAAACCCCATAAAAAAAGCAATGGGAGGCCGATAGTATCCACAACAATTTAATTGGACATGTAACAATTACCTATGGACAATTGGCCCTGGATGCAGACTGTTTGGGTCCAAGGTTATTCATCCACAGGTAATCACTCCATGTCCGATTACATGCGAATGACCGCCCATAGATTTTTTGTAGGAAACCCTGATGAATCTCCCACAAGAAAAATGTGATATGCCCCAAATGCACACATGAATGGGGCCTTGCGATACAGGCCTGTCATCTCCTATTAGAAGTGAGAGGACGTTGATATCTAGGCATTAGGGATGAGCTTCGAGTTCGAGTCGAACTCATGTTCGACTCGAACATTGCCTGTTCGCCGAACAACGAACAATTTGGGGTGTTCGCTGCAAATTCGAAAAGTCTATGGGAGAAATCTAAAGTGCTAATTATAAAGGCTTATATGCAAGTTATTGTCCTAAAAAGTGTTTGGGGACCCGGGTCCTGCCCCAGGGGACATGTATCAATGCAAAAAAAAGTTTTAAAAACGGCAGTTTTTTTTAGGAGCAGTGATTTTAATAATGCTTAAAATGAAAAAATAAAAGTGAAATATTCCTTTAAATTTCGTACCTAGGGGGTGTGTATGATATGCATGTCAAGTGGCGCTTGTTTCCCGTGCTTAGAACTGTCCCTGCACAAAGTGTCATTTTTGAAGGAAAAAAAGTCATTTAAAACTCACAAGGGCCTCATCCCCACAACCCTTGCCCGGTGGTTGTGGGGGTCTGCGGGCGGGGGGCTTATCGGAATCTGGAAGACCCCTTTAACAAAGGGGACCCCCAGATCCCGCCCCCCCTATGTGAATTGGTAAGGGGTACATTGTACCCCTACCATTTCACGAAGAAAGTGTCAAAAAATGTAAATAAAAACACACACACACACACACACACACACACACACACACACACCTTGGAAAAGTCCTTTATTAAAAAAAAAAAAATAATAATAATAATAATAATAATAAAAAAAATAAAACATTCCAGCGATGAAATCCAGTGTCCCGCGGCGATCCCGATGTCCAGCGCTGTCCGTCATTGGTTGTGCCTGTGCGGACCTGATGGGGAACTTCCTCCGCTGTGTTTTAAATGTATAGACCCGCCCCTTCTAAAGTTCCCCATCAGGTCCGCTCAGCGGACCAGATGCGGAACATGAGAAGGGGCGGGTCTATACATGTATTACACAGCGAATGAAGTTCCCCATCAGGTCCGCCCCCTCGGTATGTCCGACCCCGCTTACGTCATTGGCCTGAGCGGGGAACTTCCTTCACTGTGTAATTTAAATTTACACAGTGAAGGAAGTTTCCCGCTCAGGCCAATGACGTAGGCGGGGTCCGACATACCGAGGGGGCGGACCTGATGGGGAACTTCATTCGCTGTGTAATACATGTATAGACCCGCCCCTTCTCATGTTCCGCATCTGGTCCGCTGAGCGGACCTGATGGGGAACTTTAGAAGGGGCGGGTCTATACATTTAAAACACAGCGGAGGAAGTTCCCCATCAGGTCCGCTCAGGCACAACCAATGACAGACAGCGCTGGACATCGGGATCGCCGCAGGACACTGGATTTCATCGCTGGAATGTTTTTTTTTTATTTTTCAATAAAGGACTTTTCCAAGGTGTGTGTTTTTTTTTTTGTTTTTTTTTGACACTTTCTTCGTGAAATGGTAGGGGTACAATGTAGCACTTACCAATTCACATAGGGGGGTGCCGGGATCTGGGGGTCCCCTTTGTTAAAGGGGTCTTCCAGATTCCGATAAGCCCCCCGCCCGCAGACCCCCACAACCACCGGGCAAGGGTTGTGGGGGTGAGGCCCTTGTCCCCATCAACATGGGGACATCCTCCCCATGTTGAGGGCATATGGCCTGGTACGGTTCAGGAGAGAGGGGGGGCCGCTCTCATCCCCCCTCTTCCCCTGCGGCCGGCCAGGTTGCGTGCTCGGATAAGGGTCTGGTATGGATTTTTGGGGGGACTCCACGCCATTTTTACATTTGGGGTGGAGTTCCCCTTAAAATCCATGCCAGATCTCAAGGGCCTGGTATGGATATTTAGGGGGAACCCCATGCCTTTTTTTTTTTAAATTTGCGGCGGGGTTCCCCTTAATATCCATTCCAGACCTAAAGGGCCTGGTAATTGAATTTGGGGGAACCCCCACGATTTTTTTTATTTTTTTTATCAATGACTTTTCTATGTATTGATAAAAGCCGACAATTCATTAATAGCCGCGAGTGAGTTTTAAATGACTTTTTTTCTCCCAGAAATGACATTTTATGCAGGGACAGTTCTAAGCACGGGAAACATGCGCCACTTTACATGCATATCATACACACCCCCCCAGGTACGAAATTTAAAGGAATATTTCACTTTAATTTTTTCATTTTAAGCATTATTAAAATCACCGCTCCCGTAAAAACGTCTATTTTTTAAACCTTTTTTTGCATTGATACGTGTCCCCTGGGGCAGGACCCGGGTCCCCAAACACTTTTTAGGACAATAAATTGCATATTAGCCTTTATAATTAGCACTTTAGATTTCGAACGTTCGAGTCCATTGTATTTAATAGGGTTCTAAAGTTCACACGAACATTCTGTCTGTTCGCAGGTTCTGGTGCGAACCGAACCGGGGGGGGGGGGGGGTGTTCGGCTCATCCCTGCTAGGCATATTTAGCCACATACACTACAGTAGTTATGTGTAAAATTACATATATTTTTAAATCATATCTGGATTAAATAGTGTCTCTTTGTATCGGTCTGAAGTTTATCTTTATATTTGTTACATGTCTCCATTCACATAGCACAATGTAACCAATTTATGCAGCTTACCTTTTAAAGATGCTCCATTCTGGACCCTCCAGCAAGAATACATAGTAGGTAGTTCTTGTTTATGAGGGGGCTTTGCAGCTATGTTTGGCATAATAAACTCTGCCTGTACTATGCAGGCAGATCTTAATTATCAATTGTAACTAGATTTGAACTGTCCTAATAAACCGTTAAATGTGTAGGGGCTGGACTTCTTGTACTGTATGTTAATGAGGACAGACTTGGGACAGGCTTTTTCTAACATTGTTAAAAAAAAAAAAAAAAAAAAAAATTATGACACCTCCTCCTGAGAAAAATCTATATAAATATTTTTCTATACACTTTCAAAGTTCACTGAGATTAGACTGATCTAGCAATAGTGTATCAGATACAACTACTGAAGAAGATCACAGAAAATGTATAGTTCAAATAGGAACAAATAACCAGTCTGCTGAGAGTGCAAAAACACACTTACATGACAGATTATAAAAGCAAGTTCTGTTAGTAAATTTCCTCCCCCCATAGATGCTGAGCATGGCTGCATCTTTAAAAGAAGAATTTCCATCAATTAACTTCAGGCAATAAAGACTTAAAAAACACACACACATTCAGAGATGAAAACAAACACTCCAATTAGCTCACGCTGCCTTCCCCAGCACTTTACAAGTAATGTGCCTTTCTGGAGTAAAATTATTCCTCTTTCATCTTCCAATGGCTTAAGTGCTATGTCTGTAATCTTCATCTCTTTTACATTCAACATCTGTCATTTACAAAGCACAAGTTTTATCACCAGGCTTCATTAGCCATACATGTGTAGGATACCTTCGCACGCCACTTTGGTCATTTTGTCCTGTTCACAACTGGTGGTCACCATTAAAGCTGAATCTACCTATATTTTGCCTTCCCTGGTTCTCCTCACCCCATTTATTACCATCCCATTTTTATTGCACGATTTATTTTAGACATGTAGGAAAAAAAAAAAGAAGGAAGGCGTGTGACCTGATGCATGAATCATAAAAAAATAAATAAATAAAAATAATTGTAAACAAATGGGTTTTATACAAAAAAGGTAGATACTACGTATTCAAAAAATAAAAAAAACAAACAATGTTGTTAGTAGATGGAATGATATGAAATGATACCCATGCAAGGGACAAAATAAATCATATGATTTGTATAAACCCATTTGTTTACAATACATTTTATTATGATTCATGCATCAGGCCACACGCCTTCCTTTTCTACATAGCATTTCAGACTTCTCCTAGTCGGCAGGGTTGCCAACGTTCAGTAAATTTACAGTTTGTAAAATCCATAATTGTTGCATCTGTCCATGAATGTTAGTTATGGACATGCAGCCTACATGTCTGTAATAGACATTCAAGGACAGATGCAAAAAGTACAGATTTTACGAACTGTTTGTAAATTTACTGAAAGTTGGTAACCCTACTAGTTGGCCTAGGCAGCGGGTAATGCATGATCACTCCACTACCAGGAAATACTACCATCTGTACCAAGGCCCTCCGCACTAGAATAACTTTTCTATTTATACCTTTATTTATTTTAGACACACTGTTGTCATCACTGGATCTCTGTGCAGCCTGAAAACTTTACAGCACCCTGCCCCAGTATTCCTCTCAAGTATGGGCTCAGTCGTGTTCGGGATCCCATCTGTCCAATCCCCCCAGGAAGCCGACATTGCACACGGCTAATCACAGGCATTGAGACATTTCCCGATCTGTGCAGCTGCGGCCCGGGAAATGTCTCACTGCCTGTAACTAGCCGTGTGCTGTCGGCTTCCTAGCGGGATAGGACAGATGGGATTCCGAACACGCCTGAGCCCATCTCTACTCAAGAGCCCTTAGTGCTAATGCAAGCATTGGGCTGGCTCTTGGGAGGAGTTGATGTGTTGACAGGTGGATGTCAGTCAGGAGGAGAGAACATTCCTAGGCAGGCTGTATTTGCATGTAGACCACTCTAGAGATGCTGAGCCTCCATGATTGTAAGAACTGAAAGAGCTAGATGATGCTGGAGGTTCTCCAGAGCCTGTCCCCATTTCCTGGCTGATGTTGCCTTTAGGCTGGGTTCACACTGATACGACACGACAGTCATACGACTTTCATCCTACTTTGCTCTGCGACATCAGTCCTACATCGGTCCTACATTGGTCCTACATCCATCCGACTTTCATGAACAGGATACTACTTTGATCCAACTTTGTGATAGTCTGACTTGTTCTTTGACCAATCAAAACAATCCCAGAGTGAGATAAATTCCTTTTACTGCTGCTGTAATCACATGTCGGATGTCAAAAGTCAGATGGTTAGGACAAGGATCCTACATTGATCCGACGACTTCAATGATATTCAATGGGCTGAAGTAGGATCAATGTCGGACCAAATTAGTACAGGGAGCATTTTCAAAGTCGGACCGACTTGTGTCGGACCAGTTAAGACGGCTATCATAGGGAAACATTGATTTTCACACGTCATGCGACATGAGCTCCCAATGTCGGAGCGTTTGTCGGACCAGTGTGAACCCGGCCTAAAGGTCATCTCCATTTTGAAAAAGTACACCTTAACATCCCACGCCACCTTCCCCTTATTAAACACACACACACACACACATACATACATACATATAGTAGTATTAAATGCTATATTACCAAAAGTATTGAAACGCCTGCCTTTACACACACACATGAAATTTAATGGCATCCTAGTCTCAGTCCGTAGGGTTCAATATTGAGTTGGCCCACCCTTTGCAGCTATAACTGCTTCAACTCTTCTGGGAGGGCTGTTCACAAGGTGTAGGAGTCTGTCTATGGGAATGTTTGACCATTCTTCCAGAAGTGCATTTGTGAAGTCAGGCACTGATTTTGGACGAGAAGGCCTGGCTTAGTCTCTGCTCTAATTCATCCCAAAGGTGTTCTATTGGGTTGAGGTCAGGATTCTGTGCAGGCCAGTCAAGTTCCTCCACCCCAAACTCGCTCATCCATGTCTTTATGGACCTTGTTTGTGAACTGGTGCGCAGTCATGTTGGAACAGGAAGGGGCCATCCACAAAACTATTCCAACAAAGTTGGGAGCATGAAATTGTCCAAAATGTCTTGGGGTAAAAGGAACTTGACTGGCCTGTACCGAGTCCTTACCTCAACCCGATAGAACACCTTTAGGATGAATTAAAGCAGAGACTGCGAGCCAGGCCTTCTCGTACACATCAGAGCCTGACCTCACAAATGTGCTTCTGGAAGAATGGTCAAATATTCTCATGTGCACACTCCTAAACCTTGTGGACAGCCTTTTCAGAAGAGTACACGTGTTTGTACTTTCAACTTGTGTGACGGACTTGCGTACTGACCATCAGAAAATCTGACAACATACCAACAGTCAGATTTTAGGACAACAGTCTGTCAACAGACAATCCCCTGCCCGCAATCAGATTGTGTGTACAAGGTACTAAACTGGGATGCCATTAAATTTTATGTGCATGTAAAGGCAGGCATTATAGAGATTGTGTGTGTGAGACATACATATATAAAATTGTATCACACACACACACACACACACACACACGTAGATAGATAGATATCTATCGATCTATCTAGCTCTCTCTACACACCTAAAGACTATAAATACTTACCTAAATGGGAATTCACGTGACTGGGTCAGCAAGGCCGATTCTTTTTCCTTATCCTTCTCAGAATGGGAGGGTCCTTCCTACAGTGATTCCATCTGTTCCTGATGACTTGAGTATTGACTGTTGATTGCAGATGTTGTCCATTATCTGGGTCGTAGCAAGGGTCTTGCATTCTTAAAGAACCAACACCGTGACATCATGAAAGGGGGCGGTAACCTGACTGTCTGGGAGAACCATGGAGAGCAGCAGGAATTCTTCAGTCTCACCACAGCAGAGAACTAATACTTCAGGGTATAGGGGAACATGTGACAGTACCCCTGCCTTTCCACAATGCCATGCTCAGTGATTGATTGGCCGGTCATGAGACCTGAGCACAGCTATGTCATTGTCACAGAGGAGTGAAAATTGTTTGCGGACACTGCCTTCTGTAAGTAAACCTATGGATTTGCAGTACAGTTTTCCTGTACATTGACATTCCAGGGCCTGACACTCAGCACGCGCATGCGTGTGTGTGTGTGTGTATGTACAGTATATATGTATATTATACATATTCTGTTGGAATTAGAGGATAACCGTGAATGGCGGTGTCTGCAAAGACTGGTAATATCTAAGAAGCTGCGTATTATGTATTATTATGTGTACTCATTTGTAGTATGAACCTCCAATACAGGCTTCAGGCCCAAAATCTTAACTGTCTCCAAGGAAACTAGAGACCACATCAGCATGACAAAATATTATACTTAATTGCAGTCTCTGGAATAAAAAATAAAAAAAACGCATTTGGCCGACAACTGTATTGTCTGACTAAACCTGAAAGCAGGAAAATCTCAGCAAACCAACCTAAAATTTAACACAATTAGGAACATATAGATGTCTATGAAATTACGTTTTACATAAAAAAACTGACCCTTACAACAAAAGTCTACTGCGACACCCCTTTAATCTGGAAGGGATTTAAATGTTCGTGGTTTCAAAGTTGAACTCCAGGCAGATACACTTTATTTCAAATGGTATCTCTATTTTTTTAATAAATGCATACATATCCACTACTTAAATGATCATTTAATTTTAAAACAATAATGCACTATTTTTTGCAGGTAAAAAACGTGCATCTATTTATTTATTTTTTTCTCTTTGAGCCTGCAGAGCATTGCACCTGTGATCAGCAGATTGAGGGTGCAATGTCAGGCTTCTGCAGACTCTCAGCACAGCTGTCTGCCTGCAACTCCCATACAGGCTGACAGTTACTGAAGTCCCGAAAGAATCAATGGACTATGAGAGCACTCACCAGCACCATCGCAGTTCATTGAGAACTACAAGCTGTCTGCAGCAGTGGAAGACAGTACCTGTAGTTTATTCATTTACAGAACTCTGAATGAATGACCCAGCCGTGTAGGCGGAGCCCCACACAGCTTAGCTGTATTAAATAGCGACAACAGGTGCAGCCTAGTACACACGATGAGATTATCGGAAGAATGATCTTCCATTTTTTTTTTTTAATTATTTGCATTCTAGTCTCCATATCAAATGTGAATAGGTTACTGAAGAATCTGGCATCATACTAATTTTTTTTTTTGTTTTTGTCTCTTTGGAAAGAGTTGGATGACAGCGGTGTACGAACGATTAGATTATCGTACGATTGTGTCGAAAGCGGAAGTTTTCATCCAGTATTCTTAACAAACTGCACCCCCCCACTTACCATATTTATGGCTTCTCCTTCTCCCTCCTAGGCCAATTGGAGCGCTTCTCCTTTCAGCCAATCAGGAAACAGGTCTCACGACACGCTTTCCTGATTGGCCGGGAGAAGAATCAGTGTTACAATATTGCATATTAATTCGCTATTGTCACACAACTGGGTGAGCTCGGGGCGCAGTGCTCTGTGCCCCAAGCCCACCCTTTTTTGAAGCCAGTTAGAGCTCTTGCTTAAAAAAAAAACCTGATTGGAATCTATGCGTCCAGTATGTAGATTAGGGATCATATGCATGGATGGGGGGGGGGGGGAGGGGGGTGGCGCCCATGCGCCCTGCATTACGGACCCCCATTGGTGTGTACAAGGCTTTAGTAACATGTTACACCTTACACCCTAAATATGCAAGATGTAACATTACTAAAGGCGAACATATCCCCAAATGGCCCTTTAATCTGTTTTCATAGAGAAAATTAAGTACTGTCCGTGATACTTTTTTTATTTGCACTAACATAGAATTTTTCAGGACAAGCTTTCAGGGTATGTCCCCTTCAAGGTCCAAGCAGCAGTTCTCTGTCACAATTGCACTAATACGGCTACAATTACGTCAAGTATCTGTTTTCATGAAATAATTTCTTACTGTATTTTTCTGCCCCCTTGTAAAGTCCTCTGGGAGCTCTGAGCCTCTCTCTCCCCCCCCACCTTGCTTTGTTTGGAATAAGCAGTGCACTTTAGTTGAGGCGATGCACACTACAAATCCCATAGTGCAGCACAGTGGCTCAGTGAATAGCACTTCTGCCTTGCATTGCAGCACTAGAGTTATTGGTTTGAATCCCAACCATAACAACTACATGGAGTTTGCATATTCTCCCTGTGTTTGTGTGGGTTTCCTCTGGGTACACTGGATTCCTCCCACACTCCAAAGACATGCTGCTGGGTTAACTGGCTCTGGTTAAATTGGTCCTGGTAATACAACTTGATTAATGGCACTATCAAAAATACTTATAATAAAAATAAAAAAAATTAAGGGCGTTACAAACCATCTGTGGTGCTGTAGCCCCCCAGCTTTACTTACCTGAAAGCTGACATTCTTTGGCCAGGAAAGAGCAACCAGCTCTAGCTGATGTCTCGTGTCCAGATTGGATCGATTGACAGCAGCTGTCAATCAAATCCAATGACGCGCCGGGGCCTAGTCCTGCATTCTGTGCGAATGGACACAGATGCAGGACTCAGGAGCGCGCCCACACAAGTGTCCACCAAGGGGATCGCTTCTCCGACGTAGACACTCGATGCGGGGAGAATCCAGGAGCGCCACTGAGGGACCCCAGAAGAGGAGGATTGGGGCCACTCTGTGCAAAACTAACTGCATAGTGGAGGCAAGTATGACATGTTTGTTTTTAAAACAGACAAAAACTAAGCTTTACAATCCCTTTAAAAAAAAAATGAAAATAAATCCATCTCAGGAGTGAGCAATTAACTGAAAAAGGTTGCAATGCTGTGGGCTTTTGAAGTGTTAAAAACAGGCATTGAGAAGGTTACATACTGACTCCGAGCTGCCCGTCCAATGCTTCTGAAAAGCAATTTCACTACAGATCGCTTTTTAGAGGGGCGACAATGAGGGTTGCAAGTGTAAACAATGAATTGTATTGTTGCTATATTGTCTATCATTATATTGTAAAGCGCTGCACAAACTGTAGGTTCTATATAAATGCTATAGAATAATAAACAAGCCCTAAAGCCCATTTCACATAGTCCATGTCTGTTCTGATCAGCAGGGGGGATCTGTGAACAGCTCCCCTACTGGTGCAGAATGAATATCACGTGTGAGATTCGGGTCTGTTCATTTTTATTTGGTGCATAGCAGACCCATTTTAGGTCTATAGACAGTCGCATATAAAACTGACATGTGTCTGCTTACATCCAATTACTGCCAATCTATTGCGTTTATTTCTGAACAGATAGAGGCGTAAATCTTTTTTTTTTTAATCTCCAGACCTAGATGGATTTGATCAGAAGCACCCCGAGTCTACAGAAGTGTGAGAAAAGTGTTGTTATCCTATTTTATGCAGCTACATAACAAAAATATTACTTTACAAATCTCTAAACCAATGAAACAGTTCCTAAATGTATCTGTGCACCCTAGCTATTATGGGTGCCATTTTGGGGAAGGGAATCCCCCTTTGGTGTGCACTGTGCCTCTACAGACCAGCAATGGGACTATTTTACTACACTGTCTTCCTGGTAGGCATTACTTCGCCCACTCCGTTTTTTCACAGATGGCATATATACTGTGTGCCCCCCATGGGAAGGTGAGATAGTAGAGTGCAGTTTCCTCCCACACTCCAAAGACATGCTGGTAGGTTAATTGGCCCCTGTCTAAAAAATTCCTCTATTATGTATGCATGTGAGATGAGGACCTTAGATTGAAAGCTCCTTGAGAGCAGACACCGATTTGAATGTACAACATGTAAAATGCTGTATAAATTGTAGATTACTTTATGTGCAAAGTGTCCCTTGAAATTAAAAAAAATATATAAAAATACAATATACACTTGTTTTAATACTGCTTTAAAGCCCAAGTTAAACAAAAAATTTATTTTATTTTTAATTCACACAAGGAACATTACTTACCTTCAATGAGATGTTTCCCCTTGAGCTGCTGTGCCTTCCTTTTGCCCAAATCTTCCTCCTCCAATGCCCCCACCCCTGCCACGGTAATCTTTTGGTGCAGCAGGGGATAATAGAACTAAAGGTTTGTGACAGTTACTCATCATGCATGAAGTGTAAAAATGTGATCAACTCCACGTCTCACCTCTAAACCAATGTAAAATGCAGCAGCTGCCCCTTTAGGGCCAGTTCACACCACATGCAGTCCAGTGCGTTTTCTTCTGCATCAAAAACGCATGGAAAGTAGGTTATATGGTTTTCAATGGCATAGTTCACACCAGTGCGTTCCAGTAAAAAAAAAAAAAAAAGTAGAACATGCTGCATTTTACCTGCAATGGACTGTACTGGAACGCTGTAAAACGCATCGAAACACACCTGTCCTTATCTATGGTTAATAAAAAAGGAGGGGTGGAAAAAAAAGCACTGGACTGAATAAAAAAAAAAAAAAACGTATCAAAAACGCATGCAAAAAAGCACCTGGAACGCATTCGGATTGCGTTTGGATGGTGTGAACTGGCCCTTAAAGTGAACAAATCATCTAAAAAACATTGTGTATATAAAAAGGAATAGAGCTACTTTAATGTGAACAAACCAAACCGAAATCATAAAAATACAAAAAACATTAGTCCATCAATAATAATGTATATAGGATAATCCTTCAGGTGTCTTGCAATCATCGTGCCCCAAAACCAGTAATGTGCTTTTCCAAATACACTTAAAGTGTGCTCCACCACCGCGAGGGCAAAAATTCTTACTCACCAACTCCAAATGGCCATGAAAGGCCTCACTCGCTTTTCAGGTGTACTCCAGATAGGTCTCCTTTCATCACTCAGACCAGTAGCTGTGAGAATTATTGCCCTCAAGGTGGTGGAGCACAATTTACGTGTATTTGAAAAGCACATTACCGGTTTTGGGGCACCTGAAGGACTATCCTGTATACATTATTAATGGACTAATGTTTTTTGTATTTTTTATGATTTCGGTTTGATTTGTTGTTCACATTTAAGTAGCGCCATTCCTTTATATATACACTCAATGCTCCTCATCATGTATGCCTGCCCTTTCTGTCCAGCTTCTTCTTCATAGAAGGCGTTACCACAACCTCTAGGAATGAAACACAATGTATGAATGGAGAATGGGCAGATGATTGATAGGTCTGCCCCTTCCATTCATAGATGTTGTAGTAGCAGCTTCTAAGAATGGAGCAGCTGAACAGAAAGGGCTGGCATAGTCGAGCCCTCTTAATCACAGCTCCTTAGTTCTATTAATCTCCACCAAACAGGAAGATTACAGAAGCAGGGGGCATCAGAGAAGGACGTTTTCAGCGGAAGGAGGACACAGCAGCACAAGGGACATACTTATCTCACTGAAGGTAGGGGATGTCCCTTGTGCTGATTTTTTTTTTCTGTTTTAGGTAAACTTAGGCTTCAAATCAAAATTTATGATGATCGTATTGTATCACTGACTACACAGTATAGCTGGGTAAATGACATGGATTCTGAAGACCTAAATTAAATTGGCTAACATGTTATCACTATTCTACCAAGATGGAAACATGGTATCATTCTGCTTCTAGTAATCTACTGTAACAATTTCCCCATGATGTTACAATTTGGAGCCTATGAGGTTGATTTACTTAAAAGTTTTTTTGGGATAGTTTCCAGAAACAGAACCGTAAAATCTCCCAGTCCCAATAGAAACTAGAAAGACTTTATGAAATAAAAGAGAAGTGCTGAGCCCTGACGAAGCAGAACCATGTGAAACATGTTGGCTACTTGCACAGTCTAGTTCTTTGTTTCCAAGCTTTTATGATTCTGGATCATTGCAATATCAATTTTAAGATGTTATGAATACATTTATATTTTTCTATATCTACTGTCTCAAGTGTACTCACCTACAACAGAACTGGTATCCCCCTTCAAAATCCCGTTTTGTGAGAGCTTGTCTCTCTTTCGAGGTTGATTTACTAAAACTGGAAGCGGATTGGTTTCTATGTAGAGTTGTACCAGATTTTGTACATTAAAGCAGAGCTCCACCCAAAAGTGGAACTTCCGCTTTAAGCACTCCTCGCCCCCTTACATGCCACATTTGGCATGTAATTTTTTATTTATTTTTTAAGGGGGGGGCTTCGGTTGGAGTGGGACTTCCTGTCCCACTTCCACCCAGAGACCGCCTAGGCGACTCCTCCTCTCGCCTTAGGCGGCCCCTCCCTGTAGCCGATCACCTGGGACACGCGACAGGTCCCAGGAGATCGCCTGTCCACTCAGAGCGCAGTGCGACTCGCGCATGCGCAGTGAGTGCCCAGCCATGAAGCCGAAAGCTATCACGGCCAGGTGCCCACACTATGAATGGAGGCGCTAGCCGGAGAGGGGGGGAGAGGAGCGGCGCTCCGGGCAGCTGCATCGCTGGACTGTGGAGCAGGTAAGTGTCTGTTTATTAAAAGTCAGCAGCTACACTTTTTGTAGCTGCTGACTTTTAATAAACATTAAAAGGCTGGAACTCCGCTTTAACCCCTGTGTCTTAGTACATTACTCTTCACACCAGTAGTGGGAAATAGAAGGGCAATGGTTTGTTGTCACAGTACATGTGGTCCCACGTCTACCAATGCCCACCAAAGGCTAAGGCTCCTACCCACACTTGGTTGCTTGGGGCAAAATAGAGCAAAGATTTTAAGGAATTGGGTAGTGCAGTTAAAGAAGATTGCCAGGCATGGTATATTTTTACATCCTAGACTGAGAAGCCAGCCTGATGCCTTGTGAACACAGGAGGTTGGCCGCTCAGCTGAATGAATGCAAAGCATTCTCTGATTGGATGAAGTGGAGAGAATGACATCACTGCCACACATCTCCACATCATCCATCAGAGAATGCTTTGGATTCATTTAGAAAATGCAAAGTATTCTCCTTATGGCACAAATGCCGAGCGGACGATCTCCTGTGTTCAGAATGCATGAAGCCAGACACTCAGCACTGGACGTAAAGCAAGTGGATATCATTGGAGTAGCAGTGTCCATTTCAATTAGCTCTAGCTTCCAGGGGCATAACCCCCATCAGAATGTACATAGGTCCAAGCTGGACCAATGTAACTGTAAAAATATACCAAGTCTGGAATGAATCTTTAAGCTGACCACACATTATACAATCTCCTTTAGATCTACCATCAACTATGTAGTGCAAGAGCCTGCCTAATTGGATACAATTTGAATAGATAGTTTAGGTGAATCTAAAGCAGATTATACAATGGGGTTGTACTGTGTAGGGCCATTTTAGTACAGGCATACTTAGGGGCAAATTTATAAAGCAGTGACTTTCCCAAAATATTTCCTGGTGGTGAATCACTGTCATTTAAAATGCGTGCACCTATAAGATTCACCTGCAGTGAACGTTTGTTGAATATCAGATTCACTGCTCTATAAATACACCCTATATTTTTTTGTAGTATTATGGGTACAGTAGTCAGCAGGGCTAGGATTTTGCTTGTTTGGGTAGTTTGTGAAAGTTTTTTTTTTTTTTTTTTTCACTGCAATGATGAAGCTTTATTACCAAAATGTTGAGCTGCATACTTATGGTTACTATTAATGTAGTTTGGTTATAATAGACATTTCATGGTAACATTGACCTCGTTTATGCAAAAAAAAAAAAAAAAAAGAAGGTAGAAGAAGATTGTGCTATGAAAAAGCCAACAAAAAAATGTTAAGGTAAATTTCCATGACATGACTATGCTCCAGCCTCTGAAATAACCATGCTCACATTCAAAAGTCAAAACATAAAATACGACTATCGGCATGGAATTATTCTACATTGTCTAGGTCTCCTTCAGACACTTTTCTTTAATCAATCACACAATCCAAAAGTAAATTGCATTACATTACACATAAAAAGGCCAGACAGCACGTCTAGGTTTCACCGTCATTGGCTTACATTGGAAGCCCCTATAGAGCAGGGTCTGGTGTGAATAGTCTGTGTATCCTGTAGCGTATAGTGGAATACGAGATCACAATTCAAGGTAATAAAATAAAGAAAATGGGAGTTCTGCTTGTATTAAGTACAGTAACTAAACAACTAATTGGCTACAGCAGAAATATGCATCATGTAAGGGCAAAAAAAAAAAAAAAAAAAAAAAAAAAAAAGGTGGCCATCCATGTTCGAATTATAGTGGATTCGACTGATTCAAGCTGCGGATGGGCCTGGTTCTTTTAAGAGTGGCTCTGCTGATTTTTTGGACTTATTTAAAGGAGTCGGACAGAATTTTTTTGTCCAAACACTACCTGCATCCAATGAGACGCAGGCACTGTCTGGGTAGTCAACAAACACTTCACACACAGTTAAAAAAAAAATATATAAAAAAAAAAAAATTATTATAAAAAAAAATAAAACTGAAGTACAGCAGACAGATGCTATTAACATGTCATTACTTCCATCACAAAATCATTAAAAAAGGATTTATGCTTCATTTAAGAAAAGTGGGTGGAACCATGCAAATCATTCATATATGCCTCGGTGACCAACTGCATCCCCATCCACTGACTGAGAACACAGACAGCCTAATACTGCTATAGAGCCATTCATTCATTCATTGCATACAGCTGTTTGGGGCTTATCGGCCCTCATCCATGCAAGACATGGAAACCATATTCACACAAGTCAGGTTAGAAATAAAGAAGCCGAGATTTAACCCTTCCCAGCACCCGAAACCTGAACAATCCTGTGTGACGCCATTCTTTATTAATATTCTGAGACAGATTACCGCCTTTCACATGTATATTTGTGTTTATAACACTATGGTATATTTATTATCACTGTGACATGATCTTGGTGAGACTTCCTTTCATATGACAGAATAGTCAATGTATAAAAACTGTTACCAACAAACATCTTTTTATTACATTGTTGCATTTATTTCATTCCTTTATCTAGATCACTTATGACATGTACGGTATAGACGTATTGTAGAAATCGGACTCTTCCATCAAACATAACCTACTTATTAATAAAATAAAGAAAATTATTTTACAGAATTGACCCCAAGCTTTGTGTATAGAGTGGTGAAGGGATAGAAGTGTCAGGTTTAGATTGATGTCCGTGTCCCGGTTAGGGAGATTGGCTCTCTCTCTATTCGCCCTGATCGCCAATGTCACCAGGGACAAAAGAGAAAGCCAAGTTTTGGAGTTGTCACCTACAGGAAGAGAGGGGACATTTTCCCATTGGGGACACTTGTTCATGTGACAACTGTCTAAAGCTGGCCATACACTTCACAATCTGACTGTACAATTTCCTATAGATTCACCAACTTGGTAGTGCAAGGGCCTGCCTGATTTGAAGCAAATTTAAATTATTATTCAGGATTTATATAGCGCCACCAATTTACGTAGCGCTTTACAATATAAAAAGGGACACAATACAGTTACAATACAAGAGGATTAAGAGGGCCCTGCTCAGAAGAGCTTACAATCTAATAGGGTTGGGCAGGTGGTACAAAAAGGTTGTAACTGCAGGGAATGAGCTGATGGAAGTGGTAAAAGATTAGTTGGAGACGTGATAGGCTTCCCTGAAGAGATGAGTTTTCAGGGATCGCCTGAAGGTAGCAAGAGTAGGGGATAGCCGAGCAGGTTGAGGTAGTGAGTTCCAGAGGATGGGAGAGACATAATAGATTGTTTGGGTAGGTATTACATACAGATCTGAAGACGATTGTACAGTCTAATTGTATAGTGTATGGCCAGCTTGAGAGGGGATTTATGTTGCATTTGAAAGATATCCTCTCACTTCCTGTTGAGTCTGCAGGACAGGAAGTGAAATAAAATCTCCCTAATAAGACCCGGGTGGCAGAATAAAATGAAAAAAAAAAAAAAAAGAAGAAGGAGAGAGAGAGAGAGAGAAGAGGACAGCTGTTTTAACCCTCCCCCACTCTATCCAAAATAACAAAAGTTTTGGCTTTAGATTTACTTTAATTCCCTATACATACATTTACTGAAAAACATGTGTAAATTAATTTGCTACATATATAAAATTTTGAATTGCAATGGCAGGGATACATTTCAAATTCTCGGCTACATCAGCACCCCTCTAACGTCTTATCAACACTGACCACACATTACAGCCACGTTAAACCCAAACATGTAATATATTGCAGCTTAGCGCTTCCTAAACACGCGGGTTACATTTGTTTCCTTTTTAGGCTTTATTTTTAAATTGGTGATCTGGCCAGTAACACACTAGAGTGGCTCCACTTCAGGAGACACCTTTGGAAGATCTAGGAAGAGGATAGGGTTACATGCACTAGCACATTGAGTCTGGGTTCACATTGCTGAGGGTTAGAAATCCTGCAAATTCAGCTGAACTCGCATGATTTCAACCCGGCAAAGCAATCCGACTTGGGGGGGCGATGTGACAAGACATCTGTGTGGGTTCCTGCACAGATGTCCATACAAATCGCCTCTGGAAGTCGCCAAAAGAAGTAAAGGAACTCCCTTTGGCAATCGGTGCGGCGCCTCACCAATTTGGATGCTGGCAATAGCTGCCGATTTGGCATTCATCGTACCAATGTGAACCTAGGCTTAGATGGATTTGGCTAACACTTTATAAGAAGTTACAGCAAACTCTCTCTCTCTCTCTCCCCCACCCACCACTTTTAGGATAAAAGCTGACCATTGTAAGCACCCTGTCAGTGTTAAATGGTTTGTCTCAACCTTTTAACTGCCACTTTTGCTGGACAGCTTGCATGGAAAAATAACAGACATCAGGTTGAGAAAAAAAACAAAAAAAAAACACTGAAGCCTAAACATCTATGACTTTGTAAGCTGCAATATATTATATTATTAATAATGCTTTTAAGACAAAAAAAGAAGAAAGTGGAGCCCATGTAAGAATATTGTTAGGTGAACAGGAAAATATAAATGAATTTCAATGTATGTTCACCTACAATGCACAGATATGCTCCACTTTCTGATATACTGTGAGGATCTGTAGTCAGCTGCTGGAAGAGGAAACTATATACACAAGATTTTACGCTGGATCACCAAATTCCCCCTCATTAATAAGGGATATGGGACTTTGGATTGCTTCACAAACCTAAAACAGATCTCAGTATTGGACTAGAAGAGACTCAGCTCACCAAGTCATACACAAGGAGAAGCATCTTTATTTTCAGCCATGTGACTGTGGTTTTCAAATCTCATTGGACACAACTGAAAATAACTGACTTTTTTTTGGAAAGGAAATCAGAGAGTGTATCTCTTGTTATGTGTATTTAATAAGAATGTTTGTAAAGAGTGACTGGCCAGGCAAAGTTTGCAGCAGATGTGATGGGGATGTACCGGATGATGGGAATGTACCGGATGGGAAGGGAGGATCTGTTTATTGTGCACATTGAATGGGATGCAGACTGTCTCCAGCCCACGTGTCTGGATGGAGCCGCAGCACTGGACTCAATGGAAGGATACAGGCCGATCTTCATACACCCACACACTGAGCAATCCGACTAGGAGGGCACCCATCACCCCAATGTACAGATCGCTCCTTACCTTTCACCGATCGTGGCTTGGCCTGCTTCCTTCTGGACATGTCCCCGTCCGATCTCTCACCGCTCTCCCCACTTCGGATCTGTGATCGGCTCCCCCGGCTGATCCCTGCGGCCGGATCCCTCCTGCAAAATACTCTTCCCCCTTCCTTTGACTTATTGTGCTAAAGTTCCTATTGTGTGGGATTGGGACTCCCTTGGGTGCAGAGGGGGGATGGAAGAGGAGGGAGGAGCACCGGTGCCCCCCCAAGCCCTAGGGGTAGTCACACCAGCGCTGCAGGAAAAAATTAGGATAAATGCCGGAGCCTGGGGGAGGGGTGCTGCTAATTCAATTAGTCAATTTACTGACTAGTGCCTGCCTTATGTCTGAGCCCCGATCTCTACCGGAGGGGGGGCTGGTGATCGGGGTGCTAACACGGGGAGACTGGTGATCGGGGTGCTAACACGGGGAGACTAGTGATTGGGGTGCTAACTCGGGGGGACTGGTGATCGGGGTGCTAACACGGGGGACTGGTGATCGGGGTGCTAACAGAGGGGGACTGGTGATCGGGGTGCTAACACGGGGGACTGGTGATCGGGGTGCTAACAGAGGGGGACTGGTGATCGGGGTGCTAACACGGGGGATTGGTGATCGGGGTGCTAAGACTAGGGGGGACTGGTAATCGGGGTGCTAACACGGAGGGATTGGTGATCGGGGTGCTAAGACTAGGTGGGACTGGTGATCAGGGTGCTAAGATTAGGGGGGACTGGTGATCGGGGTGCTAACACGGGGGACTGGTGATCGGGGTGCTAAGACTAGGGGGGGACTGGTGATCGGGGTGCTAAGACTAGGGGGGACTGGTGATCGGGGTGCTGAAACCAGCAGGTACTGGCGATCGGGTGCCCAGACTGGGGGCTTGTGATCGGTGTGCCAAAAAATGTGTGTGGGGGTGTTAAGTCCGGCGGCACTAGTGAGCTGGGTGCTGAAACCGGGGGGGCACTGCTGATCGGGATGCCAAGCCCGGCGGTACTGGTAATCAGGGTCCTATAACCGGGGGCACTGCTGTTCGGCGGTACTGGTAAACCGGCGGACTAGTGATCAGTGTTCTATAAACTGCGGTACCGGTGATCGGGGTCCTGTAAGCGGCGGTACCGGTGATCGGGGTCCTATAAGCGGCGGTACCGGTGATCAGGGTCCTATAAGCGGCGGTACCGGTGATCGGGGTCCTATAAGCGGCGGTACCGGTGATCGGGGTCCTATAAGCGGCGGTACCGGTGATCGGGGTCCTATAAGCGGCGGTACCGGTGATCGGGGTCCTATAAGCGGCGGTACCGGTGATCAGGGTCCTATAAGCGGCGGTACCGGTGATCGGGGTCCTATAAGCGGCGGTACCGGTGATCGGGGTCCTATAAGCGGTGGTACCGGTGATCGGGGTCCTATAAGCGGCGGTACCGGTGATCGGGGTCCTATAAGCGGCGGTACCGGTGATCAGGGTCCTATAAGCGGCGGTACCGGTGATCGGGGTCCTATAAGCGGCGGTACCGGTGATCGGGGTCCTATAAGCGGCGGTACCGGTGATCGGGGTCCTATAAGCGGCGGTACCGGTGATCGGGGTCCTATAAGCGGCGGTACCGGTGATCAGAGTGGTCTAACCGGTGATCTGGTGATGACTTTAATGCCGATCACTATGGCACAAAGGATGCGCCTTTAATTGGGGATGGTGTAGGTAATACTTGGGATAATACTGTGGTGGGGCCCCCCGGATTAATACTGCTGGTGAACCCCGCTAACACGTCCAGCAAAGTAATGTGTACTGCGCTCCGGTGTATGTGTGCGCTCTGGGTGTACAGTGTGGGGAAGGATACTCTCCTCGTCCTATGTGCCCGGTGTAGATCTATATCTCCCCGGTCGGTGGGGGGAAGATGTAACGTTCAGTGTCCGATGATCGCTTCTCCGGTACCGCTAGCTGCCCCCATGCGCCGCGGTAAGCCCGCCGCAGCCTCCCCGCTCCCCTATCTCATGCCGCACGTCCGGCTGGCTGCTCTTTGTCCCGGCTCTCTCCCCTCCTGCTCTCGCTGCTCTCGCTGCTGCTGGGGCTGCACTGCAGACACACATAATAAAGCCAGGCTGGGCTGGGGATGGAGCGGAGTCCCAGCAGGGGGATGTGAGGAGTGGAGTCCCGGCGGGGGAGCGCTCTGATCCCGCAGGGAGCCCCCGCACAGCCTGGGCTCAATCAGACAGTCAGAGACAACAGCACCGAGCTCTGGACAGCGCTGGAAATACAGGCTGAAGGAGGGGACGAGGCGGGCGGAGTTGTGGGGGAGGAGAGAGGGCACCGGCACTGGGGGTGATCGGGGAGAGGAAGGGTCACCGGAGGAATGTGGATGGAAGTCCGGGACATGGAGCGCCGGGATCACAGAGGAGAGGAAGCACAAAGAACGACCACATCGCCAATCGCTGCTTCTGGAGGGAGGAATCAACACACATTTCCAAATTCGTGACATTCCGTAATCACAACTGGATTTCCGGTGCTGCATCAAATGCACCGTTCCTATGAGTGCCAGGGAATGTGTGCCAGCAGACACAGGGATGCCCCCTTCTCACCACTGACAGCTACCTGCCCAGGTATGACTGCCATACACCACTGACAGCTACCTGCCCAGGTATGACTGCCATACACCACTGACAGCTACCTGCCCAGGTATGACTGCCATACACCACTGACAGCTACCTGCCCAGGTATGACTGCCATACACCACTGACAGCTACCTGCCCAGATATGAATGGCATACACCACTGACAGCTACCTGCCCAGATATGACTGCCATACACCACTGACAGCTACCTGCCCAGGTATGACTGCCATACACCACTGACAGCGACCTGCCCAGGTATGACTGCCATACACCACTGACAGCTACCTGCCCAGGTATGACTGCCATACACCACTGACAGCTACCTGCCCAGGTATGACTGCCATACACCACTGACAGCTACCTGCCCAGATATGAATGGCATACACCACTGACAGCTACCTGCCCAGATATGACTGCCATACACCACTGACAGCTACCTGCCCAGGTATGACTGCCATACACCACTGACAGCGACCTGCCCAGGTATGACTGCCATACACCACTGACAGCTACCTGCCCAGGTATGACTGCCATACACCACTGACAGCTACCTGCCCAGGTATGACTGCCATACACCACTGACAGCTACCTGCCCAGGTATGACTGCCATACACCACTGACAAGTACCTGCCCAGGTATACACCACTGACAAGTACCTGCCCAGGTATGACTGCCATACACCACTGACAAGTACCTGCCCAGGTATGACTGCCATACACCACTGACAGCTACCTGCCCAGGTATGACTGCCATACACCACTGACAGCGACCTGCCCAGGTATGACTGCCATACACCACTGACAGCTACCTGTCCAGGTATGACTGCCATACACCACTGACAGCTACCTGTCCAGGTATGACTGCCATACACCACTGACAAGTACCTGCCCAGGTATGACTGCCATACACCACTGACAGCTACCTGCCCAGGTATGACTGCCATACACCACTGACAAGTACCTGCCCAGGTATACACCACTGACAAGTACCTGCCCAGGTATGACTGCCATACACCACTGACAAGTACCTGCCCAGGTATGACTGCCATACACCACTGACAGCTACCTGCCCAGGTATGACTGCCATACACCACTGACAGCGACCTGCCCAGGTATGACTGCCATACACCACTGACAGCTACCTGTCCAGGTATGACTGCCATACACCACTGACAGCTACCTGTCCAGGTATGACTGCCATACACCACTGACAGCTACCTGCCCAGGTATGACTGCCATACACCACTGACAGCTACCTGCCCAGGTATGACTGCCATACACCACTGACAAGTACCTGCCCAGGTATACACCACTGACAAGTACCTGCCCAGGTATGACTGCCATACACCACTGACAAGTACCTGCCCAGGTATGACTGCCATACACCACTGACAGCTACCTGCCCAGGTATGACTGCTATACACCACTGACAGCTACCTGTCCAGGTATGACTGCCATACACCACTGACAGCAACCTGCCCAGGTATGACTGCCATACACCACTGACAGCTACCTGCCCAGGTATGAATAGCATACCCCACAGACAGCTACCTGCCCAGGTATGAATAGCATACCCCACAGACAGCTACCTGCGCAGGTATGAATGGCATACCCCACAGACCACTACCTACCAAAGTATGAATGGCACGCATAAATGACAGCTACCTGCCTAGGTTTGAATGGCACACAACACTGAGAGCTATGTGCCCAGGTACGAAAAGCACACAACACAGAGCTATCTACCCAGGTACAAAAAGCACACAACACTCAGAGCTATCTGCTCAGGTACAAATGGCACACAATAGGCAGCTACCTGCCAAGGTATGAATAGTATACACCGCAGGCAGCTACCTGCCCAGGTATGAATAGTATACCCCTCAGACAGCTACCTGCCCAGGTATGAATGGCATACACCACTGACAGCTACCTGCCCAGGTATGAATGGCATACACCACAGACAGCTACCTGCCCAGGTATGAATAGCATACCCCACAGACAGCTACCTGCCCAGGTATGAATAGTATACCCCTCAGACAGCTACCTGCCCAGGTATGAGTGGCATACACCACTGACAGCTACCTGCCCAGGTATGAGTGGCATACACCACTGACAGCTATGTGCCCAGGTATAAATGGCATACACTAACTGACAGCTATGTGCCCAGGTATGAATGGCATACACCACTGACAGCTACCTGCCCAGGTATGAATGGTACACACCCTTGACAGATACATGCTCAGGTACAAACACTACACACCACCAAAAACTTACTGCCCAGGTATGAATGCCACACAACATTGACAGCTCTCTTCTCAAATACACATCCACAGACAGCTACCTGCCCACTGAAAGTTACCTGCTTGGGTGTGAATGGTAAACACTATTGACAGCTTCATGCTTAGGTATAAATGCCACACACCACTGATAAGCTATCTGCCCAGGTACAAAATAGCCCACACCACCGAAAGCTACCTGCCCAGATGTGAATGGCACACATCACTGACAGCTACCCGCCCAACTATGAATGACACATACCTGCTCAGGGATGAATAGTACATGCCCACTGACTGCTACTTGCCCAAGTATAAATGCCACACACTACTGAGTACTACCTGCCCAGGTATGAATGGCAAGCACCACTAACAGCTACCTTATGGGGCAAAAATGAACAGCTACCTGCCCAAGTATGAATGGCAAATACAAATGCAACTTACCTGCTTAGGTATGAATCAAACAACATTGACAGCTAACTGCTCTACATGCTATAAATGCCACTCACCACTGACAACTACCTGATCAGGTATGAATAGTACATGCCTACTGACAGCTACCTGGCCAGGTATTAATGGCACTTACCCACTGACAGCTACCTACCCATTTTAGAAAAACTGCTACACACCCCACTGATAGCTACCTGCCCAGGTATGAATGGCACACAGCATTAATAGCTACCTGCCTAGGGTTGAATGGCACACACCACAGACAACTACATGCACAGCAATGAAAGGCACACACCACTTATAACTACCTGCTAAGGTATAAGAGACACACAACCAACAGCCACTTACTCAAGTATGAATGGCACACAATGGACAGCTACATGCCCAGGTATGAATGGTACACAAGGAATAGCTACCTGCTTGTATGATTGGCAAACAATGAAAAGCTACCTGTACCAGACATAAATAACACAAAAGGGACAACTACCTGTACCAGGTATGAGTGGTGAAAAAGGGACAGCTACCTGTTCAGGTGTGAATAGCAAACATTACAGACAGCCACCTGCCCAGGTATGAATGGCACACACAACTTACCACTACCTGCCAAAGTATGAATGGCACGCATAAAAGACAGCTACCTGCCTAGATTTGAATGGCACACAACACTGAGAGCTATGTGCCCAGGTACGAAAAGCACACAACACAGAGCTATCTACCCAGGTACAAAAAGCACACAACACTCAGTGCTATCTGCTCAGGTACAAATGGCACACAATAGGCAGCTACCTGCCCAGGTATGAATAGTATACAACGCAGGCAGCTACCTGCCCAGGTATGAATAGTATACACCGCAGACAGCTGCCTGCCCAGGTATGAATAGTATACACCACAGACAGCTACCTGCCCAGGTATGAATAGTATACAACACAGACAGCTACCTGCCCAGGTATGAATAGTATACACCGCAGACAGCTACCTGCCCAGGTATGAATAGTATACACAGCAGACAGCTACCTGCCCAGGTATGAATAGTATACACCGCAGACAGCTACCTGCCCAGGTATGAATAGTATACACCGCAGACAGCTACCTGCCCAGGTATGAATAGCATACCCCACAGACAGCTACCTGCCCAGGTATGAATAGCATACCCCACAGACAGCTACCTGCCCAGGTATGAATAGCATACCCCACAGACAGCTACCTGCCCAGGTATGAATGGCATACCCCACAGACCACTACCTACCAAAGTATTAATGGCTCACATAAATGACAGATACCTGCCTAGGTTTGAATGGCACACAACACAGAGCTATGTTCCCAGGTACGAAAAGCACACAACACAGAGCTATCTACCCAGGTACAAAAAGCACACAACACTCAGAGCTATCTGCTCAGGTACAAATGGCACACAATAGGCAGCTACCTGCCCAGGTATGAATAGTATACACCGCAGGCAGCTACCTGCCCAGGTATGAATAGTATACCCCTCAGACAGCTACCTGCCCAGGTATGAATAGCATACCCCACAGACAGCTACCTGCCCAGGTATGAATGGCATACCCCACAGACCACTACCTACCAAAGTATTAATGGCTCACATAAATGACAGATACCTGCCTAGGTTTGAATGGCACACAACACAGAGCTATGTTCCCAGGAACGAAAAGCACACAACACAGAGCTATCTACCCAGGTACAAAAAGCACACAACACTCAGAGCTATCTGCTCAGGTACAAATGGCACACAATAGGCAGCTACCTGCCCAGGTATGAATAGTATACACCGCAGGCAGCTACCTGCCCAGGTATGAATAGTATACCCCTCAGACAGCTACCTGCCCAGGTATGAATAGTATACACCGCAGGCAGCTACCTGCCCAGGTATGAATGGCATACCCCACAGACAGCTACCTGCCCAGGTATGAATAGCATACCCCACAGACAGCTACCTGCCCAGGTATGAATGGCATACACAACTGACCACTACCTGCCAAAGTATTAATGGCTCACATAAATGAGAGATCCCTGCATAGGTTTGAATGGCACACGACATTGAGGGCTATCTAGCCAGGTACGAATTGCACACAATGAACAGCTACCTGCCCAGGTATGAATAGCATACACCACAGACAGCTACCTGCCCGGGGTATGAATGGCACACACAACTGACTGCTACCTGTCAAAGTATGAATGAATAGCTAATTTAAATGACAGCTACCTGCCTAGGTTTAAATGACATACAACACTGAGAGCTATGTGCCCAGGTGTGAATTGCACACAATAGACAACTACCTGTCCTGGTATGATTGGCACAAAATTAAGAGCTACTTGTACGAGGTATGGATGGTACAAGAGAGACAGCTACCTCCTCAAGTATGAATGGCACACATCACAGACAGCTACCTGCCCAGGTATGAATGGCACATACAACTGCCAAAGTATGAATGGTCCACATAAATGACAGATACCTGCCTAGGTTTAAAAGGCACACAACACTGAGCTACAGTGCATCCGGAAAGTATTCACAGCGTTTCACTTTTTCCACATTTTGTTATGTTACAGCCTTATTCCAAAGGATTAAATTCATTATTTTCCTCAAAATTCTACAAGCAATACCCAATAATGACAATGTGAAAGATTTTTTTTTTTAAATCTTTCAAATTTATTAAAAATAAAAAACAAAAAAAAATCACATGTATATACTGTAAGTATTCACAATCTTTATCATGACGCAATTTTTTTTTTTTTACACCTGTAAAGGAAAATGCATAATGAGCTTGTATGCACAGCATACAAGCTCATTATGAAATACTTACCTTAGAACGAGGCGTCGGGAACTTACCTGGTCCACGCCGAGGGAGATGTCATCTTGCCTCGGCGTGTCTTCCGGGTATCGCGGCTCCAGCGCTGTGAGTGGCTGGAGCCGTGATGTCTCACTCCCGCGCATGCGCGCGGGAGACTTCGTTCCGGCGAGGCTCGGCGTCTGCCGAGCCTTCAGCCCGAGAATACCCTGTGCGCATGCGCCGCTGCTGTCAGCGGCGCATTGCGAGGGGAATATCTCCTAAACCGTAAAGGTTTAGGAGATATTTCTTTTACCTACAGGTAAGCCTTAGTATAGGCTTACATGTAGGTAAAAGTTTAAAAAATTACTTTACAACCACTTTAAGCGTGTTACTTGATCATCCCTGAGATGTTTCTACAACTTGATTGGAATCCACCTGTGGTAAATTCAGTTCATTGGACACGATTTGGAAAGGCACACACACCTGTCCATATAAGGTCCCACAGTTAACAGTGCATGTCAGAGCACAAACCAAGCCATAAGCACAGTGGCCTCCACAATCTGTAAATGGAAGAAGTTTTGAACCACCAGGACTCTTCCTAGAGCGGGTCGCCTGGCCAAACTGAGCGATCGGGGGAGACGGGCCTTATTCAGGGAGGTGACCAAGAACCCGATGGTCACTCTGACAGAGCTCCAGCATTTCTCTGTGGAGAGAGGAGAACCTTCCAGAAGAACAACCATCTCTGCAGCACTCCACCAATCAGGCCTGTATGGTAGAGTGACCAGACAGAACCCACACCTCAGTAAAAGGCACATGACAGCCAAACTGGAGTTTGCCAAAAGACACCTGAAGGACATGAGAAAAAAAATTCTCTGGTCTGATGAAACAAAGATTGAACATCATGTCTGGAGGAAACCAAGCGTCATGTCTGGAGGAAACCAAGCAACGCTCATCACCTGGCCAATACAATCCCTACAGTGAAGCATGGTGGTGGCAGCATCATGCTGTGGGGATGTTTATCAGTGGCAGGAACTGGGAGACTAGTCAGGATCAAGTGAAAGATGAATGCAGCAATGTACAGAGACATCCTTGATGAAAACCTGCTCCAGAGCGCTCTGGACCTCAGGAAAACAACAAAAACCGCTCAGGTGTGGATGTTCTCCAAGTGATGATCTCCTCCCAACAGCCAAGGGTGCAGGCAATGCAATTTCATGCAAAACAAAAGTTCAAGTCTTCTGGACAGCAGCACTCCATTAAAAGCCTTTATGTAAAAAATTTTAAAAATCCAAATAACACACAGCAAGTCACAAAGTCCTGGTCAAAGCTGACGCGTTTCACGCTAAGAAAGTGTGAAACACGTTGACCTCAGACTGGGGCAAAGATTCATCTTCTAACAGGACAACGACCCTAAACACACAACCAAGAGATTTGAAAATGGCTGTTCACTGACGCTCCCTATTCAAACAGATAGAGCTTGAGAGGTCCTGCAAAAAAGTATGAGAGAAACTGCCCAAAAATAGGTGTGCCATACTAAAAAAGACTTGAGGCTGTAATTGGTGCTAGAGGTGCTTCAACAAAGTATTGAGTAAAGGCTGTGAATACTTATGTACATGGGATTTTTTCGTTTTTTATTTTTAATAAATTTGCAAAGATTTCAAACAAACTTCTTTCAGGTTGTCATTATGGGGTATTGTTTGTTGAATTTTGAGGAAAATAAACAAATTGAATCCATTTTGGAATAAGGCTGTAAATAACTAAAAGCGCTATTTTGATCATTATGTGCAGGAGATCATGTTTTCGTCTATGTGCCCGAAGCCTTGTTTCATCAACTGGAGGCAGAGTGGTCTAAAGGCTATAGCTGCGCTATGTGGGAGAGGAGACTACATCCCCGAACACCTCAAGAGCTTCTGGCACCAAAATGAACACATACAATAGAGGCAGAGTTCCACTGTTTCTACAAGGAATATAGTGGCGGCCTGTCAATAAGGGGGCAGGGGTAATGCCACCCCCCCCTCCAAAGTTTTAACATGTTAAAAACTGTTACTCAATTATATACAGTATATTACCATTTATTATGAAAAATAAAAAACTGTTCATATTTATTTGTTCGTTCATGTGTGTGACCGGTAGGGGGCGCCGGACTAATGGGTGTCCATTAGGTCCTTAAACTTTTGAAAAGCATGTGATTTGAGGCTGAGCTCTAATTGGCTTGTTTCAGATTGTCCTCGGGGTGCAGAGCACTGGGCCTGAACCCTCCAACTTTTGATTTTAGCGAATCAACATTGTTTTTATATTTTTGGTCTCATGTGATTGGACGGTTCTCAACACGTAGGGCGGGGCTTTGAGCATCATCGCATCACTTTCGATTTCTGACTTCTCTTCCCGTGGAACGCAAGGCACCCCAGGCACGCTGTGTATTGCATGAGATGCAATTGTTTCTTCTACATCGATGTAAGTGAGTGGTTGTTTGCGCCCCCCCCAAAAAAAATGTAAGCACCAGCCACCACTGGTCTGCTAGCACATTTACATGGATAGGGTGGAAATCATCAAGCCTGGCTGCCTCTACCCTACCATTCACTACTGGGAAGTCTGTATACAGGTATCTCCCGCATCATGACTTTTATGTTTGAATTACTTTTTGTGTTGTTTGTTTGCTGAATGTTAAAGCTTTGCACTGTACCTTTTGCACTGTAATTTGCCATATGTTATGTTTCTATATGGTACACTTTTTGCTGTAATATTTTTTTTTTTTTTTATGACTGGGGACGGTTTGTGATAGAGGAGGGGGATGTGTAGGCAGGTTGCCCACTGTATTGTATGTTTTAGTTAGCTACTTGGCTGCCCAGGTCAGAGGGAAGAAGGGGTTAATATTTCTTGCCACCTTCCCTGATCAGGCTTTTTCTGGGGCCCAGCCTCCCTCCTGTGAGATATAAAAGGGAAGAGGTTCGGCTCCCAGGCAGGTAGAGAGTGGGCATGTGAATGGGAACCTTGCAGAAGCTTGCTGGGACCTGTAGTCCACCTAAGAAGAACCAATTTTACAGGACCCCAGTGACTATGGACACCTCTACTTGAGTTCTTCCAGTAATGGACTTTAGTCAAAAGGACTTCACCTTTGCAGGTACACTGGGGCAGCCACAGTTAAGCCTGGTACACAAAGGTAGCTTTTTTTCACTTAACCCAGCGAACTGAATGAAAAAAAAAACTGAGGAGCTTGCTTTACTAACTATGCAATGTTAGTACAGCGATCTCCCTACTGAGCTATTGTGTTCTGACTGACAGGGGGACTGCGCCCACCAGGCAGCGCTCACAGCCGTTGACTGCAAGCACTGATTGGATGCCAGTCAGCTGCTGGTTTTCCAGCATGCCTGTTCGACAAATGCCAGACGTTAGGCCTGCTTCTTTCGGACAGGCTGCTGTACACCCGGGCTGAATATCGTCTGGTTCAACAGAAACCGGCCAATATTCGGCCCATGTGTACCAGCCTTTAGGTGTAGTTAGGAAATGGATGTTTATTCATGTTCTGCTGAATTTTCATTAAAAGTTCTTTCAACTGCTCTCAGCCTGGTCTGAAGTCATTCAAGGGGTGCATGTTGGGTCTTGGTGTATTCCTAAAGAATCTTGGTCTGTAATAGCACTATGTAATACACACTATGTATGTGTAACACCGCTACAAAAGGTTACCTCACAAGGCAAAGAAGAGGAGGGAGTTACCATGGGTAACCTAAAGGAAGCAATATATCACACAGAACTGGCAGTTAGTGTGTGAGTCTGTGCTCACTGGCAGCTATAAGGTGGACCATAAGGGATCAATAACAGGTGGATTGGGATAGCACACAGTCACCGGGCAGCTCCTCAGCAGGAAATGGGAGTTCCCTCAGACACAAACAAAAACAGCAGAAAGAGGGCGCCTGGGTCAGTGCGATAGTAAACAACAAGTAACACTTTATTCAAATACACTTACATAAAATTATCCTGCAAGCTACACACAGGGTGGATTTGGATCACCAATCAAACAGCCAGCCGTCACAAGGGATGAGAAGACCACTGTGGGGATAAGGTCAGACCCGCCGTATGGAGGAATATAACTGGCTGTGTCTCCAGCTCTCACAGAGCTAGCAACAGACCAAATCAGGCCGGGCGGGCTGCAACGTGTTTCTGAAACACTGCCTCCTTCTTTAGGCAAACCCACCCCCCTCTTGTGGGGAAAATTTATACTGTCTGGACGAAATAAAAAAACAGCCAGCCAATCAGCACAGAGACCGGGCGTGGCTAGTCGCCCGATCAACAGGGCAATACTAGCTGGCTTTTACAGCTACGATCAAATCTCCAACGTGTGTGACTGTCATAGCATGGCACAACAGTAACCATAGGCGTGTGCAGCCTATTACATTAGGGTGTGCACCCCAAAGCTCAAACACACATGTATGTGTATATATATTATATATATATACACATACACACATGCATGCTTTTAGAAATAAATTGGTACATGTGCACAGGTTTTTTTGCTCAGTTTGCTAGCTGACAGGTTCTTGCACCTATACAAGCGATTTGGATGCAAATGCAAGGATCCCCCTTGCGGGGACGTTGTATTCTGGCAGCGGGGACTCTCCACTGTCAGTATACACTGATTAGTGCTGCAGCCGATTTGCTGCAAGCTGCTAGTTGAACAAGGTTTCAGGCTGGGTTTACACTTATGCGAATTGGGGTTTCCCCCACATCAAATTTGCATGGTAGGAGATTGTGACCGGCTCACTTCACATATCTCTGCTGCGGCTCCGGTGCAAATTGCACAGGGGTCCTGTGCATCTTTTGGTCCGTTTCAGGTTCTAATTCAGTCCAAAAAATTCAGGTTGAAATCGGACCTGGCACAGTGAATGGAGATGCACCGGACCCCTGCTGTGAGCCACATGCGACAATAGTGTGAACCCAGCCTTAAAGCGGAGTTCCACCCAAAAGTGGAACTTCCGCTTTTCGGAACCCTCCCCCCCTCCGGTGTCACATTTGGCACCTTTCAGGGGGGAGGGGGGTGCAGATACCTGTATAAAACAGGTATTTGCACCCACTTCCGGGCATAGACTCCTGTGGGAGTCACGCCACTTCCCGTCCCCGCGCTGTCTCCTGGGAAACACACTGGTCCCAGGAGAGAGTAGGGACCAGTAGGAATGTGCCGCGCTACTCGCGCAACCCGCAAGGCTTTACTTCCTGATCCCCTCTCCGAGAATGGCGGCGGGGGCAGCAGAGAGACGAACGATTGCTCATCTTCTGCTGCCGACATCGCAGGTGCGCTGGACAGATAAGTGTCCATTTATTAAAAGTCAGCAGCTGCTGGCTTTTATATATTTTTTTCGCTGGACCTCCGCTTTAAGCAGTCCTGTTTAAGAGAAGCTGATCTAATGATTGGCTTCTGTCTTACAGAGATGCATTGAAATTTAGCCAGTTCCTGCTGAACTGGACAATTCTCAATCTGTGTGTACCCAGCTTTACTTTCTCCAGCAGGCGTCCTCCACTGCTGTGACTTTTCCCCTTCAGCTCCAATGTAAATTACTGGTTGTGGTCACACTCCAGCTTCCCCAGTATACCATACAGGGTTAATGTCCCTGTATGGTGTAGCGCCCTCCCCAAAAGGTTGGGACGCTATTTAAAATATAGAGGGATGTCTGAGCCAGTAGTTGGGCTCAGACGGGTGAATTGCATTGAAATTTACCTCTGTTCTAGCTGTGGTTTGCCCGATAGCATTTTCCCTTATTGCCTGTAGGTGGCGTTACCACCTCAGGCACCTGTTGGAACACGGGCAAACTATGGTGCATTGAGTGACCCTTCTCGGCGGCAGTACAGTGGGAGTGGTCGACCCACTGTGCCTGCTGGGAGGGGATACTTAAGGGGAAGACGCCATTGGTTGGGGTCCACCTTCGCCCCACAGCCCTCCGGGCACGAGGTGTGTGTGTG
This sequence comes from Rana muscosa, assembly GCA_029206835.1. NCBI lineage: Eukaryota > Metazoa > Chordata > Amphibia > Anura > Ranidae > Rana > Rana muscosa. Next base: position 49,260,553 of record CM055119.1, read on the forward strand.
TGTGTGGTTCTGGTCTCGGGGCCACGTTGGCAGAGGCTGTATCGCTATCCAGTGGGCCCAGCTAGTCTGGCTGGGGCCTGCATACTGAGAGGGGATCCCAAGCTGTCCATCCAAATGGGAGGAAGCTGTCTTGATGAAGGAGACCAGGGGAGGACCTGCCCTGGAGGAGACCAGCAAAGTGCTGCTGTCTCGGGCGAGGCCTGGCAAATTTATTGAGGAGGGATCCACTATACTACAAGCCCTGCAGTTCGCCGGATTGGCTTAAAGGCTCCTTAAATGTATGGCTGGAAGTTTGGGACTTTGAAATCCTGTGGCAGAGGATTCCTGGACTATCCGTTTGCTCAACTTAAAAAGGTCTGTGGCAGAGACTTTATTCACTTCAAAAGGTCTGTGGCAGAGACCCATTTCATCTTGGGCAGTCTGTGGTAGAGACTGCCCCGTTGCTGATTCGTGTGTCTTCCCGGCTGTTAGGCCATGTGAGAGGGGACTATCCGGGTGACCAATACCCACTCTAAACACTGAGAGTGGTAAGTGACTGTGAGCTGATATTTTTGGCTAGTATTGCTGAGTGCCTGAACCTTCCCCTACTCTTCTATACCTTCTACTTTCTCAACGTTTACTGCATACGAAAATAAAGCCTAACTGTTTGAGGTTTTACATCTGTGTGGACATTACTACAGACTTTCCTACCCGGCCAACGAAGCTGAAGAGGCAACGTGCAAAACCCATAATTAACCAGCGGCCCTCTAGGGGGTATTGCAACAATGGTATGAGATGATGTCAAGGCTTTGGGTGAAGGAAGACAACTTGGAATCAGGTAAGACCACTTTCACACTGAGACATTTTACAGGCCTTTTAGCGCTAAAAATAGCGCCTGTAAAGAGCCTCTCCTGTCACCTTAGTGTGAAAGCCCTAATGCTTTCACACTGGAGCGGTGCGCTTGCAGGACGTTAGAAAAAGTCCCTCAACTAGAATCTTTGGGGCGATTTAGGAGTGGGGAATACACCACTCCCAAAATGCCCCGCCATTGAAATCAATAGCCAACGCTGCTGAAGCGCCTGCAAAGCGATTAGGCAGCGACCAGCGCCTTATGCCCCATACACACGATCGTTTTTCTTGCCATTTTTTTTCTTGCCGTTTTTCACGTCGTTTTTTTTCATGTTTCCTCTCAAGCCTGTCTTGCGTACACACGATCATTTTAAAAAACGATCAAGCAAAGCGCAGTGACGTACAACACGTACGACGGCACTATAAAGGGGAAGTTCCGTTCGAATGGCGCCACCCTTCATGTTAGTAAAGTTTGTTGAGCGACGATTCGCTCTTTTCAGTCTCGTGCTTTTCAGTCCGTGACTGCGTGACGAATGTGCTATCTCCATTACGAACGCTAGTTTTACCAGAACGAGCGCTCCTGTCTCATACTTGATTCTGAGCATGCGTGTTTTTTTTCACGTCGTTAAAGCATACACACTATCGTTTTTCACGTCGTTAAAAAAAACGACATGAAAAACGACATGAAAAAAGAGAGCATGTTCGAAATTTTTAATGGCCGTTTTTCACGTCGTTAAAAATGCTCTGGAGCCTACACACGATCATTTTTAATGGCCATTTTTTTAATGGCATTTTTAACGGCATGAAAAACGATCGTGTGTATGGGGCATTAGTGTGAAAGTGCCCTAAGTGAAAAAGGATACCCCCTCCTCCCTCCACACTGCATGGATGAAAATTCACTTTCCTGAAGTTGGGCTGTATTATTAAATCACATTCCTTGCTGTTTATGCTAACATTTTTTGATAGGACTTCAGAGGTGCTACATAAATGTATTCCACATATATATACTATATCTTATTAAAAAAAAGAATGATTTTAATAAGATATAGTGTGAATGTTGAATACATCTATGTAACAGAAGTCACAGTAATTCTTAAGCCCCGTACACACGATCGGTTTGACTGATGAAAACCGTCCGATGGATGGTTTTCATCAGACCAACCGATCGTGTATGGTACCCATCGGTCTTTTTTCCATCGGTTGTAAAAATAGAACTTGTTTTAAAATTTTCCGATGGATAAAAAACCGATGGGAATTTCCGATCGTCTATGGGCAAGTCCATCGGTTAAAAAACCCACGCATGCTCAGAATCAAGTCGACGCATGCTCAGAAGCATTAAACTTCATTTTTCTTGGCTCATCGGAGTGTTTTACGTCACCGCGTTTGGAACGGTCGGTTTTTTGACTGATGGTGTGTGGCCAAGACTGATGAAAAACAGTTTCATCGGATTTCCAATGGACAAATCCATCGGACAAAAATCCATAGGTTATCCGATCGTGTGTACAGGGCTCTATCCTATTTAAAGTGGTAGTAAACCCAAAATTTTCACTTTGCATTTCATAGGGGGTGATTTACTAAGAACACTGCGCTACACCGGTTCACACCTTAATTGGTGCGCCGGATAAATCATTGATTGGGCGTGTGAACCGTCGCACGCAGACGCGCAATGTGATAGTAAATAAAAAAATCTTAGCATTAGGGATTTTATCATTACTATCAGCGGCGTTTCTGTCTCTATTCAAAATCAATGTTTCCCTATGGGAGCCCATTGATTTGAAAAGAGGTCGCACCAGAAGTCGGATCAAGATGATCCGACTTGCGGGGCGACTTGTGTGCAGAAAACCTTGAAGGGGAACCCCGCGAAAATGTAAAACATTTTTTGCGTGAGGTTCCCCCCAGGACGATATCAGACCCTTCGTTCTGGTATGGATCTTGAGGGGAAGCCCCCACACCAAAAAAAATGGCGTGGGGGTTCCTCCAGGATCCATACCAGACCCTTATCAGAGCATGCAGGCCGGTCAGGAAAGGGGGCGAGCAAGCGCCCCCCCTCCTGAACCGTACCAGGCCGCATGCCCTCAACATGGGGGGTGGGTGCTTTGGGGCAGGGGGGCGCCCTGCGGCCCCCCCACCCCAAAGCGCCTCTTCCCCATGTTGATGGGGACAAGGGCCTCTTCCCGACAACCCTGGCCATTGGTTGTCGGGGTCTGCGGGCGGGGGGTTTATCGGAATCTGCGAGCCCCTTTTAATAAGGGGGCCCCCAGATCCCGGCCCCCCACCCTATGTGAATGAGTATGGGGTACATCGTACCCCTACCCATTCACCTGGTGGGAAAAAAATGTCAAAAAAAAAACACACTACACAGGTTTTTAAAGTAATTTATTAGGCACCCGGTAACCCCGCCCCCGTATGACGTCACAGTCCCGGGGAATGATGGGATTGTGACATCATATGGGGGCTGGGTACGGGTGGCATCACCCGGTGACCATGCCTATATAAGTCGTTGCGCTCCGCGAACACGGAATTATAGCGGCAGAGAGCATCGAGGCAACATCGGGAGGTGAGAAGAGGGAAGAAAACGACGATGAAGACCGGGCCCCCCCTAGCAAAAGAGCTGGACGAAGATAGCGGAGGCGTCCCGGCAGAAGGAAGAAGGCACCGGAGAGCAGGAGAAGAACCAGAGAGCATGGAGACGACACCGGAGAGCAGAAAAAGAGGCCCCCGAAGTCGGAAGAGAACCCCCGAAGTCGGAAGAAGACCCCCGGAGCTGCCTTATAAATTACTTTAAAAACCTGTGTAGTGTGTTTTTTTATTGACATTTTTTTTCCACCAGGTGAATGGGTAGGGGTACGATGTACCCCATGCTCATTCACATAGGGTGGGGGGCCGGGATCTGGGGGGCCCCTTTTAAAAGGGGCTCGCAGATTCCGATAAGCCCCCCGCCCGCAGACCCTGACAACCAACGGCCAGGGTTGTCGGGAAGAGGCCCTTGTCCCCATCAACATGGGGACGAGGTGCTTTGGGGTGGGGGGGCCGCAGGGTGCCCCCCTGCCCCAAAGCACCCACCCCCCATGTTGAGGGCATGCGGCCTAGTACGGTTCAGGAGGGGGGGTGCTTGCTCGCCCCCTTTCCTGACCTGCCGGGCTGTGTGCTTGGATAAGGGTCTGGTATGGATCCTGAGGGAACCCCCACGCCAATTCTTTTTGGTGTGGGGGCTTCCTCTCAAGATCCATACCAGACCGAAGGTATCATCCTGGGGGGAACCTCACGCAATTATTTTTTTACATTTTCACGGGGTTCCCCTTCAAGGTTCTCCGCACACGAGTCGCCCCGCAAGTCGGATCATCTTGATCCGACTTCTGGTGCGACTTCTATTCAAATCAATGGCTCCCTTGGGAACCTATATAAAGAATGTTTCAATAAATTAAAACTTGACTTTTATATATTTAGTTTGTTTCCAGTAACATTTGGTTTTTGGTGCAATTTGTGTTTATCAGCATTTTGACTGTTTAATGTTTGGTTATAAGGTTCTCTAGTTTCATCTTATGGTGGAGTTTAGAGACTTTTTAACTGTTTTTTTCACTGCAGGATATATCTACATATCATAGGTGGGATGGTTGTCTCATCTAAGCGCTGTTAGTTTTAATTTATTGAAACATTTTTTTATATAGTTTACGTGCACGTTATAATAGCAGCTTAATTGCAGGTCATTCACATATATATCTTTGAGCGCTAGGATCAGATTCACTTAGGTTTTTTCTGATACTTTTACATACTCCCATAGGGAACCATTCATTTTGAATGGAGAAATAAAAACGCGGCTGAAAGCTAGTGCGGGGAAACGTTACATTGAATTCAATGGAAAACGCGTTTAACTTAGTTTTTCAGAAAGCAAAAAAATGCGTTCAGACGCCAAAGATTTCCATGTTTCAGACGCCAAGCGGCGGTACCGGCGTTAAGCCGCATTTTTCGTTTATAAGCGTTTTTAAATGTGACCTATTTTTTTACATAGAAAAACTCAAAAATGATGGCAAATGATGAAAAAACATTAAAAATATATATTAAAAAAATGTAATTGCTTGCATTGCATTGTGGACAATCCACAACTTGTGGCATGTGACGTGGCCAGGTGACGTGGCAGGTGACGTGGCAAGTGGACAATCCACAACTTGTGGCAGGTGATTTGGCAAGTGACACGCTAAATACAAGTACACTGCTGCTCTCTCAGCTGCTGCTACTCACTCTGGTCTCACAAAATGGCTGAAATGGTTAATAATACTGTTTTTTGAGCTTAGGGAGGGTCCTTATGGTGTTTCCTAACTAAACGCATATAGACGCAAACGCGGCATGCAAACGCAGCAAAACGCGCGTTTATAAATGCCGGTTTCAACCTTAGTTCAGAAGACTTTGCACCAGCGTCCCGTGTACATGGGGCCTAAAAACGGCTATGCCATTTACAGCTCAAAAAAGCCATGGTGGGCACGAGGCCATAGGCTAACATGGAGAGCCGTTTGTAAGCTGCAAAAAACGCTCAAACAAGCGACTGTAAAAACGTCTGTGTGCATGTAGCCTTATATTAACCACTTGCTTACTGGGTACTTAAACCCCCTCCCTGCCCAGACCAATTTTCAACTTTCAGCGCTGATGCACTTTGAATGACAATTGCGCAGTCATACAACACTGTAACCAAATTACATTTTAATATGTTTTTTCACACAAATAGAGCTTTCTTTTCGTGCTATTTGATCACCTCTGCGTTTGTTTTTTTTCTATAAATACAAAAGACCGAATAAAAAAAAAAATATTAGGATATTTTGTTTGAAAATTTAGAAAAAAGGTAATTTTTCTCCTTCTTTGATGTACACTGATGAGACTGCACTGCTGGGCACCGATGGGCTGCACTGATGGGCACCGATAAGGCGGCAAGGGTGGGCACTGAGAGGTGGCATTGCTAGTTGGCACTGAGAAGTGGCACTGCTAGGTGGCAATGATAGTTGACGGACTCCCGGCAATTGAGGACCGTGCTGTGGCCGTCGATCAGCTATAGCGCTGATATCAAGTGGTTAAAGAGGGTCTAAATCGGCCATTGACATGCATCACAATTGAACTTAGGAATGTGTCTTTGCAATGTTAAACTAAATGAAATCCTTTCTTATTTTTGCTTGGAGATAGAGTCCAGAGGGATTAGAAGTCTGGACAGTTTTTGGGGATGTCTGCACCCCTGATAGGGTGAAGACAACTCCCAAATTTGGCCACTTTATCCTTCCAAATTATTCACTTCCTGTCACATAGCCACACAGAAAGTGAGGGTAAATCCCTACCAATGTCTTTCCTTGGGGACACACAGGTCAATCTAAATAGTTTCCCCATTATGTACATTGCACTCCAGTATTTTGCTGGGTACATCCCAAATTATTAGGTATCTTGGACTTTGGGGTTTATTTAATAAAGGCAAATCCACTTTGCACTACAAGTGCACTTGCTGGATATCCGAGGGGGACATGCAAGGAAAAAAAAAAAAAACACCATCTTTGATTCTACATGAATGGATGTTAAAATCACCAGATTTTCAGCAACTACACTTGTACTGCAGAGTGGATTTGCCTTTACTAAACCCCAAACTACCTAATGATTTGGGGTGTACACAACAAAGTGCTAGAGTGTAATTTGCTTAATGGGGACACTAGTTAGATTGATCTGTGTGTCCCCAAGAAAATACTGTAACGGCACCCCAATAATACGAAAGGGGGAACGCCGTTTAGATCTCTTCCCTCTCCTAGACACAAATTCACTGCCGATCCTCCACAGCCAGACGACCACTTACCATAGGAATTTATCCTTCTGAAAGAACGAGACGCACTCTGTATCTTTCAGGGATAGACTTACTTTATTGCCAAAAACATTGTAACCTTTATACACATCCAATACTGCATTAAAGCGGTAGTAAACCCACCCACATCAATACTATATTCATAATATTCTGAAAGGCAAATTAATTATGAATCGAATGACCACTTTGTGTATATATAAAAATGTTAGCTTACTGCATATATTCTTAATCATCCAAACGTTATTTCAGCATATTCGCCAGCGCCATCTTCACTGTGGTCTTCTGCGTCTGAATCTCTCTGTATTTCCGCCCACAGAACATCCTTCTCTCCTTCTCTCGATAATCCTGCACATGCGCACTAGTAAAGAGATATTCAAGCCTCTTTGTTTTCCGGTTACTACGGAAACGAATAGAAAATAATCACAGCGTGCTTCAGAAAAGAGTGACAATACCTCCGGGAGCACGCTGTGTAATGAAATTGTTTTAAGGCAGCTTGCAGTGCTTGTAATTTGCGCCGTCTGTCTCTCCTGTATCATGTGACGTACAGGTCACATGGTAACCATGATGCTCATGCATGAATTCTGTTGAAGTATCGCGGGATGTCGGGGCTGACGTCTAAAACAGGAAATGACGCAGCCCCGACATGGACACTGAATCATTATGGCAGGGTCTCAGCTTGCCGGAATGAAGGAGGATACGGCGCATGCGCAGAGGACGTAATGACTGAGAAAATATCGATAACACGAACAGGAGGCAAGTACAGCAAAAATTACTCATGGCAATTTATTGTTGATAAAAAACTACTAAATGATATGCAAAGACAAAATTTGGGGTTTACTACCGCTTTAATCTAAAATGAACAATGGTCCAGCTCCACCCACAACATAACAAGACCCAATACACATTTGACAGTAGGCTAGCTTTTGTCTCCCACTACCCATCTCTTAGAAGGCAACAGCTAATCCCTTTATGTTTAAATAACTATGCATGACCTTTATATTCACCAGACTGTCTGTTACTTTACAATACACACAAGGACAGACTTAATTTCCCCAATCCACATCACCACAAACAATGAACAGGTCTTTTAGAAGCTGTGATTCATTAGCATTACACTAGGCAGACAGGTGATTGAGGCTGAACACATCAGTATCTCTCAATTAACCTGTTGAGTTCAGAATCAGTAAATAGTCCTTTACAGATATCCTTGGGAATATGGTGGATAAATATTACATTTTAGGTGGTCCAAGATATATTTCTTAATGTCCATGGTTTCCTGGCTCACCCTGTGTCCAAAGTGACCCTCCTGTCACAAATACATTGGTAGGGTTTTCCTCCCCTAAACTTCCTGTTTAGCTGTGTGACAGGAAGTGAAGCCAAATTTACTAAAAGGGACACAAAGCCCAACCTAAAAGCAGGGGTTCGAACACTTACTTGGTTTCCCTCAAAATGCCCACAATTAGAATAGCATTGCCTTGAGCTATTTTTAAGTGCAGTGCTCTAAATCAGTGCTTCTCAAGTACCTCCAACAGGCCATGTTTGCAGGTTTTCCTTGATCTTGCACATGTGCTTTAAATCACAGTCAATGGTTTGGTATTTTGGACAGAAATTCTCGATAAGATAAATACACAAAACACATCCTGTTGGGGGTACTTGAGGACCGAGGCTGAGAACCACTGCAATAAAAAGGAAAATTGAATACTTACCGCTCTGTATTTTTCATTTCCTGGTGACTATCCATGGCAGCCAGGGATGAGCCAAACACCCCCCTGTTCGGTTCGCACCAGAACCTGCGAACAGACAGAATGTTCGCGTGAACTTTAGAACCCTATTAAATACAATGGACTCGAACGTTCGAAATCTAAAGTGCTAATTATAAAGGCTTATATGCAAGTTATTGTCCTAAAAAGTGTTTGGGGACCCGGGTCCTGCCCCAGGGGACATGTATCAATGCAACATTTTTTTTTTTTAAATGACATTTTTACGGGAGCAGTGATTTTAATAATGCTTAAAATGAAACAATAAAAGTGAAATATTTCTTTAAATTTCGTACCTGGGGGGTGTGTATGATATGCATGTGAAGTGGCGCATGTTTCCCGTGCTTAGAACTGTCCCTGCATAAAATGTCATTTTTGAAGGAAAAAAAGTCATTTAAAACTCAATGAATTGTCGGCTCCCGGCAATACATACAAAAGTCATTGATAAAAATAAAAAAAAAGCGTGGGGGTCCCCCAGGATTCAATTACCAGGCCCTTCAGGTCTGGTATAGATATTAAGGGGAACCCCGCCGCAAATTTAAAAAAAAATGCGTGCGGTTCCCCCAAATATCCATACCAGGCCCTTCAGATCTGGCATGGATTTTAAGGGGAACTCCACCCCAAATGTAAAAAAAAATGGTGTGGGGTCCCCCCAAAAATCCATACCAGACCCTTATCTGAGCACGCAATCTGGCAGGCCGCAGGAAAAGAGGGGGGGACGAGAGAGCGCCCCCCCCTCCTGAACCGTACCAGGCCACATGCCCTTAACATGGGGAGGATGTCCCCATGTTGATGGGGACAAGGGGACAAGGGCCTCACCCCCACAACCCCACAAAGGACTTTTCCAAGGTGTGTGTGTGTTTTTTTTTTTTTTTTACACTTTCTTCGTGAAATGGTAGGGGTACAATGTAGCACTTACCAATTCACATAGGGGGGGGCCGGGATCTGGGGGTCCCCTTTGTTAAAGGGGTCTTCTAGATTCCGATAAGCCCCCCGCCCGCAGACCCCCACAACCACCGGGCAAGGGTTGTGGGGGTGAGGCCCTTGTTCCCATCAACATGGGGACATCCTCCCCATGTTGAGGGCATGTGGCCTGTTACGGTTCAGGAGGGGGGGCGCTCTCTCGTCCCCCCTCTTTTCCTGCGGCCTGCCAGGTTGCGTGCTCGGATAAGGGTCTGGTATGGATTTTTGGGGGGACTCCACGCCATTTTTTTTTAAATTTGGGGTGGAGTTCCCCTCAAAATCCATGCCAGATCTGAAGGGCCTGGTATGGATATTTGGGGGAACCGCATGCATTTTTTTTTTTTTTTTGCGGTGGGGTTCCCCTTAATATCTATACCAGACCTGAAGGGCCTGGTAATTGAATCCTGGGGGACCCCCACGCTTTTTTTTTAATTTTTTTTTTATCAATGACTTTTGTATGTATTGCCGGGAGCCGACAATTCATTAATAGCCGCGAGTGAGTTTTAAATGACTTTTTTTCCTTCAAAAATGACATTTTATGCAGGGACAGTTCTAAGCACGGGAAACAAGCGCCACTTTACAGACATATTATACACACCCCCTAGGTACGAAATTTAAAGGAATATTTCACTTTTATTGTTTCACTTTAACCACTTAACGACCGCTCACTGTATATATACGTCGGCAGAATGGCACCGACAGGCACAATCACGTAGAGTGTACGTGATTGCCTTTTGTATAGTTGGGGGGTCCAATCAGACCCCCCTCCTATACAGTGAGCGGTGGCTAAGTGTCCGGGAGCGTTCCGGGATGAGGGGGCAGCCATTCGTTTCTGGCCACCCCCTCGCGATCGCTCCCGGCGAATGGAAATGCCCCCTCTGTCTGTATCAGACAGAGGGAGCAGGAGGAAGTGTCATCTCTGGTGCGGCGCTCACATATACCGAGCGCCGTACAAGAGAAGACATCAGGTCAGTGCACACAACACTACACTGACACCAGGACACATAGGGACATAAATCGCCCCCCCAGACACCCCAGATCACCCCCCAGATCACCCCCCCAGCCCCCAGTCATAGTGTCACTGATTGCAGTGACCATTTATTTAGTGATCACTGCAATCAGTGACATTTGTGACTGTAAAAGTGTCACCAAAGTTTAGTCTTAGGTCCAGTGTAGCCCCCTAACACCCCCTAATAAAGGTTTAACCCCCTTGATCGCCCCCCAGGTAACCCTTTCACCCCCTATCACCACTGTCGCTAAGCGATCGTTTTTCTAAACGCTGTCTTAGTGTCGGTGATGCAGATCGGTAGCCAGTAATTTTTTTTAGGTTCGCCGCAGGTTTTTATAGCGTCAGGTACCCCCATATATTATCTAATAAAGGGTTACCTGGGGGGCGATCAAGGGGGTTAAACCTTTATTAGATAATATATTGGGGTACCTGACGCTATAAAAACATGCGGCGAACCTAAAAAAAATTACTGGCTACCGATCTGCATCACCGACACTAAGACAGCGTTTAGAAAAACGATAGCTTAGCGACAGTGGTGATGGGGGTGAAAGGGTTACCTGGGGGGCGATCAAGGGGGTTAAACCTTTCACCCCCATCACCACTGTCGCTAAGCGATCGTTTTTCTAAACGCTGTCTTAGTGTCGGTGATGCAGATCGGTAGCTGGTAATTTTTTTTAGGTTCGCCGCAGGTTTTTATAGCGTCAGGTACCCCCATATATTATCTAATAAAGGTTTTAACCCCCTGATTGCCCCTAGTTAACCCTTTCACCAGTGATCACCATATAAGTGTTACGGGTGACGCTGGTTAGTTAGTTTGCTTTTTATAGTGTCAGGGCACCCGCCGTGTATATAACCCAATAAAGGTTTAACCCCCTGATCGCCCGGCGGGTGATATCAATTAGGTTTTAGCGTCAGAGAGGGTCTGAGTCACACCCCAGGCAGCGTCAGGTTAGTACCAGTAACGCGAACACCCACGCGTGAAGCATACACCCCCCTTAGTGGTATAGTATCTGAACAGATCAATATCTGATCTGATCAGATCTATACTAGCGTCCCCAGCAGTTTAGGGTTCCCAAAAACGCAGTGTTAGCGGGATCAGCCCAGATACCTGCTGGCACCTGCGTTTTGCCCCTCCGTCCAGCCCAGGCCACCCAAGTGCAGTATCGATCGATCACTGTCACTTACAAAACAAAAACACACATAACTGCAGCGTTCGCAGAGACAGGCCTGATCCCTGCGACTCCAGTGCTGTAGGAGGTGATTTCACCACCACAGTTAAAAAAAAAAAGCAAATATGCCGAAGCATTGGGGCAGCAGGGGCGGAGGAGCGATTTTGCTCCTAATGCCGCGTACATACGGTCGAAATTTCGACGGAGGCTTGCCCGTGGAAAAGTCCGACCATGTGTGTGCGGTATAACTTTTTTTGCGGGAGGATGCCCCCATGCTTCGGCATATATAAATGGTGCGTGTATGCCCATCATTGGAAGTGGGTGGATGAAGGGCGGTATTCTAATGGTGGGCATACCCACCGATCAATCTCTTTTTTCGTTCAGCCAACTGGCTGCATGAAAAAAAAAGATTACAATACATGTCCAACAAGGACCAGCAACGTACTAGTATGTTGCTGGACTTTGAATGTTTATACCAGAATGATGCCTGCGGGTTTAGGTATCATCTTGGTATCATTCTTTTCAGCCTGCGGCCGGCTTTCATGTAAAAGCAATCCTAGCGGCTAATTAGCCTCTGGACTGCTTTTACAAGCAGTGGGAGGGACGGCCCCCCCCGGATATAAAAAGCGCCATTGGGAAATTGGGAAAGCATTTTATCACACCGATCTTGGTGTGGTCAGATGCTTTGAGGGCAGAGGAAAAATCTAGGGTCTAGAAGACCCCAGTTTTTTCAAAAAAAGAGTACCTGTCACTACCTATTGCTATCATAGGGGATATTTACATTCCCTGAGATAACAATAAAAATGATTAAAAAAAATAAAAATACTTGGAAGGAACAATTTAAAAATAAAATAAAAAAGCAAAATTAATAATAAAAAAAAAAGAAAAAAAAAAAAAAGCACCCCTGTCCTGCCCTGCTCTTGCCCAATGGCGAACGCAAGCGTCGGTCTGGCGTCATATGTAAACAGCAATTGCACCATGCATGTGAGGTATCACCGCGAAGGTCAGATCGAGAGCAATCATTTTAGCAGTAGACCTCCTCTGTAAATCTACTGGGGTAACCTGTAAAGGCTTTTAAAGGCTTTTAAAAATGTATGTAGTTTGTCGCCAATGCGCGTTTGTGCGAAATTTTAAAGCATGTCGTGTTTGGTATCTATGTACTCGGCCTAAGATCATTTTTATTTCATCAAACATTTGGGCAATATAGTGTGTTTTAGTGCATTAAAATTAAAAAAAGTGTATTTTTTAACCCAAAAAATGCGTTTGAAAAATCGCTGCGCAAATACTGTGTAGAAAAAAAAAATGCAACACCCACCATTTTAATCTGTAGGGCCTTTGCTTTAAAAATATATATAATGTTTGGGGGTTCAACATAATTTTCTTGCAAAAAAAAAAATGTTTTCATGTAAACAAAAAGTGTCAAAAAGGGCTTTGTCTTCAAGTGGTTAGAAGAGTGGATGTAATCTTCCTAATGTTGTGTATAAAATGCCAGAACAGTTCAAAACCCCCCCAAATGACCCCATTTTGGAAAGTAGACACCCCAAGCTATATACTGAGAGGCATGTCGAGTCCATGGAATATTTTATATGTTGACACAAGTTGCGGAAAAACGTCAATTTTTTTTTTTTTTGCACAAAGTTGTCACTAAATGATATATTGCTCAAACATGCCATGGGCATATGTGGAATTACACCCCAAAATACATTCTGTTGCTTCTCCTGAGTACGGGGATACCACATGTGTGAGACTTTTTGGGAGCCTAGCCACGTACGGGACCCCAAAAACCAAGCACCGCCTTCAGGCTTTCTAAGGGTGTAAATTTTTGATTTCACTTCTCACTGCCTATCACAGTTTCGGAGGCCATGGAATGCCCAGATAGCACAAACTCCCCCCAAATGACCCCATTTTGGAAAGTAGACACCCCAAGCTATTTGCTGAGAGGTATTGTGAGTATTTTGCAGATCTCGCTTTTTGTCACAAAGTTTTGAAAATTGAAAAAATATATATATTTTCTTTCTTCATTTTCAAAAACAAATGAGAGCTGTAAAATACTCGCCATTCCTCTCAGCAAATAGCTTGGGGTGTCTATAATCCAAAATGGGGTCATTTGGGGGGGGGTTTTGTGCGATTTTGGCATTTTATGGCCTTCGAAACTGTGATAGGTAGTGAGGAGTGAAATCAAAAATTTGCGCCCTTAGAAATCCTGAAGGCGGTGCTTGGTTTCCGGGGTCCCGTACGCGGCTAGGCTCCCAAAAAGTCCCACACATGTGGTATCCCCGTACTCAGGAGAAGCAGCAAAATGTATTTTGGGGTGAAATTCCACATATAACCATGGCATGTGTGAGCAATATATCATTTAGTGACAACTTTTTGTAATTTTTTTTTTTTGTCATTATTCAATCACTTGGGACAAAAAAAAAAAAATCAATGGGCTCAACATGCCTCTCAGCAATTTCCTTGGGGTGTCTACTTTCCAAAATGGGGTCATTTGGGGGGGTTTTGTACTGCCCTGTCATTTTAGCACCTCAAGAAATGAGATAGGCAGTCATAAATTTAAAGCTGTGTAAATTTCAGAAAATGTACCCTAGTTTGTAAACTCTATAACTTTTGCGCAAACCAATAAATATACGCTTATTGACATTTTTTTTACTAAAAACATGTGGCTGAATACATTTTGGCCTAAATGTATGACTACAATTGAGTTTATTCGATTTTTCTTATAACAAAAAGTAGAAAATATCATTTTTTTTCAAAATTTTCGGTCTTTTTCCGTTTATATCGCAAAAAATAAAAATCGCAGAGGCAATCAAATACCATTAAAAGAAAGCTCTATTTGTGGGAAGAAAAGGACGCAAATTTCATTTGGGTACAACATTGCATGTCCGCACAATTTACAGTTAAAGCAGCGCAGTGCAAAATTCTGAATTCACCTCTGGTCCTTTAGCTACCAAATGGTCCGGGGCTTAAGTGGTTAAGCATTATTAAAATCACTGCTCCCGAAAAAACGGCAGTTTTTACAACTTTTTTTTGCATTGATACATGTCCCCTGTGGCAGGACCCGGGTCCCCAAACAATTTTTATGACAATAACTTGCATATAAGCCTTTATAATTAGCACTTTAGATTTCTCCCATAGACTTTTCGAATTTGCCACGAACACCCCAATTTGTTCGCTGTTCGGCGAAAAGGCAATGTTCGAGTCGAACATGAGTTCGACTCGACCTCGAAGCTCATCCCTAATGGCAGCACACAATCCATGCATATGCTACCATGAAGGCACCAGGTTAGACAAATCACACCTGTTTTGTTTTGACATGCCAATCAGCATAGTTAAGCTGCAGCTGTCACATTTGTTGCATAGAAAACAAGCATCAAACTTTGCATCAAATTTTATTGGTCAACAAAACAGGACTTGGAAAAAGCAAAGGGAAGCAAAAAAAACATGTATGTAAATTTGAACCATTAGTCACAACATCTTGAGAAAGATTTAGCAAAATAATGCAGCACAGACAATTAAATCAAAGTAAACAAACGACACACATTAACAACATCAAAAATATTTCAGGGGAACATATCCCCCACACAAAAAAATACAAAAGTAAAACAAACATCTGTTTTGCAAAGACATAACAAATAAAATACATGTGTTACAAACTCGATAAGGACACCAAAATGTACTTTTTGCCAGACACACACACACAATCTTGCCTCTATTCAGGGCAAGGGAGAGAATGCTATCTGCAAGATTTATATATCTAGGTTTGTGTGCTAATGAGGCAATTGAAAACACATGCACAGTCCATGAAACACCCAAAATGCAAGTTCACCCAATGTAGAGACTGAACTTCAAAGTGGGTACACCTGTTTTGTTTACAAAAGTTTTATTTGGAAGATTCAAAAATAATTTACAAAACTGTGAGGAAGTATTACAGTAGAAGATATAACGCAATATGATATATGCCATGAGAATAGAGTAGAGTTTTTATTGAGAGCAGAAAATCATATGACAATATAGGGATAGGGTACCTAGTGAGTTTGGTGCAAATCAGAGGAAGGGGTAACAAGGGGGTGTATAGGGACAGAAAAAAAGAGTCAAAATAGAAAAAAAGAAGTTCCTGAGATTCGGAAGGCATATGTTTCAATCATTAGACCAGTACATCCATTTTGAATTAAAGGTGTGAATGCTATCAGTTAGGGTATGATGGATTCTTTCGGATAACTGTAGATTTCTCATTCTGGATAAAACCTGGGGCCAGGGTAGGTTATTGGATTTCCAATTGAGAGCAATCATCCATTGAATTGAGCTTACTAGTGAATGGATCAGTCTAACACAGGGTGGGGGGATATCTGGGATATTAGCATAGAGAATACATATTTGTGGGGAGAGGGTAATTCTCTTTTTGACTATGGTTTCTATTTTCAATTCGGCGTGTCTCCATATTGTTTCTAAAAATCTACAACTCCAGAAAATGTGAGTGTATGTGCCAGTTTCTATGCAACCTCTGAAGCAGCATGGAGAAGATGATGGGTAGAAAGAGTGAATTTTTTCAGGAGTTAGATATAGTCTAGTAAATAGTTTCATTGGGGATTCTCTGTATGCTGGAGCTATGTTGCATTTGCGGAGATTGTCCGTCATAGTGTTCCAGGATTCTATGGGGATGAAGCAATCTAGTTCGGATTCCCAGTGTAACATTTGGATAGATTTGTCTGGCATCGAGGAGCTGTTAAGGTCTTTATAAAAAAGGGAGATTAGGCCCCTATCTCTCGAGGAGTTTAAACAAACGTGTTCGAATATCGTCGTAGGGGGACGAATACATAAAGAGTAATGCTCGTTGAAAAAGTTTTTGATTTGAAAGTAGTTTGTGAGTTCCGAGGATGGGAGATCGTATTTAGATTGGAGAGCGGGGAATGTGAGGAATGTATTGTTAGAGGACAATGATTTTAGGGAGGACAAATTATTATTTCGCCATAGGGGGAACGAACGTGTGTTGTTCAAGTTCTGTGTAAGTCTGGGGTCACCTAAAAAGGAGGCAAGAGGGGGAGTGTCAGATGAAAGTTTGAGGGTTTTAGTAAGTGTAAGCCATAGTCGGAGAAAATGGGCAACAATAAGGTTATGTTTGAGAAGTTTTTGGTGATGAATACAGTTAGACCAGATGATGCCTTGTAGGTGGTATGGAGCAATGGAGAAGGATTCGAATTTAAGCCATGGGAGCTGTGGAGTGGGAGCATGCCATTGGGCAATCTGTGAAAGTTTAGTGGCAATAAAGTAGTGCCAGATATTGGGGAGGCCTAGGCCGCCCTTATTTTGGGGTCTGTTAAGGATGTCCTTCAATTACTAACCCAAAAAACACACTCTCTGAGCATGCCCAGAAACATCCAGGGGCTGTTCACACACAAAAAGCACCAACAAAAAAAACTAAGTCCCTGAGCATGCTCAGACCAACAGAAATGCAGCTAGCAGAAAATAAGCCCCCCCCCCCATCCAAATTTAAGCACATCATCCAGCATGCTACTAAATTAGAGATGGGACAAACACCCCCAGGTCCGGGGGCAAACAAAGAGCCTAACATGGGCAAAAGTTATACAACAAATACCATTACAGTCTACGGGAACTGACTTGTTAATTTTGCTAGTCCCCACTTGGCTGGCTTATCTTCTAGTTATTGGCCTTAAAATGGGTATGGGGGCCCAGGTCTCACCATAAGGAACATATATCAATCTCACCAATTTGGACAACACCAAAAACGAAACAAGGAGTAGTGCCTTTAAATATGCCAAATTGCTTAAGGGCCATTTCACACCACATGCAGTCCATTGCGTTTTTAATGCATCAAAAATGCATGGAAAGTTGGTTATATGGTTCTAAAGTGTTCCAGTTCCAGAAAAAAAAAGTAGTACATGCTGCATTTTACCTGCACTGGACTGTACTGGGACGCTGCAAAACGCATCAAAAACGCACTGGAACGCACCTAAATGCACCAAAAACTCACTGGAACACACGTGTCCTTATCTATGGTTAATAAAAAAGAGGGGTGAAAAAAAAGCACTGGACTGCATCAAAAACGTACCAAAAACGCACAGGAACGATGCGTTCCAGTGCGTTTTTTGTGCAGTTTTGATGCAGTCCAGTGCTTTTTCCCCCTCTTTTTACTTAACCTTAAGGCCTCTTTCACACGGGGCGGATCCGTGAAGATCCGTCCCGTGAAGCTCCGCTTGCTCAGCGGGGATCGCTCCGTTGATCCCCGCTGAGCCGACGGATGACTGGGCGGTACCCGCACACTGTGCAGGGACCGCCCTGTCAGAGCGCCGCTCTCCCCTATGGGGAATCGGATGACGACGGACCGTAGAGTCCGTTGTCATCCGATCCGCTCCGCAGACGGAAGGAAAAATAGGATTTTTCTCCGTCACACTTTTTCGGAGCGGAGCGGATGTCAGCGGACATGTCACCGCTGACATCCGTGCCTCCATAGGGCTACATGGAGGATCCGTTTCAGGTCCGCCTAAAAAACTGACAGGCGGACCTGAACGGACCTCCGTGTGAAAGAGCCCTAAGGGCCATTCACACCAGACGCAGTTCCGTGCACATTTTTTCAGCACTAAAAATGCATGCAGTGTTTTCCATGTACTCCAATGGCTCTTGTTGGCTCTAGTTCACAACATGCAGTCAGTTTCTGTCAGTTTCCGGTGCAGAAACTGACCGGAAACTGACTGCATGGTGTGAACTAGAGCCAACTAGAGCCATTGGAATACATGAAAAATACTGTGCATGCATTTTGTGCAGAAAAAAAGCACATGGAACTGAACGGAACTGGCCCTTAATAAGTACAAGTGTGTTGCAGTGCATTTTTGGTGCATTTAGGTGCGTTCTGGTGTGTTTTTGATGCGTTTTACAGCGTTCCAGTACAGTCCAGTGCAGGTAAAATGCAGCATGTTCTACTTTTTTTTCTGGAACTGGAACGCACTGGACCTGCACGCACTGGTGTGAACTATGCCATTGAAAACCATATAACCTACTTTCCATGCGTTTTTGATGCAGAAAAAAACTGCACTGGACTGCATGTGGTGTGATCTGGCCCTAAAGTAAAAAAAAAAAGTCATTTAAAACTACTCACGACTATAATGAATTGCCGGTTTCTCGTCAATACAGCTAAAAGTCATTGAAAGTCTTTGAAAAAAACAAAAAAAATGCATGGGGGTCCCCCAAAATTCCATTACCAGACCCTTCAGGTCTGTTATGGATTTTAAGGGGAACCCCGTGCCAAGCTTAAAAAAAATGGCGTGGGGGTTCCCCTAAAAATCCACACCAGACCCTTATCCAAGCACGCAACCTGGCAGGCCGCAGGAAAAGAGGGGGGACGAGAGAGCGCCCCCCCTCCTGAACTGTACCAGGCCACACGCCCTCAACATGGGGAGGATGCTTTGGGGTCTGGACCCCAAAGCACCATGTCCCCATGTTGATGGGGACAAGGGCCTCATCCCCACAACCCTTGCCCGGTGGTTGTGGGGGTCTGCGGGCGGGGGGCTTATCGGAATCTGGAAGCCCCCTTTAACAAAGGTGACCCCCAGGTCCCGGCCCCCCTGTGTGAAATGGTAATGGGGTACAAATGTACCCCAACCATTTCACCAAAAAAAGTGTCAAAAATGTTAAAATTTACAATAGCCGGTTTTTGACAATTCCTTTATTAATGTCTTCTCCTTTCCCCGCTTCTTCTTCCATCTTCTTCTTTTCTCCATTTGGGTTTCTTCCTCCATCTTGTTCTTCCTCTGCTTCTTCCTTCGGTGTTCTCGTCCGCATCTTGCTCCGGCTTCTTCTTCCCCGCTTGGTTCTCCGGATGATCCGGATGACCCCGCCCCCTCTGACGCACATGGACTTCACGGGTACTTCCCTATGACTTTCCCCGTGGCATCAGAGGGGGCGGGGTCACCGGGTGGCCCCGCACTCAGTTGGAGAAGAACTGTCAGAAGAACAGACGCGTCACACAGCGGGAACCTCCCATGCAAGCGGTTCGTTTGGAGAACGGAGCGGGGACGAGAACACCGATGGAAGAAGCAGAGGAAGAACATGATGCAGGAAGAAACCCGAATGGAGAAAAGAAGAAGATGGAAGAAGAAGATGGAAGAAGAAGCGGGGAAAGGAGAAGACATTAATAAAGGAATTGTCAAAAACCGGCTATTGTAATTTTTAACATTTTTGACACTTTTTTTTGTGTGAAATGGTAGGGGTATATTTGTACCCCATTACCATTTCACACAGGGGGGGGCGGGATCTGGGGGTCTCCTTTGTTAAAGGGGGCTTCCAGATTCCTATAAGCCCCCCGCCCGCAAACACCCACAACCACCGGTCAAGGGTTGTGGGGATTAGGCCCTTTTCCCCATCAACATGGGGATTAGGCCCTTGTCCCCATCAACATGGGGACATGGTGCTTTGGGGTCCAGACCCCAAAGCATCCTCCCCATGTTGAGGGCATGTGGTCTGGTATGGTTCAGGAAGGGGGGCGCTCTCTCGTCCTATTTTCTTGCGGCCTGCCAGGTTGCGTGCTCGGATAAGGGTCTGTTGTGAATTTTTAGGGGGACCCCACACCATTTTTTTTAAGTTTGGCACGGGGTTCCCCTTAAAATCCATACCAGACCTGAAGGGCCTGGTACGGATTTTGAGGGGGACCCCCACGCCATTTTTTTTTAATTTGGCGCGGAGTTCCCCTTAATATCCATACCAGACCTGAAGGGCCTGGTAATGGAATTTTGGGGGACCCGCACGCATTTATTTTTATTTTTTCAAAGACTTTCAATGACTTTTCTCTGTATTGACGGGAACCGGCAATTCATTACAGCCACGGGTACTTTTAAATTACTTATTTTTTATTTTTGAAATATCATTTTGTGCAGGGACTGTTATACAATGGCAAGTTTAGAGGTGTGCCTGTTCAACTTATGCAAATGCATTTACGTAACTTGACATTTACTAAGATTTTCCCGGCGCAGTGAACCGGCGCATTTGAACGAGCGCAAATGCCGCGCAGTGCTCAAAAAGACCTCTCGCAGTTATAAACGTACTTGCAGGCACAGCAGGCTGGTTCAGAAAAAGTTACATTCTCATTCTATTTTGGGCATATTTGTTACTTGGGCAGTTGCCACTATACTTCCTCACATCATCCCACATCACCCCATTATATTGGCACTTCCAGCTTCTTTATATTTTGATCTGAAGATGCCTTTTGCCAGGTCCATAGTGGCGCACTGAGCGCCTCCTCCCGTGCGCCGAGAACACTATAGTAAATGGGGAATATCGCTGCGTTACCGGCGCAAATGATTCGTAAATACCAAAACTGCATTGCGCGCAAATGAATTGCCATGAGTAATTTTTACTGTACCTGCTTCCCAGTTATCTGTATTTTGTCGAGTCATGACATCCAACGCGCATGCGCCGTATCCTCCTTCATTCCAGAAAGCCGTAACCCTGCCGGAAAGATTCAGTGTCTATGTCGGGGCTGCGTCATTTCCTGTTTTAGACGTCAGCCCCGACATCCCGCGTTGCTTCCTCAGGATTCATCCACAAGAGCATAATGGTTACCATGTGACTTGTACATCACACGGAGAAGGAGAGACAGATGGCGCGAATTACAAGCTTGAATATATTTTAATTAGTGCGCATGCGCGGGATTATCGAGACAAGGACGTTCTGTGGGCGGAAATACAGAGCAATTCAGACGCAGAAGACCACAGTGGAGATGGCGCAGACGAATATGCTGAAATAACTTTGGGATGATTAAGAATATATGCAGTAAGATAACAAATTTATATATATACAAAGTGGTCATTCGATTCATATTTAATTTGCCTTTCAGAATATTATGAATATCGAACTGATGTGGGTGGGTTTACTACCGCTTTAAGAAAGTTACTTACCTTTCAGTAAATGGTCCCTGCAAGGTGCAGGGCAGGGTTACAGCACAGCATTGTATAGAAGGCAGAGAAGGTCAGGACTCATGTGGAGAAGATGCAGGCTGCCATCCATCCTCTGAGATCTTCAGTCGGCCCCAGGGAGAGCTGTGCTGTGTACTTTGGCAGGAAGCAGTGCTGGGACTGCATTGTGATCATCTCTTCCTGCTCCGCCCACCTGTACTGGAGTTGTGAAAGCCCCGACTTGTCCAGAGAACGAGAGACAGTCTTCCCTTTTCAAGCTTTTTGTGGAAACACAAAGCATATGATGTGGTGGGCTCTGGTAACCCCTTACTCCTGTCAGTACTGCAGCCACCAGCTGTGGAGTAAGGATGAGCTCCGGCGTGTTCGCATAGTACACGTGCAGAGCCCGCCGGGAAGTCGGCACCGCGCTGAGCTAATGACATGCAGGGAGACATTTCCCGATGCTCGGCTGCAGAGATCGGAAAATGTCTCCCTGGCTGTGATTAGCGCAGCGCAGTCCCGACTTCCTGACGGGCTCTGCACGTGTACTATGCGAACACGCTGGAGCTCATCATCCTTACTGTGGAGTAAGCAGTCAGGAGTTATCCGATGCTGTCTCTAAAGTCCCGGCTACAGCATCTTAACTGAGAGCTGGCGGCGGAGTGATATGCAGCTGTCAGGGATGCTGTAGCCGGAACTATAGAATCAGTATTGGAAAATGCGGCAGTCTGACTGCTTACTGACTGCATTTCTCCCAGGAATTTGGCATCCAACTGAGAGGTAGTCCCACTCGCAGCAGTACAGGTTAGAAGGGGTGCCAAAATTGAGTGATCTCAAACACATTCTGACCCTGGGGTGTGCCTGGGCATTAGGGTGTGTCACATCCGGCACAAACTGTGCGCACGCCTATGACTGTAACTATAGCACAACGGGCAACGTGCTAAAAAGTATACAGGTCCTTCCCAAAAAATTTGCATATTGTGATAAAGTTCATTATTTTCTGTAATGTACTGATAAACATTAGACTTTCATATATTTTAGATTCATTACACACAACTGAAGTAGTTCAAGCCTTTTCTTGTTTTAATATTGATGATTTTGGCATACAGCTCATGACAACCCAAAATTCCTATCTCAAAAAATTAGCATATTTCATCCGACCAATAAAAGAAAAGTGTTTTTAATACAAAAAAAGTCAACCTTCAAATAATTATGTTCAGTTATGCACTCAATACTTGGTCGGGAATCCTTTTGCAGAAATGACTGCTTCAATGCGGCGTGGCATGGAGGCAACCAGCCTGTGGCACTGCTGAGGTGTTATGGAGGCCCAGAATGCTTCGATAGCGGCCTTAAGCTCATCCAGAGTGTTGGGTCTTGCGTCTCTCAACTTTCTCTTCCCAATATCCCACAGATTCTCTATGGGGTTCAGGTCAGGAGAGTTGGCAGGCCAATTGAGCACAGTAATACCATGGTCAGTAAACCATTTACCAGTGGTTTTGGCACTGTGAGCAGGTGCCAGGTCGTGCTGAAAAATGAAATCTTCATCTCCATAAAGCTTTTCAGCAGATGGAAGCATGAAGTGCTCCAAAATCTCCTGATAGCTAGCTGCATTGACCCTGCCCTTGATAAAACACAGTGGACCAACACCAGCAGCTGACATGGCACCCCAGACCATCACTGACTGTGGGTACTTGACACTGGACTTCAGGCATTTTGGCATTTCCCTCTCCCCAGTCTTCCTCCAGACTCTGGCACCTTGATTTCCGAATGACATGCAAAATTTGCTTTCATCCGAAAAAAGTACTTTGGACCACTGGGCAACAGTCCAGTGCTGCTTCTCTGTAGCCCAGGTCAGGCGCTTCTGCCGCTGTTTCTGGTTCAAAAGTGGCTTGACCTGGGGAATGCGGCACCTGTAGCCCATTTCCTGCACACGCCTGTTCACGGTGGCTCTGGATGTTTCTACTCCAGACTCAGTCCACAGCTTCCGCAGGTCCTCCAAGGTCTGGAATCGGTCCTTCTCCACAATCTTCTTCAGAGTCCGGTCACCTCTTCTCGTTGTGCAGCGTTTTCTGCCACACTTTTTCCTTCCCACAGACTTCCCACTGAGGTGCCTTGATACAGAACTCTGGGAACAGGCTATTCGTTCAGAAATTTCTTTCTGTGTCTTACCCTCTTGCTTGAGGGTGTCAATGATGGCCTTCTGGACAGCAGTCAGGTCGGCAGTCTTACCCATGATTGCGGTTTTGAGTAATGAACCAGGCTGGGAGTTTTTAAAAGCCTCAGGAATCTTTTGCAGGTGTTTAGAGTTAATTAGTTGATTCAGATGATTAGGTTAATAGCTCGTTTAGAGAACCTTTTCATGATATGCAAATTTTTTGAGATAGGAATTTTGGGTTGTCATGAGCTGTATGCCAAAATCATCAATATTAAAACAAGAAAAGGCTTGAACTACTTCAGTTGTGTGTAATGAATCTAAAATATATGAAAGTCTAATGTTTATCAGTACATTACAGAAAATAATGAACTTTATCACAATATGCTAATTTTTTGAGAAGGACCTGTATAGCCAACACAATTCTATGATACCTAGAATGATCAATTTTGCAGCTAACAGTATTTCTCCACTTTCCCCTCCCCCTCCTTTCCCTCCTTAATTTTAATTTCTCCTTTTTTCCTCCCCTCCTATCCCCCGCTGTTTTTTTTATTCTTTTTTTACCGCCCCCTCCCCTTCTACCTTTTACCACCCCCTCTCCCTCCTGTCCTTTTCTCTTTTACCACCTGTGGCAGAGCGAGGCTCTGTCCCTATGAAAATGGGGTTAAAGTGGACCCAGAGTCTGCATATTGGCTGAGTGCAGAGCTACAAAGCGTAAATTTGAAACTGAGAAAACTGCTCTGGCAGTTTTCTCGGGTCTTGCTATTTCTGCATGGGGCTCTGTGGTTTAAAGATCCTTCAGAGTCTTGGGTGGGACGGGATCTCCAACCCTGTGTCCGGGTCTTAAGGATAGCCAGCAGGGTGTGTGCCCAGGTGCACACAGCCCATATAATGAGGGGCTGGGGAGTGCAGAAGGTGAGAGGAAGGTGGAGTTGGAGTAGTGGCTGCTAGTGAGTGTCTGTGTGAAGATAGATGCTGTGTGCATTCAGAAGTTCAAAGCTGTGTGCGTTGAAGGGCTTCAAGCTGTGTGCGTCCAAGGAGCCAGAAGCTGTGTGCATTACGGAGCTTCAAGCTGTGTGCGTTTAAGAAGCCCAAAGTTGTGTGCATCCAAGACTGTGAGACTAGAAGATCTGGTGGTTTTGCAGTGTTTCTCAACTCCAGTCCTCAAGGCACCCCAACAGGTCATGTTTTCAGGCTCTCCATTGTTTTGCACAGGTTATTTGATCAGTTTAACTGCTTTAGTAATTCCTACAGCTGTTTCATCTGAGGGAAATCCTGAAAACATGACCTGTTGGGGCGCCTTGAGGACTGGAGTTGAGAAACACTGGTTTATGGTACCATACCTATAGCAGCAGTGCTGTTGAAGAGTAGCCAGGTGGGCTTGTATTTTCAGTTATCTTTAAATGACGTGTAGCGATACCCCCAGCTAAGAGGGCCGCTGGTTTGATTTGTTTCGGGCCCTGTAACACTCACTGTCAACCCCCGGCAATTGGCTCTACCCTTCCCTGGCACAGTCAGTAGGGGATGATGGGATTGTGTAACCTGTGATTCTTGGCAGCACAATCCTACAATAAAAGCACACAACAGTATGGTGTAACTATCACTAACTGTTTCTCCTGCACAGTAAATGACACCAACAACTGATACACTTAACCCTGGTACTTTACTGAAGATAATGGTTAAGCAGGAAAACAATATACATAGACATGTGCAAAGCCCTGCAATGAAATAGTGTTTTAGCACACAGACAGATATACAATTTTATAACAAGAAGCTAACGGACACCGCTGCAGCTCTTCCCCCTCGTGGGCAAGATGGCGCCCAGCAATGTCACTACTACTACTAAGTCAGGCCTGACTATACTAGGTGAAAGTTCTGCAGAGAAAAATATTCGCTAGCAAACGGTGGTGCACTTCTGGAACAATTTGTAATCCACAAGAATAAAGGAAAAGTGATAACCTGGTGACCCAGAACAAATCTACAAGTGTTATTCAATGCACTGTCCCTCCGGTGTGCAACTGCAAACACTAACGTTAGATCCGAACAACAGTTACTGGGTCTAGAGATCCTATAGTTTCCTCACGAGCAAGTGCTCTCTCACCCAACCGGAACAGTCCGTGTCCGTATCTTCCGTTGCTGTGTCTTGGTACACAGATTCCACGACACCCGGGCCTTCGGTCCTCCTGACAGCAATAGAACAGCAGCAGGATGCGACGTCTCTCAGGCTCCTCGGTGGGTACGAAAGGCTCTTTGGAGTAATACAGGCCTAGGCTTCAGGCCCTGTATTATCAGCAGACTCAGCATGGAGGTCCACTTGCTGGGCGGGCGGTGTCCAAAGAGAAAAGTTCTCAGCCCCGCCCTCTGGTTAAATACCCCGCCCCAGCAGTCCTTGCGCGGGGAAATGCATCTTGGGTATGGTAGTCTCTGGGCCTTAAAGCAAACACCCGCTACAGACGTTTAAACCCCTGCGTGGACTTTTGTTTTGTTTTTTCTCATTTAATAAACGTGGGCTACCAGGCCCTTAACTATAAATGCCTGTTTGATGTGGACTCACTACACAAAAACGCATCTACCACTGAGCTGAACAATCCCCTATGTCACACACCCCTTTTTTACCCCCCTCCCATCTTTCCTTCCTTCTTTTTTTTTCACATTTGTTACCATTTTTCATTCATTAATTTTATATTTGTTTTTATTTATAAATTTAGTCTGTGTATATATCCATCGCCCTTTAGATATGCTGATAGGAATTATCACCTGGTGTGTTTCTTCATTAATTTTTAATTTGTATTTTTTAGTGTAATTATTCATGTAGTGTTCATAATAGGTTATTTTATTTGATGTCACCTTTTAAATAGTTAGTTATTAATCAATTTTTATTTTTTTCACTGTAGCAGGTACTTGAATTTAGGGAAGCATCTGGGTGCTAGTGTAACCCAGGTGCCTTGATTGTTAGGAAATTCAAGGTTCCCTTTGTGAGTCTTGGAGGACTCTGGTGGTGTGAAGTTCTCGCCGGCCTAAAGGTGGCGTTGTTGCCTTGGACCGGGGCTGGGCTTGCACCGCAAGACTGTGCCTTTTTGTCCTCCCCTGGAGCTGGTACAGCAGGGCGGGGAACCCGCTGTGACGCGAAGGGAGAGGTCATAAAAGGGGCGGACGCCCTGACCTTGGGTTCAGAGTTGGAGGGCACGGCCGCACCCAGGCACCTTCAGCTTGGGTGCCGGCGTTCCGGTGTTCCAGGCCTAGCTGGAGCGGAGATAGAGTCCATCTCAGGCACCTTTAGCCTGGGGTGAGGTACTATGGCGGATGCCTGGGGCTCAGTACCTTCGATTGAGTTCCGCGAGGGTGGAGGAATCCGTGGGGGCCCTAACTCCTTGGGTGCCCGTGTCTGAGTTTGTGAGGACTGGTGCGCAGTAACTTCTCCGAAGAGTCCGGCGCTGCATCGCTGGTGACGGAGAGGCCTCCACTTCTCCCTTGGACGGATTTCTTCCTCTGATAGGGGCAAAGTGAGCAAAGGTAATTCACGTTCTATATCACTTAGTCAGTGGCAGTGACTATTCACCACTGGTGACAGCACAGTGGGCAGCAGCAGAAGGGAAAGGATTGTGCCCCGATCTGTCCCCATTTTCCAAAGAAAAGAGATTGTTTTATTGCTTGGCAAGAAGAATAAAACTGAGTTGGACTTATTCACTGTGTGGAACTCGGGTTACTAAAGCAAAGAAATCAGGGATGAAGGACTGAACTTGACTCTAGGACACTTATACAAAAGACCCAATTTGCTGGCTTTCACCTCTTAGCTATGGATGACATGGGCCGTGGTGTATCTCATCTCTCTCTCCCAGGTACCCCTAGACAACAGCCACATAACCGATAAAAAGAGAGAGAGGGGTGAGTCCGCTACACGTGGGGGCATCGTATCCGGGATATGTGTATGGTGTCTGAAATTGAACTTTGCTGCCCGGAGGAGTTCCGAGTAGGTTGGCCATATTGGCCAACGCACCACGAGGCAACCCACAACTGTGTAGTTCGTGGGCGGAGCAAGGGAAAAGCCCGTGAACAAGTGCAGAAGGTGGGAGGAGTCTGGCCACGTGGACGTACGCACGTGGAGATTCCGGCGCAGGTGGGTCAGTGCGCAATGGAGCAGCGAAGAGAGAGGATGGCTTCAAGTGCTCCGTGGATTTCAGTTCCTTCCTTCGTGGATATGTCTTCTCTGTCTGCTCCGATTATGGATACGGGGGTAAGACTAAGGCCCCGGGGGCGATTGGCTCTGTATTCCTGCAGAGACATGGAGGCCCTCGGTGTGATCTGTCCCAGCTGTTCGGGACTGGTGGTCCAGCTGAAGCCGTTCGGGCGCTGTGAGGTCTGCAAAGAATTCCTCTTCGAGGTGGAACCATCCACAGAAAAGCCTCGCGCTTTCCACCTCAACTACCTCACAGGGACTGCCACTCCGGAGGGAGAGATCGATGCTGGTGCGTTCCCCGTGCGCGCTGATTCGGGCGAAGTGACTGCCCAAGCGGAAGTGAAAAGAGAAAAATCCGAGGATGCTGCCTCGGTCACCAGCAGCTCCCTGCTCCGGCCACCGAAGAGGAAGGTCGGCCTAGTGATGGCCTCGTGTGGTCGTGGAAGAGCTTGGCCCCACTGCTTGCCTGGCCTGGATGGATTCGGTAGACAACGTCCTGGACATCTTTGTTCATTTAAAGGCCCAGGTGAGCCAGGGGTTGGGACTGTCTGTGTGGTAAAAAGTGGCGGTAGCCCACAGTCGGTAGAGGCCGTCAAGAGGGATAGTTCCGTGACTGGGAATTATCTGCCCGCTGAGTGCTACGACACCTCTGACCTGGATTCATTGTCTGAGAATGGCGATGATGGGGAGATAAATCTTCCAACAGAAGGGATGGGACAAAATGAAGCTACCCTCGGCCCGTGTCACAAGGGACCTGCCCATGTCTACTGGAGATAGTACACCTCGGGTAGAGGCCTCGGCGCCAAGGGAAGAAGCTGGCCCTCTGTCTGAAGTTCCTCTTCTGGATTCAAGATCCATTTCACCTGCTCCAGTTGCGGGAGTGCAACATCAGTCACTGCGGGCTCCTAGGCCCTGGTCTACCGAGGTGGTGAACGCACCTCGCCACCCAGAAGCGATTGTTCCACCTGGAGAAGAGACCGAGCTACTGTACTATGCCACCTTTGTCAAGGCTGCAGCGTCTCTTTGGTCAGAAGGTTGCTCAGGAATATGGGTGGGAATACCCGTATCTGCCTCGGGAACTGCTCTACGAGGTGGAAGTTTTTCGGCAACGATGGTATGATACCTTCGTGTGGGACAAACTTAAAGTACAGCAAGCACGGCGGTACCTTTCCTGTTCGCCAACGGTCACCAAGAATTTCCAGGACTGTAAAGCTAAGTGGATGCTGGGAGGACACATTCATGCGGACAAGGTGGTGATCTGCCGCAAGGAAGGAAAAAGTGTTGAGTACCATGTGGAGGCTTTTGATGACCGTCGGAAGCCTGTGTCATT
Organism: Rana muscosa; assembly: GCA_029206835.1. Lineage (NCBI taxonomy): Eukaryota > Metazoa > Chordata > Amphibia > Anura > Ranidae > Rana > Rana muscosa. The sequence continues at coordinate 49,289,667 of CM055119.1, forward strand.
GCCTCATCCAAGGTTTTACCTGTAAAAAGAAGAGGGGGAAAGAGACTCCCGTATGCTTTTCTTTCCTATTCCTGGCTGAACTTTCCGGAGTGCCTTTACCGGAACACAGGGACTGTGCCCTATTTTTTTTGTATTTGGGCAGTTTTACCCATTGGAGATATGGGAGATGTTTTTGTTTTGTTCTCCCTCCTTCTCCTGGCACTCAAAAGAAATCAGTGACTTTGGGTTTTAGTTAGTGTAGGGTCACAGAGAAATGATCAAGAGGAAAGTTCATCTGGAAGTGATGAGTGTCTTGACTGCGGCACTGTCACCAGGTGGCAGTGTTGCGCAACGATTGTCATTTTTTATCATGCAGCACTTATTGGAGTGAATGGGTTTCTTCTAGGATAGACTCATTCATTCCAAGCAAACACACATGTTGGTAGGATGTATGTTTCTTTTCTTTCCCTCTGCAGGAGACTCGACTGTCAAGACTACTGACAATGGGTGGTCCTTAGATAGTCAAAGGGGAGGAGGGAATGTAATGTGTGAAATGTAAAGTGTCGTTGAAGGTTTTATGGTTATGATTGTTTATGTTTCCTTTTCCCATCAGGTCTTGGCACAATTCAGGGCTAAAATGTGTAGTTTGGCTTCTGGGATGAGCTTATGTCACCACCCTTGTGTCAAATCACCAGGGGGAGTGTGTAGCGGGTACTTGAATTTAGGGAAGCATCTGGGTGCTAGTGTAACCCAGGTGCCTTGATTGTTAGGAAATTCAAGGTTCCCTTTGTGAGTCTTGGAGGACTCTGGTGGTGTGAAGTTCTTGCCGGCCTAAAGGTGGCATTGTTGCCTTGGACCGGGGCTGGGCTTGCACCGCAAGACTGTGCCTTTTTGTCCTCCCCTGGAGCTGGTACAGCGGGGCGGGGAACCCGCTGTGACGCGAAGGGAGAGGTCATAAAAGGGGCGGACGCCCTGACCTTGGGTTCAGAGTTGGAGGACGCGGCCGCACCCAGGCACCTTCAGCTTGGGTGCCGGCGTTCCGGTGCTCCAGGCCTAGGTGCCCTTGGCCTAGCTGGAGCGGAGATGGAGTCCATCTCAGGCACCTTTAGCCTGGGGTGAGGTACTATGGCGGATGCCTGGGGCTCAGTACCTTCGACTGAGTTCCGCGAGGGTGGAGGAATCCGGGGGGGCCCTAACTCCTTGGGTGCCCGTGTCTGAGTTCATGAGGACTGGTGCGCAGTAACTTCTCCGAAGAGTCCTGCGCTGCATCGCTGGTGACGGAGAGGCCTCCACTTCTCCTTTGGACGGATTTCTTCCTCTGACAGGGGCAAAGTGAGCGAAGGTAATTCACGTTCTATATCACTTAGTCAGTGGCAGTGACTATTCACCACTGGTGACAGCACAGTGGGCAGCAGCAGAAGGGAAAGGATTGTGCCTCGATCTGTCCCCATTTTCCAAAGAAAAGAGATTGTTTTATTGCTTGGCAAGAAGAATAAAACTGAGTTGGACCTTTTCACTGTGTGGAACTCGGGTTACTAAAGCAAAGGAGTCAGGGACGAAGGACTGGACTTGACTCTAGGACACCTATACAAAAGACCCAATTTGCTGGCTTTCACCTCTTAGCTATGGAGGACATGGGCCGTGGTGTATCTCATCTCTCTCTCCCAGGTACCCCTAGACAACAGCCGCATAACCGATAAAGAGAGAGAGAGGGGTGAGTCCGCTACATTACTATTTATTATAAAAAAAAAATATTAATAATTTTATTATAAAATACTATCATAGATGTGTTAGTATGCAACCGTTCACTCGGATCAAATGAAATTTTTAAGGATTTTTTGTAATCATGCCCATTTTCCTTTTATTCTATTTTATATACTTGTATAGCTCGTTGCCCGCTGTGCTATTGTTACACTTGTGCCGTGCTATGACAGTTACACTCATTGGAGATTGGATCACAGCTATGAAAGCCGGCCAGTTTTGCCTTGTTGATCGGGTGACTAGCCACGTCTCGGTCTCCATGCTGATTGGCTGTTTTTTGATTCCGTCCAGACAGTATAAATTTTCCCCTCTAGAGGGGGAGGGGTTTGCCTGAAGAAGGAGGCGACGCCTCGGATATACTCGGCCCGCCCCCCATCCTGATTTGGTCTCTTGCTAGCTCTGGTGGGAGAGCTGGAGACGCTGCTGGTTATATACCTCCATACGGCGGGTCCAAGCTTATTCCCAACAGCGGTCTTCTCATCCCTTGTGACGGCTGGCTGCTTGATTGGTGATCCAAATCCACCCTGTGTGCAGCTTGCAAGATACCTTTATGTAAGTAAAACAGGTGTATAGGCGCTGCAACCTTTCCACATAAAAGCTCCGCTCGGTGCTCAGACCTTGAGGATGCTGACACCTCCAACTTACCAGAATAAAGGAAAGGGATGGTCGGCACTCAGGATGACATCCAAAATAGTATTTTTTTATTAAATGCATGTACAAAGCTGTAAAATATCCTTTGCGTTTCGGACATTAGTCCTTAAGCCTCGTACACACGCACGGTTTTACCGTCGGGAAACAGGCCGTCGAGAATCCCGACGAGAAAATTGAGATCAGGTTCTCTATTTTTCTCGTCGAGATTCCCGGCAGTTTTCCTGACGAGAAACCATACACACGACCGGTTTTCTCGGCAAAAAGCTCTCCCAGCTGTTTTCTTGCCAAGAAACCCGGCCGTGTGTACGAGGCTTGAGTCATGGCTAAAGTCCGAAAAGTGTAGGCTGTTTTACAGCTCTGTACATGTATTTAATAAAGAAATACTATTTTGGATGTCATCCTGAGTGCCGACCATCCCTTTCCTTCACCTTTATGAAAGTATATCTGAATAAAGTGTTACTTGTTTTTATTATCACACTGATCCTGGCGCCCTCTTTCTGCTGTTTTTGTTTGTAACCAGAGGGGGTTAGCTCTTGCGGGGAGAAGCCGAAAGAGCCGCCGTAGGACCCCAGAACAGGAGGATCAGGGCCACTCTGTGCAAAACGAACTGCACAGTAGAGGCAAGTATGAAATGTTTGTTATTTGAAAAAAAAAAAAAGTGAACCTATAGTATCACTTTAATGTCCCTCAGACTTTAGGAGGGCTGGATTATGGCCAGTGGGAGCAGAAAATGACTCAGACTTGGTGGTCAGTGGGGGTAAAAATAAATTACATAACACTTGTGGGTAGTAGGAGATATTAGTATTAGTGGGAAGAATAATCATTGCTGGTGTCATTTTGTGTCAGTGTGAGGAATAGTACCCCATCATTGATATCAGTGGGAGGAATAGTACCCCATCATTGATATTAGTGGGAGGAATAGTACCCCATCATTGGTATCAATGGGAGGACTAGCGCCCCATTGTTGGTGTCAGTGGGTGGAATAGTGTCCCATCATTGGTATCAGTGGGAGGAATAGTATCCCATCATTGTGTTGTGGAGATTTTTATGGAAATGTATTAATGTATGTTGTCAGATGTCCCCCCAGTGTCAGTTTTGCTGTAATGCGCTCATCTGAGCGTATTTGCACATACAGACGTTGGTGGAAGATCGGTGGCGGGAAAATCTTCCTGTGGAGACAGCGATGTTTGCTGCATTTAGAGATGTTGTTTTGCGCCCCGTTGGGGGAACTGGCCAGCCCCTGGCGGGGGGTGTTGAATGACTCCGAGCGCACATATCTGTGTCCACAGGAACAGTAGCATAACTATAGAATAATTGTGGTCCATTTGAGGCATAATTGTTGTGTAGTTTCCGTCATTTGGTAGCAGTCTATGTCACTGTTAGTCAATTTGAATGAACATTGTATCTGTTTGGAAGGATGTCCTTGTATGGTCATTCTCATGTGGAAGGAACATCCTGTGATGTTCCCGCCCATGGGGGGAGGTGACTGGTTGCTGCAACCAATCACCTCCTGTCTTGAGATCTTTTGAGTTTAATAAAAGCCTATGATTAGGCGTCGGCTGAACAGTCTATGCTGGGATGGCCTGACGATAAGGTCTATGTGTGAGCCTTGCTTCTTGGATGAATGGGAATGAACGGTGAGTGGATTTTAGCAAACTTAGGCTAAAGATAGCATTATTGCAAAAAGATGAAATCTGATGTGTGCTTAGATAGCACAGGAATTATAGGCTGTGTGCTCTGCAAACAGCCTAGGAATTCCACAACAATTGGTATTAGTGGGAGGAATAGTACACCATCATTGGTGTCAGTGGGAGGAGTAGTGTCACATCGCTGGTATCAGTGGGAGGAATAGTGTCCCATTATTGGTATCAGTGGAAGGAATAGTGCTCCATCATTGGTATTAATGGGAAGAAAAACCCCTATCATTGGTGTCAGTGGGAGGAATAGTTCCCCGCCTATGGCGTCAGTGGGATGAATCATGCTCCATCTTTGGTGTCAGTGGAAGCAATAGTACCCCATCACTGGTGTCAGTGGAAGGAATAATGCCCCATCACTGACATTAGTGAGAGGAACAGTGCCCCATCATTGGTATCAGTTGGAGGAATAGTGCCCCATCATTGGTATATGTGGGAGGAACAATGTCCTATCTTGGTATTGGTAGGAAGAATAATCCCCATCATTGGTGTCAGTGAGAGGAATAGTGCCCCGCCACAAGGAGAGAGGCGCCTCCTGGGTGCAGATATAGGGCAGGTTTAATAACACTTAGTACAGGCAACTCACATTTGAGAAGTCATAAGTAGGCATGGATAAGTCCCAGCAAGGGGGTAATCTGGTCATCAGTATGTTGATCCGGCCCGCAGGCTACAATATTTACATAAAACCTGAAGGCCCCTTCCACACGAGGTGGATCTGTTTCAGCAGAATCCGCCAGCTCAGCGGCGAGATTCCTCTGTTGATCTCCGCTGAGCCAACGGATGACAGGTCCGTCTCTGCTCACTGAACTGGGAGGGGCCTGTCAAGTGCCACTGATTCCTATGGAGAGATCGGACAAAAACGGACAGCATGTCCGTTTTTTATCAGAACTCATCCGATCCGCCAGGAAGGATGGCAAACGTATGCCATACGTCTGATTTTAGCGGATGGGATGTCAGCGGACATGTCACCGCTGACATTTGTCGCTCCATAGACCTGCATGGAGTGTTCGTTCAGGTCCGCCTAAAAAACTGACAGGCGGATCTGAACGGTCCGCCCGTGTGAAAGGGGCTGAAGCTGAATATTTCTATGTACTGTGTGTGTGTGTGTGTATATATGTAGCGGGGGTTAACATTTAGGGGGAGAATCTGGGTGGTAGCATGGCCCAGATACACTAATTGTTAGGGATCTATGGCCAATTTGATTCGTGGAGGATATAATGGTGTTCAGTTCCCTACGGCCCCTGGGTGGCGTTGTCGCCTTGGGCTGGGGTTGAACCATCATTGAAGGGCCGTGCCCTTTGTGTCCTCTCGCGGCAGTAGTACGACGGGGCGGGGAACCCGCTGTGCCTGTTGAGAGAGGGTATAAAGGGGGCGGACATCTTTCGCACGAGGTCAGAGCCCCAGGCACCTTCAGCCTGGGGGCTGCTGTTCTGTTCGTCCCCGCAAAGATGCCCACGGCCTGGGTGCGAGGGAGTTCGACTTCCATACCAGACACCTTAAGCCTGGGGTGAGGTACTAGCCGAGGCCTGGGGCCCAGTACCTTCGACTGGGTACCGTATGGGAGAAGATACCTAGGGGCCCACCGAGTGAGGGGACCCGAGTCTCGGGCGAGGAGAACCAGGGAGGTGACCTGGCCTGAAGATCCAGCGCAGCATTGGCTGGTGACAGTGCAGGCCTCTGGGGACCGTCCGGGATGGATCATCTCCCTAACAGGGGTCGCCATTAGAAGGTAGTTCATGTTCTATGGTCTTTGCAGAGACCCAGCTACATCAGGTCGGTGGCAGAGGCCTATCCTAAGGTCTGTGACAGAGACCTCATCGTTCACCCGGTCTGTGGCAGGGACCAACCTCACGGTCGGTGGCAGCGACCGTGCGCCAAAAGTTGTTGTGAACTCCTAACAGCTTCTCTGATCCGAAAGAATTGTGCCTGAACCCTCACCCCACCAAGTTTGTGTTTGTATCAACCTGTCTGCTTGCAAAGAGGCATATTTATCTCTGCGGAAATAAATATAGCTGTTGTACTGTCACCTGGTGTGGGCTTACTTTTCTGGGAGCAAAGTGTTCTACATTCACCTGTCTACCGGTCATATTTGAAGTGGAATCTCTGGACAGGGACACAGACCCGAAGGTAAAGATCTTAGCTCAAACTTCTACACACATAAGAGGTGCGAGCTGGTGGCAGCACCTCACCCCTCTCCCTGGTCCCCCTAGACGAGTAAACCAGCCGAGAAGAAGAAGGGAGAGAGCGGGTGAGACCGCTACATATATATATATATATATATATATATATATATATATTAGCCTTATGCCGCGTACACACGGTCGGATTTTCCGACAGCAAAAGTCCGATGTGAGCTTTTGAACGGAAATTCCAACCTTGTGTATGCTCCATCGGACTTTTGCTGGCGGAATTTCCATCAGCAAAAGATTCAGAGCAGGTTCTCAATTTTTCCGACGGAAAAAATTCTGATCGGAAATTCCGATCGTCTGTAGCAATTCTGATGCGCAAAATTCTGACGCATGCTCGGAAGCATTGAACTTCCTTTTCTCTGCTCGTCGTAGTGTTGTACTTCACCGCGTTCTTGACGGTCGAAAGTTCAGAGAACTTTTGTGTGACCGTGTGTATGCAAACCAAGCTTGAGCGGAATTCCATCCGAAAAAACATCCAACCATCTCCCGGATCTCTTTCCTCATTGGCTGCGACACAGCAGCAGGATCCATTGGCTCCCATTGTTGTCAATCACAGCTAGCGATTAGAGAGAGAGTGGCGGGGCTGAGATGTCCTCTGTGTTGTGTCTCATAGACACATTAAGGCCTGGTTCACACCTATGCATTTTTTAGTGCGTTTTCAGTTTTGCAGAAACACACTACAGTCCATTTAACATGGTTTCCTATGAATGTAGTTCACATCTGTGCATTTTACGGAAAGGGCCAGGGATTTTTTTCAGCTTTTTGGTTCCATAGACTTCAATGGATCAAAAATGTGTATTGAAAAAACGCAAAATGCACCTGGAATATGCAAACTGCAACCTGCATAAGTGTGAATCAGGCCTTAGATGTGAATCGAGCCTATGCATGTTGCTTTTGAGCATTACTGGTGCTTTTTGTGGTGCTTGTGGTTTTTGGACATGTGTTTTCACCAATTTGCGTTTTTTTTTTACCACTGCTCCCGCCAACAACCCTCCTCCGATGCTGCATCCCGCTGATCTGTCCCCACCGAGTCAAGCATTTCTTAGATAACGATGGGGGCATGGCAATCGGATTACGTCATCCGGAGCCCCGCTCCCTTGTGACTTCACGGACCCATCATACAAGAAGACAGAAGGAAGAAGAAGAGCGGAAGAAGAAGCAGCGGGAGAAGGAGAAGCCCGGAGGAGGAAGATGCGGGAGAGGATGGAGGAAGACTGGAGGAAGAAGCGGGGAAGAAGATAATTTTAATAAAAGTCTTGTCAAAAACTGTATTTTTTAACACTACACTACTTTTTTTTTTTTTGGTGAATGGGTAGGGGTACAATGTACCCCATACTCATTCACATAGGGGGGAGGCTGGGATCTGGGGGCCCCCATGTTAAAGGTGGCCTCTAGATTCCGATAAGCCCCCCACTCGCAGACCCCGACAACCGTTGGGCAAGGGTTGTCAGGAAGAGACCCTTGTCCCCATCAACATGGGGGCAAGGTGCTTTGGGGTGGGGGCACAGAGCCCCCCCCTGCCCCAAAGCACCCATCCCCCATGTTGAGGGCAGCATGCGGCCTGGTATGGTTAAGGAGGGGGGGTGCTCGCTTGTCCCCTCCCTTTCCTGGCCTGCCAGGCTGCATGCCCGGATGAGGGTTTGGTATGGATTTTGGGGGGGACCCCCACGCCATTTTTTAGTGCGTTTAATTTTGGCTGAATCCATACTAGACCCAAGGACCTGGAGGGACCCCACACTGTTTTTGTTTACGATTTTCACAGAGAAGGCGCTGGAAGTGGCGTAGATATCCGTGGGTGGCTCGGGTATCTATGCCCGGAAGTGGGAGCAAGATACCTGTATTAGACAGGTATCTGCTCCCCCCCCCTGAAAGGTGCCTAATGTGACACCTGAGGGGGGGAGGAATCAGAAAAGTGGAGGTTCCATTTTTGGGTGGAACTCCGCTTTAAACCTATCAGAGACATTCACCTTTCTGCTCTGACTCAGAAAGTAATTTTTCTTGAGGACATCATTTATGCTAAAAAAAGTGTCTGAACTGGCAGCCTTATCTTGCAGGTGGTGTGAGGCCTAAACCTTCCTACCTTGAAAAATAGAGACCACCTTAGCATCTTAACATGAAGTATTGAAAAAAATAGGAGCCCCACACTAGTTTTTATAGTTAGTCAGGTTGAAAAAAAAGGCACAAATAGCAAGGGCCACAATTTATGCTCCTAAATATGTGGGCGGATTGGGAGTACCCGACTTCAGGAAATACAATGTGGCTGCACAGTTTGCCCAACTATGTCAATTTCGTAGTCGACACTACCATCCAGATTGGGTTTCCTTAGAGGGCCAGGCGAGTTTGCCACTAGCAATGGGTCTCGTCTTTTGTATCCCCCCAAAACATTGCAGGACTATACTGAGCTCTACACTTTCCCACTCATTACAGCTGTGGAAACAAGCTGCAGGAGATGGCCTCTTCGTTCGGCCCATATGCCAGTGGCTCCTATTTTTGGCAACCTCCTGTTCCCACCAGGTATACAACCTGATATGTATGGTTGGTGGCAGAATTAGGGTTGCCATCTGTCCGGGATTCACCCAGACAGTACGGGTCTTGAATTCTGTGCCCGGGTTTTGTACTGCCTGTAACCCGGGCACATGATTCAGCCCAGAACAGGGACAACCCATTCAGGTGGGGGGGGACCATCAGCACACCTGTCACTGTGAGACAGCAGCAGCGTTGCTTTTAAATAAGTACGGAGTGCCTGCAGTGTGTGCTTGAATCCAAAAAGCTCCTTTCTGTGTCTCTCTTCCCCCCTTCCTCCAGTGTCCTGCACAGTCGCTGGTATCGCTAACTCAACCTCCCCCTCCAATCACCAGTGCGGAGTGCTGACAGAATTGGGAGGCGGAGCTCACTGAAGCTCCTGTCGAGCTGGCCAGAGGAAGGGAGGAGCTGAGTTTTTTTTTCCCTGAGAAAAGTCTCCTAGGAAGCAAAGCTGCAAAGTTTAGGAGTATTTGTATTTCAGGAGATGCAGTGAAGGGTTAAGGTGACAGGAGAATCAGACGAGATCATGAGTGTGGGGGGGGGGGAGTGTGCAGCCCGATCACAGCTGACAGATATCCCCTGAGCAGCACACATGTGTATCTATACAAACATCCCCAAATCACAAAGACTAGATATTGTGAAAGTAATGTGCAGGGCCGCCATCAGGGGGGTACAGGCAGTACTCAAGTAAGGGGCCTGAGAATCCCAAGGGGCCCGCTCCACCTTCAGCAACTTTTTATTTGTTTTTTGGTTTGGCAGCAGGCAGCACAATAAATTAATCTATCACCTGCTGTGCCGCCACTAGGGCGAGGGATCGTTAGCAGTAAAGCGCTACTAATTTTAGCGGCGCTTTTAGCCCCCGCTAGCGGCTGAGGAAAGGGTTAAAAGCGCCCGCAAAGTGCCACTGCCGAAGGGCTTTGCAGGTGCATCTGCAGCGGTGCCAATTGATTTCAATGACGGGCGGTGGAGCAGCGGTGTATACAATGCTCCCGCATTGCCCGAAGATGCTGCTTGCAGAACTTTTTCTAACGTCCTGCAAGTGCACCGCCCCGGTGTGAAAGGGGTCTTAAACTCTGGACTCTGGGTAATGTTGGTGGTCATAATAATAAACAGTGCAGCGCAAAAAATAAGGTAGTAAAAGTCCATAAGATGAGAGAAATCCAAACAAGTGAATGATGATACACCATAAAACTTCACAGCATGCGATGTGGATTCAGCAGTTGACCAAGAGGAAATCCCACCACCGCACACAGATTGGCCTCTCACCTCAATGCTTCGACCCACAAGAGGTCACAAAGCATAAATTGATTATGACATCCAATAGCTCAGACTCCAACCTCCAATCAGCATATTCAGCATGTCAAATAGGGAAACCACATTCCTATATTGCTCCGAATTCCAGCATATGTAAACAAGAAAAGAAGACTTCCTAGTGCTCTCTGGTTGATTGCATTTATTGGTAAAACAATAAGGTGTATTACTCACATTTAAAAGCACTCAGTTGCGAGTGCAGACAATGACAGCATAGAAAAGCATGTAGGCATACGAGATCCGAGATGAACGCAGCGGCTTCTGACGTAGCTCCTCCCCCCGTACGCGTTACATCAAATGGGCGTGACTTCTTCTTCAGCGTGGGGCAGGGTCACGTTCAGACGTACCGCCGCTCTATTTATAAGGATACCATAGCAACCAACAACGAATCGCGTCTCACAGAGCAGACGGCCAATCACGGCACATGTAAACAAAAGAAAGGCACCGCCTTTCTACACACTGCTTAGGAAAGAACACGATTCTATTGAAAGAGAGACAGATCTTACTTCTCAGCATGTTCAATTTTTGGTAGATTGTTTGAAATTTTGTCTTTCCAATAATTATTTTTGGTTCGACAAGGATTATTATTTGCAGCTGTGTGGAGTTGCGATGGGCGCTCGTTTTGCTCCCAGTGTGGCCAATCTTTTTATGGCCCACTGGGAGGAGGATGTAGTTTTCCGCGATCGCCCATCGCAGCTACGCTGTTATAAGAGGTATTGTATAATTACAACTGCTAGCACCTGCGTTTTGCCCCTCCGTCCAGCCCAGGCCACTCTTGTTGCTGTGTTTAGCTGTGTTGAGTCATGGCACATACCTCTATGACAAGGCTAAGGGGAGTGTCCCTAACTGTGTGTAAAAGTGTATGTTTTGGATTTAATAAACTGTTAATGCTCTGCATGTTTAACCCTCAACACCTGTGTGGATTGTCTCGTGATTGAGGGGTTAAGGGCTGGTTATGGCGTATCTGCAGGCTGCGGGTGCGTTTGGAGGACAGGAGACACAGGTCTGGCGGATGTGCCCACCTGGGGTATTCGAGATCCGTCACAGTGCTCACTAAAGCCCTGTACACACGATCGGTTTGACTGATGAAAACCGTCCGATGGATGGTTTTCATCAGACCAACCCATCGTGTATGGGACCCATCGGTCTTTTTTCCATCGGTTTTAAAAAATAGAACATGTTTTACATTTTTCCGATGGATAAAAAACCGATCGAAAACTCAGATCGTCTATGGGCAAGTCCATCGGATCAAAAACCCACGCATGCTCAGAATCAAGTCGACGCATGCTCAGAAGCATTAAACTTAATTTTTCTCGGCTCATCGGAGTGTTTTACGTCACCGCGTTTGGAACGGTCGGTTTTTTGACTGATGGTGTGTGGGCGAGACTGATGAAAAACAGTTTCATCAGATTTCCGATGGACGAATCCATCGGATGAAAATACATAGGTTATCCGATCGTGTGTACAGGGCTTAAGTGCTTTAATTGAAAATATTCCCAATCACTAATCTGATTCCACCCGAACTTCATGATTAAGTCTTGTTTTGTTCTTATTTTACCTAGTATGATTATGTCTTTTAATTGTGCAGTCCCCAGTGTCTTTCCTAATCATGTCCCATTTCCTGGTGTAAAAAATGCTGTACCTGCTAACGGAATTAATGGGGAATTATATTTCCATTTTTCGTGCCGGTGCAATGTGTCCCATATTTTAAATACCTTCCTTGTTATATTATGTGTGTCCATACCTAGTGTTCTGAATTTCGGTGGAACCCATATGCATTTTTGTAAAAGCGTCATGCTTAATGTGTCTTCCATTTGTGCCCATTTTTTTTTTGTGTGTGGGTTTGCCCATTCTGCTAGTCTGGCTAAAATTATCGCCTTATGGTATCTTTTTATGTCTGGTAAGGACATGCCCCCATCTTTTTTCTTTCGGGTTAATAGCGTGTACTTTAGTCTGGCCTTTTTACCCTGCCAAATATATTTCAAAATCATTGTTTTCATTGCCTTAAAAAACGGTTGGGGTATTTCTATTGGGAGCATCTGCAGACTATATGTCACTTTCGGAAGGATCACCATTTTTAATATGTTAATTCTTCCTGTCCATGAGATGGGTTTCTTAGAAATGTTTTTTAATTCTACTTTTAATTTAGTAAAGGGATAAAATTGGCAGGATACAGTTCTTCTAACGTTGTTGTTATTTTGATTCCTAAATATGATAATTTTTTTGTCTCCCAGATAAACGGGAATTCTTTCTGTAGTAATCTTTCTTCACTTTTATCTATTCCTAAATTCAGAATTACAGATTTTGTTGGGTTAATCTTAAAGTTTGAAAGGTCCCCATATTTTTTTAATTCCATTACTACATTGGGCAGAGACAATCTTGGTTTCGTTAGGTATAGGAGTATGTCGTCTGCATATGCCGCCACTTTGTGTTCATCGTCGCCCACTCTCACTCCCCCTATATCTCGATTATTCCGAATATTTGTCAACAATGGTTCTAACGCTAACACATACAGAAGGGGTGAGAGCGGGCACCCCTGTCTCGTTCCGTTATGCATCTCAAACACAGACGACACACTCCCATTGACCTTTACTTTGGCTGTCGGGTGGGTATATAGGTTTTTAACCCATTTCATATATTTTGGTCCCAGACCAATATATCGAAGTGTATCCATCATAAACTCCCAGTCGACTCGGTCGAATGCTTTTTCCGCATCTATCGACATGAGTACGACTGGGGGTTTTCTATCCCTCTTTTTCCTGATTAGTAATAGGGTTCTTATGCTATTATCTCTACCTTCTCTCCCTGCTACAAAGCCCGCCTGGTCTGCATTAACTAATTCTGGCATTAATTTTTTTAATCTCGTTGCCAATATTTTTGCGTATAGCTTAATATCTGTATTCAATAGGGCTATTGGTCAATAGTTGGAACATATTGTTTCATCTTTTCCTGCTTTTGGTATTACAGCTATATTGGCAAGGAGAGTTTATTTTCTTATTTCTAAATCTTCCCCCAGTCTGTTAAAGTAGTTGCACATTTCAACAAGCTGATCTTTAAATTTTTTATAATATTTAATCTGAAACCCATCTGGTCCTGGGCTTTTTCCCCCTGTTGTTTCTTGGAGGGCCTTATTTATTTCATCCTGTGTAATTGGGTCATCTAGAGACTCTGCGTTTTCCTCTGTTATCTTTGGTAAGTTAGTTTGCTCAAGGTATTCCTGTATTCTTATCTTCCTAGCTTCCTCTTCTAAACGTGTCTCTTTTACTCTAATATCATATAGTGTACTATAGCATGTTTTAAACGCTTCTGCAATTTCAGATGTTTTATATTTCATCTCTCCCCTCTGGTTCTTTATTTTTTCTATATAGTTTCGGGATTTTTTCTCTTTTGCTACTCTTGCGAGGTACTTCCCGGGTTTATTCCCCCATTTATATCTTTCCTTTACTACGTTCTTAAATACTTTTCTGGTTTCTTGTTCCATAACGTCTCTAAGTTGTCCCCTCTTAATTATTATTTTTTGGTGTATTTCTCTATCTTGTTGTTTTTTATCTTTTTGTTCCAAATCTTGTAACTCCTTTAACAAATTTTTCTTCTTTTGATCCCTTTCCTTCTTTTTTCCCGCCCCTATGGAGATCAATTTTCCCCTTATACATGCCTTGTGGGCTTCCCATATTGTTGCAACGCTTACTTCTGGTGTATTATTTATTTTGAAATATTCTCCAATTTCCCTTGCTATTATCTCTCCTACTTCTTTTGTATCCAAAAGATCCTCGTTTAACCTCCACGTGGCCTTTCTTTGTTCTATGTCATTGAATCTAATTTTTACCGTTACTGGTGCGTGGTCTGAAATTGATTTTACCCCTATCGAGGTATCTACTACGTTTTCCAGAAGCCCATGGTCCACAAGCATGTAATCTATTCTTGAGTACGTGTCGTACACCGATGAATAGTATGTATAATCTTTTTCGTTTGGATGTGTCACTCTCCAAGGATCTATTAATTGATGATTATATATATATATTTTTTAACCAATTTTAATTGTTTGCAGTCTCGTATCAGTGCACCAGACGTGTTATCTAATCTGTGGTCCATTGAGAAATTGAAATCTTCAGCTAAGATTACATTTCCTTGCTTAAAATCCATCAAAGTATTCAAGATTCCGTTCAAATATTTTTAGGGTGACTATTTGGACAGTATACATTTGCTAACGTATATATTTTCCCCTGTAAATTTCCTTTTAGGAACAAGTACCGGCCCTCTGGGTCAACTCTTCTATCTTCTACTGTAAAGTTTATGTTCTTCCCTATACCTATGGCAACTCACTTTGCTCTTTTATTTGGGGAGTCACCATAGTACCAGACGGGGATATCACGCGAGTAAATTTTTGTATTAGAGTCTAGTGCTAAATGTGTCTCCTGAAGAAACACAATTTCTGCGGAATACCTTTCCAGCTCTCTTAATATCATGTGCCTTTTTTCTGGAGAATTCAAACCTCTTACATTGTATGTAATAAAATTTACGTCAGTCATATGTATTTCCTTTCTCTCCCTTTCTCCTTTCCTTCTCCCTCTACCCTTCCTCCTTCTTCTTTCTTAATTTGAACAGATCCTATTTCCTTCCTCACATTCACTTCCCCCCTCCCCCCTATCCCTCCCCATCTCATAGCTCCCCCCTCCCTCTCCTCCCCCCTTCCACCTCCTCCCTCCCCCCAACCCCCCTTGTTGGACCCTTGACCTCATGGTCTTTGTGCAGGATTTTCCCTCTTAGAGCCCCTATAGGCTCTCTGCACTTCCTGGCTGAAGGTGGAGTTCTGTTTGGCACCGTCAGCCCCCATAGGGGGTGGGTGCCAGAGCAGTCAGTGAGTCCAGGTCTCTCTATCTCTCTCCTTCTCCCTGTCTCATTATCTCTTTATTTCTTTCTAGTATTTTCAAATTCACCCCCCCTCTCCCTTCCCCCACCCCCACCCCCCTCAAGACAAGAACAATAAAAAGGAGAGAGAAGGGAGGGAGAAAAAAAGAGACAAGATAAGAGGAACACAGCCTCATGCCATACAGACATTGGTTCTACGTGCTGGTGGCTTTTGCAACCCGCGATGATCTTAGCATTTAGCTGCAATTCCCCTCACCCTCCCCTCTCTCTCTCTCCCCTCCCTTCTCCCTCCCTCCCATTCCCCCTATCCACATACACACCATCCCCACCGTCACCTCCCCTCTCTTTCTCTTGTTATCTGCTTATTCTAGTTAATTGTCTGGTGTTGGAATTTCTTTCAGTCTTGCCGAGATGCCATTTTTCCTTCCAATCAGGCATGCTGGGAAGCCCCAGTTGTACTGAATCTCGTGTTCCTGTAGGACCTTCAATAATGGTTTTAAATTTCTTCTTCTTTTCAATGTTTCTTGAGATAAGTCCCTTTGTAGGACTGTATGACCCATACCAGCAATTCGCTGTATAAGGTCAAATTATAAAAACATAGAACGTCAATAACATCAATAAAGAAGAATGAACAAAATGTGCTACATATAGTTCACATAGTATATTTGTAACCATAGTCTAACCAAGACTATGGTTACACATATACTATGTGAACTATATGTAGCACATTTTGTTCATTCTTCTTTATTGATGTTCTATGTTTTTATAATTTTACCTTATACAGCGAATTGCTGCTATGGGTCATACAGTCCTACAAAGGGACTGGGTTCTGGATAATACTTTCAAATGTCAAAGACTATTTGGCTATGGCGGTCTGGTTCTTAGTCAGCCATGGTCTTTCTTTTATGATTGCTCTTTATTCTGCGAATACACACATGGCATGGGGTTGCTGCGGCTCATGCACCGCCTAGCACTGGCAATGTGGTTAATATGTGGCCACTCAAGCCATTGTTTGGGCTGTTCGGCAATACTCCAAACGGCACCTTCATCAATGGCAATAGAGACGCCAATTCATGGGCGTCTTTTAGCAGTACTTCCGCCCTCAATTGGCAGGCTTTGGACCTGGCATGCATGCGCTATTTTGACAGCAACTGTCTGTCAGTGGTGACTGGCGAGGATACGTCAGTACGCAGCGCAACATGTCTGCCCTTAGCTGCGTCACCCTCATTCACCTACCACGCATGCGCGTCATCATGACGGCACGAGTGCACGCTTACTGGCCGGCCTTGATGACGCTGTGTGCCGTACAGCATCATCATGAGCGAGCTGCTCATATATGGGGCAAATACCACCACTCAACACCAGGCTGTTGAGGTGTGTGGCAGCCTCCACAGTGAGGGGTCTGACTGGACTGGACGTTAGTGAATCCTGGAGCGCTATCCGTATTGTGACAGCAGGAAGGTAAAGTCACCTGGTTGCATCCAGGGGGGTAGATATATTTCTCCAAGATTCAGGCTTTATGCCGACTTATACAACTAGGGAGTTGATGAAGCCCAGCTGAGGCTAGTGGGCTCATGAATGACTCATACCTCTAGGGAGAGTGCTGGGCGTCGTGAGGCAGGGAGTTGATGAGACCAGCTGAAGCCTGTCAGTTCGTTTAAGGCCTCTATAAAAACTCCCAGATTCATTAGGTGTTAGCTCATGCCTGGAACCAGACCTGTGTGGACTGTCTAGGGAGAGTGAACCCCTGTGCGGTGAGGCAAAGCCTGTGTGGCTATTTGTGTGGACTTTTACTAAACCAGGGACTTAGGGACTAGGACAGCACCAGGCTGATCCCAGTTGTTAGTTTAGGAAACCTGCATGTTTAGTCAGAGGTCAAACTGACCAGGATTTATTTTGTTTGTTTCTTTTTGGCTTTGCTGTGTTTTGTCACTGTACATAGAGAAATAAACCGCACCTTTTGATTTTGAAAACCACAACCTCCGTCTGCTGGCCCTGTTTTTGTGTGGGGAGCCCAACCAGGGGGTCACACACACCCGCTACCGAGTTAACCCCCTCACAGTTGGTGGAGAACCAGTGGCAGTTTTTTTTAAGCCAGCATGGAGGAGATACTGAAACAGCTGGCTCTAGCAAATGCCAATCAACAGCAGACAAATGCAGGTTTGCAAAGGAGCCTTGCAGCCCAGCAGCAAGCTCATCAACAAGCCCAGCAGCAATCTGAGGCCCGCTTCATAGACCTGTTACAGAAGCAAGAGCAGAGACTACAACAAATGGAAGCAGTAATGCAGCAACGTCCGCAGACCAGTGAGGAAAGCCGTCCCACTAATACCGCGTCCTTTGGGGTGAGTCGTTTATTGACAAAAATGACTGGAGAGGATGATCCAGAGGTATTTTTGACCACATTTGAAAGGACTGCTGAAAGAGAAAAGTGGCCTGAGGAGCAGTGGGCTGGACTGGTGGCTCCTCTGTTAACTGGTGAATCGCAGAAGGCTTACTATGACCTAGAGCCTGACCAAGCAAAAGACTATGTGATGCTAAAAGCTGAAATATTGGCAAGGCTGGGTGTCACCCTGGCTGTCCGGGCTCAGCGTGTGCATAACTGGACTTTCCAGCTTGGAAAACCCCCCAGGTCTCAAATGTATGATCTCATTCACCTGAGCAGGAAGTGGCTACAGCCAGAGACTTTGTCCGCACCGGAGATTGTGGAACGTGTTGTGATGGATCGTTTCTTGAGAGCTCTTCCTACCGCCATTCAAAAGTGGGTAAGCCATGGAGACCCAGAAACGGCCGGTAAACTTGTGGATCGTGTAGAGAGATACTTGGCTACAGAGAACCTGACGGCCTCTTCCAGAGACTCTCGGACTTTCCACCCTAAGACCAGACCATCCCCAGGGGCGGATAAGAGGATTCCAAGGGGTGAGGGTGGAGAGAGTGAGAGGGTGGGAGCTCTACCCCAAGTTTGGCGAGAACAGCCTGGGAAATCAGCGGCTCAAGAGGCCGCAAGAAGGATCGTTTGCTACCGCTGCCGGCAAGCGGGACATATTGCAGCAAATTGCCCGGTTGTGGAGGAACCCATGCAATGTGACTTTCTGATGGACAGACGTCAGTCGCTGTGTGCGACAGTCGCATGCACTGCCATTCGGGGAACTGAGAAACATTTATGCAAAATGTGTATTAATGGTAGAAATGTTGTGGTATTACTGGATTCAGGTAGCCTTGTGACCCTGATAAAGGCTGAATTAGTTAAAACAGAGGTCTCTGGGAATAGCAAGGTAGCTGTTATTTGTGTGCATGGGGACACCCGAGAGTATCCAGTGACTACAGTGTGTTTCGAGACCCCCAAAGGTACCCTCTCTCATCCAGTGGGGTTAGTATCTCAATTACCGCATGATGCCATTGTGGGAAGGGATTTTCCGAAGTTCTGGGAACTGTGGGATGATCCTGAGCCCCCCACTGGTGCCCCTATGTACCAGGAATGTGATAGCCAGAACTCCTCTGAGAGTGGTGAGGACTCTCCAGAATTTCCCTTGTCAGTATTGGCAGGGGAGACTCAAGAAACTGGAGAGGAGCCCACCTCCTCAGACGAAAACCTACCATCTGTGGAGTTTTCTGATCTGGAGGTTCACAGGGAAAATTTTGCCACAGAACAGTTAAAAGACCCCGCCCTAATAAAGGCACGGGAAAACGTAGTGGAAATAGATGGCGAGTTAGTGAACCCAGATAATACCTGCACTTACCCATACTTCAGCGTAGAGAAGGACCTACTGTATCGGGTGGCAAAAAGGGCAGAAGAAACCGTTGAGCAGCTGGTGGTGCCCAAACCTTACAGGAAGTTGGTGTTGGAGTTGGCCCATGGGCACATTCTTGGAGGTCATCTGGGGACAGAGAAAACCCGAGAGAGGGTATTACAGAGATTCTATTGGCCTGGGGTGATGAAGGACATAGAAAATTATTGTTCCTCCTGCCCTGTGTGTCAGAGGTCGGCCCCGATGCCACATTTCCGTAGCCCGCTGGTCCCTCTACCCATCATTGAGGTCCCGTTTGAGAGAATCGCAATGGATTTGGTAGGTCCTATAATCAAGTCCGCTAGGGGGCACCAGTACATATTGGTTATAATGGACTATGCCACCCGTTATCCAGAAGCGATCCCTCTCAGAAATACCTCGGCCAAAACCATAGCCAAAGAGCTATCTCTTGTTTTTAGCCGGGTGGGTATTTGTAAAGAACTGCTTACGGACCAAGGTACACCCTTTATGTCCCGGGTTATGAAAGAGCTGTGTAAATTGTTCAAAGTGACGCAATTGCGTACATCTGTGTATCACCCCCAAACCGATGGGCTGGTTGAAAGATTCAACAAAACCCTAAAACAAATGTTGAAGAAAGTGGTGGATAGAGATGGAAAGGATTGGGACTGTCTACTTCCTTATTTGATGTTTGCTATTAGGGAGGTGCCCCAATCCTCTACGGGATTCTCCCCCTTTGAGTTACTGTATGGGAGACACCCAAGAGGGCTGTTGGATATTGCCAAGGAAACTTGGGAAAGTGAGAGTTCTCCCCACAGGAGTGTGATTGAGCATGTCGCCCTGATGCAAGATCGAATTGCACAGGTAATGCCCATCGTGAAGGAACATTTGGCCCAAGCGCAGTTGGCACAGCAGAGAGTGTACAACCGTGGAGCAAAGACCCGTACCTTTTCCCCGGGGGATAGGATATTGGTACTTGTCCCTACGGTTGAAAGTAAATTCCTTGCCAAATGGCAAGGCCCCTACGAGATAATGGAAAAAGTGAGCGAAGTGAATTACAAGGTCAGACAACCAGGAAGGCGAAAGCCCGAACAGATATATCACGTTAATCTGTTGAAAGCCTGGAGGGATAGAGAGTCCCTAGTCGCAGAAACTTGGTCACCAGCTCAAACTGGTTGCGTGATTCCGGAGGTTGGAATAGCAGCCACCTTGTCACAACCCCAACAACAGGAGGTTAAGGAGTTTGTGCTTCGCAACAAGGAGGTGTTCTCTGAGCTGCCGGGACAAACATCTGGGGTAGAGCATGATATTATTACCCCGCCCGGTGAAAGGGTGAAGTTAAAACCCTATCGGATCCCAGAGGCCCGACGGGAGGCAATACGGGAGGAAGTACAGAAAATGCTGAACTTAGGGGTGATAGAGGAGTCCCAAAGTGATTGGTCTAGTCCCATTGTGTTGGTGCCTAAACCGGATGGGAGCTGGCGATTTTGTAACGATTTTCGTCAGTTGAACAAAGTTACAAAATTTGACACCTACCCCATGCCACGTATAGATGAGTTGATCGACCGGCTGGGAACAGCCCGATACATGACGACTCTTGACCTCACAAAAGGGTATTGGCAAATTCCCCTGGCCAAGTCGGCCAAAGAGAAAACCGCATTTGTAACCCCAGACGGGGCGTTCCAATATAAGAGAATGCCGTTCGGGTTACAGAATGCGCCGGCCACATTCCAGCGGAAAATGGACCAGATGCTGAGGCCCCATCGGAAGTATGCTGCGGCTTACCTGGATGACGTAATTGTCCATAGCACAGATTGGGCCTCACATCTGCCAAAAGTGCAAGCAGTCCTGGACTCTGTTCGGGAAGCGGGGTTTACGGCTAACCCCAAGAAGTGTACCATTGGGCAGGAGGAGGCCAAATATCTTGGGTACACCATTGGCAGGGGAGTAATAAAACCCCAACTCAACAAAGTCGAGGCCATCCAGAGTTGGCCACGTCCCAACAGCAAGAAGCAGGTACGAGCCTTTCTGGGAATCGCGGGTTATTATCGGCGCTTCATTCCCCACTTTGCTTCTAAGGCTGTGCCCCTAACCAACCTGACGAAAGGGAAAGGGTCGGTCATGATTAAATGGACCCCCGAGGCTGAGGCAGCATTCCAATTCTTGAAACAAGCCTTATGTAGCCAGCCAGTGTTGTACTCACCCGACTTCTCTAAAGACTTTGTCGTACAAAGTGATGCGTCAGATGTGGGGTTAGGAGCAGTATTGTCCCAGGTCTGGAACGGGGAAGAGCACCCAGTCATTTACCTCAGCAGGAAGTTGAAGTCCCATGAGGTAAATTACGCCACGGTTGAAAAGGAGTGTTTAGCGGTGAAGTGGGCTCTAGATTCCCTTCGGTACTATCTGCTAGGTAGGCACTTTGACATGGTTACGGATCACGCTCCGTTAAAGTGGATGGCTCAAAACAAGGAGACAAATAGAAGAGTGAATAGGTGGTTCCTGGCCCTACAGGAATTCAACTTCACAGTAAAGCATCGCCCTGGCGTTCAAATGGGGAATGTGGATGCTTTGTCTCGAGTACATGAATGCCTGATTGCTGGTGTTCCAACCCCAAGGTTAAAACAAGAGGGGGGGTATGTGACAGCAGGAAGGTAAAGTCACCTGGTTGCATCCAGGGGGGTAGATATATTTCTCCCAGATTCAGGCTTTATGCCGACTTATACAACTAGGGAGTTGATGAAGCCCAGCTGAGGCTAGTGGGCTCATGAATGACTCATACCTCTAGGGAGAGTGCTGGGCGTCGTGAGGCAGGGAGTTGATGAGACCAGCTGAAGCCTGTCAGTTCGTTTAAGGCCTCTATAAAAACTCCCAGATTCATTAGGTGTTAGCTCATGCCTGGAACCAGACCTGTGTGGACTGTCTAGGGAGAGTGAACCCCTGTGCGGTGAGGCAAAGCCTGTGTGGCTATTTGTGTGGACTTTTACTAAACCAGGGACTTAGGGACTAGGACAGCACCAGGCTGATCCCAGTTGTTAGTTTAGGAAACCTGCATGTTTAGTCAGAGGTCAAACTGACCAGGATTTATTTTGTTTGTTTCTTTTTGGCTTTGCTGTGTTTTGTCACTGTACATAGAGAAATAAACCGCACCTTTTGATTTTGAAAACCACAACCTCCGTCTGCTGGCCCTGTTTTTGTGTGGGGAGCCCAACCAGGGGGTCACACACACCCGCTACCGAGTTAACCCCCTCACAGTATGTTATGCTATTTGGTTCTGGGACCAATATTTCTTTCTTTACCATGGTACTTTATCATATACGTGTTCTGTTTCTTACAGTGCTTTCTTATTCTGTGGTGTGAGGGATTCGCCCCCACTCACACAGTACCTGACTGTTTATCCTTTGGATGGCGGTGGGTTTGGTTGTTCACTCTCAAGCGCCTTGCCCTCAGGTATCTATATGCACTCTCTATATGTGTGTAGTGGGGCTTTGTGTTGCTGTGAGTTGTCTAGCACTTGAGTCACACATATCCCCTCATACATTTGGGGCATTGGTACCTATTAGTGCTAACCACCTTGAGCTATAGTTATAACTCACTATATATATTGTGAGGGGGTTAACTCGGTAGCGGGTGTGTGTGACCCCCTGGTTGGGCTCCCCACACAAAAACAGGGCCAGCAGACGGAGGTTGTGGTTTTCAAAATCAAAAGGTGCGGTTTATTTCTCTATGTACAGTGACAAAAACACAGCAAAGCCAAAAAGAAACATAAACAAAATAAATCCTGGTCAGTTTGACCTCTGACTAAACATGCAGGTTTCCTAAACTAACAACTGGGATCAGCCTGGTGCTGTCCTAGTCCCTAAGTCCCTGGTTTAGTAAAAGTCCAAACAAATAGCCACACAGGCTTTGCCTCACCGCACAGGGGTTCACTCTCCCTAGACAGTCCACACAGGTCTGGTTCCAGGCATGAGTAAACACCTAATGAATCTGGGAGTTTTTATAGAGGCCTTAAACGAGCTGACAAGCTTCAGCTGGTCTCATCAACTCCCTGCCTCACGACGCCCAGCACTCTCCCTAGAGGTATGAGTCATTCATGAGCCCACTAGCCTCAGCTGGGCTTCATCAACTCCCTAGTTGTATAAGTCGGCATAAAGCCTGAATCTGGGAGAAATATATCTACCCCCCTGGATGCAACCAGGTGACTTTACCTTCCTGCTGTCACATACCCCCCCCTCTTGTTTTAACCTTGGGGTTGGAACACCAGCAATCAGGCATTCATGTACTCGAGACAAAGCATCCACATTCCCCATTTGAACGCCAGGGCGATGCTTTACTGTGAAGTTGAATTCCTGTAGGGCCAGGAACCACCTATTCACTCTTCTATTTGTCTCCTTGTTTTGAGCCATCCACTTTAACGGAGCGTGATCCGTAACCATGTCAAAGTGCCTACCTAGCAGATAGTACCGAAGGGAATCTAGAGCCCACTTCACCGCTAAACATTCCTTTTCAACCGTGGCGTAATTTACCTCATGGGACTTCAACTTCCTGCTGAGGTAAATGACTGGGTGCTCTTCCCCGTTCCAGACCTGGGACAATACTGCTCCTAACCCCACATCTGACGCATCACTTTGTACGACAAAGTCTTTAGAGAAGTCGGGTGAGTACAACACTGGCTGGCTACATAAGGCTTGTTTCAAGAATTGGAATGCTGCCTCAGCCTCGGGGGTCCATTTAATCATGACCGACCCTTTCCCTTTCGTCAGGTTGGTTAGGGGCACAGCCTTAGAAGCAAAGTGGGGAATGAAGCGCCGATAATAACCCGCGATTCCCAGAAAGGCTCGTACCTGCTTCTTGCTGTTGGGACGTGGCCAACTCTGGATGGCCTCGACTTTGTTGAGTTGGGGTTTTATTACTCCCCTGCCAATGGTGTACCCAAGATATTTGGCCTCCTCCTGCCCAATGGTACACTTCTTGGGGTTAGCCGTAAACCCCGCTTCCCGGATAGAGTCTAGGACTGCTTGCACTTTTGGCAGATGTGAGGCCCAATCTGTGCTATGGACAATTACGTCATCCAGGTAAGCCGCAGCATACTTCCGATGGGGCCTCAGTATCTGGTCCATTTTCCGCTGGAATGTGGCCGGCGCATTCTGTAACCCGAACGGCATTCTCTTATATTGGAACGCCCCGTCTGGGGTTACAAATGCGGTTTTCTCTTTGGCCGACTTGGCCAGGGGAATTTGCCAATACCCTTTTGTGAGGTCAAGAGTCGTCATGTATCGGGCTGTTCCCAGCCGGTCGATCAACTCATCTATACGTGGCATGGGGTAGGTGTCAAATTTTGTAACTTTGTTCAACTGACGAAAATCGTTACAAAATCGCCAGCTCCCATCCGGTTTAGGCACCAACACAATGGGACTAGACCAATCACTTTG
Organism: Rana muscosa; assembly: GCA_029206835.1. Taxonomy (NCBI): domain Eukaryota; kingdom Metazoa; phylum Chordata; class Amphibia; order Anura; family Ranidae; genus Rana; species Rana muscosa. The sequence continues at coordinate 49,313,816 of CM055119.1, forward strand.
GGACTCCTCTATCACCCCTAAGTTCAGCATTTTCTGTACTTCCTCCCGTATTGCCTCCCGTCGGGCCTCTGGGATCCGATAGGGTTTTAACTTCACCCTTTCACCGGGCGGGGTAATAATATCATGCTCTACCCCAGATGTTTGTCCCGGCAGCTCAGAGAACACCTCCTTGTTGCGAAGCACAAACTCCTTAACCTCCTGTTGTTGGGGTTGTGACAAGGTGGCTGCTATTCCAACCTCCGGAATCACGCATCCAGTTTGAGCTGGTGACCAAGTTTCTGCGACTAGGGACTCTCTATCCCTCCAGGCTTTCAACAGATTAACGTGATATATCTGTTCGGGCTTTCGCCTTCCTGGTTGTCTGACCTTGTAATTCACTTCGCTCACTTTTTCCATTATCTCGTAGGGGCCTTGCCATTTGGCAAGGAATTTACTTTCAACCGTAGGGACAAGTACCAATATCCTATCCCCCGGGGAAAAGGTACGGGTCTTTGCTCCACGGTTGTACACTCTCTGCTGTGCCAACTGCGCTTGGGCCAAATGTTCCTTCACGATGGGCATTACCTGTGCAATTCGATCTTGCATCAGGGCGACATGCTCAATCACACTCCTGTGGGGAGAACTCTCACTTTCCCAAGTTTCCTTGGCAATATCCAACAGCCCTCTTGGGTGTCTCCCATACAGTAACTCAAAGGGGGAGAATCCCGTAGAGGATTGGGGCACCTCCCTAATAGCAAACATCAAATAAGGAAGTAGACAGTCTCAATCCTTTCCATCTCTATCCACCACTTTCTTCAACATTTGTTTTAGGGTTTTGTTGAATCTTTCAACCAGCCCATCGGTTTGGGGGTGATACACAGATGTACGCAATTGCGTCACTTTGAGCAATTTACACAGCTCTTTCATAACCCGGGACATAAAGGGTGTACCTTGGTCCGTAAGCAGTTCTTTACAAATACCCACCCGGCTAAAAACAAGAGATAGCTCTTTGGCTATGGTTTTGGCCGAGGTATTTCTGAGAGGGATCGCTTCTGGATAACGGGTGGCATAGTCCATTATAACCAATATGTACTGGTGCCCCCTAGCGGACTTGATTATAGGACCTACCAAATCCATGGCGATTCTCTCAAACGGGACCTCAATGATGGGTAGAGGGACCAGCGGGCTACGGAAATGTGGCATCGGGGCCGACCTCTGACACACAGGGCAGGAGGAACAATAATTTTCTATGTCCTTCATCACCCCAGGCCAATAGAATCTCTGTAATACCCTCTCTCGGGTTTTCTCTGTCCCCAGATGACCTCCAAGAATGTGCCCATGGGCCAACTCCAACACCAACTTCCTGTAAGGTTTGGGCACCACAAGCTGCTCAACGGTTTCTTCTGCCCTTTTTGCCACCCGATACAGTAGGTCCTTCTCTACGCTGAAGTATGGGTAAGTGCAGGTATTATCTGGGTTCACTAACTCGCCATCTATTTCCACTACGTTTTCCCGTGCCTTTATTAGGGCGGGGTCTTTTAACTGTTCTGTGGCAAAATTTTCCCTGTGAACCTCCAGATCAGAAAACTCCACAGACGGTAGGTTTTCGTCTGAGGAGGTGGGCTCCTCTCCAGTTTCTTGAGTCTCCCCTGCCAATACTGACAAGGGAAATTCTGGAGAGTCCTCACCACTCTCAGAGGAGTTCTGGCTATCTCATTCCTGGTACATAGGGGCACCAGTGGGGGGCTCAGGATCATCCCACAGTTCCCAGAACTTCGGAAAATCCCTTCCCACAATGGCATCATGCGGTAATTGAGATACTAACCCCACTGGATGAGAGAGGGTACCTTTGGGGGTCTCGAAACACACTGTAGTCACTGGATACTCTCGGGTGTCCCCATGCACACAAATAACAGCTACCTTGCTATTCCCAGAGACCTCTGTTTTAACTAATTCAGCCTTTATCAGGGTCACAAGGCTACCTGAATCCAGTAATACCACAACATTTCTACCATTAATACACATTTTGCATAAATGTTTCTCAGTTCCCCGAATGGCAGTGCATGCGACTGTCGCACACAGCGACTGACGTCTGTCCATCAGAAAGTCACATTGCATGGGTTCCTCCACAACCGGGCAATTTGCTGCAATATGTCCCGCTTGCCGGCAGCGGTAGCAAACAATCCATTTGGCTGCCTCTTGAGCCCCTGACTTCCCAGGCTGTTCTCGCCAAACTTTGGGTAGAGCTCCCACCCTCTCACTCTCTCCACCCTCACCCCTTGGAATCCTCTTATCCGCCCCTGGGGATGGTCTGGTCTTAGGGTGGAAAGTCCGAGAGTCTCTGGAAGAGGCCGTCAGGTTCTCTGTAGCCAAGTATTTCTCTACACGATCCACAAGACCACCGGCCGTCTCTGGGTCTCCATGGCTTACCCACTTTTGGATGGCAGTAGGAAGAGCTCTCAAAAACCGATCCATTACAACACGTTCCACAATCTCTGGTGCGGACAAAGTCTCTGGCTGTAGCCACTTCCGGCTCAGGTGAATGAGATCATACATTTGAGACCTGGGGGGTTTTCCAAGCTGGAAAGTCCAGTTATGCACACGCTGAGCCCGGACAGCCAGGGTGACACCCAGCCTTGCCAATATTTCAGCTTTTAGCATCACATAGTCTTTTGCTTGGTCAGGCTCTAGGTCATAGTAAGCCTTCTGCGATTCACCAGTTAACAGAGGAGCCACCAGTCCAGCCCACTGCTCCTCAGGCCACTTTTCTCTTTCAGCAGTCCTTTCAAATGTGGTCAAAAATACCTCTGGATCATCCTCTCCAGTCATTTTTGTCAATAAACGACTCACCCCAAAGGACGCGGTATTAGTGGGACGGCTTTCCTCACTGGTCTGCGGACGTTGCTGCATTACTGCTTCCATTTGTTGTAGTCTCTGCTCTTGCTTCTGTAACAGGTCTATGAAGCGGGCCTCAGATTGCTGCTGGGCTTGTTGATGAGCTTGCTGCTGGGCTGCAAGGCTCCTTTGCAAACCTGCATTTGTCTGCTGTTGATTGGCATTTGCTAGAGCCAGCTGTTTCAGTATCTCCTCCATGCTGGCTTAAAAAAAACTGCCACTGGTTCTCCACCAACTGTGAGGGGGTTAACTCGGTAGCGGGTGTGTGTGACCCCCTGGTTGGGCTCCCCACACAAAAACAGGGCCAGCAGACGGAGGTTGTGGTTTTCAAAATCAAAAGGTGCGGTTTATTTCTCTATGTACAGTGACAAAAACACAGCAAAGCCAAAAAGAAACATAAACAAAATAAATCCTGGTCAGTTTGACCTCTGACTAAACATGCAGGTTTCCTAAACTAACAACTGGGATCAGCCTGGTGCTGTCCTAGTCCCTAAGTCCCTGGTTTAGTAAAAGTCCAAACAAATAGCCACACAGGCTTTGCCTCACCGCACAGGGGTTCACTCTCCCTAGACAGTCCACACAGGTCTGGTTCCAGGCATGAGCAAACACCTAATGAATCTGGGAGTTTTTATAGAGGCCTTAAACGAGCTGACAAGCTTCAGCTGGTCTCATCAACTCCCTGCCTCACGACGCCCAGCACTCTCCCTAGAGGTATGAGTCATTCATGAGTCCACTAGCCTCAGCTGGGCTTCATCAACTCCCTAGTTGTATAAGTCGGCATAAAGCCTGAATCTGGGAGAAATATATCTACCCCCCTGGATGCAACCAGGTGACTTTACCTTCCTGCTGTCACAATATATATATATATATATATATATATATATATATATATATATATATATATATACATATATATATATATATCTACAGGGTTCCTAGTTGAAGTACCATACCAGCTAGGATTGTCAACGAGTATTTATGCCGGTCATTCAAAAAGTTTGGGTATTCTAACCATTATCCAATTGGGTTAGCCCACTACAAAAATTTGCCCTAAGGTAATTTTCCAACATTCATCTTTATCTCATACTTGGGTACAAGTCTTTTTCTTTATCTCTTTCCCTTTTTCTTCTTTTTTCCACAACCTTCTTTTTTTGTTTCTTCTTCTTCTTCTTTTCCCAAACCATTATTTCTTTTTGCCTTTTCTTTCTCTTTTTCATCTTTATATACCATTACCCCACATTGTTTTGGGTTATTTTAATTATTTTTGTTGTTGTTTTAGGGTTGCTATTTTAGCTTCCTGTCCAGGCTCCATATCACTCGTCCAGTTCTGGTTCAGTTTAAATGCTTTTCGGATATCCCCCTGAAAAGTAGGTCACCTTACAATGTATCTATATATACCTTTTACCATTTGGTTTATGTGTCATTGATTGGCAATTAAATTCAGGCGCAGCTTATGCTACTCCCATGTATACTATAAGGAATGGCTCTTTTAGCCCTATATAATTGATACAATAATTTTTCCTACAGCTATCGTGAGCATCTCCATACTTATCCACACGCTGGTGTATGGCTGGTTGTTTTGCTACAGTACTCCATTTTGGAGTCCAGGCCTCTCCATCTGGGGCCAACCCCCCTTTTTTTCCATGTGTAGTTTCCGCAGAATCTAGAGGGTCGCAACAACTTTATCACACTCACCGCCTATATTACGTTTAGTGGTGAGTGTTTAGTGTCAACCAATTGTATATCAATATCATATGTAATAATAAAACAAATGTCTTTTGTACCAAAATTATTAAATCTCTCTTTGTACATTTAGAAGCTCTTGAGGAAGCGATCAGATCGCGAAACATGTCGAGCTCCAAGTTTTAAAGTGCATCAACACATTGTGAACCTCCACCCAAGGAACCATCGCAACATTGTGGGGTATCACCTTGGTAGTGTCCACACTATATGTGCTGTAATATATGTATTTATGTTTATGTAGTTATCTACATGCCATTTATTATGTACCTGCAATTGTCCTTGTGACATAGGTCAAATTTATGCTATGTATTTATGTAATATTAAAATGTTATTGTTTTTCTAAAAAGTACATGTGCCTATAAAGTCCATGCTTTCCACAATCCCCTGTTGAGATTTAAATAGGATCACAATTAAGAATCGATATCCACTCCCACTGATTCCAGAAATGCTTGAGAGACTCCACTCCGCCAAACTCTTTACCAAATTAGATTTACGGGGGGCATACAACCTTGTCCGCATTTGTCCCGGAGATGAATGGAAAACTGCTTTCAGAACCAGATATGGACATTTTGAGTCTTTGGTCATGCCCTTTGGGCTCTGCAATGCGCCTGCAACTTTTCAACATTTTATTAATGATGCTTTTTGAGATTTGCTTGATCAGTTTGTAATAGCATATTTGGATGACGTTCTCATTTTCTCTGATACTTTGGAAGAACACCGCAAGCATGTCTGTATTGTTTTCGAGAGACAAAGGCGGAATCAACTTTACATCAAACTAGAGAAATGCGAGTTTGAACAGACTCAGATCCAGTTCTTGGGATACATAATTTTTTCTGAAGGGATAAGCATGGATCCTGATAAGATCAAAGCAGTGGTGGATTGGCCTGTCCCTCGGAATGTTAAGGAGATACAGCGATTTGTTGGATTTGCCAACTTTTACAGAAGATTTATGAGGAATTTCTCCAAGGTAATTACTCCAATTACACAGCTGACAAAAAAAGGCATGCCCTTCTTGTGGTCACCTGAGGCACAGGCTGCTTTTAGTAGATTAAAAACTTTTTTCACTTCTGCACCAATACTGGTACATCCAGATCCAGAACTACCTTTCATCGTAGAGGTTGATGCTTCTAATTCTGCTGTGGGAGCTATCCTTTCTCAGCGAATTGGAGAAAAGATGCAGCTTCATCCTTGCGCTTATTTCTCTCGACTGATGTCTTCAGCCGAGAAGAATTATGACATTGGAAACAAGGAGCTGTTGGCAATTAAGGAAGCATTTTCTGAGTGGAGGCATCTGCTGGAAGGGGCTAAGCACCCTGTAACCGTTCTCACCGATCATAGACATTTAGAATTTATTAGGTCTGCTAAAAGGTTGTCATCTAGACAAGCACGTTGGACTCTTTCCTTCTCTAGGTTCAATTTTATTATCTCATACCGCCCTGGGTCAAGGAATAGTAAGGCTGATGCCCTATCATGGATGTTGCCTGGGCCTCTCCAGGAAAGCAACTCTGAATGTACAATCCTGCCTCAAAGGAACTTTCTAGGGGCCACGAGTTCGAAGACATTTCTTAATCTCCTCAAGGAGGGGTATGAGAATGACCCACTTCTTAATAATCCTCCTAAAGACATAAACCTCAAGTACAACAATGTTTTTTTGGACTCAAGCGCATTGCCTCTATGTACCTGAATCAGTTCAGGTAGAAGCTCTCAGGTTGGTACACGACTCTAAACTTGCTGGTCACTTTGGGGTTTCCAAGACAGAAGAACTCTTATCATGTTCCTTTTGGTGGCCTGGGTACAAGAAAGATGTAAAGAGATATGTGGCTTAATTTCTAACCTGTGCTCGCAATGAGACACCCCGATCTTCTCCTCTGGGGTTACTTCTACCACTGCCTGTTCCATCTAGGCCATGGGGGTCAATTTCTATGGACTTTGTGGTCGACCTTCCTCTTTCAAAAGGGATGACCACCATTCTGGTAGTCGTTGACCGTCTCACTAAGATGGCTCATTTTATTCCAGTTAAGGGGGTACCGTCCGCCGAACATACTGCTGAGGTAATGGTTAGAGAAGTTTTTAAACTTCATGGAATTCCTGATGATGTGGTGTCTGACAGAGGGGTACAGTTTACCTCAAAAATTTGGAGAAGTTTTTGCTCAGCTTTGGGTGTAACAATTAATCTGTCCTCAGCTTTTCATCCACAGTCTAATGGTCAGACCGAGAGGACCAATCAAACTCTGGAGCAATACCTTCGATGTTTTGTGAGTTATCTCCAGGATGACTGGGTGGACTACCTTCCTATGGCAGAGTTTGCTTTTAATAACTCTAAACATAGCTCCACTTCCCAAAGCCCTTTTTTCTTAAACACCGGGTATCATCCAGTTTTTATTCCTGATCTCCCTATCTCAACTTCAATTCCTGCTGTTACCAACAGACTAACTTCATTACATGTGGTCCAGGAGAAATTGACTGATACATTGAAGGAGGCACAGGAATATTACAAGGAGGCCGCTGACAGACACCGTAGGTCTATTCCCACCTTTCGGGTAGGTGACAAAGTTTGGTTATCTACCAAAAATTTAAAGGTTCAGGTTTCACGTGCTAAGTTGGGTCAAAAGTTTATGGGACCTTTTGAGATTTCTGCTCAAATCAACCTGGTCACCTTTTGTCTAAAACTTCCCGACAATATGAACATTCACCCTGTTTTTCATGTATCGCTACTCAAACCGTTTCATGAAAATACCTTTTCTGGAAGAATTCATCCTCCTCCTCCACCTGTTGAGGTACAGGGTGAAGAAGAATTTGTGGTGGAAAAAATTCTTGACTCCAGGATCTTTAGGAACAAATTGCAATATTTGGTTCGATAGGAAGGATATGGGCCAGTTGAAAATTCTTGGGAGCCTGAAAAGAATGTTCATGCCCCTAGATTAACAAGGGAATTCCACCAGAGGTTTCCTCAGAAACCTGGCCCTAAGACGTCCAGGGGACATCCTGGGAGGAGGGGAGTACTGTTAGGACTTGGGCTTGAACCTGGGACCTCTGGTGTGTTTGGTGGTGTCTCTACTTGCTGAGCCACCTGGAATGCTGGACAGCTCCTTGGACAACTCCTTGAATGATCTTGTCCTGAATCTTGTTTGCCTTGAACCCTTTGCTCCTCCCATGAACTTCCTGATTTAAGCCATGTCCCTGCACTTCCTGGTTGCCAGAATATTGTGTCTTCACCAGCCAATATCTTGCTCCTGTCTCCTGCTGCCGACCGCATCTTTGCTACCACTCACTACCGACCTTTGGCTCGTCCCCGACTACGCTTCTGCTGAATCCCAAACTGCAACTATCTGTTACCGACTTTTGGCTCGTCCCGACTATGCTTCTGCTTGATCCCTACCTGTATTATCTGCTTCCCGACCCCGGCTTGCTCACCTCCTGGTGGGGCTAACCTGAGGACCACGACCTGGCACTGACACGCAGCGAAGCCCATCTCCACCATTAGGAGCCCTGGTGAATACCGGTCAGTGCTTAGACCCCGCACCTCAGGTGAACCCGTGTCATCAGCCAGGGTGACCTGTGTGAATACCTGCTCTGCTGCTATAGCTACTGGCCTCTGAGCCTGACTCCAGATCGTGACACAGAGACTGCTCAACGAAAGGCTCAGAGGCCTCTACCACTGCAGGCATGTCGGACACAGATTCTGGAGGGGAAGATGTAGAGGTATGTTTATTGCCCATGAATTAGCCAGCATAGTTGCAATTTGGCCAATACATTCTAGCATGGCTGAAGAAATCTCCTCCCTCGATAAGGCAGAGGAGGGGACCACACATGATGGAGCTAAAGAAGACTTCAAAGAGTGTATGGGCTAAAGCAGGAGACAATGATCCAGGTTGTCCGTGTTAGGTCTTTTAAGACTGTAGGCTACCATTGAACTTTTAGAGGAATGTGAACTGGGCCAATTCAGTGGGAATGCTCCCTTTGCACATGGAATATGACATGCTGCACTGCTTAACAAAGACAAACTAATTGAGAAAACCAGGTAAATACTGTGGCTACTCATAAACCAGGTAAACTTTTATTATAGAGAAAAGACGTTAATCCTTGTACGACACCAGTAAAAAACTGAAGCATGCTGGGAGTGGGAAGGATTTTACCTGGCTCGCCAGCAGATATTTTGTTTGCCTATGTCTAATTCCTCTTGTAGGTGGCAATATAACCCAATTGTTTCAGAATAACTGAATCATGCATTCCTTAATAAATGAGAACTTTTTTTTATTTTTTTCAGTAAACTAAATTTGGAATAATATTTTTCATTCTTCATTTGATCCAGGGGGTGGAGTCATAGGCTAATTTTCTCCTAATAGAGACTGTTTGCTTCTTTGATGTTAGAATTACAGTGGGTACGGAAAGTATTCAGACCCCCTTACATTTTTCACTGTTTGTTATGTTGCAGCCATTTGCTAAAATCATTTAAGTTCATTTTTTTTTCCTCGTTTATGTACACACAGCACCCTATATTGACAGAAAAACACAGAATTGTTGACATTTTTGCAGATTTATTAAAAAAGAAAAACTGAAATATCACATGGTCCTAAGTATTCAGACCCTTTGCTCAGTATTTAGTAGAAGCACCCTTTTGATCTAATACAGCCATGAGTCTTTTTGGAAATGATGCAACAAGTTTTTCACACCTGAATTTGGGGATCCTCTGCCATTCCTCCTTGCAGATCCTCTCCAGTTCTATCAGGTTGGATGGTTAACGTTGGTGGACAGCCATTTTTAGGTCTCTCCAGAGATGTTCAATTGGGTTTAAGTCAGGGCTCTGGCTGGGCCATTTAAGAACAGTCATGGAGTTGTTGTGAAGCCACTCCTTCGTTATTTTAGCTGTGTGCTTAGGGTCATTGTCTTGTTGGAAGCTAAACCTTCGGCCCAGTCTGAGGTCCTGAGCATTTCGGAGAAGGTTTTCGTCCAGGATATCCCTATACTTGGCTGCATTCATCTTTCCCTCGATTGCAACCAGTTGTCCTGTCCCTGCATCTGAAAAATACCCCCACAGCATGATGCTGTCGCCACCATGCTTCACTGTTGGGACTGTATTGGACAGGTGATGAGCAGTGCCTGGTTTTCTCCACACATACTGCTTAGAATTAAGGCCAAAAAGTTCTATCTTGGTCTCATCAGACCAGAGAATCTTATTTCTCACCATAGCAAGAAGGAGATAATGCTGCGCTGAATAGAGGAGGGGTAATAGGTGAAACTGTCTGAGTGCACCTAATAGACTATGAGGTAGTGATCGGTCAACAAAATAAATAAAGCATCAAAGAGTGGTGAACACATACAGCATAAAATAATAAAACACTTGAAGGTGAATCATATGCAAAGTGAATACATCCAAAGTGAAAATATAAAGTGCTGAGTGCAGCTGTGAACATGCACTAATAAAGTCCTCAAAATATGGCTGTAATTCCTCAAAACATCATTGCTTGAAAGTACAAATAATTCCAATGGTAAACATATATGAGAAAAACGATGATCAGTGTTCTTGTGCAAAAAAGCAAAATTGGTGACTGGTTTGAGCAATAAAGAAGTGAGTGAAAGTGCTGGTGCCAAATTTTCCAACATGAAGTGTTGTTGAAGGGAGGGAAGAAAATTCCTGTTTCCCTTATGATTGATGTGGTTGTCCTTGTTTGAAAGGTAACAGCGTATAGTAATCTTAGTGCGTGAATCCGGCGTATGCTCCGGTTGTTCCCCGGTAGGCGTCTCCTAGTACTGTATGACTTTTGTCTGTGACAACGTTTCCCTCGGGAGCCCCGCTTGGTGTAGCAGTAATGACCCTCAAAGAAAAGGGAGATGGATGCGCCAATAGTGTAGTATGTTAAAAGTAAATTTATTGGCAATAATACATCATAAAAGGTACTCACATAAAGTGCATGAGAGAAGGCATATAAAAACGAGCAGCGAGCTCACAAACGTCACCTCCGGTTCCTCTGATGTCTCGACGCGTGTTCGTCACAATCACGTGACTTCATCAGGAGTAACTAGAGGCAAGGTGGAAGTGTCTAATATAGTGTAGTTTATTTAGTATGGCCGGGCGCCATTTTCTTGTGGAAACGGGCACCAGAAGTGGGGCAGCGGCCATTTTCTTGTGGTTTATCGCCATCAGAGATCAGGGCAGAATATGTAAACAACTGCTCAGACATCCGGAGCTCAGGCGGAAACCACTCTGGAACATATTATATTACAGAAAATGGGAATAACACGCCGCTCAGATAAATCTTAAGGTTAAAATATTAAAATAAGATAAGACTAAAAACATGTGTAGCGGGGTGTTGCTTTAAGAACCCAGAGACTACCATACCCTATTTAACTGAGGGGCGGACCAGAGTTCAGTCTCTTTGGACATCGCCCACCCAGCAAGTGGAACTCTGTGCTGAGTCTGTTGTTCCTGACAGGGCCTGAAGTTTAGGCCTTGTGCTTCCAAAGAGCCTTCCGTTTCGCCTGAGGGACGTCTCATCCTGCTACCCATCTACTACGTCCAGGAGGACCGAAGACCCGGGTGTCGTGAAACCTGTGTACCGAGACACAGCGACGGAAGATACGGACGTGGACTGGTCCGGTTGGGTGAGAGAGCACCTGCTCAGAGATTAGTACAGGATCTCTAGGCCCAGTGTTTGTTGTTCGGGACTCACCAGTTAGAGTTTGCATCTGTACACCGGAGGGACAGTGCATTGAGTAGCATTAGTGACTTTACTTTATTCCTCAAGTTTACAAGTATCTATTCCTGTGGATTACAATTTGTCTCCAAAAGTGCACCACCATTTGCTAGCGAAGAGCTATCTCCACGGAACCTACACATAGAACAGTCAGGCCTGACTTCTAAGTTCCGACATCGCTGGGCGCCATCTTGCCCACGAGGGAGGGGAGCTGCAAGCGGGGTCTGTTAGTTGTGTGTGTACAGCATTGTATATCTGTTTATTTGCTGAATACCTTTTATTGCAGGGCTCTGAATATGCTAATGTATACAGTTTATCTGCTTAACCATTTCATTCAGTAAAAGTACCAGGATGAAGCAGACAAGTTGTTGGTGTGATTACTTTACTGAGGGGACGGTCAGTACCAGTGATACCATATCACTGTGTGCATTCATTGCCGGATGACGTGACCTAAAGTTACAGGTCTCACAATCCTATTATCCCCTACTAGCTGTGCCAAGGGAGGGTAGAGCCAATTGCTGGGGGTTGACAGCGGTGTGTTACAGGCCCGAAACATCATACCAGCGGCTCTCTTAGCTGGGGGTATCGCTACACGTGGGGGCTCAGAGTCCGGGATACCTGTACACTGCAATCAAGCCACCCAGAAGTACCGGCATGGATCCGTTAACGGTGACCCAGTGGTGCTTATCCGCTGATGTCTCCCTGGACATGGCTGCAGTGATTGAACTCCCCGGAGAGGATTGGTCGGGGAGTGACAGAGAGCGGCTCATAGAGCTCCTGTCCCCGGACCATAAAGGATGGTTTATTGACCTCTGGCCAGACAAAGATAATTCCCGCACCTTCGCGCTGATAGAGTGGAGGGATGAAGTGCCGGAAGAATTTAGAGGTCAGAGTGTGCAGTCCATAGGCAATAAGATGTACCGCTTGGCGCACGCAATGGTTATAAAGAAGGAACCTCCGCAATCACCCAAAATTCCAAAGAGTCCCAAAGATATGATAGCCCCGGGGACACCTCTAACCACTATGGGACTTGAACTTTTAAATGCTTTAGGGGACCTTGTCACAAAGTGCCAGAAGAGTAGTACGGTACATGTAGGGGCCGGGTACCGGAAGCTCAGGATCTTTTCAGGAAAACAACCTGTACCACTAGGGGAAGAGGATTTCGACACCTGGATTGAACAAGCGATGCAGGCTGTGGAAGGATGGGAAATACCGGAAGCCCAAAAGAAGCAGCGCATAAGTGAAAGTCTAAAGGATGCTGCTACTGAAGCCGTGAAGAACCTTAGGTTCAGCAATGCTGCTTGTACTGCCTATGACTATTTAACTATGTTGCAGGAAGAATTCGGACAATTGGAAAAAGAGGTCGATTTAGTCTACCAGTTTGAGCACACCCTTCAACAGCCAGGAGAAAGACTGTCTGAATATGTTCACAGATTTAACAAGATGCTGTGCCAAATTGTCCTTAAGAAGGGGATGCTGCCACAAGCCATAGATGCGGCTAGAATGAAGCAGATTTTAAGGGGAGCATTATGTTCTGATCCAGTCTGGCTCCATCTGAAAACCTCTGGAGGGGTCATGTCCCTGAACTTCCCGGACCTTGTGTGAATAATAAGGGATGAAGAGGCTCTGCTGAAAGACCAACAGGCAACCGAGAAACCCACTCTTCCTCCCTCAGTTGGGGTCCGATCCACCATGGCCACTGAATGGGACTCGGAGGTGGCGGTCTTAAAGTCACAGATGACCCAAGTATTAGAAATGCTGACCTCTTTAATGGCGAAGAACTCAGGAGTGGGAGAAAAAGAAGAAGTCAAGAAGGAGCTGTACCAGAGCGTTTCAACACCAGTCTCCCCGCGGGATAGAGGAGAAGCTGTTTGCTTTAACTGTGGAGTAGTTGGCCATTTTGGGCGAGTGTGCCCCAGTCCAAGGAAGACCCGAGGCACCTACCGCCAGCCGGCGGAAAACTCCAGAGGGCCCCGGTGAAGGAGTCAACCGGGTGCCCATCATTTCCAGCAAGCAACATTGGAATCAGAAAGCAAAAGAAGCCAAGAAGTGAGGGGAACAATTCCCCATCAAAAGCACTCACCTCACCTGGAGGTAAAACCCCAAAAATCGCAAGAAATCAATGCAAACCAGGCCCAACAGGGATTAAGATCCAGGAAAAGATGGAAAAAGAAAAAAACACCAAAGGCCAAACCCATGGGCCCAGGGAAAGAGGCCTCCCCGAAGAAGTTTCCAGCCAAGTTAGTGGGACCCTCCCCAGTGGTCCCCATTCAGGTGCAGGGAGTCTACACGAAGGCCATTCTGGATACAGGGGCTCAAGTAACCCTCCTGTATCGGGATTTCTACCAAAAGCATCTGAGACATTTGCCCTTGCAGAAGCTAGAAGACTTGGAAATATGGGGAATTAGCACCCAGAGCTTTCCTTATGATGGTTACCTCCCGATTAGATTGGCTTTCGACCCCTCAGTAGCAGGAGAGGCAGAGGTCTTTGACACCCTGGTAAGAGTCTGTCCTCACCCACCAGGGGCCAACAAAAGCTCTCTGATAATAGGAACAAACACTGACCTGGTCAGGAGACTACTGGCCCCTCTAGCACAAGAGCAGGGAGCCTCAACAGCCAGAATCCACCCCATGTTGCAGTTGGCCTATCAGCGATTGGTCTTGGAACAGAAGGCCCCAGAAGAGAAGGTGGGGAAAGTTTGGAGACTGGAGAAGAAAGAGAGAGTGTTGCAGCCTAGTGAAGTAGCCTGCTTGAGGGCCACTGTGAAGCTCACCTGGGAACAAACTGGACCCTTTGTAGTCCTGGAACCAGACCCTCTGGGTACCCACCCAGGACTGGAGGTAATCCCCGAAGTAGTCCCGCTGAGAGTCCTGAAAAAGGCAAACGGCAGGGTGCCAGTGAGCATCAGAAACACCACTGACTCACCTGTGAGGATTCCAGCCCGGATACTGTTGGGCCAAGTGAATCCCGCTACCCCAGTTGCCTTGCCGACTTAGAGAAGGAAGAAGGAGGGGAACCCACTTTGGAGAACCTGGCCCTACCCCGGCATGGAAGGAGAGGGCCGGGGCCCAGTTGGCAAAGTGGCGGAAGATCTTCTCCAAGGATGAGTTTGATGTAGGATGTGCAAAAAGTGCCATTCACAAGATCTGTCTACAAGAAGACAAACCTTTTAGGGAGAGAGTCCGCGAGTCCCCCTGGCTGATTTGGAAGTTCTGCGTGAGCAACTTGCAGAGCTCAAGAGAACTGGTGTTATCCGGGAATCCAGGAGCCCCTATGCCTCTCCAATTGTGGTAGTCAGGAAAAAGAATGGGTCATTGAGACTCTGTATAGACTACAGGACCCTCAACAGGAGGACAATACCTGACCAATACACCACCCCAAGAATAGAGGATGCTCTGCAGAGTCTGTCTGGAGCCAAATGGTTCAGTGTAATGGACCTGAAGAGTGGGTACTACCAAATCCCAATGCACCCAGAAGACAGAGAGAAGACAGCCTTCATTACCCCAGTGGGGTTCTATGAATTCGACCGTATGCCTCAAGGTCTGTCGGGAGCTCCTGCCAGCGGCTGATGGAGAAGACGGTGGGGGACATGAATCTCATTGAAGTCCTAGTATACCTAGATGACATCATCGTCTTTGGGAAGACTCTGGAGGAGCATGAGAAGAGGCTAGAGAAGGTCTTGAAGAGACTCAGTGATGAGGGACTCAAGCTCTCCCGGGAAAAGTGCCAGTTCTACCAGTCTTCAGTCCATTACCTGGGACACATAGTGTCTGAAGAAGGAGTATCTACAGATCCCGACAAATTGGAGGCAGTCACCTCCTGGCCCCGGCCCACCACAGTGACTGAGTTTAAAACTAAGACGAGAAGATTGGGACTTTAAATGAGGCTCTTCAACATGATGATGGTAAATTGAATACAGATGTATATTTATTGAGTATCAGAAATTGGATAAAATGCATGTAAGCATACAAAACCAAACATAGAAAAAACATTAAGGATAAATGTCAATCCATACAGACACACATAAATATGTGCGCGTGTAAAAAATGTCAAGGGTACATAATATATATCAACTTGGCATCATGTAGTGGTGTGGATAACTTAAAGACACAGAAAAACAATCTCATATATATACAACCATAAAACATCTGAGCAGCATGGACATAAGGGGTGAGCATGTTAAAAACAGTAAACCAAAATTCATAAGGTAGATGATGTTCTGAGTCGATAATGTGGTATTGAACTGGAAATGCATCCTAGGTGCCCGACGCGTTTCGTGTGTGAACACTCATCAGGGGCTGATGCTGGAAATTATCTACAAAATATGATAAAAATGGATAGGTTGGTAAGATTGTAATGAGTCCCAGGGAAGGGCAAAAACGCCCACCCTAAGTACTTACATGAAATTCATGCAGTGATTGGTGGAGACTGTAGAGCCAGGGCCAGTGAGATAGTCTGTCCCAGAAGCCGAGGTATAATAGAGTCACATGCTAGGTGGGGGCGGCACAGCGTGCAGAGCCCCCCCATCATCATCCCTTGGAGGTATAATATGCAGGTGGCCACTGTGAGATGTCCGGGTAATAAGCCGTAGTGGCTGTCAAAAGGGGTTCTATAAGAATGAAAAAGGTCCATTGTCAGCATATCATAGTGTGCCGACAACATGGGATATATTATATATAGTAACCTCATGGTGACTTGCCTGTGGAGCCTCTGAAGTGGATGACCTTCTGCAGTGTGGTGTATCATCAGAGAGTGATAGCAAAAGGACTAGGTTAGGGGGAGGCGAGATATATCAGCCCCACACACGTGCACGTCGGCTCATATACCAGCGTCACACTGGCACGGCACAGGCTGGGAGGGGCTCCAACGTGGACGATGGAACACGCCCACGGAGACGCCCATGTTACCCTACCATGCCGGCCCAGATGGAATGACTCATGCCGCACGTAAGTGACGCCAGAGCGGTGGCACACATGAGGCACGGTGCGTGGCGCTGATGCGCCACCCGCCCCCCCCACTAGCTTCCCTCCGCCCCAGGGGAGGGGCCGGGGGAGAGGGGACGCAGGGGGACGCAAAGAGCGCAACACGACTTCCGGGCAACAGACTAAAGACGGTCCCGGAAGTGCAGGGACCACCGCTCAAACCCCATGGTGATGCCACCTAGTGGCCAAGCTGGCCAAGCTGTATGGTTGCAAGGACACAGATACAGTGACTGAGTTTAGGTCATTTCGGGGGTTCTGCTCCTACTATCACAGGTTTGTGGAGGGGTTTGCAAGAATTTCCAAGCCTCTGAATGAGCTGTTGAAGACAGAAGGAGAGGAGGATGACTCCGGCCCCAGGAAACCGGGGGAGCCAGTGGAAGACCAGTGGACTGAGAAGTGTGAAGAGGCTTTCACTAAGTTGAAGGAGAGTTTGACCACTGCCCCTGTCTTGGCCTATGCAGACACCAAAAAGCCCTATGAATTACACGTGGATGCCAGTCATGATGGTTGTTTGGGAGGAGTATTATATCAGGAGTATGAAGAGCAGCTAAGACCTGTTGCTTATGTGAGTAGGAGTTTAACCCCAGCTGAAAAGACTTACCCCACCCACAAGTTGGAGTTTTTGGCCTTGAAGTGGGCTGTGGTGGACAAACTGAAGGACTACTTATATGGAGCTGACTTTGTGGTTAAAACAGACAATAACCCACTCACTACCTTCTAACCACAGCCAAACTGGATGCCACCGGACACCGTTGGTTGGCAGCCCTCTCATGGTTCAATTTCAGCCTGAAGTACAGGCCTGGGACTGGAAACCGAGATGCCGATGCCTTGTCCCGAAGATCTCATGCTCCCACTTACATGGTGGAAGACTGGACCCAGGTAACCCCAGAGGGGGTACGGGCTTTGTGTCAGGGAGCGGAGCTCCAAGCTAGTGGAGGATCCAGAGCAGAAGAAATTGGAGTCTCAGTTGTTGGAGTGCCCAAATATTACTGTGATGTAACTCAGATTGGTGGAGAGGACTTGCCTAAACTATCGAAGAAGGATATAAGACGGGACCAGCTGGAAGACCCATTGGGAACATTGGCTTTGGAAGCCTTAGAAGACCAGGATCAGGACAGACTCTTGCATGATCCCTCAAAGGAGGCCCGCTTACTGCGCAAGGAATGGGACAGGTTGCAGGTGCATCAAGGGGTGGTCTACCGAAGGGGCCCCTCTGATGACCTTGAAGACAAGTGGCAACTATTCCTGCCGGAAAAACACCGAAAGACTGTTATGGTTGCCCTACATGACAACCATGGCCACCTAGGGGCAGAGAGAACATTTCAGCTCATAAGGAGCAGATTCTATTGGCCCTTTATGCGGGCTGAAGTAGAGGAGTACTGTCACTCATGTGCTCGCTGTATACAAAGAAAAACACTGCCCCATCAAGCTGCCCCAATGGTCCACCAGCAAAGCCAAGGGCCCTTGGACTTGATATGCATTAATTTTCTTTGTCTGGAACCTGATTTGAGTGGACATGGAAATGTTCTGGTAATAACCGACCATTTCACCCGATACGCCCAGGCCTTTCGAACTAAAGAGCAGAAGTCTTCCACTGTGGCCAAGATACTCGTAGAGAAGTATTTCGTACATTACGGACTGCCTCAACGCCTTCACACGGATCAAGGGAGGGACTTCGAAAGTCGACTGATCTGGAAGTTATTGGATTCCTTAGGCATAAAGAAGACTCGCACAACCCCTTATCACCCACAAGGAGATGCCCAACCAGAAAGGTTTAACAGAACTTTGTTGCATATGCTGGGGACCCTGAGCAGCGAGGAAAAACAACATTGGGGCAAGCATATAGCTGCCATAGTGCACGCTTACAATAGCACAACTAGTGATGTCACCGGATACTCCCCTTACAGACTAATGTACTGTGACAGCAGGAAGGTAAAGTCACCTGGTTGCATCCAGGGGGGTAGATATATTTCGCCCAGATTCAGGCTTTACGCTGACTTGTACAGCTAGGTGGAGAGTTGTATAAGCCCAGCTGAGACTAGTGGGCTCATTGATGACTCATACCTCTAGGGAGAGGGCTGGGCGTCGTGCAGACAGGGAGTTGATGAGGCCAGCTGAAGCTTGTCAGCTCATTTAGGCCTCTATAAAAAACTCCCAGATTCATTAGATGTTAGCTCATGCCTGGAAGCAGACCTGTGTGGACTGTCTAGGGAGAGTGAACCCCTGTGCGGTGAGAGAAAGCCTGTGTGGCTATATTTTGCTTGGACATTTAAAACCAGGGACTAGGACAGCACTAGGCTGATCCCAGTCGTTAGTTAGGAAACCTGTAAGTTTAGTCAGGGGTCAAGTTGACCAGGATTTATTTTGTTTATGTTTTTTTTGCCTTGCTGTGTTTTTGTCACTGTAAATAGAAAATAAACCGCACCTTTTTGATTTTGAAAACCACAACCTCCGTCTGCTGGGCCTGTTTTGGGTGGGGAGCCCATCCCGGGGGTCACACATACCCGCTGCCGAGCTAGCCCCCTCACAGTTGGTGGAGAACCAGTGGCAGTTTTTTTTTAAGCCAGCATGGAGGAGATACTGAAACAGCTGGCTCTAGCAAATGCCAATCAACAGCAGACAAATGCAGGTTTGCAAAGGAGCCTTGCAGCCCAGCAGCAAGCTCATCAACAGAGCCTTGCAACTTTACAACAGAGTCTGGAGGCTCAGCAACAAGCCCAACAGCAATCTGAGGCCCGCTTCATAGACCTGTTGCAGAAGCAAGAGCAGAGACTACAACAACAGATGGAAGCAGTAATGCAGCAACGTCCGCAGACCAGTGAGGAAAGCCGTCCCACTAATACCGCGTCCTTTGGGGTGAGTCGTTTATTGACAAAAATGACTGGAGAGGATGATCCAGAGGTATTTTTGACCACATTTGAAAGGACCGCTGAAAGAGAAAAGTGGCCTGAGGAGCAGTGGGCTGGACTAGTGGCTCCTCTGTTAACTGGTGAATCGCAGAAAGCTTACTATGACCTAGAGCCTAACCAAGCAAAAGACTATGTGATGCTAAAAGCTGAAATATTGGCAAGGCTGGGTGTCACCCTGGCTGTCCGGGCTCAGCGTGTGCATAACTGGACTTTCCAGCTTGGAAAACCCCCCAGGTCTCAAATGTATGATCTCATTCACCTGAGCAGAAAGTGGCTACAGCCAGAGACTTTGTCCGCACCAAAGATTGTGGAACGTGTTGTAATGGATCGGTTTTTGAGAGCTCTTCCTACTGCCATCCAAAAATGGGTAAGCCATGGAGACCCAGAGACGGCCGATGGTCTTGTGGATCGTGTGGAGAAATACTTGGCTACAGAGAACCTGACGGCCTCTTCCAGAGACACTCGGACTTTCCACCCTAAGACCAGACCATCCCCAGGGGCGGATAAGAGGATTCCAAGGGGTGAGGGTGGAGAGAGTGAGAGGGTGGGAGCTCTACCCCAAGTTTGGCGAGAACAGCCTGGGAAATCAGCGGCTCAAGAGGCCGCAAGAAGGATCGTTTGCTACCGCTGCCGGCAAGCGGGACATATTGCAGCAAATTGCCCGGTTGTGGAGGACCCCATGCAGTGTGACTTTCTGACGGGCAGACGTCAGTCGCTGTGTGCGACAGTCGCATGCACTGCCATTCGGGGAACTGAGAAACATTTATGCAAAATGTGTATTAATGGTAGAAATGTTGTGGTATTGCTGGATTCAGGTAGCCTTGTGACCCTGATAAAGGCTGAGTTAGTTAAAACAGAGGTCTCTGGGAATAGCAAGGTAGCCGTTATTTGTGTGCATGGGGACACCCGAGAGTATCCAGTGACTACGGTGTGTTTCGAGACCCCCAAAGGTACCCTCTCTCATCCAGTGGGCTTAGTATCTCAGTTACCGCATGACGCCATTGTGGGAAGGGATTTTCCGAAGTTCTGGGAACTGTGGGATGATCCTGAGCCCCCCACTGGTGCCCCTATGTACCAGGAATGTGATAGCCAGAACTCCCCTGAGAGTGGTGAGGACTCTCCGGAATTTCCCTTGTCAGTATTGGCAGGGGAGACTCAAGAAACTGGAGAGGAGCCCACCTCCTCAGACGAAAACCTACCGTCTGTGGAGTTTTCTGATCTTGAGGTTCACAGGGAAAACTTTGCCACAGAACAGTTGAAAGACCCCGCCCTAATAAAGGCACGGGAAAACGTAGTGAAAATAGATGGCGAGTTAGTGAACCCAGATAATACTGGCACTTACCCATACTTCAGCGTAGAGAAGGACCTACTGTATCGGGTGGCAAAAAGGGCAGAAGAAACCGTTGAGCAGCTTGTGGTGCCCAAACCTTACAGGAAGTTGGTGTTGGAGTTGGCCCATGGGCACATTCTTGGAGGTCATCTGGGGACAGAGAAAACCCGAGAGAGGGTATTACAGAGATTCTATTGGCCTGGGGTGATGAAGGACATAGAAAATTATTGTTCCTCCTGCCCTGTGTGTCAGAGGTCGGCCCCGATGCCACATTTCCGTAGCCCGCTGGTCCCTCTACCCATCATTGAGGTCCCGTTTGAGAGAATCGCAATGGATTTGGTAGGTCCTATAATCAAGTCCGCTAGGGGGCACCAGTACATATTGGTTATAATGGACTATGCCACCCGTTATCCAGAAGCGATCCCTCTCAGAAATACCTCGGCCAAAACCATAGCCAAAGAGCTATCTCTTGTTTTTAGCCGGGTGGGTATTTGTAAAGAACTGCTTACGGACCAAGGTACACCCTTTATGTCCCGGGTTATGAAAGAGCTGTGTAAATTGTTCAAAGTGACGCAATTGCGTACATCTGTGTATCACCCCCAAACCGATGGGCTGGTTGAAAGATTCAACAAAACCCTAAAACAAATGTTGAAGAAAGTGGTGGATAGAGATGGAAGGGATTGGGACTGTCTACTTCCTTATTTGATGTTTGCTATTAGGGAGGTGCCCCAATCCTCTACGGGATTCTCCCCCTTTGAGTTACTGTATGGGAGACACCCAAGAGGGCTGTTGGATATTGCCAAGGAAACTTGGGAAAGTGAGAGTTCTCCCCACAGGAGTGTGATTGAGCATGTCGCCCTGATGCAAGATCGAATTGCACAGGTAATGCCCATCGTGAAGGAACATTTGGCCCAAGCGCAGTTGGCACAGCAGAGAGTGTACAACCGTGGAGCCAAGACCCGTACCTTTTCCCCGGGGGATAGGATATTGGTACTTGTCCCTACGGTTGAAAGTAAATTCCTTGCCAAATGGCAAGGCCCCTACGAGATAATGGAAAAAGTGAGCGAAGTGAATTACAAGGTCAGACAACCAGGAAGGCGAAAGCCCGAACAGATCTATCACGTTAATCTGTTGAAAGCCTGGAGGGATAGAGAGTCCCTAGTCGCAGACACTTGGTCACCAGCTCAAACTGGTTGCGTGATTCCTGAGGTTGGAATCGCAGCCACCTTGTCACAACCCCAACAACAGGAGGTTAAGGAGTTTGTACTTCGCAACAAGGAGGTATTCTCTGAGCTGCCGGGACAAACATCTGGGGTAGAGCATGACATTATTACCCCGCCCGGTGAAAGGGTGAAGTTAAAACCCTATCGGATCCCAGAGGCCCGACGGGAGGCAATACGGGAGGAAGTACAGAGAATGCTGAACTTAGGGGTGATAGAGGAGTCCCAAAGTGATTGGTCTAGTCCCATTGTGTTGGTGCCTAAACCGGATGGGAGCTGGCGATTTTGTAACGATTTTCGTCAGTTGAACAAAGTTACAAAATTTGACACCTACCCCATGCCACGTATAGATGAGTTGATCGACCGGCTGGGAACAGCCCGATACATGACGACTCTTGACCTCACAAAAGGGTATTGGCAAATCCCCCTGGCCAAGTCGGCCAAAGAGAAAACCGCATTTGTAACCCCAGACGGGGCGTTCCAATATAAAAGAATGCCGTTCGGGTTACAGAATGCGCCGGCCACATTCCAGCGGAAAATGGACCAGATGCTGAGGCCCCATCGGAAGTATGCTGCGGCTTACCTGGATGACATAATTGTCCATAGCACAGATTGGGCCTCACATCTGCCAAAAGTGCAAGCAGTCCTGGACTCTGTTCGGGAAGCAGGGTTTACGGCTAACCCCAAGAAGTGTACCATTGGGCAGGAGGAGGCCAAATATCTTGGGTACACCATTGGGAGGGGAGTAATAAAACCCCAACTCAACAAAGTCGAGGCCATCCAGAGTTGGCCACGTCCCAACAGCAAGAAGCAGGTACGAGCCTTTCTGGGAATCGCTGGGTATTATCGGCGATTCATTCCCCACTTTGCTTCTAAGGCTGTGCCCCTAACCAACCTGACGAAGGGGAAAGGGTCGGTCATGATTAAATGGACCCCCGAGGCTGAGGCAGCATTCCAATTCTTGAAACAAGCCTTATGTAGCCAGCCAGTGTTGTACTCACCCGACTTCTCTAGAGACTTTGTCGTACAAAGTGATGCGTCAGATGTGGGGTTAGGAGCAGTATTGTCCCAGGTCTGGAACGGGGAAGAGCACCCAGTCATTTACCTCAGCAGGAAGTTGAAGTCCCATGAGGTAAATTACGCCACCGTTGAAAAGGAGTGTTTAGCGGTGAAGTGGGCTCTAGATTCCCTTCGGTACTACCTGCTAGGTAGGCACTTTGACATGGTTACGGATCACGCTCCGTTAAAGTGGATGGCTCAAAACAAGGAAACAAATAGAAGAGTGAATAGGTGGTTCCTGGCCCTCCAGGAATTCAACTTCACAGTAAAGCATCGCCCTGGCGTTCAAATGGGGAATGTGGATGCTTTGTCTCGAGTACATGAATGCCTGATTGCTGGTGTTCCAACCCCGAGGTTAAAACAAGAGGGGGGGGTATGTGACAGCAGGAAGGTAAAGTCACCTGGTTGCATCCAGGGGGGTAGATATATTTCGCCCAGATTCAGGCTTTACGCTGACTTGTACAGCTAGGTGGAGAGTTGTATAAGCCCAGCTGAGACTAGTGGGCTCATTGATGACTCATACCTCTAGGGAGAGGGCTGGGCGTCGTGCAGACAGGGAGTTGATGAGGCCAGCTGAAGCTTGTCAGCTCATTTAGGCCTCTATAAAAAACTCCCAGATTCATTAGATGTTAGCTCATGCCTGGAAGCAGACCTGTGTGGACTGTCTAGGGAGAGTGAACCCCTGTGCGGTGAGAGAAAGCCTGTGTGGCTATATTTTGCTTGGACATTTAAAACCAGGGACTAGGACAGCACTAGGCTGATCCCAGTCGTTAGTTAGGAAACCTGTAAGTTTAGTCAGGGGTCAAGTTGACCAGGATTTATTTTGTTTATGTTTTTTTTGCCTTGCTGTGTTTTTGTCACTGTAAATAGAAAATAAACCGCACCTTTTTGATTTTGAAAACCACAACCTCCGTCTGCTGGGCCTGTTTTGGGTGGGGAGCCCATCCCGGGGGTCACACATACCCGCTGCCGAGCTAGCCCCCTCACAGTACGGTAGGGAAGCGAGACTACCTGTAGACCTGGCCTTTGGTACTTCGATAGACCACACATCGGCTGCTTCACACAAGGGATACGTGGACAGGCTGCGGAAAAGCTTAAGACTGGCTTATGAGAAGGCACAAGCCACTTACGACCAGAGAGGAGCCCGGAACAAACAACATTTTAACCTCAGGGTCCGGATCCATGACTTGCAACCAGGAGACAGAGTGCTGTTGCGGAATCTGGGTTTTCCAGGGAAGCATAAGCTTGCTGACAGATGGAAATCACAGCCGTATGTAATTTGTAAAAAATTGCCTGGCTTGCCAGTGTACCAGCTGAAACCCGAAGGAAAAGTGGGACCCTTGAAAACCTGGCACAGGAACCACTTACTGCCCCTCTCCGAAGCAGTCTGGATACCTTCTACTCCGGATTCTCCTGAGTCACCTTCAACCTCCAATACCCCTAGGCCCAACACCAGGTCTCAAACCACTCTGTCAGGAGAGATGGATGTCACAGACCAGAGTGAAGATGAGGAAATGGAACTGGACTGGCTATGGCCAACTCAGGCACCTGAACCCATGGTCATGGATCCTTCACCCTGTGAAGTTACCATCGATGGCACCCTAAATGCTGAAGCTGCTGAGTTCATTCCATCGGGTACTCTGACTGAAGAATGGGAAGATACCCTAGAGTCAGTCCCAGCTGAAGACCCAAGAGACTCTTTGTACCTCTCTGCACCAGATTTGGATGCCCTTGAAGCAGTAGGATCCACTACACCTGTCCCGTCCCAGTGGAAGGAAGAATGGAAGAACCCATTGTGCCTGATACCTTAGCCCCCAGGGAGCAAAGAGTGAAAAGAGCTATTCGCCCTCCCCGAAAACTAACCTACACCCAGATAGGAGAATGCTCTGAAGATACTGTAGTGACTGCAAGAAGGACAATAGAGAAACCTGGCCCCTCCACTGTGCATTTGGTGGAGGGCAACCCCAGCTCACCCTCTGGCACAGTTAGGCAGGTCACTTCCACCAATATGACCTGTAGACAAGACAATCTCCCTTACCAAGTTTGGTGGGAGGTTCCCTTGCCCAGCTCCTTTGCAGCCATAAATTGTATTGTTTGTAAATAATGCTAATATTATCTTTGGGGACCAAAGATTTTAAGTGGGGGAGTGTGTAGCGGGGTGTTGCTTTAAGAACCCAGAGACTACCATAACCAGGGTGCATTGCCCCGCGCAAGGACTGCTGGGGTGGGCTATTTAACTGAGGGGCGGACCGGAGTTCGGTCTCTTTGGACATCGCCCGCCCAGCAAGTGGAACTCTGTGCTGAGTCTGTTGTTCCTAACAGGGCCTGAAGTTTAGGCCTTGTGCTTCCAAAGAGCCTTCCGTTTCCACTGAGGAGCCTGAGGGATGTCTCATCCTGCTACCAATCTACTACTTCCAGGAGGACCGAAGACCCGGGTGTCGTGGAACCTGTGTACCGAGACACAGCGACAGAAGATACGGACGTGGACTGGTCCGGTTGTGTGAGAGAGCACCTGCTCAGAGATTAGTACAGGATCTCTAGGCCCAGTGTTTTTTGTTCGGGACTCACCAGTTAGAGTTTGCATCTGCACACCGGAGGGACAGTGCATTGAGTAGCATTAGTGACTTTACTTTATTCCTCAAGTTTACAACTACCTATTCCTGTGGATTACAATTTGTCTCCAAAAGTGCCTCACCATTTGCTAGCGAAGATCTATCTCCACGGAACCTACACATAGAACAGTCAGGCCTGACTTCTAAGTTTAGACATCGCTGGGCGTCATCTTGCCCACGAGGGAGGGGAGCTGCAAGCGGGGTCTGTTAGTTGTGTGTGTACAGAATTGTATATCTGTTTATTTGCTGAATACCTTTTATTGCAGGGCTCTGCATATGCTAATGTATACAGTTTATCTGCTTAACCATTTCGTTCAGTAAAAGTACCAGGATTAAGCAGACAAGTTGTTGGTGTGATTACTTTACTGAGGGGACGGTCAGTGCCAGTTATACCATATCACTGTGTGCATTCATTGCCGGATTGCGTGACCTAAAGTTACAGGTCTCACAATCCTATTATCCCCTACTAGCTGTGCCAAGGGAGGGTAGAGCCAATTGCTGGGGGTTGACAGTGGTGTGTTACAGGCCCGAAACATCATACCAGCGGCTCTCTTAGCTGGGGGTATCGCTACACATGTTAAAATGAAATTGAATAAAAATAACAATAATAAATGCAACGATGGGCACATATGGGACCGGAGATGGCATGAGCGAGAAATTTAAACACCACAGATGATCCAATATCACATTAATCATAGAGAAGTGGAAATTAAAGTATAACTGAGGGGAAAGAGCAAGAAAAAAATATATAAAATGAAAAAATTAATGAAAGGGTGCTGGAGAGGACCGGTAAAAATATAAAAAATCGCTTAAAAAAAACAATAGGTCAAAATCTATATTCAACCCCCTGGGTGCAAAAGTGTCAAGGATAAAAATCCATTGTGATTTTTATTGGCTCAATGTCCTAACTTTGTGATTACCCCGCCAATATCTCACATAGGGTTCTATGCCCCAAAATTTCAATTGGGTCGGATCCTTATTATGGTGGGTGGCAAAATGGTGGGTGGCAAAAGGTCCTTTTTGGCTAGCAACGGCTGACGTTTCATCCCTATATACCATCATCTTGCACCATCAGGCGTTGCGAAGCCGTGAAGTGGGGCTTAAGGAATCACTCAACACTACCATGCACTCAAAGGAAATATCTTGTGAAATGCCTTGACTTCTGTTTGAAGAATAGCTATTTCTGGTATAGCGGTAACTATTTCTTTCAAAAAAACGGTGTAGCCATGGGGGCTAAATTTGCCCCCAGCGTGGCTGGGCTTTTTATGGCACAACGGGAAGAGGAGAAAATATTTTCTAAACCATCGGATCGCCTGTTTTTATACAAAAGATATATTGACGATATTTTTATTGTATGGAAAGCAGAGAAAGAAACATTGCTCTATTTCCTGCAGGATTTGAACATCAATGATAGAAACATCGAACTTTCCTGGGAAATTAGCAATAAAAAGATAACTTTTTTAGACCTATAAATTGAACAAGAGAACAACACACTATGCTCCAAAACCCATTTTAAAAATGTCGATCGCAATAGTTGCTTACCGCTAGAAAGTTGTCACCATAAGAATTGGCTATACAATATACCGAAAGGGCAACTGACGCGCCTCAGACGAACCTGCACAGATAAGGATACTTTTCTCACCCAAGCAAACGATATGGGAGAACGGTTTATACAAAAAGGCTATGACAACTCTTTTATTAACCAAAAAATTACAGAAGTGGCAACCATGGACAGGAAACTGCTAACGAGTGATAAACCCAAAAAGACAACACAAAAAGATCTAGTACCCATCATCTTTGACTACAGCATACAACATAAACAAATTGAAAAAATCATTAAACGTCATTGGAATATTCTGTTGGCTGATAGACAACTAAAGGTTGTCCTCCCCCTCCTTCCTAAGTTCATATATAGAAGGGCCCCTACAATTCGGGACAAGGTCGTTAAGAGTGTTCCCGACCCCGGGGAGGAGCTTTACTTTTTTCACGGGTAAATGATTTTTTCCATGCAAACAGTGTTTTGCATGTACTTGAACTAATAGACCCAATGAAGAGAAAAAATACTTTATCTCAACCAGTACAGGGGATTCACATGAGATTAAAGAATTCATCTGTTGCAACACAGAGGGGTCAGTCTATGCTCTCGAATGTAGTTGCGGACTGAAATATATAGGTCGAACCAAAAGGTTGTTGCGTATACGAATAAAGGAACATGTCCAAAACATTCAAAAAGGCTTCGATAAACATAGTGTATCAAGACATTTTGCCACCCACCATAATAAGGATTCGACACAATTGAAATTTTGGGGCATAGAACCCTATGTGAGACATTGGCGGGGTAATCACAAAGTTAGGACATTGAGCCAAATAGAATCCCGATGGATTTTTATCCTTGACACTTTTGCACCCAGGGAGTTGAATATAGATTTTGACCTAAATAGTTTTTTAAGCGATTTTTTATATTTTTACCGGTCCTCTCCAGCACCCTTTCATTAATTTTTTCATTTTATATATTTTTTTCTTGCTCTCTCCCCTCAGTTATACTTTAATTTCCACTTCTCTATGATTAATGTAATATTGGATCATCTGTGGTGTTAAAATTTTTCGCTCATTCCATCTCCGGTCCCATATGTGCCCATCGTTGCATTTATTATTGCTATTTTTATTCAATTAAATTTTAACATGTTTTTAGTTCTATCTTATTTTAATACTTTTAACCTTAAGATTTATCTGAGCGGTGTGTTATTCCCATTTTCTGTCATTTAATATGTTCCAGAGTGGTTTCCGCCTGAGCTCCGGATGTCTGAGCAGTTGTTTACATATTCTGCCCTGAGCTCTGATGGCGATAAACCACAAGAAAATGGCCGCTGCCTCACTTCCGGCGATAGGAAGATGGCCGCAGCCCCACTTCTGGCGCCCGTTTCTACAAGAAAATGGCGCCCGGCCATACTAATTAACTACGCTATATTAGACACTTCCACCTTGCCTCTATTTACTCCTGATCAAGTCACGTGACTGTGACGAACACGCGTCGAGACACCAGAGGCACCGGAGGTGACGTTTGGGAGCTCGCTGCTCGTTTTTTATATGCCTTCTCTCATGCACTTTATGTGAGTACCTTTTATGATGTATTATTGCCAATAAATTTACTTTTAACATACTACACTATTGGCGCATCCATCTCCCTTTTCTGTGAGGGTCATTACTGCTACACCAAGCGGGGCTCCCGAGGGAAACTTTGTCACAGACAAAAGTCATACAGTACTAGGAGACGCTTACCGGGGAACAACCGGAGCATACGCCGGATTCACCCACTAAGATTACTATATGCTGTTACCTTTCAAACAAGGACAACCACATCAATAACAAGGGAAACAGGAATTTTCTTCTCTCCCTTCAACAACAACACTTCACGTTGGAAAATTTGGCACCAGCACTTTCACTTACTTCTTATTGCTCAAACCAGTCACCAATTTTTGCTTTTTTGCACAAGAACACTGATCATCGTTTTGCTCATATATGTTTACCATTGGAATTGTTTGTACTTTCAAGCAATGATGTTTTGAGGAATTACAGCCATATTTTGAGGACTTTATTAGTGCATGTTCACAGCTGCACTCAGCACTTTATATTTTCACTTTGGATGTATTCACTTTGCATATGATCCACCTTCAAGTGTTTTATACTTTTATGCTGTATGTGTTCATCACTCTTTGATGTTTTATTTATTTCGTTGACCGATCACTACCTCATAGTCTATTAGGTGCACTCAGACAGTTTCACCTATTACCCATCATCTATTCAGCGCAGCATTATCTCCTTCTTGCTATTTACTTTGGGTTTCTGATATACCTTCAGTGCTGCAGCAGTACCCTTCCACTCCCTTCCCCCTCCCCAGCTCCTTGGTAGCGTGGTAATACCACATTTATACATTATTTCTCACCATCTTGGAGTGCTTCAGGTGTTTATTAGCAAACTCCATGTGGGCTTTCATGTGTCTTGCACTGAGGAGAGGCTTCCGTCGGGCCACTCTGCCATAAAGCCCCGACTGGTGGAGGGCTGCAGTGATGGTTGACTTTCTACAACTTTCTCCCATCTCCCGACTGCATCTCTGGAACAGTGATCTTTGGGTTCTTCTTTACCTCTTTCACCAAGGCTCTTCTCCCCCGATAGCTCAGTTTGGCCGGAGGGCCAGCTCTAGGAAGGGTTCTGGTCGTCCCAAACGTCTTCCATTTAAGGATTATGGAGGCCACTGTGCTCTTAGGAACCTTAAGTGCAGCAGAATTCTTTGTAATTCTTTGTAACCTTGGCCAGATCTGTGCCTTGCCACAATTCTGTCTGAGCTCTTCAGGCAGTTCATTTGACCTCCATGATTCTCATTTGCTCTGACATGCACTGTGAGCTGTAAGGTCTTATATAGACAGGTGTGTGGCTTTCCTAATCAAGTCCAATCAGTATAATCAAACACAGCTGGACTCAAATGAAGGTGTAGAACCATCTCAAGGATGATCAGAAGAAATGGACAGCACCTGAGTTAAATATATGAGTGTCACAGCAAAGGGTCTGAATACTTAGGACCATGTGATATTTCAGTTTTTCTTTTTTAATAAATCTGCAAAAATGTCAACAATTCTGTGTTTTTCTGTCAATATGGGGTGCTGTGTGTACATTAATGAGGAAAAAAAATGAACTTAAATTATTTTAGCATTTAGCAATATAACACAGAGTGAAAAATTTAAGCGGGTCTGAATACTTTCCGTACCCACAGTATATTGTTCAAATATCTTAATGAGTAAAAGCAGTGTATTATCCCTTATGGAATGGCTTACTCTGAGGTTTCAAATCAAACAAATTGTGCCCCAAAGCAGAAATATCTTCTGTGCTTTGTCTTTAATTAAGTGCCATAGTGCCATGGGGATATATTCAATGTTTATATATATATATATATATATATATATATATATATATATAAAATATGGATAGAAAGATCATAATACAAACCACAGTTAAAAAATTTACAAACTTAAAAAAAAATCATATTTGCTATAAAACTAACAGTTTTTCTTGAAGGCTTGATCACTCTGATTGTCCACAGGGTGGCAGTGTTTTCACATGCACATAGTCCACTGTTTATGCATTACGTAATGTTTTACATATGAAATAAAATAATTATCTGATTTAAAATCTGTAATTGTCCCAGCGGATTAAAGCAAGGCTGCTGTAATCTTAGAGAATCTTGATATGATGCTGAGGTTTTTCAGCTTTCAGCCCCGATTCTAAATGAATTCAAGGACTGAATTTAATATTGGGGCTGCAAAGATAGATAACATTTGAACAGTGATAAATTTGCTCCTTTCTGCTCAATTGGTCATCAATATTTTTACATCCTTCCAAAGGTCCATATGACCATGAATAGTCTCATGGATTGCCACATATATCTGTAGGAAGGTGGATTAATTTTTAGAATAATCCGTAGCCTCCCTGACGGTATGATTATGTCAGATTTTTTAATCTCAAAGCGGTACATTGTTTTGCATAGAAATTTGGCATTTTATATTGTAGGCCTGTAATTTTTAGGAATAACTCACATAAAGGGGTTGTAAAGGTTAGTTTTTTATTTTCTAAATTGGTTCCCTTAAGCTAGTGCATTGTTGGTTCACTTACCTTTTCCTTCTAAATGTTTTTTTCTTTGTCTGAATTTCTCACATCCTGTTTCTCCTCAGAAAGCTTGCCCCCGTCATCTGGCTGGGGGTTAGTCAGCCAGAATAGCTTACTGAGGAGGAACAGGAAGTGAGAAATTCAGACAAAGAAAACACAGAATAAAAACATTTAGAAGGGAAATCGAAGGAAAAGGTAAGTGAACCAACAATGCACTAGTTTAAAGGAACCTATTTAGAAAATAAAAAACAAACCTTTACAACCCCTTTAAATCTGTCCAAACAAGAGTCTAGTAGACATCCCGGGTATGATAAAGTTTGAAACGCGAAATCATAAATTATAATATAATAAATACCTATAAATAATAATTTTTTAAATATATTAATAATAAAATGTATTAATTTCCCCACGAACCACTATCGCTCAATTCAGCAAGTGTTCTAATTTACTATAGCTGTTTTGTAGCTGGTCGAAAACCGCTTTTGACGTAAAGGGACACTTTTTGGTTGCCATGGACATTCTCAAGTTTCCAGGCAGAAGGAACAGTATATATAATATAAAAGTGCAGGCAGGGCACTGAACAAAGCATTAGGGACAAAGGGGAAATGATTCGATACAGTGCACTGTAATCTGTAAGATTACATTACTGTATGTGTTATGTTTTTTGTACTTTTTGATTTTGCCGCCGGGCTCCGCCTCCATGTGTTGCGACGCTCGCAGGGAACAGAGCCCGGAACACAGAGCATTTGGTGGAGGATCCGGCAGAGGACACAGCGGGGGGGACTTTGCAGGATCCTGGGGACAAGGTAGGTTACCTGTACCAGGATTCTGCAATGCAATCCCGAGTGTGGCTCGGGGTTACCGCTAATGGTAATGAAAATTAACCCCAAGCTACCCTCGGGAATACCGCCAGGGATGTTAAAGTATACCTGTGCTTTGCCCCTTCATGTCAAAGCAATAAGTTAGCTTTAATCCCCCAGAGTTTCAGCTCATTCACTAAGCTAAGAGAAAATTCCTTTGCAAAGGGCAAATTCCCATGCAGAGTGATCAGCTTATTTGCTTTTAGCAGATCACCCTCCTTGTCTGCTAACCTGGGGAATCGGGATTGAGATCACCTATAATTGTCATAATGTGCCTAGTGACTTATTATAGATCTTTTTGTTTAGCATGTCAGGAATGTCTAGACTGTCAGAAATATTTTTCCTCTCTGAAGGTTTGTCTTCAGTTGAAGTTTAATCATATGAATATTATAAAGTATACTGCTTATTTTATTTATACAATTCCTAAAGAAGATGTGTCAAACCAGCTGAGTAGCTTCTCTGTTTTCTGTCCATACCTGAGGCTGCTTTTTGGTTTAGTATTGTTCCTAATAATGGACTTGTCAGTCCTAAAACTAACCCCCATTTTTTTGAGGGGGCTTTCATTTTCTAGGAGTACGTTTAAAAAAGAGGAGAATTAACACTTAAAATTTATATAAATAATGTGAAAAATCACTGACTCATCCCTATTAAGGGGTGGGGGATCCCGGAGTTAGGTAACAAGCTTGGAAGAGAAGGTGGACTTAGATATGAGAATACCAAGAAAAAAGTAACTCCAAAAGGAAACACACAGCAGTGTAAATTTCAAAAATTAGAAGAAAATTTATTAATAGAAATTCCACAAAGAGGCAACCTTCACCACACCATAGTAAAAGCTATTTAAGACAACATAGTCAAAAATCATAATAAAATAAAATTTGATTTTTGCCAACGTTGGCTTTAATTTTCTGATAGGGTTTTATCCCATAGGACGTTTTAGCTTTATCACTCCTGAAGACCTCCTTTACCACTCCTAAAGACCACTCTGCCCTTTGTAGCAGACCAATACTTAGTCAGCCCATCTTGAGTAAAATTTGTGATTTCAACCCACTGAATGGGGAATGGAAACAAATTTGCCTTCTTTGAACCCCGCAGAAAAATCAGATAAGTTTCAACAAAAATGCTGTATTGTTTATTCTAGTATCAAGTTTTTTCAATAACCCTAATGGAGCTGTGTAAGATTTTACCATTTTGTGTCCTGTTTGGGGAAAATAGAGAGACATGAGAGACATAAGAGTAGATTTACCTAAAGAAACCACCTGTCCCTTAAGGCTTGCATGCCTACCGTTACTTAGATGCTCCCAGGACATGCTATGTTCATAGAATTGGTATGCTTCTCGGTACACCCAGAGAAAGAAAGCTCATGTTAAAAAAGTGCCACAAAGCCACCAACCAATGGAAAGAGAGGAAAGGAGGCTCGGCAGATGAAGCTGACCCACAGCCTAGCAACAAGGACACCTCCTGCTGTCGTCTAGTGAGAGCGGAGGGACATTGCTGACAATGCAGGGCCCATTGCCTGGCAACCACCAATACCTAGGTCAGGAAAACAGAATGGATGAGTGTCAGCTGCAGGCAGAGGGAATTGCTGTAAGGAGACTATGGGAGCTGATCTCGCACTCCTAACTTGCTGTCACTTATAGCCCAATCCAATTTAATTCAGGTGATCAATCGAAAATGAGGGTGGTAGATCACTTACATACAGGCAATCACTTTCAATCATATGTTTGATCCCTGGTCAAAAGTGTTTACAATTGCCTAAAAGTTACCACATTTATGGCCAGCTTTAGAGTCACAGCAGGGCAGGGAATCAGTCCTTGGCGAGAGCTTCCAATAGAAAAATGCAGAGACCAGGCTTTCTCAACCAGGGTTCCTCCAGAGGTTGTTAGGGGTTCCTTGAGCAATAAGCAATGATAGACGAATCTCCCACCTACAATGACAACCAATGTAAGGGGCCAGTTCTCCACTGACCACAAATGTAAGGGTACACTTTTCTACCGACGACTAGTGTAAGGGGACACCACATTTACAGTTTTAATAACCTTATTGACAAAGCAGTGTTGTAAAATAATTTTCCCTGGTTCTCAAATATTTTAGGTATGACATAATATTATTATTATTCTTATTACCTCCTAGGTACCCCAATATATTCATTTTGTGTATAACATGTTTTAGGAATGACAGTAAAAATATCCTTAGTATTTATTTAATACTATTAGCAGCTTGTTGATGATACTATGTTACCATAAAACATAGATATATTATTATACAGGGTTTATATAGCGTCAACAGTTTGATATATGATTTTTATCAGGGTTACCCTGAGACCTCAAAATGATATCAAGGGTTCCTCCTGGGTAGAGAGGTTGAAAAATGCCCTGGAAAACATTTAGAAAGCAAAACAGCATTACAGTGTAGTATCGTGTTACATGGACCCTCAGGAATAAATGATAGCATTTGGTATTGCGCAATACCATGCATGTTTTTTTTTAACATTATTGTGACATCTAAAACAACTTGCAGAAAATGTGCATTATTATGTAATTCATTATGGCGAGACAGCACAGATTAAACTAATTACTGACTTGATTTAGATACAAAGTTATTCCATATGTTCACTTATAATCCTTCCATTACGTTTAGATGAGGCAAACCCCTATCCTACTACTTGCTAACCTCTCCTGCTAAAACATGTATTATTTGGCTCTCTGATACTGAAATCTATAGATGTGGCCTCTTAAAGCAGTATTAAACCCAAAACATTTATTATATTGCAGCTTACCAATTCTTAGATGTGATGGCTGCATTAGTTACTTTTTTTTATAATCTTTATTTTACATTTTTTGTATAACATAAATTGAGAAAAAGCAAAAGGGAGACAATAAGTGAAGGAGGGGGCATACAAGAAATAGGGGCACTGGGCCACTAGTGTCAGGAGGTTCTTTGATACATACAGATGCCAACATCATATGACTTCATCATTTTATACCCAGACAACAGGGGGAGGTGTGCTTTCAAGCCAGTGTACCAAGCCAGGATTGCATACTCACGTATCATAAACAACACTGTGAACAATGCACCCATTATGATCCAGAATAAGAAGGGAAGGAGGGGTAAAGAAAGTGGGAGAGGGAACATAAACAAAAACAATAAACAGTCAGCACTATATCTGCAATAAAAAAATTGTATTGACATAAAGAATCCAGGGGTCTATAGCACGTAGGTCTCATCCCCCATAGGCATTATGTTAGACTATAAACCTGGGGGCAGCAAATTATGGTGCCTGTACCGTATTAGAAGCATAATGTATCCAAGTGGCCCATATACTATAGAACTTTTCATATCTGTCCTTGCACTTTGCCACCCACTCCTCCACCGCCATAATAGTATTGACCAGACGGACCCAATTTAAATAGTCCAGGAACATGAGGTGACTTCCAATGTATGGGAATTAGGCGCCAGGCAGCGTTTAAAAGGTGTGACAGAACCGATTTACGGTAGGTGCTAAGAGG
Source organism: Rana muscosa (assembly GCA_029206835.1). NCBI lineage: Eukaryota > Metazoa > Chordata > Amphibia > Anura > Ranidae > Rana > Rana muscosa. Next base: position 49,349,265 of record CM055119.1, read on the forward strand.
AGTGGATGGCACGTGAAGTAGAAACTCCAAGGGGGAGTCATGCATATCAATATCTAAGATAACTTTTACCTGGGTTCTGACATCTTGCCAGAAGGGCCTAAGCCTCGGGCACTCCCACCATATATGTAGGTAGGTACCCCGAAGCCCACAGCCCCTCCAACAGACATCAGAAGCTGTCGGATACATTTTGGCCAAAACGGCCGGAGCTCTGTACCATCGGGTCAATAGCTTTTTTCTTGCATCTTTGTGTCCACAGAACTCTTGTGGGTAGGATGATATAAATTATCCAATTGAGTCTCTGTAAATGTATGCTGCAGGTCTCTCTCCCATTCTCGCACATACACTGGCTTACTCCGGGACTCCGCAGACTGCAACATCTCATAGAGCACAGAAATAGAATGGGGAACAGGGTCTGCAGACATGCATAGCTTTTCGAACGAAGTCAGGGAGGAAGGGGGCCGGATGGCATGAGGCAAACTTTGGACAAAGTGATGCAATTGTCTGTAGCACCACTCATCCATCAGGAATTGGCCGAATTCAGAACGAAGCCAGTCCAACGAGACTAGGCCTTGCTCATGTATAAACCTTCCACACCATGTCTCTCCATCCCTTGCCCACACACGGAAGTAGGAGAGGTGTTCCCCCAGAATGAACCAGGGGAAGCCCCCCAGGGGTGCAAGTGGGGACACAGGTGGCGACAGCAGTCCCTGTGCATTTAATGTGTCCCACAACCTCAACATGTGGACAGAGACAGGGGACACAAAGTCTAAAAGGCCTAGTCAATCCCGGGGAAGCCATGGAGCATGGGACAAGTTATGACCAGCTAAAAATTTCTCAAGGGGAGCCCAGGATTGTGGGAGTGTGACGTTGCCAGTCTAATACCCGTTGCAGAGCAGTCGCCTCATAATACTTCCGTATGGAAGGAACACCCAGCCCCCCTAGCCTCTAAGGACGTTGTAGAGTGCGGAGGGCTAACTGGGGTCTTTGACCCTGCCATATAAATTTCAGGAACAGACTGTTGAAAGCTGAGAAAAAATACCTGGGTAGTGATATAGGCACCATCTGAAGATAGAAGATGACTCTTGGAAGTACATTCATCTTCAGGATACTGATTCGGTCCATTCATTAAAAAGTGTTACGATCCCAGCGCAGTAGGTCAGCTTTAATCGTGGAGAGCAAAGGGACATAGTTACGCCTCGTACACACGACCGGTTTTCCCATCGGGAAAACTGTCATGATAGCTTTTGGCCAGGAAAACCGGCCGTGTAAATGCTCTATCGCAGTTTTCCCGACAGGAAAACTGCGGGAAAGAAAAAGAAAACCAGCTCTCTTTTTTCTGGTCAGGAAAAAATCCTGCCGAGAAAACTGGTCGTCTGTATGCTTTCCCGAGAGGAAACAATTCGACGCATGCGCGGAAGCATAGAACGTCATTTTGTCGGCTCGTCTTAGTCTTTGACGTCACTGAGTTCTTGGCAGTCAAAATTTCAGCGGTCTTTTGTGTGCCCGTGTGTATGCAAGGCAGGCTTGAGTGGAATCCCATCGGGAAAAGCGTAGTTTTTTTTCCTGCCGGGAAAACCGGTCGTGTGTACGAGGTATAACAGGTATATAACTGTGTGAATATAGCTGGGAGGTAATGCCCAAATATTTTAAGGATGAACTAGACCATGTGAAGGACAAGGAAGCTTGCAGTTGGGAGCGCATCACAGAGGGAATAGCAAGGGGGAGAATCTCCGACTTGCTATAGTTGATTTTAAAAGTGAAGAGGGAGTGGAATCTCCATAATTTCGCCATGATTTTGGGAAGGGAATTCAATGGGTCTGCAACATAAAACAGTATGTCGTCGGCATATGCCGACAACTTATGTTCCATCATCCCTACCTTAAACCCTGTAATGTTAGGATTTGACCGTATCATTTTGAGCAGTGGTTCTAGGGTAAGGAAAAATATCAGTGGGGACAGGGGGCACCCCTGTCTTGTCCCGTTCCATATAGGGAAGGCGTTGGAGAGAGTTCCGGTAACCTTAACTCTGGGGAACTGTATAAGGTGCCTATACACTGGAGCATATTTTGGCCAAGGTACAGTCTAGATAATACTGCCTGAAGATACATCCAGTCCACCTGGTCAAAAGCCTTCTCGGTGACAGTAGACAGTAGAACACAGGGTGAACTGGATTGCTGTAAATTTGCCCAGTGGATTAGGTGTATAGCTCGGTTGGAGTAGCCTCTAGCCTCCCTCCCTGCTATGAAGCCTGTTTGGTCTGAGTGAATCACCGTCGGTAGAATGGGCTTTAGCCGATTCGCCAAGATCTTTGCCAGGATCTTAATGTCAGTGTTCATTAATGAGTTTGGTCTATAGCTACTTGGGGTAGAAGGGTCTTTCCCTTCCTTTGGGAGTACCGTAATATGGGCTAACAGTGCTTCTTTCGGGAGGAAAGTTCTCGATGCAAGGGCATTAAAATATGCACACATAGAAATGGTGAGAATTTGCGATAGTATGCATCGGTGAACCCATCAGGTCCAGGACTCTTTCCCTGTGGCAGGTCCTTATTTACAGACTCAATCTCTGTTACAGAGATAGACTTATCAAGCTATTTGTGTTGTTTGTTGGGGGGCCAGTGCCTCCCCTAAATACTGTGAAATGCATTCTGTTTTCTGCAGGGGTGTGTGACCGGCGAGTGTGGCAGGGAGCTGGTAGAGTTGGGCATAGTAGTCCCTAAAAGGATCCGCGATTTATGAGGACAGTACAGTCTGAGATCCCAAGGCGGTTTGTAGTTTATGGATGTGACCGGATGTGCACTGCCACTTAAGGGCTCTAGCCAGGAGTCTCCCGCATTTGTTTCCAAACTCATAGAATTTATGGGAAATATATCACAATCTAAGCCGTGTGTGCGTCTCCAGTAGGAGAGAGAGTTCCTCCCTAAAAGACAAAAGCTCCGCGTGTAGGATTAGAGTCATTTGGCGCTTATGTTTAGCTCAGCGGCACGTAGTTTAACCAATAGGGACTGCAGTTCCCCAGTGCGCTCCTTTTTTAGCCTGGATCCCTGGGCGATAAGCTCCCCCTGGACCACGGCCTTGTGTACCTCCCACATGGATGGCAGCCCCATCTCCCCCATCATATTCTCCCTAAAATAAAAGGAAATGGTATCAGAGACCCGCTTCCATGCTACTGCATCATCCAGTAGGTTTTAATTTAATAGCCAAGTCCACTGCCGGACATCTAGAGACAGAGGGGCAAGGAAGACGGAGATGGGAGCATGGTCAGAAATGGTGAGTGATCCGATTGACGCATCGGAGAGCGACTCCAGAAAATATTGGTCCACCAATAAAAGATCTATCCGTGTATACACGTTGTGTGTGTGTGGCGGAATAGTAACTGAAGTCCTTTGTGGTGGGGTGGAGCACTCTCCAGCAGTCAACTAGATGATGGGCATGTAGGGATTTACAAAAATGTTTAAGAAATGCAAAGGAGTGTGTGGAACGGCTAGAGGAAGTATCCATCTGCGGGTCAGGACAGACATTGAAGTCCCCGCCCACTACCAGTTGTCCCTCACGGAAGGTGGAGAGAGTATCCAATAACCTGTCCAAAAACGCCAGCTGCCGGGTGTTAGGTGCATAAAGCGCCACAAGGGTAAGCTTACGATCAAACCGACTGCCTTTCAGAAAGACAAATTTGCCTTCTGGATCTGCGTAATAGTCTAGAGCAGGGGTGTCAAACTCAATTTCATTGTGGGCCGCATCAGCATTATGATTGTCCTCAAAAGGGCCGGTTGTATCTGTAAGATTAGATGTCCCGTGCGTCCCCTCCCCATATATTAGATGTCAAGAGCCACCCCACCATCAGAAGTTGAGTCCCCCGCTCTCCCTTACATCACAGTACACCCCCTTTCCTAATGCTGCTGCTGGGAAGAAGCTGGATGCATTGCTTGAAAGCAGAAAGTAATGACGCGTGCACACGACCGTTTTCCATGACGAGAAAAATTCAATTTTTTAAATTGGTCATTAAAAACGATCGTGTGTAGGCTCCAGAGCATTTTTCTCGATGAGAAAAATGGGCATTAAAAATTTAGGACATGCTCTATTTTTTGTTGTCGTTTTTCACGTCGTTGTTTTTCTCGTTGTGAAAAACGGCCGTGTGTACACTTTAATGACGGGAAAAAAAACGTGCATGCTCAGAAGCAAGTTATGAGACGGGAGCGCTCGTTCTGGTAAAACTAGTGTTCAGAATGGAGATAGCACATTCGTCACGCTGTAACGGACTGAAGAGCACGAGGCTGAAAAGCGCGAATCGTCTCTCACCAAACTTTACTAACACGAGGGTGGCGCCATCCGAATGGAACTTCCCCTTTATAGTGCCGTCGTACGCGTTGTCGAACGTGTTGTACGTCACCGTGCTTTGCTCGAGCATTTTTTTTCACGATAGTGTGTAGGCAAGGCAGGCTTGAGAAGAATCACGTCGAGAAAAACATTGTTTTTTTCAATGACATTAAAAACGGCCGTGTGTACGCAGCATAAGGGTCTGGAGGAGGACCAGAGATTGGATCGAGGTGCGAGGGCCACATGAATTGGCCTGGAGGGTCGGATTCGGCCCGCGGGCCTTGTGTTTGACACCTGTGGTCTAGAGGGACAAAAGATTTAGGTCGGAGTGAATTGCTGAGATACCCCTGATTGTATAGATGTGTGGGAAGGCGGGGAACCGAGTCAGTCCTAAAATGCGTTTCCTGCAAGAGTAAACTGTGTGCTCCCAGTCTTTTTGTCTCAAGCCACAACTTACTACGTTTGGATGGAGAGCTTAGGCCACGAACATTATTCAATAAAATCTTCAAAGCAGCCATAGCTGGTCATCTGGTAGTGTAGCCCAAGGGGCCTGAGGAGGATGGGGAGAGACCTGCGGCAGACTGACCCAGAAAACCTGGAGTGCTGAGGAGACAAAACATGTAAGTAAAAGCCAAGAAAAAAAACACATCAATAAAACAAAACAAAGAACAGAGCGCCCAACGGGCAAGTGGATAAGGGCTTTACGCTGCATCAATGTGTGTCTGGAAAGCTCCAGAAATAGGGACAACTTAGCTCCATCAAAGACCACGTGGCGGACCCCCCGAACATGGTACATGATACGTTCCTTCAGGGAATATTTGTGCAGCTTACAGATGATGTCTCAAGGTTTATCCAGGTCTACTGAGTGGGGCCTGAGGGCTCTTTGGGCTCGATCAATTTCTATGTGATCGGGTACTTTCTTGCCCAAGATCTGTTTAAACATCCCCTGAAGGGTAGGAATTATGTCCCTGGGTGCTGTAGCCTTCGGCAGGCCTCTTATGCGAATTTTAACCCTGCGTCTACGATTTTCTACATCATCAAGTTGGTCTAGCAAAGAGTACATTTTTGGATTTTTCACTTTGCAGTGTGTCTGCAAGGCTTGTAAGGTAGGGGTGATGTCCTCCACTGACGCCTCAAGAAGCCTCCACTCTACCCCCAATGTGAGCTGTATCAGCTTGCAGGTCCTCAATGTCCTTTCTGAGGGCTTTCTCCATCCGGGCCATAAAGCACTCTAAATCAGCCCTAGTGGGGAGGGCTAGAATATGGGACCGCAGGTTTCCATCGTCCAGGGCCTCTCCTATATTCATGTGCCCAGCAGATGTGCGGGGGGGCTCGGGAGGTGGATGAGTGAGGCACGGAAGGTCCTGCTAAGGTTTGGTGGGGGACCCATGTGAAACCGCGTCGCTGTCCTCCCAGGTTTCATGTACATTCAGACTGCTGGAGAGGCTGCCATGGGAGCCTGGTGGATGGCAGCTGCGGTGAGGGGATCAGAGAAGCCGCACGTGCGGCTTGAAAGCACTCACCCGGCGCCATCTTGAATCAGGGAAAATTTTTCCCGGCCTCCACCTGTGAAGTAGGCTTCTAAGGAGCTAGAATGGAGCCGAGGGTCTTCCAGAGCTGCAGGGATTGCTTCCGCCTTGATGGCATCTTGTCCGGCGGGTGAGAGCTCTCTGTTGGCTGCTGCAGAAGCTGAAATTAGGAGCGGGTCAGATGGAGTTTAGCTCACACACGTCCGCTCTCTCTCATGCAGCAGCCACGCCCATTAGTTACTTTTTTAGGCTTTCTTTTTTCTATTTTCATCTGGTGATCCAGCCAGTAAGTCTGTTACTTTTCAACACAAAAGCTCTCTAGGAGTTACAAGGATGAGAAAGACCATTTAACACTGGTAGGGGTGCTTAAATGTTCAACGTTTATTAATTTATGTAAAATCTTTATCCCAAAAGGAAACTGTTTGCTGTAACTAGGGATGAGCTTCGTGTTCGAGTCGAACATACGTTCGACTCGAACATTGGCTGTTCGATCGTTCGACGAAGATCGAACGATTTGGGCCGTTCGCGCCAAATTCGAGTGACGCGAACGGCCCACAATGCACTACGCCATCGCAGTGTCATCCAGGCGCTGTGATTGGCCAAGCATGCACTGTGACCCCGCATGCTTGGCCAATCACAGCGCCGGCAGCGAGGAGAGCAATGATTGGCCACAGGCAGGATGCCTGTGGCCAATTATTGCTGAGGGTGTTTAGTACACGCCCCACACTATAAAAGGCCGCCAGCACGGCGGCCTAGTGTAGTGTGTTCCGGAGCAGGGATAGAGTAGCATAGGCAGGGACAGTGACTGTTATTTCTTTCTTGCTTAACCTGGATTCCTTTAGTTTAGGGAAAGAGAAGGATAGGTAGGGAGAGTGTCAGTGTGTTTTGTGCTTCTGCTATAGTGTGCTTAAAAAAAACATTTATTCTAGGGACAGAAAACTCTAGGTAGGGACAGTGTCAGTTTCTTTCACTCTGCAAGTCCTTGTTTCCAGGGACCTGTAAGGACAGTGAGTTAATTGTCCTTGTGCTATATTGTGCTTAAAAAAAACATTTATTCTAGGGACAGAAAACTCTAGGTAGGGACAGTGTCAGTTTCTTTCACTCTGCAAGTCCTTGTTTCCAGGGACCTGTAAGGACAGTGAGTTAATTGTCCTTGTGCTATATTGTGATTAAAAAAAACATTTATTCTAGGGACAGAAAACTCTAGGTAGGGACAGTGTCAGTTTCTTTCACTCTGCAAGTCCTTGTTTCCAGGGACCTGTAAGGACAGTGAGTTAATTTTCCTTGTGCTATATTGTGATTAAAAAAAACATTTATTCTAGGGACAGAAAACTCTAGGTAGGGACAGTGTCAGTTTCTTTCACTCTGCAAGTCCTTGTTTCCAGGGACCTGTAAGGACAGTGAGTTAATTTTCCTTGTGCTATATTGTGATTAAAAAAAACATTTATTCTAGGGACAGAAAACTCTAGGTAGGGACAGTGTCAGTTTCTTTCACTCTGCAAGTCCTTGTTTCCAGGGACCTGTAAGGACAGTGAGTTAATTGTCCTTGTGCTATATTGTGCTTAAAAAAAACATTTATTCTAGGGACAGAAAACTCTAGGTAGGGACAGTGTCAGTTTCTTTCACTCTGCAAGTCCTTGTTTCCAGGGACCTGTAAGGACAGTGAGTTAATTGTCCTTGTGCTATATTGTGCTTAAAAAAAACATTTATTCTAGGGACAGAAAACTCTAGGTAGGGACAGTGTCAGTTTCTTTCACTCTGCAAGTCCTTGTTTCCAGGGACCTGTAAGGACAGTGAGTTAATTGTCCTTGTGCTATATTGTGATTAAAAAAAACATTTATTCTAGGGACAGAAAACTCTAGGTAGGGACAGTGTCAGTTTCTTTCACTCTGCAAGTCCTTGTTTCCAGGGACCTGTAAGGACAGTGAGTTAATTTTCCTTGTGCTATATTGTGATTAAAAAAAACATTTATTCTAGGGACAGAAAACTCTAGGTAGGGACAGTGTCAGTTTCTTTCACTCTGCAAGTCCTTGTTTCCAGGGACCTGTAAGGACAGTGAGTTAATTGTCCTTGTGCTATATTGTGCTTAAAAAAAACATTTATTCTAGGGACAGAAAACTCTAGGTAGGGACAGTGTCAGTTTCTTTCACTCTGCAAGTCCTTGTTTCCAGGGACCTGTAAGGACAGTGAGTTAATTTTCCTTGTGCTATATTGTGATTAAAAAAAACATTTATTCTAGGGACAGAAAACTCTAGGTAGGGACAGTGTCAGTTTCTTTCACTCTGCAAGTCCTTGTTTCCAGGGACCTGTAAGGACAGTGAGTTAATTTTCCTTGTGCTATATTGTGATTAAAAAAAACATTTTTTCTAGGGACAGAAAACTGTAGGTAGGGAGAGTGTTTTTTTTCTTTCACTCTGCAAGTCCTTGTTTCCAGGGACCTGTAAGGACAGTGAGTTAATTGTCCTTGTGCTATATTGTGCTTAAAAAAAACATTTATTCTAGGGACAGAAAACTCTAGGTAGGGACAGTGTCAGTTTCTTTCACTCTGCAAGTCCTTGTTTCCAGGGACCTGTAAGGACAGTGAGTTAATTTTCCTTGTGCTATATTGTGATTAAAAAAAACATTTATTCTAGGGACAGAAAACTCTAGGTAGGGACAGTGTCAGTTTCTTTCACTCTGCAAGTCCTTGTTTCCAGGGACCTGTAAGGACAGTGAGTTAATTTTCCTTGTGCTATATTGTGATTAAAAAAAACATTTTTTCTAGGGACAGAAAACTGTAGGTAGGGAGAGTGTTTTTTTTCTTTCACTCTGCAAGTCCTTGTTTCCAGGGACCTGTAAGGACAGTGAGTTAATTGTCCTTGTGCTATATTGTGCTTAAAAAAAACATTTATTCTAGGGACAGAAAACTCTAGGTAGGGACAGTGTCAGTTTCTTTCACTCTGCAAGTCCTTGTTTCCAGGGACCTGTAAGGACAGTGAGTTAATTTTCCTTGTGCTATATTGTGATTAAAAAAAACATTTATTCTAGGGACAGAAAACTCTAGGTAGGGACAGTGTCAGTTTCTTTCACTCTGCAAGTCCTTGTTTCCAGGGACCTGTAAGGACAGTGAGTTAATTTTCCTTGTGCTATATTGTGATTAAAAAAAACATTTTTTCTAGGGACAGAAAACTGTAGGTAGGGAGAGTGTTTTTTTTCTTTCACTCTGCAAGTCCTTGTTTCCAGGGACCTGTAAGGACAGTGAGTTAATTGTCCTTGTGCTATATTGTGCTTAAAAAAAACATTTATTCTAGGGACAGAAAACTCTAGGTAGGGACAGTGTCAGTTTCTTTCACTCTGCAAGTCCTTGTTTCCAGGGACCTGGAGAGACATTGAGTGAATTGTCCTTGTGCTATATTGTGATTAAAAAAAACATTTATTCTAGGGACAGAAAACTCTAGGTAGGGACAGTGTCAGTTTCTTTCACTCTGCAAGTCCTTGTTTCCAGGGACCTGTAAGGACAGTGAGTTAATTTTCCTTGTGCTATATTGTGATTAAAAAAAACATTTTTTCTAGGGACAGAAAACTGTAGGTAGGGAGAGTGTTTTTTTTCTTTCACTCTGCAAGTCCTTGTTTCCAGGGACCTGTAAGGACAGTGAGTTAATTGTCCTTGTGCTATATTGTGCTTAAAAAAAACATTTATTCTAGGGACAGAAAACTCTAGGTAGGGACAGTGTCAGTTTCTTTCACTCTGCAAGTCCTTGTTTCCAGGGACCTGTAAGGACAGTGAGTTAATTTTCCTTGTGCTATATTGTGATTAAAAAAAACATTTATTCTAGGGACAGAAAACTCTAGGTAGGGACAGTGTCAGTTTCTTTCACTCTGCAAGTCCTTGTTTCCAGGGACCTGTAAGGACAGTGAGTTAATTTTCCTTGTGCTATATTGTGATTAAAAAAAACATTTTTTCTAGGGACAGAAAACTGTAGGTAGGGAGAGTGTTTTTTTTCTTTCACTCTGCAAGTCCTTGTTTCCAGGGACCTGTAAGGACAGTGAGTTAATTGTCCTTGTGCTATATTGTGCTTAAAAAAAACATTTATTCTAGGGACAGAAAACTCTAGGTAGGGACAGTGTCAGTTTCTTTCACTCTGCAAGTCCTTGTTTCCAGGGACCTGTAAGGACAGTGAGTTAATTTTCCTTGTGCTATATTGTGATTAAAAAAAACATTTATTCTAGGGACAGAAAACTCTAGGTAGGGACAGTGTCAGTTTCTTTCACTCTGCAAGTCCTTGTTTCCAGGGACCTGTAAGGACAGTGAGTTAATTTTCCTTGTGCTATATTGTGATTAAAAAAAACATTTTTTCTAGGGACAGAAAACTGTAGGTAGGGAGAGTGTTTTTTTTCTTTCACTCTGCAAGTCCTTGTTTCCAGGGACCTGTAAGGACAGTGAGTTAATTGTCCTTGTGCTATATTGTGCTTAAAAAAAACATTTATTCTAGGGACAGAAAACTCTAGGTAGGGACAGTGTCAGTTTCTTTCACTCTGCAAGTCCTTGTTTCCAGGGACCTGGAGAGACATTGAGTGAATTGTCCTTGTGCTATATTGTGATTAAAAAAAACATTTATTCTAGGGACAGAAAACTCTAGGTAGGGACAGTGTCAGTTTCTTTCACTCTGCAAGTCCTTGTTTCCAGGGACCTGTAAGGACAGTGAGTTAATTTTCCTTGTGCTATATTGTGATTAAAAAAAACATTTTTTCTAGGGACAGAAAACTCTAGGTAGGGAGAGTGTTTTTTTTCTTTCACTCTGCAAGTCCTTGTTTCCAGGGACCTGTAAGGACAGTGAGTTAATTGTCCTTGTGCTATATTGTGCTTAAAAAAAACATTTATTCTAGGGACAGAAAACTCTAGGTAGGGACAGTGTCAGTTTCTTTCACTCTGCAAGTCCTTGTTTCCAGGGACCTGGAGAGACATTGAGTGAATTGTCCTTGTGCTATATTGTGATTAAAAAAACATTTATTCTAGGGACAGAAAACTCTAGGTAGGGACAGTGTCAGTTTCTTTCACTCTGCAAGTCCTTGTTTCCAGGGACCTGTAAGGACAGTGAGTTAATTTTCCTTGTGCTATATTGTGATTAAAAAAAACATTTTTTCTAGGGACAGAAAACTCTAGGTAGGGAGAGTGTTTTTTTTCTTTCACTCTGCAAGTCCTTGTTTCCAGGGACCTGTAAGGACAGTGAGTTAATTTTCCTTGTGCTATATTGTGATTAAAAAAAACATTTATTCTAGGGACAGAAAACTCTAGGTAGGGACAGTGTCAGTTTCTTTCACTCTGCAAGTCCTTGTTTCCAGGGACCTGTAAGGACAGTGAGTTAATTTTCCTTGTGCTATATTGTGATTAAAAAAAACATTTTTTCTAGGGACAGAAAACTGTAGGTAGGGAGAGTGTTTTTTTTCTTTCACTCTGCAAGTCCTTGTTTTCAGGGACCTGTAAGGACAGTGAGTTAATTGTCCTTGTGCTATATTGTGATTAAAAAAAACATTTTTTCTAGGGACAGAAAACTCTAGGTAGGGAGAGTTTTTTTTTTTTTCACTCTGCAAGTCCTTGTTTCCAGGGACCTGTAAGGACAGTGAGTTAATTGTCCTTGTGCTATATTGTGCTTAAAAAAAACATTTATTCTAGGGACAGAAAACTCTAGGTAGGGACAGTGTCAGTTTCTTTCACTCTGCAAGTCCTTGTTTCCAGGGACCTGGAGAGACATTGAGTGAATTGTCCTTGTGCTATATTGTGATTAAAAAAAACATTTATTCTAGGGACAGAAAACTCTAGGTAGGGACAGTGTCAGTTTCTTTCACTCTGCAAGTCCTTGTTTCCAGGGACCTGTAAGGACAGTGAGTTAATTTTCCTTGTGCTATATTGTGATTAAAAAAAACATTTTTTCTAGGGACAGAAAACTGTAGGTAGGGAGAGTGTTTTTTTTCTTTCACTCTGCAAGTCCTTGTTTCCAGGGACCTGTAAGGACAGTGAGTTAATTTTCCTTGTGCTATATTGTGATTAAAAAAAACATTTTTTCTAGGGACAGAAAACTGTAGGTAGGGAGAGTGTTTTTTTTCTTTCACTCTGCAAGTCCTTGTTTCCAGGGACCTGTAAGGACAGTGAGTTAATTGTCCTTGTGCTATATTGTGCTTAAAAAAAACATTTTTTCTAGGGACAGAAAACTCTAGGTAGGGAGAGTGTTTTTTTTTTTTCACTCTGCAAGTCCTTGTTTCCAGGGACCTGTAAGGACAGTGAGTTAATTGTCCTTGTGCTATATTGTGCTTAAAAAAAACATTTATTCTAGGGACAGAAAACTCTAGGTAGGGACAGTGTCAGTTTCTTTCACTCTGCAAGTCCTTGTTTCCAGGGACCTGTAAGGACAGTGAGTTAATTTTCCTTGTGCTATATTGTGCTTAAAAAAAACATTTATTCTAGGGACAGAAAACTCTAGGTAGGGACAGTGTCAGTTTCTTTCACTCTGCAAGTCCTTGTTTCCAGGGACCTGGAGAGACATTGAGTGAATTGTCCTTGTGCTATATTGTGATTAAAAAAAACATTTATTCTAGGGATAGAAAACTCTAGGTAGGGACAGTGTCAGTTTCTTTCACTGTGAAAGTCCTTGTTTCAAGGGACAGAGAAGGACACCTGAAGGTAGCCCTTATTGCTTTTTTCCCATCTCCCTGCAGGCCATCTATTAGAATGTCTGGAAGGCAAACAAGGAGAGGCAGACAGTCAGGAGGCAATAAAAGAGGGCAAGCAGGCTCTGTGTCTGGGGGCAACAGTGCTGGTCGTGGACGCGGTGCATTGTCATCAGCACATGGCCATGGGACACGCTTGTCCTTCTTTTCGGCAGCTGGACATGTTGAGCCACATCATGCCGAAGACTTGGTAGAGTGGATGACCAAGCCCTCCTCCTCCTCCTCATCCTCTCTCACCCAGGCTCAGGGTACTGGAAAAGCAGCTGCCAAAGCGTCGTCTTCCCTGGTATCAATGTCAGACAAATCATCAGTCACTCCTTCCCTAGACCCACCATGTCCTCCTCCTGAGGAGTCCCCCGAACTGTTTCAGCACAGTGTTGGGTACATGCTCCAGGAGGATGCCCAGCGTTTCGAAGGGTCTGATGATGAAACCCAGCTAGAGGAAGGCAGTAGCGTGAGAGCAGACAGAGGGGATGCTCAAGAAGGACACCAATCTGGCAGTCATGTTCCAGCAGCTGCAGCATACTGCCAGATTGGCTCCAGTGATGAGGAGGGAGGGGATGATGAGGTCAATGACTCCACGTGGGTGCCTAATAGGAGAGAGGAGGAGGAGGAGGATGAGGAGGAGGCACATCTCCAACGAGGCAGGATGCCCTTTGGTGGCCAGCGTAAGGGCAGTACACCGACGGAATCACACCGCAGAGCTCCGCCTGTGCAGGGCGCTGCCTCTGCCCGTCATTCAAAAAGTTCTTTGGTGTGGGCCTTTTTTGAGGCTAGTGCATCAGATCGCACAGCTGCTGTTTGCAACATATGTCTCAAGCGTATATCGCGTGGCCAAAACATCAGCCGCTTGGGTACCACATGCCTGACCAGACATATGTTGACCTGCCATGCAGCTCGTTGGCAAGCCTACCTCAAAGACCCACACCAAAGAACAAAGCGGACCTCTCCTTGCACCGCATCAGCTGGGATCTCCAACCCCACTATAACTTCAGTCCTCTCTGAAACATGCACTGAGAGGAATGAAGGTGTAGAATTAGGTGTGTCACAGCCAAGTACTTGCGCCCACTCTGCTAGCAGTACACCGACGTCCGATTCTAGCAGGCAAATTTCCCTGCCCCAGCTGCTGGACCGTCGAAAGAAGTTCACTCCCAGCCATCCACATGCCCAGCGGTTGAATGCTAGCTTGGCTAAATTGCTAGCGCTTCAACTGCTGCCTTTTCAGTTGGTAGACTCGGCCCCCTTCCGTGAGTTTGTGCAATGTGCGGTTCCTCAGTGGCAGGTTCCCAAACGCCACTTTTTCTCACGGAAGGCTATTCCGGCTCTCTACCGGCATGTGGAAGGCAATGTCTTGGCCTCGCTGGACAGGGCGGTCAGCGGTAAGGTGCATATTACCGCTGACTCATGGTCCAGCAGGCATGGACAGGGACGTTACCTTTCTTTCACGGCCCATTGGGTCACTCTTTTGGCAGCTGGGAAGGATTCAGGACAAGGTGCAGTAGTGTTGGAGGTTGTCCCACCGCCACGCCTCCAAAATGCTACTACTGGTTGTGACACACCTCTCTCCTCCACCCCCTCCTCTTCTTCTTCCTCCATGGCCTCTTCCTGTGGTTTGTCCTATGAACCAGCGGTGCTCCGTAGCCGTTCACGGGGCTACGCAAGTACGCAGGCAAAAAGATGCCATGCCGTGCTTGCGCTGGTGTGTTTGGGGGACAGAAGCCACACTGGGGCAGAGGTCCTGTCTGCTCTGCAGGGCCAGGCCGAGAGGTGGTTGACGCCACGCCAGCTTAAGCCAGGAATGGTGGTTTGCGACAATGGCACCAACCTCCTCTCCGCCCTCCGACAGGGACAACTGACCCATGTGCCCTGTGTGGCTCACGTCCTTAACCTGGTGGTGCAGCGGTTCTTGGGCAGGTACCCGGGCTTACAGGATGTCCTGAGGCAGGCCAGGAAAGTCTGTGTGCATTTCCGCAGATCTTATAATGCCAGTGCTCGCCTGGCTGAGCTGCAAAAGGAGTTGAACCTGCCCAAGAACCGCCTTATATGTGACATGCCCACCAGGTGGAACTCAACGTTGGCCATGCTGCAGCGGCTGCACACGCAGCAGAGGGCCATCAATGAGTACCTGTGCGACTACGGCACCAGGACAGGGTCAGGGGAGCTTGGTTTTTTTTCTCCACGCCAGTGGGGCATGATCAGGGATGCATGCACTGTCCTGGCACCATTTGAGGAGGCCACGAGGATGGTGAGCAGTGACAGTGCATGCATCAGTGACACTGTACCTCTTGTCCACCTGTTGGAGCACACGCTGCGTGGAATAATGGACAGGGCACTTGAGGCAGAACAGAGGCAGGAAGAGGAGGACTTCCTTGCCTCTCAAGGCCCCCTTTACCCAGACAGTGTTCCTTCTGTCCCACCCATCGCACAGGAAGAGGAGGAGGAGGAGGAGGAGGAGGAGGAGGAGGATTGTGTCAGCATGGAGGTGGAGGCTGGCACTCAGCATCATCAGCAGCAGTCTTTTAGGGATGATTTACAGTCCCAAGAAACCAGTGGACTTGTACGTGGCTGGGAGGAGGTGGCTGCGGATCATGTCGTCCTTAGTGACCCAGAGGACTCCGGAGCGAATGCCTCAGCAAACCTACGCTGCATGGCCTCCCTGATCCTGCAAAGTCTGCGGAAGGATCCTCGTATTCTTCGGATCAAGGAGAGGGACCATTACTGGCTGGCCACTCTCCTTGATCCACGGTACAAGGGTAAGGTTGCGGACCTTATGTTACCGTCGCAGAGGGAGCAGAGGATGAGACAACTCCGGGAGGCCTTGCAGAAAGGTCTGTGCAACGCGTTCCCAGAGACTGGGAGGTTGCAAACTCCTGGTCCTGGACAACGAGTTGCTGAGGCTTCGGCCAGTCAAAGAAGGAGCGGTGGGGAAGGTGGCCGTCTGACCGATGCGTTCAGACAATTCTTTAGTCCGCAGCCCCAAAGTATGATCGGTTCCAGCAACCATCGCCAGCGTCTGATAAACATGGTGCAGGAATATCTAGGGGCAAGGTCAGACTTGGACACCTTCCCCACCGAAAATCCTCTGGCTTACTGGGTCTTGAGGATGGATCACTGGCCAGAGCTTGCACAGTATGCAATTGAGCTACTGGCCTGTCCTGCATCCAGCGTTCTTTCGGAACGCACATTCAGTGCTGCTGGAGGATTTGTCACGGATCACAGGGTGCGCCTGTCCACCGACTCGGTTGATCGACTGACTTTCATCAAGATGAACCAGTCTTGGATCACCACCAGCTACCACACACCTGATGCTGATATAACAGACTAATTGATTTTAAAATGTCACATCCCTTCAAGACTGATGCTGATGCTGAGTGCCTGTGCTGTTATGTTGACTGCCTATCCTCCTCCTCCGAGTCCTCAATGATACGATTGATGATGATAGCTTGGAAGATCATTTTTGTTTATGGGTGCCGCCACCAGTGCCTAACGCCCAATTTTTCAGCCCCTGTTTAACAGTGGCGTGTAATTACAATTTTTGAAGCAATACTTTGCAACAGGGCTCATTGCTGTGCTCCAAGTACAGTATCTGTGAGGAGTTGCAGTGTTGTGCCACCAGTGCCTAAGGCCCAATTTTTCAGCCCCTGTTTAACAGGGGCGTGTCATTACAATTTTTGAAGCAATACTTTGCAACAGGGCTCATTGCTGTGCTCCAAGTACAGTATCTGTGAAGGGTTGCAGTGTTGTGCCACCAGTGCCTAAGGCCCAATTTTTCAGCCCCTGTTCAACAGGGGCATGTAATTACAATTCTTGATCTAATAATTCACAGCAGGGCCCATTGCTGCACCCACCAAGAGTAACTGTCAGGGCTTACAGTGTTGTGGCACCAGCACCACCATCAAAGGCCCAATTTTTACTACCACTGTTCAACAATTATATGTAATTAAAATTCCTGATATAATAGTTGACAGCAGGGCGTTCCAGCACCAACCAAGAGTAACTGTGAGTGCTTACAGTGTTGTGCCAACACCAACAACTAAGGGGCCTATTTCTGCAGAGTATATACGGCAGGTCCCTACTTTCAAACATCCAACTTACAAACGACTCCTACTTGCAAACGCAAGAAGACAACAGGAAGTGAGAGGAAATCTACCACTAGGAAGGAAAATTCTCTCCTGTAAGAATAAATATGGGAGAAAGGTGTCTCCTCTGTACTGATGCTTTATCAGCAATCCTTGTTTCAAGAAAAACACCACATTTCAAAAACAGTTGTCATTAGGACGGAAAGTGAGGTGAAATGTTCTGAACAGGGGCACAGACAGCAAAACAAATGTTACAGGGGTGATAACCCTTACCTATGTTTTCCAAAAAGTTTAAAAATAGATTTTTGGTCTGGAGCTACACTTCAACAATGTACCTGTTCAAAATTACAAACAGATTCTACATAAGAACAAACCTACAGTCCCTGTCTTGTATGCACCGCCTGTATACGGCTGTTCAGAGTATATAGGGCCTTTTTTATTTTATGTGCGGGGTTCCCCTTAATATCCATACAAGACCCAAAGGGGCTGGTAATGGGCTGGGGTAGGGGGGGGGGTCATGGGGTAGCTATGCCATTTTTCTTAAAGATTTTCATCCATATTACCGGGACCAGACATTACATTAAAGCCGCAAGCAGTTTTAAATGGCTTTTTTTTCCTTTAGAAGTGTCATTTTGTGCAGGGACAGTTCTAAACACGGGAAACACGTGGCACTTCACAGGCATACTTTAGACACCCCCCAGGTACGATATTTAAAGGAATATTTGACTTTTTTTTTTTCACTTTATGCATCATTAAAATGACTGCTCCCGGAAAACGACCGTTTTTAAAACTTATTTTTGCATTGATACATGTCCCCTGGTGCAGAACCCGGGTTCCCAAACCCTTTTTAGGACAATAACATGCATAATAGTTGTTATAATTAGCACTTTAGAATTCGAACGTTCGCATCCATTGTATTTAATAGGGTTCTAATGTTCGTTCGAACTTTCGGTCCGTTCGCGGGTTCTGGTGCGAACCGAACCCGGGGGTGTTCGGCTCATCACTAGCTGTAACTAATTATAAAGTATTAGCTTGAGCTCAGCTTCAATTTGTTAGTGTATTTACGTTGTAAATATGCTAGTACTTCTAACACTCCCCCTACGCTGATAATGCTGTTGTCCAAAAGTGCCCCTGTGCTCATTTATCCAGAGTGGTGTCTCTCTAATACAGGAGGTGTGTTACTGGCTTGATCCCCAGGTAAAAACAGAGGGGAAAAAGTGGTGTTGGGTTTAATACCTCTTTATAATGCAAATGTTATTCCTATCTAATGGTTGCCAAAGTTTTTTTATCTAGTGTCAGAGAGAAACATTTCTCAGTTAAAGTGGTTGTAAAGGCTAAATTTATTTTACCTTAAGCCCCTCCCAAATACTTACCAGAGCCTGAACTTGATCCAGTGCTGTGACCGAGAGCAGCATCCCTGCTCTCTCTGTCTCTCCTCACTGGACATGAAGAAAGTAGCGAGAGTCATTGGCCCCTGCTGCTGTCAATCAAATCCAGTGAGGATTAAGGGATTCCCATGAGATTTTGAACATGAGTTGCACCAAATAAAAGTGAATCAAACATTTTAAAAAAGTATAAACTTTTATTGAAATACATAATAAAAAATCTTATCAAGATAGCATAAAATACGTTGAAAGGTCCTATGTAGTTGTGACACATATACAGCAGAGAACAGTCAGTAAGAGTCTTAGAACTTGACGCGTTTTGTAAAACAAAGTTCACTTCATCTGGACACTGACATATTATATAAAATGAGGGATGGAGTTGCACCATTATCCATTGTACCACGACCTTTACCAATGCTTGCTATAAACTGGCTCTGGCGCAAGCCCACACATCTGCCCCTTAAGCAAGCGCTTGCTAATATGGCAGGCACAGAAGAGGAGGAGCCAGAAGCACCGGCAGGGGACTTGAGAAGAGGAGGATCACAGCCAATGTGTACAAAACCATTGCACAGAGCAGGTAAGTATACCATGTTTGTTATTTTAATTAAATAAAAAACCTTTAGTAACGCTTTAAGTATTATATAAACTGCACACCAAAACAAATAATGTTCTGAATACTAGAGAACCTAAGGAAAGTGGAATAATATCTAATCTCTAGAAAGGTTTTGCAGTTGGTTCTTTTGGAGCCTGTTTTTTGTTTATTGGTACAAGTATAATTATTTAAATGAGGCAGGGTAGCAATCCTGATTTATTTATTTTTTTAAATCAGAGTAAACGTTGAGAAAATTTAAGTTTAAAGAGGTATTCTTCTTGCAACTTCTATTGAATCAAATATTTACAGTATTTTATTAATCCCCAGCTATTTACACTAATGTGCACATTTAGGAATATTATTCATATTTTTTTCCTGTATTGTTGTATATATTTTGTAGATATACTTAACTAATGTGAGTTCTTATTGGGGTTGAATATTATGTGGTCAGATGTCCCAACCATGTGGTTTACCTGTTGTAAAATTGTACAGTAATGTTATCTTCTCCTCCGGCAAAGTCTTAGTTTAGACATGAAAACCAAGGGTTTTATAAGCCAACATAAAAGCTATACTTTATTTCTACTAAGTTTCTACTAAGTATCTAGCAGTCTTGGAGGTGTTACATAAGAGCAATCTTTGCTTCTCTCCTGTGTCATGTCCAGATTAAAGAGCAGTGTTTCTTCTCATTAGTGCACCAAGTGCTGCTGGGTACTCTGAGTCTGCGCATATTACAAATGTCATACAAGTTCTTTCCTATTGCCCTCCGGTGATCCATATAAAACAGTGGACACTTGTTTTGCATGCAGAATGCAGCAGTTATGGTATACATTTCCCATTTCCTTCTTAAGAGTTGTGCAAATCAATAGAAATATAAAAAAGTAAAACCTATCCAACTATTCCCCAATACTCATTGGAATCATCCCATCTGGCTTTTACTTGCAAAAATCACCTACTCACAGGAAGCATAATACATGCATACCATTTCCTTTCCTCTGTACAATCAGCTGCAATCAGTACCTTCTTTGCAATAGGAAAACAGGAGCCAGGAATAGAACTGTATGAATGTATGCAGAGGGCAGGAGTAGGTAATGATTTAATTATGCAGCAGGTAATTATATGAGCTTGTACTAATAATTCTGTAATTGATATTTATGAAGTGTTTCATATCAAACTTTAACTTGTTTGCTGAGATACATTAGAAACAAGACAAACTTAAATAGACACATAACGAGCCTGCTTTCAAAATGTAACCATTGCATTGCCACCAGATTATTTAACATTAAAGTAGAGGCAAATCTTTACCTTGACTAGTTTACCAACCACTTTGTATCAAACAAGTGTTGTTAGAAAATATTATTTTTCCCATTTCTGCAGGGCAGAATTCCTGATCGTAATAATAGTGGAAAATAACTGCTCAGTAGGCAATGGCATAACCAGTTAAAGGGGATTTCCAGTCCCCCCAATTTTTTTTTATTAAACACTGCTCCGTAACTGTCAAAACCTGTAAATGAACATTTCTAACATGTCATACTTTTTGCGCTTTTTCTTTCATTAAAAATAGTTATTTACTTACTGATCTCGGAAGCAGGCAGTTTCCATTTTAGTTGTGGGCATCTGAAGCCCTCTCGTGTTAATTTCCTGGATTTCTGTGCAGCCATCTTCCCATCATGCACCTGCAAATCTCGCACATGCTCAGTAATGCCTCAGGGAGGCGTCCTTCTTCCTGACAGGTTGCTATGGCAATCTCGCGTCTGCGGAAGTTCCCGCCCCCAGGCTATAGCAACCTGTCAATCACAACACAGGCGAGGAAACGTAAGAGAAGTCAGAATAGGCAGGGAATGCAGCGGCATTAATAGGGGATGTGGGTGACACCATCCTGATGGTGTTTTAAAATCATAACTTTCTTTATTTATTTAATTTTTACACTTCTGGCGCCGCTGATATTCCTGGCCGTTTTTTTTTCTTCTGACGACAGGTGGCATTGTTTTAAAGCACTGACAGAGGAGAGGGGGCACAATGAGCATATATTGGTGCTGGAAGCTGGTGTTTTGTGTGACACTGTCTTATATTATAACTGTGTGCAGGGAGAGAGAGAAGAGCTTTTAGAAGTCATCGGCGATGTGTGGGTGGGCGGGACAGAGCATCTATCGAACGCCAGCCAATTATTTGGCTTCTTAAGAAAAGGGGCGGAGCCGCATACACATAGCGGCCCGCCCTGACTCCATCCTATTGAGTGGCGTTCGATAGATGCTCTGTCCCGCCCACCCACACAATGCTGATGACTTCTGAAAGCTCCTCTCTCTCTCCCTGCACACAGTTATAATATAAGACAGTGTCACACAAAACACCAGCTTACAAAAAATGCAAGATTTCGGTAGGAGGCAATTCACAAGGAGTCATGGGATACAGGACGCCAATATCCCAGGAACCCTTGCGAATTGCCTAGTGACGTAATCACCTAGGCTGATAAGACCAGGAAGTTAGGCTGAAAAACTGGAAAAAAAGGTATTTACCATCCAAAAAAAATAAAAATATTGCACAGGTAAACATAAAAAAATGGGTGGAACTCCACTTTAAGCACATGTGACAGGGTGACAAGACAAAAGGATGATTGGGAGACCAGAACAGTGTGTTGTCACCCCATAACTGGAAGTACCTTAATAAGGACCATAACGGCAGAATTACCAGGAATTATTTTAACTACTTCTGGACCGCCCACCGCACATTTACTGCGGCAGGGCGGCCCATTTGTGCGAAACAACGTACCTGTACTTTGTTTGCGCTTCCTGGTCTGGGGCACACGCCACCGGCAACCCACTCCCGCTGTGATTGGACACCCGCGATTGTTCGGGGGAATGACAGAACGGATCCGTCCCGTGTGAAAGGGCCCTTAGTGTGTTATCGTGACTCTGAGTATAGTGTAAGTATAGTGTGAGTATAGTGTAGTGTCAGTGTAGTGTGTTAGTGTAGTGTGAGTATAGTGTAGTGTGTCAGTGCAGTGTTAGTATAGTGTGAGTATAGTGTAAGTATAGTGTAGTGTGTCAGCGTAGTGTCAGTATAGTGTGTCATTAACTCATTATAGTGTGAGTATACTGTGGTGTCAGTGAAGTGTGTTAGTGTAGTGCAGTGTTTAACACAGTAAGCAGCATTGGAAGGCTACATGAGATATAAACAGGGCCATGGATAAATCCATGGGGAAAAAACAAGCTTTTTTACCGACCAACTCGCAGACAACCAATTAAACCTGTCTAACAGTATTGCCTCGTACACACAAGCGTTTTTCCCGTCGGAAAAACTGCAATGAGAGCATTTGGCCGGGAATCCTGTGTATGCTCCATCTGAGTTTTTCTGACGGGAAAACTGGCGGAAAAAAAAGAGCAGGATCTCTTTTTTTCCTGTCAGGAAAAAATCCTGGCAGAAAAACCAATCGTCTGTATGCTTTTCTGATGGGAAAAAAACCGTGCATGATCGGAAACAATTCGCTGCATGCTCGGAAGCATAGAACTTAATTTTGTCGACTCGTCGTAGTCTTTTACGTCACTGCGTTCTTGGCAGTCAAAAGTTCACCGGACTTTTGTGTGACCGTGTGTATGCAAGGCAGGCTTGAGAGGAATTCTGTCGGGAAATCCATCGTTTTTTTATCCGACGGGAAATCCGGTCGTGTGTACGAGGCATCAGCGTTAAAAACAGGGGTTTAGTCCGCATGCATTTGCAAATGCATGCGTAAGCCACAGAGCCTCGCCACAGCACCCTGGTATCTGTGGTACCTAACACTAACTTGTACGTTTAATTGGTTGTCTGCAAGCTGGTCAGTAAGTAAGCTGGTTGTTTTCCCATGGATTTATCCATGGCCCTGTTTATATCTTATGTAGTGATGAGCCGAACACCCCCGGGTTCGGTTCGCACCAGAACCCGCGAACGGACCGAAAGTTCGAACGAACATTAGAACCCTATTAAATACAATGGATGCGAACGTTCGAATTCTAAAGTGCTAATTATAACAACTATTATGCATGTTATTGTCCTAAAAAGGGTTTGGGAACCCGGGTTCTGCACCAGGGGACATGTATCAATGCAAAAATAAGTTTTAAAAACGGTCGTTTTCCGGGAGCAGTCATTTTAATGATGCATAAAGTGAAAAAAAAAAAGTCAAATATTCCTTTAAATATCGTACCTGGGGGGTGTCTAAAGTATGCCTGTGAAGTGCCACGTGTTTCCCGTGTTTAGAACTGTCCCTGCACAAAATGACACTTCTAAAGGAAAAAAAAGCCATTTAAAACTGCTTGCGGCTTTAATGTAATGTCTGGTCCCGGTAATATGGATGAAAATCTTTAAGAAAAATGGCATAGCTACCCCATGACCCCCCCCCCCTACCCCAGCCCATTACCAGCCCCTTTGGGTCTTGTATGGATATTAAGGGGAACCCCGCACATAAAATAAAAAAGGCCCTATATACTCTGAACAGCCGTATACAGGCGGTGCATACAAGACAGGGACTGTAGGTTTGTTCTTATGTAGAATCTGTTTGTAATTTTGAACAGGTACATTGTTGAAGTGTAGCTCCAGACCAAAAATCTATTTTTAAACTTTTTGGAAAACATAGGTAAGGGTTATCACCCCTGTAACATTTGTTTTGCTGTCTGTGCCCCTGTTCAGAACATTTCACCTCACTTTCCGTCCTAATGACAACTGTTTTTGAAATGTGGTGTTTTTCTTGAAACAAGGATTGCTGATAAAGCATCAGTACAGAGGAGACACCTTTCTCCCATATTTATTCTTACAGGAGAGAATTTTCCTTCCTAGTGGTAGATTTCCTCTCACTTCCTGTTGTCTTCTTGCGTTTGCAAGTAGGAGTCGTTTGTAAGTTGGATGTTTGAAAGTAGGGACCTGCCGTATATACTCTGCAGAAATAGGCCCCTTAGTTGTTGGTGTTGGCACAACACTGTAAGCACTCACAGTTACTCTTGGTTGGTGCTGGAACGCCCTGCTGTCAACTATTATATCAGGAATTTTAATTACATATAATTGTTGAACAGTGGTAGTAAAAATTGGGCCTTTGATGGTGGTGCTGGTGCCACAACACTGTAAGCCCTGACAGTTACTCTTGGTGGGTGCAGCAATGGGCCCTGCTGTGAATTATTAGATCAAGAATTGTAATTACATGCCCCTGTTGAACAGGGGCTGAAAAATTGGGCCTTAGGCACTGGTGGCACAACACTGCAACCCTTCACAGATACTGTACTTGGAGCACAGCAATGAGCCCTGTTGCAAAGTATTGCTTCAAAAATTGTAATGACACGCCCCTGTTAAACAGGGGCTGAAAAATTGGGCCTTAGGCACTGGTGGCACAACACTGCAACTCCTCACAGATACTGTACTTGGAGCACAGCAATGAGCCCTGTTGCAAAGTATTGCTTCAAAAATTGTAATTACACGCCACTGTTAAACAGGGGCTGAAAAATTGGGCGTTAGGCACTGGTGGCGGCACCCATAAACAAAAATGATCTTCCAAGCTATCATCATCAATCGTATCATTGAGGACTCGGAGGAGGAGGATAGCCAGTCAACATAACAGCACAGGCACTCAGCATCAGCATCAGTCTTGAAGGGATGTGACATTTTAAAATCAATTAGTCTGTTATATCAGCATCAGGTGTGTGGTAGCTGGTGGTGATCCAAGACTGGTTCATCTTGATGAAAGTCAGTCGATCAACCGAGTCGGTGGACAGGCGCACCCTGTGATCCGTGACAAATCCTCCAGCAGCACTGAATGTGCGTTCCGAAAGAACGCTGGATGCAGGACAGGCCAGTAGCTCAATTGCATACTGTGCAAGCTCTGGCCAGTGATCCATCCTCAAGACCCAGTAAGCCAGAGGATTTTCGGTGGGGAAGGTGTCCAAGTCTGACCTTGCCCCTAGATATTCCTGCACCATGTTTATCAGACGCTGGCGATGGTTGCTGGAACCGATCATACTTTGGGGCTGCGGACTAAAGAATTGTCTGAACGCATCGGTCAGACGGCCACCTTCCCCACCGCTCCTTCTTTGACTGGCCGAAGCCTCAGCAACTCGTTGTCCAGGACCAGGAGTTTGCAACCTCCCAGTCTCTGGGAACGCGTTGCACAGACCTTTCTGCAAGGCCTCCCGGAGTTGTCTCATCCTCTGCTCCCTCTGCGACGGTAACATAAGGTCCGCAACCTTACCCTTGTACCGTGGATCAAGGAGAGTGGCCAGCCAGTAATGGTCCCTCTCCTTGATCCGAAGAATACGAGGATCCTTCCGCAGACTTTGCAGGATCAGGGAGGCCATGCAGCGTAGGTTTGCTGAGGCATTCGCTCCGGAGTCCTCTGGGTCACTAAGGACGACATGATCCGCAGCCACCTCCTCCCAGCCACGTACAAGTCCACTGGTTTCTTGGGACTGTAAATCATCCCTAAAAGACTGCTGCTGATGATGCTGAGTGCCAGCCTCCACCTCCATGCTGACACAATCCTCCTCCTCCTCCTCCTCCTCCTCCTCCTCCTCCTCTTCCTGTGCGATGGGTGGGACAGAAGGAACACTGTCTGGGTAAAGGGGGCCTTGAGAGGCAAGGAAGTCCTCCTCTTCCTGCCTCTGTTCTGCCTCAAGTGCCCTGTCCATTATTCCACGCAGCGTGTGCTCCAACAGGTGGACAAGAGGTACAGTGTCACTGATGCATGCACTGTCACTGCTCACCATCCTCGTGGCCTCCTCAAATGGTGCCAGGACAGTGCATGCATCCCTGATCATGCCCCACTGGCGTGGAGAAAAAAAACCAAGCTCCCCTGACCCTGTCCTGGTGCCGTAGTCGCACAGGTACTCATTGATGGCCCTCTGCTGCGTGTGCAGCCGCTGCAGCATGGCCAACGTTGAGTTCCACCTGGTGGGCATGTCACATATAAGGCGGTTCTTGGGCAGGTTCAACTCCTTTTGCAGCTCAGCCAGGCGAGCACTGGCATTATAAGATCTGCGGAAATGCACACAGACTTTCCTGGCCTGCCTCAGGACATCCTGTAAGCCCGGGTACCTGCCCAAGAAGCGCTGCACCACCAGGTTAAGGACGTGAGCCACACAGGGCACATGGGTCAGTTGTCCCTGTCGGAGGGCGGAGAGGAGGTTGGTGCCATTGTCGCAAACCACCATTCCTGGCTTAAGCTGGCGTGGCGTCAACCACCTCTCGGCCTGGCCCTGCAGAGCAGACAGGACCTCTGCCCCAGTGTGGCTTCTGTCCCCCAAACACACCAGCGCAAGCACGGCATGGCATCTTTTTGCCTGCGTACTTGCGTAGCCCCGTGAACGGCTACGGAGCACCGCTGGTTCATAGGACAAACCACAGGAAGAGGCCATGGAGGAAGAAGAAGAGGAGGGGGTGGAGGAGAGAGGTGTGTCACAACCAGTAGTAGCATTTTGGAGGCGTGGCGGTGGGACAACCTCCAACACTACTGCACCTTGTCCTGAATCCTTCCCAGCTGCCAAAAGAGTGACCCAATGGGCCGTGAAAGAAAGGTAACGTCCCTGTCCATGCCTGCTGGACCATGAGTCAGCGGTAATATGCACCTTACCGCTGACCGCCCTGTCCAGCGAGGCCAAGACATTGCCTTCCACATGCCGGTAGAGAGCCGGAATAGCCTTCCGTGAGAAAAAGTGGCGTTTGGGAACCTGCCACTGAGGAACCGCACATTGCACAAACTCACGGAAGGGGGCCGAGTCTACCAACTGAAAAGGCAGCAGTTGAAGCGCTAGCAATTTAGCCAAGCTAGCATTCAACCGCTGGGCATGTGGATGGCTGGGAGTGAACTTCTTTCGACGGTCCAGCAGCTGGGGCAGGGAAATTTGCCTGCTAGAATCGGACGTCGGTGTACTGCTAGCAGAGTGGGCGCAAGTACTTGGCTGTGACACACCTAATTCTACACCTTCATTCCTCTCAGTGCATGTTTCAGAGAGGACTGAAGTTATAGTGGGGTTGGAGATCCCAGCTGATGCGGTGCAAGGAGAGGTCCGCTTTGTTCTTTGGTGTGGGTCTTTGAGGTAGGCTTGCCAACGAGCTGCATGGCAGGTCAACATATGTCTGGTCAGGCATGTGGTACCCAAGCGGCTGATGTTTTGGCCACGCGATATACGCTTGAGACATATGTTGCAAACAGCAGCTGTGCGATCTGATGCACTAGCCTCAAAAAAGGCCCACACCAAAGAACTTTTTGAATGACGGGCAGAGGCAGCGCCCTGCACAGGCGGAGCTCTGCGGTGTGATTCCGTCGGTGTACTGCCCTTACGCTGGCCACCAAAGGGCATCCTGCCTCGTTGGAGATGTGCCTCCTCCTCATCCTCCTCCTCCTCCTCTCTCCTATTAGGCACCCACGTGGAGTCATTGACCTCATCATCCCCTCCCTCCTCATCACTGGAGCCAATCTGGCAGTATGCTGCAGCTGCTGGAACATGACTGCCAGATTGGTGTCCTTCTTGAGCATCCCCTCTGTCTGCTCTCACGCTACTGCCTTCCTCTAGCTGGGTTTCATCATCAGACCCTTCGAAACGCTGGGCATCCTCCTGGAGCATGTACCCAACACTGTGCTGAAACAGTTCGGGGGACTCCTCAGGAGGAGGACATGGTGGGTCTAGGGAAGGAGTGACTGATGATTTGTCTGACATTGATACCAGGGAAGACGACGCTTTGGCAGCTGCTTTTCCAGTACCCTGAGCCTGGGTGAGAGAGGATGAGGAGGAGGAGGAGGGCTTGGTCATCCACTCTACCAAGTCTTCGGCATGATGTGGCTCAACATGTCCAGCTGCCGAAAAGAAGGACAAGCGTGTCCCATGGCCATGTGCTGATGACAATGCACCGCGTCCACGACCAGCACTGTTGCCCCCAGACACAGAGCCTGCTTGCCCTCTTTTATTGCCTCCTGACTGTCTGCCTCTCCTTGTTTGCCTTCCAGACATTCTAATAGATGGCCTGCAGGGAGATGGGAAAAAAGCAATAAGGGCTACCTTCAGGTGTCCTTCTCTGTCCCTTGAAACAAGGACTTTCACAGTGAAAGAAACTGACACTGTCCCTACCTAGAGTTTTCTGTCCCTAGAATAAATGTTTTTTTTAATCACAATATAGCACAAGGACAATTCACTCAATGTCTCTCCAGGTCCCTGGAAACAAGGACTTGCAGAGTGAAAGAAACTGACACTGTCCCTACCTAGAGTTTTCTGTCCCTAGAATAAATGTTTTTTTTAAGCACAATATAGCACAAGGAAAATTAACTCACTGTCCTTACAGGTCCCTGGAAACAAGGACTTGCAGAGTGAAAGAAACTGACACTGTCCCTACCTAGAGTTTTCTGTCCCTAGAATAAATGTTTTTTTTAAGCACAATATAGCACAAGGACAATTAACTCACTGTCCTTACAGGTCCCTGGAAACAAGGACTTGCAGAGTGAAAAAAAAAAAACACTCTCCCTACCTAGAGTTTTCTGTCCCTAGAAAAAATGTTTTTTTTAAGCACAATATAGCACAAGGACAATTAACTCACTGTCCTTACAGGTCCCTGGAAACAAGGACTTGCAGAGTGAAAGAAAAAAAACACTCTCCCTACCTACAGTTTTCTGTCCCTAGAAAAAATGTTTTTTTTAATCACAATATAGCACAAGGAAAATTAACTCACTGTCCTTACAGGTCCCTGGAAACAAGGACTTGCAGAGTGAAAGAAAAAAAACACTCTCCCTACCTACAGTTTTCTGTCCCTAGAAAAAATGTTTTTTTTAATCACAATATAGCACAAGGAAAATTAACTCACTGTCCTTACAGGTCCCTGGAAACAAGGACTTGCAGAGTGAAAGAAACTGACACTGTCCCTACCTAGAGTTTTCTGTCCCTAGAATAAATGTTTTTTTTAATCACAATATAGCACAAGGAAAATTAACTCACTGTCCTTACAGGTCCCTGGAAACAAGGACTTGCAGAGTGAAAGAAACTGACACTGTCCCTACCTAGAGTTTTCTGTCCCTAGAATAAATGTTTTTTTTAAGCACAATATAGCACAAGGACAATTAACTCACTGTCCTTACAGGTCCCTGGAAACAAGGACTTGCAGAGTGAAAGAAAAAAAACACTCTCCCTACCTACAGTTTTCTGTCCCTAGAAAAAATGTTTTTTTTAATCACAATATAGCACAAGGAAAATTAACTCACTGTCCTTACAGGTCCCTGGAAACAAGGACTTGCAGAGTGAAAGAAACTGACACTGTCCCTACCTAGAGTTTTCTGTCCCTAGAATAAATGTTTTTTTTAATCACAATATAGCACAAGGACAATTCACTCAATGTCTCTCCAGGTCCCTGGAAACAAGGACTTGCAGAGTGAAAGAAACTGACACTGTCCCTACCTAGAGTTTTCTGTCCCTAGAATAAATGTTTTTTTTAAGCACAATATAGCACAAGGAAAATTAACTCACTGTCCTTACAGGTCCCTGGAAACAAGGACTTGCAGAGTGAAAGAAACTGACACTGTCCCTACCTAGAGTTTTCTGTCCCTAGAATAAATGTTTTTTTTAAGCACAATATAGCACAAGGACAATTAACTCACTGTCCTTACAGGTCCCTGGAAACAAGGACTTGCAGAGTGAAAAAAAAAAAACACTCTCCCTACCTAGAGTTTTCTGTCCCTAGAAAAAATGTTTTTTTTAAGCACAATATAGCACAAGGACAATTAACTCACTGTCCTTACAGGTCCCTGGAAACAAGGACTTGCAGAGTGAAAGAAAAAAAACACTCTCCCTACCTACAGTTTTCTGTCCCTAGAAAAAATGTTTTTTTTAATCACAATATAGCACAAGGAAAATTAACTCACTGTCCTTACAGGTCCCTGGAAACAAGGACTTGCAGAGTGAAAGAAAAAAAACACTCTCCCTACCTACAGTTTTCTGTCCCTAGAATAAATGTTTTTTTTAATCACAATATAGCACAAGGAAAATTAACTCACTGTCCTTACAGGTCCCTGGAAACAAGGACTTGCAGAGTGAAAGAAACTGACACTGTCCCTACCTAGAGTTTTCTGTCCCTAGAATAAATGTTTTTTTTAAGCACAATATAGCACAAGGACAATTAACTCACTGTCCTTACAGGTCCCTGGAAACAAGGACTTGCAGAGTGAAAGAAAAAAAACACTCTCCCTACCTACAGTTTTCTGTCCCTAGAAAAAATGTTTTTTTTAATCACAATATAGCACAAGGAAAATTAACTCACTGTCCTTACAGGTCCCTGGAAACAAGGACTTGCAGAGTGAAAGAAACTGACACTGTCCCTACCTAGAGTTTTCTGTCCCTAGAATAAATGTTTTTTTTAATCACAATATAGCACAAGGAAAATTAACTCACTGTCCTTACAGGTCCCTGGAAACAAGGACTTGCAGAGTGAAAGAAACTGACACTGTCCCTACCTAGAGTTTTCTGTCCCTAGAATAAATGTTTTTTTTAAGCACAATATAGCACAAGGACAATTAACTCACTGTCCTTACAGGTCCCTGGAAACAAGGACTTGCAGAGTGAAAGAAACTGACACTGTCCCTACCTAGAGTTTTCTGTCCCTAGAATAAATGTTTTTTTTAATCACAATATAGCACAAGGAAAATTAACTCACTGTCCTTACAGGTCCCTGGAAACAAGGACTTGCAGAGTGAAAGAAACTGACACTGTCCCTACCTAGAGTTTTCTGTCCCTAGAATAAATGTTTTTTTTAATCACAATATAGCACAAGGACAATTAACTCACTGTCCTTACAGGTCCCTGGAAACAAGGACTTGCAGAGTGAAAGAAACTGACACTGTCCCTACCTAGAGTTTTCTGTCCCTAGAATAAATGTTTTTTTTAAGCACAATATAGCACAAGGACAATTAACTCACTGTCCTTACAGGTCCCTGGAAACAAGGACTTGCAGAGTGAAAGAAAAAAAACACTCTCCCTACCTACAGTTTTCTGTCCCTAGAAAAAATGTTTTTTTTAATCACAATATAGCACAAGGAAAATTAACTCACTGTCCTTACAGGTCCCTGGAAACAAGGACTTGCAGAGTGAAAGAAAAAAAACACTCTCCCTACCTACAGTTTTCTGTCCCTAGAATAAATGTTTTTTTTAATCACAATATAGCACAAGGAAAATTAACTCACTGTCCTTACAGGTCCCTGGAAACAAGGACTTGCAGAGTGAAAGAAACTGACACTGTCCCTACCTAGAGTTTTCTGTCCCTAGAATAAATGTTTTTTTTAAGCACAATATAGCACAAGGACAATTAACTCACTGTCCTTACAGGTCCCTGGAAACAAGGACTTGCAGAGTGAAAGAAAAAAAACACTCTCCCTACCTACAGTTTTCTGTCCCTAGAAAAAATGTTTTTTTTAATCACAATATAGCACAAGGAAAATTAACTCACTGTCCTTACAGGTCCCTGGAAACAAGGACTTGCAGAGTGAAAGAAACTGACACTGTCCCTACCTAGAGTTTTCTGTCCCTAGAATAAATGTTTTTTTTAATCACAATATAGCACAAGGAAAATTAACTCACTGTCCTTACAGGTCCCTGGAAACAAGGACTTGCAGAGTGAAAGAAACTGACACTGTCCCTACCTAGAGTTTTCTGTCCCTAGAATAAATGTTTTTTTTAAGCACAATATAGCACAAGGACAATTAACTCACTGTCCTTACAGGTCCCTGGAAACAAGGACTTGCAGAGTGAAAGAAACTGACACTGTCCCTACCTAGAGTTTTCTGTCCCTAGAATAAATGTTTTTTTTAATCACAATATAGCACAAGGACAATTAACTCACTGTCCTTACAGGTCCCTGGAAACAAGGACTTGCAGAGTGAAAGAAACTGACACTGTCCCTACCTAGAGTTTTCTGTCCCTAGAATAAATGTTTTTTTTAAGCACAATATAGCACAAGGACAATTAACTCACTGTCCTTACAGGTCCCTGGAAACAAGGACTTGCAGAGTGAAAGAAACTGACACTGTCCCTACCTAGAGTTTTCTGTCCCTAGAATAAATGTTTTTTTTAAGCACAATATAGCACAAGGACAATTAACTCACTGTCCTTACAGGTCCCTGGAAACAAGGACTTGCAGAGTGAAAGAAAAAAAACACTCTCCCTACCTACAGTTTTCTGTCCCTAGAAAAAATGTTTTTTTTAATCACAATATAGCACAAGGAAAATTAACTCACTGTCCTTACAGGTCCCTGGAAACAAGGACTTGCAGAGTGAAAGAAAAAAAACACTCTCCCTACCTACAGTTTTCTGTCCCTAGAATAAATGTTTTTTTTAATCACAATATAGCACAAGGAAAATTAACTCACTGTCCTTACAGGTCCCTGGAAACAAGGACTTGCAGAGTGAAAGAAACTGACACTGTCCCTACCTAGAGTTTTCTGTCCCTAGAATAAATGTTTTTTTTAAGCACAATATAGCACAAGGACAATTAACTCACTGTCCTTACAGGTCCCTGGAAACAAGGACTTGCAGAGTGAAAGAAAAAAAACACTCTCCCTACCTACAGTTTTCTGTCCCTAGAAAAAATGTTTTTTTTAATCACAATATAGCACAAGGAAAATTAACTCACTGTCCTTACAGGTCCCTGGAAACAAGGACTTGCAGAGTGAAAGAAACTGACACTGTCCCTACCTAGAGTTTTCTGTCCCTAGAATAAATGTTTTTTTTAATCACAATATAGCACAAGGAAAATTAACTCACTGTCCTTACAGGTCCCTGGAAACAAGGACTTGCAGAGTGAAAGAAACTGACACTGTCCCTACCTAGAGTTTTCTGTCCCTAGAATAAATGTTTTTTTTAAGCACAATATAGCACAAGGACAATTAACTCACTGTCCTTACAGGTCCCTGGAAACAAGGACTTGCAGAGTGAAAGAAACTGACACTGTCCCTACCTAGAGTTTTCTGTCCCTAGAATAAATGTTTTTTTTAATCACAATATAGCACAAGGAAAATTAACTCACTGTCCTTACAGGTCCCTGGAAACAAGGACTTGCAGAGTGAAAGAAACTGACACTGTCCCTACCTAGAGTTTTCTGTCCCTAGAATAAATGTTTTTTTTAATCACAATATAGCACAAGGACAATTAACTCACTGTCCTTACAGGTCCCTGGAAACAAGGACTTGCAGAGTGAAAGAAACTGACACTGTCCCTACCTAGAGTTTTCTGTCCCTAGAATAAATGTTTTTTTTAAGCACAATATAGCACAAGGACAATTAACTCACTGTCCTTACAGGTCCCTGGAAACAAGGACTTGCAGAGTGAAAGAAACTGACACTGTCCCTACCTAGAGTTTTCTGTCCCTAGAATAAATGTTTTTTTTAAGCACACTATAGCAGAAGCACAAAACACACTGACACTCTCCCTACCTATCCTTCTCTTTCCCTAAACTAAAGGAATCCAGGTTAAGCAAGAAAGAAATAACAGTCACTGTCCCTGCCTATGCTACTCTATCCCTGCTCCGGAACACACTACACTAGGCCGCCGTGCTGGCGGCCTTTTATAGTGTGGGGCGTGTACTAAACACCCTCAGCAATAATTGGCCAC
The DNA here is from genome assembly GCA_029206835.1 of Rana muscosa. Taxonomy (NCBI): domain Eukaryota; kingdom Metazoa; phylum Chordata; class Amphibia; order Anura; family Ranidae; genus Rana; species Rana muscosa. The sequence continues at coordinate 49,382,456 of CM055119.1, forward strand.
AGGCATCCTGCCTGTGGCCAATCATTGCTCTCCTCGCTGCCGGCGCTGTGATTGGCCAAGCATGCGGGGTCACAGTGCATGCTTGGCCAATCACAGCGCCTGGATGACACTGCGATGGCGTAGTGCATTGTGGGCCGTTCGCGTCACTCGAATTTGGCGCGAACGGCCCAAATCGTTCGATCTTCGTCGAACGATCGAACAGCCAATGTTCGAGTCGAACGTATGTTCGACTCGAACACGAAGCTCATCCCTAATCTTATGTAGCCTTCCAATGCTGCTTACTGCGATGGCCAGCTATAGATGGGGGCAGTGGTGTCTTTTTTGTATCACTGTCGTGTGTATTGGTCAGGCAACACACTGACACCTTTGCAGGCATTGAGCTACTGGCTGGGTGTTTGGTGTGCTCCTGTACCTTTTAAGAAGGTGGGGGCTCCCCTTCAGTCCACCTGCCCTCACCTATCCATCAGAATGCATGTGCCTCCACTGTGGGGACACTTATAAGTTAGTGTTATGTACCACAGATACTAGGGTGGCATGGCAAGGCTCTGTGGCCAACGCATGCATTTGCAAATGCATGCGGACTAAACCCCTGTTTTTAACGCATACTGTTAAACAGGTTTAATTGGTTGTCTGTGAGCTGGTTGGTAAGTAAGCTTGGTTTTTTTTCCCATGGATTTATCCATGGCCCTGTTTATATTTAACACAGCATTGCATAACATTTAGTGTTGTATACAGTGTGTGAGGGGGTTAGCTCGGTAGCGGGTGTGTGTGACCCCCTGGATGGGCTCCCCACACAAAAACAGGCCCAGCAGACGGAGGTTGTGGTTTTCAAGATCAAAAGGTGCGGTTTATTTCTCTATTTACAGTGACAAAAACACAGCAAAGCAAAAAGAAACATAAACAAAATAAATCCTGGTCAGCTTGACCTCTGACTAAACATGCAGGTTTCCCTAACTAACAACTGGGATCAGCCTGGTGCTGTCCTAGTCCCTAAGTCCCTGGTTTAGTAAATGTCCAAACAAATAGCCACACAGGCTTTGTCTCACCGCACAGGGGTTCACTCTCCCTAGACCGTCCACACAGGTCTGGTTCCAGGCATGAGCAAACACCTAATGAAGCTGGGAGTTTTTATAGAGGCCTTAAACGAGCTGACAAGCTTCAGCTGGTCTCATCAACTCCCTGCCTGCACGACGCCCAGCACTCTCCCTAGAGGTATGAATCATCCATGAGCCCACTAGCCTCAGCTGGGCTTCATCAACTCTCTCCCTAGTTGTATAAGTCGGCATAAAGCCTGAATCTGGGAGAAATATACCTACCCCCCTGGATGCAACCAGGTGACTTTACCTTCCTGCTGTCACATACCCCCCCTCTTGTTTTAACCTTGGGGTTGGAACACCAGCAATCAGGCATTCATGTACTCGAGACAAAGCATCCACATTCCCCATTTGAACGCCAGGGCGATGCTTTACTGTGAAGTTGAATTCCTGTAGGGCCAGGAACCACCTATTTACTCTTCTATTTGTCTCCTTGTTTTGAGCCATCCACTTTAACGGAGCGTGATCCGTAACCATGTCAAAGTGCCTACCTAGCAGATAGTACCGAAGGGAATCTAGAGCCCACTTCACCGCTAAACACTCCTTTTCAACCGTGGCGTAATTTACCTCATGGGACTTCAACTTCCTGCTGAGGTAAATGACTGGGTGCTCTTCCCCGTTCCAGACCTGGGACAATACTGCTCCTAACCCCACATCTGACGCATCACTTTGTACGACAAAGTCTTTAGAGAAGTCGGGTGAGTACAACACTGGCTGGCTACATAAGGCTTGTTTCAAGAATTGGAACGCTGCCTCAGCCTCGGGGGTCCATTTAATCATGACCGACCCTTTCCCTTTCATCAGGTTGGTTAGGGGCACAGCCTTAGAAGCAAAGTGGGGAATGAAGCGCCGATAATAACCCGCGATTCCCAGAAAGGCTCGTACCTGCTTCTTGCTGTTGGGACGTGGCCAACTCTGGATGGCCTCGACTTTGTTGAGTTGGGGTTTTATTACTCCCCTGCCAATGGTGTACCCAAGATATTTGGCCTCCTCCTGCCCAATGGTACACTTCTTGGGGTTAGCCGTAAACCCCGCTTCCCGGATAGAGTCTAGGACTGCTTGCACTTTTGGCAGATGTGAGGCCCAATCTGTGCTATGGACAATTACGTCATCCAGGTAAGCCGCAGCATACTTCCGATGGGGCCTCAGTATCTGGTCCATTTTCCGCTGGAATGTGGCCGGCGCATTCTGTAACCCGAACGGCATTCTCTTATATTGGAACGCCCCGTCTGGGGTTACAAATGCGGTTTTCTCTTTGGCCGACTTGGCCAGGGGAATTTGCCAATACCCTTTTGTGAGGTCAAGAGTCGTCATGTATCGGGCTGTTCCCAGCCGGTCGATCAACTCATCTATACGTGGCATGGGGTAGGTGTCAAATTTTGTAACTTTGTTCAAATGAAAATCGTTACAAAATCGCCAGCTCCCATCCGGTTTAGGCACCAACACAATGGGACTAGACCAATCACTTTGGGACTCCTCTATCACCCCTAAGTTCAGCATTTTCTGTACTTCCTCCCGTATTGCCTCCCGTCGGGCCTCTGGGATCCGATAGGGTTTTAACTTCACCCTTTCACCGGGCGGGGTAATAATATCATGCTCTACCCCAGATGTTTGTCCCGGCAGCTCAGAGAACACCTCCTTGTTGCGAAGCACAAACTCCTTAACCTCCTGTTGTTGGGGTTGTGACAAGGTGGCTGCTATTCCAACCTCCGGAATCACGCAACCAGTTTGAGCTGGTGACCAAGTTTCTGCGACTAGGGACTCTCTATCCCTCCAGGCTTTCAACAGATTAACGTGATAGATCTGTTCGGGCTTTCGCTTTCCTGGTTGTCTGACCTTGTAATTCACTTCGCTCACTTTTTCCATTATCTCGTAGGGGCCTTGCCATTTGGCAAGGAATTTACTTTCAACCGTAGGGACAAGTACCAATATCCCATCCCCCGGGGAAAAGGTACGGGTCTTGGCTCCACGGTTGTACACTCTCTGCTGTGCCAACTGCGCTTGGGCCAAATGTTCCTTCACGATGGGCATTACCTGTGCAATTCGATCTTGCATCAGGGCGACATGCTCAATCACACTCCTGTGGGGAGAACTCTCACTTTCCCAAGTTTCCTTGGCAATATCCAACAGCCCTCTTGGGTGTCTCCCATACAGTAACTCAAAGGGGGAGAATCCCGTAGAGGATTGGGGCACCTCCCTAATAGCAAACATCAAATAAGGAAGTAGACAGTCCCAATCCTTTCCATCTCTATCCACCACTTTCTTCAACATTTGTTTTAGGGTTTTGTTGAATCTTTCAACCAGCCCATCGGTTTGGGGGTGATACACAGACGTACGCAATTGCGTCACTTTGAACAATTTACACAGCTCTTTCATAACCCGGGACATAAAGGGTGTACCTTGGTCCGTAAGCAGTTCTTTACAAATACCCACCCGGCTAAAAACAAGAGATAGCTCTTTGGCTATGGTTTTGGCCGAGGTATTTCGGAGAGGGATCGCTTCTGGATAATGGGTGGCATAGTCCATTATAACTACTATGTACTGGTGCCCCCTAGCGGACTTGATTATAGGACCTACCAAATCCATTGCGATCCTCTCAAACGGGACCTGAATGATGGGTAGAGGGACCAGCGGGCTACGGAAATGTGGCATCGGGGCCGACCTCTGACACACAGGGCAGGAGGAACAATAATTTTCTATGTCCTTCATCACCCCAGGCCAATAGAATCTCTGTAATACCCTCTCTCGGGTTTTCTCTGTCCCCAGATGACCTCCAAGAATGTGCCCATGGGCCAACTCCAACACCAACTTCCTGTAAGGTTTGGGCACCACAAGCTGCTCAACGGTTTCTTCTGCCCTTTTTGCCACCCGATACAGTAGGTCCTTCTCTACGCTGAAGTATGGGTAAGTGCAGGTATTATCTGGGTTCACTAACTCGCCATCTATTTCCACTACGTTTTCCCGTGCCTTTATTAGGGTGGGGTCTTTTAACTGTTCTGTGGCAAAATTTTCCCTGTGAACCTCAAGATCAGAAAACTCCACAGACGGTAGGTTTTCGTCTGAGGAGGTGGGCTCCTCTCCAGTTTCTTGAGTCTCGCCTGCCAATACTGACAAGGGAAATTCTGGAGAGTCCTCACCACTCTCAGAGGAGTTCTGGCTATCACCTTCCTGGTACATAGGGGCACCAGTGGGGGGCTCAGGATCATCCCACAGTTCCCAGAACTTCGGAAAATCCCTTCCCACAATGGCATCATGCGGTAATTGAGATACTAACCCCACTGGATGAGAGAGGGTACCTTTGGGGGTCTTGAAACACACTGTAGTCACTGGATACTCTCGGGTGTCCCCATGCACACAAATAACAGCTACCTTGCTATTCCCAGAGACCTCTGTTTTAACTAATTCAGCCTTTATCAGGGTCACAAGGCTACCTGAATCCAGTAATACCACAACATTTCTACCATTAATACACATTTTGCATAAATGTTTCTCAGTTCCCCGAATGGCAGTGCATGCGACTGACGTCTGTCCGTCAGAAAGTCACATTGCATGGGTTCCTCCACAACCGGGCAATTTGCTGCAATATGTCCCGCTTGCCGGCAGCGGTAGCAAACAATCCTTTTGGCTGCCTCTTGAGCCCCCGACTTCCCAGGCTGTTCTCGCCAAACCCTGGGCAGAGCTCCCACCCTCTCACTCTCTCCACCCTCACCCCTTGGAATCATCTTATCCGCCCCTGGGGATGGTCTGGTCTTAGGGTGGAAAGTCCGAGAGTCTCTGGAAGAGGCCGTCAGGTTCTCTGCAGCCAAGTATCTCTCTACACGATCCACAAGTTTACCGGCCGTTTCTGGGTCTCCATGGCTTACCCACTTTTGAATGGCGGTAGGAAGAGCTCTCAAGAAACGATCCATCACAACACGTTCCACAATCTCCGGTGCGGACAAAGTCTCTGGCTGTAGCCACTTCCTGCTCAGGTGAATGAGATCCTACATTTGAGACCTGGGGGGTTTTCCAAGCTGGAAAGTCCAGTTATGCAAACGCTGAGCCCGGACAGCCAGGGTGACACCCAGCCTTGCCAATATTTCAGCTTTTAGCATCACATAGTCTTTTGCTTGGTCAGGCTCTAGGTCATAGTAAGCTTTCTGCGATTCACCAGTTAACAGAGGAGCCACCAGTCCAGCCCACTGCTCCTCAGGCCACTTTTCTCTTTCAGCAGTCCTTTCAAATGTGGTCAAAAATACCTCTGGATCATCCTCTCCAGTCATTTTTGTCAATAAATGACTCACCCCAAAGGACGCGGTATTAGTGGGACGGCTTTCCTCACTGGTCTGCGGACGTTGCTGCATTACTGCTTCCATCTGTTGTTGTAGTCTCTGCTCTTGCTTCTGCAACAGGTCTATGAAGCGGGCCTCAGATTGCTGCTGGGCTTGTTGCTGGGCTGCGAAGCTCTTTTGCAAACCTGCATTTGTCTGCTGTTGATTGGCATTTGCTAGAGCCAGCTGTTTCAGTATCTCCTCCATGCTGGCTTAAAAAAAAAACTGCCACTGGTTCTCCACCAACTGTGAGGGGGTTAGCTCGGTAGCGGGTGTGTGTGACCCCCTAGATGGGCTCCCCACACAAAAACAGGCCCAGCAGACGGAGGTTGTGGTTTTCAAGATCAAAAGGTGCGGTTTATTTCTCTATTTACAGTGACAAAAACACAGCAAAGCAAAAAGAAACATAAACAAAATAAATCCTGGTCAGCTTGACCTCTGACTAAACATGCAGGTTTCCCTAACTAACAACTGGGATCAGCCTGGTGCTGTCCTAGTCCCTAAGTCCCTGGTTTAGTAAATGTCCAAACAAATAGCCACACAGGCTTTGTCTCACCGCACAGGGGTTCACTCTCCCTAGACCGTCCACACAGGTCTGGTTCCAGGCATGAGCAAACACCTAATGAAGCTGGGAGTTTTTATAGAGGCCTTAAACGAGCTGACAAGCTTCAGCTGGTCTCATCAACTCCCTGCCTGCACGACGCCCAGCACTCTCCCTAGAGGTATGAATCATCCATGAGCCCACTAGCCTCAGCTGGGCTTCATCAACTCTCTCCCTAGTTGTATAAGTCGGCATAAAGCCTGAATCTGGGAGAAATATACCTACCCCCCTGGATGCAACCAGGTGACTTTACCTTCCTGCTGTCACAAGTGCTGTATACCCCCTTTTTTTTGGTTGCTGCGTCTTGTTTTTTTTTTTACCCGTGACTTCCACCTTTTTTTTAATTGTCAGCCGCATTTTTTTCTGACTGTGACGCTGTTGTTCCCCTTATATATTTTAAATTTTTTTAAATAGTTTTTACATTTCTGTGAGCAGCAGTCCTCAATTTAAAGTGCACCAAACACCACTTACTCTTTCGTCCATGGACCGACACAGCCTCTGTACCCTGCAACGTTGGAGGTAGGGTGATACAGGAGAGACCCCCAAGACCCTCCAAAGCACCATGCTGACTAGCACAAGCTCCCCAGCATCTCCATTGTTCAGGAAGGGTTACTGGCATGGAATGGGAGTTTTTTTTTTTTTTTTTTTTTTAAACCTAATTATCTCTTGCCATGTGAAAAGGTAAAAGCCGACAATTTTAACCATCTTGTAAAAATACAGTTCCCTATTTTTTGACAAATTTAGCATTCTGCATTTTAAAATAAGTCAGTATTTTTATTTCCACAGGCTCTTGACTTATATTCTTACAAAACTTGTACAGTGTTAAAAAATGGGGGCATCATCTGCCAAGACTGTAGCTACAGAATAATGGAATTAGGCAATGGTTTTTAATGTACCATGAATTCTAGGGTGAGGTCACCCTGTGATTCCTCTGCTGATATTATTCACTTTAATTGGCACAATAATTAGCTATCATTCCTTTTCTAACATTAACTGACTTAAGAATTACAGAAACACATTAGAAAAAAAAAATGATGTGGTATATATAAAATTGGCTGATGCCGCATACACACGTTAAAAATACCATTTTTTAAATTGGGCATTAAAAACGATCATGTAGGCTCCAGAGCATTTTTAACGACGTGAAAAATGACCTAAAAAAAATGAGAACCTGCTCTATTTTTTCACGTCGTTTTTCACGTCGTTTTTTTAACGACGTGAAAAACGGTAGTGTGTATGCTTTTACGAGGGGAAAAAAACGCGCATGCTCAGAATCAAGTATGAGATGGGAGCGCTCGTTCTGGTAAAACTAGCGTTCGTAATGGAGATAGCACATTCGTCATGCTGTAACGGACTGAAAAGCACGAGACTGAAAAGCACGAATCGCCGCTCAACAAACTTTAATAACATAAAGGGTGGCGCCATTCGAACGGAACTTCCCCTTTATAGTGCCGCCGTACGTGTTGTACGTCACTGCGCTTTGCTGGAGCGTTTTTTTTAATGAACGTGTGTATGCAAGACAGGCTTGAGAGGAAACAAGAAAAATCACGTCGAGAAAAACGTTGTTTTTGAAAATGACATTAAAAACAATCGTGTGTACGCGGCATAAGTGGTTTGGATTTTTTTCTCTGTTCCTAGATGTTTTCGTTGTAAAATTTCTCGCAGCATAGACAACCAAGTGAGAGAAGAGAAGCATTTTTGAAAAAATTATGCTTCCGAATCCTTGTACATGATGTTTTGGTCAGAACAAAGTAATGTACGCTGCAATGACTGATAGAAAGCAAATAAAAGACTCTATGGGGCTGATATATTAAACGTCATTCATACTGCTGTCCTATGTATGTCAGTGTGGTGGAGTATATTGCACCAATAACATAATTGTGGTTGTAACAGAGACTGGCAATAATAAAGTGCTTTAAAAATCATATGGCACGCTCATCACATCCTATGGCAGGGAGGCCTTCTCCCCCATGCTGGCGGTTGAAAGAGCTCACCGCATGCCGGCCAAAGCGCCACCGCAAGGCGCACCGCCACGCACATTTATAGCTAAGTTGCTGAATTATAAGGATCGTGATGCGGCCCTCAGAATGGCCAGAGTAAAGGGCAACATCACCTTAGGGAATGCTAAAGTTGCTGTGTTCCCAGATTTCTCAGCGGACGTCCAGCGCCGCCGCCATAATTTCATGGAAGCCAAACGCAGACTTCGCATCCGCAACTATAAATATGCCATGCTGTTCCCGGCCCGACTTCGGGTGGAACACGATGGCAAGGTCTCCTTTTTTGATACCCCGGAAGACGCAATCAACTGGCTGGAACGCTGTACTGTCCAGGGAGCTGTGAACTGAGGTACTCTACAAAATACACTGTTTATTCTCCCTTATCGGCCCGCACTCTACACGCTCCTTACCCGTATGCTGTATGGCCTGAACCGTTATCCAAGTTCAATCCCCTCACCTTCAGACCCCCGCATGCTGTTTGAAATGTGAACTTTACTAAGCCGACTACTTAACAACTCGGTTTTTGGTCCCCCTGGCTGGACGGCAGGGACTAACCAGCTTACACAACCTGTGGTAAACTATTAGTTCTGTTACTGACTATGATCCCTGAGCCGCGTTGCAGGCTCTCATACATCCTTTGCTGTGACGGCAGTTGGAGCTCCAAGTCGGTGGGAGTTCTGCTGTTCAAGTGTACAGTGCAGCGAGACTTTCCCCCAAGCTCATCCAGGATATGTCCCTATTATACACGGAACCTTAGTGGTAACGTTTGGGAGTCCCCACACACCTGCAGAGGAAGGTTGATACCACTGCTGACTTCTCCTAGTCAATATTTCCCTGATTTGCTTACTTATAATGCTTTGTGCACATCAGGACCCCATGAACTTCCACCTATGATATCTGTTGTGATAATTTTTTCCTGGAGGGCAGGTACAGTTTTGTTCTGGGACAACGCCCGCATCAGTTTGAAAAGATGCAGGGCAGGGAGGGGGGTGGGGGGGAGGGAGTTTATGTTGAACCCTATGTCAATGTGTACACGCAGTTCGATACGTTACATGCTCTATAGCATGAAGTTAATCTGGTGCTTTTATGCTTTGCTTCGCTCAATGTTACTATATTTCTCTATGTCTCATGGGCCCACTGTGATAATATCTTATGGAACTATAACAAACATGGCTAAAATATGGAGGTGTTCTACTGAGAGGGAATTGTTATGGCGTCCCTAAAATTCTTGGTATGGAATGTGAGGGGGTTGCGGGATAAGATTAAGCGCGCAGCTGCCCTCACGTTTCTAAAGAAGCAGCGGGCTGATGTGGCTGTGCTGGTGGAGATGCACATAGAGGGGATACTCCAGATGGCCCTCCGCCGTCCCTGGGTGGGGTGGACGTACCATTCGACCCACACATCCCACTCCAGGGGGGTGTCGGTGCTGGTGGCAAAGTCGGTGCATTTTGAACTGGGGGACGTTACTACAGATCCAAACGGGCGCTATGTATTTTTATCAGCTAAATTGTATGGGGAACCCCTTCTAATATTGGCCTTCTATGTACCTCCTCCGTATAGTGAATCTATAATCCTAGATGGTATTTCGTTCCTAGCCAGGTATCCCACCACACAGGCTATCTGGCTGGGAGATTTTAACATGGTTCTGAATGTAGATATGGATAGGCTGCAGATATCACCGGGGGGGGGGGGGGGGCCCTACTGGGGATACAAAATTCTATAGGCTTGTCTCTTCCTTTCACCTTATTGACACTTGGAGACATAGGTTCCCACAAACTAGGGCCTATTCCTGTTTTTCTGCCTCACACGGATCTATGTCCCGAATTGACCTTATTTTTGTCTCTCAGGGCCTTGCACCGCGCTTACAGGACGCGGTGTTTGGACCCAGACTTTTGTCGGACCACAGCCCCTACATGATTACACTGAGTGTGCCCCTAGACAAACCACCACGGACGTGGCGCCTAAACCCATTCTGGTTGTCACTCTTACCGGAGGAGGATAAACTCACAGAGGAGTGGAGGAGATTCTTCTTGGAGAATGATCACTCCGCTTCCCCCTCAAATGTTTGGGAGTCATTCAAGCTCCATGCCCGGGCACATTTAATCTCTCACATCAATGGCATTAAGGCAGACTCCTCTAGGGCCTTGGATAGGGCGTTGGAGGCACTCTCCAGCTCGGAACGTGCATATGAAACTGATCCATCTCCTCCCAATGCAGATGCGCTTAAACTTCAAACTAGATTAGTTAATCAGTTACACTTTGTAAAAGCCAAACAAAAATCGTTTTTTACCAGACAGAAGATGTTTGAACACGGCGAAAGGGCCGGCAAACTATTAGCTTACTTAGTCCATAGCGAGGACAGACCTCCAGTGGTGATTACCCTACATGAACCGGGAGGGACTCAGATTACCGACCCACCCACGGTTGCCTCGAAATTCAAGGACTTCTTCGCTGACCTATACCAATCTAAAGCCCCCCCAGATAGTGATCCCATGACTTTTTTTCTTGTGAATGTGCCCTTCCCAAAGCTGACGGCAGATCAGGTGTCTCTTCTTGAGGCACCCCTCACGGAAATTGAGATTACCAATGCTGTGGCAAGTTTTGCCAGATCTAAGTCCCCAGGATCAGACGGCCTCCCCATTGAATTCTACTCCCGATTTGGTGAAATTCTCATACCTAAATTGCTGAAGCTTTATGAAGATTTGTTTGAGTCATTTACCCTGCCACTATCCATGCGAGAGGCCACGATTGTCCTTATTCCCAAGCCTGGGAAGGATCTGGGCTTCCCGGAATCCTACCGCCCAATCTCCTTGCTACAGGTGGACATTAAAATCCTAGCCAAAGTCCTTTCCTTGCGCCTCAATCAAACTATCTTATCCCTCATACACCCAGACCAAGCAGGCTTCATGCCGGGCCGCAATACATCGTTCAACCTGCGGAGACTTTTTATTAATTTACAGGCTAACCACGAAAATGTCGGAACGTGAGTAGTGGTGTCACTGGATACCGCAAAAGCGTTCGACTCAGTTGAATGGAGATACTTGTGGAAATGTTTAGAGAGTTATGGATTTGGGCCAAATTTTATAAAGTGGACTCGGATCCTATACCAGGATCCGTTGGCCAGAGTGGTAGCGAACGGATGGCCCTCCTCATTGTTTAGCCTAAGTAGGGGCACAAGACAGGGCTGCCCGCTCTCTCCCCTGCTCTACGCCCTGGCGGCGGAACCCCTGGCCTTGGCAATCCGTACGGATCCGGAGATAGTGGGACTGAGTCTGGGCCCCCTAACAGAAAAAATAAGTTTATATGCAGATGACACATTGCTATACCTCGCGGATTCTGGCCCCTCCCTCCACAAGGCCCTCCAAGTCATCGAGCAATTCGGAATTTTCTCTGGCCTCAAGATTAATTGGGATAAATCACAGATCTTGCCATTAGACAGCTTTCCCCCCACGGAGTCTCAGGCCCATTCCCAGCTCCAAAGAGTTGGTGTCATAAAATATCTTGGGATACACATATCCAGGAACCCCTCGGACTACCTGGCCCTCAATATTGAACCCCTTTTTGCTTTAGTTAGAACCAAAATACGCACATGGGCCAGGCTGCCCCTTGGGGTGTGGGGACGCATCAATCTAATTAAAATGATCCTCCTGCCCAAGGCCTTATATGTACTCTGGCATTCCCCCATTTATCTCCAGTTAAAACACTTCAAGGCATTAGAAGCTCTCCTCAAACCATTTGTATGGGGACCGAATCGACATAAGATTTCGTGGCAATCACTCAAAAACCCAACAGACATGGGGGGCACGGCCCTGCCGGATTTTAACCTGTATTATCTGGCAGCCCAGCTGTCCCATTTATATCATATAGATAAGACGGATGGCGAAAGATTTCGCACCTTACTTTTTCCAAAGTGGGCGCAACTAACCCATGACCCTTTATATCCGGTGACCCTAGGGGTGAGTGGTACAGATCCAGGAAGAGACACTAAATCCCTTTTGTACCATTATAAATGTATGTGGAACCTTGTGTCCGTCAAGCTAAACATACCACCACATAATGACTACACGCCACTATGGCACAACAAATCCATGCCAGAATTTGGATAGATCCAGGATCCGGGGATCTGGAGTTCCCGAGGGGTATATTACTTGCACCATTTACTGTCTGATGGCAGTTTCAAATCCTTTGATACACTGAGGGACCAATTTATGCTCCCAGATCATATGTTCTTCCAATACCTCCAGGTTCGCCATGCAGCTCGGGCTCAATTCCCACAGTCTCCCCCCAGACCCACACCTAATCCGATTATGGCGGTTGCTCGGGGATCAGACCCTAAGGGCCTCATATCGTATTTCTACAATATGTTGAATACTCCTGTCTCTAATAAACTGGCATTTTCTTTGAAGCCACGGTGGGAGAGGGAGGTGGGCCCAATGGATGACGAGGAGTGGGAGGAGGCACTTGAGACTTGCAGGGTGGTGTCTCCCAGATTGTCAGACAGAATGTCCCAAATTTTCATCCTACACCGAGCGTATCTGACACCACTTAGAGTGGCTAGATACAAGAGAGGACAGTCCATTCTGTGCTCACTCTGCGGATCTGAGACGGGCACCTTCTTCCACTTGCTGTGGGCCTGTATCAAGATCCAGGCTCTGTGGAAACAGGTGGTAGACTTTTTGCATGACAGTATGGGCTCACCACTTACAATGGACCCGAAACAGTGCTTACTGGGAGTTTTCCCAGTGGGGGTAGACAAATTCACCAAAATATTTTTACAAGAAACTCTATTTTCAGTTAGGAAGATAATAGCTAGAAAATGGATGAGACAGTGGCCCCCCACTTTATCCGAGTGGAAAGCTGAGGTCAACGTTACTTTACCTTACAAAAAATGCATCTATATAAACAGAGGATGCCCGGCTAAATATGAGAAGATCTGGGACCGATGGTTACAGAGTTCTGATACCTGTGTATAATGTTGCGCTGACTAACACTCACATGCAATTTTGGTTACTCCTTGCACCCCGCATACTGTTTCTTTAAGGATGAAGTTTCGTGCCATGCATATACCCAGTGGGAACACCCTAGTTTAATAGATACATGTAACTGTATACTGTGCGATTGTACAAAATGTCACTGGACTTGAGCTGTGTGCTGTTTGATATGTATGTATACATTGACTTTCTTCAATAAAAACCTTTGTTGAATTAAAAAAAAAATCATATGGCACATTTTATGTTTATATACTGGAAGGGGTCTAGTATAGCCAAAGGGTGGGTTGTGAGATTTGACATTTTCATACATCTGACCCACCATGAAAGACTTTTCAGTGATCCTAAGTCCCATTTCTGTTTAAACTGAAATTAAATCCAGGATGTGCCCCATATCCTTTAATTATTACACCTTTAATAGCCTTTCTATGGTTTATTTTTCATTAAAATCTCCCTACTTCCCACTCAGTTGTCCTGCAGAGAATCACAGATCGGACATAACCTCCCAGCAGGTATGTAATTCCCCCCATCCAGTTGTCACCTCAAAGGCATTTTGTCCACATGCCACTGGGCGCAGGGAGATAAGCTATTACTTATTTTATTTATTTTCCATGCCATGAATTTGGCAATAAAATTAGCTTAGCAGAACATTAATCCCTTATTTGCTAGAGGTGGCTCAATGCTGTGTGACTGTTTTACAATTATGGCTAATGTAAAGGGCAGTAAATGTTTTCAGTCTAGGAAAACTTTGCTGTATCTTATGATAAATACAATCTTTTATGTTTAAAATATTCATTGCATTTTAATGCAAAGAAACATTTTCTATACAATCAGAATTAAATAAATCAAGCTCAGAAATATCTTGTACAAATGGGTCAATAAGCACTGAAAAATAGGAATAATTATGGGTTTAAAACTCTGAATAAATTTTTTCTACATTTATAAGGTGTGGTCTTGGAGGTGTTTCTATACGTAATGTTATTGTAGTCAAATAGACTGGTCAACAGAAAACAATAGCAGAGGACGGGCTAGACTCACACTAGAATAGCAATCAGAATTAAAGCGTATCTAAACCCCAAAACAACAATATAATACATTGCAGCTTACTAATGTTAATGTTATGTCTTTATGCCTGCATTCGTTTTCTTTTTTTTTTCTCTATTTTCACCTGGTGATCCGGCCGGTAACACACATTCTATCTTAGGGTGGCTCCACTCTATGGAGGTGCAATAGAGTCACCCTTGGACAGAGGCATTGTTAACTTGAAGAGGGTAGTGTTAAATGCACTAGAAAATATGGATGGACTTGATTAAATTAAATTGATTGTAAAGGCTAAAGGTTTTCTTTTTTACCTTAATGCAGTCTCTGCAAGTTTTGTCCCCCCCCCCCCCCCCAGGCCCCTCCAAATACCTGAGCCCAATCTCGATCCAGCACAGTGCCAGAGAGCAGCAAAGCTGCTGTTTCTCTCTCTTCCCACTGGCTCAGAGACAGCAGTGGGAGCCATTGGCTCCTGCTGCTGTCAATCCCAGCCTGTGAGGAGAGAGCAGGGGGCAGGGCTAAGCCTCACTGTCTGTGTCTTTAGACACAGGCAGCGCAGCCCAGGATCGAGCCTGCAGGTGTGCTATCATAGGAAGCAGCTTCCTATGGTGGCCTAGAAATAAATGGGTGGCTCCACTCCGAGGTAAATGATAAGTTTCTTTAAAACTTATAAAATCTGTAACATAAATGACACCACAGGACAAAAAGGCACGTAGACGCGTTTCACACAGCGACGCTGCGCTTATGTATTACCCTATGGCGGCCCACTGAGACGAGGAGGTGCCAGGAGCGCTGGCTGGGGACCCGAGAAGAGGTGGATCAGGGCTGCTCTGTGAAAAAACAAAAACCATTGCACAGAGCAGGTAAGTTTAAACCTGTTTTGTTTTTAAATTTAGCCTATACAATCACTTTAACCACTTGCGGACCGCCCGTCGTCGTTGTACGTCGGCTGTTTGAAGTGAAATACCTGATGAAGTCACATGTGTGGTGACGTCATGCATAGGGACGGAAAGGCACACCCCTTTGATGTTAGCTGATGAGCTCGCTGCTCGTAGGAGACAAGGACCTTATTTCATTTGTGTTATGGGAGTACCCTAACTGTTACCAATAAATTATTCATATTTTACAAACGTACTACACTATATGGAATCCATCTTTTCTCTTATGCTCTCCTCGCTGCTGCCGAGAGACAAAGACAGAGTATATTACTCATCCGTTCAGGAGAGTTGTGACCCCAAGTGTATTACTCATCTGTTCAGGAGACCTGTGACCCCAAGTGTATTACTATATGCGTGTTGCACGAAGAGGATTCTTCACCCTTTGCTTGTTAGCTGCACACTGTAATGGTGTATCGCACATAGGAAGATATTACCCTGTGTTGCTTGCTCACAGCCTGAGGGCATTTGCACTCTTGGACAGTATTGAATTATTATACAGTTAACATCTGCCCTGATTGCAGTGGTTACTGTTTATACATGGACTCTTTTGCACTCTGCACCTGAAGTTTGACCCATTCATCTATACTGTTTGCATAGTTGCACATTGTATTTCTGTTTTGCACTAGTGTTTTTTTTTTTGCACATTTGCACAGTTGATTTTTCTATTTTGCACTTTATTTGCAATTTATATTTTCTCTTTATTCCTTGCATATTTTGCACATTGCATTGCTGTTTTGCGCTAGTGTGTGTTTGTGCATTTGCACATTATATGTGCTCACTTTGAACTATATTATATCATTGCACCTGTTGCACCCAGTGCACATTTATTATTTTATATATGCACGTAGCAACTTACACTATATTATTATTGTTTTAGTTCATATTTATTAGAATAGTATTGATGATTTCTTGCACTCCTATATATGATACTTTTATCTTTTACCTTTTATCTTTTATTAATACTGCATTAGCCTGTTGGCACTTTAACCACTAGGAACAGCGCAGCACCACCCCCATTTTTATTCTAACTATTATACGGGTATGGTTTGACCCTTTCAGTGCCTGCAGCAGTTCCACCGTTCATTTTCCAGCCCACACTTGGTAGCGCAGGAATAACATATATCTTATGGCAGCAACTAGCTGCCATAACCCCGTGTAGCGGGGTCTCCTTTGAGGCCCCATAGACTACGTTACCCAGAACCCCGTTTGGCACCCAGGGTGCATTGTGCAGCTGCAGAGACTCATGGGTGGGGTATAAAAGGGGAGGGCGAGGCTGGGCCCGGTCTCTTTTTGGACACCGCACGGCTGGCAAGAGGACTTCCTGTGTGGACCTGCTGCGAGTGCAAGGCCCGAGGCCTGGGCCTTGCGCACTTCCAGAGAGCCTTCCACCTCGCTGCGGAGCCTGTGCGGCATCTGACATCTACCTGCTTCGCGGATGTCAGTTGGGCCAGAGATCCGGCTGTGGCAGATCCTGTGTGTGGAGACACAGCGGTGGGAGTCCCGGACTAGGATCGAGTCCGGAGGGGTGAGAGAGCACCTGCTCACAACTATAACCGAGTACATTTGTTAGGCCTATTGACTGCCTTGGTCCATCGAGTTATACTTGCTATCCTGACAGGAGACTAGTTGCAGAACTGAGTTATATAGTCTCCGGGGAGTTGCTTCTATTGCCATAGACCATTATTGGATTACAAATTATTGTTTCTGTATGTGCACCACCGATCGTCTTGCATGCAAAGATTCCTCACTTAAAGACTGAGCTTTAACTGAGTCAGGCCTGACTGGGAGTTTATAGCTTTATTGAGCACCATATTGCTCAATAGCTATATGTCAGTGTTTGATAGAGATATATGTACACTATAGTTGACTAGTGTTATTATTACTGCAGGGCTCTGCATGTATGTGTTATATGGTATTGATCGTTACCCTTTATATCCAAGTAAATCTTTTATAGTTAATCATTCTGGTATTAGCGTTTGGATTATTGTGGGATTGTTCATGAACAGGTATAGAGCCATACATATATACCACCCCTAGACTAGCTGTGCCAGAGAAGGGTCGAGTAGATTGCCGGGGGTTGGCTGTGCTGTGTACAGGGCCCGAAACAAAACCAGCGGCTCTCTTAGTTTGGGGGTATCGCTACACCCGGTATCCTCCAACAGCGGGCAGTCTGCTTCTTTAGATAAAAGTGGTCTCTGTGGCGGATTCGCAGCGAGATCACTTTTATCTAAAGAAGCAGACTGCCCGCTGTTGAAGAGGATACCGGGGTATGAGTACCACGCATTCATCTAAGGCTCGCCAGTTCCTAAATGTCTTGCAGGACAATTTTATGGGTCAGATGATAGATGCACCAACTAGAAATAAAGCATTACTGGATCTACTGATTACCAACAATACAGACCTGATCAGGCATGTACTGGCCATCGGGACTACCTGGAGTTTCCCGGTGGGCCGATGGCTCAGTGGGCTGGTTTCAGTGACAGCCTGTCAAAGTAATAGCTGCGCGGCCTGCGCAACCATTACTTTGAGCACCGCTGTACTGGTGTCACTGGGGGGGGGCATAGTATAGTGTGCCCCGCCATGTATAACTCAATCAGATAAAGGCTGATGCCGCGGTTGTCCGACTGACTTGTCAATTGTCTGTCAGTCTCGGAGCTTCAAGGAAGTCAGGGCCAGCTGACGTCATGTGACGGCCTCCATCCACCGCTGTTGTTTATGGGAGTTGTAGTCCATGGTGGCGCTGCGCGCTCAAGCTCCCTGCTCCCGGTGGGAGGAGTCTGGAGAGCAGCCAGCCTGAGCCTAGTGAGATGGCTACAACTCCCAGTCACCACGGATTTTGGAGAGTTTGACTGAACACACAAGTGGCTGGCCTGGGCACGCCGCATGCTGCAGTACACTGTGCAGTGTGCAAGCTGCACGCACCAGAAGTTGACCCCAGGAGACAGGAGCATCACCCACCCCCCCAGAACTGGAGGAGCCTGAGGCTGTGCAAAGAGGGAGACCTGTCCTGCTGAGCTCTGAGCTGGCAGCTGCTATCAGCCCATTTCTGAGGTGGGAGACCCTGACACCCCCAGATGGCCTGATCCCCACATGATCATCCCATCTATCTCCTCCCCCATACACCTCCTTTACCCTGCCCCAGTGCCCATGGCCTGTGAATCCTGATGGGAGCTGGCCGTGGACCTGTGGGTCCTGCTGGCCAGTGGCCATGGCCTACAGGCCAGTGGCCAGCAGGACAAACAGGCCAGCAGCACCCATAAGCCATGGCTAGCTCCCAGCAGGACCCACAGGCCAGCGGGCCAGCAAGACCCATAGGCTATTGTCAGCTCCCAGCAGGGCCCACAGGTAAGTGGCCAGCAGGACCCACAGGTCCGCAGCAAGCTCCCAGCAGGACCCACATACTGTGGGTCTTGCTGGGAGCTGCCTGCGAACCTGTGGATTTTGCTGGCCACTGATCTGTGGGGCCTGCTGGCCACTAGCCTAGGGTGGCCAGAAGTCCCCAGCTTCCAGGGACAGTCCCCGGACTGAGGACACTGTCCCCGGACCAAGCCTGTCCCCACAAGCTGGAGCAGAGGGGGCCCCCAGGGCTGACCCTACCATGGGTCCGACTGGGTCAATTGGGCTGCCTTGGGGAGGAAGGGGGCGAGCGTCGCCAGATTACACAGAGCGGGGATCTCCCACTTACCCGGCGACTGCTGTCATACGAAGTCCCACTTCCTTGACTGGTTACTATAAAAGACTGCACAGCAGCCATGCCATGTAAGTGGGAGATCTCTCCTCTCTCCTAATCAGCATGCACTGGTGAGGCTGCATTGATGGGCACTGATCAGGCTGCATTGATCTACACTGGTGAGGCTGCATTGATGGGCAGTGATGGGCACTGGTGAGGCTGCAGTGATGGGCACTGGTGAGGCTGCATTGATGGGCACTGGTAAGGCTGCATTGATGGGCACTGGTGAGGCTGCATTGATGGGCACCGGTGAGGCTGCATTGATGGGCACTGATCAGGCTGCATTGATCGACACCGGTGAGGCTGCATTAATGGGCACTGACCGGCTGCATTAATGGGCACTGGTGAGGCTGTATAGATGGGCACTGGTGACGCTGCATTGATGGGCACTGATCAGGCTGCATTGATGGGCACGGTGCATTGATACATTATTTTTGTTAAACCTCCTTTGTTGCTATTAACATTAAATTACTGTATGTTACCACATTGTAGCATATTTATATTGCTTCATAACATCAATATTGGTTATAAAACCAGGTGGGCACGGATTGTGAGCTGATACAATGGGCCACTTATTTTATGGTTTACCCTCCTACTTTTGTCCCTGTCCCCCATGTGCCCCTCCTAAATATGAAAGCTGGAGATGCCACTGCCTATAAGAGAAGTAAAGCAGAACGCCTAATGGCCAGTGAAGGGGGGGACTTGGGTGGCCATCGGGGTTGGCCGGCCAGGGGGGTAGGTTTGTCCTGCCGACCGGTATGGGAGAGACCGGTCATCCGCACTGCCCATCACCTCACTTCATAGTGCACAACCCGGCTCAGCCTCAGCGCCGCTGCATTGCTGAAAGTCAGCCAATGGCTGTGCAGCAATGCCAGTTTCTGAAATTCCAGCCAATGTGGCTGTAGCAATGTTCCTGCATGACGTTAGCCCTCCCACTTCACTTGTTCACTTGTTTTTGTGCGTGTTTGCAAAATTAAAGTGGGCCGGTCTGGGTGAAGTCCAGGGCCAAATTTTTGTCCCAGTCCAGCCCTGGACCTGATCACGGATGTGGAAATATGGGGCAATTTAGGTAACAGCGATCACAGGTCAATTGGCTTCAGTATAAATCACACAAATAGGAAACATAGGGGGGATACAAAGACACTGAATTTCAAAAGAGCCAACTTCCCTAAACTACGAACCTTGCTAGAAGGCATAAATTGGGATAAAATCTTAGGAACAAAGAACACGGAGGAGAGATGGGTTTGCTTTAAGAGTATATTAAATAAGGGCATTAGCCAATGCATCCCATTGGGTAATAAATTTAAAAGAGCGAGCAAAAGTCCTGGATGGCTTAACTCCAATGTAAAAATGCATAAAAAAGCAAGGGAGAAGGCCTTCAAAAAATACAGGGTTGAGGGATCATCATCAGCATTCAGACTTTATAAAGAATGCAACAAGAAATGTAAGGGTAAAATTAGGGTGGCTAAGATAGAACATGAAAGACACACAGTGGAGGAGAGCAAAAAAATCCAAAGAAATTCTTTAAGTATGTAAACAGTAAAAAAGGTGTAGCGGGGTCTCCTTTAAGGCCCCGGGACTACGTTACCCAGAACCCTGTCTGGCACCCAGAGTGCAGTTAGCCACCGCAGAGACTCATGGGAGGGGTTATTTAAGAAGGAGGCGAGGCGGAGCTCGGTCTCTTTGGACACCGCGCTGCAAGCAAGGGTTTCTTCCTGTGCGGATCTGCTGCAGTGCAAGGCCAGAAGCCTGGGCCTTGCGCAACTTCCAAAGAGCCTTCCACCCCACTGCGGAGCCTGGGTGGCATCTGACTTGTTGAGTGAGGACATCAGTTGGATCGGGGACCTGATCGTTGCAGACGCTGTGTGCGGATACACAGCAGGGTGGACGTTCCGGACTGGGATCGCGTCCGGAGTGGTGAGCGGGCACCTGCCCAGACCAATAGACTGTGCCGTGTTCAGGCCTATAGACTACATAGGCCCACAGTTTCGTTTATCTGCTGGTCCCCGGGGAGACCGGTAGCAGGACAGAGTTGAAGTGTACCCCCAGTATAGTGTTTCAAGTTACTGCCTGGTTGTGGATTACAAATTGCTATCCATCAAGTGCACCACCGAAAGCTGGCATGCGAAGAGATCCCTATAGGAGGTGACTGAGATTTATTCCATGTCAGGCCTGACCGGGTGGGAAGTTAAGATATTGTTTAGTGCGCCATAGGGCGGGCATACCATAATAGCTACACGTGGTGAAGTACCGCGCAGCGCCATTATTGTATGCTGTATTGATTTCTGCAGGGCTCTGCTATGTTCTGTCTATGCTACTTTTAATATAAGAGTAAACTGTTATATTTAATCTCTTGCCTCAGTGTGTTGTCTTACTGCTAAGAGATTATTCCTTGCAGTTGTATTTGAATGTGATATAATGTGATATAAATATAACCCCTAGACTAGCTGTGCCAGAGTGGGTCGAGCAGATTGCTGGGTGTTGGTGGTGCTGTACACAGGGCCCGAAAACAAATTCAGCGGGTCTCTTAACTGGGGGTAGCGCTACACGTGGGGGCTCTCGAGTCCAGGATCCTGTTGCAGCAAGTAACGCGCCAAAAGTACCAGCATGGACCCACTAGAAGTAGGACAGTGGTGTAAAACGGTCAACACAGATCCAGCCGGGGTAGTAGTCATTGAACTCCCAGGGATCTGGCAAGAAGAAGCGGTGAAGCAGCTAGTGATGTCACTGTCACTGTATCAGAAAGCATGGGTGGTGGATGTCAGGACGAATTCCTCACTGACACACGCATTAGTGGAATGGAAGGACGGAGTCCCAGAACATTTCAAGAATCCAAGTGTAGAAGCTATAGATGACCAGACTTATAGACTGATACACGCGCTGCCACTTAAGCCAGGAGAACGGTCTCAGACACCGAAACTGTCTCCATCACCCACCCCAAAAGAAGCAAGACAGGTGAAAAGGGAAAGTCCCGGGTCGCCATCTACCATTCTTGGGGCGCAGAGTTGTGCGCAGTCCTGGGGGAACTTGTAGCCCAGTGCAAGAAAGATCCTACAGATTACCAGATGGCAGGATACAGAAAGCTTAGAATATTCTCAGGAAGGAAACCTGTACCCTCAGGTGAAGAGGGGTTCGAAGAGTGGTTAGACGGTGCCACTCAGGCCCTTGAGGAATGGAAAGTCCCAGACCACAGAAAGAAGCAGAGAATTGCTGAGAGCTTGAAGGGGCCTGCTCTAGAGGCCATACGCAACCTCAAGATGAGTAAGACAGACTGTAATGCGCAGGACTATCTGGACATCCTGCAGAATGTGTTCGGAGGAACAGAGAAAATCACTGAGCTCACTTACCAGCTGGAGCATTGCTACCAGAAGACAGGAGAGAAGCTGTCAGAGTTCATGAGGCGCCTGGATAAGATCCTGCATAAGATGATTCTTAAATAGGGGATTGACCCACGGAAGGTGGATGATGCCCGTGTTCAACAGGTAATGAGAGGATCTCAGCCCCTGGACCCCATCGCATTGGCGCTACGCACAAGACAGGACGGGAAGAGCCTGGAGTACCCTGACTTGATCCGAGTGGTCAGAGAGGAAGAAGCTATGCTGGAGGAGAAGAAGAGGAGCCTACCAGTTGAGTCGGTAAATCCTCCTCCAGTGATGGTCAGGACGGCCATGACCCTGGAAAGAGACTCAGAGGTGGATACCTTGAAGTCACAGATGTCCCAAGTATTGGGGATGCTGACCTCCCTGATGGAAAAGAAGTCAAGGGAACCAGAGAGGGAAAGTCTGAGGAAGGAGCTGTTTCCCAACACCTCAGCGCCCGCATCCCTGGAAGATTGGGGGGATGTGATTTGTTTCAATTGTGGAGGAGCTGGCCAATTCGCCAAAGTGTGTGCCAGCCCAAAGAAAAAAAAGATGAATAACCCCAAGCCGCCGGAAAACTTCAGCGGGCCCCGGGTGAAGGAGTCAACCGGGTGCCCATCATCTCCAGTGAGCTCCAAACTGAATGAGAAGCACATGAAAAGGGTGGAGAAGACCCCTCAGAAGAAACGCAAAGTTCCTCAGAAGGAAAGCACCCCAAAGAAAGAGAGTAGTGTCCCTCAGCGGGTAGTTACACCCACCAAAAGGAGGGAGATCAATGCATACCAGGCCCAAGAGAGGCTTAAGTCCAAAGAGAAATGGAGGAAAGAAAGCCAAAAGGGGCAATGCAAAGATCAAAGGAAAGAGACCCCTACGAAGCGATATCCAGAGAAGCTGGTGGGTCCCTCCCCGATAGTACCAGTTCAAGTGGAGGGAGTCTACACAAGAGCCATATTGGATACTGGGGCGCAAGTGACCCTGTTGTACCGGGACTTTTATGACAAGCATTTAAGTCACCTACCCATCCAGAAGATTGAAGAGTTGGAGATATTCGGAATTGGGACAGAGAGTTTCCCTTATGATGGCTATCTGCCTATAAAACTGACTTTTGACCCGTCCATAGCCGGAAAGGCTGAAGTGTTCGACACCCTAGCTGTGGTGTGCCCCCAACCGCCTGGAGCTAACAAGAGTTCCCTGATAATAGGGACAAACACGGATCTGGTCCGAAGACTTCTGGCCCCTTTGACAAGAAGGAAAGACCCCACAGCCACTGAGATCCACCCAATGTTGAAGACAGCCTACCAACGGCTGATCTTGGAACAGAAGGCCCCGGAAGAGGGGGTAGGGAAGGTCTGGAGGCTGGGAAGAAGGGGAATAGTGCTACAGCCCGGTGAAGTAACCTGCTTGAAAGCCACAGTGAAACTCACTTGGGAGCAGCCTGGCCCTTTTGTCATGTTGGAACCCGACCCAAGGGAAGAACATTCGGGCCTAGAAGTAGTCCCAGAAGTGGTTCCAGTGAGGGCCCTGAAGAAGGCTCATTGTAAAGTGCCTGTGAGCGTCAGAAATACCACGGGTGGTCCCATGGAAATCCCAGCTAGGCTGTTACTGGGCCGGGTGAGCCCAGCTACCCCAGTTGCTTCGCCAGATGTGGAGAAGACAGATGGAGAAAGTACTGTGTGGGAGAAAATTTCCATGGAGAATCCAAATCTGCCCAGGGCTTGGAAGGAGAGAGCCAAGGCCCAGTTGACCAGGTGGGAAAGGATCTTTTCCCAAGATGAATTCGATGTGGGGTGTGCTAGGAGTACCACCCATCGGATCCGCCTCCAGGAAGACAAACCCTTCAGGGAAAGGGTTAGGCGGGTGCCGTTAGCAGACCTCGAAGACTTGAGGGAGCAGCTCGCCGAGCTCAAGCGAACAGGGGTGATTCGAGAATCTAGAAGTCCCTATGCCTCCCCTATAGTGGTGGTCCGGAAGAAGAATGGGTCACTGAGGCTGTGCATAGACTATAGAACCCTCAAAAGGAGAACCATACCGGACCAGTATACCACTCCAAGGATAGAGGATGCCCTACAGAGCTTGTCTGGAGCCAAGTGGTTCAGTGTTATGGACCTCAAGAGTGGATACTATCAGATCCCGATGCATCCAGAAGACAAAGAGAAGACGGCTTTCATAACCCCGGTGGGGTTCTTTGAATTTAACCGGATGCCTCAAGGTCTGTCTGGAGCTCCAGCCACCTTCCAACTTCTCATGGAGAAGACTGTGGGAGACATGAACCTCATCGAAGTCCTCGTATACTTGGATGACATCATTGTCTTCGGAAGAACCTTGGAAGAGCATGAGGAGAGACTGGAGAAAGTTTTGAAGAGACTGAGTGAGGAAGGACTCAAGCTCTCACCTGAAAAGTGCCAATTCTATCAGTCATCAGTCAACTATCTGGGACATATAGTGTCTGAAGATGGGATAGCCACAGACCCCGAAAAATTGGAGGCAGTCACCTCCTGGCCCAGGCCCACCACGGTGACAGAGCTCAGATCCTTTCTGGGGTTCTGTTCCTATTACAGGAGGTTTGTGGAGGGGTTTGCTCGGATAGCCAGGCCTCTGAATGAGCTGCTAAAGACGGAGGGGGAAGAGGATGACACAGGCCCCAGGAAGCCAGGGGAGTCAGTCAAGGACCAGTGGAACGAGAAGTGTGAGAATGCCTTTCAGATGTTGAAGAAGACATTAACCACTGCCCCTGTCCTGGCCTACGCAGACCCTAAGAAGCCTTATGAACTTCATGTAGATGCCAGTCATGATGGTTTGGGAGGAGTGCTGTACAAGGAGCATGAAGAGCAACTGAGGCCTGTTGCCTATGTGAGCAGAAGTCTGACTCCCTCCGAAAAGAACTATCCTACCCATAAGTTGGAGTTCCTGGCCCTTAAGTGGGCGGTAGTTGACAAACTTAGAGACTATTTATATGGGGCGGAATTCACAGTGAAAACAGACAACAACCCCCTCACCTATCTTTTCACCACAGCAAAGTTGGATGCCACAGGACATAGGTGGCTGGCGGCGCTCTCCGCCTTCGACTTCGGCCTGAAGTACAGACCTGGGGCTGGAAACTGAGATGCAGACGCTTTGTCTAGAAGATCTCACGTCCCCACTTGCAGTACAGAAGACTGGGCCCAAGTGGCACCCGACGGGGTGCGGGCCCTCTGTCAAGGGGCTGAACTCCAGGCCAGTGGCAGCTCAAGAGCAGAAGAGATAGGGGTTACCATAGTAGGAGTTCCCAAGCAATACTGTGGAGTAACCCAACTGGGGGAAGATAACTTACCAAAACTGTCTAAGAAGGAGCTGAGATCCGACCAATTGGAAGACCCCATGGGGAGATTGGCCCTAGAGGCCCTGGAGAATCAGGACCCGAACAGACTCTTACGCCACCCTTCAAAGGAAGCTCGCCTGTTGAGGAAAGAGTGGGACAAGTTACAGGTGCACCAGGGAGTGGTCTACCGAAGGGGCCCCTCTGATGACCTAGAAGACAAATGGCAACTGTTCTTGCCGGAGAAGTACCGAGAGACAGTCCTGGTTGCCCTGCATGACAACCATGGCCACCTAGGGGCGGAAAGGACTTTCCAACTCGTTAGGGACCCTTTCTATTGGCCCTGCATGAGGGCTGAAGTTGAAGAATACTGCCACTCATGTGCACGATGCATCCAGAGAAAGACTTTACCTCATGAAGCTGCCCCAATGGGCCAACTGCAAAGTCAAGGCCCACTTGACCTGGTATGCATTGATTTTCTCTGCCTCGAACCCGACCTGAGTGGACTGGGAAATGTTCTAATGGTAACCGACCATTTCACCCGGTATGCCCAGGCCTTTCCAACCAAGGACCAGAAGGCTTCCACCGTGGCCAAAGTGCTGATGGAGAAATACTTCGTACATTATGGGCTACCACAACGGCTCCATTCAGATCAGGGAAGGGATTTTGAAAGTCGATTGATCCGGAAACTCCTGGATTCTTTGGGGATCAAGAAGACAAGAACTACCCCCTATCATCCACAAGAAGATGCTCAGCCGGAGAGGTTCAACCGAACCCTGCTCAACATGCTGGGGACCCTAAGTAGTGAAAAGAAGCAACATTGGAGCAACCACATAGCGGCAGTTGTGCATGCATACAATAGCACCACCAGTGATGCTACAGGGTACTCACCCTATCGACTTATGTTCGGGAGAGAAGCAAGATTACCCGTAGATCTGGCCTTTGGCACTTCCATAGACCATTGTTCTGCTGCTTCCCACAAGGGATATGTCGATAGGCTCAGACGCAATTTAAAATTGGCCTATGAACAGGCCCAGGCGGCCTCAGAACAAAGGGGGGCCCGCAACAAGAAAAAATTTTACTTAAAAGTTTGTCTCCAGGTTGTAGATCCTGGATCCTGAGTGTTGTTGCGGAACTTGGTTGTCCCTGGAAAACACAAGCTTGCAGATAGATGGAGACCTGAACCTTATGTTGTTTGCAAAAGACTACCGGGCTTGCCCGTTTACAGACTTAAACCAGAAGGGAAGGTGGGACCTTTGAAGACCTGGCATCGGAACCACCTACTCCCACTAGCGGAGGCAGTTCGGATACCCCCTGTGACGAATTCCCCTGAGCAAACTTCCATCCTGGATACCCCCAGACCGAACACTCGGTCCCAAACCCCTCAGATTGGGGATACAGAGACCTCAGAAATGAGCGAAGATGAGGGAGAAGAACTTGACTGGCTTTGGCCTTCACAGGCCCCAGGAACCTCTGCTTTTGATCTTTTACCTGAAGAAGACACCATAGATCAGACACTGAATGCAGAAGCCACTGAGTTCATTCCATCCAGTCCTTGGTCGGATTCTTGGGAAAGTGCTTGTGACTTACCACCAGAAGAAGATCCAAGGGAGTCCCTGTACCTCCCTGCCCCGGAGTCCAGTGCTCCCAAACCAGAAGTAATTCCTGAGTTGGTTCCAGAGGAGGAACCTGCTCTAACAGAGAGCCCAAGAGGACAGAGGAAGCGAAGAGCCATAAAGCCTCCTAGAAGATTGACTTACCCACAGATGGGGAGAAGTGCGGAAGACACTGTGGTTACTGCCAGAAGGAGTATGGAACAGCCTGACCCTCCCACTGTTCATTTAGTGGGGGGCAACCCCAGCTCACTCTCTGGCACAGTTAGGCAGGACACTAATGATAGTGTGACCTGTGGGCAGGGGAGTTCACCGCCTCGGTTTTGGTGGGAATTTCCTCTGCCAACATCATACGAAAGTTTGATTGATGTTGTACGTTCTGTGATTTAAGTTTATGTTATCTTTGGGGACCAAAGAGTTTAAGTGGGGTGAGTGTGTAGCGGGGTCTCCTTTAAGGCCCCGGGACTACGTTACCCAGAACCCTGTTCGGCACCCAGAGTGCAGTTAGCCACCGCAGAGACTCATAGAAGGGGTTATTTAAGAAGGAGGCGAGGCGGAGCTCGGTCTCTTTGGACACCGCGCTGCAAGCAAGGGTTTCTTCCTGTGCGGATCTGCTGCAGTGCAAGGCCAGAAGCCTGGGCCTTGCGCAACTTCCAAAGAGCCTTCCACCCCACTGCGGAGCCTGGGTGGCATCTGACTTGTCGAGTGAGAACATCAGTTGGATCGGGGACCCTTATCGTTGCAGACGCTGTGTGCGGATACACAGCAGGGTGGACGTTCCGGACTGGGATCGCGTCCGGAGTGGTGAGCGGGCACCTGCCCAGACCAATAGACTGTGCCGTGTTCAGGCCTATAGACTACATAGGCCCACAGTTTCGTTTATCTGCTGTTCCCCGGGGGGACCGGTAGCAGGACAGAGTTGAAGTGTCCCCCTAGTATAGTGTTTCAAGTTACTGCCTGGTTGTGGATTACAAATTGCTATCCATCAAGTGCACCACCGAAAGCTGGCATGCGAAGAGATCCCTATAGGAGGTGACTGAGATTTATTCCATGTCAGGCCTGACCGGGGTGGGAGGTTAAGATATTGTTTAGTGCGCCATAGGGCGCGCATACCATAATAGCTACACGTGGTGAAGTACCGCGCAGCGCCATTATTGTATGCTGTATTGATTTCTGCAGGGCTCTGCTAACCAATTGCATATGTTGTGTTCTGCCTATGCTACTTTTAATATAAGAGTAAACTGTTATATTTAATCTCTTGCCTCAGTGTGTTGTCTTACTGCTAAGAGATTATTCCTTGCAGTTGTATTTGAATGTGATATAAATATAACCCCTAGACTAGCTGTGCCAGAGTGGGTCGAGCAGATTGCTGGGGGTTGGTGGTGCTGTACACAGGGCCCGAAAACAAATTCAGCGGCTCTCTTAACTGGGGGTAGCGCTACAAAGGACAGACCATATTGGCCCCATAAAGAATGAGGAAGGACTTCTGGTTACAAAGGATGGGGAGATGGCGAAGGTATTGAATTTATTCTTCTCCTCAGTCTTCACGAGGGAATCGGGGGGCTTCAGTAACCAAAACTGCAGTGTCTATCCTCATGACACATCACAAGAAGCACCTCCATGGTTAACAGAGGACAGAATTAAAATTTGACTTGGGAAACTTAACATTAATAAATCACCAGGACCAGATGGCTTGCACCCGAGGGTACTTAGGGAACTCAGTCAAGTAATTGCCAGACCATTGTTCCTAATTTTTACTGACAGTCTACTGACTGGAATGGTACCAGCTGATTGGAGAAAAGCCAATGTAGCACCAATATTTAAAAAGGGCCCAAAATACATCCCTGGGAATTACAGATCAGTTAGCCTAACATCAATACTATGTAAGCTCTTGGAGGGGATGATAAGGGACTATATACAAGATTTAGTAATGAGAATGGTATCATTAGCAGTAATCAGCATGGATTCATGAAGAATCGTTCTTGCCAAACCAATCTATTAACCTTCTATGAGGAGGTGAGTTGCCATCTAGATAAAGGAAGGCCCGAAGAGGTGGTGTATCTGGATTTTGCAAAAGCATTTGACACAGTTCCCCATAAATGTTTACTGTACAAAATAAGGTTCGTTGGCATGGACCATAGGGTGAGTACATGGATTAAAAACTGGCTACAAGGGCGAGTTTAGAGGGTGGTGATAAATGGGGAGTACTCAGAATGGTCAGGGGTGGGTAGTGGGGTCCCCTAGGGTTCTGTGCTGGGACCAATACTATTTAATTTGTTCATAAACGACCTGGAGGAAGGGGTAAACAGTGCAATCTCTGTATTTGCGGATGATACTAAGCTAAGCAGGGCAATAACTTCTCCGCAGAATGTGGAAACTTTGAAAAAAGATCTGAAAAAATTAATGAGGTGGGCAACCACATGGCAAATGTAGAAAAATTTAAAATAATGCATTTGGGTGGCAAAAATATAAATGCAATCTATACACTTGGGGGAGAACCTCTGGGGGAATCTAGTGTAGCGGGGTGTTCAATTTAGGGGAAGTGTCTGAGTGGTAACCAGGCTCAAACACCTTAAATTGTTAGGAGTTATGGACCATTTTTTTTCCTCAGGGGATAGTATTGGTGTGAAGTTCCCTGTGGCCTATGGGTGGCGCTGCCATATTGGGCCGGGGTTGAACTATCAATACAGTGCTGTGCCTTTTGTGACCCCTCTCGGCAGCCGTACTGCTGTGAATGCTGGGAGAGGATATAAAAGGGGCAGACATCTTCTGATCGGGGTCCACCCCCAGGCACCTTCAGCCTGGGAGTGCGTGTGGCTCATCTCCGGGTGCCCTCGGCCCGGAGGCTGTGTTCCGGTTCCACCTCAGGCACCTTTAGCCTGGGGTGAGGTACTACCTCACCGTTCCTGTCCGCCTGGGTATGGAGACCCGGGAGCTGCAGCGACGGCTCGGGCCCAGCGCCTTCGGCTGGGGTCCGCTAGGGATTGAGGAGTCCAGGGTGCCGCCTTGCGAGGGGACGCACACCCTAAGAGAAGGGAGGATCATTCTGAGGAACCGATGCAGGAGTAACGGTGAAGGAAGGGTCTGTTGACTCTCTGGGGGGACATCTTCTCCTTAATAGCGGCCATGTTCTAGGAATGGAGTTCCAGTTCATCAGGTCCGTGGCAGGGGCCTTATTCACCAGGTCTGTGGCAGAGACCAAAAGTTTCTCCAGGTCCGTGGCAGGGGCCTTGTTCACCAGGTCTGTGGCAAAGACCAACTTCACGGTCTGTGGCAGAGACTGTGCGCCTAAAACTGTTTGAGAATCTGAGCAGTGAAGAGTATGAGCTACGTTTGTGCCTGGACCTCCTCCACACCTTAGGCTGTCCTGTTTCCTTTGCTCCAGCCTTTTCCTAGCCAAAGAGACTGTTTATTACAAAGTGAGAATAAATACTGAGTTGGATTTTCAGCTGGTGTGGACATTTACATTACTGGGGAAGTCAAGGACTTGCAACTACACATGGTAGAGGTGAGAATCATTCTCAGGAGGACTTTAACCCTGGCTGCAGACCAGACCCAAAAATAACACTGCTTAACCTCTTTATACAGGAGGGTACGGGCTGTTGGCGTGGTGTGCCTGTCTCCCCCTGCAAGGAGCCGAATTAATGCAAGAGGGGGATAGGTGGGTGCGCTAGATGAGGATGGAAAAGGACCTGGGCGTCCTAGTAGATGATGGGCTCAGCAATGGCATGCAAAGCCAAGCTGCTGCTAACAAAGCAAACAGAATATTGGCATGCATTAAAAAGGGGATTAACACCAGAGATAAAACGATAATTCTTCCTCTCTACAAGACTCTGGCCCGACCGCACCTAGAGTATGCTGTCCAGTTCTGGGCACCAGTCCTCAGGAAGGATGTACCGGAAATGGAGAGAGTACAAAGAAGGGCAGGTCTGGAGGATATTAGTTATGAGAAAAGGTTGCGAGCACTGAACTTATTCTCTCTGGAGAAGAGACACTTGAGAGGGGATATGATTTCAATTTGCAAATACCATACTGGTGACCCCACGATAGGGATACAACTTTTTTGCGGAAGGGAGTTTAACAAGACACGTCTACGTAAACTACGTAGAGGGTTCTTTACTGTAAGAGCGGCAAGAATGTAGAAATCCCTTCCACAGGCGGGGGTCTCAGCGGGTGGCATCGATGGTTTCAAGAAACTATTAGATAAGCACCTGAACAACCACAACATACAGGGATATATAAGGTAATACTGATATATAATCACACACACAGGTTGGACTTGATGGACTTGTGTCTTTTTTATACCTCACCTACTATGTAACTATGTAACTGCTCCGCCGCCCCCCCCCCCCCAAACTACAATAGGCAACAGACGGATGTGTTTACATGCCACGGTCGCAATGCTTCACTTTTGCCCATAGCAAAGTCTACCTGACATGTAGTGATCGGCGAATGGGAAACCCAGCAAACACGTCACATTCTGGAAAATTAGGAAATGCTGCAAACATCCTGCAATCGCGTGCAACCTATCACTTCCTCACCGTCTGTCAGTGGGCTCTGAAGCACAATCCGAACGTGGATCATGCTTCAGAGGAAATTTAGATTTAGACTTACATCAATATCTACCCTTAGGAAGCATCTTTTATACTAATGATTTTTCCCTAAAGATCATTCTTTTAACACTGATAGTGTTATCCACTAAAAAAGAATGTTTGGTGAGAAAACATACATGCAATGATGCCAGAAAATATTGAAACCATGCTTCCTTGTTAAGGAAGTTATCATGTATGCAATTATGTTATGATAAAAACAGATATGCAAAGTAATCCAGCTCTACAGACAGATTTTGCAGGTGATGTTCCTCTTACATATGATTTAGAATGATTTTTGATAAACTACTCATAAACATGGGATGATTGTCTATTAATTTATGACAATCTCTTGGGCCAGTTACTCAGGAATTTGCTCAGTGGGTGGACCTGTTGGCTGCCTCTTGCCTGTCATCCCTCCTGTTGATAAATGGAAGTAGCCAGGTAGAAAACTGTCAGACAAATAGTGTCTGTATCCAATCAGATGCAGCCACTATTTGGTTATTTTTACAGCCAGCTGTCAGCATACAACTTGCACAACGGGAATTGGTCCTGCAGGCTTGCCATTGTATGGCAAGCTTTAGCCTGGTGTGACAGCAGGAAGGTAAAGTCACCTGGTTGCATCCAGGGGGGTAGATATATTTCGCCCAGATTCAGGCTTTACGCCGACTTATACAACTAGGTGGAGAGTTGTATAAGGCTAGTGGGCTCATGGATGACTCATACCTCTAGGGAGAGTGTGGGGCGTCGTGCAGACAGAGATGAGGAGACCAGCTGAACCTTGTCAGCTCATTTAGGCCTCTATAAGAACTCCCAGCTTCATTAGATGTTAGCTCATGCCTGGAACCAGACCTGTGTGGACTGTCTAGGGAGAGTGAACCCCTGTGCGGTGAGACAAAGCCTGTGTGGCTATTTGCTTGGACATTTAAAACCAGGGACTTAGGGACTAGGACAGCACTAGGCTGATCCCAGTTGTTAGTTAGGAAACCTGTATGTTTAGTTAGAGGTCAAGTTGACCAGGATTTATTTTGTTTATGTTTCTTTTGCTTTGCTGTGTTTTGTCACTGTAAATAGAAAATAAACCGCACCTTTTTGATTTTGAAAACCACAACCTCCGTTTGCTGGGCCTGTTTTTGTGTGGGGAGCCCATCCCGGGGGTCACCCACACCCGCTGCCGAGCTAACCCCCTCACAGTTGGTGGAGAACCAGTGGCAGTTTTTTTTTAAGCCAGCATGGAGGAGATACTGAAACAGCTGGCTCTAGCAAATGCCAATCAACAGCAGACGAATGCAGGTTTGCAAAAGAGCCTTGCAGCTCATCAACAGAGCCTTGCAGCTCATCAACAGAGCCTTGCAGCCCAGCAGCAAGCTCATCAACAGAGCCTTGCAGCCCAGCAGCAAGCTCATCAACAGAGCCTTGCAGCCCAGCAGCAGACAAACGCAACTTTGCAACAGAGTCTGGAGGCTCAGCAACAAGCCCAGCAGCAATCTGAGGCCCGCTTCATAGACCTGTTGCAGAAGCAAGAGCAGAGACTACAACAACAGATGGAAGCAGTAATGCAGCAACGTCCGCAGACCAGTGAGGAAAGCCGTCCCACTAATACCGCGTCCTTTGGGGTCAGTCGTTTATTGACAAAAATGACTGGAGAGGATGATCCAGAGGTATTTTTGACCACATTTGAAAGGACCGCTGAAAGAGAAAAGTGGCCTGAGGAGCAGTGGGCTGGACTGGTGGCTCCTCTGTTAACTGGTGAATCGCAGAAAGCTTACTATGACCTAGAGCCTAACCAAGCAAAAGACTATGTGATGCTAAAAGCTGAAATATTGGCAAGGCTGGGTGTCACCCTGGCTGTCCGGGCTCAGCGTGTGCATAACTGGACTTTCCAGCTTGGAAAACCCCCCAGGTCTCAAATGTATGATCTCATTCACCTGAGCAGAAAGTGGCTACAGCCAGAGACTTTGTCCGCACCAAAGATTGTGGAACGTGTTGTAATGGATCGGTTTTTGAGAGCTCTTCCTACTGCCATCCAAAAGTGGGTAAGCCATGGAGACCCAGAGACGGCCGATGGTCTTGTGGATCGTGTGGAGAAATACTTGGCTACAGAGAACCTGACGGCCTCTTCCAGAGACACTCGGACTTTCCACCCTAAGACCAGACCATCCCCAGGGGCGGATAAGAGGATTCCAAGGGGTGAGGGTGGAGAGAGTGAGAGGGTGGGAGCTCTACCCCAAGTTTGGCGAGAACAGCCTGGGAAATCAGCGGCTCAAGAGGCGGCAAGAAGGATCGTTTGCTACCGCTGCCGGCAAGCGGGACATATTGCAGCCAATTGCCCGGTTGTGGAGGAACCCATGCAGTGTGACTTTCTGACGGGCAGACGTCAGTCGCTGTGTGCGACAGTCGCATGCACTGCCATTCGAGGAACTGAGAAACATTTATGCAAAATGTGTGTTAATGGTAGAAATGTTGTGGTATTGCTGGATTCAGGTAGCCTTGTGACCCTGATAAAGGCTGAGTTAGTTAAAACAGAGGTCTCTGGGAATAGCAAGGTAGCTGTTATTTGTGTGCATGGGGACACCCGAGAGTATCCAGTGACTACAGTGTGTTTCGAGACCCCCAAAGGTACCCTCTTTCATCCAGTGGGCTTAGTATCTCAGTTACCGCATGACGCCATTGTGGGAAGGGATTTTCCGAAGTTCTGGGAACTGTGGGATGATCCTGAGCCCCCCACTGGTGCCCCTATGTACTAGGAATGTGATAGCCAGAACTCCCCTGAGAGTGGTGAGGACTCTCCGGAATTTCCCTTATCAGTATTGGCAGGGGAGACTCAAGAAACTGGAGAGGAGCCCACCTCCTCAGACGAAAACCTACCGTCTGTGGAGTTTTCTGATCTTGAGGTTCACAGGGAAAACTTTGCCACAGAACAGTTGAAAGACCCCGCCCTAATAAAGGCACGGGAAAACGTAGTGAAAATAGATGGCGAGTTAGTGAACCCAGATAATACCTGCACTTACCCATACTTCAGCGTAGAGAAGGACCTACTGTATCGGGTGGCAAAAAGGGCAGAAGAAACCGTTGAGCAGCTTGTGGTGCCCAAACCTTACAGGAAGTTGGTGTTGGAGTTGGCTCATGGGCACATTCTTGGAGGTCATCTGGGGACAGAGAAAACCCGAGAGAGGGTATTACAGAGATTCTATTGGCCGGGGGTGATGAAGGACATAGAAAATTATTGTTCCTCCTGCCCTGTGTGTCAGAGGTCGGCCCCGATGCCACATTTCCGTAGCCCGCTGGTCCCTCTACCCATCATTGAGGTCCCGTTTGAGAGGATCGCCATGGATTTGGTAGGTCCTATAATCAAGTCCGCTAGGGGGCACCAGTACATATTAGTTATAATGGACTATGCCACCCGTTATCCAGAAGCGATCCCTCTCCGAAATACCTCGGCCAAAACCATAGCCAAAGAGCTATCTCTTGTGTTTAGCCGGGTGGGTATTTGTAAAGAACTGCTTACGGACCAAGGTACACCCTTTATGTCCCGGGTTATGAAGGAGCTGTGTAAATTGTTCAAAGTGACGCAATTACGTACATCTGTGTATCACCCCCAAACCGATGGGCTGGTTGAAAGATTCAACAAAACCCTAAAACAAATGTTGAAGAAAGTGGTGGATAGAGATGGAAAGGATTGGGACTGTCTACTTCCTTATCTGATGTTTGCTATTAGGGAGGTGCCCCAATCCTCTACGGGATTCTCCCCCTTTGAGTTACTGTATGGGAGACACCCAAGAGGGCTGTTGGATATTGCCAAGGAAACTTGGGAAAGTGAGAGTTCTCCCCACAGGAGTGTGATTGAGCATGTCGCCCTGATGCAAGACCGAATTGCACAGGTAATGCCCATCGTGAAGGAACATTTGGCCCAAGCGCAGTTAGCACAGCAGAGAGTGTACAACCGTGGAGCCAAGACCCGTACCTTTTCCCCGGGGGATAGGATACTGGTACTTGTCCCTACGGTTGAAAGTAAATTCCTTGCCAAATGGCAAGGCCCCTACGAGATAATGGAAAAAGTGAGCGAAGTGAATTACAAGGTCAGACAACCAGGAAGGCGAAAGCCCGAACAGATCTATCACGTTAATCTGTTGAAAGCCTGGAGGGATAGAGAGTCCCTAGTCGCAGACACTTGGTCACCAGCTCAAACTGGTTGCGTGATTCCTGAGGTTGGAATAGCAGCCACCTTGTCACAACCCCAACAACAGGAGGTTAAGGAGTTTGTGCTTCGCAACAAGGAGGTATTCTCTGAGCTGCCGGGACAAACATCTGGGGTAGAGCATGACATCATTACCCCGCCCGGTGAAAGGGTGAAGTTAAAACCCTATCGGATCCCAGAGGCCCGACGGGAGGCAATACGGGAGGAAGTACAGAAAATGCTGAACTTAGGGGTGATAGAGGAGTCCCAAAGTGATTGGTCTAGTCCCATTGTGTTGGTGCCTAAACCGGATGGGAGCTGGCGATTTTGTAACGATTTTCGTCAGTTGAACAAAGTTACAAAATTTGACACCTACCCCATGCCACGTATAGATGAGTTGATCGACCGGCTGGGAACAGCCCGATACATGACGACTCTTGACCTCACAAAAGGGTATTGGCAAATCCCCCTGGCCAAGTCGGCCAAAGAGAAAACCGCATTTGTAACCCCAGACGGGGCGTTCCAATATAAAAGAATGCCGTTCGGGTTACAGAATGCGCCGGCCACATTCCAGCGGAAAATGGACCAGATGCTGAGGCCCCATCGGAAGTATGCTGCGGCTTACCTGGATGACGTAATTGTCCATAGCACAGATTGGGCCTCACATCTGCCAAAAGTGCAAGCAGTCCTGGACTCTGTTCGGGAAGCGGGGTTTACGGCTAACCCCAAGAAGTGTACCATTGGGCAGGAAGAGGCCAAATATCTTGGGTACACCATTGGGAGGGGAGTAATAAAACCCCAACTCAACAAAGTCGAGGCCATCCAGAGTTGGCCACGTCCCAACAGCAAGAAGCAGGTACGAGCCTTTCTGGGAATCGCTGGGTATTATCGGCGATTCATTCCCCACTTTGCTTCTAAGGCTGTGCCCCTAACCAACCTGACGAAGGGGAAAGGGTCGGTAATGATTAAATGGACCCCCGAGGCTGAGGCAGCATTCCAATTCTTGAAACAAGCCTTATGTAGCCAGCCAGTGTTGTACTCACCCGACTTCTCTAAAGACTTTGTCGTACAAAGTGATGCGTCAGATGTGGGGTTAGGAGCAGTATTGTCCCAGGTCTGGAACGGGGAAGAGCACCCAGTCATTTACCTCAGCAGGAAGTTGAAGTCCCATGAGGTAAATTACGCCACCGTTGAAAAGGAGTGTTTAGCGGTGAAGTGGGCTCTAGATTCCCTTCGGTACTACCTGCTAGGTAGGCACTTTGACATGGTTACGGATCACGCTCCGTTAAAGTGGATGGCTCAAAACAAGGAAACAAATAGAAGAGTGAATAGGTGGTTCCTGGCCCTCCAGGAATTCAACTTCACAGTAAAGCATCGCCCTGGCGTTCAAATGGGGAATGTGGATGCTTTGTCTCGAGTACATGAATGCCTGATTGCTGGTGTTCCAACCCCGAGGTTAAAACAAGAGGGGGGGTATGTGACAGCAGGAAGGTAAAGTCACCTGGTTGCATCCAGGGGGGTAGATATATTTCGCCCAGATTCAGGCTTTACGCCGACTTATACAACTAGGTGGAGAGTTGTATAAGGCTAGTGGGCTCATGGATGACTCATACCTCTAGGGAGAGTGTGGGGCGTCGTGCAGACAGAGATGAGGAGACCAGCTGAACCTTGTCAGCTCATTTAGGCCTCTATAAGAACTCCCAGCTTCATTAGATGTTAGCTCATGCCTGGAACCAGACCTGTGTGGACTGTCTAGGGAGAGTGAACCCCTGTGCGGTGAGACAAAGCCTGTGTGGCTATTTGCTTGGACATTTAAAACCAGGGACTTAGGGACTAGGACAGCACTAGGCTGATCCCAGTTGTTAGTTAGGAAACCTGTATGTTTAGTTAGAGGTCAAGTTGACCAGGATTTATTTTGTTTATGTTTCTTTTGCTTTGCTGTGTTTTGTCACTGTAAATAGAAAATAAACCGCACCTTTTTGATTTTGAAAACCACAACCTCCGTTTGCTGGGCCTGTTTTTGTGTGGGGAGCCCATCCCGGGGGTCACCCACACCCGCTGCCGAGCTAACCCCCTCACACTGGCTATAAATAAGCTTATGATGAAGTAGGAAATCTGAACTAGGAGAAAGTAGACCTTTTTGGCTGTGCATTGTGGCAGAACATTCAAACATTGTCTATAGAACTGCACTGAGGAGAGCAGTAGAGCACTGTCATTGTACTGTAATATTAAAGTGGACTTTTTCCCAAAAACAAAAATCCCCTGCAGCTTTCAACTCTGCATGCTATTCACAAATTATCTAGGTATAATAAAAATAAAAAAAATGAAAATAGATATGTAGCGATACCTTCAGTTAAGAGGGCCGCAGATTTAGTTTGGGCCCTGAAGACAGCTCCGCCAACCCCCGGCAATTTACTCGACCCCCTTCTGGCACAGTTAGTCTAGGGTAATATATATATATCTTATGCTCTATGGTTAAATTCAGACACCAATGCAAAGATAGAAGAATAACGAGTTTACTTTCTACTGGCAATAAAATCAACAGTTGTAACAGATCACATGAATCTATCTGCAGAGCCCTGCATCAATAGCCACACTATAACTAGTAAGATATGGCACACACGCGCCATGTGCAACTGTACTTCACTATGCGCCCTATGGCGCAGCAACTAAATAAACTATCTGGATGGCCAGGCCTGACCATATAACTCAGTCTCTAGGGGATGAATTCTTCGCATGCAAGTCTTTAAACGGTGGTGCACATTTCAGGAACACATTTGTAATCCAAAGGGTAAAAAATGCCAACACAGAACACTCCACTAGAAATCCGTTTGACTCAGTTCTGCTATGGATCTCCAGTGGGGACTTAAATATGAACAGGTGGGCCACGGCAGTCTGTAGGCCTAATAATAGTATACAGTATATGGATTGAGCATGTGCTCGCTCACCCCTCCGGACGCGATCCCAGTCCAGGAACTTCCACCTGCTGTGTCTCCACACACAGCCTCTGCAGCGGTCTGGTCTCCGGCTCAGCAGCGGTTGAGGATGACCGAGTCAGATGCCACCCAGGCTCGTAATGGGGGTGGAACGCTCTTTTGGGTAACAGCGCAAGGCCCCAGGCTTCAGGCCTTGCACCACAGTGGATCCGCACAGGAAGATCTCTCCACTGAAGTCTCGTGTCCCAAAGAGGCCGAGCGCAGCCTCGCCTCCTCCTTATATAACCCCACCCATGAGTCTCTGGGGTGGAAACATTGCATCCTGGGTGCCGAATGGGGTTCTG
This sequence comes from Rana muscosa, assembly GCA_029206835.1. NCBI lineage: Eukaryota > Metazoa > Chordata > Amphibia > Anura > Ranidae > Rana > Rana muscosa. Next base: position 49,421,465 of record CM055119.1, read on the forward strand.
GGCAAGGTAGTCCTGAGAGTCTTAAAGGAGACCCCGCTACACACTCCCCCCACTTAAACTCTTTGGTTCCCAAAGATAATTCTAACATATACTGCGTACAACCCTAGACAACGTTGCGTATGATGTTGGCATAGGGAATTCCCACCAAAACAGAGGGGTTGAATTCCCTTGCCCACCGGTCACACTATCATGAGTGGCCTGCCTAACTGTGCCAGAGAGTGAGTGGAGGTTGCCCTCCACCAAATGAACAGTGGAGGGATCCGGATTCTCTGCACTCCTCCTGGCAGTGACCACAGAATCTTCTGAGCTCTTCCCCATTTGTGGGTAGGAAAACTTTTTGGGAGGCCTTATGACTCTTCGAGCCCTTTGCTCTCTTGGGGTTTCTGGCTCTGGCGCCACAGGCTCTTTTTCCGTAGCAGGCTCGGGCAACACGGCGGGCTCTGGAACATCTGCTTCAGGAGCCGAGGGATACATAGAGTCTCTAGGGTCCTTTTCAGAGTAAGTATCACAGGCATCTTCCCAATAATCTGATGAAGGACTAGATGGGATGAACTCAGTGGCTTCTGCATTCAGTTGTCCATCTATAGTGTCTTCAGTGGTTGGAAGGTCTATAGCAGAAGTCCCTGTAGTTGGGGAAGGCCACAGCCAGTCAAGTTCTCTTCCTTCATCTCCACTAAGTTCAGAGGCCTCTCCATCTTCAGCCCGAGAGGTCTGGGACCGAGTGTTTGGCCTGGGAGTATCCAGAATAGAGACTGGTTCAGGGGAGTCCCTCACTGGAGGTATCCTGACTGCTTCAGCAAGTGGGAGCAGGTGGTTTCGATGCCATGTCTTCAGTGGTCCTACCTTCCCTTCTGGCTTCAACTTGTAAACAGGCAGGCCCGGCAGCTTCCTACAGATGACATAGGGCTCAGATCTCCATCTGTCGGCAAGTTTGTGTTTTCCAGGGACCCCCAGATTGCGTAACAGTACTCGGTCCCCGGGCTGAAGGTCTTGCACCCGGACCTTCAGGTCGAAGTTTCTTTTGTTTCGAGCCCCCCTTTGATCCGAGGCCGCTTGAGCTTGTTTATAGGCTACTTTCAGGCTGTGTCTGAGCCTGTCCACATATCCTTTGTGGGAGGTGGCTGAGGAATGGTCTAAAGAGGTGCCAAAGGCCAGGTCCACAGGCAACCTTGCTTCTCTCCCAAACATGAGTCGATATGGGGAGTAGCCTGTAGCATCATTTGTGGTGCATTTGTAAGCGTGTACTATAGCTGCTATGTGTTTGCTCCAATGTTGTTTCTTCTCACTATCCAGAGTTCCCAACATGTTGAGCAGGGTTCGGTTAAATCTCTCCGGCTGAGCATCTCCCTGTGGGTGGTAAGGTGTGGTTCGGGTTTTCTTGATTCCTAACGAATCCAGGAGTTTCCGGATCAGCCGACTCTCAAAGTCCCTTCCTTGATCTGAATGGAGTCGCTGTGGCAGCCCATAATGGACAAAATACTTCTCCATAAGTACCTTGGCTACTGGGGAAGCCTTCTGGTCTTTGGTTGGGAAAGCTTGGGCATACCGGGTGAAATGATCGGTTATCACCAGAACATTTCCTAGTCCACTCAGGTCGGGTTCGAGGCAGAGAAAATCAATGCATACCAGATCCATTGGGCCTTGACTTTGTATATGGCCCATTGGGGCAGCTTGATGGGGTAAAGTCTTCCTCTGGATGCAGCGTGCACATGAATGGCAGTACTTTTCTACTTCTGCACTCATGCAGGGCCAATAGAACCGACTTCTGACGAGTTGAAAGGTCCTTTCCGCCCCTAGGTGGCCGTGATTGTCATGTAGGGCAATCAGAACAGTCTCTCGATGTTTTTCTGGAAGGAACAATTGCCATTTATCTTCCAGGTCATCAGAGGGGCCCCTTCGGTAGACCACTCCCTGATGCACCTGCAACCTGTCCCACTCTTTCCTCAACAGGCGAGCTTCCTTTGAGGAGTGGCGCAGGAGTCTGTTTGGATCCTGATTCTCCAGGGCTTCCAGAACCAATTTCCCATGGGGTCTTCTAATTGGTCGCATCTCAGCTCTTTCTTGGACAGTTTCGGCAGATTGTCTTCCTCCAGTTGGGTTACTCCACAGTATTGTTTGGGGACTCCTACCATGGTAACCCCTATCTCTTCTGCCCTCGAGCCTCCTCTGGCTTGTAATTCAGCCCCTTGACAAAGGGGCCGCACCCCGTCGGGTGCCACTTGAGTCCAGTCTTCTGTGTCACTGGTGGGGGCACGAGATCTCCTGGACAGAGCGTCTGCATCTCGATTTCTAGCCCCTGGCCTGTACTTTAGGCTGAAATTGAATCCAGACAGTGCAGCCAGCCACCTGTGTCCAGTGGCGTCCAGCTTTGCTGTGGTGAAAAGGTAGGTAAGGGGGTTGTTGTTGGTCTTCACAGTGAACTCCGCCCCATACAGGTAGTCTTTGAGCTTGTCTACTACCGCCCACTTAAGGGCCAGGAACTCCAGCTTGTGAGTGGGGTAGTTCTTCTCAGAGGGGGTCAGGCTCCTGCTCACGTAGACAACAGGCCGCAGTTGTCCTTCGTGTTCTTGGTAAAGTACTCCTCCCAGACCGTCATGACTAGCATCTACATGTAGTTCATAGGGTTTGGTTGGGTCTGCGTAGGCCAAGACTGGGGCAGTGGTTAGGCTCTTCTTTAACGCCTGGAAGGCCTCTTCACACTTCTGGTTCCACTGATCTCTGACCGACTCTCCCGGCTTCCTGGGCCCTGAGTCATCCTCTTCCCCCTCAGTCTTGAGTAGTTCATTCAATGGTCTGGCAATTCGGGCGAATCCTTCCACAAACCTCCTGTAATAGGAGTAGAAACCCTAAGAAAGATCTGAGTTCTGTTACTGTGGTGGGTCGGGGCCAGGAGGTGACTGCCTCCAATTTCTCAGAGTCTGTGGCCACTCCTTCTTCAGACACTATGTGCCCCAGATAGTTCACAGAAGACTGGTAGAACCGACACTTCTCAGGCGAAAGCTTGAGTCCCTCCTCACTGAGTCTTCTCAACACTTTTTCCAGCCTCTCTTCGTGTTCTTCCAGGGTTCTCCCAAAGACACTGACATCGTCCAGGTATACAAGGACTTCAATAAGGTTCATGTCTCCTACAGTCTTCTCCATGAGACGTTGGAAGGTAGCAGGAGCTCCAGACAGTTCTTGAGGCATTTGATCAAACTCGAAGAACCCCACTGGGGTTATGAAGGCTGTCTTCTCCTTGTCTTCCGGATGCATAGGGATCTGGTAGTATCCACTCTTGAGATCCATAACGCTGAACCACTTGGCTCCAGACAAACTTTGTAAAGCGTCCTCTATCCTCGGAGTCGTGTACTGGTCGGGGATGGTTCTCCTGTTGAGAGTCCTGTAGTCTATACAGAGCCTCAACGACCCATTCTTCTTCCTGACCACCACTATCGGGGAGGCATAGGGGCTTCTAGACTCCCGGATCACACCAGTCCTTTTTAGTTCTGCGAGTTGTTCCCTTAGATCCTCCAGATCTGCTAGTGGGACCCGCCTGACCTTCTCTCTGAAGGGCTTGTCTTCTTGGAGGCGGATTCGATGGGTGGCACTCCTTGCACACCCCACATCGAACTCATCTTTGGAGAAGATCTTCTCCCATCTGGTCAACTGGGCCTTTGCTCTCTCTTTCCAAGCCCTGGGCAGATTCGGGTTTTCCATGGACAGCTTCTCCCAAACATCTCCTCCTTCACCCGTCCCCTTGACTTCTGACAGGGTAACCGGGGCAGCAGGGCTCACCTGGCCCAGCAGCATTCTGGCGGGGATCTCCATGGGGCCAGCCGTAGTGTTCCTAACACTCACCAGAACTCTACAATGGGCCTTCTTCAGGGCCTTCAGCGGAATCACTTCTGGTATCACTTCCAGACCTGAGAACTCTCCCCTTGGGTCGGACTCCAGCACGACAAAGGGTCCAGGCTGCTCCCAAGTAAGCTTCACAGTGGCTCTGAGACAGGTTACTTCGCCGGGCTGCAACACTACCCCTTCTCTTCCAAGTCTCCACACCTTCCCTATCCCCTCTCCAGGGGTCTCCTGCTCTAGGACCAGCCGTTGGTAGGCCGTTTTCAGCATGGGGTGGATCTTGGTGGCCGCTTGCCCCTTCTCTTTCACTAGAGGGGTCAGGAGTCTTCGGGCCAGGTCCGTGTTTGTCCCTACTATAAGGGAACTCTTGTTGGCTCCTGGCGGTCGAGGGCACGCAACTGCCAGGGTGTCAAACACTTCGGCCTTCCCAGCCACAGATGGGTCAAAGGTCATCTTGATGGGCAGATAGCCATCGTAGGGGAAGCTCTGGGTTCCAATCCCCCATATTTCCAGTTCCTCTATCTTCTGGATGGGCAGATGACTCAAGTGCTTATCGTAGAAATCCCGGTATAATAGGGTCACTTGTGCCCCAGTATCCAAGATGGCTCTGGTGTAGACTCCCTCCACTTGAATGGGCACTATAGGAGATGGGCCTACCAGCTTCTCCGGATATGGCCTGGCAGGGGTCGCCTTCTTCTGGTCCTTTCCCTTCGGACTCTCTCTCGTCCAACTCCCTTTGGACTTTAGTCTTTCTTGAGCCTGGTATGCATTGATTTCCCTCCTTTCAATGGGTGTACAGACCCGCTGAGGGATATTATTGTTTTTCTTAGGTGTGCATCCCCTCTGGGGAATGCTGTGCCTCTTCTGAGGGGTCTTGCCCCCTTTCTCTGGGGTGCATCTCTGTTGAGGAATGTTATGTTTCCTCTGAGGGGTTTTGTCTCCTCTTTTCTTCTGCTTCGCATTCAGCTTGGAGCTCACTGAAGATGATGGGCACCCGGTTGACTCCTTCACCGGGGCCCTCTGGAGTTTCCCGCCGGCTTGCGGTTATCTGTTTTCTTCTTCTTGGGACTGGAACATGTAGCTGCAATGTGACCAACTCCCCCACAGTTAAAACAGATTATGTCCCCCCAGTCTTGCAGATATGCGGGTGCCGAAACAGCTGGGAACAGTTCCTTTCTCGCTACCTCTTTCTCTGGACCCGGTGTGTCTTTCGCCATCAGGGAGGTTAGCATCCCTAACACCTGAGACATTTGTGATTTCAAAGTGTCCACTTCTGAGTCCCTTTCTGGAGTCATGAGCGAGTTGACTATCACTGGTGTAGGAGCATGACTTGTCTTTATCATTGCCTGATCCTTCTGCAGTGCCTCCTCATCTCTGATGATTTTTATCAAATCAGAGTAAGTCAGTGACGTTCCTCCTCCTGAGGTTTTCAAGTGCAACCAGACTGGATCCGAGCGTAATGCTCCCTTTAAGACTTGCTTCATTCTTGCCGCATCTGTATCTTGGGGCATCATTCCCTTCTTCAATACAATCTTACACAGCAACCTGTTCAGTCTTCTGACATACTCTGAAAGCTTTTCATTCGGCTGTTGGAAAGTATGTTCAAATTGGTAGACCATCTCTGTCACCTTTTCTAACTGACCGAACTCTTCCTGTAGCATGGCATGGCAGTCTTGTGCCGTGCAGTCTGTATTCCCAAACCGGAAACTTTTCACTGCTTCTGCTGCTGCGCCTTTAAGGCTTTCTATCACTCGTTGCCTCTTCTGCGCTTCAGGCACCTCCCATGCCTCCACTGCTTGTAATGCCTGTTCCACCCAAGTATCAAAGTCTTCCTCCCCTGCAGGGACAGGGAGCTTCCCTGAGAATGTCTTTAGTCTCTGGTAGCTAGTTTCTACATGGACCATGCTTGTCTTCTGACATTTGGTTAGCAGATCCCCTATTGCATTTATCAATTCTGGTGATATAGCAGTGGCAGGTGCAGGTGCCACCGGGGGCGTCACCCTGTCTCCTCTTTCAGGTGGGGTACGGACCGCAGCCTGCGGTGATCCCGTTGGTGATGGCTCCTTCTTTACAGTTACTGCGTGCGCCAACCTATAGCGCTTGCAAGCCTCCGGCATCCCGTCCCAGTACTCCACTAGTGCATACTGATATGAGATGTCTGGGTCTGACTTTATCTCCGTCACCCACGGTGTCTGATCTGGGGACACTGACTTCATTAACTCCTCTACTGTTTCAGTCGACCATTCCTCCCCAGGGAGGCTGATGACTATTGAGCGGTTTGGGTCTGCCCTAGAGGCTTTGCACCACGCTTCTACTGCTTGTGGGTCCATGGGGTCCATGCCGGTACTTCTGGCGTTCACCTGCTGTATCAGGATCCCGGACGAGAACCCCCGCGTTTAGCGATACCTTCAGTTAAGAGGGCCGCAGATTTAGTTTGGACCCTGAAGCCAGCTCCGCCAACCCCCGGCAATTTACTCGACCCCCTTCTGGCACAGTTAGTCTAGGGTAATATATATATATCTTATGCTCTATGGTTAAATTCAGACACCAATGCAAAGATAGAAGAATAACGAGTTTACTTTCTACTGGCAATAAAATCAACAGTTGTAACAGATCACATGAATCTATCTGCAGAGCCCTGAAAGCAATAGCCACACTATAACTAGTAAGATATGGCGCACACGCGCCACGTGTAACAGTACTTCACTATGCGTCCTATGGCGCAGCAACTAAATAAACTATCTGGATGGCCAGGCCTGACCATATATCTCAGTCTCTAGGGGATGAATTCTTCGCATGCAAGTCTTTAAACGGTGGTGCACATTTCAGGAACACATTTGTAATCCAAAGGGTAAAAAATGCCAACACAGAACACTCCACTAGAAATCCGTTTGACTCAGTTCTGCTATGGATATCCAGTGGGGACTTAAATATGAACAGGTGGGCCACGGCAGTCTGTAGGCCTAATAATAGTATACAGTATATGGATTGAGCATGTGCTCGCTCACCCCTCCGGACGCGATCCCAGTCCGGGAACTTCCACCTGCTGTGTCTCCACACACAGCCTCTGCAGCGGCTCAGCAGCGGTTGAGGATGACCGAGTCAGATGCCACCCAGGCTCGCAATGGGGGTGGAAGGCTCTTTTGGGTAACAGCGCAAGGCCCCAGGCTTCAGGCCTTGCACCACAGCGGATCCGCACAGGAAGATCTCTCCACTGAAGTCTCGTGTCCCAAGGAGGCCGAGCGCAGCCTCGCCTCCTCCGTATATAACCCCACCCATGAGTCTCTGGGGTGGAAACATTGCATCCTGGGTGCCGAATGGGGTTCTGGGTAAGGTAGTCCTGAGAGTCTTAAAGGAGACCCCACTACACATATTTACCTTTTTATTGTAGTCCACTTCCTAGTTTCCTGAAGCACTGGTGATATAGCTAGCGCCTCACTGGTGCACCTTGGGAAGGCTACATCCTCAGTGGAAAGTATGTAAAGCAAAAAAAAGACATTTCCCCAGAGATCTCACTAGATTTTGTGAACCTATGAGAGATTATTCAACAGATGACATATCGAGATGTCATCATTAGGCCAGCACAGGGAACCAGGTAAAAGAAGCTGGCCACTGATGATGTCCTTTTTTTAAATGGTGTCAAAAAGAGGAGCACACGCAGACAGACCAGTGGTATTAAAGAAGCTTGTTACTTTGGGTGAATAAACATATTTTACTAAATACATTTCATTAAAATTGGCTGTGTCTTGGGGAGGGGAGGGTCCACTTTAAGGAGGAAACAGAGCTTGCATATGTAGTGAGCAAATATTGTTATGGATGATATGTTTATTTAAATGCAACTCTATGGTGCATCTGTGTTGTACTTCTGTTGTACTTCTTCCTGTGTTATGTTTCCTGTTCCTGCTGGGTCTTTTCAGTAAACATGGCTTATGTACAGTAATGGTTTGTGCTGTCTCTCTACATATATGAGTGAGTGAGTGAGTGAATAACTTATATAGCGCTACAAATGTGAACTAAATTGCCTCAAGGCGCTTTGCATCCAGTGACGTCCTGATCCTTCAGCAGAGGTGGGTCTTAAGTTTTTTCCTGAAGGCCCGATTGTTTTCTTCCATACGGATGTCCGTGGGTAGAGCGTTCCATAGTCGTGGTCCTTGGACTGCAAATCTTCGTTCTCCCTTTGATTTGTAGCGGGACTTGGGGATGTGGAGGAGGTTTTGGTTGGTTGATCGGAGAATGCGTTTAGGGGTGTAGCGTTTTATCTTCTCGCATAAATATTGAGGAGCGTTTCCTTGTGTGCACTTGTGGGTGAGACAGAATGTGACCCGATCCTTTAAGGTTAGCCAATGCAGGGTCCTCAGTGAAGGGGTGATGGATTCCCAAGCTTTTATTCCCTGTTACCAGTCTGGCTGCCGTGTTCTGGACGACTTGTAGGCGCGAAATCTGATATTTTGGTAGTCCTATGTAGAGGGAGTTTGCATAGTCGAGTCGGGAGTTGATGATTGTTCCAACTACTACTGCTATGTCCTCTTCCAGGATGAAGGGGATGAGTCTACGCAGCAGGCGGAGGAAATGGTGCAATCCGCTGACTACTGTTCCTATTTGTGCATCCATCGACATCTCTGAGTCAAAGATGACTCAGAGACTTTTGACTTTGGTGTCAGAAGATTTGGATCCATGTTCTTTCTACACATTTGATGCTAAGAGCCTGCCAGCCTTGATGTGAGTGTTCTTGGAACTGATCGTGCCTCCTGACAATTCCAGTCCTGTCCTGGATGCTGATTATTTGCAGCAAGGAAAACAGCATCATGACAGCTAACAGCATTCCACTGCCTGAGGCAATGAGGGTAAGTTGAGATATCATCTGTAACTGGGACAATTTCAGGGCTGAGTTTGAGGACTATTCCCTAGCCACAGGGTTAAATGAGAAGCCTGCATCAGTGCAAGCAGCCACACTGAGGAGGGTGATGGGCAGTGAATGCCTCCATGTTTACAAGCATAATCTGAACCTCACAGAGGAGCAAAAGAGTGACACCAAAACCATTCTGGATGCATTAGAAGCTTTCTCCAGACCCTCTAAAAATGTCATCTATGAAAGATATGTGTAGCGACCTCACCTCTCACTCCCTCTTTCTCTTCACGGTCAATGGCTCCCATCTAGGGGACCAGGGAGGAGAGTGTGGCGCCAAAACTTCCCTTGAGGATGATTCCCACCCTCCACGCAGGTGGAAGTAGGACCCTTTAGCTCCCAGAAAGTCAAGTTCCACACCACTGAAAGTCCAACACTTATTTATTCTTCAGAGCAATAAATAGTCCTTTGAGAGCGACTGGTTAGACACAGAACAGTTCAGAACAAAGTGGGGGGGAGGTCCAGGCACAAACTTGAACTTGGTTTCTCTCCTGTTCCGTTATAGCGCGAACAGGCTTGGTGCACAGTCGCTGCACCGCAAGGGGGTCCCTGCCACAGACCAGATGAATAAGGCCTCTGCCACAGACCTGGTTGTTGGGTCTCTGCCACCGACCTAATTCACGATGGGTCCCTGCCACAGACCATGAGAACATGGACTACCTTCTATGAGAAATGGCCCCTGTCAGGAAAAGGACATCCATCCGGACAGTTACCAGAGGCCCCGCCGTCACCAGCAAATGCTGCACTGGGTCTTCGGAAGGGTCACCTCCCTGGCCTCCTCGTCCCAGATTCGGGCGTCCACACCGGGGGACACCCTAGGAGCCCTCGATCCCTTGCGGGACCCAGTCGAAGGTACTGGGCCCCAGGCCTCCAGAGAGTACCTCACCCCAGACCGAAGGTGTCTGGGGTGGAACCGCAACTCCGTCCCCGGGCCTAGGGCACCCGGGGATCACCATCACTCACCCCCAGGCTGAAGGTGCCTGGGAGTGGATCCCGAGCGGAAGATGTCTGCCCCTTTATACCCTCTCCCAGCATGCACAGCAGGTTCCCCGTCCTGCTATACTACTGCCACGAGAGGACACAAAGGGCGCAGCCCTCCAATGGCGGTTCAACCCCGGCCCATGGCAACAGCGCCACCTATAGGCCGCAGGGAACTGAACACCATTGATATCCTCCACTGGCTTAAATTGGTCCAGAAATCCTAACAATTGTTGCATCTGAGCCTGGTACCACTCAGATGCCTCCCCTAAATATGACCACCCACTACATATGTATTTGGCTGCTGTAAGCAAGAAGACTGGTTTGTCACACGGCTAAGAGAAAAAGCTTCAAGCTGTGAGTATGGCTCTCTGAGAGATTAACTTATTTGTGATAAAATAGTTTTGGGTATCACCATTGAAAGCACACGCCGCCACCTATTGAGGAAACATGATTTAGATCTACAAACAGCAATTGAGATATGTCACACTGCAGAACTTACTGACAAACATATGAAAGCTATGGAGCAGGATAAACTTATTGACAATATCAATGCAGCCTCTAAACAGCAAAGCTTCAAAAACCACCAGCATAAGTATCAGCACAAGGGTCACCTACACAACTCACCTGGGAGGAAGCCTGCATCATGCAAGTATTGCGGCAATGTGCATGTACGAGAGAAAGAAAAGTGTCCTGCATATGGGAAAATCTGTACTGCATGTGGTAAACCAAATCACTTTGCAAGAGTGTAGCCTCGTACATGTACTGCATGTGGTAAACCAAATCACTTTGCAAGAGTGTAGCCTCGTACACACGACCGAGTTTCTCGGCAAGAACCAGCAAGAAACTTGCTGGCAGAGCTTTCTTGCCGAGTAACTCGGTCGTGTGTACGCGGCTATCAGGTTTCTCGTCAAGAAAACCGACAAGAATCTCGACGAGAAAAATAGAGAACCTGCTCCCTATTTTCTCGTCGAGATTCTTGTCAGCATGTTTCTCGACGAGAAAAGTGTGTGTGTGTACACTTACCTTTCGCCGTAGAAACCCGCGCATGCTCAAAATGACTTTGACGCATGCGCAGTAGCTTCCTAGGCATAGGTAGGGTGTAGCAAGATGGCACTCGTCATAGTCAATGACGTCACCGCGTTCGCTCCATTCAATGAACCGCGGGTTCTTTGAATGGAGCGTCTGTACACTCGGCCGGGACAAGTTTCTTGTCCAAGAATCTCGTCAAGAAAAACGACGTGTTTTTTCTTGACGAGATTCTCGGTAGTGTGTACAAGGCCTGAGTCTCTCCAGTAAAATGGAAGCAAGGAAGCTGCACACAATTGAGCAAATGTCAGATCCGGAGGACACACACCCTCTTAGCACTGATATGGTTTACTCCTCAGAATGCATTGGTGCTGTAAACACAAAGGGCAAAAAATGGTTTGTAAACCTCAGATTAAACAATATAATCCAACCCCACCAGCTGGACTCGGGTGCAACGTGTGATGTCATGAGTATAAAGGACAAAATGAAACTGGCACCCAGGGCACCCCTTCAGCCTAGTAGCACCAAACTAAAGTTGTATTCAGGGGAACTAATAGAATCATTGGGGCTATTCCAAACAGAATGCAGCATACGTGATTGTATACACAAACTGAACTTTGAGATTGTTAACGCCGATCAGAAACTGCTATTATCGGGTTCAACATGTGAGCGCCTTGGACTGATGCTGTTCACCATTCCTGCTGAGCTACATAATGTTGATAATCAGCCTGCAAAATCTCTGACTAGGCCACTGACAAAACAGCAAATTCTTCACACCTACAGTGATGTGTTTGAGGGCCCGATAGTCTCTGTTCCAGGAGAGTTTCGTTTTGAACTTGATCCTACCATTCAACCTGTACAATGTGCCCCACGCAATCTGCCTATCGCCATTAAGCCACAGGTTAAAGCTCAACTAGATAAATATGAAGCTGAAGGACATCTAACTAACATATTGCCTACATATTGGATCAGTAACATGGTTGTTATCAGAAAGCCTGAGAAGATCAGAATATGCATTGATCCCAAGTTTGTGAATATGGCCCTGAAACGGTCACACTACTTAATGCCAACACTCGATGATATTTTCCACAAACTACCTAAAGCACGTGTCTTCACACTTGTTGATGCTAGAGATGCCTTTTTACAGTGCAAACTGGATGGAAAGAGTAGCTACGTGACCACGTTCTGGACTCCTTGAGGCAGAAAGAGATGGCTCAGGGCCGATTCTAGGGTCACAGACGCCTGGGTGCAGAAATATTTCTGGCGCCCCCACATGGGCGTGGTCACCATCTTACCAACTCCTCCCCTTTACAAATGTTTCTAGGGCAACGACTCAAACACAGAGATGCTCCCCTAAGAAGTCTTCATTACCCTAGGATCCTCCCATGATCTTTTAACAATTAAGAAAATTCTGGAAGAGAGTACACTAATGAGACCTGGAGGGGAGTCTCTCTGATGAACACAGAGAGGGCTTCTGTTAGAGAGTGCCCGAAGACATACTACAGGAGATGCTCAGAGACTGTAGACATGATACAAGAGACGGTCAGAGACTGCAATCATAGTACAGGAGATGGTCAGAGAGTGCAGACATATTACAGGATACGGTCAGAGAGTGCAGACATATTACAGGAGATGGTCAGAGACTGCAGACATACTACAGGAGATGGTCAGAGACTGGAGATATAATACAGGAGATGGTCAGAGACTGCAGTTCCTATGGACGCTAGTAGATAATGGCCGATCGGCCCTCTCACCTGACCCAGCGATACAGCAACAACGGTTCCTCTGATCAGGAGTCAGCTCACTCTGAATTGCCCATATCGACTCCGCTGGGTAGAGCCCAGGTCTGTATTCTGGCAATGACTCCATTCTTTTTTACACCAGGGATGGCGCCAGGCTGTGTGGCTTTCACTCTGGTGGCGCAGGGCAGCGGGGTTCTCTCTCTGATGGTGTTCTCTCAGCACTGTCCACTCCCTCTGGAGTCCTGGGTGCACTTCCCTGAAAGCTTTCCTGGGCTCCTGGCTCTCTCTCTCTCTCCCATTCAGCTGGGCATGCTGTGTGGGCTGCAGTTTCTTTGTTACAGTGGGGCTGCCAGTTCCCGAACTACATGTCCCGCAATCCTCTTCTCTGCTCCTTTTTCTATTCTATTTCTTCCCTGGCCGATATGAAGGTGGGGGGAAGAAACATAGTGGGCGGCTGTGCTGGCAAGCGCCGCTCACTAGTACAGCATTGCGTGCGAGGAGGAGAGGGAGGGGGGAAAGAAGAGCCCGCAGCTGCAGTGGCGTCACTAGGGTTGGTGTCACCCGGTGTGTGTAAAACATGGTGTCACCACCCTTCCACCACCTATAGTCGCCCCTCAGTACAGACCCCCTCCACTAAGTATAGACCCCCTCCGTCAGTGCAGACTCCCCACTAAGTATAAACCCCTCCCTCAGTACAGACCCCCAAGGACAAACCACCCCCTCCATTAGTACAGACCCCACCAGGACAAACCAATCCATCTCCATTAGTACAGACTCCCCAGGACAAACCCCCCCATTAGCACAGACCCCCAGGACAAACTCTCCCATTAGTAAAGACTCCCCCCAAGACAAACCCCCCCCTCCATTTGTACAGACCCCTCCAGGACAACCCCCCATAGTACAAACTCCCTTCAGGACAACCCCCCCATAGTACAGACTCCCCCCAGGACAAACCCCCCCATTAGTACAGACTCCCCCCAGGAGAAACCCACCCCTCCATTAGTACAGACTGCCCCAGGACAAACCACCCCCCAACTTTAGTACAGACCCCTCCAGGACAACCCCCCCATTAGTACAGACTCTCCCCAGGACAAACCCTGCCTCCATTAGTACAGACCCCTCCAGGACAACCCCCCCATTAGTACAGACTCCCCCAGGACAACCCCCCCCCTCCATTAATACAGACCCCCCAGGACAAACCCCCCCTTAGCCCAGACCCCTCCAGGACAACCCCCCCATTAGTAAAGACTCCCCCCAGGACAAACCCCCCTCCATTAGTACAGACCCCTCCAGGACAACCCCCCCATTAGTACAGACTCCCACCATTAGTAAAGACTCCCCCCAGGACAAACCCCCCTCCATTAGTACAGACCCCCCAGGACAACCCCCCCATTAGTACAGACTCCCCCCAGGACAAACCCAGCCTCCATTAGTACAGACCCCCCCAGGACAAACCCCCCTCTCCATTAGTACAGACCCCCCAGGACAACCCCCCCATTAGTACAGACTCCCCCAGGACAAACCCCCCTCTCTATTAGTACAGACCCCCCAGGACAACCCCCCCATTAGTACAGACTCCCCCCAAGACAAACCCCGCCTCCATTAGTACAGACCCCTCCAGGACAACCCCCCCATTAGTACAGACCCCCCCCAGGACAAACCCCCCTCCATTAATACAGACCCCCCAGGAAGAACCCCCCCATTAGTCCAGACCCCTCCAAGACAACCCCCCCAGGACAAACCCCCCTATTAGTACAGACCCCCCAGGACAAACCCCCCCTCCGGCCCCCTCCATTAGTCCCCCCCCTATTACATACATAAAAACACCCGGCGGCAGCTGAAGAGGAGAGGACAATGTGCAGCCGCGCCGCCCGGGTGGAGCACAGATCACAGCAGCAGCAGGCAGGAGCTAAGACACAGAGAGGAGGAGAAGGCACGGACCGCCCCCTCAGCGACGGCATTGCGCGGTTTGTCTCTCTCCACACAGAGAGAGCCGCTCTGAGCTCTGCTTCACTCTCCTCCTCTGACAGGAGGAAGGAGGAGGGAGGAGGGAGGGGGGGACGCCGGGCTTAGGTTTGAAAAACACATCGGCGGCGGCGACTGGCACGGACAAGGAGAGGAGGTGGAGAATAGAGGGGAGCACTCTGGCGCTTCAGCGCCCCCACCTCTGTGGCGCCTGGGTGAACTGCACCCCCCGCACCATATCTAGGATCGGCCCTGAGATGGCTCAAACTACCATTTGGAGTCTCTGTAACACCGGAAGTATACCAGCGAAAGCAGCATGAACTATTGGGTGGTCTTCAAGGAATTGAGCCAATAGCTGATGACATTCTTATAGTTGGCTGCGGTAATACAGATGAGGAGACTGAGCAAGACCATGACGAAAAGTTAATAACGCTACTAGATCGTTGTAGGCAGGTGATGCTGAGGCTTAGTGTGAAGAAATTGCAGTTCAAGGTGGAAGAAGTCAGTTTCCATGGACATATCCTGTCTTCACAAGGCTTAAAAGCTGACCCGGATAAGATTAAAGCCACTGTGGACATGCCACAACCTGCTGATGCCAAAGCGGTACAGAGATTTATTGGCTTTGTTACATACCTAGCGAAATTCCTGCCACACTTATCTGAGGTGTGTGAGCCACTAAGGCGACTTCTGGACAAAGATGCAGTTTGGCACTGGCTTCCCAAGCATGACCCGGCAGTAGAGGATATAAAACGCTTGGTCACCTCTGCCCCAGTGTTGAAATACTATGATGTCACAAAGCCTGTTACGATACAAAGTGACTCCAGTAAAAATGGTCTAGGTTGTTGCCTTTTGCAGAAAGGTCAGCCAGTTGCATATGCATCCAGAGCTCTTTTATCAGCTGAGCAAAATTATACTCAAATTGAGAAGGAATGTTTAAGCATTATATTTGCTTGCCAGCGTTTCCATCATTATCTTTATGGACGGGATTCCATTACAGCTGAAACTGATCACAAACCTTTGATAGCCATATTCAAAAAGCAAATTTTGTGTGCTCCCAAGCGTTTGCAGAGCATGATGCTTACATTGCAGCATTACAACCTCAATGTTGTCTACAAGCCAGGATGTGAAATGTATATCAGCGATACCCTGAGCAGAGCTACGTCAGATAATGTGGTACCTGGAGGTGAGCATGAACATCGTACAATTTGTCTGCTGGAACAGGAACAAAATTTCTTTGCCGATATCAATCAAGCGGACTATCTTAATGTCACAGATCAGCGACTACATCAACTCATACAGCACACTGACAGTGATGCAACTTTACAAGCTTTGAAGTCTATTGTTTTGAGTGGGTAGCCAGATGAAAAAGAGGCAGTACCTGGAATTGTAAGGTAATACTGGTCCTTTAGAGATGAGATCAGCATACAAAATCGTATCTTGTACAAAGGTCCAAGGATCATCGTGCCAAAGTCACTGAGAGCAGAGGTGTTATTACGCATACACTCCAGCCATATTGGTGGTGAAGCATGCTACAGACAAGCTCGTGATACTCTTTACTGGCCCAACATGCATGGTGAAATCAAAGACTTTGTCAGTAATTGTCCCACCTGCAATGAATATGCCCATTTGCAACAAAAAGAAACCACGATGTCACATGAGATAGCTACACGTCCGTGGCAGATTATCAGTATGGACTTATTCAACTACGCAGACAAGGAATACCTGCTATTAGTCGATCATTATTCAGACTTCTGGGAAATAGACCTTCTCCCCGACTTATCCACTGAAGCTACAATTAGGAGGTGCAAGGCTCAGTTTGCACGTCATGGCCAACCAGATACAGTGATCTCCGACAATGGCCCTCAGTTTGCAAGCCTACAATTCAGAAAATTTGCCACTGAATGGGAGTTTGAGCATGTTACTTCCTCACCACATCATCCACAGGCTAATGGCAAAGCTGAATCAGCTGTAAAGATTGTTAAACATTTATGCAAGAAAGCACAAAGTGATGGTAAAGACCCATGGAAGGCCATTTTACATTGGAGAAACACTCAGACTGAAGGCATGGATAGTAGCCCGGCACAAAGACTGATGTCAAGGAGATTACCAGTAGCAAATAGGCTGCTTGAACCCTCTGTCATGCAAGGTGTTCCAGAAGAGTTAAGGATTAAGAGACAAGTGTAAAAGGCATGATATGACACATCGGCCAGAGATTTGCCAGAATTGAATATCGGAGAACGAATCCGTATGAAACCATTACCTGGTGATCGAACAGGCCGTTGGAGAATAGGTACTTGTCTGCAAAAGGTTGCACCACGCTCCTATCTTGTGGATGTTGAAGGAACTCTCTATCGCCGCAATCAAGTGGATTTGAGAGTGGCAGAGCAGCCTGAATTTCAGTATCCCATTGATAGATCAGACTCACCCAGTATCACAAGGACATACTCACCCATTGACAGTGAGGCATGTACAGAGGGAATGTCTCATACCAACGGCAATGACAGTTCTGGGCAAACAAGTATACCCGACAGCTGTCAAGTGCAGAGCATGCCAGTATGTGATGAGAGGAGCCCAGTAACTTCAGAGAGGGCTAAAGGAATCCTTGCACAAGGGCCAGTCTTCACCTGTAGGGGTAGATGTTCAAAACCACCTATGAGACTTAACCTGTAGAATGTGTTATTGCTGTGTCTCTTTTGAATTTCACAATGTTCATTTATTAACACTAAAAGGGGGAGATGTTATGGAATTGTATTATAGTGATACCCTCAGTTAAGAGGGCTGCCTGTTTGTTTTGGGCCTTGTAGTGCACCGCTGTCAACCCCTGGCAATCAGCTCTAACCTCTTGTGGCACAGTTAGGAAAGGGGGGGGGGGGTGGTATAATAGTACTCTATCTCTACTGTTATATGGCACAACCCCTTTATAACACAGCACAGTAATTGACACTGACAACCAATATACTTAACTATAACTTCTTTACTATTAGTAAAAGTAAAAAGGGTAAGCAGTATTCAGTGTCTCATGCAGATCCCTGCAATATAAGTATACACATCAAAAGGGGTAACATTCAGCAATGAAATGACAGTTTAATAACCCCTGCTGTAGCTATCCTCCCTCGTGAGCAAAAATGGCACCCAGCAGTGTCCTATACTACCCAGTCAGGCCTGACTATTATTTGGGGTATAGTTTGTTGAAGAATCTTCGCTAGCAAACACGGTGGTGCACATAAAGAACAAACTGTAATCCAAAGGGGTAGCGATGATCACTAACTTGGTAAAGCTGGAGAGACTAGTAAACTCAGTTCAGCAGACAGTCTCTCCAGAATATAACTGTAATCACTGATGGGCCTAAGAAAGTTAATAGGCAACAAAGTTAGTCAGATGAAATTCTGAGCTGGCGCTCTCTCACCCGACTGGACCGACTCCTGTCCGGTACCTCCGCTACTGTGAGTCCCTTCACAGTGTCCGCGATGCCCGGGTCTTCGGTCCTCCAGGGGATGGTGGCACCTCAGGTGGAACGGAAGCTCCGCAGGCTCCTCGATGGAGCGGAAGGCTCTCTGGAACAAATGCAAGGCCCAGGCTTCAGGCCTTGTACGCACAGCAGGTCAGTGCAGGGATCCTCTTGCAGGGAGGGCGGCATCCAAAGAGAAAGAGAGAGGCTCCTCCTCTCCCCTTTAAAGTCCACCCCAGCAGTCCTTGCGCGGAGAAATGCACCCTGGGTGCCGCAAAGCGTGCTGGGAACTGTAGTTTGTGGGTAAAAAACGATACCCCGATACACACTCCCCCCACTTGAAATCTTTGGTCCCCAAAGACAGTATCAACAGTAAGAAGGCACAAGTTCAGTTAGGGCTGCAAAAGAGGTTGACAGGGGAAACTCCCACCAAAACTGGGTAGAGAGCTTGTCCTGCCCACAGGTCACTTCAATGGGGTTGACCTGCCTAACTGTGCCGGAAAGTGAGCTGGGGTTGCCCTCCACCAAATGCACAGTGGAGGGACCAGGTGTTGGTATTGTCCTTCTAGCAGTGGTTACTGTATCTTCAGAACTTTCCCCCATTTGGGCATAGGTCAACTTCCGAGGAGGACGAAGGGTTCTCTTGGCTCTCTGTTCTCTTGGGGTGACTGTTTCATCCACCACAGGCTCTTCTTCTGGAGTAGGTGCATTGGGTTCCAATACTTCCGAGGCATCTAGATCAGGTGCAGGAAGGTGCTGAGAGTACTCTTGATGATCAGCAGAAGGTGACCATGGGGCATCTTCCTACTCCTCAGACAGAGGGCTGGACAGAACAAACTCAGTGGCTTCCACATTCAAGGTACTATCCACGGTACCTTCAGAGGGTGGAAGATCTATAGATACAGGCTCAGGGGCCTGAGAGGGCCACAACCATCCAAGCTCTTCTTCTTCGCTTTGATCAGAGACATCCATTCCTCCAGACTGAGATACCTGAGACCGAGTGTTGGGTCTAGGTATATCCAAGCTTGCGGATGGTCCAGGGGAATCTTCTACAGGAGGTATCCAAACCGCTTCTGAAAGTGGAAGTAAATGGTTTCTGTGCCATGTCTTCAGCGGCCCTATCTTCCCTTCTGGCTTTAGCTGATACACCGGCAAGTCTGGTAACTTTTTACAGATCATATATGGTTTAGGTCTCCATCTGTCTGCTAATTTATGCTTCCCTGGAACTCCTAGTTTTCGCAACAGCACTCTGTCTCCTGGTTGCAATTCCTGAATTCGAACTTTGAGGTCAAAGTTCCTCTTGTTCCGGGCTACTCTTTGCTCTAATGTCACTTGGGCTTGTTCAAAAGCCAGCTTCAAACTCTTCATCAGTCTATCCACATATCCCTTATGTGAGGTGTCTGAAGTGTGATCCATAGATATGCCGAAGGCCAGATCCACAGGCAGTCTGGCCTCCTTGCCAAACATTAGGCGGTATGGAGAGTACCCTGTGGCATCACTGGTGGTACTGTTGTAAGCATGCACTATTGCTGCTATGTGCTTGCTCCAATGCTGCTTCTGCTCGCTGCTCAGAGTTCCCAACATATTTAACAGAGTCCTGTTGAATCTCTCCGGCTGAGCATCGCCCTGAGGGTGAGATAAGGGGTGGTACGGGTTTTCTTGATACCCAAAGAGTCCAGCAATTTTTTGATTAACCGACTCTCAAAGTCTCTCCCTTGGTCTGAGTGCAGGCGCTGTGGCAGCCCGTAATGCACAAGGTAGTTCTCCACTAAGATTTTGGCTACAGTGGAGGCCCTCTGGTCTTTGGCTGGAAAGGCCTGAGCATAACGGGTGAAATGGTCGGTTATCACCAGAACATTTCCTTGTCCACTTAAGTCAGGTTCTAAACAGAGAAAGTCAATGCACACCAAGTCCAAGGGTCCCTGACTCTGCAGATGGCCCATTGGGGCAGCTTGACGTGGCAATGTCTTCCTCTGGATACAGCGAGCACAGGAGTGACAGTACTCTTCCACTTCAGCCCGCATGCAAGGCCAATAGAACCTATTCCTCACAAGCTGAAATGTTCGTTCGGCCCCCAAGTGGCCATGATTATCATGTAAGGCAGCCAGAACAGTTCTTCTGTATTTCTCCGGCAGAAACAGCTGCCACTTCTCTTCTAGGTCATCAGAGGGGCCCCTTCGGTAGACCACCCCTTGATGCACCTGTAACTTGTCCCATTCTTTGTGGACCAATCGGGCCACCTTTGAGGGGTCCTTCAGAAGTCTGCCTGGATCCTGGTCTTCCAATGCCTTCAATGCTAATCTTCCCCAGGGATCTTCCAACTGGTCTCTCCTTAGGTCCTTTTTGGACAGCTTTGGCAGGTCATCCTCTCCAACCTGGGTCACATTGCAGTAACACTTGGGCACCCCCACCACCGAAACACCAATCTCTTCAGCCCTTGACCCACCACTAGCTTGAAGTTGGGCTCCTTGACATAAGGCCCGTACCCCATCCGGGGTTACCTGGGTCCAATCTTCTGGATGGTGGGTGGGTGCATGAGCTCTCCTGGACAATGCATCTGCATCACGGTTTCTGGCCCCAGGCCTATACTTCAGGCTGAAGTTGAATCCGGCCAGGGCTGCTAACCAACGGTGACCAGTGGCATTCAGCTTGGCCGTGGTGAAGAGATAGGTGAGTGGATTATTGTCAGTCTTTACTGTGAAGTCAGCTCCATACAAGTAATCTCTGAGTTTATCCACAACTGCCCACTTTAGGGCCAGAAACTCAAACTTGTGGGTGGGGTAGTTCTTTTCTGCTGGTGCCAGACTTCTACTAACGTAGACAACTGGGCGCAACAGTACTTCATATTCTTGGTACAGCACCCCTCCTAGACCATCATGGCTGGCATCTACATGCAGTTCATATGGCTTTTTTTGGATAAGCATAGGCCAGGACTGGTGCAGTGGTAAGACTCTTCTTCAACATTTGGAAGGCTTCTTCGCACTCCCCTGTCCACTGGTCTTCCACAGACTCTCCAGGCTTCCTGGGGCCAGTATTATCTTCCTCCCCTTCCGTCTTCAGTAGCTCATTCAGGGGTTTGGCAATTTTTGCAAACCCTTCCACAAATCTACGGTAGTAGGAGCAAAAGCCTAGGAAGGATCTGAGCTCAGTCACTGTAGTTGGTCTGGGCCAGGAGGTGACTGCATCCAGTTTATCAGGATCTGTAGACACTTCTTCTGCAGATATTATGTGTCCCAGATAGTGGACCGAGGACTGGTAGAACTGGCATTTTTCCCTGGAGAGTTTTAGTCACTCTTCACTGAGTCTCTTCAGGACTTTCTCCAATCTTTCTTCATGCTCCTCCAGAGTCTTCCCGAAGACAATGATGTTGTCTAGGTACACCAGGACTTCGATCAGATTCATGTCCTCAACGGTCTTCTCCATCAACCTCTGGAAAGTAGCAGGGGCTCCCAACAGGCCTTGAGGCATCCTATTGAATTCATAGAATCCCACTGGGGTGATGAAGGCCGTCTTTTCCCTATCTTCAGGGTGCATTGGGATTTGATAATACCCACTCTTCAGGTCCATGACACTGAACCACTTGGCCCCAGACAGACTCTGCAAAGCATCTTCTATCCTAGGGGTAGTGTACTGGTCGGGTATGGTCCTCCTATTGAGAGTCCTGTAGTCTATGCAGAGTCTTAGCGACCCGTTTTTCTTCCTTACCACCACAATGGGGGAGGCATATGGACTTCTGGACTCTCGAATGACCCCTGTCCTCTTGAGCTCTGCCAACTGCTCACGCAAATCTTCCAAGTCAGCCAGGGAAACTCGTCGGACCCTCTCCCGGAAGGGTTTGTCTTCCTGAAGATGGATTTTATGGGTGGCACTCTTCGCACACCCCACGTCAAACTCATCTTCCGAGAATATTCTTCTCCATCTGGTCAGCTGAGCCTTGGCTCTCTCCTTCCACTTCAGTGGCAAGGTGGTATCTTCAAGACAGAGTTCCTCCAGGGTGGCTTCTCCTCCCTCCGTCCTCTTCAATTCGGACAGGGTCACTGGGGTGGCAGGATTCACTTTGCCCAGCAGTTCCCGAGCTGGGATCTTCACAGGGGAATCTGTGATATTTCTGACCCTCACTGGAATCTTGCCCTGCGCTTTCTTTAATGCCCTCAACGGGACCAATTCAGGGATTACTTCCAATCCTTGGTGAGTGTTGAAGGGGTCTGGCTCCACGACCACAAAGAGGCCCGGCTGCTCCCAGGAGAGTTTTACCGTGGCCTGAAGACAGGTTACCCCACCAGGCTGCAGTATCTTCTCTCTTCTGGACAGTCTCCAGACTCTTCCCACCCCCTCTTCTGGGGCCTTTTGCTCCAGGATCAACTTCTGGTAGACCTATTGCAGCATGGGGTGAATCTTCTGTTTGGGCGAACTCCGTTCTTGCACTAACGGGGTCAGCAGTCTCTGGACCAAGTCAGTGTTGGTCCCTATCAACATGGACATCGTGTTGGCTCCTGGTGGGTGAGGGCAAACTACCGCCAGGGTGTCAAAAACTTTGGCCTTCCCGGTCACAGAGGGGTCAAAGGCCAGTCTGATTGAGACATATCCGTCGTAGGGAAAGCTACGAGTGCCAATCCCCCCTATCTTCAGGTCTTCCAGCTTCTGCAAAGGCACGTGACTCAAATGCTTCTGATAAAAGTCTCTGTTAAGAGAGTCACTTGGGCTTCTGTATCTAGGAGTGCCTTAGCGTAACCTCCCTCCACTTGGACGGAGATTAGAGGGGAAGGTCCAATTAATTTATCCGGGAACTTCTTAGGAGGTATTTTCTCCTTTGGACTCCTTGATTTTCCTAGTGGTAGTTTCTTCTTCTTCTTCCACTTTTCTCTGGACCTCAACCCTTTTTGGACCTGGTATGCATTGATCTTTTTTCGGTTGTCAAATTTCATCTCCCGACAGGCGGTATGGGGGGTTTTAGGAGGGGCATTGTTTCCCTTCTCTTTTTGCTCTGCTTGATTTTGGATCTTCTTGGAGCTTTCTGTAAGTAGCGGGCGCCCGGCTGACTCCTTCACCGGGGCCCTCTGAAGTTTTCCGCCTGCTGGTATTGAGTGCCTCGGTTCCTCCTTGGACTGGTGCACACTTTCCCAGTGTGGCCGGCTCCTCCACAATTGAAGCAGACAATTTCTTTCCTTATTTTTGGGGATGTTGGAATGGGAACATTTCGGTCCGGTTCCCTCTTGGTCTCTCCTTTCTCCTTAGCTCCTGAGTCCTTGGCCAATAAAGAGGTCAATAAATCCAGTACTTGGGCCATTTGAGACTTCAAGGTTTCTACTTCTGAGTCACGTTCGGTAGCTACTGCTGTTCTGACTCCCATCAAAACAGGTGGAGTGGTCTTCTCAACCCCCTCTTGATCCTTCAGCAAGGTCTCTTTGTCCCTTATGATCCACACGAGGTCTGGGTAACTCAGAGTCATGACTCCGTCAGAGGTCTTCAGATGAAGCCAAACTGGATCCGAACGCAAGGCTCCCCTCAGGATCTGCTTCATCCTGGTAGCGTCTATGACCTGTGGCTGCATTCCCTTTCTCAGTACAATTTGGTACAGCATTCTATTCAGTCTCCGGACATACTCAGACAACTTCTCCCTTGGCTGTTGGAAGGTATGTTCAAATTGATACACCAGCTCAGACACCTTCTCCAGCTGGCCAAATTCCTCCTGCAACACAGACAGATAAGCCATCGCAGTACACACAGTATTGCTGCACCTGAGATTCTTCACAGCCTCAGCAGCAGCACCCTTCAAGCTTTCACTGATGCGCTGCTTCTTCTGTGCTTCTGGAACTTCCCAACCTTCTACTGCCTGCATTGCCTGCTCAATCCAGGTGTCGAAGTCTTCCTCCCCGGGTGGCACAGGTTGTGTTCCTGAAAACACCCGGAGTTTCCGGTACCCGGCTTCCACATGCACCGTGCTGTTTTTCTGGCACTTAGCAACAAAGTCTCCCGGGGCAGTCAGCAGTTACGGCCCTATGGCGGCCAGGGGTGACTTTGGAGCTTTCGTCTCTTGACTGCCTCCCATTTTGTGGAAAAGTGACGGAGACAATGATGGGGAGGTTCGTGGAGACTCTTTCTTCACAGCCTCAGTATGCACTAAGCGATACATTTGGTCATCTGTGGCCTTTCCACTCTGCCCTCTGAACTTTGCTGGGACTCCTCTTGTCCACTCCACTAGTGTGTATGTCCCTGAGGTATCTGATTTTACATCCACCGCCCATGCTTTCCATTGTGGCGATATTGACATTATAAACTGCTTTGCCTCTTCCTTTTTCTGGATCCCTTCTGGGAGTTCAACAGCCACCACCCAGGCTGGATCCACAGCCTGCACTGCACACCATTGTGTCACTGCCTGCGGATCCATGCTGGTACTTCTGACCGGCTCGATTGCAGCGTGCAATATACAAGGATCCCGGAACAGAGCCCCCACGTAAAGCGATGCCCTCAGTTAAGAGGGCTGCCTGTTTGTTTTGGGCCTTGTAGTGCACTGCTGTCAACCCCTGGCAATCGGCTCTAACCTCTCGTGGCACAGTTAGGAGGGGGGGTGGTATAATAGTACTCTATCCCTACTGTTATATGGCACAACCCCTTTATAACACAGCACAGTAATTGACACTGACAACCAATATACTTAACTATAACTTCTTTACTATTAGTAAAAGTAAAAAGGGTAAGCAGTATACAGTGTCTCATGCAGATCCCTGCAATATAAGTATACACATCAAAAGGGGTAACATTCAGCAATGAAATGACAGTTTAATAACCCCTGCTGTAGCTATCCTCCTTTGTGAGCAAAAATGGCGCCCAGCAGTGTCCTATACTACCCAGTCAGGCCTGAATATTATTTGGGGTATAGTTTGTTGAAGAATCTTTGCTAGCAAACACGGTGGTGCACATAAAGAACAAACTGTAATCCAAAGGGGTAGCGATGATCACTAACTTGGTAAAGCTGGAGAGACTAGTAAACTCAGTTCAGCAGACAGTCTCTCCAGAATATAACTGGAATCACTGATGGGCCTAAGAAAGTTAATAGTCAACAAAGTTAGTCAGATAAAATTCTGAGCTGGCGCTCTCTCACCCGACCGGACCGACTCCTGTCCGGTACCTCCGCTACTGTGAGTCGCTTCACAGTGTCCGTGATGCCCGGATCTTCGGTCCTCCATGGGATGGTGGCACCTCAGGTGGAACGGAAGCTCCGCAGGCTCCTCGATGGAGCGGAAGGCTCTCTGGAACAAATGCAAGGCCCAGGCTTCAGGCCTTGCAAGCACAGCAGGTCAGTGCAGGGATCCTATTGCAGGGAGGGCGGTGTCCAAAGAGAAAGAGAGAGCCTCCTCCTCTCCCTTTTAAAGTCCCCCCCCAGCAGTCCTTGCGTGGGGAAATGTACCCTGGGTGCCGCAAAGCGTGCTGGGAACTGTAGTTTGTGGGTAGAAAACGATACCCCGCTACAGTATGTTTCTATAAATGCAACTCTATGGTGCATCTCTGTTGTACTTCTTCCTGTGTTGGGTTTCCTGTTCCTGATAGGTTTTATCAGTAAACATGGCTTATGTACAGTAATGGTTTGTGCTGTCTCTCTACATATATCACGACAAACAAATATGTTGGCAGCAGATACAGATATATTTACACACTATACACATGAACAAGGTTTGAAAACATTAACACTCACTAATAAGATTATTTAATATTAAGAAACTCTTTTCTTTGCCAATGTTTGCAGGAACTGCTGCCAAATATGATCTGTTCAGCGTATAAATAACCAGCAACACATAATCAGTGAAGAAAGACTCCACTATCAGGGTATATGTGAAAGACAGAAAATCTCCTAAGAATGTTTTAAATCAACAGTCCTACAGCAACTAACCTCTACTCCTATTTAAAGTTCATCTCTGGGGAAATATTATCCCCCACCCCGCTAAGCAATCCTGCGTGTTGGTTTCTTTACCTTGTGAAGCAAGATTTGCTCACCTAAGTCCACTGTGCCATTTCTGGGGAACCACTAATTCAGAGCTGCAAATGTCCCCAACAGTCCCCTCAAGCTGACATCACTCCTGTGTTGGATCCTGAGAGAACCTGGTTGCTGGACAGACAATAGGAAATGTCCACGTCATGCAGCAAGTGGCATTGACACCTAAAGAAGGACCCCATCTCCTGTAAACAGAAGAGGACAGAAGACTGGAGCATCACATGACCACAAATTAGGTGAAAAAACAAGGCATTTAGAAAGTTTTTTTCTTTTTGTAATTCCAGTGATCAATTAGAGGGAGTTAGAGCCCAAAGACCAGATGAAGGAGTAGAGAGGAGAGTTTAATCACTTTTTTTTTTACCAGAACCATTTTTTTCAGGTTTTGCACAAATTTTAAAGTGGAACTATAGTTGAAAAAAAAAGTTTACATTCTGCCACAGTGCCTGTGTACTGGGATTTTAGAACTCCTGCACATGCATCACCCTGCACCGGCCAAAGAAGATGGTAAGAAGACGTGAGAAGATGCAGGCACCAGTGGGGGACCTCACAGGTGTCAGACCTTTGGAACAGAGGTACAGTAAGTATTTTTGGCTTAAGTGCTGCTTTAAAATGCACATATTAAGCCTGAAAATTAGTTAATTCGTATTTATTTATTTCAGCTTGTTCAAGTAAGCTTTGACAAAAAAAAACTGGAAGCTGATTTGGTTTCCAAAACGAGCAGACTCCTGTTAGAAAGATGACATTTTGCCCCTGTACAAATCATTAGTAAGACTTCACGTGGAGTTCAGTTTTGGGCACCAGTTCACAAAAAGGATATTGGGGAACTAAATACAGTGCAGAGAAGGGTAACCAAACTGATAAGAGGGATGGAGGAGCTCAGCAGTGAGAATAGATTAGAGGAACTGAATTTATTCTCTCTTGAGAAGAGGAGATTAAGGGAGGATATTATCAACATCTGTAAATACATAAGGGGTCCATATAGTGAACTAAAAACAAAAAAAAAAGCGTGGGGGTTCCCCCAAATTCAATTACCAGGCCCTTCAGGTCTGGTATGGTCTGGTATGGATATTAACAGGAACCCTGCCGCAAATAAAAAAAAAAATGCGTGCGGTTCCCCCAAATATCCATACCAGGCCCTTCAGGTCTGGTATGGATTTTAAGGGGAACTCCACCCCAAATTTAAAAAAAAATGGCGTGGAGTTCCCCCAAAAACCCGGACCAGACCATTTATCCGAGCACGCAACCTATCAGGCCGCAGGAAAAGAGGGGGGGACGAGAGAGCGCCCCCCCCTCCTGAACCGTACCAGGCCACATGCCCTCAACATGGGGAGGATGTCCCTATGTTGATGGGGACAAGGGCCTCATCCCCACAACCCTTGCCCGGTGGTTGTGCGGGTCTGCGGGCAGGGGGCTTATTGGAGTCTGGAAGACCCCTTTAACAAAGGGGTCCCCCAGATCCCAGCCCCCCCTTATGTGAATTGGTAAGGGGTACATTGTACCCCTACCATTTCACAAAGAAAGTGTAAAAAAAATGTAAAGAAACACACACCGACACCTTGGAAAAGTCCTTTATTAAAAACAAAAAACAAAAAAACATTCCTGCGATGAAATCCAGTGTCCCGCGGCGATCCGATGTCCAGCGCTATCTGTCATTGGCTGAGCCTGAGCGGACCTGATGGGGAACTTCCTCTGCAGTGTATTAAATGAATACACCCGCCCCTTCTAAAGTTCCCCATCAGGTCCGCTCAGCAAATGACGTAGGTGTAAGGCTGAGGACCTGATGCGGAACGTGAGAAAGGAAGGGTCTATTCATTTATTATACTGGAGGAAGTTCCCCATCAGGTCCGCCCCCTCGTATGTCAGACCCCGCCTACATCATTGGAGGAGCGGACCTGATGGGGAACTTCCTCCAGTATAATACATGAATAGACCCGCCCCTTCACACGTTCCGCATCAGGTTCTCAGCTTTACACCTACGTCATTGGCTGAGCGGACCTGATGGGGAACTTTAGAAGGGGCGGGTGTATTCATTTAATACACTGCAGAGGAAGTTCCCCATCAGGTCCGCTTTTTCATTTTTAATAAAGGACTTTCCCAAGGTGTCGGTGTGTTTCTTTAAAAAAAATTTACAGGAGCGGACCTGATGGGGAACGTGAGAAGGGGCGGGTCTATTATTTTTTTTACACTGAAGAGGAAGTTCCTCATTAGGTCCGCCTACGTCATTGGCTGAGCGGATCTGGTGGGGAACTTCCTCCGCAGTGTAGGTCCGCTCAGCCAATGACGTTTCGAGTGGAGACTGCAGCGCTGGACGTCGGATCGCCGCGGGACACTGGATTACATCGCTGGAATGTTTTTTTATTTTTTATTTAATTTAATAAAGGACTTTTCCAAAGTGTCTGTGTGTTTTTTTTACATTTTTTTTACACTTTCTTCGTGAAATGGTAGGGGTACAATGTACCCCTTACCAATTCACATGGGGGGGGCCGGGATCTGGGGGTCCCCTTTGTTAATAGGGTCTTCCAGATTCCGATAAGCCTCCTGCCCGCAGACCCCCACAACAAGGGTTGTGGGGATTAGGCCCTTGTCCCCATCAACATGTTGAGGGCATGTGGCCTGGTACGGTTCAGGAAGGGGGGGCGCTCTCTCGTCCCCCCCTCTTTTCCTGCGGCCTGCCAGGTTGCGTGCTCGGATAAAGGGTCTGGTATGGATTTTTGGGGGAACTCCATGCCATTTTTTTTTAAATTTGGGGTGGAGTTCCCCTAAAAACCATACCAGACCTGAAGGCTCTAGTATTGGTATTTGGGGGGAACCCCACGTCATTTTTTTTATTTGATGCAGGGTTCCCCTTAATATCCATACCAGACCTGAAGCGCCTGGTAATTGAATTTGGGGGGACCCCCACGCATTTATTTTTTTTATCAATAACTTTTCTCTGTATTGCCGGGAGCTGACAATTCATTATAATGGTTTTAAATGGCTTTTTTTGCTTCAGAAATGACATTTTGTGCAGGGGCAGTTCTAAGCAAGGGAAACAAGCGCTGCTTTACAGGCATACTATACCCCCCCCCCCCAGGTACGAAATTTAAAGGAATATTTCACTTTTTATTGTTTCACTTTATGCATTATTAAAATCACTGCTCCTGAAAAAACTACAGTTTTTAAAACTTTTTTTTGCATTGATACATGTCCCCTGGGGCAGGACTCGGCTCCCCAAACCCTTTTTAGGACAATAACTTGCATATTAGCCTTTATAATTAGCACTTTAGATTTCGAACGTTCGAGTCCATTGTATTCAATAGGGTTCTAAAGTTCACGCAAACTTTAGGTCTGTTCGCAGGTTCTAGTGCGAACCGAACAGGGGGGTGTTCGGCTCATCCCTATTGGCTAGATGATGTGTTTGTAACTAGAATGAAATGCAAACTTGAATCAGTGTAAAGAAGAGGACACTCAGCAGCTGTTTACACATCTGTACTCAGGAGCACTATAGTGTGGGCCACCAGAACAACCTTTTTAGGGTGTTCCACACAGGTGCTCCTGTGGAATATTGGGGTGTCTACATGTGTTAAACTTGTCCCAAAAAGATGAGTAGTCAAGATTTTGTCTTCAGCTTGGAACTCTGCCCAAACAGACACTTCCAAGCAATGTATCGTGTTCCTATTTTTGCCCTCAAATATCTGTGTGCTAAATATACCTTTTGTTTCATTCTCATAGGGGAGAGAAGACTGGGAGGACAACACTCCAGGGAGCACACACCTCATAAAGAACCCCAACCTGAGGATGTGGAGGAAGGAGAAGTGGATGATGTGGTGGAACTTGTGATCACAACAGGTCAGTGTCTGTCACCACAGCTTCAGGTAAGAGATGTAGGCCTGCAGATTTTTTATACTTTTTTTTTATTTTTTATTAGGGGATGAACATGTTGTTGAAGAAAGTCCTTGTTTCTCAAGTGATAGTGCACAAAGAATCATCCAGCAAGTTATGGAGTGTAGTAGTGAACTGGACATCATGAAGAAAAGGTTGAATGTTATGGAGCAAACATTTAAGGACATCATTGATGTTTTGGGGCGAATTGAATAAAACCCCCTCATTTTATTTTTTCCATTTTTAAAACATTATTTTTGCACTTTTTCAAACAAGCCAAAATTTTAAGATGCACACAGTGGGTCAACATGTGCTATCTGCCATCACGGGATATCCATGTACGTGTTTTGTGGGTGCAACCCCTTCCTCGAAACTCAAGAAGTTGAAAGTAAGAAGGGGTTGCACCCCCAAAACATTTCCATTGATTCCCCATGGTGGCAGATAGCGCATGTTGACAATATTGATCAGGAGGGAAATAACCATTTTTCAAACCCTAATAATTGTGTGCATCTTCAAATTTTGGCTTGTTCAGGGGTGACAACACCCCATCTTATTAAGGGCAGATAGACATTTTTCTAAAACTAGAATGTCTGATATTGCCTAGAGGTTTACAATGTTGTATTTTGTGGTATGTTAATGAGAGTTTTGTATTTTCTTAAAAAAAAATAAAAAAATAAAACATGCCTGTTTATGGAAAAAAAAAAAAAAATTGGGAAAAAAATGTATACCCCTAAAAATTTTATAAAGACCATGTGTGAATGTGCACACAGTAAAAAAATTTGAACAACAACAAAGTGTGGCTTATTTTTATCAAATCCGCTATAACCTTTATGGTGTTTAGTTTTGGTGTTACCAGTGAAATGGTTGTTATTTCCTAAGGAAAATACACTTGGCACTACAAGTACACTTGTAAAAACTAGGAGACAGCTAAAAGAAACACAAGCAATACATCTAAAATGAAATTTAAGCAGATTTGTTTATTTTTTTTTAGTTTTAA
The DNA here is from genome assembly GCA_029206835.1 of Rana muscosa. Taxonomy (NCBI): domain Eukaryota; kingdom Metazoa; phylum Chordata; class Amphibia; order Anura; family Ranidae; genus Rana; species Rana muscosa. The sequence goes on from CM055119.1 coordinate 49,452,215, forward strand.
AGTGGTTGTAAACCCACTTTTCGTTTTTTTTTTTTTCCCCACCTGCAAGAGAAAGGCATAATGAGCTAGTATGACTAGCATATTAGCTCATTGTGTACCACTTACCTTAGATCGGGGCCCCCGAAGCAGTCCGCGTCCCTCCATCTAGACCAGGGATATGCAATTAGCGGACCTCCAGATGTTGCAGAACTGCAAGTCCCATGAGGCATAGCAAGACTTTTACAGCCACAAGCATGACACCCAGAGGCAGAGGCATGATGGGACTTGTAGTTTTGCAACAGCTGGAGGTCCGCTAATTGCATATCACTGATCTAGACGCATCCATCGCTGCGGCGATAGCCAGAATGTTAGTTCCGGGTATCGCCGCACCAGCCAATCACAGCGCCGCTCCGGAGCTGTGATTGGCCGGAGCGGCGAAGACGTGACTCTGCGCATGCACGCATGACCCGTCGAATTCGGCTACGTCGTCGAATACTGCGACCTAGCCGAATTTGTGAATGGGATTAACCCCATGCGCATGCACGTGACGTCACCATCGCCGCATTTAAATGCAAATATCTCCTTAACGGTGTAGGTTAAGGAGATATTTCATGCACCTACAGGTAAGCCTTAATCTAGGCTTACCTGTAGGTGTTTGTTTAGAAAGTGGGTTTACAACCACTTTAAAAAGGATTAGAGATGGCCTGGCATAAGAATGGCCCCCCTACCAGTTTAATATTCCACATACTGCTGCCGAACTGCACGGGCACTTTGGGGGGGCAAGCCAGGACGGCCATGTTCTAGGTCTGGCAGGGCATTCTCCGCTGTGGAAAGTCTGGCCTCTGGCCCAATTGTGGCAATATAATTTGGCGAACGTCTACGTAAGTAATTGTGCAGAATGCAGCAGCAAAATACTAGGTAGTTTATTTTATACCCCGCCATGTGTATGGAAGTTATAAATAGGCGGAACCGGCTGGCCATTATCCCGAAGGCATTCGCCACAACTCTTCGGGCCCTGGCCAGCCGGTAGTTAAATACCCTCCTCTCCGGGGTGAGGGTCCTCTGGGGAAATGGCCTCATTAGATGCGGTCCCAGTCCAAAGGCTTCATCAGCCAGAAACACAAAGGGGAGACCTTCCACATTCCCTGCATCTGGTGGCAATGCAAGGTCATCAGTCTGGAGATGAAGAGCAAACACTGTCTGGCTGAAGGCTCCCCCATCCGACATCCGGCCATTCTTCCCTACATCCACATAGAGGAATTCATACTGTGCTGACACCACCGCCATCAGCACGATGCTATGAAATCCCTTATAATTGTAGTAATAAGAACCCGAACGGGGTGGTGGCACAATGCGGATGTGCTTCCCGTCGATTGCCCCTCCGCAGTTGGGTAAGTGCCACCGCTTGGCAAACTCAGATGCCACAGTCTGCCATTCCTGTGGCGTGGAAGGAAGCTGTGGAGTCAAACAAGATACAAAAATATTAGCACTTTTGCACATAACATTGCAAGCAGATTATACAAAAACATTCTTGGCCAACATCATTATAACATTTAATTTAAGGAGTATTTAAAAACAAAAATAGAAGGCCCATTTATCATATTCCTCACCCCCTCTAATGGCCCATTGAAAACATTTTAGGGGGGGGGCTAGATGAGTTTGGGACCCAAAAAAAAATAAACACTCAGAATTTAATGTGAAAATATACTTTATAACACATTTTAGGGGGGGAGGGTAAAGCACTACAATGGAACTGACAAAATACATTGTTAACAGACTAGGCTAGGTGTGTTTGGGCCCAGAATAGCATGCTGGAGAGGTTAGTGAAGGGAAATATGCATGTAGGCCAAAAAAGGGGCATTTAAAAATTACAGTATGCATGGGGACAAAGGGGAGATTGACATCATATTAGAATCATAGTAATTAGGGCATGATAAAAAAAATACAATACATTAGCATACATTAAATACATAGAATGTGATGTTAAAGAAAAAAAACTTACCCTCATATAGTCCTCCTGCAGGACTTGGATGATGGCAGAACAGGTGTCTGGGATAATGAGTCCCAGAGCCTGGAGGGAGACGCCTGTCGTGAACTTCAGGTCCTGCAAGCTTCTCCCAGTCGCCAGATATCGCAATGTGGCGATGAGCCTCTGCTCAGCAGTGATGGCTTCCCGCATAATGGTGTCTTGCCTGGTGATATAGGGGGACACCAAAGCCAACAGATGCTGAAAAACGGGGTCAGACATCCGGAGAAAATTTCTGTAGTCATCTGGATTATTCTCCTGTATCTCCCGCAACAAATGAATTTGAGAGAATTGGTCCCGCTGGAGCAACCAATTCTTGGTCCATGAACTCCTCCTTACCCTGTTCATGGACTTGTCTTGTTCCAAGACAAGAACACCAACACCAAGTGCCAGCACAGCACGAACTCTATGACAAGAACATACCCGCAACATGGCTAGAAAACAGTCGTCTGATCAGATTGAACTAAGCAGAACGCACTGAAGAACAGCAAGGCCTATGAAGAACGGCCTTAAAAATCAGAAACGAGTGGACAAGAATGCACTGAAAAACAGATACGACCTGACAACGCGCCCTGAAAGACAAGATACGAACCCACAAGCACAAACTGAACCGCAGAAAACGAGCTGAAAGCACGAAGACTGAAAAGCGCGAATCGTCTCTCACCAAACTTTTACTAATACACAGTAACACGAGATTAGCAAAAGCAGCCCAAGGGGTGGAGCCATTGGAATCAAACTTCCCCTTTATACTGCCGCCGTACGTGTTGTACGTCCCCGCACTTTAGACCGACAAGATTTTGGATTGACAGTGTGTATGCAAGGAAAGCTTGACAAGAATCCCGTCAAGCTTGACAAGAATCTCGTCGAGAAAACCAAAGTGTTTTTTACAACGGGATTCTCGGTCGTGTGTACTAAGCTTTAGAAAAAACATCAACCAGAAACTGCCTAAGAGCCGGGGATGGGTGGTGACCCAATCAGAACTCTAATCTGGGCTTATTAACCCGGGTAAGTCAGGATGAACTGGACGCCTTGATAGGACAGGCGGATTTGGGGTGAGCCCTGAAACAATTTGCACAAATATGGAGGAGTCTGCACTGGTTGTAATTGCAGACCATGTAATTAAAATTGTTGCATAGCTGAGCTTTGCCTAACAAATGAATGGGTCTGCTCAGTTTATCAAACTGCCCAAAAGGCCCAGAGGAAGAACCACTAGACCCTGGCCTATTAGAACCTGAAGCCACAAGATGATCCAGGTTAGGACACCAGTTGGCGGTGTGGGCAGATGACTGACAGTTGGCACATGTTGGAGACTTTTACCAAACAGTTCCGTGTCGATTTTGCTCCAACATGTGACCAACTGAAACTGTGCCCAAGTAGCAGCCACTTTAGCCAAAAAAGACCGATGGTAATCATAGAAGGAGGAACCGCCATACTTGTGGGCCAGATCTACCACCTTGTGGAGATAAAGGTCCAGCTCCTCCCGCCTGCCGGGACTGACTTCACAAATAACATCCCTATAAATACCAAAAGAAAGGACAAATTCAGCAATACTTAGCTTGCGGTTAAGCCTGGAATCACAGGTTTTGAGGACCACTGAGACTTTTCCGCAAGCATAAGCCTTGTTCTCAACAACGTCCGGTGACGCTATGAGCAGGGATGCCAGATTGACGTCTTTCCCCTCCAAAATGTCCTTTTTCAGATTGGCCGGAATTAAATGGGCAGGAGAAACAGATGGTAACACGGTTAACGGAGAAGAGGCAGCCAGAGGTAATGGCACACTGGTGTTACCTATGGAGGATCTGGATGGTCCAGGGCCTGAGGAAGCTGCTCGAACTACCACACTGGTTGGACGGGCCTCCATCACATCCATTCTGTCTTGCAACAGCTGAACAGAAGTGGAGAGCGTGTTTAACACTGTGTGGATCTGCATCAGCACAGTAAGCAGAGACACATGTTCTGCACTGGTGGATGGCTACGACTGAGACGGGTTTGAAAAGAGGAGTCTGAACAACTCTGCTTTCCTGGCCGTGGCTGGGAATGGAATGCCCTTACGATGGAGCTCAGCAATAAGTTTAGGAATAGTCCAGTTCCTCAGGGATGGTGTGCTTCCATGCTCCGAGCCCCTTACTGGAGTAGAAGGGATGAAGGCATATTCGTCACTCTCCGACTCGTGCGACATGTTCCAATCTGAGAAAAAAACAACTGATAAAATCAGCTCAACCACCAACCCGAACAACCCGAACAACCCTACCCTCACTATACGACGATGGTAAGTGGTGCTGAACAGAAGTAAAACAGCGCATGAGATTCTAATGACCGTGACCCCCTGCATGAGTGTGGAGCAAGCCCGAGCAACCTGCCGCGATGAGACAGGCAATTAAAAATTAACACTCAGGGCTTGGTACCTACAGACCGTGGTAGGCAACAAAATAGGAATGTACGTGACGTGCAACGTATGACGTATGATGTACAGGCGAGAAGATTGTAAATTACAATTATTAACAACGAAACCTCAGCCCGCACGAATCTGTGAACGTGACAGTCCCTGGAATGTAATACTACTAGCTATGACCCCTGAACGAAAGACACACAGAACGCACCTTGCCGTTCCTGAACGTGAACTGTAGAATCCACCTGCAACAACACCATGACGTACGCACTGAATAAGCGCTGGGAAAAAACAATGAGCCGACAATTGCAACCTAACAAAAACGTGCTGCCCAAATGAAAAACAACCTGACCAGAGTGAACGTGCTCTGTTGTGGGAGAAAGGTAAACCTGCAGTGAAACCAAGCGTGAGCCCCTTGTAACCCTTTCCTATTTAGGATGGCTAACCAAGCCGTGCGTACCCTGTCCTGGCCGTGACATGTGACCTGGCACTGAAATGTGCTTAAAATACAGCCAAATGAGTGCTAACAACCGTGGCCTCTAGGCTGTGGAACTATAAGTTTCAGCAGCCCGCCAGGGTAGCCAGCAAGATTCCTGACCTGAAGCCCCTGATGCAGGTGAGACTGGCAACTAACCCCGCACCACCCCATGTTCTGGCTCAGTGGTACACCCTGCCCGTGGGTGACAGGTAGCAAAGAAAACCTTGAGACCATGTTGCAGCAGACCCTGAAGGAATACCGGTCCCATTACACCAAGCCCGTGCTCCCCTGGATGGTAATCCTCTGCTCGTCTCCTCTCCCTTCTCCAGCCACCCGGCCCCGAACCTACCTTTAACCAGACCGCTGCAATCTTAAACCACACACGTAGTGACCCCCGACCACCGCACTGCTGAAGAGAGAGCAGGAGATGAGAGGAGCGTCCTCCCTAGAGTAAAGTCCGCCGACCGATACCCGGGAAAGCAGCCACCTACAAACCCCCAGTCACGTTAGAGCAGCTTGTCCACGCTGATCAGCCAGAGACGCCGTACACCCAGAACCGGAAATGATGCGTCGACTGCTCTCCTGAACCTGGAAACGCTAGCCGACGAGGGCATAGGGGAGGAGGGGAGATTATAAGGCCCTGACTCCTCCTACAAATACAGGCTAGCCAATGGCCAGCCTTCCAACATATATAATACATATACTGTATATAAATACATACACACACACATGTATATTGTATACATGTGTATGCCCGCCCAAGCGTATGACATTCTTTACTTGCTACACCGCTATGGGCTCTAGCCTGAGATCTTTTGTAGACCTAGCAATGCCCCTGGTGGTGGCACTTCATGGTTTTTTGCACCAAGGCCCTGAAGATTCTAGTTACGCCTCTATGTTTAGTGTGGTCAGTTTTTAATTGAAAAGCCGAGAGACTGGCAGGAACACCAGGGATTTCACACAAAGGAAGCCATACAAAGCGAACAGGATTCTGTTTCACACAAGTACATTGTACAGAAGGCACATAATAGGAATATGAAATGTTGGGCTAACAAACACTTTAACATAATTCATCCTGTCTGTGCTGTAATTACAGTTTTCCATTATCAGTTGTAAAGTATATTTGAACAATATCTATCATAACAAATGTAATTTTTTTTAAAACCGCCCTTCTTCAAATTGATCAAAATTTGTCCGGTTCACCAGGAACCAGCGGAATTTCGATCCATCCATGGCTTTTCTCGTTCAAGAGGAGTTGACCTAGTGATCAACTCCTTTCAAATGAGACTGCTGAAAAATTTGTGTTTGATCAGTGCATGCAGCCAATTGGATGCAGCACTGATCGTGTATTCTGACAATGGAGGAGTCCTGCTGTCAGAATACAATAACACAGCGGAGAGGATTACTTCATCCACCTTGAATGTGTAGATGGGGGAATTTCCCTGCATCATCTGAGTCCTTGATCTGATCTAATGGAGTGGGACTTCTGGGTATGAGGAAGCATGTGACCTCACCAGTGTGACAGTGCTCAAGACTGAGTGACCAATCGCTTGGCCAGAACGCTGTCATTTGGATGAGGGGACTTCAGGCCATCCACCAAGGTAGGTTGCAACATCAGAGCATACCCAGGGTGGACTGCAGAAGGGAACAGACAATAAATTGTAAATACTAGGTAGGCAATAATTAAACTACATGCAGTGGCGTCACTAGGGTTGGTGTCACCCGGTGCGGTAATACATGGTGTCACCCCTTACCCCCCGACACTAAGCAGGCTAGTGCATCGGTACAGGGGGGATGGATGGAGTGGGGATGGGATCGGGGGATGGATGGAGTAGGGATAGGATCAGGGGGGATGGATGGAGTGGGGATAGTATCAGGGGGGATGTATAGAGCGGGGATAGGATCAGGGAGGATGGGTGAAGTGGGTATGGGATCAGGGGGGATGGATCTAGCTGGGATGGGATTGGGGGGATGGAGTGAGCCGGTATGGGATCGGGGAGATGGATAGAGACGAAATGGGATCGGGGGGATGGATAGAGACGGGATCAGGATCAGGGGGTATGAATATAGCCGGGATGCGATGGAGCGAGGATAGGATCAGGGGGGATGGATGGAGTGGTTATGGGATCGGCGGGGATGGATGGAGCCAGTATGGGATCAGGGGGGGATGGATGGAGCCGGTATGGGATCAGGGGGGATGGATGAAGCTGGAATGGGATTGGGGGAATGGATGGAGACGGGATGGGATCGGGGGGATAGATGAGCGGGTATGGGATCAGGGGGGTGGATGGAGCTGGTATGGGATCAGGGAGGAGGGATGGAGCCAGGATGGGATTGTGGGGATGGATGGAGCCGTGATGGGATCAGGGGGATGGATGGAGCCGTGATGGGATCAGGGGGATGGATGAGCGGGTATGGGATCGGGGGTGGGTGGAGCTGGATGGAGCCAGGATGGGATCTTTGATTTGGGGGGGGGGGTTAAAGGATATGTGCTAGGGGGTGCTTTGGGAGGGGAGAGCATCTGCGCTGGGGGGAGGGGGTCAAACTTCAAATCTGCCCCCCTCCTACTTCTAGTACAAGTTCTCTCTAACCCAAAACAAAGAGCACCCCCTAGCACCTATTCTCTAACCCCCCTAAAATCACTCCTGGCAGCATAATTGTTACCTGCAAATGTCTGCCCCCCAACCCTCCAACCACTATGTCCCCCTCCTCTGCAATACAGTACTCCTGTAGCATACCTCCGGAAAGGTGCTGACTGTAGCGTGGATGGTATCCCTCCTCATCCTTGGCTCTTCCTCCCGGCCTGCGTACACATCCGAGCTGAGGAGGAAGCAGCAGTGAGTGCAGCCGGCGGGGACAGAGATCTGATTATGGCCGCGCAGTGTGGAGGTGTGTGTGGGGACGGTCGGACCCCAGGCACTCAGTCTATCTCTGCCTCACTCCCTCCTCCCCCACTCTCCCCACACATCGCATTTAGCAGAGGAGATCCTGGAAAGGAAGGAGGGAGCTGCGGCGCCCCTCTCAATGCCACGCCGGTGCCAGTCTGAGCTGGGTGTCACCCTCTGGCGGGTGTCACCCGGGTGCGGGCCGCACCCCCCGCACCCCCATAGCAACGCCAGTGACTACATGCATCCTAAAATTGACATGTGCTAAGTAATAAAGATTTCACCCACTGTGATAATTACTATTGTGCAATATCAAAAACAACAAAAAAGTTGCACAAAAAATTCCACAAAGATGCTGTGAAAAAAAACTTTTCCGTTAATACCAGTGTTCTATCAGTGATAACTTAGTGCATATACATTAAAAAATTTAAATAATGTGATAATTAGGGATGGGAGAATGGTTCGGCCCGAGCATAAGTTCAGCGAACAACGAACAATATGCAGAGTCCGGGGCAAATTCGAAAGCCGCGGAACCCCATTAAAGTCTATGGGACATTAGCATGAAAAAACAAAAGTGCTAATTTTAAAGTCTTATATGCAAGTTATTGCCATAAAAAAATATTCCTTTATATTTCATGCCTGGGAGGTGTCTATAGTATGCCTGTAAAATGGCGCATTTTTCCAGTGTTTAGAACATTACCACAGCAAAATTACATTTCTAAAAGGAAAAAAAGTCATTTAAAACTGATCGCGGCTGGAATGAATTGTCGGGTCGCGGCAATATACATAAAACTCATTGAAAAAAACAGCATGGGCTCCTACCCCAGTCCATTACCAGGCCCCAAACTAAAACTGTAAAAAATAATTGCGTGGGGGTCCCCCCAAATTCCATACCAGGCCCTTCAGGTCTGGTATGAATATTAAGGGGAACCCTGCGCCAATTTAAAAGTCCAGCGATGTAAATTCACGCCGCCCGACGTACCGAAAAAGAGAAAAAAAAAGCCGCAACAGTTCCGCCTCCATGGGAGGCTTCCGCCGAGTGATGCTTCTTCTTGCTTTGACAGCTGATATATAGCTGAGGGCGGGGCCATCCGGTGACGTAAGCGGGTGACCCCGCTCTCCTCAGATGACATGGGGGTTACCCCGTGGCATCAGAGGGGGCGGGGTCACACTTTTACATCACCGGGTGGCCCAGCCCTCAGCTATATAACAGCTGTCACCGGCGGGAGAAGCGTCACTGGCGGGAGCCTCCCATGGAGGCAAAACTGTTGCAGCTTCTTTTTTTTTCAGTTGTCGGGCGACGTGGATTTACATCGCTGGACATTTTTTTTTTTTTAATACAGGACTTGTCCCAAGCTGTCTCTTGTCTTTTTTACCATTTTTACACTTTTTTTTGTGAAATGGTACAATGTACCCGTTACCAATTCACATGGGGGGGCCAGGATATGGGGGTCCTCTTGTAAAAGGGGGCTTCCAGATTCAAATAAGCCCCCCGCCCGCAGACCCCCACAACCACCGGGCAAGGGTTGTGGGGATGAGGCCCTTGTCCCCATCAACATGGGGACAAGGTGCTTTGGTGTCAGACCCGAAAGCACCCTCCCAATGTTGAGGGCATGTGGCCTGGTACGGTTCAGGAGGGGGGGGCGCTCTCTCGTCCGCCCCTCTTTTCCTGCGGCCTGCCAGGTTGCGTGCTCGGATAAGGGTCTGGTATGGATTTTTGGGGGGACCCCTACGCCATTATTTTTTACATTTTGATGCAGGGTTCCTCTTACTCTTCATACCAGACCTGAAGGTCCTGGTATGGATTTTGGGGGGACCCCCACGCAATTTTTTTTTAATTTTGGTTCGGGGTTACCCTTAATATTCATACCAGACCCAAAGGACCCATGCTGTTTTTTTCAATGAGTTTTATCTATATTGCCGAGATCTGACAATTCATTACAGCCACAATCAGTTTTAAATGACTTTTTTTCCTTTAGAAATGTCATTTTGCTGCGGGACTGTTCTAAACACGGGAAACATGTGCCACATTCCAGGCATACTATAGACACCCCCCAGTCACGATATTTAAAGGAATATTTCATTTTTATTGTTTCACTTTAAGCATTATTAAAATCACTGCTCCCAAAAAAAATTATGTTTTTAAAACTTTTTTTGCATTGATTCATGTCACCTGGGGCAGGACCCGGGTCCCCAAACACTTTTTATGACAATAACTTGCATATAAGCCTTTAAAATTAGCACTTTTGGTTTTTCATGTTAGTGTCCTATAGACTTTAACGGGGTTCACGTGTTCGAACAAATTTTTTGCCTGTTCGCAAGTTCTGGTGCAAACCAAACCAGGGGGTATTCGGCTCATCCTTAGTGATAATCACTATTGTGCAAAACAAAAAACGCACCAAAAAAATCGCAAAATGTAATTATTCCAATCCACCACGCCAGTAAATAAACCTACCTGGTTTACTTTGCATGTTTGTGGGCCTGTAAATTCTTTGTTTGCAACAGAAATGTCAGAACCCAGGGTGTCAGAGGTGTTGGAGGACTTGCAAGGTCAAGGCAACCAGTGGGGTACAGAATCTTTGAGCGGCCCTCATAGGGGTAGCGCTACGTTATGATGAATTGGTCAGCTGACGCAATGTTGGATCATCAAGCAATTGAGTATCTTTCTTCCTGGCCTGTTAGGTAAAAGAGTTACTCTGTTTTATGTTCAAGGATAAGTGAAAGGGTATAATATTGGTTGTAAATAGACCTTTGTGCTTCTATGTTATGTGATATTCACTTTCACATCAGGAAGGCAATGCAGTATGTATTCAAAGTATTTCAAATGTGTCAGTATGATGTAATCACAAGATGATTATACAAAGGGAAATGTGCACTGTTATTTTAAAGATGTCATTTAAGAAATTTACACACATTTCAGGACCATGTGAGCTATTTTCAGTACCCCACATCACTAATATAGCTTTTGTGTGCAGAAAGATAATTAATGCTGTTTCTTATTCCATAACGCACATATCCATCACACAGCTTACATCAGACAAGTCTAAGAGCGTAACATGTGTGTTATGTAAATGGCGAGGGTCTGTCTCCTAAAATCACCCATTTCCATACAATTACTTGTTTAACTTTGCCAAGCCTATAGCCGGGAGCAGTTTAAAGGCTCCTATCTCCCTTTTTCCTGCTGTCAGTGTACCCCTGAGACAAGGAGCTCAACCAGCTCGGAGGCATCTTTTCAAATCTGACAGATGCAATTAGCAAGTCAATCTAGGGGGTGGGGGGCTTTTGTCAGTCGAAATTTTGCACATACACAGTTCATTGTAAGTCAGTTCACACGGTAAGTGTATGTTAATTGTGGCAACATAAACACCTCTCAGTGTAAAAGGATGGAGGGAAGTGTTATTAAAAAGTGGCAATGGAAACATATCTGAAAAATCATTTATAATTGCTAATGGTGAGATAATTAGGGTATATTTTAACAATACAGCTCCAAATATAGCTAAATTTAGCTCCTGATATCTCAGTGTAGCTTCTCACCACCAAGCATATTTTCATTTTTTGGCTCCAAAGAAAGACTGAACTTGGTTCTTAATAAGCTCCCTCCTGCTTTCACCCCTTCATCCTAACCCATTTCCAGCACCTACCATCTATAACTTACATTGGAAACATCTATAGGACACCATGCAGGTTTGTACTAGGAACTACAATAAAAAGGCATTTGTTGCAAATATTTTCATGCTTGAGATTTTTAATGTTTAAGATTGGCTTAGGATCTCTTTAACCAGTGAAGGATCTTCCCATTTCCTCACAGGGGAGCACTTTTATCACAGTTGCTCCATTTATAATAGAAGTTCTCAGTGGGTTAGGTTGCTATTTACAATTGCAGATGTAGATTCCCGGTCTTCCATCATCTTCTATTGGAAATGTGAGTTTAAGTGTACTTGATAAACAAATGGGTTGGAATCTTACTCTAACTCTCTGTCTGCTTCAAACACTAAAATGCATAACAGATTTGAAAAAAAAAAAGGAAAAGTTTACTGGATGTGGTTTACTGGACAAAGATCCTCCTAAATTACAATGTTTAAATTTTGGGACACTGTAGCCAATAATTCTCAGCATCACAAGAGCAAGGGTGGCTGATGTCATCGAAGGGGCATACAGTATGCACAAGCTTTGTCCCTGAGGATTTGCAGTGGAGATTTAAAACACTGCTCACTCCTGTGATGCTGGGTGTGATTCTTGAATGGCTGCAGTGTCCAAAAACTTGGCTAGGACATGTCAACACTAACTGGAAGTTTTTTGCCCAGGCTTCTGGAGCTCAGAGATGGCCTACAGGTATGCACTTACATTAAACAACATTTACGAAAATGCACAATGTAGTTTAACCCACTGGTGCTACTTGTGTGCATACAGTAAGCTACTGTATTGTCTTAAACATGTCTGCAGCGCCAGCCCCGTGAGGGCCCTGGAAGATGACTGACCCTAGATGTTGCCTTTTATGTCAGACTGCTCCCTTCAAATCCTGATGTCACGGGCTCAACAAACTTTGTTGCACAATTAGAAAACAAGTTACAAGAAATGCAATACTTTGAGTGGAGTTCCTCTTAAAGTTTGCAAATGTTGCGCACAGAGTCCTTTAAGTGGAGGAAAAGAGAAGAGTGGAGGAGTCCTGGTGATGTAGATTTTCAGTGTCTTTAGCTAGGTCAACAAGGTGTGTAATGGCAACCAGCACACAGAAAAAAAGCATGTGTAAAGTGTTTCCTTTTTGAGGCTTTAATGTAAAGGGATGGGATAAAGATGTCTGCATGCAGTGTCTTTGTAGGCTGTGCACAGGGTGGGCTTCTGCCCGATCACCTATTCTGATGCTACCAAGGCTCAAGGGAATAGGATGTCCAGAAACAGGCTCTTCGGGACAACTAGTAAAGCGTGCCTGGCCTTGCACTTAGTGATGTTGGGAGTCTGCTGTAACTGTACCGGTGACGGTGAGAGTGACCCCCGAAAGTCACTCGGCCAACAGAAAGCTGGCATTGGTACTCACTCGCTGGAGACTCTCCACGCCGTCTCGGTAGCAGCGCCTGCTCACATCCCCTGGAGCATTCTTCACCCTCTCCCAGCCAGCTGTCACTTGTAGTCTGCAGTAGTCTGGCTCCAATGGAAATCCTGGCTCCTTGGACCACATATCCCATGATCCCTTGCTCTCAGCTGTGGTCTCTGCTTGCTCTGCATTCAGCAGATGATGACACAGTGTCTAGAGGCAAACAGGCTCACTGCAGCTGGTGTTGCAGAATGTCCCACGATGACACAGGCAAAATTAGCCAGCACCTGGCTACATCTGTCAGGAGGTTTAGAAATATAAAGGTGTGGACAAAACAATTTAAGGAAAGTTTCTTTCCAATAGCTATCAGGGCCCGAAATGGTAATTTTGAATAATATTATCAAACTGTAGGTTACTTGACTTTGTTCCTGTGGTAAGGGCTCCTTTTAGGCTTTTATATGGGGTGTGTAATTGTTTACTTGTGTGTATGTTGAGGTTGTTATATGTTTACATATGTGTGGAGCTTTTATAGAATTTCACTGTGATTTGCGTTGCAATGACAATAAAGTATTTATCTTATCTTATCTCATACATGTGCAAAAATTTTCTGTGTGTATGTCGAACTAATAAAATAATTTTTTAGCAAAATAATTTTATTACAATAACATCATTGGTGTATAATCTTCAAAAATTACATCTAAGTGCAGGAGAATCAGGTTCTTCTGCTGCTGATCCCACTAGTGTGATCCCAGAATTCTATCTGTTTTTCCCACAGCCAGGCCACACTATTTGCTCATTCTTTCAAAATGTATTGTATTGTATGTTACACCTGAACACCGACATATTTGCACAATAAAAATAGAACACTACACTACATTAGCCATTGCACCTCCCAGCTAGACCTGACCATTACTTCACATTATTACAATTTTGAAAACTCTATTTTATATGTGTGTTTTTTTCAGCTATTGATATGCTTCTCACTTTACTTTCCTGAAATAAAAGCTCCCTGAAGAGTATCTATGTTTTTCCTGTGAACTCCCGGTGGAGTTTCCCTAACAGAAGAGTTGATCTTTTGGTGTCAATGTGCTACTCAGAAACAGCGGATACATAAACAAACTTTGACGACAGACAAAAAACAAATGGCAAAGCTGGATCTTTTTACAAATAAATCTTAATCATAAAATGAGGTACTGTTTGAACTAGTTAAAATATGACTCCATTTACAGAAACTGTCTTTGTTTCTGGTGATTTGCAGGGCAGGTAGGCAATGACTGTCAGTGTATTAAAGAAAACCTGTAATGAGGAAACATGATGCTGCTATTGCTTGCCTTTCCTTTGGAAAATACAAATTTATTGGCTAACATGGTAAAAGTGTCAGTATTATCTAATTTATTAACTTTGCCCTAATATGCAGATAAGCAAATTTTACTTTACTGTGATTTTCCTGATATGCATGTGGGTGGATGCCGCATGGTGCATGCAGCAGTGAAGACACAGAGTCCAGTTGCAATAAACAGAACTTGTACTGAGAAGAAAAGTCAATGATACAAACAGCCCAGTGGGAAGGCACTCAACTGAGAACACTCACAGTATGTCTGGCCAGAGTAGAATTGAGCAGTTCTTGAGCGTGCCTCGCCAGTCTGCATTCCAAGAAGGAAGGAATATCCTTAGCCTGTCAGGAACCACTCCCTTTCTGCAAGCCCCTTTTCCTGACAGATGGGAGACCTGTCCCTAACCTGTCCACTCGCAAAAATGCATGCCAAACCAGGAGCCAGGGTCTTAAAATAGACTCTGCTAGACCTAATATGGCTGCCACATGGGTGACCAGCATCCAATCGGGTTGCTGCCCCAGTGACCCAGGAACCATAGGGGAACCATGTTCCTCTTGGCTTCTTCTCCCTCTGTGATGCTGCTATAGAGACTGCACCTGCCTACACTCCCCCCTCTTTGATAGATGCTGTCCTTGGCACTGTAAACAGTAAGAGCAACAGGAAAATTATATATGGCATGGATAAAGCAAATCATTCAAATAACACAGTCATAGTATTTTGCAGGAAGCTGCTCGCAGTTGTACCGCAAAGGGTGACGATTTACATCAGTCATCAGTAGAGTCATGATGAAAGAATTCATCTTCTGGTTGTGACTATAGGGCCACAGGTGACTGGGGGTTGCTTGCAATCTCCGTATCCTCTTCACCTTGTCCCAAGACGATGTCTTCAGAAACTCAGGGCCTCTTGCATAGGTGGAAGATCAACAGGGTCGAGCCTCTCTCGGTCACCAGTGGGCTTGTTGGGCCTCAACATATTATGGCGCAGCTGCCTCTTCCTGGGGGCGGGCTCCTCTGAGATCACATCATATACAGGAGAAAGGGTTTCCACTCCACATGATAAGGGGTGCGCTCCCAATTGGGCTCCAGCTTACTGCCCATGGTGCTTTATCATCACCCGGTCCCAGTGTTTAACATGATCCTTGCAAGTCTTGGATAAGAAGATTATATCATCCAGGAAGACTAGCACAGTCTCAAAGTTAAAATCTCCCAGGCATCCCTCTATCCTCACAATTGGAAGGTGCTGGGGGCGTTACTCAAGCCGAAGTGCATGCGGTTAAATTCAAACAGTCCCAAGGGTATAATAAAGGCTTATTTTTCAAGGTCTTGGTCCCTGACAATTTGCCATTTGTTTTTGGTTGTTGACTTGGCTCGTTCCCGACTCCGATTCTTGGATTACCCCTTGGATTTTTTCTTATCTTGTTGCCGACCCTGCCTGCTTCTGATGCTGCTTTCTGGTTGACCCCTGTGTACTTCCGCCTTGATCCACTTACTTGGATTGTCCTTTCTCCCCCTGGGTTCCTGTCTTCAGCCTCTACTAAACCGTGAGTTGTTTGCTGGGGGTTTCTGGTTAGGCAGTTTGCACCATCTATTGCGGTCCCTTTACTCCTGGCTGCAGAATCTCAACCGTCCCTCCACCTGATAACGGGATAACAAGACTACCGGTCAGGAAAGTTGAGGGACAGTTGTAATCTCCTGGCAGACCTGACACACATTGCTTCCACCCCTGGTTGGGCCTCGGAGATGCAGTGGCGAGACATCAGATAGAGGTCTGCTATGGTGGCATGGCAGGGTTGGTGTTGTCCCCAGATTGATGAACTGCACAAGATCCTTTGCTTTGTGAATTTTGGATAAGATACAGGCCACCAGCCATATCCCTGGGCGCCGCAGAGTCCATGACAGTGACTCCCTGCAACTTATTGTGGGTCCTGACAGGGAGCAACCAGACCACTTTTTGGAGGGCTCCAGAAGTAACTTTTATTTAAGAGGAGTGCGGACTACCTCCACCTGTTCAGGCTGTTTCCTTGCTGCCCTCCATTGAGCCTTGTAGACTGGATCACTTTGAGCCACACTGCCCTGTGCACGCTGGCCCAAATGTTTAAACTTGGCCAGCCAGCGGGCTAAGTCTAAGTCTTTCAGTGCATTCATGTCCAGTACAACAGGTACTGCCAAATTTACTGGGCTACGGATCACCATTGCCCCCACCCACTCCAACACCTGGTCCTCGACTTGGATTATCTCTCAGGTGATACCTTCAATCAGGATAGATAAGTTATTGACCGCTTTGAGAGACAGCCAGGAGACGTCCAGCTGTTACCATGTTCTGAATCGCTGGGTGTAGAATCCTACTCCATGACAGAGACCTCTGAACTGGTGTCAGTCAGGAATGGGACCTCCTGATCATTGACAAGACAAACACCTCTGGGCATGGCATGACCATGGACCTGGGTTTGTTGGGACTTTTAGTGGTCTATCCCAGGGGTCGTCCCTCCGCCCCAGGAGCGACTAGTTAACAGCGGCATACGTGATTTTTTTAATTCAGGCCACTCACAGATATTGGATATATGCTAATAGCGGCCACACAACCAGCACTTCCGGTCCTCCTCAAGGTCCCTCCGTAATGGGTTCTTGTCCTTGTAAGGTTGGGGTGAGTCCCATTTAAAGGAAGATATCTTCTGCTTCAAGCAGGCCACATCTTGACCCAATTCCCTCAGTGCCATCTGTAGAGCTGACAGTGATGAAGGGACTAGTGACCTAGAAACCACAGAGGAAGTATGAAACTTACTCTACCAATGCGATGCTGCTGCGGTTGAGTGCCACCTGCAGTGTAGAAAAGAGATTGCACTTGCATACATGCATGCTTGTATTACAGGTAACTGTCTCAAAATACTGCAGCCGAAAACCAGGCAACTAGCATTTTCAGAATCAGATTAACATTGGCAGCTTCTGTATTTCTTGTGGCACAGGTTCCTTTTTAATTGTACTGTGTAATAAAGCAAAACATCTGAGTGATTAGGCTCTGGTGGAAGCAGGCTTTGCCAAGCTGATATGGCTTATTCTACTCGAAGATCAGTTACTCAGTGATGGGTGTAAATTTACTGCCCCAGAACAAGGATGTGGCACGTGAGCAGTGAATACCTGCTGCCCTGAGAGCCTTGTCTCACAGAAGTATTGCAATGTATTACCCCGCCAATCACTTTTGATTTAAAAAATCCAATTTCTTCATAAATTTAAGCCAAAATATATTCTGCTACATGTCTTTGGTAAAATAAAAACCCCAATAACTGTATATTAATTGGTTTGTGTGAAAGTTATAGCGTCTACAAATGATGGCATAAACACTGGAATTATTTTTTAATATTATACTAGTAATGGCGGTGGTCAGCAACTAATGCACACGACCGTTTTTAATGACGAGAAAAATGCAATTTTTTTAAATGGTCATTAAAAATTATCGTGTGTGGGCTTTAGAGCATTTTTCACGACGTGAAAAATGGCCATGAAAAAATTGGAACATGCTCTAATTTTTCTTGTCGTTTTTCACCTCGTCATGAAAAACGTCCGTGTGTAGGCTTTAACGACGTGAAAAAAATGCACATGCTCAGAATCAAGTATGAGACGGGAGCGCTCGTTCTGGTAAAACTAGCGTTCGTAATGGAGATAGCACATTTGTCACGCTGTAACGGACTGAAAAGCATGAGGCTGAAAAGCGCGAATCGTCTCTCAACAAACTTTACTAACATGAAGGGTGGCGCCATCCGAATGGAACTTCCCCTTTATAGTGCCGTCGTACGTGTTGTACGTCACCGCGCTTTACTCAAGCATTTTTTTCAACGATAGTGTGTAGGCAAGGCAGGCTTAAGAATCACGTCGAGAAAAATGAAGTTTTATTCAATGACATTAAAAACGGTCGTGTGTACGCGGCATTATAGTGGGACTGTGACAGTGCAGCGAGCAACCTGACACTAAGTGATGATGGGGGGGCTGACTAACTGACACTGACATCACCAGTGACACTAATACAGTAACCAGTGCTAATAATATACACCGTCACTATACTAATGACACTGGCTGGGAAGGGGTTAACATTTAGAGGCAATTGAGGTGTTAACTGTGTGCCTAACAAATGTTTACTGTCTGTGCTATGTGCTGTTTTTACTAAGAAATGCTACTTTGCAGGGAGAAAAAAAATGGCGTATCGCTGCTATCTGTAGAGAGCCCTGTGTTGGCCAGGACCTGCTGATCAACTCGTTCTGTTGCAAATGACAGCACAGCTAGGGCAGGAAGCACAGTAGTGCACCCCCCAACCCAGAAATACAAAATCATGTACATGTATGTGATCCAGTGCTGCAGGGCACCCTGCTGAAGTATAAGTATGGTAGGCCGTCCTGAAGCGGTTAACATGGAATTTAAACAGTGGCCGCTGGTGCTTTTTTGGGGGGCGGCAAACAAACCCCTCCAGTGTCCCCCCACACTCAGCCCTCCAGTGTCCCCCCGCACTCAGCCCTCCAGTGTCCCCCCGCACTCAGCCCTCCAGTGTCCCCCCGCACTCAGCCCTCCAGTGTCCCCCCGCACTCAGCCCTCCAGTGTCCCCCCGCACTCAGCCCTCTAGTGTCTCCCCCGCACTCAGCCCTCTAGTGTCTCCCCCGCACTCAGCCCTCCAGTGTCCCCCCGCACTCAGCCCTCCAGTGTCCCCCCCGCACTCAGCCCTCCAGTGTCCCCCCCTCACTCAGCCCTCCAGTGTCCCCCCTGCACTCAGCCCTCCAGTGTCCCCCCCGCACTCAGCCCTCCAGTGTCCCCCCCGCACTCAGCCCTCCAGTGTCCCCCCTGCACTCAGCCCTCCAGTGTCCTTCCCGCACTCAGCCCTCCAGTGTCCCCCCCGCACTCAGCCCTCAATGGTCCCCCCCGCACCCTGCCCCTCAGCGGCTTCCTCAGCTTCTCCTCCCGAAAGATAATAGCAAATATTGATTCGCTACTGTCACAAGTGGATGGGTTCGGGGTGCAGTGCTCTGTGTCCCGAGCCCAACCTTTTTCAAGCCAATTAGAACCTCAGGCTCTAATCATGTGGCTTGAAATAAATGGCTAATTTACTTATGAAGAATTTATGTAGATAGTGTCACATGCAGTAACTCATAGCAAACAATATTTAGTTTACTGTAATCAGTCCAGTAAAAGGGGGCATCGGTTATTGTACAGTGCAATGGTTATGGCACTTTGCTTTGCCTTATTAAATAAGTCAAATACAGGCAACAGATGACTAGGAATATACAGTATCTCACAAAAGTGAATACACCCCTCACATTTTTGTAAATATTTTATTATATCTTTTCATTTGACAACACTGAAGAAATTACACTTTGAGTGCACAGCTTGTATAAAAGTGTAAATTTGCTGTCCCCTCAAAATAACTCAACACACAGCCATTAATGTCTATACTGCCGGCAACAAAAGTGAGTACACTCTAAGTGAAAATGTCCAAATTGGGTCCAATTAGCCATTTTCCCTCCCCAGTGTCATGTGAGTTGTTAGTGTTACAAGGTCTCAGGTGTGAATGGGGAACAGGTGTGTTAAATTTGGCGTTATCGCTCTCACTCTCTCATACTGGTCACTGGAAGTTCAACATGGCACCTCATGGCAAAGAACTTTCTAAGGATCGATAAAAAAGAATTGTTGCTCTACATAAAGATGGTCTAGGCTATAAGAAGATTTCCAAGACCCTGAAACTGAGCTGCAGCACGGTGGACAAGACCATACAGCGGTTTAACAGGACAGGTTCCACTCAGAACAGGCCTCACCATAGTCGACCACAGAAGTTGAGTGCACGTGCTCAGCGTCATATCCAGAGGCTGTCTTTGGGAAATAGACGTATGAGTGCTGCCAGCATTGCTGCAGAGGTTGAAGGGGTGGAGAGTCAGCCTGTCAGTGCTCAGACCATACATTGCACACTGCATCAAATTGGTCTGCATGGCTGTCGTCCCAGAAGGAAACCTTTTCTAAAGATGATGCACAAGAGAGCCTGGCAAACAGTTTGCTGAAGACAAGCAGACTAAGGACATGGATTACTGGAACCATGTCCTGTGGTCTGATGAGACCAAGATAAATGTATTTGGTTCAAATGGTGTCAAGCGTGAGTGGCGGCAACCAGGTGAGGAGTACAAAGACAAGTGTCTACAGTCAAGCATGGTGGTGGGAGTGTCATGCTCTGGGGCTGCATGAGTGATGCCGGAACTAGGGAGCTACAGTTCATTGAGGGAACCATGAATGCCAATATGTACTGTGACATACTGAAGCAGAGCATGATGCCCTCCCCTCGGAGATTGGGCCACAAGGCAGTATTTCAACATAACAACCCCAAACACACCTCCAAGATGACCACTGCCTTGCTAAAGAATAAAAAAGGCAAAAATATTGCGCCAACCTCGCAAAAAACGTATATGTTAGCAGCCAACATAACAATCTGACAGAAAAAGTAAAAATTATATGAATATATAAATGTAGGCGCTATGTGAAATTCAAAAGTGAATTCAAATGTGTGTTGGGACTCAATGGAGAACCGAATGGCCTAATGAAGACCAAATGATAAACGTTGTAACAAACACGTGTGACGTGTATACTTAAAATAAATTCAAACAGTGGTACGGTGATATGTCACCGTGATCTAAGAGAACTACTGATACCCCTAGAAATAGATCAAAATAAAAGATGTAGTGACTCTTTACAGTGAACACTTATAAACAATCATAAGGAATCTATAACACCTATTGGTGCCTAAATCATATACAAAACTGTAAATCACCTATAAGGAACAGAACTATGTGACATATGAAATATCCACAAAGTTCAGTGCAAACAAAATTTTAAATGTCTCTGAGTACAGGTAGGAAAACAATATCCAAAAGTGGTCGTCCGTGGATATGCAAGTCCTGTTTCAAATGGTTCCTTGAAATAGATGGTTTGTATGCCAATATGATGTAACACCCGGGAGTGCCTTCACCATTGGGTCAGGGACAATAAGTAAGAAATAAATACTCTTACCAAGTGTTGTAGATCCAGCTCACCATATAGCGGTGGATCTATCAGGCTTATGTCCACGTCAGGGACCAGCAAATAGAAACCAAAGTTGTCCTCTCCTGTTGGTGGCGTCTTTCAATGTTTCCAAATGTGACTCGCTCCAGGTGTGGGTAATCAGCATATAGACCCGAAGCCCTCCATATGGATGGTGTCACCAAAAAAACAGGAAAGAGCACTTCCACATAGTGTAAATCCAAAAATGGGAATTTATTTAAAAGCAACCATAAAATTCCAGTAAAAAACAGCAGCAAACAAGCAGTTCAATCTCAAAATAGAAGGCAATCCACTCAAAAATTACAAACAAACCCAAGGATGAACTTCAGAAGTGGTAAGCTTCAAATATCAAGAATGCGTGAGATGGGCAATAAGGACTGGCATGTAAAACCCGACGCGTTTCGTCTGATAAGACATCAACTGGGGTACCTTGCTAAAGAAGCTGAGGGGAAAGGTGATGGACTGGCCAAGCATGTCTCCAGATCTAAACCCTATTGAGCATCTGTGAGGCATCCTCAAACAGAAGGTGGAGGAGCACAAGTTCTCTTACATCCACAAGCTCCCATGATGTCGTCATGTGGAAGAGGACTCCAGTGGCAACCTGTGAAGCTCTGGTGAACTCCATGCCCAAGAGGGTTAAGGCAGTGCTGGATAATAATGACGGCCACACAACATATTGACACTTTGGGCCCAATTTGGACATTTTCACTTAGGGGTGTACTTACTTTTGTTGCCAGCGGTTTCGATATTAATAGCTGTGTGTTGTCACATGAAAAGATCTAATAAAAAAAAGTGAGGGGTGTACTCACTTTTGTGAGATACTGTAAATTTTTAGGCTCCATGCACAGTGGGCTTAAAAAAAAAAAAACAGTTCCCCTGGCATAAACAAAAAAGCTCTATATGAGGCACGCTTAGGAGTGTTTAGAGCTTTTTCTGCCAGAAAACTCCAGTCGATAATGCAAATCCTAAGGGGTTTATTTTCTGCCTCTAAACGCTGAGCTTAAAATATGCCTCTAAATGTTATAATGTGCATGGACACATAGGATAACATTGAACTACAGGCAGAACACAAATCGCCTCTAGAAGCAGTGTTTTTTTTAACCGCTTAAGGACCAGCCGCTGCAGTTGTACAGAGAGTCCTGGAGCAATGACAAAGAGAGAAATGAGCGGAGGGACGGCATGACAGGTGGGACAGGCAGTAGCCTAGCAGGGGCTGTGGTTCCCTTTAAGAAAAGGGGGGTGGCCGTGGGGGAAAAAGGGGAGGGGGAGCGCAGTCAGTTAGGGAGGAAGTGACGTTTTCTCACTTCCTCCATTTCACTCACGAGGTAGAAAGCTTCACAGCCGGTGCCATGGCTGATGTGGCTGAACTAATAGCGCAATTGCGGGCCGCGGTGGCCGCGCAGGGGGCAGATTGGCTGCAGGAGCAGGTTGCTGCAGTGGTGGATGAGCGGGCGGCGGCGCCCGCCGGGGGGGGGGTCGCTCCGGGGCGCGCTAGGCGGTCCAGGCCGCCTGAGCGGTACAGTCCGGAGGCATCCCCGAGTGGTTCAACTTCCGTCCGGAGACCCGTTGGGGGCCCTCCGGCCGCATCCCCTGGCCGCACGCAGCCTGTGTCGGCGGGGGGGGCCGGGAGGAATCCGCGCCGTGGACGGAGTTCGGCGGTGGGGGAGACGAGTGGCCCTCTTGCCTCTCCCCCTCCCGCGCGTCGGAGATGTGGGGACATCGCGGTCGAGGCTGCGGGGGATGCCCAGAACAGCCGTGCGGCCCAGCGTGGAGGATCCAGTTCGCGGGCCAGTGGCCGGGAGGCGGTGGCGGTCAGGGGTCCGGCGGTGCCAGCAGGACGAGCGGTGAGGGGTTTGGCGCCTAGAGTGACGGATGGAAGTCGAGCGGATGACACCCGGGCCAGGGGGCGGACCCGCAGTCCGTCGGTGGAGGTTGTGAGTGGGTCAGGTGTGCCGGGATCGAGAGGACGTGAGGCCCAGCCGCGACAACCCTTGCCACGTGGGTCGCGTCCACAGGGTGTGCAGCCAGCGCTTGTGTCGGCGGGATCGGATGACAACAGGTCTGAAGGGGAGCTGTCCGGGTCAGACGGTGGCGAGGACTCTGGACAACTGGCTTTGATGGAGAACAGTTCGGCAGCTGGTGGACCCAGTCTCAGGCAGCCCGGTAAGTCCCACTCTTCGGTGGTCCTTTGTTCCTTATTACAAGATTTATTGGGTCAAGGGGGTGTTGGGGGGGGCTTAGGCGCGACACCTGGGTCGCGTTCTTCCCCACCGGGGAAAAAAGCGGCAGGGGAGACGCAGGACTTGTGGTCTGGGTTGGAGGATTTGGTCAGGCGTTTTAAGCCGGGCGGGGGTGACATGGGGTCGCCCGCGGCGGCTTGGGGGAAAACAGGGGGTTCATCGCAGGGGGGCGGGGCTTTCGGATGCAACCGGGGCCCTAGGCGTGCAAGCGGTAGAGGTGTCAGAGGAGGTGTAGGCCCCATTGGAAGGGGGGGCGGCCACAGCAGGGGGGCAAGTGGCTACGGGAGAGAAAAACAAGGAGGTGATCAGGCTGGCGGACGCCGCCAATAATGAGATGTACATTTGTTTTGAGGCACCGTTAGGAACTCACCTCAAGCCGGAGGTCAGAGAAAAGCTGTGGAAAGGTGAGTACGTGGAGATCTTCACGTTGCTCCCCTTGGACAAATTCAACCTGGATAGGGTGAAGCCGGAGGAGAGCAAGAAGGAGGACGAAGAAAAGAGGCGTTATCGTCTTATACCCCGTACTTTCACCAATTGGTTGCAAGCGTTTGCGATCATGGCTTGTGTGATAGGGCAGAAGGCCCCGGAACATTGTTCTGGTCTGTTCATTTATTTGGAGGCGGTTAGCGAAGCGTACAGGACGTATGGTGGCGTAGCCTGGTTGAGGTATGACGAACAGTTCCGGCAGAGGATGGCCATGAGACCAGAACTGCGATGGGATCACAAGGACATCAACTTGTGGATGCGACTGATGACAGCGTCGCGGGCATCCAATCAGTTTTTTCAGGGGGGGGTCGGAGGTGCTGCGGCCTCAGGACAACCGACCGAGAAAAGGTGGGGCTACTGCTGGCAGTTCGACGAGGGCACCTGCAAGTACGGAGCAAGCTGTCGCGTTTAAGCATGTGTGTTCAGGATGTGGGGGCAGTCATGCCTTGTCCAAATGCTTTAAGCGAGGCAGGGGTCGCCCCGGGGATTCTGGGGGAAAAGGGAACAACGCCAATACGGGTGGAAAGGATGCTCCCCTTTCTCAATAGGTATCTTGACAGGTGCGCAGCCAAGTTGTTGGAGGAGGGTTTCGCCGGTGGTTTCAGAATTCCTTGCGCGCCGTTTGCAGTCCCCCCGGCAGCCAAGAACCTCCGGTCTGCATTGCTACATCCTTTGGTGGTTTCAGAGGGCTGGAGAAGGAGGTGCAGTTTGGGCGGATGGCCGGACCGTTCACAGATGCGCCCATACCTGATTTAGTGGTGTCTCCCTTGGGGGTTGTCCCCAAGAGGGAACCTCAAAAATTTCGCTTGATTCATCACCTGTCCTTTCCCAGGGGTGGGTCGGTGAACGATGCTCTTGCGCCGAAGGACTGCACGGTATCGTACACCTCCTTCGATGCGGCTGTGACATGGGTGCGTAGGTGTGGACGGGGAGCGCTGTTGGCAAAAGCCGATGTTCAATCTGCTTTTCGGTTGCTACCAGTACACCTGGACAGCTTTCGTTTCTTGGGCTGCATGTGGGAAGGGGCTTACTACGTGGACCGTTGTTTGCCCATGGGTTGCTCCATCTCTTGCGCGCTCTTTGAGACTTTTAGTTTGTTCCTAGAATGGGTGGTCCGGGACGTGTCGGGGATCAGTTCGATCATCCACTATCTGGATGACTTTCTGTGGGTGGGCCCGCCGGGGTCTACCGTTTGCAAGGTCCTGCTGGGGACGCTGCAATACGTGGCCGACCGTTTTGGGGTCCCTTTGGCCCCTGAGAAGACAGAGGGCTCCACGTCGTCCTTAGTTTTTCTGGGCATAGAGCTGGATTCAGAGAAGATGGAATGCCGACTGCCGGAGGATAAGCTGGAAGCATTGAAGGAGGAGGTGCGAGGTGTTATCGGCCGTCGTAAGATTCAGTTGCGACAGATGCAGTCACTATTGGGTAAGTTGTGTTTCGCTTGCAGGATAATGCCCATGGGCAGGGTATTTAGCCGCAGGTTGTCGGCTGCGACAGCCGGGGTGTGGGTTCCTACTCATTTTGTAAGCCTAACCAGAGAGCTTTGTGAGGATTTGGAAGTGTGGCACGGATTCCTGGAATCCTTCAACGGGCGGGCGTTGTGGATGAATGGGCCCGTTAGCAATTTCGATCTGGACTTGTTTACAGATGCGGCTGGCTCCACGGGGTATGGGGCGTTCTGTCAGGGAAAATGGAGTGCGGCTCCATGGCCAAAGGAGTGGGAGGAAGCGGGGTTCTTGAAGAACCTGGTACTATTGGAACTTTTCCCAATTGTGGTGGCGTTTGAGTTATGGGGGGATTCATTCCGGAATAGCAAGGTGCGCCTGAACTGTGATAACATGGGAGTGGTTCAGGTAGTGAATAAAGTGTCGGCCACATCACAGCCAGTGGTGCGTTTGCTGAGGCATTTGGTTTTGCACTGCTTGCAGTTCAATGTATTTGTGTACGCAGTACATCTTCCTGGGGTGGATAACACCCTGGCTGACGCGTTGTCTCGTTTTCAGTGGGACAGGTTCCGGGAGTTGGCGCCAGCAGCGGAGCAACGCGGGGTTAACTGTCCCGACTGGATGTGGGACATTGCCTTGACAGCGCAGCGCAGTGGATAAAACGGTCGGTGGTGAACCCAAACTAGTGTGGATTTTTTGGGTCACTCGTACGTGTTCTGGGGGGGGCAAGACGGGCCGATGTTCGGCCCAATGGAAGGCAGTTAGGAATTCCCTTACAAGAAGCCCGGGTCCGTTAGATCGGGGTGCCGGGTATGACGTGGAGTGGGGTTATGCCGGAGATACAGAGGTTCGCAGGTCGGGAAAGGGCACCGGATGTATTGGTGCTGCATGCGGGAGGTAACGACATGGGGGCCAGATCAATGCACCAACTGATACGGGACATTAAATATGATTTTTAAGGTTGTGCACTACATTCCCGGGTATTGGGGTTATTTGGTCGGACATGGTAGGCAGGACAGCCTGGCGGTGGGCATGGTCGGTGGAAAAAGTTAATAAGGCCCGGATAAAAGTCAATAAGGAAGTGGGGAGAATTTTTGTGAGGAATGGTGGCCTGGTGGTGCGCCACCGTGAGTTGGACGTCGATACGTGGAGGTACCTAAGGGGAGATGGGGTCCACCTGAATGCAGTGGGCATTGACCTGTGGAACTGGGTTTGCAGGAGGGAATTCAGCAGGCCCTGAGGGTGTGGGGTTGCTCGCAAGAGTAAGGCGTTACCCCTTGCGAGCTGTGGCGGGGTTTGGTTCCTGGAAGAGGAGGTAAAAGGGGAAGTCTGGAGAAAAAGGTGGTACCCATAGGTGGTATGGGGTTATTGAGTACCTTCTGGTCAACAAGGGTTAACCAGGAAGGGGGGTAAATGGTAGGGCACTGCGGCCAGGTGTACTGTCTCCGAGTCAGTGTCTTGCGACTGGAGGCCTAAGGGATATGTTAGTCCCAGTGCCCAAGTTGGAGTTGGTGGTC
Source organism: Rana muscosa (assembly GCA_029206835.1). Taxonomy (NCBI): domain Eukaryota; kingdom Metazoa; phylum Chordata; class Amphibia; order Anura; family Ranidae; genus Rana; species Rana muscosa. The sequence goes on from CM055119.1 coordinate 49,479,087, forward strand.
TATAAGACCACCAGGGGTATTTTAAGTGTTAAGAAAAATGTTATTTAAACGGTTATTTAAGTGCTTATTTATTTCATATAAAAGTTGTTAAAATAAATAGGCCGGAAGGCCAATTTTACTCCACAACCTTGTCAGTCGTTATTTATTAGAATTGTACAAGGGGGTGGGTAAGTTGGATAGAGGGTAAGTCAAAGCGAAGGATCGGTCCTTAACATGTCAAGAGAGTCCTGGAGCAATGACAAAGAGAGAAATGAGCGGAGGGACGGCATGACAGGTGGGACAGGCAGTAGCCTAGCAGGGGCTGTGGTTCCCTTTAAGAAAAGGGGGGTGGCCGTGGGGGAAAAAGGGGAGGGGGAGCGCAGTCAGTTAGGGAGGAAGTGACGTTTTCTCACTTCCTCCATTTCACTCACGAGGTAGAAAGCTTCCCACCCACCCTCCCTGTGTGAGGGGTAAGACAAGGGCGAGGGTTATGGGCGGTGTTTAGTTGGAAGTGGCGGGGTTTGGTTCCTGGAAGAGGAGGTAAAAGGGGAAGTCTGGAGAAAAAGGTGGTACCCATAGGTGGCATGGGGTTATTGAGTACCTTCTGGTCAACAAGGGTTAACCAGGAAGGGGGGTAAATGGTAGGGCACTGCGGCCAGGTGTACCGCCTCCGAGTCGGTGTCTTGCGACTGGAGGCCTAAGGGATATGTTAGTCCCAGTGCCCAAGTTGGGAGTGGGTGGTCTATAAGATCACCAGGGGTATTTTAAGTGTTAAAAACAAAATGTTATTTAAACGATTATTTAAGTGGTTATTTATTTCATATAAAAGTTGTTAAAAGGCGGGGTTTGGTTCCTGGAAGAGGAGGTAAAAGGGGAAGTCTGGAGAAAAAGGTGGTACCCATAGGTGGTATGGGGTTATTGAGTACCTTCTGGTCAACAAGGGTTAACCAGGAAGGGGGGTAAATGGTAGGGCACTGCAGCCAGGTGTACCGTCTCCGAGTCGGTGTCTTGCGACTGGAGGCCTAAGGGATATGTTAGTCCCAGTGCCCAAGTTGGAGTTGGTGGTCTATAAGATCACCAGGGGTATTTTCAGTGTTAAAAACAAAATGTTATTTAAACGGTTATTTAAGTGGTTATTTATTTCATATAAAAGTTGTTAAAAGGCGGGGTTTGGTTCCTGGAAGAGGAGGTAAAAGGGGAAGTCTGGAGAAAAAGGTGGTACCCATAGGTGGTATGGGGTTATTGAGTACCTTCTGGTCAACAAGGGTTAACCAGGAAGGGGGGTAAATGGTAGGGCACTGCGGCCAGGTGTACTGTCTCCGAGTCGGTGTCTTGCGACTGGAGGCCTAAGGGATATGTTAGTCCCAGTGCCCAAGTTGGAGTTGGTGGTCTATAAGACCACCAGGGGTATTTTAAGTGTTAAGAAAAATGTTATTTAAACGGTTATTTAAGTGCTTATTTATTTCATATAAAAGTTGTTAAAATAAATAGGCCGGAAGGCCAATTTTACTCCACAACCTTGTCAGTCGTTATTTATTAGAATTGTACAAGGGGGTGGGTAAGTTGGATAGAGGGTAAGTCAAAGCGAAGGATCGGTCCTTAACATGTCAAGAGAGTCCTGGAGCAATGACAAAGAGAAAATGAGCGGAGGGACGGCATGACAGGTGGGACAGGCAGTAGCCTAGCAGGGGCTGTGGTTCCCTTTAAGAAAAGGGGGGTGGCCGTGGGGGAAAAAGGGGAGGGGGAGCGCAGTCAGTTAGGGAGGAAGTGACGTTTTCTCACTTCCTCCATTTCACTCACGAGGTAGAAAGCTTCCCACCCACCCTCCCTGTGTGAGGGGTAAGACAAGGGTGAGGGTTATGGGCGGTGTTTAGTTGGAAGTGGCGGGGTTTGGTTCCTGGAAGAGGAGGTAAAAGGGGAAGTCTGGAGAAAAAGGTGGTACCCATAGGTGGTAAGGGGTTATTGAGTACCTTCTGGTCAACAAGGGTTAACCAGGAAGGGGGGTAAATGGTAGGGCACTGCGGCCAGGTGTACCGCCTCCGAGTCGGTGTCTTGCGACTGGAGGCCTAAGGGATATGTTAGTCCCAGTGCCCAAGTTGGGAGTGGGTGGTCTATAAGATCACCAGGGGTATTTTAAGTGTTAAAAACAAAATGTTATTTAAACGATTATTTAAGTGGTTATTTATTTCATATAAAAGTTGTTAAATGGCGGGGTTTGGTTCCTGGAAGAGGAGGTAAAAGGGGAAGTCTGGAGAAAAAGGTGGTACCCATAGGTGGTATGGGGTTATTGAGTACCTTCTGGTCAACAAGGGTTAACCAGGAAGGGGGGTAAATGGTAGGGCACTGCGGCCAGGTGTACTGTCTCCGAGTCGGTGTCTTGCGACTGGAGGCCTAAGGGATATGTTAGTCCCAGTGCCCAAGTTGGAGTTGGTGGTCTATAAGACCACCAGGGGTATTTTAAGTGTTAAGAAAAATGTTATTTAAACGGTTATTTAAGTGGTTATTTATTTCATATAAAAGTTGTTAAAATAAATAGGCCGGAAGGCCAATTTTACTCCACAACCTTGTCAGTCGTTATTTATTAGAATTGTACAAGGGGGTGGGTAAGTTGGATAGAGGGTAAGTCAAAGCGAAGGATCGGTCCTTAACATGTCATGAGGCAGGTTGGCTCTCCTGGGAGAATCGTCGTCATTATACGCCAGCTACTTTAAGAGTTCTAGGGGGGCATGCACGCAATGCTTGTGGCGTGATGCCGGAGCCGATGCGTGTGGCCAGCAGCTGCAATGTCCTCCGGCCACCCGTAATCACTCCACAGAGAGCCAGAACGAGGATCTTTCAATGTAAACTGACAGATCTGCGTTCTGACAGAGGAAAAGAGACAGATCTGCTGTTTCTAGTGATTAGGAACAGTGATCTCTCTCCTCCTCCAGTCAGTACCATCCCCCCCACAGTTATAAACACCTCCCAGGGAACACATTTAACCCCTTAATCGCCCCCTAGTGTTAACCTCTTCCCTGCCAGTGACATTTAGAACCCTTTCACACTGGGGCGTTTTTCAGGCGCTTTAGCGTTAAAAAAAGCGCCTGTAAAGCGCCTGAATGAAGCTGCATCTGCAATACCAATGTGAAAGCCAGAATGCTTTCACACTGAGGCGCTGCGCTGGCAGGGCGTCAAAAAAAGTCCTGAAAGCAGCTTCTTTGCAGCGCTTTAGGAGCGTTGAATACACCGCTCCTAAAGCGCCCCTTCCCATTGAGGCTCTTTTTTTAACGCCAAAGCGCATGAAAAATGCCCCAGTGTGAAAGGGGTCTTAGCAGAGCTTTACCAGTGTTTTTCGGGTGCTGGCAGTGTGAAAGGGCTCTGAAAACACTCAGGCTTTCACATTGAGATTGCAGATGAGGCTTCTTTCAGGCGCTTTACAGGCGCTTTTTTTAACGCCAAAGCGCCTGAAAACGCCCCAGTGTGAAAGGGGTCTTACACAGTAATCAGTGCATTTTTATAGCACTGATCGCTGTATAGATGTCAATGGTCCCAATAATGTGTCAAAAGTGTCCGATCTGTCCGCCGCAATATCTCAATCCCGCTAAAAATCGCAGATTGCTGTCATTACTAGTAAAAAATAAATAATAAATATGCCATAAATCTATCTCCTATTTTGTAGACACTATAACTTTTGTGCAAACCAATCAATATACGCTGGTGATTTTTTTTACCAAAAATATGTAGAAAAATACTTTTATTGGCCTAAACTAATGAAGAATTTTTTTTTTTTTGGATATTTACTTTAGTAAAATTTAAAAAATATTTTTTATTTACATTTTTTTTAAAAATTGTCTCTCTTTTTTTGATTATAGCGCAAAAAATAAAAACCGAGGTGATCAAATACCACCAAAAGAAAACTCTATTTGTGGGAAAAAATAACTTTGTTTGGGTGCAGCGTCTCATGACCGTGCAATTGGAGATGCAGTGCCGTATCGCAAAAAAATGGCCTGGTCATTAAGGGGGCAAATCCTTCCGGTAATTAAGTGGTTAAGCCAGGTTGCATGGACCCTTAAGGGGACACTGTGCCAATAAAAAATATACAGCCCATAAACCTTCCATTCAGTTGTTGAATATCCTTAGCAATTTATTGCAATAATCTTAAACTGGCTTTACGTAAAGTTGGAAGTGAAGATTTTTGAATTCTAAGGCTGGGTTCACACTAGTGCGACACGACATCTGTCCTACTTTGGATCCGACTTTGCCCTGCGACATGAAGCCGACATATGTCCGACTTTCAATGAACGGGGATCCGACTTGGATCCCCGCCAATATCAGGCACTGTGTTTGGTATGAATCTTGAGGGGGAACTCCAGGCCAAATTTTAAAGAAAAAAAAATGGCGTGGGTTCCCCTCCAGAGGCATACCAGGCCCTTGGGTCTGGTCTGGATTTAAACGGGCGCCCCTACGCCGAAAAAAACGGCGTGGGGGACCCCCCAAAATCCAAACCAGACCCTTATCCGAGCACACAACCTGGCAGGCCGCAGGGGAAGAGGGGGGGGACGAGAGAGCGGCCCCCCTCCCTCCTGAACCGTACCAGGCCGCATGCCCTCAACATGGGGGGGGGGGTTTGGTGCTCTGGGGCAGGGGGGCGACCTGCGCCCCCCCACCCCAGAGCACCCTGCCCCCATGTTGATGAGGACAGGGCCTCTTCCCGACAACCCTGGCCGTTGGTTGTCGGGGTCTGCGGGCAGGGGGCTTATCGGAATCCGGGAGCCCCCTTCAATAGGGGGACCCCAGATCCCGGCCCCCCCACCCTATGTGAATGAGTATGGGGTACATCGTACCCCTACCCATTCACCTGGTGGAAAAAAATGCAATAAAAAAACACTACACAGGTTTTTAAAGTAATTTATTACACAGCTCCGGGGGTCTTCTTCCGACTCCGGCGCTCTTCTTCCGACTTCCGGGGGTCTTTTCCGACTTCGGGGGTCTCCGGTGTCGTCTCTGCGCACTCCGGTTCTTTCTTCCGCCGGGCCTCCGCTAACTTCTTTTTAGCTCTTTTGCTAACGGAGGCGCGGTCTTCCCGTCGTCGCCGTCGGCTTCTTCTTCCCTCTTCTCCTCCTCGATGTTGACGCGTCGCCTCCTCCCGCTGTAATACTGGCTCTCCGCTCCGCTCCGCATTAATATAGGCTTCTCATGACGTCACAGTCACATGTTCCGGGGCACATGGCCCCGGAGCATGTGACTGTGACGTCATGGGAACATGTGACTGTGACGTCATGAGAAGCCTATATTAATGCGGAGCGGAGAGCCAGTATTACAGCGGGAGGAAGCGACGCGTCAACATCGAGAAGGAGAAGAGGGAAGAAGACGGCGACGGCGACGACGGGAAGACCGACCCCTCCACCAGCAAAAGAGCTAAAGAAGTTAGTGGAGGGGCCGGCAGAAGGACAATGGAGAGCCGGACGAGACAACGGGAAGACCGGGCCTCTGTTAGCAAGAGAGCTAAAAAGAAGTTAGCGGAGGCCCGGCGGAAGAAAGAACCGGAGAGCGCGGAGACGACACTGGAGACCCCCGAAGTCGGAAAAGACCCCCGGAAGTCGGAAGAAGAGCGCCGGAGTCGGAAGAAGACCCCCGGAGCTGTGTAATAAATTACTTTAAAAACCTGTGTAGTGTTTTTTTATTGCAATTTTTTTCCACCAGGTGAATGGGTAGGGGTACGATGTACCCCATACTCATTCACATAGGGTGGGGGGCCGGGATCCGGGGGCCCCTTATTGAAGGGGGCTCCCGGATTCCGATAAGCCCCTCGCCCGCAGACCCCGACAACCAACGGCCAGGGTTGTCGGGAAGAGGCCCTGTCCTCATCAACATGGGGGCAGGGTGCTCTGAGGTGGGGGGGCCGCAGGTCGCCCCCCTGCCCCAGAGCACCAAACCCCCCATGTTGAGGGCATGCGGCCTGGTACGGTTCAGGAGGGAGGGGGGGCCGCTCTCTCGTCCCCCCTTTTCCCCTGCGGCCTGCCAGGTTGTGTGCTCGGATAAGGGTCTGGTTTGGATTTTGGGGGGACCCCCACGCCGTTTTTTCGGCGTAGGGGTGCCCCTTCAAATCCAGACCAGACCCAAGGGCCTGGTATGCCTCTGAAGGGGAACCCACGCCGTTTTTTTAATTTAAAATTTGGCCTGGAGTTCCCCCTCAAGAGCAGTACAGCACAAGTCGCATGCCAAAGTCGGACCATGCAAGACTGCGGTCCGACTTTGATCCGACTTTAATGATAGTCAATGGGCTGAAGTCGGATCAAAGTCGGACCAAAGTAGTACAGGGAGCATTCTCAAAGTCGGACCGACATGTGTCGGACTAGTTAAGACGGCTCCCATAGGGAAACATTGATTTTCACACGTCATGCGACATGAGCTCCCAATGTCGGAGCTTTTGTCGCCTCAGTGTGAACCAGGCCTTAATGTCTTCCAAGAACAATGCATGGCAAAGCAATGACTTGTTTTGGGGTGCACTGCCAAAAATGCTTCAAGGATGTTTTAGGTCAGTTGTGGTGCATTGGGCAGCCCATTCAGAGTTGTCTAATGCAACTCATATTGATGTGCAATACAATTTGCATTCATTACACATCAGCTAGCAGAACGAGTTGGTGTGAATGAGCCCTAAAACTCAATGCTGCTTAGAAGAAAACATTACTTAAAAAGTGAAAGCATTTCTTAAAAATGTAAATGTTTAATGGCATCATTACTATTTTAAATCGGAAATACTTACTCTGAAAGGTTTAAAAAAGATTTTGCACTCCCATTGAGTGAGGAAACAAAGTGGGAAGCTTCAGACAAGCTACTAAAGAACATTTTAATGGTTACAGTCTCTCAGGTATTAAATGTAAGGAAAAAAAATGGAGGTGAAAATCAGCGACATAAAAAGGTCAAATGGTTTTTCACAAAAAGTTAAAGATATTTTCTCACTTCCCTATTCAGTGCTAATTTATTCCTAAATATGATGTTTCGCACTTTTAACATCTGAACATTGATATTTTATTGCTAAGAAACTGAGTAACCTAGCAGGTATTTAAAAATGATGTGAGGATCATGTTTATAGAACCTTTAAAAAGTGCTACAATAGGGAGTGACTGTAATTCTCTGTATTTTTAATGGTTTCCAATGGAATGGATCATGCAATATTCTTACGTTTGTTATTAAAAAGATTGCACAATTAAATGCATAATTTTAGCACTTTTTGTGAGTAACATAAAGGCTTTGTTTGAATGAGGGAAGGAAAGCCTGTATTTCAATTTTGCCACCAAGTCATTCTTCCTTACCTTAGCTGCAGAAGACCCATTGATAGCAGCTGCGCTTTCTGATGTTAGGCTGATCATCAAGTATCCTGATGCCTGAAAACCAGCCAGTAAAAGGGTCTGTCTCCTCTATGATGTTACCATGGATGTACAAATGCTTGCTGATCAGTTTGACCTACAGTACTCTACTGAAACATTAAAGCCTCATACACACGATCGGATTTTCCGACTGGAATTGTGTGTTGACAGACTGTTTGCCGAAAAACCGACCGTTTGTACGCTCCATCGGACAATTGTTGGATTTTCCGCGGACAAATGTTGAATGGCAGGCTTTAAGATTTACCGTCAGTCGGTCTTGTCAACTAGCGTTTGTAATGGAGAATTAACATTTGTGACGCGGCAAATTATGAAATGTCGAAATGCAGCGCACATTCTCTTTAATTGGAATAATAATGAAGCAGCTTTGCTGGTGATACTGACGGAGGAGTTCTGCCAAACGTATTTAAAACGGCTTTTTTTTTTCTAGTGATATCAAGAAAAATATTATATATTTTTATTTATTTTTGGTCAAGTTACCACAACTTCATTATCCCATAGTTTTTTTTTTATATCAAAGATACAACTATGTTGGTGTCCCTTGTTAATTTTACATTATTGTTTTTTACATTGTAACTGCCTACTCCCAAACTGTCATTTGAAGTAAAACACATAGCCAAGTATTATTCTACACATTTTTTTTTTATTATGCATTATTCAAAAACTTAAAATAAATTAGACATGCTATTTGCCATACAAATCGAAATAACTTAAACAAAAAGTGCATTATATGCATACAAAAATAAATAAAGTATAACAAATAAAATCATAAGTAAAAAAAAAAACAAGAAAATTAGTAATTGAAGGGCTGAAAATCCCCAGCCCAGCAAGCTTGTTGGGGGTCTTGTGGCTGGAATTGCCACTGTCCGCTATGCTGCTGTGGTGGGTGGGGTGCTTGTGGTGGGTGGGGTGCCTGTGGTGGGGCCTCCAAATCCCAAATGCGGGTTTTGGATGTAATTTGTCCCCTCCCCCTTGTTGAGGAGCTGCAGCATGAGTTCCTCACACATTCTCCTTTGCTCCACATCCATCTCCCTTAACTTATTTGCCGTCAGACACCCAAAATCCTAAGCTGCATCTGGGGCCCTACTGATGGCACTAGTGGCGTGGCTGAGGAAGGAAGCTGTGGCATCGTCCCGGTTCCTGCTGTTCCTGGCCCTTTTTAGCAGGAGGGCTTAGGGGAGGGATCTGGGACTCCGTGTAGCTGCTGGCCACGGGCTCCTCCTGACTGACACTTTCCTGTGTATGAAAATGGGACATAATGATTTTTTGGTTTACGTCATCAGTCAAACACAATTTTTGATCTCCTGACTGTTGCAAATTGAATGTAGACAAATGGAAAAGACAAATGTACAAATCATTTTTGGACACTACTGTCTATTGATATGGAAACCACTTTGTCAAGGCAAAAATGTTTGAACAATAATGTCTAGTTATCATCATTATATATATATTTTTTTAAATGTTCAACAATGCTATACCTGGGTCAAGCTGGGCTCCCCCACATCTTCATCCTGTGTAGAAGGACCAGGGTGGACCTCAGGAGCTGTGGCCTCAGCCGATGTGGAAGGGAGTGTTGACAGCGATGGCCTGGGTTCGGTCTGGTCGGTCAAAAACCAAAAGCCTTGGATCATCTGCTGCTGCTCCCGATCTCTGGGAGTCCAGGACCTTCTCGTGCTCCCTATTAAATGTACGCCTCAGGTTCCCAATTTTGGTCTTCACATAATTGATGTCTGCCCTGGGGTACAAAGGCTTCACCAGCTCCAGCAGTTTGTGCATCACTGTCTTCCTCTTGGTTTTATTTGAGTAATCTCGACTCCCGGTACAGGTCGATAAATTGTGGCAAAAAGTCAGGCGCTATGAATTTATCAACCATGATAAATTATCTGATCCCTACAAGACAGAACACAAGACAAACCATAATGTCAGGCTTAACTCAAGCTGGTCCCAATCTAAGCTGTATAGGCCACTAATCACCTATACCCCAATTTCCAATTGTACGATAGTTTTCTGGCTCCTTTCGTGCGTTGGTGTTGGCAATGGCAATCGTTCGTCCTCCACTCCAAGATCGTTTTTACGGCCATTCCATTGACCGCGCGTTATGGCTTTATATACATTGCGCATGCGTGAAACTCCGCTCTCAGTGCGTCATGACGCTGGGGTGTGACCATCTCTCTTCTGGATGCGACAAACACCATGGAAAATTCGGGACGGACAACATGGTGGATTCTGCAAATTCTAGGCAGCCCCGTGGTGGTGGAGATTATAGGAAACACAAAGCCACCCCCATGAGCAAGGGTGAGATGGTGGAGATGGTGCGCATCCTTGAGAAGCGCGACTATGACTGTAAGCTGCGCAACTACGAAAGGCCCAACAGCCGAAAGGACCTAATTTTGGAGAAGGTCATCGCCGTTTTGGAGCGGTAATTTTCGGTACAACGAACGAAGGACCAAATCCGAAAGCGATAGTCTGATCTAAAGCACTGCAAGCAAGACCAGATGTAGTCCATCCATCACATAATCAAAAAAAGTAAGCAATATTTGTATCTAACCAATATGTACAGTGCTTTGCAAAAGTATTCACCCCCCTTGGCATTTTTCGTGTTTTGTTGCCTCACAACCTGGAATTAACATGGATTGTTTGAGGATTTGCATCATTTTGTCACAGATCAGCTGCGGAGCTGATCTGTGTCTTACCTTTACTGCTGTAGGTCGGCTGGCACCTGTTGTTCCACAAGCTTGTGTTCAGCTCTGGCTGCACTCAGCAGCTATGGGTGTCGCCGGCTTCACCTGTTGCCTAATATATCCTTCCTTCCTGCTACTTCCTGTCCAGCCCCCCATGTGCCTCACTATTTAAATTCCACTCAGACCAGTTTTTGGTTGCTTGAGCAATACTTGTTTCTGAGCACCCCTCCCGTAACCTGCTTACCTGACTTCTCGTGAACGGATCTCGTGTGTACCGAATCGGCTAGTTCTCCTGATTACGTTGTCTGCTGACCGCCCCGACCTTGGCTCGCTATCCGACTTTCCTCTTGCCTCATCCATCCATTTGTGTCTTCTGGTACTCTCCTCGCGAGCAGGGTGAACCTGGGGGTTGTGACCTGGGGTCAGCACGCAGCTAAGCCCAAACCCTCATGAGGGGGTCCCTGGCAGAATACCGGCTGGCCCTTAGATTCCACGCCTTGGGGGATCCCGTGTCACCTGCTCGCCTGTGGGCTCACAACAGTACCAGTGTGACACATTTAACTTACAGAACATGCCCACAACTTTGAAGATGTTTTTTTTTTTATTGTGAAGCAAACAACAAATAGGACAAAATAACAGAAAAAGTCAATGTGCATAACTATGCACCCCCCTAAAGTCAATACTTTGTAGAGCCACCTTTCGCGGCTATCACAGCTCCAAGTCGCTTTGGATAAGTCTCTATGAGCTTGCCACATCTTACCACTGGGATTTTTGCTCATTCCTCCTTTCAAAACTGCTCCACCTCTTTCAAGTTGGATGGTTTGCACTTGTGAAGAGCAATCTTTAAGTCTGACCACAGATTTGCTTGGATTGAGGTCTGGGCTTTGACTAGGCCATTCCAACACATTTGTAAATGAAAGTGTAGCGCTACCTAGGTAAATAGTGTATAATGGTGAATAAATACACAATATAAATAAAGTACTGATATGATGAGCACGTGCAACACCCAAAAGTAACGTGCTAAGTGATACGTGTATCAAAATGATTAAACAATAATAATATAACCCATGATGATTAACACAACATGAAATTAAATTCCTGATCACATAAAGTCCATGGAAAGAGAAAATTAATCAAACAAGTATCAAAGTGTCAATATAATATAGTTCAATCCAGGAAAACGTGTTCAATCAAGGTGTAAACTTGCAATCCAAAATTTCTTGTATATAAAAGTGATGTGAAAACCGCCACCAAGCGTGAGTTGAAGGAGGCTTACCGGAAGTCTCGGATTTGGAGAGGCATACGCCACCCAAATCAGAGAAGGCTTAAGGGTTAGTTGAACCCAATATGGATGGTCTGGAGTTGGAGGGTAGTCTGGGGTCAAAGGAGTTTATCCACTTCAATCAAACGGGACATCCAACACGCGAATCACCAATACATGTAAGGGCGCGGTATCCAAAATGCATACGTGTGAAGATAAAGGAACTTACATAGCGTGATACCGTTTGGAAAGGATTTAATAGTAAAGCATAACAATGTAACACTCACATTTGAGATGGTCTTAAAAGCATATTTTCAGGTACAAGAGCGATGTGTACGGACAAGTCCACCCGACTAGTTTCGGTCTAAATAGTCATCATCTGGGGTAAGGACCTTGTCCCACACACATCGCAAATAAATGGACAAATTGACCTCCTTTACATGTTTTTCCTTAAACCACTTAAGTGTTGCTTTAGCAGTGTGTTTGGGGTCATTGTCCTGCTGGAAGGTAAACCTTCATCCTAGCCTCAAATAACAGAGTAGTACAGGTTTTGCTCAAGAATATCCCTGTATTTAGCACCATCCATCTTTCCCTCAACTCTGACCAGTTTCCCAGTCCCGACTGCTGAAAAACATCCCCACAGCATGATGCTGCCACCACCATGTTTATCAACAAGAAATTCTTCAAAGAGGAACAACCGGGTGAGACTTTATTTATTAAATATCCGCATATAAAATCTCATTGAAAAAGTTTTTTACAAAGATTACACCCACTTCCACCACATTCAATTTAAAATTAGACACTAGTCTAAGACAGGACACAGATGGCCACCACAAACCATTATACACATCAAATATCCCTCCTGCTTCTCATTACAGTCTCAGATTATACAATGGATACACCTGGATACTATCTTCAATGTTGGAAAAATAGAATTAATCCGTGAATGTTGAGAGTTCGTACTGAGTCTCCAAAATGATACAATTCAGGTATCACCATCTATCCAAACACGGGAAAGAGACCACAATATAGCACACTGCTAGCACAGTTTTTGACAGACCAGATACACACTGAATTAGTCTTATGAATTGCTCATCACAGAGCGGTTGGGTACCATGAATGGTTAATTAGGAAGCAGACGGCTAAATATGAATAGGCTTCCCCTCAGTACTGATGGGGGTAAATTAGAGCTCACCGTTAGACGTCTTTATTCAGTCACTTCCCTTCAAGTCCATAAAGTTCAGATGCAAGGCAGATCCAACCGGTTTATTGGGGTGAAGTGCAGATATTCAGTGACAGGATGTATCATGTGTCTGTTTAGGTAGAGCAATGTCTCAACAAACAGGCATTCCGTATGGTTTTGTACAGCATCTAGTGCAGCGTGGTATATGGCGCCTTATCGGCACTGTTCGGAAGTTGAAGCAGGAGGATATTGGAACAAGTAAGATGGTGAGCTGGGTGGGTGAGGTATCCGTGTCCTCACTAAAGCCGGCGTTATAGCGTGATGCTGACGGCGTTTCGCTTGTTCCCAAGCTTCATCAGAGCAGAGTTGGGAAACGCTGCCCTAAGTAATGTTAATTGTAATCTTTATGTGTTTAAGAATCACAAAGCAAAATATTTAAGATGCCCACAAATTGTGCTACATCTAGTTTGCTAAAGCCACAAAACACAAAACACAAAGCACATGGTCAACATGTGCTAGCTCCCATCATGGGGTATCAAAGGACGTGTTTCAAGGGTGAAACCCCTTCCTCTTACCTACTTTAGTTATGAGGAAGGGGTTGCACCCCCAAAACGCATCCATTGATACCCTGTGATGGGAGATAGCACATGTTAGCAATGGACGCTTTTTGGGGGTGCGACCCCCTTCCTTTTTACCTACTTTAGTTATGAGGAAGGGGTTGCACCCCAAAACGTGTCCATTGATGCACCGTGATGTGAGATAGCACATGTTGACACACTGTGTGTTTTGGGGGTTTAGAAACTAACATGTTTGTAACTACATAAGGGACATTTCAAAGTTATGCTTCTACGTTTACGTGTCTTCAAATTTCGGCTTTTAGAGGGGTGAGATCACCCCATCTGAGGAATGCAACATCCACACAGTCTTGGGATACTAATGTCTCATTTGGCCTTCACATTGCCAAATTTGAACTTTGTAAGTTACTGAGTTGGGGATGTTTATCTTCTGTTTTCGACCATGCCTGTTTAGCCATCATAAAGGCAAAATAATGGCAAACATACTTGTTATACACCAAGATGTTTGTTTGTTTTAAAACCTTAAGACGCACATGTGAATGTGCTTTGAGTAAAATGTTTTTTACTAAACAAAGTGTGGCTTATTATTTCAATGCTCAATACTAGGGATGAGCTTCGAGTTCGAGTCGAACTCATGTTTGACTCGAACATTGCCTGTTCGCCCGTTCGCCGAACAACGAACAATTCGAAAAGTCTATGGGAGAAATCTAAAGTGCTAATTATAAAGGCTTATATGCAAGTTATTGTCCTAAAAAGTGTTTGGGGACCCGGGTCCTGCCCCAGGGGACATGTATCAATGCAAAAAAAAGTTTTAAAAACTGCCGTTTTTTTAGGAGCAGTGATTTTAATAATGCTTAAAGTGAAACAATAAAAGTGAAATATTCCTTTAAATTTCGTACCTGGGGGGTGTGTATGATATGCATGTAAAGTCGCGCATGTTTCCCGTGCTTAGAATGGTCTCTGCACAAAGTGTCATTTTTGAAGGGAAAAAAAGTCATTTAAAACTCACTCGCGGCTATTAATGAATTGTCGGCTTTTATCAATACATAGAAAAGTCATTGACTTTTTTTTTTTATCAATGACTTTTCTATGTATTGATAAAAGCCGACAATTCATTAATAGCCGCGAGTGAGTTTTAAATGACTTTTTTTCCTTCAAAAATGACACTTTGTGCAGGGACAGTTCTAAGCATGGGAAACATGCGCGACTTTGCATGCATATCATACACACCCCCCAGGTACGAAATTTAAAGGAAAATTTCACTTTTATTTTTTCATTTTAAGCATTATTAAAATCACGGCTCCCGTAAAAACGTAAATTTTTTTAACTTTTTTTTGCATTAATACATGTCCCCTGGGGCAGGACCCGGGTCCCCAAACACTTTTTAGGACAATAAATTGCATATTAGCCTTTATAATTAGCACTTTAGATTTCGAACATTCGAGTCCATTGTATTTAATAGGGTTCTAAAGTTCACGCAAACATTCTGTCTGTTCGCAGGTTCTGGTGCGAACCAAACAGGGGGGTGTTCGGCTCATCCCTGCTCAATACCAATGTATTTGATTAAGTTGAAGTAACAGTGACAATGTGCTCTTAAATGTGGGCAACTCCATACATTTTTGAGACTACCAAAAATTAAAGGATTTCAAAAGGCATAATATTTTTGAACTTCATGCATTAGATCCATTAAGAACAAAAACATTGTGTGTGTGTTTCAGACCCACAGCACATCATAATAGTTAACGGAAGAAGATATTGTCACCTCATGCAGCAAATAAGGTACATTTGCACTATTGTAGAAAGTGGGCAAAATCAAGCCCATTTGTGAACAGATTAGACGGATAAGAAACACAGACAACAGTAGTTCAAATGAAATATGAGTTTATGATCTCAAAATTGTATTAGCCATAATCAGCTCCAATTTGCTGCCAAGCCACTGCTCCTCTACCAACAAAATATTCAAGGTATTTAAGTTTAAATTTCTTTATTTCAAAAACAACAAGACAAAACAAAAAAGGAAGGCGAGTCTTCCGTACATCATCAATATAACATTTTAGCATAGTAACATAGTTAACTTATTCCTCCATCACAATAGTGGTTCCATTTCAGAATTTACATTTTTTTTTCATGATCAAAAAAGAGAGAAAAAAAAAAAGAACACTTGCTTATCTCTCCAAGTTTCCATCTCCATTTGGTCATATATTTATTGACTCAATATAGTCCAATATTCTCAGTACGGTATCTGTCTCTGTCCCTCCCTCCCCCCACCAAACACGCAACTAGATAAGACAACAACAACAAATAAGAAATAGAAAAAATAACAACAAAAAAAAGACCCCCCCCTCCCTTCCCACTCCACAGCGTCCCCCCTCTTCCTCCCTGGCCTCCTTCGTCGAAAATATAATACTGCTCCCATAAGCGTCTCCCCCTCCTTTGACCCAATAAAGAGATTCCATGCGGACCATGTTTTCCGATAGGTCTCTCTTTTCTGTCGTGCTGTCCATATCAGTTCTTCCATTTGATTAATTTCCGCTACTTTTTTAAGCCAGAGTCCTATTGATGGGGGTTGCCTTTGCTTCAAGGTGCCAGGTATACATGCTTTTGCCGCATTCAAGAGATGGCATACTATTGTTTCTTTATATCTCTTAACTGGCATTTTTGTTTCATGTAATACAAAGAAGACCGGGTCATCAGGTATCTCTTCTTCCCAGAACTGCTGACTAATTCTCCTAACCTCCCCCCAAAAACCTTTGATTCTAGGGCATGACCAAAAAATATGCAATAGTGTCCCAGATTCCTCACAACAACTCCAGCAGGTATCTGTAACTTCTGGAAAGAATTGGTGAAGAAGAGCTGGGGTTCGGTACCATTGGGAAACCATTTTATAGTTTTGTTTCCTGTATCTTCATACACATTGAAGATTCAAATATATTATTTATTCTAGTACGTTGTTCCTCTGAAAAGATTCTACCTAGTTCCAGTTCCCATTTACACAAAAATGGCAATTGGAAATCTTCTGGTGGTCTGATTAACAGATCATACATCTTCGAAAGAACATGGGGAAGTAATCCTATCTCATTACAATTTCTTCAAATATCGTTAACTTCCGCTTAAAATTATCAGGTGGAGGTAAAGATTGCAAAAAATGTCTCAGTTGCGCTGCCCGCCAAAAATCTAGTTGGTATAGGTTAGAACTAGATGTCAATATTTGCCAGTTGGGCAATGCTCCTGTTTCTAAGAAATGGGAGGCCTGATATAGCCCCTTTTCTAATAATACTCCAAAAGATTATTTCCTCAGTCCTGGTGCAAATTGTGGATTCCCCAAAATGGGGAATAATGGGGACTCTAGTGTTGATAACTTCCCTTTAGAGATAAGTCCATGGCACATTCTTATCGTCGGGCCTATTAATCGATGTGTCCTGACCGTGGATGGGAGTTCTCTAAAGCACCAAGGTGCTCTATGTAATAAAGCTCTACTCTGTGCTTGTTCCAGATTAGGCCAGGTCTTTAGGTCTTTATGTCGGCACCAGTCAATTATTCGACTCAATATGGCTGCTTGATAATATTTATATATGTCCGGTATAGCCAATCCACCATATTGCATGGGGAGGGTTAACAAGGATCTTCTGATCCATGGATGTTTCTGTGCCCAAATAAATCTGGTGAAGAGTGTATCAATCTGTTTAAAATAATGCCTAGGGATGGCAATGGGTAATGCCTGAAATAAATATAGGAACTTTGGTAAAATATTAATTTTTAGTATATTTCCTCTAGCAAGCCAAGATTGAAATCCTTTGTGCCACCTATCCAAGAGACTCCGAACCCTCTGTAGAAGTGGTGGAAAGTTAAGATCGAAAGTATGTGAAAGGTCTGCTGGGATCTTTGTTCCCAAATAATTCAATGCATGATCCGTTCATTTAAATTTATAATTGGATTTCAAAGATCCCAGCATATCCTTAGACATTGCAATTCCCATGGCCTCTGACTTAGTTAAATTAATCTTAAGATATGATAGAGTACCGTATCTCTCCATTTCAGTATATAAATTAGGAAGGGATATCATTGGGTTAGCCAGTGAGAAGAGCATATCATCGGCATAGTGCACTGTAATATTGCTGCAGCGATGGGGAGGTAGCAGTGAAGCGATGGATGTAAAACACTGTCACTCTGTAACGGTGTGAACGTTCAGTTCCCTGCGGCGTGCGGTTCACGCTGGAGCGCAGTCAGCTTCGGCGACCGGACGTGACGTCAAAGGCAGGCGATGATCGCCGCGGGGAACTGAACGTTCACACCGTTACAGAGTGACAGTGTTTTACATCCATCGCTTCACTGCTACCTCCCCATCGCTGCAGCAATATTACAGTGCACTTTTACACCTTGGCAGCATTCCACAACTGGGAGACCACAGATGCACGGATTGACTCATGCCCTCCGCAGACAACTTACAGAGAGAAATATATCTATGCCTGTACTCCACTTCCACCTTGTGAGTAGCCATTTGGCTGTTATTTTAACCTTTTTTTTAAATTAATTACTAACATATTGCACTTAGTAGGCGCATTGTTTTTCTTCTCTCAAGCTATTATCCCTAAAATGAGTTTCTTGTAAAAAAGCTATGTCTACCCTTGAGCTTTTCAGGTCCTGAAGTAATATACGTTGCTTCTCGGGTATATTCAGTCCCCTGGCATTGAGGGAAAGTATAGTTAGGGAGTCCATTCCCATTTTATTTAGTCAAATCTCCGGGGGTGGGGAGATGACTGGGGCATGAGTGGATGCAATGGAGGGGGGGGGGAGAGAGGGAAAAAGGGGAAAAAAAAAGACCCAAAAAATAAATAAATCCAAACAAAAAAAAAAGGAGAAAAAAATAAAAAAGTAAACGCCAAACTTTAAGACCTACACAAACCCCTAACTATATCCTCTTGCAGTGGCTGTTAGTTTACAGCCTCAACAAGTGGTATCAAAGCAAATTTGCTTTATGCACTCAATCTCCTCCATCTTTACCCTGTGAGTGCTGGCCCATTTGGGGGAAATGATTAAGCATGACCAAAGAGAGGGAGTCCCCGGATCCTCCTGAAGAGCAAAAATAAAAAAGGGGTGAAAGAAACCCGGGAAAGAAAAACAGCCGCCATATCAAGAAATATATACTTTACATCAACCTATCAACTTATACCTAGGTATTTATAGTGCTTTATACAGAATTTTTATTATACACTTAGTCTACTATAGCACATTTTAGCATTCTGATGAAAACAGTCCCCCGTAAAAAAAAAAAAGGATTCCACAAAAACGGGGGGAGTCCCCCCCCCCCAAAAAAAGGGGGGAGGGGGGAAGCCCCTCTTTTACCCAAATTTATATACATTTCTACTATCTCTCTCTCTCTCTCATATATATATATATATATATATATATATATATATAAAAAACACTCCCCATTTTTAAGAGCGGGTCTAGGCACCCCATTATTCCTCCTCCCTCCTCCCACTCCTACCCCCCCTGCTACCGTCT
Source organism: Rana muscosa (assembly GCA_029206835.1). Classification (NCBI taxonomy): domain Eukaryota; kingdom Metazoa; phylum Chordata; class Amphibia; order Anura; family Ranidae; genus Rana; species Rana muscosa. The sequence goes on from CM055119.1 coordinate 49,497,638, forward strand.
ATATAGACCCTCTCCCACCTCCCCTCCCTACTCTTTTTTGCCTTTCTCACCCTATCTCACCCTTTCACACTCTTCCCCTTAAAGAGAATTGCCTCTCCTTCTTCCAAGGTACAAAATGATTTTCACACCTAGATAAGAGGGGGGAAAAACACCCCGACCAAGGCCCAAACCCAAGCATCAGCGATCATTTAGGATTCAGAACTTTTCCAAGACATATCAAAATCCTCCCTCCGTCAATCATTGCCTGAGTAAAATAAAAAATAAAAAACACCCCCCCTATCTCACCTCTCCCTCTCCTCCCTCCCTATATTTTAACCCTTTCATCTCAGCTCTTGTATAGTCTATCTATATAGGACACCTGAGCTACCATAAATTAGCTACCCAGGGACTTATCATGGATTTCTATGATCTACAAACACCCCAGTCCATTAATTGTCACTTTTGTTGATTTGTTGCGCCCATGCGACTTGATGGCTGTGGGAGTAATTGGAGCCAGTTCGGGACCTGCACAGGTTCAGTGTCAAGGAAAGAAAATACGTTTGGTAGGTCCGCTTGCGTGTGCAAATTAAATACTGTAGAGTCCTTCCGCACTAGGACCGAAACTGGGAACCCCCAGCGATATGTGTAGCCCAATTGTTGCACCTGCTCCAGAACTGGACGGAGCATTGCTCTGCGTTGCAATGTGGACCTTGACAAGTCAGGTAATATTTTTAATTGGGCCCCCTCAAAGTCTATTGTGCCCATCTCCCAGGCTTTTCGGAGAATAATCTCTCTATGTGATTTATAATGCATGGGGCAGATCACATCTCTAGGGCGACTCGGATCTGGGTCCCAGTGCTCTATGTACCCTGTCTATCTCCATATTAGGGGGTACTTTCCCACTTAACATTTTTTTTAAAGTCAACATTACCGTATCCGAGGCTCTCTCGGTCTATCTTCTCTGGGAGACCTCGGAGCTGCAGATTGTTCCGTCGACTCTGGTCTTCAAGTCCTTCCATTTGCACTTGTAATGCTGCTGTAGTGTCTGTCTGTGAAATATCAGCCGTTTCCAGATCCAATATCCTTCTCGCCAACTTGTTTGTTACCATCTCTTCAGCTGTAATACGCTCCGTCAGTGTCAGCAGCTCTGTCTGCACCAGCTGCAGGTCTTTACGATGTGCTTCCTCTACTCTGGTAATCAGCGCTTCTATGTCCGCTTTTGTTGGGAGCGCTTCTAGGTCCACTTTTGTTGGGAGTGCTTGTATCAGTATTTTCAAGTCTTCCTCCATTATTCCACCTCCACCTCTGGGCGTCTGCCCTCCCGTCGCTTGAATACACTAGGTGTCCCGCAGGACTCCCACATTTCCCATGGTAGTCACTGGGGTATGTGCCTTGCGTACTATTGAAGTTCCAGCTTCTTGCGCCTGCACACTCATCTTCCTGCTTCCCTGCCCCCGCTCACGGGCAGTCGGGAAGTACTGCTGTATCTCCGGCTGAATGCCTCCAATGTTTGCTGCTTTGCGGGAAGTTCTGGTCAATCGCTGTTTGCATGGGCGCATACCACTGTCTCCCCCCCGGGCTACATTCAGGCTAGGGCTAGAGGAGGACCCGGAACTCGTGTGCCGTTCGTCCTCACCAGCTCATACTCAGACTACTCCCCCACCCGGGTAAGTTTAATCTCCCCCGTAATTGGTTGCACCAGAGCTTTTTATGGGCTTCATAACAAAGGGGGTGAATACATACACACATGCCAATTATCAGTTTTTTATTTATGAACAATCCTTTTATGTGTATATTTTCTAATTTTACTTCACCAACTTAGACTATTGTGTTCTGATCCATCACATATAATTCAGATTAAAAAAACATTGAAGTAAAGTCTGTCATGTAACAAAATAGGTAAAAAGCCAGGGGGGGTGAATACTTTTGCAAGGCAGTGTAGATTTGTAAATTAGCTGTCTGTATATGTACTTTCTCCAAGTAGGTCTTGAAAAAATCGAGATAATGTTTTATTCAATCTTTGTCTGAATTCGTTTTTAACCACTTCCCGCCCGGCCTGGGGGGTGCGCATTGCGGCTATCGTTGTTGCAGCATGTCAGTCTGACACACCGCTACACCGATCTCGGTAAAGAGCCTCTGACGGAGGCTCTTTACCACGTGATCAGCCGTGTCCAATCACGGCTGATCACGATGTAAACAGGAAGAGCCGTTGATCTGCATTTTCCTCACTCGCGTCTGACAGACGCGAGTAAAGGAGAGCCGATCGGCTGCCCTCCTGACAGGGGGTCTGTGCTGATTGTTTATCAGCGTAGCCCCCCTCGGATGCCCATCCAGGACCACCAGGATGCCGCCAGGACCACCAGGGATGGCCACTACACTGGACCACCAGGTATGCCACCCTAGACCACCAGGGATATGCCAATCAGTGCCCAGGCAACTGCCAATCAGTGGCAAATAAAAATGCCTGCCCGTGCCACCAGTGATGTCTATCAGTGCAGTCTATAAGTGCCACCAATAAGTACCCATCAGTGCCGCCTATCAATGCCCATCAGTGCTGCATATCAGTGTCACCCATCAGTGGCCATCATCAGTGCCACCTCGTTGGTGCCGCATTATCAGTGCCCGTCAGTGCAACTTCAGTGCCCATTAGTGAAGGAGGAAACTTGCCTATTTACAAAATGTTATAACAGAAACAATAAAACTTTTTTTTTTTTTTTTTTTTTTAGCAAAGAAGAAAAACCGCAGAGGCGATCAAATACCACCAAAACAAAGCTCTAAATGTGGGAACTAAAAATTTCGTTTGGGTACAGTGTAGCATGATGCGCCATTGTCATTTAAAAAGGGACAGCGCTGAAAGCTGAAAATTGGCTTTGGCAGGAAGGGGGTGTAAGTGCCTGGTATTAAAGTGGTTAAAGATGAAGTTAACTATAAAGCAGATATGAACATTCATTATTTTTTGGGGGTTTTGCCATTTATTTATTATTGAAAAAAAATGTTTCTATTCTTTCAACAGGGAGGCACAAAAAAATTAGGCTACAGACAAGCCACCAGAGGGGAAGAAGGGAGGCTACCCTCGCTCGGGCCCCAACAAGGCCATCTTCCCCCCAAAATTGTAAGTGACAACTTCAAACACACTAATTTAGCCACGACAGGGGTGATTCTAGGTGGGCCAAAGGCCATGGGTTTAGGGAACTTAAGGGGTAAAGAACACTTTCTGGTTGCTGCCTGGCTCATCGGTGCCCATTAATGCAGCCTTTCCAGGGTATACATTGGTAGAGGAGAGGCCCCCGGGGATCACAGTCACACACAGTCACGCCTGCTAGAATGATCCTCATATATCCCCTATCCCATAGGAGACAAGTAGGGTGGGGGGGCAACTGCATGAGTTTTTCAATGTTGGCACTTGTTTGCCCTCTGTAAAATTAAATCACTTTCCCTTTTCGATGCATTTTTCAATGAAAAAAACCCACAGTGCAGCATGGTAGAGTCCACTAGTCAGGAGCAAACATTGTCCCAAGTGCAAGGTTGGTCAACTAATGCAGCAAAATGGATGCTAGAAACAGATGTAACTTGGTGTGGCTTAATGAATGGTGTATTGTTTGTGAGTGTGGTCAGCTCAACGAGGATGTTGGTTTTGAGCCATGGGATTTGACTCCTGAACCCAGCACAGACCTTGCACTTGTTGATGTAACATCCCCTGACGCAAGTCAAACAGAGGGCCAAAGAGACCCAGAAGTGGAAGAAGTATTCTTTGAATCTGGCTTCAAATGTGTATACATGTCAAGTGTTTAGATGTCCAAACCAAACACCCACTCCACACATTAGCAAAGTATGTAGTGTCTTAACATTAGTATGGAGAAGAAAGAAGTGGAAGGAGCTGGCAGTGTTGCTAGGTATCCAAGTTTTGTAGACCCAGGCACCAGGGCAAAGATTACAGAGTAGTTGCAGTGTGTACATTCCTAGTAGTGTAGGTGTCTGAAGGGCAAGCAGGTTGCAACTAACAATAGACTGGGTAGGTAAGTATTTCCACAATTTGTCTAGTAACTTGACCATAATTCGCTATGTAGGGCCTCAGACACTTGACCATCATTCCCTTAATACTTTTTTCTCTTCTTACAAGGTCACGAACTTCCTAGATGCACAATTGGCCGAATGAGGGCACATATGATGCAGTGTTTGAATGATCTTGAGCAACTAAAGGAGGCTGCCACTGCTTTACAGAGAAGAATATGTGATTATGTCGACATGCTTGGCAAATTTTAAGTTCATCTGCCCTGGGCTGAAGTTTTGTTCCACTTGTTGGCTCTGTTTGCACTTTTCATATTTCACATGTTTTTATGACTTTTAAGCCCTGGTTCACATTGATGCTACTTTGAAATCGCGCTACTTCACTTGAAGTAGTGCGATTTCTAAGTAGCAAGGTCAGCACGATTTCAGGTGCTACTTGATAGACATTTGTGTGGCTTCATGCCCAGATGTCTATTGAAGTCGCACCTGAAATCGGCAAAAGTAGTGCAGAAACTGCTTTTGCAAATTGGGACGGCGCTGCTAAATCGGTGTCGCACCGATTGGAACAGTGCCATTGCCTCCAATAGGCTGCGACTTGTCATGCAATTTTATCTCTCAAATCGCATGTGAACCTAGTCTTTAGTGTCCGAGGTCAGTTTTTCTCCACTCCTCTAGGTGCACCCCCAGGTGTTTTCTGTATTTTCCTTAGTATAAAAATTACTGTGAATTACTAACCTTGAAAATGTCATCACCTGTGCCAAAATCAAAAAATATAGAAAACATGACCAAGGAATGCATCTGGAGAAGGACAGTTGGGAAACACTGAATTAAAAGAAAAAGAAAATTTCAACAAGAAATTCTTCAAAGAGGAACAACCGGGTGAGACTATATTTATTTATTAAATATCCGCATATAAAATCTCATTGAAAAAGTTTTTTTTACAAAGATTACACCCACTTCCACCACATTCAATTTAAAATTAGACACTAGTCTAAGGCAGGACACAGGTGGCCACCACAAACAGCTATACACATCAAATATCCCTCCTGCTGGAGTACTCTTCTCATTACAGTCTCAGATTATACAATGGATACTATCTTCAATGTTGGAAAAATAGAATTAATCCGTGAATGTTGAGAGTTCGTACTAAGTCTCCAAAATGATATGTAGCGGGGTGTTCAATTTAGGGGGAGTGTCTGAGTGGTAACCAGGCTCAGACACCTTAAATTGTTAGGAGTTATGGACCATTTTTGTTCTCGGGGGATAATGCTGGTGATGTGTTCTCTGTGGCCAGCGCTGCCATTCTGGGCCAGGGTTGAACCGCGAGCGCAGTGCTGTGCCTTTTGTGACCCCTCTTGGCAGCTGTACAGTGGGGCTGGGAACCTGCTGTGCATGCTGGGGGGGATATAAAAGGTGCAGACATCTTCTGGAGGAGGTCGGTCGACGCCCAGGCACCTTCAGCCTGGGCGTGTGTGGGTCATCTCCGGGTGCCCTAGACCCAGACCCATGTTCCGGTTCCACCTCAGGCACCTTTAGCCTGGGGTGAGGTACTACCGCACCGTTTCTGACTGCCTGGGTATGGAGGTCCAGGATCTGCAGCAATGGCCCAGGGCCCAGCAACCTTCGGCTGGGGTCCACTAGTGATCGAGGAGTTCAGGGTGCCACCTTGCGAGGGGACCCACGCCCTATGAGAAGGGAGGATCTGTTCCGAGGGACCGATGCTGTGGCCACAGTGAAGGAAGGGTCTGTTGACTCTCTGGGGGGACGTCTTCTCCCTAAAAAGGGCCATGTCCTAGGAAGAAACCAAGGTTCACCAGGTCAGGGGCAGTGATTAGGTTCACCAGGTCAGGGGCAGTGATTAGGTTCACCAGGTCAGGGGCAGTGATTAGGTTCACCAGGTCAGGGGCAGTGATTAAGTTCACCAGGTCAGGGGCAGTGATTAAGTTCACCAGGTCAGGGGCAGTGATTAAGTTCACCAGGTCAGGGGCAGTGACCTTATTCACCAGGTCAGGGGCAGTGACCTTATTCACCAGGTCAGGGGCAGTGACCTTATTCACCAGGTCAGTGGCAGTGACCTTATTCACCAGGTCTGTGGCAGTGACCAACCTCATGGTCTGTGGCAGTGACCAACCTCATGGTCTGTGGCAGTGACCAACCTCATGGTCTGTGGCAGAGACCAACCTCATGGTCTGTGGCAGAGACCAACCTCAAGCCTGTCTCCCCCTGCGAGGAGCTGAGTTTAATGCAGGAGGGGGATGGGTGGGTGCGCTACAGATACAATTCAGGTATCACCATCTATCCAAACACGGGAAAGAAACCACAATATAGCACACTGCTAGCACAGTTTTTGACAGGCCAGATACACACTGAATTAGTCTTATGAATTGCTCATCACAGAGCGGTTGGGTACCATAAATGGTTAATTAGGAAGCAGACGGCTAAACATGAATAGGCTTTCCCTCAGTACTGATGGGGGTAAATTAGAGCTCACCGTTAGACATCTTTATTCAGTCACTTCCCTTCAAGTCCATAAAGTTCAGATGCAAGGCAGATCCAACCGGTTTATTGGGGTAAAGTGCAGATATTCAGTGACAGGATGTATCATGTGTCCGTTTAGGTAGAGCAATGTCTCAACAAACAGGCATTCTGTATGGTTTTCTACAGCATCTAGTACAGCGTGGTATATGGCGCATTATTGGCGCTGTTCGGAAGTTGAATCAGGAGGATATTGGAACTAGTAAGATGGTCAGCTGGGTGGGTGAGGCATCCATGTCCTCACTAAAGCCGGCGTGATAGCGTGATGCTGACGGTGTTTCGCTTTTTCCCAAGCTTCATCAGAGCAGAGTTGGGAAACACTGCCCTAAGTAATGTTAATTGTAATCTTTATGTGTTTTTAAGAATCGCAAAGCAAAAAATTTAAGATGCCAAGAGATTCTTATTTCCCTCATGAACCCATGTCTAAATTGTGTCTTTCCCTACATTTAGTTTGCTAAAGCCACAAAACACACAGTGGGTCCACATGTGCTAGCTCCCATCATGGGGTATCAATGGACGTGTTTCAAGGGTGAAACCCCTTCCTCTTACCTACTTTAGTTATGAGGAAGGGGGTTGCACCCCCAAAACGCATCCATTGATACCCTGTGATGGGAGATAGCACATGATGGCAATGGATGTGTTTTGGGAGTGCGGTCCCTTCCTTTTACATACTTTAATATTAGGAAGGGGTTGCACCCCAAAACGTGTCCATTGATGCACCGTGATGTGAGATCGCACATGTTGACACACTGTGTGTTTTGGGGGTTTAGAAACTAACATGTTTGTAACTACACACATTTTCAGCAGGGGATCATAAGGGACATTTCAAAGTTATGCTTCTACGTGTACATGTCTTCAAATTTCGGCTTTTAGAGGGGTGAGATCACCCCATCTGAGGAATGCAACATCCACACAGTCTTGGGATACTAATGTCTCATTTGGCCTTCACATTACCAAATTCGAACTTTGTATGTTCCTGAGTTGGGGATGTTTATCTTCTGTTTTCGACCATGCCTGTTTAGCCAACATAAAGGCAAAATAATGGCAAACATACATGTTATACACCAAGATGTTGGTTTGTTTTAAAAGTAAAATGTTTTTTACTACCCAAGCGCCTTGAGGCGATTTAGTTCGCAATTGCATCGCTATACAAGTTACTCACTAAACAAGGTGTGACTTATTATTTCAATGTTCATTACCAGTGTATTTGATTAAGTTGTAGTTACAGTGACAATGTGCTCTTAAATGTGGGCAACTCCATAAATTTTTGGGACTACCAAAAATTAAAGGATTTCAAAAGGCATAATATTTTTGAACTTCATGCATTTGATCCATTAAGAACAAAAACATTGTGTGTGTTTCAGACCCACAGCACATCATAATAGTTAACGGAAGAAGATATTGTCACCTCATGCAGCAAATAAGGTACATTTGCACTATTGTAGAAAGTGGGCAAAATCAAGCCCATTTGTGAACAGATTAGACAGATAAGAAACACAGACAACAGTAGTTCAAATGAAATATGAGTTTATGATCTCAAAATTGTATTAGCCATATTCAGCTCCAATTTGCTGCCAAGCCACTGCTCCTTTACCCACAAAATATTCAAGGTATTTTTGTCTGATATCTCTGGCATTTTGGGAGGTCAATCCAGCACGGCCAGTCTCTAGAGCTGTAATGATGCCCACAGATGGACGAGCTGCAGCCTCTTCAGCTGGGCCTGACACTGCAGGGTCTGCATCAGTTGGCACTGAGGCAAGGTAGCTGCTAGCATTCCCCTGTAAAAAATTATGAAGGATGTAGCAGCACAATACCACATGGTTTATTTTGTATAGTGCCAGGTTTATAGGTGTTCAAAACAGCCTGAAACGACTGGAGAGGATTCCAAAGGCGTTTTTAACCGCTCTTCTGGCACAAGAGAGCCGGTAATTGTAGATTCTCTGCTCTGGGGTGAGGTTCCTCATAGGAAATGGCTTCATAAGATGTTCCCCCAGAGCAAATGCCTCATCTGCAACAAAAACAAAATTGAGGCCCTTAACATTCTCCTCAGCAGGTGGCAAGTTTAGGGTGCCATTCTGGAGCCGCTTGTAGAACTTTGTCTGCACAATGACTCCTCTATCAGAGTTGCGGCCGTTCTTACCAACATCCAGAAACAGGAGTTGGGTGGTGGGATAATCCAGACATGTTTCCCATTAATAGCACCACCACAGTTTGGAAAATCCCACTGATGCTAGAACTGGGCTGCAACATCCTGCCATTGCTGTGGGTTGGAAGGAAACTGTGGAGTAAAAAAAGGAAAAATAAATTACTACTTATGCACATAACATTCCAAGCAGATTTGATACAAACATTCTTGGCCAACCTAAGTATAAAGCTTAAGGGAGTTTTTATTGACAAAAGTGTAAGGTCAACTTATCTGATTCCTCACCCCCTCTGGTGGCCCATTCTAAAAATGTTATGGTGGTGGAGGGGAGGTAATGGGTAGATGTTTTGGACAGGTAATCCTCACCACTTCCATGAGAGCTGTTTGCATAAATGTGTGAGACTTTGGCCAGCCCCTCCTTGCTTAAACTATTGGCAGCCCAGTGGACAGGTAAGAAGTGTCAGAATCTAAAAATAGGTAAAAACACTGTCCAAATTGAAGCACATTTTGACATTCATAAATTCGCAATCAAGATAATAGGAGACCAAAAATTTCTATGTTACAATTTGAAGGTAATTAGGCAGGCCCTTGCACTACATGCTTTGGTAAATTCATCCAGAAATATGACCACAAAAGTGGTATTCTGTCTATGGGTTTTGCAAAGTCAGCAGATAGAGTATTTGTATTTGTTGACTTTGCATTTGGGGGGGGGGGCGGCTCCAAATGAGTTTGGGCCCCAAAAAAGGGCTTATTGCACTCTGCCTGAATTTGAGGACAACAATAACATTTGAACACATTTTATGGGGGTGTTTATGGTAAGACCAAATATGTAGCTGACAAAAAACATTGTTAAGTTACTAGGCTAGGTGTGTATGGGCCCAGGATAGCATGCTGGGGAGGTTGGTTGTGGAAAATATGCATGTAGGCAAAAAAAGGAGCAGGAAAAGCTTACAGCATGCATTATGACAAAGTGGACATTCACACCATATTACAATATTGCTAATTATGGAATCCAGATATTAATACAATACATTAGCAAACATTAAAAACATAGAATGTGATGTTAAAGGAAAAAAACGTACCCAAATATAGTCCTTCTGTAGCACTTGAATAATGGCTGAACAGGTCTCTGGTATAATGAGTTCCAGAGCCTGGGGGGAGATCCCAGTGGTAAACTTGAGGTCCTGGGGGCGTGACCTGGATAGCAATGGGATAGGTCGCATGTGATGTGAGCTCCGTCTGCCCATACTCCTAACCTACCATCCTGTCTGCATCCTGCTCGGTTCCTGCCATCCTCTACATCCGAGGACTTGTCCTGCTCTCCCTGTGGTTCCTGAAGCCTGTTAGCCCGCTAGTTTGCCGCCGCTGCCATTGCGGCGCTTCCCGGTCCTCTGCTTTAGGAAAGGCCGCGGCTTCGGCCTAGTTCCTGGTTCGGCGGCCATCTTGGCCCTCCCGACGGCGGCCCTGGACACTTCTCCTTGCCTCCCTGTGCGCACTGGGCTCCATCCTCTCCTACATCGGCCCCCGGATTACCTGCTGCTGGGGTGCCTCTACACTCTGCACCTGCTGTGAGAGCGGACCGCGGTCTCGGCCTGACTCCCGGAGCGGCGGCCATCTTGCTCCACCCGGAGACATCCTTGGCAAGTATTACAGGCCTCCCTGACTCCCCTGAGCTCAGATTCCCCTGCATGCAGCCTGCTGCCAATACAGCTGCTTGAGAGTGACCTGCTGCTTGCCTTGGGCCACCCCTGGGCAGCGGTGGGGGGGTTGTGGAGGACCCGGCCTCCTTAACAGCTGCCATATTGGTGCACCCAGGGATCTTCCCTGCCGCCCTACAGCATGTCTCCGTCTAAAAAGAATTCTGAAGCCGCCGATAAACTGGCCAAATACCGCCGGCTTGAAGAAGGAGACCAGCAGGTCAGAGACGGCGCTGCTGCTTCCCTGGATGCGGATCACTCTGTGGTGGCTACTAACAAATTACCGGATGCCATCGCCCTGTGCCAGAGCACGCTTACCACCAAGATTGAGGAGGTAAAAATTGATGTGTCCCTTATCCGGCAGGATCTTTCTACCCTCAGGGACCGCGTGACGGAGACGGAGACCCGTATTAGCAGAGCGGAGGATATCTTGCACCCTTTACAACATACCACTGATGAGGTGCGCCGCCAGTTACAACAGATTAGCGCAAAACAGGATGACATGGAAAATCGCCTTCGGAGATGTAACCTCCGCTTCATCGGTCTTCCTGAGTCTGCTGAGGGCACCGACCCGGAGAGCTTCCTTGAAAACCTCCTAACGTCAACCTTCGGCAGAGACGCATTTTCGGTAATGTTTGCAGTGGAGAGAGCTCATCGAATCCCTGGCCGTCCTCCTCCCCAAGGAGCTCCACCGCGTACCCTGATAGCGAAGTTCCTTAATTTCAGGGATCGCGACAAGATCCTCCGCCTAACCAGAGAGAAGGGGAATATCCCCCATACCAACGCACATGTTGCCGTCTTCCCGGACTTCTCCAATGAGGTGCAACGGCAGCGGTCCAGGTTCCAGGATGTTAAGAAGCGCCTCCGCACTCTACACCTTAAATACGCCATGCTGTACCCTGCAAAGCTTCGTGTGGAATGCGACGGTCGGACCCACTTTTTCGAGGACCCAGAGTCGGCATCCACCTGGATTGACCGGAGAAATCGGCGAGATTGAGCATACCGCGCTGTCTGGGAGCTGTGAGTACTTTTCTTTTCTCTCCCCTGCTGCCCCCTGTTCGTGCCCTGTCCGCCCCTCCTCGGATCTCACAGCATGCTCGCCACCTTCGGGTGACCTTACTGTTAATTCCCCGTTCTCCCCACACATGGGAGATACTTGTAGAGGGCAGCTTACCGAACGTTGCTGGAACTTTCTATCCTACTTTACGTACCACCCTGATGGCAGGCGGGGCTTCCTCCTGCACGGCTGCAATGGTGTTGTGCTTTTGTGGCCCCTACACCCCATGCACTTCTCAGAGAAGAAGTCGCCCCCCTAGGTTCTCTATGGACTTTTTTCACTCCCCCCGTTTACCTGACTGTTTTTTCCTCCTTTTTTGTTTTCTTTTCATCACAGGTATCTATGTCCCTTTGAAATTAAGTCCCTCGCCTCCAATGCTTTTTTCACGTTGGATGTCCCCGGTTGATACCTGGTTTTGGGATACTATGTTCATGCCGAGTTGGGGTGGCACTGGACTGGGAGGGAAGGGAAATGTTTTGGCTGTTTTTTATTTGCCACCATGTTCACAATTGTTTATTTCTGCTAAAGGTACTATGTCATTGTCATACATGCACGATCAATATTGGTTGCCGATATGTTCTGTACTATCTGATGTGTCCTTATCTGCTCTGCTGGTTCTGGTCTGGCTGCGGTCTATTATACACACCATATACCCACCATGAGTTCCCTGAAGTTCCTCACGTGGAATGTTAGAGGCTTGCGCAATAAGATCAAACGCACAGCGGTCCTGACATTTCTCAAATCTCAGAGAGCTGACATTATCACACTGGTCGAGACCCATGTCACGGGCCACTTGCAATCCTCCCTTAAAAAACCTTGGGTGGGGTGGGCTTACCACGCCACTCACACTTCATATTCCAGAGGTGTATCGGTCCTGGTTGCCAAACGGGTACCTTTTGAGCTAATACTGCTCCGCACGGATCAGCAGGGCAGATATGTGTTTATGCACGCCACCATTAATGGGTCTCCTATCCTGCTACTTGCCTGCTATTTCCCCCCCCCCCGTACAACTCAGCTGTAATTCAGGAGGGCCTTGCCTTTATGACCCAGTACCCCTCCGTACCGGCAGTGTGGATGGGGGACTTCAATATGACCCTGATCCCCGCTCTGGACCGTCTGGGCACACTGGATCCCCCCCTTAACCCACCGACCCATACCAGACTGCACCGCATAATGACCGACTTTGCTCTTGTCGACACTTGGCGCCACAAACACCCGCACACTAAAGTCTTCTCATGCTTTTCAGCCAGTCATAACACAATGTCACGAATTGATTTTGTTTTTATCTCAATGTCCCTGCTGCCTAAGCTAGGAGATGTGGGCTTTGCTCCGAGAGTACTCTCGGATCACGCCCCCTACTGGGTCACGATCCAGCTCCTGAAGGCTTCCCCTGCTCCTTCTTGGCGGTTAAACCCGTTTTGGCTGACTGCCCTGCGGGACCAGGATGACATCCCCACAGAATTGCAATACTATTTTACGGCCAACAGGGACACTGCCACGCATGATGTGGTGTGGGAAATGTTTAAACTTCACGCTCGTTCCCTACTTTCCACACGTATTAACAGGCTTAAACGGTCATCAACACTTATTGTCCAGCAGGCTGCAGAACACCTGCAGGTGCTGGAGGAGGCGTTCCACCGGGACCCCTCGCCCAGCACGGCCAACAATCTAAAGATTCAGGCGCGCCAGGTCTCCCAATTGCACATAGAGAAGGCTAAACAACGCATCTTCTTCTGTAGACAGAGGGTGTTTGAGTATGGAGAGAGATCGGGCAAACTGCTCGCATATCTCGCCCACTTGGATATGCGTCCCCCTGTGGTGGTGTCCTTGACCGACCCACAGGGGAACGACATCACCGATCCGCAACTGGTGGCGGAGGAGTTTGGGAGATTCTACCGTGCACTCTACACTTCCAGGGTCACCCACACTCCCCAAGACACCAGGGACTACCTAGCGGGAGTTCAATTCCCTAGACTGACAGACGACCAGCTTGAAATTCTGGAAGCCCCTATTACTGAGGAGGACATTTCCGAGGCCATTTCCTGTCTGGCCTCATCCAAGGCCCCAGGATTGGATGGTCTACCCCTTGAATTCTATGCCACCTACTCTGAAATCCTAATCCCTGAACTTAAGGACCTGTATAAATCCGTATTTGACTCAGGAGTTCTACCCCCATCTATGAGAGAAGCCCAAATAGTCGTAATTCCCAAACCCGGAAAGGACCCTAAATACCTGGAGTCGTATAGGCCCATTTCTTTGTTACAGGTAGACATTAAAATATTAGCTAAGATTCTAGCCTCCCGGTTATTCTGTCATTGATACACCCTGACCAAACTGGCTTTATGCCAGGGAAGAACACGGCCATGAATATTCGCCGCCTATTTATGAATATTCAGGGGTCCCATGATGAAATTGGCTCGAGGGTCGTGGTGGCTCTGGATGCCGCCAAGGCCTTCGACTCCGTGGAGTGGAACTACCTGTGGGAGTGCCTCTCAAGATTTGGATTTGGCCCCAGCTTTATTCGCTGGGTCCAACTCCTCTATCAGTCCCCAAGGGCCAGAGTATTTGTGAATGGTTGGCTCTCTGACCAGTTCCCGCTGGAGAGGGGGACCCGGCAGGGCTGCCCCCTTTCCCCCATGCTTTACGCATTGGCTGTGGAGCCGTTGGCCATTATGGTCCGTGCGGACACTTGCATCCGAGGCCTCAGGATGGGGAACCTGGAAGAAAAGATTGGGATGTATGCCGACGACACACTTTTGTATCTGGCGGACTCCGGTCCTTCTCTTATAGCAGCCCTCCAGTCCATAGAACGTATGGGTGGCCATTCGGGTCTGAGTATTAATTGGTCTAAGTCCCAGATCCTTCCGATTGACCATTTCCCCCCCTCGTTCGCGTCCCCTCCTCTGGCTCCTCCAAGGGTCTCCCAGATTAAATACCTTGGCGTACAGGTCACCAGATCGCTCTCAGATTATAAACTACTGAACATTGAACCCCTGTTTGCCCTGATCAAGAACAAGACGCAGACTTGGGCCAGACTACCCCTGGGTGTTATGGGTCGTGTCAGCTTAGTTAAGATGATACTCCTTCCCAAGATACTCTATTTGGTCTGGCATGCTCCCCTCTATATACCGCCAAATTTTTTCAGGACAATTGAATCCATCCTGAATTCATTTATTTGGGGTCATGGCAGACACAAGTTATCTTGGAGAATTCTGAAGAGCCCTGTGACGTTGGGAGGAGCTGCTCTCCCTGACTTTCAGGATTATTACTTTGCCTCCCAACTGTCCCACTTCTATTATTTTGACAAACATGAACTAACGAGATACCAGACACTACTCTGTGAGCACCCGGATGACTCGGCCCATACCCCACTTCAATCGGTCCTAAGAGCCCCATTGACAAGACGCCCCCCCCAACGCACAGCAGACATGTTGACTCACCACCGGAGGGTATGGCGGACGGCACTGCAAAGAACTGGGACCCCAAAAGTACACTCTCATACCCCTCTCTGGTACAATATTATTGTCCATTCCGGACCCCGCGGTGTGGATACGCCATGGGATCTTATGCATACACCAGATCATGACCGCTTCAGGCCTTAAACCATTCCAAATGCTGAAGGACGAATTTTCCCTCCCCAATTGCCTTTTTTTCAGGTATTTGCAACTCCGTCACGCTATACAGGCCCAGTTTTCTGGCTCTTGCCCGTCCCTGGCAGTTCCCTCCATAGTGGACACAGTCACGGGTAATGTGCCTGCTAAGCTCATCTCCACTTTGTACTCCGCCATCCGTCTCCCTAGCACCACAGCATTGGCCTATACTGCTAAGACTAGATGGGAGGCGGATGTTGGACTTATAGAGGATGAGGACTGGGACGAGATTTTGGAGGACGTGAAAAAGGTTTCCCCCAAGCTGTCGGACCGCCTCACACAGCTGTACATCATACATAGAACATATCTGACCCCTCAGAGAGTAGCACGTTTCAGGCCCACGTACAATCCAGGATGCCGCCTCTGTGACCATACCCCGGGCTCCTTCTACCACCTCATATGGTTCTGCCCTACCATTCAGGCATACTGGACACAGGTGATACGCTTCCTACACGATCAGATGGGCTCCCCTGTTACCCTTGACCCAAAGATGTGCCTACTTGGCCTGTTGCCAGACTTGGATGCCGACAAACCCCTCCGTACCTTTTTACATGAGACGCTATTCTTGGCAAGAAAAGTAGTGGCCCGTAATTGGATGCAGGCCCTGCCCCCTACAATTCAGTGCTGGAAAAAGGCGGTTAACGATGCTCTCCCATATAAAAAACTGATTTATGTACATAGAGGGTGTCCGCTAAAGTATGAGAAGGTCTGGGACAGATGGATGGCGGATGGTGAAACGTGTACTTGACATGTCGATTCTTTATTTTTGTTGTGTACCGGCTCTACTTTCACTGCTGTTATTATCTTTATGTCACACAGATGCTTCACTGTGTTCATGTATGTACTATTATATTGGCCATACTGGCTTATGTTGATTTATGTACCATGCATACTTTTCAATAAAGTTGGTTTTTTCCAATTAAAAAAAAACTTGAGGTCCTGGAGACTTCTCCCCGTCATCAAGTACCGCAAGGTGGCTATGAGCCTTTGCTCTGGAGGAATGGCAAGCCTTATGCAGGTGTCCTGCTTCTTAATATAGGGTGTCAACAATGCCAAAAGTTGGTGAAAGCAGGGGTCCGTCATCTGGAGATAATTCCTAAAATCATCAGGATTATTCTCCTGGAGCTCCGGCAGCAAAGGCATATGACAAAATTATTCACGATTAAACCCTGGACTGGACTTGGGTCAAAGCAATAACTCCAAGCCCAATGATAGCACATTCTCTCCTCCGATTCCACAACATGGCTGGTTGACGAATGCCATTCATAAACAAACTGAAAATCACAAAACTGATAAGCGCGAATCAACACTCACCAAACTTCTACTAACACAAAATTAGCAGAAGGAGCCCAAAGGTTGGTGCCTGACAATTGAACTTCCTCTTTGTAGTCTCGTAGTACGTCTAATACGTCACTACGTTCGTGTTTGTTGGCCGACAATTCTTTGCCGTTTGTATGCAAGACAAATTCCCGGCCAATGCCCTTCGGACAAAAGTCCAATGTTTTGTCTGCGGAACATCCGATCGTGTGTACGAGGCTTTGGACTGTAGGATAGCACTTACACTTAAAATGGTAATAAACCCAAAAACAAAAATTTGGTAAAATGTAGCTTACCCATTCTTAGATGTGGTGGCTGCACGCGTTTTTTTTTTGTTTCGTTTTGTTTTTTGTTTGTTTTCTAAGCTTTTTTCATTTATTTTCCCCTGGTGATTCAGCCAATAAGTCTGTTATTGTTCAACTTACTTTACTAGACCAAGTTGTCCTGACAAAGTAGCAGTTAGAGGGTTGAGACAAACCATTTACCACTGACTAGCTATAAGCTATAAAGCTATAAGCTTTTATTCTATTATGTAAAACTTTTATCCCAAAAGGAAACACAAACTGTTTGCTGGAACTGCTTATAGCTGGAGCTCAGTTTCATTTTGCTACTCAAGTCCTAAATCTGCTATTCTAACTCTACCGTCTCCCCAGACTGACTGCTGCTGTCCACAGATCTCTGCTTTATTACTTCATCCAGAATGCAGACATCCGAAGACAGGAAGTGTTACTGGCTGGATCACCAGATGAAAGCAAGAGAAAAAAAGCCTAACAAAGAAAACAAATATAGTCACCACATCCATGGATTGGGAAACTGGAATATTACAATCTTCGTTTTGGGGTTTAATACCATTTTAAGCAAATCACAAAGCTTACCTTTGTCCAAAATACAGTGGTACCAACTCGGCAATACCACATAGTCTCTGCTAACAAAGGTATTATTAATTAGATGCTGATTGGTTGGCTAGCTCTGCCTGAACATCACTTTCTGAAGGCCACTAACAGTATGTTGCAACTCTGGACACATAAATAGGCCCCATAGGATTGGAAAGTGTTTCTGGACAAGAATAAATTTTTGTGTCCTTTTTTGGCATTTTACTTTAACTAATTCCTGCTCAGCCTATTGTCAAATAACAGATAGGCAGGACATTCATCATTCTGGGTGGATGTCATATGGTGTCTTCCTGGAACGCATCTCATGCATTTCCAAGGGGTACAGATGTAAATAAAAACCTGAAAGAGGTTCTAAACCTTCCCTGCTCTTTCCAAAAATAAATGCCAAGTTTTGGCTGAAATGGGGCTTTATATAATGCATTTAACTGGAAACTCATAAAATATAAATAGAATATATAAACAAATGTTTTCAATAGGGATGCACCGATGCCACTTTTTTAACACAGAGTACGAGTACCGATACTTTACCTCAGGTACTCGCCGATACCAATTACCGATACCTATCGCCTAGGAAGATGGGTGGTTTGGGAGGTGGCGGTAGTTGAGGGTGGGGTGAAATAGGGATTGTGGGGTGGGAGAGTTGGGATGGAAAAGGCTGTGATCACTAGGGGAAGATGGTGGGGATGGGAGGGTCATTGGGAGACATGGGAACAGAGGTGGCAGCTGGTGGGCACAGTACAGGGGGTTTGGAGGGCACAGTGCAGGCCCATTACATGCAGAGTGCAGGCCCATTACATGCAGAGTGCAGGGTTCAGGCACATTACACGCAGAGTGCAGGGTTCAGGCACATTACACGCAGAGTGCAGGGTTCAGGCACATTACGCGCAGAGTGCAGGGTTCAGGCACATTACGCGCAGAGTGCAGGGTTCAGGCACATTACGCGCAGAGTGCAGGGTCATACATGCAGAGTGCAGAGTTCAGGCACATTACATGCAGAGTGCAGGGTCATACATGCAGAGTGCAGGGTCCAGTTTTCCTCCACCACAACTTTCCACTGTATTCTCAT
The DNA here is from genome assembly GCA_029206835.1 of Rana muscosa. Taxonomy (NCBI): domain Eukaryota; kingdom Metazoa; phylum Chordata; class Amphibia; order Anura; family Ranidae; genus Rana; species Rana muscosa. The sequence continues at coordinate 49,515,983 of CM055119.1, forward strand.
TCACATGATCCCCCATCCACCCCTCCTCAACTCTAACTCGTGCTCACCCCTCCTCTACTGCCTTCATCTTCTCCCCCCTCCCTTAAAATCTACATCGTGCACATGGCTTACCGTTGTACTAATGTGAAGTACCTGGCCGGCTCTTGCACACATATCCCCCACTGCAAGCTTCCTCTCTGCAGCCAGATCATCCGGGGGCGTCAGCATCCAGGCATCAGGTCAGAGAAAGTGCATATTACCTTCCGAAGCCCCCTCCCGCCCCTGACCATACTAGCTGGGACGCCTGCATCTCCCTTATCACTGCACGCAGGGAGACAAGCGTGTCCAGTTCACGTCACTTCCGGTATCGTGTTAGAGTATTGGAGCATTTTCGAGAGTACCGATACTCGCGAAAATGCCTAGTATCGGTGCATCCCTAGTTTTCGACATTCCATAATTATATTGAACACAGCATAGAAGGCGAATTTTAGTTCAGGAGTAATTTGCTTACAGTAGTGCAAAAAACATTTGTGACTTACTTCTTTCTGTTTGTACCTAAAGTAGAGCTATAGGCTAAACATATTTTTTTTCATTTTTGATAGGGTAAGGGAGGGTTGTAACCCCTGTCAGATGTTACATCAGTAGCCAACTCAATAACAGCATGGGCAGAGAGAGCAGAAGCAGAGTTGTCAGCAGGGGCAGGAAACTCTTCAGTGGTGAAGATACTGAATGAAATTAATACTGGCGGGCGATTTCGTGGGTGAAGCTGCTATTGACACTCTACGGTGCGCAGCCAGAGTGATGCTGTCCTCAGTGATGGCAAGAAAAGTGTTACGGCTCAAGCCATGGACTGCAGACGGCTAGTTGAAATTCAATTGGTGCCGTATTCCCTTTGACAGGACAGCCTTATTTGGCAGTAAGTTAGAAACTGCAATTTCAATGGTGACAGGGACAAGTCGGGATTGATCCTACAAGATACAAAGCCCAGACGTCAATGCCAGCAAGAAAAGAGGCAATTTCTGAGTAGGCTAAGAGAGGCAAGGATGACAGAAGAGGATGGAATAACCCCCAGATATCAGTGGCTCGGTTGCCCAAGTCAAGACCAGTCTCTGCACAGAAGCCCTTTTGAGGGTCCCTCCACTAAGACTTGCCCAGTAGGTACTCAACTGCGCCAATTTCCGTGGGTCTGGGTGGAGCATATTTTGGACACCTGGGTCATGAAGGTGATCCTGGAAGGTCATTGCTGGGAGGCTGTGGCCTCCCCGGGGGTACGTCACTTTACCCATGCGAAGCTTCCTCAGTGTCGGCAGAAGGTATGAATAGTCTTTGAATATATCTAGCCACTCTTGCACAAAGGAGCCATAGAATCAGTCCCTATGCAAGAAAAATATCAAGGATTCTATTCTCTTTTCTTATTAAAGAAAAAAACAGGCGACTTAAGACCAGACCTTCAGGGATTGAACAAGTATATCCAGTGCAAAGTTTCCGGATGGAATTGTTGCAGTCGGTCACACAAACCATCAGGCAAGGGGAGTGGATGTTATCCTTAGACTTGAAGGATGCTTATCTACATTTCCCAATCCATCAACAGTGTCACAAGTACCTACGGTTTTCGATAATAGAGTACCATTTTCAATTTGTCTGCTTACCATTTGGCCTTTCGACGTCCCCAAGGACCTTTTCCAAAGTTCTACTCCCTGTCATGGCCATGCTGTGCAGGCAAAGTCTGCAAGTGTTCCATTATTTGGACGATAACCTCCTAGTAGTTTGAAACCCTCGAATTCTGACAGATCATCACACAGAGAATGCTGTTTTTGGCGGTAATCTTGGGTACCTGCAGGAACACAGTGGAACTCCCTCCAGAGAAAGCAACAGCTCTTGTCTCTCAACTAGAGAAGGTATAAACACTCTCGTATCTCACAGCCTCCCAGTGCCTCAAGCTGTTGGGGTTGCTATCAGCCACGATACCCAAAGTGGACCCATTGGCGAATGAGGACTTTTCAAGTAGAATTCCTGAGGCAGCGGAAGAGCCATTCCACACATCAATGGCTCAGGCTGTTTCTAGCAATGAAGCGTTCCCTCGATTGGATACTTTGTCAAATTGCCACCAGCTCAATCTTTCGCCACTGATGGTTATCACATCAGATGCATCGTGGTAGGCTGGGGAGCACATTGCAAGGGCTCCTAGCCCAAGGCCATTGGGGAAGCAGATGGAAAGAAGTGCCCAATATAATCAAACTTAAAGTAGCCTTTCAGGCTTTAAAAGCGTTCCAGGATCAGGTCAAGGTGGCCAATGTAACGCTCCATATGGGCAACAAGGCGGCGGTCGCCTATGTGCATCGCCAGAGAGGAATGCAGAGTCGAGCACTCCTAGAGGAAGTCTCACCCATTATGAACTGGGCCCAGCAGAATTTGACAAATCTTTTAGCCATGTATATTCTAGCCCCACAGAAACACGTGGCAGATGCACTAAGCCGCAAGATTTTGGATAACAATGAATGGACACTGAACTAGTCAGTCTTCCACAGGAAGTGAGGTCATCCAGATTTCAATTTAATGGCATCCCCAGTCAACAGGAAGTGCAAATGTTTCCTAGTGAGAGTAAAGTTCCTGCAGGCAAAAGCAGTGGACACATTCAGCTCTGAATGGGTCTGTGCCCTAGCATATGTATTCCCACTAATACCTATAATTCCCAGGTTGCTCAACAAAATACGCAAACACCCAGGGGTAGTGATAGCAATCATTCCCTTTTGGCCTCAACTATATCATGATGATTCATATATTGGACTCGACCTATACACACAACATCTACATACTTCCCCACCTGTCATACATTCTACACTAAAACCTAAATTGATATTTTATTCATATCAATCTAAAGGCCCATACATCACCACTTTTTATAACATGGTATTTTCAGATCTCAAAAAAATGTGTTCCTGTATAGTACCAAACATCACAGATCTTGGCTGCCTCGATCCCAAAGAACGTATAGCCCTTCAATCCTTAACCAAAAATAATTAATTGATTATTAAGACCGCCGATAAAGGTGGTGGAATTGTTATCCAAAATCAAATCCATTACATTAAGGAAGCTGATCTATTGCTGGCGGATCACTCAACCTATCGCAAACTAAGCGCTAATCCATTACCTGAATACCAAATTGAAATCAATAAACTTATCGATAAAGCCATCCAACAGAACATCATCAACAAAGGCCAAGCCTCTTTCTTAAGCAGAGACTATTACCATATCCCATACTTCTACCATATCCCTAAAATACATAAAAATCAGACACACCCTCCAGGGAGACCTATCATTGCTGCAATGGATAGTATCACTTCTGGTTTATCCAAGTATGTCGATCACCACCTACAACCCTTGGCTCAGGGTCTACAGTCCTATATCCACAATGGAACCCACCTGTTTGACTTATTAAAGCCATATAGGTGGGAAAGCGAGTACACTTGGATGTCTTTAGACATCAACTCACTATACACCTCAATCCCCCATGCCTTCGGATTGACAGCTCTTGATCACTTTCTTCTGAAGACCCCTACATGAGTCACAGAAAAGCTGCATTCATCCTGGACTGTACTAAATACTGTTTGACTCACAACTATTTTAGTTTTGACGACCAGTATTACTTACAAGTCCAGGGGACAGCCATGGGAGCCAACTTTGCACCTTCTTACGCTAACTTGGCTATGGTCTTATGGGAACACAAACATATCCAATTGAAAATGGAAAATCAATATCCCTAAAGGACAATTCTGTCGACTGAGACGAAATTGCACAAAAATATCAGATTACATGGACCAAAGTATCATACGCAAAAATATACTCAAAGATAAAGGCTATCCAGAGTCCTTCGTAGACCAAGCATACAAAAATGATCTACAACACATTCTTCCTGTCACTCAAAAAGAAAGTTTTGACCAGTCTGCCCGTTTTTATCACAAAATTTCACACTGACTCCACAATAATGGAGATGATCTTCAAAAAACACTGTCAGATACCTGTATTACTTGAAGACCCTCACCTCAAACCCCTTTTACCAGACTTTCCTAGAGTAACTTACAGAAAAGCACCAAACCTAAAAAACTAAATTGCGCCTAGCAAACTAAAACAGCTGCAGAAAACTCTCTCACCACATAACTGTTTAATTCATTTGAAGGGTATGTTCCAGTGTAGAAAGCCTTTATGCAAAACCTGTTCCTTTGTCAAACATGGCAAAAAACAATTCACCGCAAAAGAAAAGACCTATATCCTAGGGGATTTCTATAACTGTAGTTCAGACTTTGTAGTCTATGGCCTTGTCTGTTCTTTCCACCTACTGTACGTGGGGCGTACTATACGGCCACTAAGACAGAGGTTTGCAAGGACAAACAGTGTCCCTCGCCACTTTGCAGAACACCATAGCAAATCTACAGAGGGCCTGGAAGTGTGGCTTTTAGAGCAAATTCCCAAAAATCTCTCTGAGGCCGAAAGATTTCACAAATTGTGTGAACGTGAGACCTATTGGATTGACTCATTAGACACTTTAAACCCTTGAGGAATCAATGAAGAGTTAGAAATTTCCACAATTCTGTGAAGTATTGTTGTATAATATTATCATTTCCCTTTTTCCCTCTAGGTGATGTTATATGTTGATTTAAATTTTTCTATTAGATATTGCCCCATGTTTTTCCCCCCTTCCCTATTTTTTTACCTCCTTCCCCCAATAATAACCGAATCAGACCCATTCTCTTCAGAAATTTTCCATTAACTAAACCAACCATTGCTATATACAACATTTTTTTTTTTTTCATTTTATATTTCTATATATTTAATGATTTTTTATATATTAATTTAATATATTTTTTTCTTCTATTTATAACTCTAATACTGTGCCCATGATCATGCATTCATCTAATTTAAAATATTAATTTTAGTTCAAAATTATTAAATATTAAATATTAACATTAACAATAATCATCCTTTTAAAATAAGTTACCCATAATATCTATAAGATTCAAGTCATCATAATCTATTTAGAATTATTTTATCATATGCAACATACTGTATACTAGCATGGGTTTTGGCAATTTGTTTAGACTAAAGACCCTTACATAACACTATCTATCTACTACTACTATTTATCTTACATAAAAACTCCCAATTATTTAATGCTTGTAGATAATATCAGTTAACAGGGATATTATATTTATTTTATTAATTTTATTAATTAACAATTTTTTTTTAAGTCATACAGTTATCTGTGTTTGTCTATACAAAAGTGTTTCCACAATTTTTATTGCTCTTGTATTAATGATCTATTTAGGTTTGGCACCTCTGGGAGTAGGATTCGGGGTGTCCAAAAAAGGGGGAAAAAAGGCTTTTAGGATATGTATCGTTAGTAGTGCGTTGCCCGGGATCTCCGCCTATAGTGACAACAATGAGAGAATGCCATTCTCTCATTGCTGTGACCATCTGTCACTAAAAGCCTTTTTTCCCCTTTTTTTGGACACACAAAATCTTCTAACTACTGAGAATGGCTTTCATCATTCCATGAACTATACTAGAAGTGTCCATCATAAGACTGCTTTTCTGGTTTGATATTACTGCATTGCACAAGTTTTCCTGTTATTATCCTTACCAAGGACCTTGTTTTGGAGTTTGCATTTATTGATTTCTCCTCTTTTGTGAACTCGTTTGTGCGTTTCCCTGCTTTTTGAACCTATTCTTCGCCTATTTCTTCTACCATTTACGCCTTTAAATAACTCGTCATAAGCTCCTGAAGAAGCATTTTCTTCCAATAACGCGCAACATGTCGAGCTGAGCTTTCTATGTCAAATCGCCTTCCATAAATCTGTGGATATACATACTCTTGGTAGGAAGTGACCTTGGTGTCCTCCTCTTATTACACTGTATTTTTTCTTGGTTATAGGTGGTGTGTTTAGGAAATATTGTGTTCTCAGGCCCTTTAAGAAATGGCCATAATTGTTATCTATGTTTTTTAAATATTTTGTATGTTTCTTCCTCAATAAATATATTTTTTTTAACTGTATTACGCCTACAAAGTCCATCATCTGCCTATTTAATTTTTAAACTTGATCTATCGGGACGTGGCATTGTTTTATTTATTTTCATATCCACAGTTCCACTCTGTGGTGATATGATCTCTCATTTTCCATTGAAAGCATAAAACCCAGTGCTTACTTAAAGTGATAGTAATCTCTCCCTGATTAATTTTCCCCATTTAAATCATTACTAAAATCTACAACATTTGGCAAAAAGTATGGAATCGCCACTCTTGGAAAATGTTAATTTAATTGTTTAATTGTGTAGAGAAATCACAGGCATGTCTTAAAACTATTTACATTTAACATTCCAACCTCCTGGCTTTAAGTAAAAAAAAAAAAAAAGAAAGAAAGAAAGAAAGAGAAAGAAAACTGTAGTCAATTGCAACTGATTTTGCAGATCAAGCAGAGGCAAAAAACGTAATTGCCCTTGGTGAGCTGGTGTACCAACCTGATTGGCATGAATCATGGCTCCAACACGAGAGATGTCAGTTAAAACAAATGAGAGGATTATAAAACGTCTTCAAGATGGTAAATCATAACGGAATGTTGCAAAAGATGTTGGTTGTTCTCAGCTGTATCTAAAATCTGGACCAAGTACAAATCAAATGGGAAGGTTGTTAAAGGGAAGTGTACTGAGAGACCAAGGAAGACATCAAAGCGTCAAGATAGAAAACTTAAAGCAATATGCCTTGAAAACTGAAAATGCAAACAAACAAAACAAATGTGGAACAAATTGTCAGAAACTGGAGTCAATGTCTGTGACCGAACTGTAAGACATCGCCTAAAGGAAATGGGATTTACATACAGAAAAGCCAAACGAAAACCATCATTAACACCTAAACAGAAAAAAACAAGATAACAGTGGGCTGTCATAGACTGTGGATGACTGGATGAAAGTGTTATTCAGTGATGAATCACAAATCTGCATTGGGCAGAGTAATAGAGTAATGATGCAGGAACTTTTGTACGGGGGAGATGGCAGTCATTAAATCTTCAATAAATGCACAAGTTTATATTGAGATTTTGAACACTTTTCTTATTCCCCTCAATTTAAAGGATGTTTGGTGATGATGACATCATTTTTCAGGATGATAATGCATCTTGCAATAGGGCAAAAGCTGTGAAAACTTTCCTTCAAGAAAAATATATAATGTCAATGGTATGGCCTGCAAATAGTCCGGTTCTCAATCCATTTGAAAATCTATGGTGGAAATTAGAGCAAATGGTCCATGAGAAGGCTCCAACCTGCAAAGCTGATCTGGCAACTGCAATAAGAGAAAGTTGGAGCTGGATTGATGAAGAATACGGTTTGTCGAAAATTAAATCCATGCCTCAGAGAATTCAAGCTGTTATAGAAGCCAGATGTGGTGCAACAAAGTATTAGTGGTGTACTGTAGTGTTTTTTTTTTCATGATTCCATAATATTTTTCTCGGAATTGAGTGATTCCATATTTTTTTTTCCTCTGCTTGATCTGCAAAAACAGTTGCAATTCACTACAGTTTTTTTTTTTTTTGTATTTAAGTGTTTCTTAAAAGCCAGAAAGTTGCAATGTTAAATGAAAATAGTTTTGAGGCATGTCTGTGATTCGTTTTTTTTCTACACAATTAAACAATTGAATGAACATTTTCCAAGAGTGGTGATTCCATACTTTTTGACAGGGGTTGTATACAAATTTCTGTGTGTGGATGGATTCTAACCTTCTCAGTCATCTTGTAATCTGTCGCTTTTTTACATTTCATGACGTCAATAGCGCATTCGCATATTGTCCCCTGTTCATGGTACACTCATCATGCCGTCAGTCCATTCATTAATATGCCGTGGCTCCGTCGTCTCCTCTCTGTGGCATGGCCTTCCCGCAAGACTACAGGCCCATTCACAATTTCCTGAAACACCCTATGTGTCAGGTCACCTGTGGCCAGGTGACAGATGCACACCGTAGGGGGTTAGGAGTGCACCACAAGGTAGTGAACCCTATGACTGACTGCTGCGGATAGGATACTGAGTGGTTGTGGAAAGCGGGGCCAGAGGAGCACAACCGGGATCCTACAGGAAGCTAGAGCCAAGATTCCCCAGGGCGCGGAGTCTAAGACCCAGCAGGTCTTCTCCAGAGCCTCTAGTGGTGAGGATGTTACGCTGCTGACTAGGTCCAGGTCGCGGCCCCTAGAGTCTCCTAGCTCACGCCCCGTAGGGTAAGGGGAAAAGAGGGGAAGCAGCAGCACAAGATACAAGAATAACGAAGAACAAGCCGAAGGTCAAGGGTCACAAGCAGACAAGGATAACGAAGGACAAGCCGAAGGTTCAAGTGTCACAAGCAGACAGGGATAGTCAGGGACAAGCCAATATCGTAACAGAGAGACAGACGTAGCACACGGCAGGCAGGAACCCAAACACACAATGCTTAACAAACACGTTGATCAGCAAAGCAGGCTTGCAGTGCACAGGTTAATATAGTGTTCTGTGATAGGGCCTGGGGTGGAGTCAGGCTGGGAGGAGATTATAAAGGAAGCCAGGTGAAAGGGTTCTGGCCTCTAAGAACAACACATGAGGAGGAAAGGTAAGATGGCAGACAGACATTAATGCATATCCATGACACTATGTGACTTGCAACATCACAGGGGGTGTAAGCATTGACGCATAGCATGGCACACAGGAGTGAGGAGATCACCTATTTCCTGCGCATGCGTGAGATTATGGCTTTGACAAGCAGAAATGGCAGAAGCCAACTGCACTGCAAACTCGGAAGACAATAGTTAACAGGGTGCCAACCTTGGCCGGGAAGGAAGAATTTAGAAACATGGAATAAAAGTAGGAAACATCCGAAAGGGGGAAATAATATTGCAGAATGTTAAGAAAAGCTTGCTTATACTGGCTGTATTGAGAAGGAGCATTTGTGGTGTGGAGTTTACTACCACTTTAAGCAAAAAAACAAACAGGTGCTAATGAACAATGACTTTATGGGGTTGATTTACTAAAGGAAAATAAGCTGTTCACTTTGCAAGGAAATTATAACTGCAAAATTATTTTCCCTTCGTTTAGGCAAAGTTTTGAAAATTCTCTTTGCAAAGGAAAAGGAAAATAAAAAACAGCATTTCCTCTTGCTCAGGATTGGATGATGGAATTCAGCAGAGCTTAGTCTCATCCATGTAGAACAGCCTATTTGCATTTAGTAAATCAACCTTTATGTGTAGGTTGACCCAGACTGTTTAAATTAAACAGAAATAGCTGTATATAAAAGGAATAACACTATGGGACAAACTGTGACTTACCCTTCAAATCGTGCACATTGGCAAAAGTAAGCATAACAATAAGACATAAGTAGGTAATCCCTACATCAGCAAGCTCTCTTCCATGAAAAGTTTCAGGGCAGACAGATGTTTTTAGATGTGATTTTCAAGTTCTACAGAAGCACATTGAAATCAGCAAGACTGAGTGCAGTTGATGAAAATGAGTGTAGTAGATGAAACCACATCAAACCTACTTTCCTATGGAACAATCCAGACCTACTATCAGTTGAGAATTGGCAAAAATCACTGGAATCCTACTACACCAATCTAGAGTCTGGCTAAATTTTATCAGAAGTTACATAGTTACTGACACTAGTCCATATATTTCAACCAATTAAAAAAGACACACACCTCCACATACACTATTCTATACCCTTAGTTGTTCCAGAGGAAGGTAAAAAAAAACAATAAAGCATGGTCCTATTCACTCCAGTGGGGGGGGGGGGGAATCCTTCTTGATCCCCCGGAGGCAATTAGATATTCCTTTGATCAACTACCCCTGGTGTTATTACCTCTAAAAATTTGTGCCCAGTTATAGTTTGTGTATTTTTAGTAATGCATCCACTTATTTTTTTTAAAAAAAACCTACTGAGCTGGCCAGAACTAGTTCTTGAAGGAGTCTATTCCACATTTTCAAAGCTCTTACTGTGAAGAAACCATTACAGATATAAAGGTTAAATCTCTTTTCCTCCAGGCATAAAGAGTGCCCACTTGTCCTTTTGTAATGACCAGAAAGTCCATTACTGTACAGAAAGTTCACTATATGGACCACTTATGTATTTATACATGTTGATCATACCCCCCTTAATTTTTTCTCATAGCCAAGCTCCTCCATGCTTCTTATCAGTTTGGTTGCCCTTCTCTACACATTTTCCAGTTCTCCAATATCCTTTTTGTGAATTGCTGCCTGAAACCGAACTGCATATTCCAGATTAGGTCTTGCCAATGGTTTGTACAGGGGAACATATCTCTTTCTCTCTCTGGAGACCATATCTCTTTTAATACAAGGAGGTATTTTGCTAGCTTTAGAAACTGCAGCTTGCCATTGCATGCTATTGTAAAGTCTATGATCTACCAGAACATCCAGATCCTTCTCCGCCATTGACTCCCCCAGCTGTTTTCTTAGTATGTATGATGTATGCATGTTTTTAGCTGTTAAAATAATTGAATTTTTTAGGGTTTATCTTAATCCCCTTTTCAACCTGACGTTCAATTTCATATTTTGCATCCTTGATTACCTTTTTACATATTCTGTAATATCCTTTGAAACTTTTAAATGATGATAATGTTCCTTTATTTTTATATATTTTTTAAAATGTTATTTTCTTGTTATTTGTAGTCATTTTAACCTTGGACATGAGCCACATAGGTTTTATTTTTAGCCCATTTAAACTTATTGTCCGTGGGAAAATATTTTGCAGTGTGTTTGCATACAGTTGATTTGAAGCATTCCATTTTCTTTTCTGGGTCCCTAATGACAAAATTCCCTCCCAGTCATTAAATCTTGGAGAGCAGCCCTCAGCCTTGGAAAATTTGCTCTCTTAGGCTTCATGCGCACTGATTTTTGTAAAACACTTTTTTTCCTGACAGGAGAAAATCTGTTTAAAAACTCACCTAAGCTGCGTTTCTTCAAACCAGTTTAGCAGAGTTTAGCAGCGTTTGGTGTTTGAGCATTTATTTAATTGGCCAGAATTTTAATTTTATTCTGGCTATAGAAATTAATAAACTTCAAAGTGCTAAATGCGCCTAGCGTTTAGACGAGTTTAGCAACTTTTTTCTGCCGAAACTCTGCTGCTCCTGGATGCACTGGCAGTGGGTTTTTTCCTGCTACTAAATGCTGCTAGCAGCCTATGTGTCTTTTAATATGATAGATATTTCCTGTAAGTTTGGGGCTGCATTTCTGCAAAAAAGGTTGGCAATTTGGTCAAAACTGATGACCCCCTCCTAAAAAATGTAAGTAGACCTTTATCCATCATGCAATATTATCAGAGAGGCATATGATTAGATAGATATCCAAAATTTGGTAAAGAGCATCTAAGTCAAATACTGATACTTTGCAGATAATCAATTCGCTAATCCTTAGTGCTGACTAGTCTGTGACTGACGATTCTGATTGCCTTCTTATTACCGACTTTGCTTTCTTTTGAGCAACTCTTTAGGCTTTTGCTGATTCTTACCAACGATTGCCTGCCAAATATGTACTACATTTTCTGATCCCAGCCTGCACATGCCCAACCTGTTAATGTTATGGTACTAACATTAATCTCTGTCAGGACTTCCAAAACCTATTCCCTCTGAATCTATGCCAGGACTTCCAGAACAGCTTCTTTCAGATTTCCTACCAGGACTTTCATTAGTACTTGTATAATTCCTGCCAGGACTTTGAGAATACCCTGAAACAACACTGGGCTTGTCATCTGACCAAAAGGACATTTAGGAACCAGCATTTGAATTGTTTTGTACTGTGTCCTATTGTTAGGTGTACTTTGTGCATAAAAAACTATAGTACTTCCTGACTGCCTTGCCTGTTGCTGACCCAAGTTGACCAGACTATCCTCTTGCCTTCTGCCTGCCCACAACCTCTGCCTGGACCTCACTACGCTCTTGTGTGTCTCCTGCCCATGACCTCTGCCTGGACCTGACTACTCTCATGCCTGCCACCTGCCCACAACCTCTGCCCAGACCTAACTATTCTTCTGCAAAGTGTTTTCTTTACAGTACACGGTAGCTGTTTGACCATTCTGCCAGATCTGTTCCCTGAACCTGAATTGGTTACTCTTTAGGAGTATAAAAAATACACATATATATATATATATATATATATATATATATATATATATATATATATATATATATATATATCTGAACAAGGGATTCATCTGCAGAGAGAAAAAATTGAGGGGAAGTGTCAGCAGAAAAGCCCAAGAAAAACTTGGAACCTGATTTTTCATAGTTGATGTTTAATATCCACAGAATTTCATAAAAACAATGTGTTTCATAGGGCTATCCTCAGGATGATGCATAAGAAACTTTAAACAGTTGTGATCTGTCTCCCAGGTTGTCTGGAAATGTGCTAGGATCATCCGGATCACCACATCTAGCATAGAATGTGGCCACTTCTGTGCAGGGACAGTAATATTTCCCATAGGCTCTTTCACCAGGTTGTTGGACCCCCATGTGTGAATACATCATTGTACTTTATCCTCCCTTCTTACATTATATAAAACTATATTTCAAATTACTATACAATCCATACCATAAGGAGCTCTCCCAAGGCTTTCTGCCTCCCTCCACTTTTTTAGAGGTACCCTAGTTAAGGAATTCATCCAGCCTTCCATCTCTCCTGTCGGATACGATCCCTATCCACACCTTCTCACGTATGTTGAAGATTCTCTCTGACAAGAACTCTCTCTTGATTCAACTCCGCCTGTTGTCCCAAATCAAGGAAACGTACAAGACCAACCCAGTTACTTGTGAATTGAACCTCCCCTGCTCCAACAGATTTCTTCTGCATGAGGGCAAGATTTTTGTTCCTGAAGCTCTCTGGACATGCAACTCCACTCGAAGGACATTTTGGTAGGTTTTGGACTTGGACTGTATAAATGTTATAGTTATATGGTTTTCCTCTAGGACTATATAGCTTTTTTTCTTCCTGCTGTACTTGTGCTCATGCCAAGAGCTTTGCGGAAAAACCTTGGGGTCTCCATAGACTAATATGCTTCCCAGCTCATCCGAAGAGCATGCTTATGATGGATTTCATTGTGGAATTCCCACTGTCAGAAGGTTACAGTTCTATCTTTGGATAGGCTCACCAAGATGGTACACTTCATCCTTATGAAGAGCACTCCTCTCTTCTGCCTCCATGGGTTCTGAATAGCCAACGCATAGTGAGTGCGGATCTCATCTTCCTGCTGTTTCCTTAGGAAGAACCTACGCCGCAGCTCTGGCAGTGGTAGCTTCTTCCCAAACAGGCCCTCCAAATGTGACACAATGGCAAATAGACTGTGCACTTTGTAAAGTGCAGTTGCCCTCTGCAAGTGCAGTTGCTCCAGAGATTATTAAATGAGGTAAGGCTTCACTTTGCAGAGTACCCAATCACGTGCAAGGAAAAAAAAAAAAGTAACATTTTTGCTTGCACATAATTGGATGATGGAAGTCAGCAGGGCTTCTGCTCATTTACTAAGCTCTGGAGCAACTGCACTTGCTAAAGTGCACAGTCTTTTTGCCTTTAGTAAATCAACCCCAATGTGTTCTAGAGTAGCTTGTTCCTCCTCCGGCAGCACCATTACCGCGTGGAGGGCATTGGCCTCTAAGGAATTAAAAGAAAAGTATGTGTTTTTTTTTTTTTATTATTCATACTTACCTAGGTGGATGCAGCATTGGTCCGATGCTGCATCTGCCTTCTGGCACTTCTACACTGAGAACCGAGCAATCAAACACCACCGATCGCTCGGTTCTCACAGCTCTCCGAGCAGAGAGCTGCTGCATGACAGTTACAGCTCTCTGCTCTGCCCCCTCCTTGCTCATTGGAGTGCTGAGCTGTGGAGGAGGCAAGAGCGGACAGCTCAGCCTCTCAGCGGCTCGCTGAGCCTAGTGTCGGTCCAGGGATCTAGGTGGATCCCGACTCCATGGTCATGATGACGCAGAGCCTGGAACGACTCTGTGATGTCAGCCCACTCTTTGCTGAAAATGGGTCACAGGAGTGCAGAACAAACTGCACTCCTCCTGTGATCCACAGGAGTAGTACAGCCAAACAAGCTTTGGCTGTATTCCACCTTTAAGAGCCAGCTCCAGCTGAGCTGGGACCTAGTACAAGCAGGGGGCACTCTCCAGCCTCCCCTCCCACTCTGCCAGAGGATTGTTAGAGCCATTGAACTTTTGGTATCAGGCTGATCCTATTAAAGCCATGCTGGAGCCTGGTCCTCCTTCCTTACCAGCTGCAAAAGACATATTCTGCTGATGATGCTAAGTGTACAGTAGGTGAAGTGGAGCATGGTGGTGCGCAACAATTTACACAGTCAGGTGCTGCAATAAACTTTTATTGAAGCAATGTAGCAACAGTTAACAACAATCCTGGTGGGAAGACTACCCAACCAGGTGCACTCACGGTTACAGCAACGTGAACAAAGCAGGTTCCAGCCAGAATGGTGTCTGTAGAGAGGGGCAGAGTGCAGCCTGGCCTTTTCATGCCCAGTCAGGAAGATGTCCAGAAGAGATGTGACCCTAGACTTTCCCTCCTTGTCAGGAACCTTTCCTACAGCTAGTACTGTCCCTAAGAGATGGGATACCTTTTCCGGCACCAAACCCAGGAGCCAGTGTCTTAAATAGGCTCTGCCTGACCCAAGATGACTGTCAGTCACATGGAGCACCAGCGCTTTCCCAGTGACTTCCTCTCCAGCTGCAGAGCCACTGCAGTTGAGCACCATCTGCAGTGGAGAAAAAAAAATTAAGATGCCTACAAGTCAAGTGGGCTAAAGCCGGCTGTCAGCTGACGTCATAGAGCCAGTACAGGCTCAGCAAGATTGTGACAATGGAGTCGGGATCCACCCACATGTCTGGATCAGCAAACGGCTCGGCCTCTCAGCGAGATAGATCATTTGGTTGGTTGCAGGCTGGTTGGTAAGTTGAGCTGGGAATTTTCTTTGGTTTTGTATGACATGCATCAGCCTTAAATGTGCTTCTTGATGTGAAGGCAAGTTATATGTGGGTGCAGTGGCTATTTGTTTGTACTGTTGGAATACTGTAAGGGATGCACTGGATACCTTTGCTGTCATTGTGCTATATGCTGGGTGTCCAGTGCACCCCTGTGCCTTTAGGAAGGAGTGGGCTCCCTCCAGGCTCACCTGCCCTCTATCTTTCCATTATTATGCATGAGCTTCTACTATGGAGGCTCTCAAAAATATATGGCCTTAGGACTGCAGATTATATTGGGGTGCCGTGAAGTAGCTCTGCAACTTATGCATGTATCTGCAAATGTGTGAAAACCAAACCCCAGTTTTTAATGCAAACTGTTAGACAGAATAATTTGGTTGGTTGCAGGATGGTTGGTAAGTTGAGCTGAGAATTTTTTTGGGTTTTGTTTGACATGCGTCACCCTTCTATGTGTGCCTTGCTGCGAACACCAGTTATAGGTGGGGGTAGTGGTCATTTGTTTGTACTTACTAGTAAGGATACCATTTTCATTAGCAAATTCTTGGATATGGCCTGGGGCCCCTTATCAGTCCTAATAGTTTAAATACTATTGGTGCTAGGCTGACTGGTCTGTAATTTCCAGGAATATATCTGTTTGCATATTGGTACCATGTTAACTTAGGAATATTGCTCTGGCTATACCATATCTCAGTTCCTTGAGAACTCTTGGGTGTAAGCCATCTGATTTATTGACATTAAGTTTGTTTAGTATTAAAGAGAAGAGTTCCCCTGCTGGTCGCATTAATAATAGCGCCATATCACAGCTAAAACATATTCACACCTTTTACAAGACCTAAACACAAGCTAAAACTGATATTTTTTATTGGAAAATTAATTTTAAATATAATTTTAATTATAATAAATAAGGACCTAAAGCAAAAGGAAAAAATAAAACATAAAAATATTTCATAAAAACTTATATGAAATAAGGTGAACCAGACTCTGATAATATATGGCTCATAATCAGCTTCACATGTATAGCACCTTCAAAATCCTAAAGCAGGGATCAAAATATAAAAAAAAACACCATTCCAATCTATACAAGGACCCCACCAATCTATACACAAAGCAATTTGATAAAATCATTCATATAGGATTTCAATCTGGGGCGATTAACCAATACAGGAATATTTGGTCATCTCTCAATGATGCGCACACGTAGCGCAGCTGGGCTGGGGGAGGAGCCTGACTGTGGCGCCTGAACGCGGAGCTCAGAGCACAACGCCTGGAGGATTCCCTGCCCCCCCTGGATCCCGGGACTCGGAAGGAGAAGGGGGGAGTGGACCATTTCCCTTCCCCCCCACCCCCCAGGGAGAGCGGGGGCGGGGGATGGGAAACGGATGCCACGGTTGGGGGTTACACCCCAGGAGGGGTAGCTCACAGAGGGTAAATGGAGTGGGTCTCCAGATGCAAGCCAGGAGCCAGTGAAAGGCCGGAGGGGAGTGGGGAAGTGCGGGGTGGGAGGGAGAGGGTGGGGGTGGGGAAATAGACAAAATGTTAACCTCACAAAAAAATTTATGTATTTAAAGAAACACACTACATTTATATGAAGATAGAATGTGAACAACCCATCTCAGTGAAAATAGGACGCAAAATTGGTATATCATGACCACTGTTAAATTTTTGACCTATAATGTACGAGGGCTGAATACAGCTACAAAAAGGCATAACATTTTAAAAGAGATTGAGCATCATGGGGCAGGAGTAGTCTTCCCACAAGAGACTCACCGATCCCATGAGACAAATGTGAGGTTGTATTCCCATTGGCTTCCAACTTGGTATTATGGAGACTCAATGACGAATAAGGCAAAGGGGGTTGCAATTGGAATAGGTAGAGGGACCCGGTTTATTCTGGAGGACAGACTAACCGACCCAGAGTGAAGATATCTTTTTCTAAGGGGGAGGTTGATGGGAATGGAATGCACATTAGCGAATATATATTGCCCTCATAGAGATCTAACAATATATTTGGGGGATCCCTGGAAAAATTGTCGGAACTTAAAAGGGGGGAAGTGTTCATTGCGGGGGGACTTGAATTTCTGTATGGATCCAAAACAAGATGGTACGTCTCGTGTACAGGGGACAAGGAAAGTTCAGTTGAAGGCAATAAAACAGAAACTTTACAGCCACCAGTTAGTGGCTATATGGAGAATACAACATCCGAGGACACAAGATTTTACTTTCTACTCCCCTTTACACGGGATGTACACAAGGATAGACTATTGTTTGATTGAACATAGAATGCTAGATTTGGTTCTTGACACTAATATTGAAATAACCACATTATCGGACCATGCACCAATGACTATGGAAATAAAAATACCAGAAACCCAGACACAAGCATACTCCTGGAGGCTGAAGGAACTCCTAGATAAACAAGGGGAGGAGGTAATAAAAAAAGAACTAGAACAATACTTTAGTCTAAATGGAACCAGTGAGATTGCAGATGACACCCTGTGGGAGGCCCATAAAGCCTACATAAGGGGGATCCTGATCTCACTGGGAGCCAGGAAAAAAAGAGAAAGAATAAAAAAAAGAGGGAAAAAGTAGTAGAAGAAATATACTTGTTAGGACAGAGACATAAAAAAGGGGATGGGCAAGAACAGGAATTGCTACAAGAGCTAGTAATAAAAAGGGACGAACTGAAGGAACTACTAGAACATGAAATAAGGAAAACCTATAATAAAATGAAAGATACCAATGGGGAAACAAGAACAGCAGGTGCTTAGCAAAGATGTTAAGGAAAAAAATCATTGAATTTTATAGAAAAAATACTAAATAAAAAGGGGTAAATGATTCACAATACAAAAGATATAGCGATGGTTTTCCGAGAGTTCTATGAACAACTAGACTCAGTCAGCCAGAAAGGTTCAGGGGAAGCAGGGCAAAAATAAAAAATAAAAGAATATTTTAAAAAAGCTAGGATGATCCCGGGTTCATAGAGCGCTGGGTCCCCGCTCCACAGATTTTAAAAGAGACATTGTATGCTGTATGCTTCGCTATACACACACAGAGAGATTATTCTTTGCAAGGCGTGGGAGATGGGAGAGATTGTTTTCAATGGATCTCCTATAAAAATATTAGCAGATATATCGAGGAATACTTTGCAAAGGAGAGCGTTGCTACGTCCACTACTAGACAAGATTAGGCAACGGAAGGCACATATCGGTGGGGGTACCCCATCTCGTTAACCCTAAGGAAAGGCCCCTTATCTTTTTTCTTGTCTAGCCCAGCAGACTTACCTGGGCTGTTTTCATTTTTGAAGACAGAAGCAATTCCCATTCCCAATTGGCTAAAAGCAATCCCGGCAAAATTCGGCGAATGCCTGCTGAACTAAGGAGGCCAGACCAGGAATCTCAAGGATTAAAAGAGCAAAGAAATTTAACAAGAGATTTTGTCAGAAAGCTAAAAATGGAAGAGGAATATGGAAGGACTGTGAGGAAACCATAGAAGTGGAGGAGGGGGAGGGGAGAGAGAGAGAGAGAGAGAGAGAAAGAGAATTTTTTTATTAATTTTTTGGAGAAAATGTTACCCCCCCCCCCCCTTCTTTTTTTTTTGGAGTATATCATTAGGAAATATGGATCCATATGGATAAAAGGGGCTCCTATTTTATAATTTTTCAGTTTTTTTCTTTCTTTTTTTTTTCTCTCTCTTTTGTTCCTTCCCCCCCCCCCCCCCGTTTTTTTTTATTATCTACAGGGGAACAAGATACCAGATCTGGTTAGGATTGGTTGCACTACTTCCCCTTTTCTCCGCTGATTGTGAGACCCACTAGTACTCAAACAGAACAAAGATGGGATTGGAAATGGGGAGAGGGGAGGTATTAGGATTGCTGTGAGTGTTTTTTTGTTTGTTTTTTTCTCTCCATTTTTCTGGGGGGATTTTTTGTTTTTTGTGAGATTGGGGATAAGGGTTTAATTTTCATGGTGTGAGAAGATTATTTAAAATTATTAAGACTATTATCACTTAGTGGTTTAAGGTGGCAAGGAATTACAACATTTTTTTTTCTGTTTTTTATCACTTTATGTCACTTATGATTATATGAGTAAAGTAAAATTCAGAGAATCAAGGTTTCCCCCTAAGATAGGGGGTAGGATATGGTGATAAGAATATCACATAGACAAAAAGTCACTCTATACTTATAGCATGAAATAAGATACAATACAATATGACACAGGGGTTAAGGGAGTAGTTGTAGGTAACTACAAACCTCCCCCTATTTTTTTTCTATGATAAAAGTTCTCCTTTCTTTTTTCTTTTTTTTTTACCCTCCCCCCAGGATATTCTCACATGTGTGCGGAAGTAGATACATAGGGCAGAGAGGTTGGGTCTTTAAGTAGAAATAAAGATATGAGGAAACCCCCATTGATAGATCAAAGAGGAGAAATGGAGGAAGTGGAAGAAGTCTTTACTTAGAGGTATTTTGACCCTCATATGTTAAACTATATATCTTATTGAAGTCAGTTCGCTCTTTGTTACTCTCCTCCTATCTCCACAACTTCCATTTTTTTCTAATTATTCCTCCCCTATGTAAATAAAATAGATATAAATGAAATAAGGGAAACAATGATGATGTTGATATTGAAATTTTGTGGTAAACTGGTAAAAATATTATTTTTTCTTTTTGCTGGAGGGCAAAAGTAGAGAGCCCCACAGCTCGGACATCTCAGACCACTCTCCCAGTTAGGCCTGCACCTACATGGTCCAGTAAGACCAGAAGAAGGTGCTTTCCTGAGGGTAATTAGTGGAGAAGAGGAGTGATATCTTCCCTTTCCCCCTTTTTCTTTTTTTTTCTCTCCCTTCCCTTATTCCTAAAATGGCACTGGATAGTATAGTAGTGATGTCCCTGAATGCTAAGGGTCTTAACATACCAGAGAAACGACGTATGCTACTATATGATCTAAAACATTTCCGTGTTGATATAGCTTTTACTCAAGAGACACATTTCAAGACAGACAGACTTCAATATCCCCAAAACAGATTTTACCTGTGATTTACATGCTACTAATTCGATGGCTAAATCAAAAGGGGTTTCGATATTAATTTCTAGCAAAATACCCTGGCGCCATCAAATATCATTGATAGACCCTACGGGACGATATATTTATATAAAGGGCCTCCTGGGGAACAAGCAAATGAAACTGGCAACTAGTGATGAGCCGAACACCCCCGGGTTCGGTTCGCACCAGAACCCGCGAACGGACCGAAAGTTCGCACGAACTTTAGAACCCTATTAAATACAATGGATGCGAACGTTCGAAATCTAAAGTGCTAATTATAACAACTATTATGCATGTTATTATCCTAAAAAGGGTTTGGGAACCCGGGTTCTGCACCAGGGGACATGTATCAATGCAAAAAGAAGATTTAAAAACTGCCGTTTTTCTGGAGCAGTCATTTTAATGATGCATAAAGTGAAAAAAAAAAAGTCAAATATTCCTTTAAATATCGTAGCTGGGGGGTGTCTAAAGTATGCCTGTGAAGTGCCACGTGTTTCCCGTGTTTAGAACTGTCCCTGCACAAAATTACATTTCTAAAGGAAAAAAAGCCATTTAAAACTGCTTGCGGCTTTAATGTAATGTCTGGTCCCGGTAATATGGATGAAAATCTTTAAGAAAAATGGCATAGCTACCCCATCACCCCCCCCCCCCCTACCCCAGCCCATTACCAGCCCCTTTGGGTCTTGTATGGATATTAAGGGGAACCCCGCACACAAAATAAAAAAGGCCCTATATACTCTGAACAGCCGTATACAGGCGGTGCATGCAAGACAGGGACTGTAGGTTTGTTCTTATGTAGAATCTGTTTGTAATTTTGAACAGGTACATTGTTTAAGTGTAGCTCCAGCCAAAAAATATATTTTTAAGCTTTTTGGAAAACATAGGGAAGGGTTATCACCCCTGTAACATTTGTTTTGCTGTCTGTGCAGTGTGCACCTGTTCAGAACAGTTCACCTTACTTTCCGTCCTAATGACAAATGTTTTTTGAAAATTTGGGTTTTTTATTGAAACAAGAATTGGTGATAAAGAATCAGTGGAGAGGAGACACTTTTTTTCCCATATTAACTCTTACAGGAGAGAATTTGCCTTCCTAGGGGTAGATTTCCTCTCACTTCCTGTTGTATCCTTCCGTTTGCAAGGAGGAGTCGTTTGTAAGTTGGATGTTTGAAAGTAGGGGCCTGCCATATATACTCAGCTGAAATTTGCCCCTTACATGTTGGTGTTGCCACAACACTGTGAGCCCTCACAGTTACTCTTGGTGGGCGCATGAATGGGCCCTGCTGTGAATTATTAGATCAAGAATTGTAATTGCATGCCCCTGTTGAACAGGGGCTGAAAAATTGGGCCTTTGGTGGTGGTGGTGGTGTTGACACAACACTGTAAGGCCTCACAGTTAGTCTTGGTGGGCGCAGGAATGGGCCCTGCTGTGAATTATTAGATCAAGAATTGTAATTACATGCCCCTGTTAAACAGGGGCAGAAAAATTGAGCCTTAGGCACTGGTGCCACAACACTGCAACCCCTCACAGATACTGTACTTGGAGCACAGCAATGAGTCCTGTTGCAAAGTATTGCATCAAAAATTGTAATTACACGCCCCTGTTAAACAGGGGCTGAAAAATTGGGCCTTAGCCACTGGTGCTGGTGCCACGACACTGCAACCACTCCCAGATACTCTAGTTGGAGTGCAGGAATGAGCCCTGCTGCAAAGCATTGCATACAAAATTGTAATAACACACCCCTGTTAAACAGGGGCTGAAAAATTGGGCCTTAGCCACTGGTGGCGGCACCCAGAAACAAAAATGTTCTTCCAAGCTATCATCGTCAATCGGATCATTGAGGAGGAGGAGGATAGTCAGTCAACATAACAGGACAAACTCTCAGCATCAGCATCAGTCTTGAAGGGATGTGACATTTGAAAATAAATTAGTCTGTTATATCAGCTTCAGGTGTTTGGTAGCTGGTGGTGATCCAAGACTGGTTCATCTTTATGAAGGTCAGTCGATCAACAGAGTCGGTGGACAGGCGCACCCTGTGATCCATGAAAAATCCTCCAGCAGCACTGAATGTGCGTTCTGAAAGATGCAGGACAGGCCAGTAGCTCAATTGCATACTGTGCAAGCTCTGGCCAGTGATCCATCCTCAAGACCCAGTAAGCCAGAGGATTTTCGGTGGGGAAGGTGTCCAAGTCTGACCTTGCCCCTAGGTATTCCTGCACCATGTATATCAGACGCTGGCGATGGTTGCTGGAACCGATCATACCTTGGGGCTGCGGACTAAAGAATTGTCTGAACGCTTCGGTCAGACGGCCACCTTCCCCACCGCTCCTTCTTTGACTGACCGAAGCCTCAGCAACTCGTTGTCCAAGACCAGGAGTTTGTAACCTCCCAGTCTCTGGGAACGCGTTGCACAGACCTTTCTGCAAGGCCTCCCGGAGTTGTCTCATCCTCTGCGACGGTAAGATAAGGTCCGCAACCTTACCCTTGTACCGTGGATCAAGGAGAGTGGCCAGCCAGTAATGGTCCCTCTCCTTGATCCGAAGAATACGAGGATCCTTCCGCAGACTTTGCAGGATCAGGGAGGCCATGCAGCGTAGGTTAGCTGAGGCATTCAGTCCGGAGTCCTCTGGGTCACTAAGGATGACATGATCCGCAGCCACCTCCTCCCAGCCACGTACAAGTCCACTGGTTTCTTGGGACTGTAAATCATCCCTAAAAGACTGCTGCTGATGATGCTGAGTGCCAGGCTCCACCTCCATGCTGACACAATCCTCCTCCTCCTCCTCCTCTTCTTCCTGTGCGATGGGTGGGACAGAAGGAACACTGTCTGGGTAAAGGGGGCCTTGAGAGGCAAGGAAGTCCTCCTCTTCCTGCCTCTGTTTTGCCTCAAGTGCCCTGTCCATTATTCCACGCAGCGTATGTTCCAACAGGTGGACAAGAGGTACAGTGTCACTGATGCATGCACTGTCACGGCTCACCATCCTCGTGGCCTCCTCAAATGGTGCCAGGACAGTGCATGCATCCCTGATCATGCCCCACTGGCGTGGTGAAAAAAACCCGAGCTCCCCTGACCCTGTCCTGGTGCCGTAGTCGCACAGGTACTCATTGATGGCCCTCTGCTGCGTGTGCAGCCGCTGCAGCATGGCCAACGTTGAGTTCCACCTGGTGGGCATGTCACATATAAGGCGGTTCTTGGGCAGGTTCAACTCCTTTTGCAGCTCAGCCAGGCGAGCACTGGCATTATAAGATCTGCGGAAATGCACACAGACTTTCCTGGCCTGCCTCAGGACATCCTGTAAGCCCGGGTACCTGCCCAAGAACCGCTGCACCACCAGGTTAAGGACGTGAGCCACACAGGGCACATGGGTCAGTTGTCCCTGTCGGAGAGCGGAGAGGAGGTTGGTGCCATTGTCGCAAACTACCATTCCTGGCTTAAGCTGGCATGGCGTCAACCACCTCTCGGCCTGCCCCTGCAGAGCAGACAGAACCTCTGCCCCAGTGTGGCTCCTGTCCCCCAAACACACCAGCGCAAGCACGGCATGGCATCTTTTTGCCTGCGTACTTGCGTAGCCCCTTGAACGCCTACGGAGCACCGCTGGTTCCGAGGTCAAAGCACAGGAAGAGGCCACGGAGGAAGAAGAAGAGGAGGGGGTGGAGGACAGAGGTGTGTCACAACCAGTAGTAGCATTTTGGAGGCGTCGCGGTGGAACAACCTCCAACACTACTGCACCTTGTCCTGCATCCTTCCCAGCTGCCAAAAGAGTGACCCAATGGGCCGTGAAAGAAAGGTAACGTCCCTGTCCATGCCTGCTGGACCATGAGTCAGCGGTAATATGCACCTTACCGCTGACCGCCCTGTCCAGCGAGGCCAAGACATTGCCTTCCACATGCCGGTAGAGAGCCGGAATCGCCTTCCGTGAGAAAAAGTGGCGTTTGGGAACCTGCCACTGAGGAACCGCACATTGCAGAAACTCACGGAAGGGGGCCAAGTCTACCAACTGAAAAGGCAGCAGTTGAAGCGCTAGCAATTTAGCCAAGCTAGCATTCAACCGCTGGGCATGTGGATGGCTGGGAGTGAACTTCTTTTGATGGTCCAGCAGCTGGGGCAGAGAAATTTGCCTGCTAGAATCGGACGTTGGTGTACTGCTAGCAGAGTGCCCGCAAGTACTTGGCTGTGACATACCTAATTCTACACCTTCATTCCTCTCAGAGCAGGTTTCAGAGAGGACTGAAGGTATAGTGGGGTTGGAGATCCCAGCTGATGCGGTGCAAGAAGAGGTCAGCTTTGTTCTTTGGTGTGGGTCTTTAAGGTAGGCTTGCCAATGAGCTGCATGGCAGGTCAACATATGTCTGGTCAAGCATGTGGTGCCCAAGCGGGTGATGTTTTGGCCACGCGATATACGCTTGAGACATATGTTGCAAACAGCAGCTGTGCGATCTGATGCACTCGACTCAAAAAAGGCCCACACCAAAGAACTTTTTGAATAACGGGCAGAGGCAGCGCCTTGCACAGGCGGAGCTCTGCGGTGTGATTCCGTCGGTGTGCTGCCCTTACGCTGGCCCCTCGAGGGCATCCTGCCTCGTTGGAGATGTGCCTCCTCCTCATCCTCCTCCTCCTCCTCTCTCCTATTAGGCACCCACGTGGAGTCAGTGACCTCATCATCCCCTCCCTCCTCATCACTGGAGCCAATCTGGCAGTATGCTGCAGCTGCTGGAACATGACTGCCAGATTGGTGTCCTTCTTGAGCATCCCCTCTCTCTGCTCTCACACTACTGCATTCCTCTAGCTGGGTATCATCATCAGACCCTTCCAAAAGCTGGGCATCCTCCTGGAGCATGTACCCAACACTGTGCTCAAACAGTTCAGGGGACTCCTCAGGAGGACATGGTTGGTCTAGGGAAGGAGTGACTGATGATGACATTGATACCAGGGAAGAGGACGCTTTGGCAGCTGCTTTGCCAGTACCCTGAGCCTGGGTGAGAGAGGATGAGGAGGATGAGGAGGGCTTGGTCATCCACTCTACCAAGTCTTCGGCATGATGCGGCTCAACACGTCCAGCTGCCGAAAAGAAGGACAAGCGTGTCCCATGGCCACGTGCTGATGGCGATGCACCGCGTCCACGACCAGCACTGTTGTCTCTAGACACAGAGCCTGCTTGCCCTCTTTTTTTGGCTCCTGACTGTCTGCCTCTCCTTGTTTGCCTTCCAGACATTATAATGGCCTGCAGGGAAATGGAAAAAGCAGCAATACAGGCTAAGTTAAGGTGTAATATGGTCAGGAGGCACACTCCGCCCGCTGTAAGTGCCGCAAAATCCTGTTTGTGTAACACACCAGGAAAAAGCAGCAATACAGGCTAAGTTAAGGTGTAATATGGTCAGGAGGCACACTCCGCCCGCTGTAAGTGCCGCAAAATCCTGTTTGTGTAACACACCAGGAAAAAGCAGCAATACAGGCTAAGTTAAGGTGTAATATGGTCAGGAGGCACACTCCGCCCGCTGTAAGTGCCGCAAAATCCTGTTTGTGTAACACACCAGGAAAAAGCAGCAATACAGGCTAAGTTAAGGTGTAATATGGTCAAAAGGCACACTCCGCCCGCTGTAAGTGCCGCAAAATCCTGTTTGTGTAACACACCAGGAAAAAGCAGCAATACAGGCTAAGTTAAGGTGTAATATGGTCAGGAGGCACACTCCGCCCGCTGTAAGTGCCGCAAAATCCTGTTTGTGTAACACACCAGGAAAAAACAGCAATACGGGCTAACTTCAGGTGTATAATGTGCAGGAGGCTTAGCAACAATGACACTGACACTGTCCCCTGCCTATCCTTCTCTCTCCCTGCACACAAGGTTTATCAAAGTATATGACACTGACACTCTCCCTGCCTATCCTTCTCTCTCCCTGCACACAAGGTTTAGCAAAGAATATGCCACTGACACTGTCCCCTGCATATCCTTCTCTCTCCCTGTACACAAGGTTTATCAAAGTATATGACACTGACACTCTCCCTGCCTATCCTTCTCTGTCCCTACACACAAGGTTTAGCAAAGAATAGATTTGACAAGATTTGACACTGTCCCTGCCTATCCTTCACTTTCCCTGCTCCGGAACACACTACACAAGGCCGCCGCGCTGGCGGCCTTTTATAGTGTGGGGCGTGTACTAAACCCCCTCAGCTATAATTGGCCACAGGCATCCTGCCTGTGGCCAATCATTGCTCTCCTCGCTGCCGGCGCTGTGATTGGCCAAGCATGCAGGGTCACAGTGCATGCTTGGCCAATCACAGCGCCGGGATTACACTG
Source organism: Rana muscosa (assembly GCA_029206835.1). Taxonomy (NCBI): domain Eukaryota; kingdom Metazoa; phylum Chordata; class Amphibia; order Anura; family Ranidae; genus Rana; species Rana muscosa. The sequence goes on from CM055119.1 coordinate 49,542,297, forward strand.
CGATGGCGCAGTGTATTGTGGGCCGTTCGCGTCACTTGAATTTGGCGCGAACGGCCCAAATCGTTCGTTGTTCGCCGAACGCGCGAACAGCCGATGTTCGAGTCGAACCTATGTTCGACTCGAACACCGAGCTCATCCCTACTGGCAACAATCTATACTCCCAATGAAAATCAGGCCTCTTTTCTAGATGAGGCATTAGAGAAGTTTTTAGATTTTGCAGAGGGGCAGTTTATACTAGGAGGGGATTTTAATATACCTTTGATACCATCAACAGATACCTCCACGGGGGTATCATCCAACCCTCCTAGCCAACTGAAACGTACTGCAAAACTATTTCATAAAGCTCAATTGATTGACGTATGGAGATTGCAACATTTTGGGGAACGAGATTACTCGTTTTATTCACCCCCACATAAAATCTATACCAGGATAGATAATTTTTTGATTCCCCATACCTGTTTACATGCAGTCCAGGCTACATCCATAGGTAATATTACATGGTCAGACCATGCCCCTGTATTCCTGACTTATGATCTGACAGGAGCTCAGACATCTAGACATCGCTACTGGCGACTTAACAAAAGTCTTTTACAGATACCAAAAGTCTTATGCCGCGTACACACGGCCGTTTTTCCCATTCGACGAGAAAAACGATCGTCTGTGGGCTTTCTGTTGTTTTTTGACGAGAAAAACGGCATTAAAAACGACGAGAAAAATTAGAACATGTTCTAATTTTTCTCAACGTTTTTTTCGACTTGTTTTCCGCGGCAGTGTTTCCCATAGGGAAACACTGCCGCGGAGCCCACACACGGTCGTTTTTTTCGACCAAAAAAAAAATGACATTTAAAACGGCCGTGTGTGGGGGGAACAAGCTGTTCCTCGTTTTTAACGTCGATTTTCTCTACGGTGTTTTAACCGTCGAAAAAATCGATTGTCTGTACGCGGCATTAGAGGACGTGACTAAAGAGCTGACATTGTACTTTCAGATGAATGACCTACCAAATTGTGACCCAGGAATTTTATGGGAAGCACATAAGTCAGTTCTCAGAGGTGTTTTTATTAACCACTTAAGCCCCGGACCATTTGGTAGCTAAAGGACCAGAGGTGAATTCAGAATTTTGCACTGCGCTGCTTTAACTGTAAATTGTGCGGACATGCAATGTTGTACCCAAACGAAATTTGCGTCCTTTTCTTCCCACAAATAGAGCTTTCTTTTAATGGTATTTGATTGCCTCTGCGATTTTTATTTTTTGTGATATAAACGGAAAAAGACCGAAAATTTTGAAAAAAAATGATATTTTCTACTTTTTGTTATAAGAAAAATCGAATAAACTCAATTGTAGTCATACATTTAGGCCAAAATGTATTCAGCCACATGTTTTTAGTAAAAAAAATGTCAATAAGCGTATATTTATTGGTTTGCGCAAAAGTTATAGCGTCTACAAACTAGGGTACATTTTCTGGAATTTACACAGCTTTTAATTTATGACTGCCTATCTCATTTCTTGAGGTGCTAAAATGGCAGGGCAGTACAAAACCCCCCCAAATGACCCAATTTTGGAAAGTAGACACCCCAAGGAAATTGCTGAGAGGCATGTTGAACCCATTGAATATTTTTTTTTTGTCCCAAGTGATTGAATAATGACAAAAAAAAAAAAAAGTTGTCACTAAATGATATATTGCTCACACATGCCATGGTTATATGTGGAATTGCACCCCAAAATACATTATGCTGCTTCTCCTGAGTATGGGGATACCACATGTGTGGGACTTTTTAGGAGCCTAGCCACGTACGAGACCCCGGAAACCAAGCACCGCCTTCAGGATTTCTAAGGGCGCAAATTTTTGATTTCACTCCTCACTACCTATCACAGTTTCGAAGGCCATAAAATGCCAAAATAGCACAAAACCCCCCCAAATGACCCCATTTTGGAAAGTAGACACCCCAAGCTATTTACTGAGAGGCATGATTAGTCCATGGAATATTTTATATTTTGCCACAAGTTGCGGGAATATGACAAACTTTATTTTTTTTGCACAAAGTTGTCACTAAATGATATATTGCTCACACATGCCATGGGCATATGTGAAATTACACCCCAAAATACATTCTGCTGCTTCTCCTGAGTACGGGGATACCACATGTGTGGGACTTTTTGGGAGCCTAGTCGCATACGGTACCCCAAAAACCAAGCACCGCCTTCAAGGTTTCTAAGGGCATAAATTTTTGATTTCACTCCTCACTACCTATCACAGTTTTAAAGGCCATAAAATGCCAAGATAGCACAAAACCCCCCCAAAATGACCCTATTTTGGAAAGTAGACACCCCAAGGAAATTGCTGAGAGGCATGTTGAGCCCATTGAATATTTTTTTTTTTTTGTCCCAAGTGATTGAATAATGACAAAAAGAAAAAAAAATGTACAAAAAGTTGTCACTAAATGATATATTGCTCAAACATGCCATGGTTATATGCGGAATTGCACCCCAAAATACATTTGGCTGCTTCTCCTGAGTACGGGGATACCACATGTGTGGGACTTTTTGAGAGCCTAGCCGCGTACGGGCCCCCGAAAACCAAGCACCGCCTTCAGGATTTCTAAGGGCACAAATTTTTGATTTCACTCCTCACTACCTATCACAGTTTTGAAGGCCATAAAATGCCAAGATAGCCCAAAACCCCCACAAATGACCCCATTTTGGAAAGTAGACACCCCAAGCTATTTGCCGAGAAGCATGGTGAGTATTTTACAGCTCTCATTTGTTTTTGAAAATGAAGAAAGACATATTTATTTATTTATTTATTTTTTCAATTTTTAAAACTTTGTGACAAAAAGCGAGATCTGCAAAATACTCAACATACCTCTCAGCAAATAGCTTGGGGTGTCTACTTTCCAAAATTGGGTCATTTGGGGGGGTTTTGTGCCATCTGGGCATTCCATGGCCTCCGAAACTGTGATAGGCAGTGAGGAGTGAAATCAAAAATTTACACCCATAGAAATCCTGAAGGCGGTGCTTGGTTTTCGGGGTCCTGTACGCGGCTAGGCTCCCAAAATGTCTCACACATGTGGTATCCCCGTACTCAGGAGAAGCAACAGAATGTATTTTGGGGTGCAATTCCACATATAACCATGGCATGTTTGAGCAATATATAATTTAGTGACAACTTTTTGTACATTTTTTTTTTTTTGTCATTATTCAATCACTTGGGACAAAAAAAAAAAATATTCAATGGGCTCAACATGCCTCTCAGCAAATAGCTTGAGGTGTCTACTTTCCAAAATGGGGTCATTTGGTGGGGTTTTGAACTGTCCTGGCATTTTATGCACAACATTAGGAAGCTTATGTCACACATCATCCACTCTTCTAACCACTTGAAGACAAAGCCCTTTCTGACACTTTTTGTTTACATGAAAACATATATTTTTTTTTGCAAGAAAATTATGTTGAACCCCCAAACATTATATATATTTTTAAAGAAAAGGCCCTACAGATTAAAATAGTGGGTGTTGCATTTTTTTTTTCCACACAGTATTTGCGCAGCGATTTTTCAAACGCATTTTTTGGGGGAAAAACACACTTTTTTTATTTTTAATGCACTAAAAAACACTATATTGCCCAAATGTTTGATGAAATAAAAAAGATGATCTTAGGCCGAGTACATGGATACCAAACACGACATGCTTTAAAATTGCGCACAAACGCGCAGCGGCGAGAAACTACATTCATTTTTAAAAGCATTTAAAAGCCTTTACAGGTTACCACGTTAGATTTACAGAGGAGGTCTACTGCTAAAATTACTGCCCTCGATCTGACCTTCACGGTGATACCTCACATGCATGATGCAATTGCTGTTTACATATGACGCTAGACCGACGCTTGCGTTCGCCTTTGCGCAAGAGCAGGGGGGGACAGCGGTGCTTTTTTTTTTTTTTCATTATTTATTTTGCTTTTTTATTTTATTTTTAAACTGTTCCTTCCATATTTTTTTTTTTTATCATTTTTATTGTTATCTCAGGGAATGTAAATATCCCCTATGATAGCAATAAGTAGTGACAGGTACTCTTTTTTTGAAAAAAATGGGGGGTTAGACCCTAGATCTTTCCTCTGCCCTCAAAGCATCTGACCACACCAAGATCGGTGTGATAAAATGCTTTCCCAATTTTCCAATGGCGCTGTTTATATCCGAGGGGGGGCATTCCCTCCCACTGCTTGTAAAAGCAGTCTAGAGGCTAATTATCTGCTAGAATTGCTTTTACATGAAAGCCGGTCACTGGCTGAAAAGAATGATACCAAGATGATACCTAAACCTGCAGGCATCATTCTGGTATAAACATTCAAAGTCCAGCAACATACCAGTACATTGCTGGTCCTTGTTGGACATGTATTGTAATCTTTTTTTTCATGCAGCCTGTTGGCTGAACGAAAAAAAGAGATTGATCGGTGGGTATGCCCACCATTAGAATACCTCCCTTCATCCACCCACTTCTAATGATGGGCATATATGCCGAAGCATGGGGGCATCCTCCCGCAAAAAAGTTATACCGCGTACACACGGTCGGACTTTTCCACGGAGAAGCCTTTGTCGAAATTTCGACCGTATGTACGCGGCATAAAAGGTTATGCCGCGTACACAAGGTCGAACTTTTCCACGGGCAAGCCTCCGTCGGAATTTCGACCGTATATACGCGGCATTAGGAGCAAAATCGCTCCTCCGCCCCTGCTGCCCCCATGCTTCGGCATATATGCTCTTTTTTTAACTGTGGTGGTGAAATCACCTCCTACAGCGTTGGAGTCACGGCTTTATGTATCGTGGGAGCAAACGCTGTTGCTGTCAAGATAAATAAATCCGCGATGCAACTGAATGGCGTACCTGCTAAGCAAATGATGGTTAACATTAAAACAAAGTAACATTACAGTACAACAGTAAGACCTTACCATACCATACCTGCAAAGCAAATACCAAAACAAAACCTAGTAAAAAATAAAACATTTTTTTATCGCAACCTTTGCCTAAAATATATATATGCCGAAGCATGGGGGCATCCTCCCGCAAAAAAGTTATGCCGCGTACACACGGTCGGACTTTTCCACAGGCAAGCCTTCGTCGAAATTTCGACCGTATGTACGCGGCATAAAAGGTTATTGCGCGTACACACGGTCGGACTTTTCCACGGGCAAGCCTCCGTCGGAATTTCGACCATATGTACGCGGCATTAGGAGCAAAATCGCTCCTCCGCCCCTGCTGCCCCCATGCTTCGGCATATATGCTCTTTTTTTTTTAACTGTGGTGGTGAAATCACCTCCTACAGCACTGGAGTCACGGCTTTATGTATCGTGGGAGCAAACGCTGTTGCTGTCAAGATAAATAATTCCGCGCTGCAGTTGAATGGCGCACCTGAAAACAAAAAATTACATACCTGAAAAGCAAGCATGTTAAAACATTGCAGAATGGAATACAGTAAAAAAGAGCAGAACAATAGAGAGAAAATAGAGAGAGAGAGAGAGAGAACAATAAAACGACAACTATTTTTGGTTTTTTTATTTTATATTTTTTTTGTGTTTTTGTTTTTTACGTTTTTTTTTTATTTTTTACACTTTTTTTTTGTAACTTTAACAACTGTAATGGTTCGGGTCTCTCAAAATGTAATGGCATCTTGGGAGACCCTGTGTAAGTGTGTCCTAGTCTGTGAAATGCTGTACCCTACGCTAAAACTTCACTTTTGAGTGGTAGCGTTCAAAACATTCACCAAGGCAAAGACCAGGTTTGTCAGGACAGAGTGGACAATAATGACGGGTGTCACGCCTAAATCCGCGCTTGCTACAGACACTACATCTTTTTTGGGGGGCTCGTTGGGTAGGGGTACTCGGGAGGACATGCGTATGCCTCTCATGCAGCCGGCTTACTGCATTTGGTAGGGGATGGTGAGGTGCAGAACCGCCTAGATACAGGAGTTCTGTGACAATCTCATCCTGGAATTTTAGAAGAGATAACGTCCCGCCTGAAGCTCTGTATAGCACATGAGCGTTCAGCAAAGCCAATTGGAATAAGGATAGAGACACTTTTTTGTACCAGCGTCTCACCTTACGGTCAATTAGATACGGCGCCATCAACTGGTCGTTGAGGTCCACCCCTCCCATATTTTTGTTATATTCGTGGACACAGAGGGGTTTCTCCACAACACCAGTCGCCGTACGAATTTGGACTGTCGTGTCTGCATGAAGGGAGGTAAGAAGGAAAACATTCTTATTGTCCCTCCACTTCATAGCGAGCAAGTTATTACACTTTACGCAGGCTCTCTCCCCCAGCCTAAGACGGGCATGTACAAGCCGCTGGGGAAAGCCCCGGCGATTAGGTCGCACGGTGCCACATGCTCCAATCTGATGATCAAACAAGTGACTAAACAGTGGCACGCTCAGGTAATAATTGTCCACATACAAGTGGTACCCCTTTCCGAATAAGGGTGACACCAATTTCCACACTATCTTGCCAGCGCTCCCTATGTAATCCGGGCAGTTGACCGGCTCAACCTGACTATCTTTTCCCTCATAAACCATAAAGCTCCATACATAGCCTGTTGCCCTGTCACAGCACTTATAGAGCTTGACCCCGTATCTGGCACGCTTGCTGGGAAGGTACTGCTTGAAAGCCAAGCGGCCAGAAAATTTAATCAGGGACTCATCAACGCAGACAGCTTGATCTGGAATAAACAAGGCTGCAAAACGTTCGTTGAAGTGGTTTATGAGGGGCCGAATTTTATAGAGCCGGTCGTATTCAGGGTCCCCACGTGGACGACAAAGTTCATTGTCGTTGAAGTTCATGAACCGCAAAATCTGCTCGTATCGTTTCCTGGGCATGGAGGCAGAAAACACGGGCATGTGGTCAATTGGGTGCGTGGACCAATAAGCACGCAATGACGGGAATTTATGTGTGCCCATGTTGAGGGAAAGGCCCAGAAAGGTCTTAAATTCGGAAACCGTAATTGGTTTCCAATCTTTGGCAATGGAAGGCAACTGGGGATTAGCGGCGATGAATTGACCAGCATATAAATTACTCTGGTTCACAATAGATCTATAGAGATCTTCCGTGAAAAACAGCGAATAATAGTCAATTGGCATAAAATCAGCTGTTTCCACCTGAATACCGGGTTGGGCAGTGAATGGGGGAAGTACGGGTTCTGCAGAAGTGGTGGGGACCCAATCAGGATAGGCGAATTCTGCAGGAAGAGCACTATGGGTACGACGGGCCTGCCTTTGTCTTCTTATTGGTGGCAGCGGGACAATACTTGTGCTTGCCACCTCGCCAGCTTGAACTGCACTTATGGGACTCGCCACGTCACCAAGTGATACTGCAGTGCTGGATGTACGCCCAGGCTGTACTAGACCACTGGTGCTTGCCAATTCACCAGAAGGAATAGCGGCGCTAGTACTACTCTGCTCCATGATACGAGAGCCCTGCAGTTCTTGCTCCTCAACAACCTCAGAAGATCGGGATCGGGTACGCCTGACCTTAGCAGGGACCTCAACTTCGTCGTCAGAGCTATCTGACGTGGGGCCGCTGACATCACGGTCTTCTACGGGAAGATATTCTGAGCCTGAATCTGACAGATACGTGACCTCCTCTTCACTATCTGTCATGCTCAGAATCTCGTAGGCCTCTTTACTAGTGTACCTTCGTCTTGCCATTTTGGGCTCTAAATTTAGGGGTACACTAGTAAGATTCACAGGAAAAAAAGCACCCGACTGTCGTCAGCAAATATATCAAACGCTACAAAAAAAACTGTTAGCGGTCGCAGGGATCAGGACTGTCTCTGCGAACACTGCAGTTATGTGTTTTGTGTTTGGTAAGTGACAGTGATCGATCGATACTGCACTTGGGTGGGGTGGGCTGGGCTGGGTTGGGCGGAGGGGCTAAACGCAGGTGCTAGCAGGTATCTGGGCTGATCCCGCTAACACTGCGTTTTTGGGAACCCTAAACCGCTGGGGACGCTAGTATAGATCTGATCAGATACTATACCACTAAGGGAGGTGTATGCTTTGCGCGTGGGTGTTAGCGTTACTGGCACTAATCTAACGCTGCCTGGGGCGACGCAGACCCTCTCTGGCGCTAAAACCTAATTGATCTCACCCGCCGGGCGATCAGGGGGTTAAACCTTTATTGGGTTATATACGGCGGGTGCCCTGATTCTATAAAAAGCAAACTAACCAACCAGCGTCACCCGTAACCTTTATATGGTGATCACTGGTGAAAGGGTTAACTAGGGGCAATCAGGGGGTTAAAACCTTTATTAGGTTAAATATGGGGGTACCCGACGCTATATAAAAACCTGACGGGTTACCTAAATAACTAACTGGGTAACCAGTATCACCAGTGACGCTTATACGGTGATCACTGGTGAAAGGGTTAACTCTAGGGGCAATCAGGGGGTTAAAATAATATATGGGGGTACCTGACGCTCTAAAAACCTGCGGCAAAACTAAAAATAAATAACTGGCTATCTAGGGCACCACCGGCACTAAATACAGCGATCGAAAATACGATCGCTTAGTGACGCTGGCGTTAGGGGGTGAAAGGGTTACCTGGGGGGCGATCAAGGGGTTAAACCTTTATTAGGGGGGTTAGGGGGCTACCCTGGACCTAAAGGGGCCTAAACCTAACTGCCCTGCAACTTTTTACTATCACAGATGACACTAAATGCAGTGATCAGTAAAATAAATGATCACTGCAATCAGTGACACTGTGATTGGGGGCTGGGGGGTGACCTGGGGGGTGATCTGGGGGTGACTGAGGGGTGAAATGTGTGCCTATGTGTACCTAAGTGTCAGTGGACTGTTGGTGCACTAACCTGCTTCCTCTCTCCTCGGCGCCGGAATCGAAAAGACCGCCGCGAGGGAGATGACATCACTTCCTCCTGCCTGTGTTTACATCACATGGCGGAGGAAGCATTTTCATTGGTCGGGAGCGATCGCGAGGGGGTGGCCGAAATCGAATGGTCACCCCCTCATCTCTGATCGCTCCCCAATGATAAACGGCCGCTCACTGTATAGGAGGGAGGTCCGATCGGACCCCCCAACTGTACAAAGGCGATCACGTACACTGTACGTGATTGTGCCTGTCGGTGCTATTCTGCCGACGTATATATACAGTGAGCGGTCGTTAAGTGGTTAAGCATGGGGTATAGCTGGCCAGCTAAGACCTGTACTAGGTTGCTAATGTGGCTTACATGTATATACAGCTAGACCTGCTAATAACTTTAATACAGTTCATATGCTCATTTGTGAGAGATAAAAGCAGAGTTATTTACTGTGACTTTATATATGGATGTCATATAACAATTGTATATTGTGTTCACAGAAGCAAAAGAAAAAATATGCCTTTAAGATTCATTATATACAGGTAAGCTTAATGACACAGCAGAATTGCAAGCAGAAAGCATAGAGTTAAGCTTTTGTGGCTCATCAGGAGTTTTAGCCAATCTCACACTGAGCAAGAGTCTAGGCCAATCACAGCCAGCCTTTCACCCATGTTCTGTCTGGGAAATCTCCCAGCACATTGCTAGAACTTATTACACCAGAAAGAGTGGAGATGAACAGTCAGAGTCCAGTTTTATGGAAGCAAGTGGCCAAAATAGGTATTTAATACAGTTATATAAGTTCCTATTGTTAACCACTTCCATACAGGGCTTTTATACATCCTTCCTTACCAGACCAATTTGTAGCTTTCAGCGCTTCCTCACTTTGAATGACAATTACTCAGTCATGCTACACTGTACCCAAACCAAATTGTTATTTTTTTTCTCACAAACAGCGCTTTCTTTTGGTGGTATTTAATCACTGCTGGGTTTTTTATTTTTTGCAATATAAGCGAAAAAAATCGAGATTTAAAAAAAAAAAAACACTTTTTTTTTAGTTTCTATTGTAAAATTTTGCAAATAAGTAATTTTTCTTCATAGAATTGGGCCAAAATATCTACTGCTACATATCTTTAGTAAAAATAACCAAAAAAAGTGTATATTATTTGGTCTCTGTGAAAGTTATAGAGTCTACAAGCTATGGTGCAAATCATTGAAAAATGATCACATCTGATCACACCTGATGTACTGAAGGCCTATCTCATTTCTAACAAGCCAGGAAAGTACAAATACCCCCCAAATTGCCCCTTTTTGGAAAGCAGACATTCCAATGTATTTAGTAAGAGGCATGGTGAGTTTTTTGAAGTTGTAATTTTTTCCCACAATCCTTGGTAAATTTTTGATTTTTTTTTTTTGCACAAAATTGTCATAATAACAAGTTATTTCTCTCACACAGCACATGCATACTTGCAATTACACCCCAAAATACATTATGCTACTCCTCCTGAGTATAGTGATACCACATGTGTGAGACTTTTTCACAGCCTGACCCCATATAGAAGTCTAACATCCAAGTAACACCGTCAGCGTTCTACGAGCATAAATTGCACATCTCATTTGATGACAACCTATCACATTTTTGAAGGCCCTGGAGCACCAGGACAATGGAAACCCATTTTGGAAAGCTAACACCCCAACGCATAATCTATGAGGCATAATGAGTCTTTTGAACGGTTCATTTTTTTCCAGAAGTTTTTGGAATATGTGGGAAAAAAATGAAAACGCATTTTTTTTTTTTATACAAAGTTGTTCATTTATAAGATATTACCAACACATAGCATGTACATAGCAAAAATGACACCCCAAAATACATTCTGCTACTCCTCCTGAGTATGGTGATACCAAATGTTTGAGACTTTTACACAGCCTGGCCAAATACAGATGCCCAACATTGAAATGGCACCTTCAATCATTCTAGGAGCATAAATTACACATCTAATTTCTCAACCACCTATTACAGTTTTGAAGGCCCTGGAGCACCAGGACAATGGAAACACCCACAAAATGACCCCATTTTGGAAAGCTAACACCCCAACGTATAATCTATGAGGCATAATGAGTCTTTTGAACGGTTCATTTTTTTCCAAAAGTTTTTGGAATATGTGGGAAAAAAATGAAAACGCATTTTTTTTATACAAAGTTGTCCATTTATAAGATATTACCAACACATAGCATGTACATAGCAAAAAGGTCACCCCAAAATACATTCTGCTACTCCTCCTGAGTATGGCAATACCACATGTGTGAGACTTTTACACAGCCTGGCCACATACAGAGGCCTAACATCTAAGTAGCACCGTCACGTGTTCTAGGAGCATAAATTACACACATAAATTCCTGACAACCTATCACATTGTTGAAGGCCCTTCATATTTCTAACACATAGCATGTACTGTACATACCAATTATAAACCAACATACATTCTTCTGAGAAAAGGGTAAAGAAAATATTACCTGCGGTTTTAGTAGTGCAGTGGTCCAAAGAGGAGAGCATCGGTCCAGGCAGCAGGCAGGAACGTGGACAGCGACCGCAAAACAGGCAGCAGGCAGGAATAGTCAGTACAGGTAGAGATGATGTCAGCACAGCCAAAGCATTGGTCCAGATAGCAGGCAGGGATGTGGTCAGCAGCAGCAAAAGGAACAAAGGATTGTCCATGCAGCAGGCAGGAATACTGTCCATAGTTAGTACATGCAGCAGGCAGAGGTATGGTCAGCACAGCCAGAGTATTTGTCCAGGGAGCAGGCAGGACCATCAAGCTTAGGGCATCGGTCAGGAAAGAATGGGGACAGGGGTAGAGGCTTCTCCCACCCAAATCGCTTTGAAGCCTCCGGACAACCAGACCCTGTTCTGGGAACAAAGAAAAACAAAAACTGGTTTTCTGAACTCAGAACACTATTCTGGAGCCCCTCACATATGTGAGACCCCTGTGTAGCAGGGTGAAAGATCAGTCCAAGGGGGCAGGCAAAAACATGGTCAACAGGCCGAGGTCAGTGCAGGTAAAAGGCAGAAATAAACGGTAGGCAGAGGCATAGTCGATACAGTCCAGGGTCAGTTTACGTGAAAGGCAGAAACATGGCGGATAAACAATGCAGACGGTAGGCAGAGGCATAGTCGAGAAACAGGCCAGGGTCAGTTCACATGGAAGACAATGATATGGTTGGTTGAGGCAGGGAAATATTCAGGACAAATTGAAAACGGGGAAATAGCAGTATTAGAAATATGGGCTAATAGTTTTCGAGAGTGTGATATTGCTTGAAGCATTCTCCGATGCAAAGGCCAGGTTGGGGGGGGGACAGTCGGGACAATGGAAGCTGGTGTCTTTCCTAATTCCTCTTCTGGTGCACACCCGACATATTTTTTTTGGCGCCGTCTTCCGGATCCTGATGGTGGAATATGGTCTGAAAAATGGCGTTCATGTAGTCTGCTGACACAATCTGAGTGAATGCTTTCTGGGGGGGGGGTGTTTGTTGGTAGATCAGGGCAGTGACAATGTCTTCAATAAACCTCATGAAGGTGGTGGGTCTTTCTGTTGATTTTTGTTAGATTATGAAAGAATTTAACAGGGCCAAATGAAAAAAGTACCGTATATACTCGAGTATAAGCCGAGTTTTTAAGCACAATTTTTTGTGCTGAAAATGCCCCCTCGGCTTATACTCGAGTCACCTTTTTGCGCCTGATCTCCCAGACTTTGGGGAGCCGGTACTGGTCACACATATAGCCCCACTCTTCCTCTATAAGTGTGCAAAGTTTCTTGTCCGGGGGACCTACGGCCGGGGAGCACCAATTTTTCAAACCGGGCACCCCTTCCATAGACTCCCATGCTAAACGGTAATTTCTCTGGTGACTTTGGGGACCCGGTACTGGCCGGTCGTAGGTTCTCTGGACCCCAAACTTGGCACACATGTATCTCCACTCTTCCTCTACAGGTTTGCAAAGTTTTTTGTCTAGGGGACCTACGGCCGGGGAGCACCGATTTTTCAAAGCCGGGCACCCCTTCCATAGACTCCCATGTTAAACGTCAGTCTAGTCATGGACACAGTGTGGCAAAGTGAGGCACACCCTAGGCATATACTCGAGTCAATAAGTTTTCCCAGTTTTTGTGGTAAAATTAGGTACCTCGGCTTATATTCGGGTCGGCTTATACTCGAGTATATATGGTAAATTGCAAATTTTTTATACCAGAAGAGGGATTTTCGGGTTGAAAGATAGGGCTGCAACATTTGGTCATTTAAATCCACACCACCCATGAATTTATTGTACTCATTGATGCAGGAAGGCTTGCGAACGGTACCGCGTCTTCTGTGAAGTTCCACCGAGGTGTCATCGTAGATGGTGGACATGATGTACACGTCTTTCCTATCCCTCCACTTCACAGCCAACACTTCCTCGTTCCTCAAGCTTGCCGATTCCCCCTTTTGAATGGTTGTGGTGACAAGATGCTGTGGGAAGCCCTTTCTGTTTTTTCTTGTTGTACCACAGGCCAGAGTTTTTTTTTAGGTAGAGGTGGCGGAGAAGGGGCAGGCTGGTATAATAGTTGTCCATGTAAATATGATACCCCTTTTGGAGGAGTGGGAATGCCAACTCCCAAACAATTTTTCCACTTATTCCCATGTACGATGGACACTCAGGGGGCTGGAGCTGGGAATCTTTGCCTTTGTACACGCGGAATGAGTGCACATAACCAGTGGCGCTTTCACAGAGCTTGTTGAGCTTCAAGCCGTACCTCGCCGGCTTACTGGGAATATATTGCTTGATTCCCAGCCGACCTGTGAAATGCACCAGGAATTCGTCCACAGAAATGTTTTTATCAGGGACATAAAGTTCGGCAAACTTCTTGGAATTTTTTTTTATTAGGGGGCGAATTTTATATAATTTGTCAAAGTTTGGGTGATTTGGGGGGGGGGGCACCGTGAGTTGTCACTGAAATGCAGGAACCGCATTATAAGTTTGTATCGGGACCTGGACATGGCCAATGTAAAAATTGGCATATGGTGGATGGGTTTCTTCGACCAATACCTAGTAATTTCATTTTTTTTTTTGTAAGCCCCATGTTAAACGTTAGGCCTAAAAACAATCTAAGCTCCACCACTGTAAGGGGTCTCCATTCGAAAGGGCGGGCATAGCTGGAGCTGGGGTTGTTTTCAATAAATTGTTGAGCAAAAAGGTTAGTTTGGTCCACAATGCCTTGAAGCAATTCATCAGGGAAAAATAAAGAAAAAAAATCAAGTTTGGAAAAACCTGCAGTGTTGACCTGCACACCTGGCTGTGCTGTAAAAGGGGGGATCGTGGCTGACCCTGAGGTAGAAGGCAGCCACAATGGGTTTGCCAAGCCATCTGGAAGCAGGGTTCGGGTCCTACTTCTTTGGCATGCACTTGCACTGGGCCTTTCCTCCTGGGGTCTAGCGGCGCTTGTACTGGGCCTCTCCTCCTGGGGTCTAGCAGCGCTTGTACTGGGCCTCGCTTCCTGGGGTCTACCGCCGTTGCCACTGCTGGTAGCTGCCTGGTGTTCAGACCGTCTTCTTTTTGTCCTCCTCTAGTTCGGATCCAGATGTGCTGCCTTCGGGGGGCTCATATTCCGAACCAGAATCGGAATCAGAACTGAGCGGTGAGAGCTCCCTGTTGCTCTCATCGGTCAGACTGAGTATTTGGTATGCTTCTTCTGGGGTTTACACCTTTCTGGACATAGTGGCTGTATGTACTCTGGTGGCGGGTACTCTGGTGAGGTGGCAGGTACTCTGGTGGTGGGTACTTTGGTGAGGTGGCGGGTACTTTGGTGAGGTGGCAAGTACTCTGGTGGACAGGTACTCCTGATGGACTGGTGGCGGGTACTCTGAGGTGGCAGGTACTCTGGTGAGGTGGTAGGTATTCCTGATGGACAGGTACTCCTGATGGACTGGTGGCGGGTACTCTGGTTAGGTGGCGGGTACTCTGGTGAGGGGGACGGTACTCCTGATGTACAGGTACTCCTGATGGACAGGTACTCCTGATGGACAGGTACTCCTGATGGACTGGTGGCGGGTATTCTGGTGAGGTGGCGGGTATTCTGGTGAGGTGGCAGGTATTCTGGTGAAGTGGCGGGTACTCCTGGTGGACAGGTACTCCTGATGGACAGGTACTCCTGATGGACTGGTGGCGGGTATTCTGGTGAGGTGGCGGTGAATTCTGGTGAGCTGGCGGGTACTCCTGATGGACAGGTACTTATGAATGGACGGGTACTCTGGTGGCAGGTACTAGATGACAGGTACTCATTATTTAGGGGGGGCAATCTGGGCACAGTGGTACATATGTAGTGTGTAACTCACTGTTAGCTGATCTGCTCCTCACACTGGATCGGTGTGTGAAGAGGAGAACCCAGCAACAGTAAGTTACACATATCAGTGTGTTTTATTTACATTTAGTGACCGGCTGTGATTGGACACAGCCGGTCACATGGTAAAAAGCCAATTTCATTGGCTCTTTACTCTGATCGGGGCTGGGCTGTATCCAAGAGAAAAGCCTCAGCCCCGATCACCGCGCTGCGCGCCCCCGGAGGCGTGCGTGCGCCGTGCACGCCGCTGCGCAGCTCTGCATCATCGAATCCGGTAAGTAATAACGGAATCTCCGCCGCCCCGCCACATTCTTCCCATCGGGGATCGGCTGTGTCCACAGGGACACACCGGATCCCCGATCGCCGCGCTGCACGCCGCTGCTGCACGCCGCTGCTGCAGCTCTGCATATAGGAGCCGGTAAGCCGCACGGGAAGCTCCGCTGCCCGCCGCCGCCGCTCCGCCCCCACTTCTTTACCCCTATCGGGGAACGGCTGTGTCCTAAGGGACACAAAGGTACCCCGATCGCCGCTCTGCGGGCCCCTGGGGCCCGCAGTAGCGGCAGAAAGCCGAGGACGTCATATGACGTCCACCCAGGATGGGAGATCCCATCTGTGGACGTCATTTGACTATGGCTGGGTAAGGAAGTGGTTAATAATGTGATTAGAACTGTATACTGAAACTAGTTATGTGTTCACTTGTAGTTCCACCAAACAAACAAACCAAACAAACGTTCAAACGTGCAAACCAGGTTTCAAACCAAGTTACAAACCAAACATCAGAGCAAACGTGCTATCAAACTGCAATAGCAAACGTTCCAGCAAACAGCAATATAGAGCAAGTAAACTATTGATTAAGTCCCAGAGAGATCATAAAGTCTATAAAGTATTTAAAGTGAAAGTACAGATACTGGAGAGAGAAATATATCTACCATTTTTTGTAGAATTACAAGATTGAACAGTTGAACAGCCATTTGTTATACTTTATTCAACACGTGTTTGTACATGAACTTTCTGCTGCTAAATTGTCAGTGTTATATATGAAGAAAAGCTGAAGTGAATAAAGAAGTTATCTTAAAAGTTTGGTGTGCTCTTTAAACCTACTGCTTCCATAGAACGGCGCTAGAGGAATTATAAAGTAACCGATAGTCTTGTTTGGACTAAAGGATCAGAGAAATCAAAATTCTTCTAATGCCACAGCGCATAAAGGCACTTCATAGTGCTGCGTCTGCCACAGTGGAACTATTAGCCCATTGAGGGTGAAGCGATAGTGCTCCTCAACTTGCACAGTAAAGAGCGCATTTGAGCAGCGGAGCTACCATAGAGGCCATAGAAGGTGTGTTTTAGTCAAACTGCAGCCGACTCTTAAAGTGGCAGAGCGGCAAAGGCAAAATAGTCACAGAGAGAGCGCTAACCCTGCTGCGATCCCTAGAGAGAGAAAAAGACGCATGGTGGGAGGCAAAAATCTAGAGTTAGAGTGCCTGCACCGCAACCCACAAAGAGGCCACGTACTGCAGCCAGCTATTTCCCCGCCACTAGGCACAAAGCCTGCAGCGCAAAGCATCGCAGCACGTCAGCGCAAAGCATCGCAAGTCAGCACAGAGCATCGCAAGTCAGCGCAAAGCATCGCAAGACAGCACAGAGCATCGCACGTCAGCGCAAAGCATCGCACGTCAGCACAGAGCATCGCAAGACAGCACAGAGCATCGCACGTCAGCGCAAAGCATTGCACGTCAGCGCAAAGCATCGCAAGTCAGAGTAGAGCATTGGATCAAAAAAGACAAGTCTCCTTTAAGACTGATATTTGTTCCAGCAACCTACAGATGACAGTATCCTGCTCTTCAGAATAAGGTCAGAGCTTTCCTTTATTACTATCATTGCACATAGGCTTGACAAGAAAGAGACATTTTCGTGTTCAGGATGGAATAGGGATGAGCTCGGTGTTCGACTCGAAAATCGCCTGTTCGGCGAAACCAGAACTTTGTGGGCCGTTCGCGCCAAATTCGTGTGACGCGAACGGCCCACAATGCACTGCACCATCGCACTGCATTGCCGGCGCTGTGATTGGCCAAGCATGCACTGTGACCCCGCATGCTTGGCCAATCACAGTGCCGGAAGCGAGGAGAGCCATAATTGGCCACAGGCAGGATGCCTGTGGCCAATTATAGCTCAGGGGGTTTAGTACACGCCCCACTCTATATAAGCCCGCCAGCGCGGCGGCCTTGTGTAGTGTGTTCCGGCGTGCAGGGAAAGAGCTAAATAGGCAGGGACAGTGTGTTCTACAGTGTGTTCTTTTCTCAGGCATCTGCAGGAGTTAGTGGGTGTTGTGTGCCTCCAGCACAGTATACACCTGTATCTACCCTTTATTGCTGTTCTCTAAGCTAGATAGGCAGGGACGGTGTGTTCTTTTCTCTGGTTAGTGGGTGTTGTGTGCCCCAGCACAGTATACACCTGTATCTACACTTTATTGCTGTTCTCTAATACAGGCATCTGCAGGAGTTAGTGGGTGTTGTGTGCCCCAGCACAGTATACACCTGTATCTACACTTTATTGCTGTTCTCTAATACAGGCATCTGCAGGAGTTAGTGTGTGTTGTGTGCCCCAGCTAGTGATGAGCCGAACACCCCCGGGTTCGGTTCGCACCAGAACCCGCGAACGGACCGAAAGTTCGCACGAACTTTAGAACCCTATTAAATACAATGGATGTGAACGTTCGAAACCTAAAGTACTAATTATAACGACTATTATGCATGTTATTGTCCTAAAAGGGGTTTGGGAACCAGGGTTCTGCACCATGGGACATGTGTCAATGCAAAAAGAAGTTTTAAAAACGGCAGTTTTTCGGGAGCAGTCATTTTAATGATGCATAAAGTGAAAAAAAAAGTCAAATATTCCTTTAAATATCGTACCTTGGGGGGTGTCTAAAGTATGCCTGTGAAGTGCCACGTGTTTCCCGTGTTTAGAACTGTCCCTGCACAAAATTACATTTCTAAAGGAAAAAAAAACCATTTAAAACTGCTGGCGGCTTTAATGTAATGTCTGGTCCCGGTAATATGGATGAAAATTTTTAAGAAAAATGGCATAGCTACCCCATCACACCCCCCCCTACCCCAGGCCATTACCAGCCCCTTTGGGTCTTGTATGGATATTAAGGGAAACCCTGCACACAAAATAAAAAAGGCCCTATATACTCTGAACAGCCGTATACAGGCGGTGCATACAAGACAGGGACTGTAGGTTTGTTCTTATGTAGAATCTGTTTGTAATTTTGAACACGTACATTGTTTAAGTGTATCTCCAGCCAAAAAATCTATTTTTAAGCTTTTTGGAAAACATAGGGAAGAGTTATCACCCCTGTAACATTTGTTTTGCTGTCTGTGCAGTGTGCACCTGTTCAGAACAGTTCACCTCACTTTCCGTCCTAATGACAAATGTTTTTTGAAAATTTTGGGTTTTTATTGAAACAAGAATTGGTGATAAAGCATCAGTGGAGAGGAGACACTTTTTTTCCCATATTAACTCTTACAGGAGAGAATTTGCCTTCCTAGGGGTAGATTTCCTCTCACTTCCTGTTGTATCCTTCCGTTTGCAAGGAGGAGTCGTTTGTAAGTTGGATGTTTGAAAGTAGGGGCCTGCCATATATACTCAGCTGAAATTTGCCCCTTACATGTTGGTGTTGCCACAACACTGTGAGCCCTCACAGTTACTCTTGGTGGGCGCATGAATGGGCCCTGCTGTGAATTATTAGATCAAGAATTGTAATTACATGCCCCTGTTAAACAGGGGCAGAAAAATTGGGCCTTAGGCACTGGTGCTGGTGCCACGACACTGCAACCTCTCCCAGATACTCTAGTTGGAGTGCAGGAATAAGCCCTGCTGCAAAGCATTGCATAAAAACTTGTAATTACATGACCCTGTTAAACAGGGGCAGAAAAATTGGGCCTTAGGCACTGGTGCTGGTGCCACGACACTGCAACCTCTCCCAGATACTCTAGTTGGAGTGCAGGAATAAGCCCTGCTGCAAAGCATTGCATAAAAACTTGTAATTACATGACCCTGTTAAACAGGGGCTGAAAAATTGGGCCTTAGCCACTGGTGGCGGCACCCAGAAACAAAAATGTTCTTCCAAGCTATCATCATCAATCGGATCATTGAGGAGGAGGAGGATAGTCAGTCAACATAACAGGACAGTCTCTCAGCATCAGCATCAGTCTTGAAGGGATGTGACATTTGAAAACAAATTAGTCTGTTATATCAGCTTCAGGTGTTTGGTAGCTGGTGGTGATCCAAGACTGGTTCATCTTTATGAAGGTCAGTCGATCAACCGATTCGGTGGACAGGCGCACCCTGTGATCCGTGACAAATCCTCCAGCAGCACTGAATGTGCGTTCTGAAAGAACGCTGGATGCAGGACAGGCCAGTAGCTCAATTGCATACTGTACAAGCTCTGGCCAGTGATCCATCCTCAAGACCCAGTAAGCCAGAGGATTTTCGGTGGGGAAGGTGTCCGAATCTGACTTTGCCCCTAGGTATTCCTGCACCATGTATATCAGACGCTGGCGATGGTTGCTGGAACCGATCATACCTTGGGGCTGCGGACTAAAGAATTGTCTGAACGCATCGGTCAGACGGCCACCTTTCCCACCGCTCCTTCTTTGACTGACCAAAGCCTCAGCAACTCGTTGTCCAGGATCAGGAGTTTGTAACCTCCCAGTCTCTGGGAACGCGTTGCACAGACCTTTCTGCAAGGCCTCCTGGAGTTGTCTCATCCTCTGCTCCCTCTGCGACGGTAAGATAAGGTCCGCAACCTTACCCTTGTACCGTGGATCAAGGAGAGTGGCCAGCCAGTAATGGTCCCTCTCCTTGATCCGAAGAATACGAGGATCCTTCCGCAGACGTTGCAGGATCAGGGAGGCCATGCAGCGTAGGTTAGCTGAGGCATTCGGTCCGGAGTCCTCTGGGTCACTAAGGACGACATGATCCGCAGCCACCTCCTCCCAGCCACGTACAAGTCCACTGGTTTCTTGGGACTGTAAATCATCCCTAAAAGACTGCTGCTGATGATGCTGAGTGCCAGGCTCCACCTCCATGCTGACACAATCCTCCTCCTCCTCCTCTTCCTGTGCGATGGGTGGGACAGAAGGAACACTGTCTGTCTGGGTAAAGGGGGCTTTGAGAGGCAAGGAAGTCCTCCTCTTCATGCCTCTGTTCTGCCTCAAGTGCCCTGTCCATTATTCCACGCAGCGTATGTTCCAACAGGTGGACAGTGTCACTGATGCATGCACTGTCACTGCTCACCATCCTCGTGGCCTCCTCAAATGGTGCCAGGACAGTGCATGCATCCCTGATCATGCCCCACTGGCGTGGTGAAAAAACACCGAGCTCCCCTGACTCTGTTCTGGTGCCGTAGTCGCACAGGTACTCATTGATGGCCCTCTGCTGCGTGTGCAGCCGCTGCAGCATGGCCAACGTTGAGTTCCACCTGGTGGGCATGTCACATATAAGGTGGTTCTTGGGCAGGTTCAACTCCTTTTGCAGCTCAGCCAGGCGAGCACTGGCATTATAAGATCTGCGGAAATGCACACAGACTTTCCTGGCCTGCCTCAGGACATCCTGTAATCCTGGGTACCTGCCCAAGAACCGCTGCACCACCAGGTTAAGGACGTGAGCCACACAGGGCACATGGGTCAGTTGTCCCTGTCGGAGGGCGGAGAGGAGGTTGGTGACATTGTCGCAAACCACCATTCCTGGCTTAAGCTGGCGTGGCGTCAACCACCTCTCGGCCTGCCCATGCAGAGCAGACAGAACCTCTGCCCCAGTGTGGCTCCTGTCCCCCAAACACACCAGCGCAAGCACGGCATGGCATCTTTTTGCCTGCGTACTTGCATAGCCCCTTGAACGCCTACAGAGCACCGCTGGTTCTGAGGACAAAGCACAGGAAGAGGCCATGGAGGAAGAAGAACAGGAGGGGGTGGAGGAGAGAGGTGTGTCACAACCAGTAGTAGCATTTTGGAGACGTGGCGGTGGAACAACCTCCAACACTACTGCACCTTGTCCTGCATCCTTCCCAGCTGCCAAAAGAGTGACCCAATGGGCCGTGAAAGGAAGGTAACGTCTCTGTCCATGCCTGCTGGACCATGGGTCAGCGGTAATATGCACCTTACCGCTGACCGCCCTGTCCAGCGAGGCCAAGACATTGCCTTCCACATGCTGGTAGAGACCTGGAATCGCCTTCCGTGAGAAAAAGTGGCGTTTGGGAACCTGCCACTAAGGAACCGCACATTGCACAAACTCACGGAAGGGGGCCGAGTCTACCAACTGAAAAGGCAGCAGTTGAAGCGCTAGCAATTTAGCCAAGCTAGCATTCAACCGCTGGGCATGTGGATGGCTGGGAGTGAACTTCTTTCGACGGTCCAGCAGCTGGGGCAGGGAAATTTGCCTGCTAGAATCGGACGTCGGTGTACTGCTAGCAGAGTGCCCGCAAGTACTTGGCTGTGACACACCTAATTCTACACCTTCATTCCTCTCAGTGCAGGTTTCAGAGAGGACTGAAGGTATAGTGGGGTTGGAGATCCCAGCTGATGCGGTGCAAGGAGAGGTCCGCTTTGTTCTTTGGTGTGGGTCTTTAAGGTAGGCTTGCCAACGAGCTGCATGGCAGGTCAACATATGTCTGGTCAAGCATGTGGTGCCCAAGCGGGTGATGTTTTGGCCACGCGATATACACTTGAGACATATGTTGCAAACAGCAGCTGTGCGATCTGATGCACTCGACTCAAAAAAGGCCCACACCAAAGAACTTTTTGAATAACGGGCAGAGGCAGCGCCCTGCACAGGTGGAGCTCTGCGGTGTGATTCCGTCGGTGTGCTGCCCTTACGCTGGCCCCCAGAGGGCATCCTGCCTCGTTGGAGATGTGCCTCCTCCTCCTCCTCCTCCTCCTCTCTCCTATTAGGCACCCATGTGGAGTCAGTGACCTCATCATCCCCTCCCTCCTCATCACTGGAGCCAATCTGGCAGTATGCTGCAGCTGCTGGAACATGACTGCCAGATTGGTGTCCTTCTTGAGCATCCCCTGTCTCTGCTCTCACGCTACTGCCTTCCTCTAGCTGGGTATCATCATCAGACCCTTCGAAAAGCTGGGCATCCTCCTGGAGCATGTACCCAACACTGTGCTCAAACATTTCGGGGGACTCCTCAGGAGGACATGGTTGGTCTAGGGAAGGAGCAACTGATGATGACATTGATACCAGGAAAGAGGACGCTTTGGCAGCTGCTTTGCCAGTACCCTGAGCCTGGGTGAGAGAGGATGAGGAGGATGAGGAGGGCTTGGTCATCCACTCTACCAAGTCTTCGGCATGATGCGGCTCAACACGTCCAGCTGCCGAAAAGAAGGACTAGCGTGTCCCATGGCCACGTGCTGATGGCGATGCACCGCGTCCACGACCAGCACTGTTGTCTCTAGACACAGCCTGCTTGCCCTCTTTTATTGGCTCCTGACTGTCTGCCTCTCCTTGTTTGCCTTCCAGACATTCTAATGGCCTGCAGGGAGATGGGAAAACCAGCAATAAGGCCTAGCTTCAGGAGTATATTTTGCAGGAATCACAGTACGCCTGCTGTAAGTGCTGCAAATGCCTGTTGGTGTAACACACCAGGAAAACACAGCAATACAGGCTAACTTCAGGTGTATAATGTGCAGGAGGCATACTCCGCCCGCTGTAAGTGCTGCAAATGCCTGTTGGTGTAACACACCAGGAAAACACAGCAATACGGGCTAACTTCAGGTGTAATATGATCAGGAGGCACACTCCACCCGCTGTAAGTGCTGAAAATGACTGTTGGTGTAACACCAGGAAAACACAGCAATACAGGCTAACTTCAGGTGTATAATGTGCAGGAGGCACACTCCGCCCGCTGTAAGTGCTGCAAATGCCTATTCGTGTAACACACCAGGAAAACACAGCAATACAGGCTAACTTCAGGTGTATAATGTGCAGGAGGCACACTCCGCCCGCTGTAAGTGCTGCAAATGCCTGTTGGTGTAACACCAGGAGAACACAGCAATACAGGCTAACTTCAGGTGTATAATGTGCAGGAGGCACACTCCACCCGCTGTAAGTGCTGCAAATGCCTGTTGGTGTAACACACCAAGAAAACACAGCAATACGGGCTAACTTCAGGTGTAATATGATCAGGAGGCACACTCCGCCCGCTGTAAGTGCTGCAAATGCCTGTTGGTGTAACACACCAGGAAAACACAGCAATACGGGCTAACTTCAGGTGTATAATGTGCAGGAGGCTTAGCAACAATGACACTGTCCCCTGCCTATCCTTCTCTCTCCCTGCACACAAGCTTTATCAAAGAATATGACACTGACATTGTTCCCTGCCTATCCTTCTCTCTCCCTGCACACAAGGTTTATCAAAGAATATGACACTGACACTCTCCCTGCCTATCCTTCTCTCTCCCTGCACACAAGAATAGCACAAAGAATATCACACTGTCCCTGCCTATCTTTCACTTTCCCTGCGCCGGAACACACTACACAAGGCCGCCGCGCTGGTGGCCTTTTATAGTGTGGGGCGTGTGCTAAACCCTCTGAGCTATAATTGGCCACAGGCAACCTGCCTGTGGCCAATTATGGCTCTCCTAGCTGCCGGCGCTGTGATTGGCCAAGCATGCAGGGTCACAGTGCATGCTTGGCCAATCACAGCGCCGGGATTGCACTGCGATGGCGCAGTGTATTGTGGGCCGTTCGCGTCACTCGAATTTGGCGCGAATGGCCCAAATCGTTCGATGTTCGCTGAATGGTCGAACAGCCGATGTCCGAGTCGAACTTATGTTCGACTCGAACACCGAGCTCATCCCTAGCCCCAGCCCAGTATACTCCTGTGTCTACACTTTATTGCTGTTTTCTAATACAGGCATCTGCAGGAGTTAGTGGGTGTTGTGTGCCCCAGCACAGTATACACACCTGTATCTACACTTTTTTGCTGTTCTCTAATACAGGCATCTGCAGGAGTTAGTGGGTGTTGTGTGCCCCAGCACAGTATACACCTGTATCTACACTTTATTGCTGTTCTCTAATACAGGCATCTGCAGGAGTTAGTGGGTGTTGTGTGCCCCAGCACAGTATACACCTGTATCTACACTTTATTGCTGTTCTCTAATACAGGCATCTGCAGGAGTTAGTGGGTGTTGTGTGCCCCAGCACAGTATACACCTGTATCTACACTTTATTGCTGTTCTCGAATACAGGCATCTGCAGGAGTTAGTGGGTGTTGTGTGCCCCAGCACAGTATACACCTGTATCTACACTTTATTGCTGTTCTCGAATACAGGCATCTGCAGGAGTTAGTGGGTGTTGTGTGCCCCAGCACAGTATACACCTGTATCTACAGTTTTTTTTTTTTTTGTTTATATTTTCTTTATTGATTTTGTTCAGCATTATACATTACAATAAGCATACATATGCTTTAATAATTTTCATCCCTTATTTTGACAAGATAATAGTAATAGCACGCATTTGTATAATTAACATCTTTTCCTTTCTATTGAGCCTTTCCCCCCCCCCTCCCTCCCCCCCCCCCCGATTCTATGGTTTCTTTTACTAGGGTTTCTATCTTTTTTCCTTTTTCACACATTAATTTTGTTTTTTTATTATTATTTTTTTCCTTCTTCTGCTTACTGCATTACTTCTATTTTACGGAGGGTACCCCATACTTTCTAACCATGGTTTCCACACTTTTTCGAACTCTCTAATATTCCTTCTCTAAGTGTAGGCTACTTTCTCCTTCCATATTGTTTCCGTGACTATGTTAACCCAATCTTTTACCAACGGCGGTCTCTCTGCTTGCCATCTTTGCGCAATTAATTTTCTTGCGTGGAAGAGACACCTGAGCACTGCTTTTATTGTACTAGCCTCCCTGCTTATTCCCTCCCCTAATCCCAAAATACACAGTCTAAGTTCCCTTTCTAATGTTGTTTTATATATCCTATTTATGGTGTTAAGGACCTCTGACCAATATCTGAATAATTTGGGGCATCTCTATATCACGTGCATCAAGTCCCCCATGCCCCGACACCTGGGACACCCTGTATCTATCCTCCACCCAAACCTAAACAGCCTTTTTGGTGTATAGTACGTCCTATGTAGCAGCATCAGATATGAGAACTTTTGTGCGGGCGAAATTGTTACTGGGTGTCCCCTCTCTAATATCTTCTTCCATTGCCCCTCTGATATGGGCCCTAGGTCTTCTTCCCATTTGCCCTTACTTTTGAGGAGTTCGGGACCCTCAATACTTCCTTTACATATATGTGGATAGATTTCAGAAATAAAGCCCCCGGTCCTACTCTGATTATCCAGTCTCTGGAGAACAGGAGATTTACACCAGGCTGGCCCCGTCCTGTCAAACTGAACGTTTAAAGCGTGTCTAATTTGAAGATATCTATAAAATGTGTATCTAGGAACATCATATTCCTCTCTCAGTTCAGTGAAGGTTTTTAGGGTACTTCCCTTATACAACTGGGCTAGCCTGACTATCCCCTTTACTTCCCATTCCTTAATTTTCCCCACTGCCTCCAACTCCTAATGATTCCTGTTGTCCCAGAGAGGCGCGTATTCTGTTACTCCACCTTGTCCTCCTATTGATTTTACTGCTTTCCATACTTTTATGGCCATCTTAGCCGTAGGGGATCTATAGGCAAATGAATTGGCCTCCAGTACCTACATCATTATTTTTTGGGGTGCCCCCACTGTCATTAGTCCCCCATTTATATCTCCTCCTGGCTCTGATCCTCCTCCTATATGCTGCAATTGTGCTGCCAGAAAGTAGCACCGAGGGTGTGGCACCGCCATACCTCCCTCCCTTGTTGATAGCTGTAGGGTTTGCAACCTTATCCTAGACTGACCTCCCTTCCATATTAGTTCTCTAAATAATGTATCGATTTTCCTGAACCATTTCTTATGTATCTATATTGGCGTATTATGTAAGAAGTACAGTAACTGTGGCATCCACAGCATTTTAATCAGGTTACATCTCCCTGCAACTGATAATGGGAGACGCCACCATATTTGGATTTGTTTTTTTAATTTAGACAGGAGGGGAACTATGTTATTATGTATATATTTATTAGGGTCGGTCGTAATATGTATTCCCAAGTATTTCATTGTATCAACTATTTCCAATTGAGGGGTTTCTACTGAGGTTTGGTTTACAATCGGGTCCACCGGCATCAAAGCTGATTTCTCCCAATTTATAATCAATCCTGAGAGTCTTCCAAATTCTCTAAAAATATTCATTGCCTGCTTGAGCGAGTGATCTGTGTCCCCAAGGAAGAGGAGAACACCATCCGCATAAAGTGCGATTCTCTCCTCCCCGGTTGGTCTCACAAATCCCTCCATTTTTGTGTTTACTCTTATAGCAGTCGCCAATGGCTCCATTGCTAATGCAAAAAGCAGGGGGGACAACGGGCACCCCTGCCTTGTGCCTTTCTCCAATTGAAGCTTGTCTGAATAATCATTGTTAACTCTAATTTTCACAGTGGGGTCTCTATGCAATATTTTTATCCATCTAATAAACACTGGGCCAAAGCCAAATGCTCCTAAAACATGCCAAATATACCCCCACTCCAGGCTGTCAAAGGCCTTAACCACATCTAAAGACATAACTGCTCTTGCGCCAATATTCTCTGTTGGTGTTTGTAAGTTAAGGAATACCCTCCTGATATTCATACTGGTTGATCTACTGGGAATAAACCCAGTTTGATCCTGGTGTATAAGTCTTGCGATGATTTTATTTAACCTAGCTGCCATTATTTTGGCTAATATTTTGGCATCTGAACAAAGGAGAGAAATAGGTCTATATGATGTAGTTTCTAACGGGTCTTTCCCTTCTTTGTGCAGGACTATGATTGTTGCCTCTGTCATTGATATAGGCAATTTCCCCTCTTCCCTTGCCCAGTTCAACACTTTAACCACTTAAGCCCCGGACCATTTGGTAGCTAAAGGACCAGAGGTGAATTCAGAATTTTGCACTGCGCTGTTTAACTGTAAATTGTGCGGACATGCAATGTTGTACCCAAACGAAATTTGCGTCCTTTTCTTCCCACAAATAGAGCTTTCTTTTAATGGTATTTGATTGCCTCTGCGATTTTTATTTTTTGCGATATAAACGGAAAAAGACCGACAATTTTGAAAAAAAATGATATTTTCTACTTTTTGTTATAAGAAAAATCGAATAAACTCAATTTTAGTCATACATTTAGGCCAAAATGTATTCAGCCACATGTCTTTAGTAAAAAAAATGTCAATAAGCGTATATTTATCGGTTTGCGCAAAAGTTATAGCGTTTACAAACTAGGGTACATTTTCTGGAATTTACACAGCTTTTAATTTATGACTGCCTATCTCATTTCTTGAGGTGCTAAAATGACAGGGCAGTACAAAACCCCCCCAAATGACCCCATTTTAGAAAGTAGACACCCCAAGGAAATTGCTGAGAGGCATGTTGAGCCCATTGAATATTTTTTTTTTTGTCCCAAGTGATTGAATAATGACAAAAAAAAAAAAAAATTACAAAAAGTTGTCACTAAATGATATATTGCTCACACATGCCATGGTTATATGTGGAATTGCACCCCAAAATACATTCTGCTGCTTCTCCTGAGTACGGGGATACCACATGTGTGGGACTTTTTAGGAGCCTAGCCACGTACGGGACCCCGGAAACCAAGCACCGCCTTCAGGATTTCTAAGGGCGCAAATTTTTGATTTCACTCCTCACTACCTATCACAGTTTTGAAGGCCATAAAATGCCAAAATAGCACAAAACCCCCCAAATGACCCCATTTTAGAAAGTAGACACCCCAAGGAAATTGCTGAGAGGCCTGTTGAGCCCATTGAATTTTTTTTTTTTGTCCCAAGTGATTGAATAATGACAAAAAAAAAAAAAATACAAAAAGTTGTCACTAAATGATATATTGCTCACACATGCCATGGTTATATGTGGAATTGCACCCCAAAATACATTCTGCTGCTTCTCCTGAGTACGGGGATACCACATGTGTGGGACTTTTTAGGAGCCTAGCCACGTACGGGACCCCGGAAACCAAGCACCGCCTCCAGGATTTCTAAGGGCGCAAATTTTTGATTTCACTCCTCACTACCTATCACAGTTTTGAAGGCCATAAAATGCCAAAATAGCACAAAACCCCCCCAAATGACCCCATTTTGGAAAGTAGACACCCCAAGCTGTTTGCTGAGAGGCATGGTGAGTATTTTACAGCTCTCATTTGTTTTTGAAAATGAAGAAAGAACATTTTTTTTTCTTTTTTTTTTCAATTTTCAAAACTTTGTGACAAAAAGCGAGATCTGCAAAATACTCACAATACCTCTCAGCAAATAGCTTGGGGTGTCTACTTTCCAAAATGGGGTCATTTGGGGGGGTTTTGTGCCATCTGGGCATTCCATGGCCTCCGAAACTGTGATAGGCAGTGAGAAGTGAAATCAAAAATTGACACCCTTAGAAAGCCTGAAGGCGGTGCTTGGTTTTTGGGGTCCCGTACGCGGCTGGGCTCCCAAAAAGTCTCACACATGTGGTATCCCCGTACTCAGGAGAAGCAACAGAATGTATTTTGGGGTGTAATTCCACATATGCCCATGGCATGTTTGAACAATATATCATTTAGTGACAACTTTGTGCAAAAAAAATAATTTTTTTTTATTTTTTCCGCAACTTGTGTCAACATATAAAATATTCCATGGACTCAACATGCCTCTCAGTATATAGCTTGGGGTGTCTACTTTCCAAAATGGGGTCATTTGGGGGGGGGGTTTGAACTGTTCTGGCATTTTATACACAACATTAGGAAGCTTACATCCACTCTTCTAACCACTTGAAGACAAAGCCCTTTTTGACACTTTGTTTACATGAAAACATATTTTTTTTTGCAAGAAAATTATGTTGAACCCCCAAACATTATATATATTTTTAAAGCAAAGGCCCTACAGAATAAAATGGTGGGTGTTGCATTTTTTTTTTCTACACAGTATTTGCGCAGCGATTTTTCAAACGCATTTTTTGGGGAAAAAATACACTTTTTTTAATTTTAATGCACTAAAACACACTATATTGCCCACATGTTTGATGAAATAAAAAAGATGATCTTAGGCCGAGTACATAGATACCAAACACGACATGCTTTAAAATTTCGCACAAACGCGCATTGGCGACAAACTGCATACATTTTTAAAAGCCTTTAAAAGCATTTACAGGTTACCCCGTTAGATTTACAGAGGAGGTCTACTGCTAAAATTACTGCCCTCGATCTGACCTTCGCGGTGATACCTCACATGCATGGTGCAAGTGCTGTTTACATATGACGCCAGACCGACGCTTGCGTTCGCCATTGGGCAAGAGCAGGGCAGGACAGGGGTGCTTTTTTTATTTTTATTTTTTTATTATTAATTTTGCTTTTTTATTTTATTTTTAAACTGTTGCTTCCATATTTATTTATTTTTATCACTTTTATTGTTATCTCAGGGAATGTAAATATCCCCTATGATAGCAATAGGTAATGACAGGTACTCTTTTTTGAAAAAACTGGGGTCTATTGGACCCTAGATCTTTCCTCTGCCCTCAAAGCATCTGACCACACCAAGATCGGTGTGATAAAATGCTTTCCCAATTTCCCAATGGCGCTTTTTATATCCGGGGGGGACATTCCCTCCCACTGCTTGTAAAAGCAGTCCAGAGGCTAATTAGCCACTAGGATTGCTTTTACATGAAAGCCGGCCGCTGGCTGAAAAGAATGATACCAAGATGATACCTAAACCCGCAGGCATCATTCTGGTATAAACATTCAAAGTCCAGCAACATACCAGTACGTTGCTGGTCCTTGTTGGACATGTATTGTAATCTTTTTTTTCATGCAGCCTGTTGGCTGAACGAAAAAAAAAGATTGATCGGTGGGTATGCCCACCATTAGAATACCGCCCTTCATCCACCCACTTCTAATGATGGGCATACATGCACCATTTATATATGCCGAAGCATGGGGGCATCATCTCGCAAAAGTTATGCCGCATACACATGGTCAGACTTTTCCACGGGCAAGCCTCTGTCGGAATTTCGACCGTATATACGCGGCATTAGGAGCAAAATCGCTCCTCCGCTTCTGCTGCCCCAATGCTTCGGCATATATGCTTTTTTTTTTTAACTGTGGTGGTGAAATCACCTCCTACAGCACTGGAGTCGCAGGGATCAGGCCTGTCTCTGCGAACGCTGCAGTTATGTGTGTTGTGTTTTGCAAGTGACAGTGATCGATCGATACTGCACTTCGGTGGCCTGGGCTGGACGGAGGGGCAAAACGCAGGTGCTAGCAGGTATCTGGGCTGATCCCACTAACAGTGCGTTTTTGGGAACCCTAAACTGCTGGGGACGCTAGTATAGATCTGATCAGATCAGATATTGAGCTGATCAGATACTATACCACTAAGGGGGGTGTATGCTTCACGTGTGGGTGTTAGCGCTACTGGCACTAACCTGACGCTGCCTAGGGTGTGACGCAGACCCTCTCTGACGCTAAAACCTAACTGATATCACCCTCCGGGCGATCAGGGGGTTAAACCTTTATTGGGTTATATACGGCGGGTGCCCTGACACTATAAAAAGCAAACTAACTAACCAGCGTCACCCGTAACACTTATATGATGATCACTGGTGAAAGGGTTAACTAGGGGCAATTAGGGGGTTAAAACCTTTATTAGGTAATATATGGGGGTACCTGACGCTATATAAAAACCTGACGGCGAACCTAAAAAAAAATTACTGGCTACCTATCGGCATCACCGACACTAAGACAACGATCATAAAAACGATTGCTTAGCGACAGTGGTGATAGGGGGTGAAAGGGTTACCTGGGGGGCGATCAGGGGGTTAAACCTTTATTAGATAATATATGGGGGTACCTGACGCTATAAAAACCTGCGGCGAACCTAAAAAAAATTACTGGCTACCGATCAGCATCACCGACGCTAAGACATCGATCAGAAAAATGATCGCATAGTGACGGCGGTGCTAGGGGGTGAAAGGGTTACCTGGGGGGTGATCAAGGGGGTTACACCTTTATTAGGTAATATATGGGGGTACCCGACGCTATAAAAACCTGTGGCGAACCTAAAAAAAATTACTGGCTACCGATCAGCATCGCCGACGCTAAGACATCGATCAGAAAAATTATCGCTTAGTGACAGTGGTGATAGGGGGTGAAAGGGTTACCTGGGGGGGCGATCAAGGGGGTTAAACCTTTATTAGGTAATATATGGGGGTACCCGACGCTATAAAAACCTGCGGCGAACCTAAAAAAAATTACTGGCTACCGATCAGCATCACCGACGCTAAGACATCGATCAGAAAAATGATTGCTTAGTGACGGCGGTGCTAGGGGGTGAAAGGGTTATCTGGGGAGTGATCAGGGGGTTAAACCTTTATTAGGGGGGGTTAGGGGGCTACACTGGACCTAAAACTAAATGTAGTGACACTTTTACAGTCACAAATGTCACTGATTGCAGTGATCACTAAATAAATGGTCACTGCAATCAGTGACACTGTGACTGGGGGGCTGGGGGTGATCTGGGGGTGTCTGGGGGGGCCTGGGGGGGCGATTTATGTGCCTATGTGTCCTGGTGTCAGTGTGCTGTTTTGTGTACTAACCTGCATCTTCTCCTGTACGGCGCTCGGTATATGTGAGCGCCCCAGGAGAGATGACATCACTTCCTCCGTCCTGGCAGGCAGGGGAAGCTCTCTCATTCGCCGGGAGCGATCGAGAGGGGGTGGCCGGAATCGAACGGCCGTCCCCTCATGCCGGATCGCTCCCGAAGGTAAAACGACCGCTCACTGTAAAGAAGGGGGACCCCCCCAACTATACAAAGGCAATCACGTACATATACGTGATTCTGCCTGTCGGTGCCATTCTGCTGACGTATATTTACAGTGGGCGGTCGTTAAGTGGTTAAGTAGTTTTGGAAGTAACACTTTTCCATAATATTTGTAGGTTTCTACAGGGAGACCATCATGTCCAGGCGATTTCTGGTTGGCCATCTCTGCAACTGCTAACTGTATTTCTTCAAGAGTTATCGGGGCCTCCATTCCCTCTTTTTCTACTTCAGTAAGAGTCTGCATTTTTATGTTCCTGAAAAAAAATTCCAATTCCTCCTCTCCCGCAGCCCCCTGCGATTTGTATAGGTTATCGTAGTATTCTCTAAATGTGTCTGTAATCACTGACACCCGAGTTGAGATCTCTCCTCTCTGGGTTTTTATCGCGGGTACTGCGGAGGGGGAGGAATTAGTTCTCACAAGGTGATCCAACATTTTTCCAACGTTTTCTCCTTCCCCGAATGCAACTTGCTTCTGGAATAATCTCTTATTCTCAGATTTTTTTGTCATTACTACTTTATATTAGGGATGAGCTCGGTGTTCGAGTCGAACATACGTTCGACTCGAACATCGGCTGTTCGATCGTTCGATGAAGATCGAACGATTTGGGCCGTTCGCGCCTAATTCGAGTGACGCGAACGGCCCACAATGCACTACGCCATCGCAGTGTCATCCAGGCGCTGTGATTGGCCAAGCATGCACTGTGACCCCGCATGCTTGGCCAATCACAGCGCCGGCAGCGAGGAGAGCAATGATTGGCCACAGGCAGGATGCCTGTGGCCAATTATTGCTGAGGGTGTTTAGTACACGCCCCACACTATAAAAGGCCGCCAGCACGGCGGCCTAGTGTAGTGTGTTCCGGAGCAGGGAAAGAGAAGCATAGGCAGGGACAGTGACATTTTTTTTTCTTGCTTAACCTGGATTCCTTTAGTTTAGGGAAAGAGAAGGATAGGTAGGGAGAGTGTCAGTGTGTTTCACTGTGATAATCCTTGTTTCTAGGGACAGGGAAGGACAGTGAGGGAAATTCTCCTTGTGCTATAGTGTGCTAAAGCATTGATCATCAACCATCTTTAAAAAAACATTTTTTCTAGGGACAGAAAACTATAGGTAGGAAGAGTGTCAGTTTCTTTCACTGTGATAATCCTTGTTTCTAGGGACAGGGAAGGACAGTGAGGGAAATTCTCCTTGTGCTATAGTGTGCTAAAGCATTGATCATCAACCATCTTTAAAAAAAACATTTTTTCTAGGGACAGAAAACTATAGGTAGGGAGAGTGTCAGTTTCTTTCACTGTGATAATCCTTGTTTCTAGGGACAGGGAAGGACAGTGAGGGAAATTCTCCTTGTGCTATAGTGTGCTAAAGCATTGATCATC
Source organism: Rana muscosa (assembly GCA_029206835.1). Lineage (NCBI taxonomy): Eukaryota > Metazoa > Chordata > Amphibia > Anura > Ranidae > Rana > Rana muscosa. The sequence goes on from CM055119.1 coordinate 49,575,819, forward strand.
AACCATCTTTAAAAAAACATTTTTTCTAGGGACAGAAAACTATAGGTAGGAAGAGTGTCAGTTTCTTTCACTGTGATAATCCTTGTTTCTAGGGACAGGGAAGGACAGTGAGGGAAATTCTCCTTGTGCTATAGTGTGCTAAAGCATTGATCATCAACCATCTTTAAAAAAACATTTTTTCTAGGGACAGAAAACTATAGGTAGGAAGAGTGTCAGTTTCTTTCACTGTGATAATCCTTGTTTCTAGGGACAGGGAAGGACAGTGAGGGAAATTCTCCTTGTGCTATACTGTGCTAAAGCATTCCTCATCAACCATCTTTGAAATCCTTGTTTTTTGGACAGTCAGGGAAATTGTCGTTGTGCTATTCTGTGCGAAAGCAATCATCCTCAACCATATTTAGAAATCCTTAAGTAAAGGGACAGAGAAGAAGGACACCTGAAGGTAGCCCTTATTGCTTTTTTCCCATCTCCCTGCAGACCATCTATTAGAATGTCTGGAAGGCAAACAAGGAGAGGCAGACAGTCAGGAGGCAATAAAAGAGGGCAAGCAGGCTCTGTGTCTGGGGGCAACAGTGCTGGTCGTGGACGCGGTGCATTGTCATCAGCACATGGCCATGGGACACGCTTGTCCTTCTTTTCGGCAGCTGGACATGTTGAGCCACATCATGCCGAAGACTTGGTAGAGTGGATGACCAAGCCCTCCTCCTCCTCCTCATCCTCTCTCACCCAGGCTCAGGGTACTGGCAAAGCAGCTGCCAAAGCGTCCTCTTCCCTGGTATCAATGTCAGACTCATCATCAGTCACTCCTTCCCTAGACCCACCATGTCCTCCTCCTGAGGAGTCCCCCAAACTGTTTGAGCAGTGTTGGGTACATGCTCCAGGAGGATGCCCAGCGTTTCGAAGGGTCTGATGATGAAACCCAGCTACAGGAAGGCAGTAGCGTGAGAGCAGACAGAGGGGATGCTCAAGAAGGACACCAATCTGGCAGTCATGTTCCAGCAGCTGCAGCATACTGCCAGATTGGCTCCAGTGATGAGGAGGGAGGGGATGATGAGGTCACTGACTCCACGTGGGTGCCTAATAGGAGAGAGGAGGAGGATGAGGAGGAGGCACATCTCCAACGAGGCAGGATGCCCTTTGGTGGCCAGCGTAAGGGCAGTACACCGACGGAATCACATCGCAGAGCTCCGCCTGTGCAGGGCGCTGCCTCTGCCCGTCATTCAAAAAGTTCTTTGGTGTGGGCCTTTTTTGAGGCTAGTGCATCAGATCGCACAGCTGCTGTTTGCAACATATGTCTCAAGCGTATATCGTGTGGCCAAAACATCAGCCGCTTGGGTACCACATGCCTGACCAGACATATGTTGACCTGCCATGCAGCTCGTTGGCAAGCCTACCTCAAAGACCCACACCAAAGAACAAAGCGGACCTCTCCTTGCACCGCATCAGCTGGGATCTCCAACCCCACTATAACTTCAGTCCTCTCTGAAACATGCACTGAGAGGAATGAAGGTGTAGAATTAGGTGTGTCACAGCCAAGTACTTGCGGCCACTCTGCTAGCAGTACACCGACGTCCGATTCTAGCAGGCAAATTTCCCTGCCCCAGCTGCTGGACCGTCGAAAGAAGTTCACTCCCAGCCATCCACATGCCCAGCGGTTGAATGCTAGCTTGGCTAAATTGCTAGCGCTTCAACTGCTGCCTTTTCAGTTGGTAGACTCGGCCCCCTTCCGTGAGTTTGTGCAATGTGCGGTTCCTCAGTGGCAGGTTCCCAAACGCCACTTTTTCTCACGGAAGGCTATTCCGGCTCTCTACCGGCATGTGGAAGGCAATGTCTTGGCCTCGCTGGACAGGGCGGTCAGCGGTAAGGTGCATATTACCGCTGACTCATGGTCCAGCACGCATGGACAGGGACATTACCTTTCTTTCACGGCCCATTGGGTCACTCTTTTGGCAGCTGGGAAGGATGCAGGACAAGGTGCAGTAGTGTTGGAGGTTGTTCCACCGCCACGCCTCCAAAATGCTACTACTGGTTGTGACACACCTCTCTCCTCCACCCCCTCCTCTTCTTCTTCCTCCATGGCCTCTTCCTGTGCTTTGTCCTCTGAACCAGCGGTGCTCCGTAGCCGTTCAAGGGGCTACGCAAGTACGCAGGCAAAAAGATGCCATGCCGTGCTTGCGCTGGTGTGTTTGGGGGACAGAAGCCACACTGGGGCAGAGGTCCTGTCTGCTCTGCAGGGCCAGGCCGAGAGGTGGTTGACGCCACGCCAGCTTAAGCCAGGAATGGTGGTTTGCGACAATGGCACCAACCTCCTCTCCGCCCTCCGACAGGGACAACTGACCCATGTGCCCTGTGTGGCTCACGTCCTTAACCTGGTGGTGCAGCGGTTCTTGGGCAGGTACCCGGGCTTACAGGATGTCCTGAGGCAGGCCAGGAAAGTCTGTGTGCATTTCCGCAGATCTTATAATGCCAGTGCTCGCCTGGCTGAGCTGCAAAAGGAGTTGAACCTGCCCAAGAACCGCCTTATATGTGACATGCCCACCAGGTGGAACTCAACGTTGGCCATGCTGCAGCGGCTGCACACGCAGCAGAGGGCCATCAATGAGTACCTGTGCGACTACGGCACCAGGACAGGGTCAGGGGAGCTTGGTTTTTTTTCTCCACGCCAGTGGGGCATGATCAGGGATGCATGCACTGTCCTGGCACCATTTGAGGAGGCCACGAGGATGGTGAGCAGTGACAGTGCATGCATCAGTGACACTGTACCTCTTGTCCACCTGTTGGAGCACACGCTGCGTGGAATAATGGACAGGGCACTTGAGGCAGAACAGAGGCAGGAAGAGGAGGACTTCCTTGCCTCTCAAGGCCCCCTTTACCCAGACAGTGTTCCTTCTGTCCCACCCATCGCACAGGAAGAGGAGGAGGAGGAGGAGGAGGAGGAGGATTGTGTCAGCATGGAGGTGGAGGCTGGCACTCAGCATCATCAGCAGCAGTCTTTTAGGGATGATTTACAGTCCCAAGAAACCAGTGGACTTGTACTTGGCTGGGAGGAGGTGGCTGCGGATCATGTCGTCCTTAGTGACCCAGAGGACTCCGGACCGAATGCCTCAGCAAACCTACGCTGCATGGCCTCCCTGATCCTGCAAAGTCTGCGGAAGGATCCTTGTATTCTTCGGATCAAGGAGAGGGACCATTACTGGCTGGCCACTCTCCTTGATCCACGGTACAAGGGTAAGGTTGCGGACCTTATGTTACCGTCGCAGAGGATGAGACAACTCCGGGAGGCCTTGCAGAAAGGTCTGTGCAACGCGTTCCCAGAGACTGGGAGGTTACAAACTCCTGGTCCTGGACAACGAGTTGCTGAGGCTTCGGCCAGTCAAAGAAGGAGCGGTGGGGAAGGTGGCCGTCTGACCGATGCGTTCAGACAATTCTTTAGTCCGCAGCCCCAAAGTATGATCGGTTCCAGCAACCATCGCCAGCGTCTGATAAACATGGTGCAGGAATATCTAGGGGCAAGGTCAGACTTGGACACCTTCCCCACCGAAAATCCTCTGGCTTACTGGGTCTTGAGGATGGATCACTGACCAGAGCTTGCACAGTATGCAATTGAGCTACTGGCCTGTCCTGCATCCAGCGTTCTTTCGGAACGCACATTCAGTGCTGCTGGAGGATTTGTCACGGATCACAGGGTGCGCCTGTCCACCGACTCGGTTGATCGACTGACTTTCATCAAGATGAACCAGTCTTGGATCACCACCAGCTACCACACACCTGATGCTGATATAACAGACTAATTGATTTTAACATGTCACATCCCTTCAAGACTGATGCTGATGCTGAGTGCCTGTGCTGTTATGTTGACTGGCTATCCTCCTCCTCCGAGTCCTCAATGATACGATTGATGATGATAGCTTGGAAGATCATTTTTGTTTATGGGTGCCGCCACCAGTGGCTAAGGCCCAATTTTTCAGCCCCTGTTTAACAGGGGCGTGTAATTACAATTTTTGAAGCAATACTTTGCAACAGGGCTCATTGCTGTGCTCCAAGTACAGTATCTGTGAGGGGTTGGAGTGTTGTGCCACCAGTGCCTAAGGCCCAATTTTTCAGCCCCTGTTTAACAGGGGCGTGTCATTACAATTTTTGAAGCAATACTTTGCAACAGGGCTCATTGCTGTGCTCCAAGTACAGTATCTGTGAGGGGTTGCAGTGTTGTGCCACCAGTGCCTAAGGCCCAATTTTTCAGCCCCTGTTCAACAGGGGCATGTAATTACAATTCTTGATCTAATAATTCACAGCAGGGCCCATTGCTGCACCCACCAAGAGTAACTCTGAGGGCTTACAGTGTTGTGGCAACGCCACCACCACCACCACCACGAAAGGCCCAATTTTTCAGCCCCTGTTCAAAAGGGGCATGTAATTACAATTCTTGATCTAATAATTCACAGCAGGGCCCATTCCTGCACCCACCAAGAGTAACTCTGAGGGCTTACAGTGTTGTGGCAACACCACCACCACCACCACCACCACGAAAGGCCCAATTTTTCAGCCCCTGTTCAACAGGGGCATGCAATTACAATTCTTGATCTAATAATTCACAGCAGGGCCCATTGCTGCACCCACCAAGAGTAACTGTCAGGGCTTACAGTGTTGTGGCACCAGCACCACCATCAAAGGCCCAATTTTTACTACCACTGTTCAACAATTATATGTAATTACAATTCCTGATATAATAGTTGACAGCAGGGCGTTCCAGCACCAACCAAGAGTAACTGTGAGTGCTTACAGTGTTGTGCCAACACCAACAACTAAGGGGCCTATTTCTGCAGAGTATATACGGCAGGTCCCTACTTTCAAACATCCAACTTACAAACGACTCCTACTTGCAAACGCAAGAAGACAACAGGAAGTGAGAGGAAATTTACCCCTAGGAAGGAAAATTCTCTCCTGTAAGAATTAATATGGGAGAAAGGAGTCTCCTCTGTACTGATGCTTTATCAGCAATCCTTGTTTCAAGAAAAACACCACATTTCAAAAACAGTTGTCATTGGGACGGAAAGTGAGGTGAAATGTTCTGAACAGGGGCACAGACAGCAAAACAAATGTTACAGGGGTGATAACCCTTACCTATGTTTTCCAAAAAGTTTAAAAATAGATTTTTGGGCTGGAGCTACACTTAAACAATGTACCTGTTCAAAATTACAAACACATTCTACATAAGAACAAACCTACAGTCCCTGTCTTGTATGCACCGCCTGTATACGGCTGTTCAGAGTATATAGGGCCTTTTTTATTTTATGTGCGGTGTTCTCCTTAATATCCATACAAGACCCAAAGGGGCTGGTAATGGGCTGGGGTAGGGGGGGGGGGGGGGTCATGGGGTAGCTATGCCATTTTTCTTAAAGATTTTCATTCATATTACCGGGACCAGACATTACATTAAAGCCGCAAGCAGTTTTAAATGGCTTTTTTTTCCTTTAGAAGTGTCATTTTGTGCAGGGACAGTTCTAAACACGGGAAACACGTGGCACTTCACAGGCATACTTTAGACACCCCCCAGGTACGATATTTAAAGGAATATTTGACTTTTTTTTTTTCACTTTATGCATCATTAAAATGACTGCTCCCGAAAAACGACCGTTTTTAAAACTTCTTTTTGCATTGATACATGTCCCCTGGTGCAGAACCCGGGTTCCCAAACCCTTTTTAGGACAATAACATGCATAATAGTCGTTATAATTAGCACTTTAGAATTCGAACGTTCGCATCCATTGTATTTAATAGGGTTCTAATGTTCGTACGAACTTTCGGTCCGTTCGCGGGTTCTGGTGCGAACCGAACCCGGGGGTGTTCGGCTCATCACTACTTTATATTCCTGTTGCTTATTCAACCATATTCTTTGTTTCTCTGGTGTTGGATTTTCAACGTATTCCTTCTCTGCATTCACCAGTTCCTTCCTAATACCATTCTCCCACTCTCTTGATACCTTCTTAATTTTAGCCACTTGTTGAATACATATACCCCTGAGGAATGCTTTCAATGCATCCCACATTACTCCCTGTGTGACAGTTCCTTCGCTGAATTCTATTAACTCTTTTAATTTAAATAGTATCTTCTCTGGATTCCCAATTACTTCAAACCATAGCCGATTCATCTTCCATACTCTAATAGATCTATCCCCGTCTAAGTTTACCGAAACCGTCACTAACGAGTGGTCCGACACCCCTCTAGGCTGATATACTATATCCTTTATTATCTGGGATGCTTCCGCATTACCCAGAACTAAGTCTATCCTAGAGAGTGTGGGATAGGAGCTGGAAAAACAAGAGTATTGTAACGCATCCAGGTTCCTCAGTCTCCACAAATCAAATAACCCAGTTTCCTGTAAAATCTGATGCAACCGACTCTGAGGCATTCTGCACCCTTCCCCCTGGAAACCTATCCCATTTTTTATTTATAACCTCATTGTAGTCCCCCACTGCTATAACTGGTATCCCAGTTTTATCCAACATAAACTCCACTAATTTATATATAACTTCCGGTTTAAAGGGAGGGGGGATATAAATATTTGCAAGAACATATTCTCTATTCTCTATTGCACAGTAAAGGAAAATATAAAGCCCCTCTTCATCAATACTGATCTGTTTACAGGTAAACACCACCCCCCTCTTAACTAGTACTGATACACCTCTTGAATAGGAGGTGTGCACCGATTGGTATTGATATTGGAACTTCCTACTTTGGACTTGTTGCTTGGTATTTTTATCAGGTGTGTCTCCTGAAGACAGATCAGTCCCACCTCATACATTTCTAACATATCAAATACTGCGGCTCTCTTAGCAGGGGTACCCAACCCACGGATGTTCCAGGACCCTATTTTCATTACTCTAGACTGCATATAAAAGTCCGAACATTTATAAAAGAGCAAAACAAATACATCAGGGGCTTTCCAACATAGATCATAAAGTTCTCATAATAATACTCCATAATTAAAACTTTTTCCTTCTCCCCATACCACATAGTGCCTAAATGTTCCTTTTTAACTTGAAGAGTATAAATATGTGATTCTTTTTCCCCCTTTGTGTTTAATTTACTTAATTGTTTTGCCGTTGCTTTGTGAAGTAACTATATTCCATAAAGGGTGCTATATGTGTATGTGTAGTTTACCATTGCACATTTTCCTGTAAAATATGCTATATGTGTATATATACATTTTTCTCTTAATACAAAATGTGTTATATATGCGTATGTGAATTTTGACCCTTATTAAATTCAAACCCTTTAGTGTCCCTTGTAATAACATACTTTGATATCTTACCACCTCATCCCTCCCTCTATTCTCCCTCCTTCCTCCCCACCCCTCCCTACACCTTTCAAGGTAAACCCTAGGGGCTTTTTTTGTAACCGGTCCATACATCCCCACACTTACTTCTATCCTACCAATTCCACCATTTTCCATCCTCCCTCCCTCCCCTCCCCCCCGACCACCCCCCAAACCACATATTGGTTGGATACATTCCCTACCCATTCTTTAGTTCCTCCCGTAGTGTGTGTCTCCCACCCCCCGCTCATCAGTGTACTTTTATTTTTCACACACAAAAAAAAGGAGAAAAAGGGAAAAAGAAAAACCCTCCAAGTGTCTCTTCTCTAAGTTAACATGTCCCATCACTTTATTGACAGCTGATCCTTTTTGTCCTCCATCCATGCCGATGCTCCTTCGGGGGTATCAAAAAATTGAGTTCCTCCTAATGCTACCACCCGTAGCCGTGCTGGATACAGTAATGCATACGTAACATTAAATGTTTGCAGTTTTCGTTTGACTTCTATGAAACCCGCCCACCGCTTCTGCAAATAGGGTGAGAAATCAGGGTACATTGAAACCCTAGTTTCACCAAGCAAAATATTCCCCATCTCTCTACTCTTTCTCAATGGGGTTACTTTATACCGATGATTAAGAAATTTCATTAACATTGATCGGGGATGTCCTCCCGAGGGGGGGGGGGGCCTGGAGGGGACTCTGTGCGCTCTGTCGAGAATTGTTGCGAAAAACATTCTCTTCCAAATAACCTTATAAACCAGTTTTCCAAAAACTCTATGGGATTGGTCCCTTCGCACTTTTCCGGCAATCCCACCAGTCTTACATTATCCCTACGAAGTCTATTTTCCATTTCATCCATTTTCTCGTCAAACTTGGTCATCTGTTCATTTAATGTTTTAACCTCTTGTTTTACCGGGTATAAATCATCCTCTATTTGAGATATCCTTCCTTCTGCATCAGTTATCCTCTCATTTGTTTTCTGAAGCTCAAGTTGCATGGAGGTCAGTTCCTCTTTAATACCCTTCATTTGATCACATACCTCCACCAATGACTGTTTACATGCATTGACCACCAAAAACACATCATTTAAAGAGGGGGTTCCTTCTGCAGAGATAGTTGAAGCTAGATCTATCTCAGTCCCTTTATCGGCCATGCCCGTTTTTTATTGGTGTTTTTAACTGTGGCTGCTGCCGTTTGTCCTTGGCTCCCTTGACTTTTTCTATCTGCTGTTCCTTTAGCCTGGGCCAGCGGCCCCCTTTAGTTGGAGTATAATCTGGGGTATGAGCAAATTTCTCTAACTTAGCAGCAGCTGCTGTAGCCTGGCTACTCTTAGCTGACCGCAAGGATTGTGGTCCCACATTCTCCTGGCTGACATTCTCATCCCCTTTTCTCCTTGTTGACATGATACCGGGGTCTATTCTTTAGTCCAGCCACTGTATTTTATGGGCAGTCTATATAAAGGCAGTTTGGCAATCAGCAGAGAGCTAGCCAGTTTTTATGAAGCTTAAATGAGGCTAAGGTATAGAGGCCAGACAAAAAAAAAAAAAAAAATCAGGAGAGCTTTTTAATTGACCAACAGCAGGCTATAGTTTATTATACGTCCCTTTTAAGTTTTTACGCTTATTCTTACAGCTGAAGTAAGAACTATAACCCGCGTGCTGTGCTGTGCTGTCTTATGCACAAAGATTACCAATTCACAGCAAACTATATTTTGTAGATGTTTTAAGTGGATTAGGTTAATAGTCAGGTTAATAGTCAGGTTAATAGTCAGGTTAATAGTCAGGTTAATAGTCGGCAGCACACCAGTTTTTATAAGAAACAAAAATAGAAAAAATAGAGAGGTCTATGACCAACAGCAAACTGTATTTTGTTAAGTATCTCTTTAGGTTTAGGACTAAACCATAAACCATATACAGTATGACATATGCGGGTCCTTTACTCAGGTAACCTCACAGACTCCAGCAAGACTTCTCCTTTCCAGGATACAAGATTGTCCAGGTGGATGGGATGAGTCAAAAGGGGGTTACTGCGATCATAGCAGTGCAGCACACAACAGCTTAATAAGGCAGCATCACTCACTGACATTCCTAGGTGCTCCACAGCTCTGCTTTGTTGACACATAGCACATGGTGTGCTGCTCGCTCTGCTTCCAGCCCTCACTTCCACATTCCTTCACCACCCGAGAGACCTTGATTCCTCCCGTCTCCACTAACATCAATCTCGGGTGACCGAGTCAAAGGCAGGTGAGAGCAGCGTTGCTCACAGTGCTTACAGTGCGGGCGTCTAGTTTCCCCTGCTGGGGCCCCACCAGGAACAATCCATGGGACTCATTAGGATGGGAGGAGACACACACTCACTCACACTCCTCTCTCCTTACTCCTCACTCCTCATCTCCATCCGGTCACGCCCCCCCTGATTGAGATTTCTGCAGGAGTTAGTGGGTATTGTGTGCCCCAGCACAGTATACACCTGTATCTACACTTTATTGCTGTTCTCTAATACAGGCATCTGCAGGAGTTAGTGGGTGTTGTGTGCCCCAGCACAGTATACACCTGTATATACCCATTATTGCTGTTCTCTAATACAGGCATCTGCAGGAGTTAGTGGGGGTTGTGTGCCCCAGCACAGTATACACCTGTATCTACACTTTTTTGCTGTTCTCTAATACAGGCATCCGCAGGAGTTAGTGGGTGTTGTGTGCCCCAGCACAGTATACACCTGTATATACCCATTATTGCTGTTCTCTAATACAGGCATCTGCAGGAGTTAGTGGGTGTTGTGTGCCCCAGCACAGTATACACCTGTATCTACACTTTATTGCTGTTCTCTAATACAGGCATCTGCAGGAGTTAGTGGGTGTTGTGTGCCCCAGCACAGTATACACCTGTATCTACACTTTATTGCTGTTCTCTAATACAGGCATCTGCAGGAGTTAGTGGGTGTTGTGTGCCCCAGCACAGTATACACCTGTATCTACACTTTTTTGCTGTTCTCTAATACAGGCATCTGCAGGAGTTAGTGGGTGTTGTGTGCCCCAGCACAGTATACACCTGTATCTACACTTTATTGCTGTTCTCTAATACAGGCATCTGCAGGAGTTAGTGGGTGTTGTGTGCCCCAGCACAGTATACACCTGTATCTACACTTTATTGCTGTTCTCTAATACAGGCATCTGCAGGAGTTAGTGGGTGTTGTGTGCCCCAGCACAGTATACACCTGTATCTACACTTTATTGGTGTTCTCTAATACAGGCATCTGCAGGAGTTAGTGGGTGTTGTGTGCCCCAGCACAGTATACACCTGTATCTACACTTTATTGGTGTTCTCTAATACAGGCATCTGCAGGAGTTAGTGGGTGTTGTGTGCCCCAGCACAGTATACACCTGTATCTAAACTTTATTGCTGTTCTCTAATACAGGCATCTGCAGGAGTTAGTGGGTATTGTGTGCCCCAGCACAGTATACACCTGTATCTACACTTTTTTGCTGTTCTCTAATACAGGCATCTGCAGGAGTTAGTGGGTGTTGTGTGCCCCAGCACAGTATACACCTGTATCTACACTTTATTGCTGTTCTCTAATACAGGCATCTGCAGGAGTTAGTGGGTGTTGTGTGCCCCAGCACAGTATACACCTGTATCTACACTTTTTTGCTGTTCTCTAATACAGGCATCTGCAGGAGCTAGTGGGTGTTGTGTGCCCCAGCACAGTATACACCTGTATATACCCGTTATTGCTGTTCTCTAATACAGGCATCTGCAGGAGTTAGTGGGGGTTGTGTGCCCCAGCACAGTATACACCTGTATCTACACTTTTTTGCTGTGCTCTAATACAGGCATCCGCAGGAGTTAGTGGGTGTTGTGTGCCCCAGCACAGTATACACCTGTATATACCCGTTATTGCTGTTCTCTAATACAGGCATCTGCAGGAGTTAGTGGGTGTTGTGTGCCCCAGCACAGTATACACCTGTATCTACACTTTATTGCTGTTCTCTAATACAGGCATCTGCAGGAGTTAGTGGGTGTTGTGTGCCCCAGCACAGTATACACCTGTATCTACACTTTATTGCTGTTCTCTAATAAAGGCATCTGCAGGAGTTAGTGGGTATTGTGTGCCCCAGCACAGTATACACCTGTATCTACACTTTATTGCTGTTCTCTAATACAGGCATCTGCAGGAGTTAGTGGGTGTTGTGTGCCCCAGCACAGTATACACCTGTATATACCCATTATTGCTGTTCTCTAATACAGGCATCTGCAGGAGTTAGTGGGGGTTGTGTGCCCCAGCACAGTATACACCTGTATCTACACTTTTTTGCTGTTCTCTAATACAGGCATCTGCAGGAGTTAGTGGGTGTTGTGTGCCCCAGCACAGTATACACCTGTATCTACACTTTATTGCTGTTCTCTAATACAGTCATCTGCAGGAGTTAGTGGGTGTTGTGTGCCCCAGCACAGTATACACCTGTATCTACACTTTTTTGCTGTTCTCTAATACAGGCATCTGCAGGAGTTAGTGGGTGTTGTGTGCCCCAGCACAGTATACACCTGTATCTACACTTTATTGCTGTTCTCTAATACAGGCATCTGCAGGAGTTAGTGGGTGTTGTGTGCCCCAGCACAGTATACACCTGTATCTACACTTTATTGCTGTTCTCTAATACAGGCATCTGCAGGAGTTAGTGGGTGTTGTGTGCCCCAGCACAGTATACACCTGTATCTACACTTTATTGGTGTTCTCTAATACAGGCATCTGCAGGAGTTAGTGGGTGTTGTGTGCCCCAGCACAGTATACACCTGTATCTACACTTTATTGGTGTTCTCTAATACAGGCATCTGCAGGAGTTAGTGGGTGTTGTGTGCCCCAGCACAGTATACACCTGTATCTAAACTTTATTGCTGTTCTCTAATACAGGCATCTGCAGGAGTTAGTGGGTATTGTGTGCCCCAGCACAGTATACACCTGTATCTACACTTTTTTGCTGTTCTCTAATACAGGCATCTGCAGGAGTTAGTGGGTGTTGTGTGCCCCAGCACAGTATACACCTGTATCTACACTTTATTGCTGTTCTCTAATACAGGCATCTGCAGGAGTTAGTGGGTGTTGTGTGCCCCAGCACAGTATACACCTGTATCTACACTTTTTTGCTGTTCTCTAATACAGGCATCTGCAGGAGCTAGTGGGTGTTGTGTGCCCCAGCACAGTATACACCTGTATATACCCGTTATTGCTGTTCTCTAATACAGGCATCTGCAGGAGTTAGTGGGGGTTGTGTGCCCCAGCACAGTATACACCTGTATCTACACTTTTTTGCTGTGCTCTAATACAGGCATCCGCAGGAGTTAGTGGGTGTTGTGTGCCCCAGCACAGTATACACCTGTATATACCCGTTATTGCTGTTCTCTAATACAGGCATCTGCAGGAGTTAGTGGGTGTTGTGTGCCCCAGCACAGTATACACCTGTATCTACACTTTATTGCTGTTCTCTAATACAGGCATCTGCAGGAGTTAGTGGGTGTTGTGTGCCCCAGCACAGTATACACCTGTATCTAAACTTTATTGCTGTTCTCTAATACAGGCATCTGCAGGAGTTAGTGGGTATTGTGTGCCCCAGCACAGTATACACCTGTATCTACACTTTATTGCTGTTCTCTAATACAGGCATCTGCAGGAGTTAGTGGGTGTTGTGTGCCCCAGCACAGTATACACCTGTATCTACACTTTATTGCTGTTCTCTAATACAGGCATCTGCAGGAGTTAGTGGGTGTTGTGTGCCCCAGCACAGTATACACCTGTATCTACACTTTTTTGCTGTTCTCTAATACAGGCATCTGCAGGAGCTAGTGGGTGTTGTGTGCCCCAGCACAGTATACACCTGTATATACCCGTTATTGCTGTTCTCTAATACAGGCATCTGCAGGAGTTAGTGGGGGTTGTGTGCCCCAGCACAGTATACACCTGTATCTACACTTTTTTGCTGTGCTCTAATACAGGCATCCGCAGGAGTTAGTGGGTGTTGTGTGCCCCAGCACAGTATACACCTGTATATACCCGTTATTGCTGTTCTCTAATACAGGCATCTGCAGGAGTTAGTGGGTGTTGTGTGCCCCAGCACAGTATACACCTGTATCTACACTTTATTGCTGTTCTCTAATAAAGGCATCTGCAGGAGTTAGTGGGTATTGTGTGCCCCAGCACAGTATACACCTGTATCTACACTTTATTGCTGTTCTCTAATACAGGCATCTGCAGGAGTTAGTGGGTGTTGTGTGCCCCAGCACAGTATACACCTGTATATACCCATTATTGCTGTTCTCTAATACAGGCATCTGCAGGAGTTAGTGGGGGTTGTGTGCCCCAGCACAGTATACACCTGTATCTACACTTTTTTGCTGTTCTCTAATACAGGCATCTGCAGGAGTTAGTGGGTGTTGTGTGCCCCAGCACAGTATACACCTGTATCTACACTTTATTGCTGTTCTCTAATACAGGCATCTGCAGGAGTTAGTGGGTGTTGTGTGCCCCAGCACAGTATACACCTGTATCTACACTTTTTTGCTGTTCTCTAATACAGGCATCTGCAGGAGTTAGTGGGTGTTGTGTGCCCCAGCACAGTATACACCTGTATCTACACTTCATTGCTGTTCTCTAATACAGGCATCTGCAGGAGTTAGTGGGTGTTGTGTGCCCCAGCACAGTATACACCTGTATCTACACTTTATTGCTGTTCTCTAATACAGGCATCTGCAGGAGTTAGTGGGTGTTGTGTGCCCCAGCACAGTATACACCTGTATATACACTTTATTGCTGTTCTCTAATACAGGCATCTGCAGGAGTTAGTGTGTTTTGTATGCCTCCAGCACAATATACACTACCCAATTGCTGGTTTTCCCATCTCCCTGCAGGCCATTACTATGTCTGGAAGGCCAACAAGGAGAGGCAGACAGTCACGAGCCAATAAAAGAGAGCAAGCAGGCTCTGTGTCTAGAGACAACAGTGCTGGTCGTGGACGCAGTGCATCGTCATCAGCACATGGCCATGGGACACGCTGGTCGTGTTGAGCCGCATCATGCCGAAGACTTGGTAGAGTGGATGACCAAGCCCTCCTCATCCTCCTCATCCTCTCTCACCCAGGCTCAGGGTACTGGCAAAGCAGCTGCCAAAGCGTCCTCTTCCCTCGTATCAATGTCATCATCAGTCACTCCTTCCCTAGACCCACCATGTCCTCCTGAGGAGTCCCCCGAACTGTTTGAGCACAGTGTTGGGTACATGCTCCAGGAGGATGCCCAGTGTTTTGAAGGGTCTGATAATGATACCCAGCTAGAGGAAGGCAGTAGCGTGAGCGCAGAGAGAGGGGATGCTCAAGAAGGACACCAATCTGGCAGTCATGTTCCAGCAGCTGCAGCATACTGCCAGATTGGCTCCAGTGATGAGGAGGGAGGGGATGATGAGGTCACTGACTCCACATGGGTGCCTGATAGGAGAGAGGAGGAGGAGGAGGAGGATTAGGAGGAGGCACATCTCCAACGAGGCAGGATGCCCTCCGGGGGCCAGCGTAAGGGCAGCACACCGACTGAATCACACCGCAGAGCTCCGCCTGTGCAGGGCGCTGCCTCTGCCCGTTATTCCAAAAGTTCTTTGGTGTGGGCCTTTTTTGAGTCAAGTGCATCAGATCGCACCGCTGCTATTTGCAACATATGTCTCAAGCGTATCTCGCGTGGCCAAAACATCAGCCGCTTGGGCACCACATGCTTGACCAGACATATGTTGACCTGCAATGCAGCTCGTTGGCAAGCGTACCTTAAAGACCCACACCAAAGAACAAAGCGGACCTCTCCTTGCTCCTCATCAGCTGGGATCTCCAACCCCACTATACCTTCAGTTCTCTCTGAAACCTGCTCTGAGAGGAATGAAGGTGTAGAATTAGGTGTGTCACAGCCAAGTACTTGCGGGCACTCTGCTAGCAGTACACCGACGTCCGATTGTAGCAGGCAAATTTCCCTGCTCCAGCTGCTCGACCGTCAAAATAAGTTCACTCCCAGCCATCCCCATGCCCAGCGGTTGAATGCTAGCTTGGCTAAATTGCTAGCACTTCAACTGCTGCCTTTTCAGTTGGTAGACTCGGCCCCCTTCCGTGAGTTTGTGTAATGTGCGGTTCCTCAGTGGCAGGTTCCCAAACGCCACTTTTTCTCACGGAAGGTGATTCCGGCTCTCTACCGGCATGTGGAAGGCAGTAGTGTTGGAGGTTGTTCCGCCGCCACGCCTCCAAAATGCTACTACTGGTTGTGACACACCTCTCTCCTCTTCCTGTGCTTTGTCCTCGGAACCAGCGGTGCTCCATAGGCATTCAAGGGGCTACGCAAGTACGCAGGCAAAAAGATGCTATGCCGTGCTTGCGCTGGTGTGTTTGGGGGACAGGAGCGACACTGGGGCAGAGGTTCTGTCAGCTCTGCAGGGGCAGGCCGAGAGGTGGTTGACGCCACGCCAGCTTAAGCCAAGAATGGTGGTTTGCGACAATGGCACTGACCTCCTCTCTGCCCTCCGACAGGGACAACTGACCCATGTGCCCTGTGTGGCTCACGTCCTTAACCTGGTGGTGCAGCGGTTCTTGGGCAGGTACCCGGGATTACAGGATGTCCTGAGGCAGGCCAGGAAAGTCTGTGTGCATTTCCGCAGATCATATAATGCCAGTGCTCGGCTGGCTGAGCTGCAAAAGGAGTTGAACCTGCCCAAGAACCGCCTTATATGTGACATGCCCACCAGGTGGAACTCAAAGTTGACCATGCTGCAGCGGCTGCGCAGGCAGCAGAGGGCCATCAATGAGTACCTGTGCGACTACGGCACCAGGACAGGGTCAGGGGAGCTCGGGTTTTTTTCACCACGCCAGTGGGGCATGATCAGGGATGCATGCACTGTCCTGGCACCATTTGAGGAGGCCACGAGGATGGTGAGAAGTGACAGTGCATGCATCAGTGACACTGTACCTCTTGTCCACCTGTTGGAGCATACGCTGCGTGGAATAATGGACAGGGCACTTGAGGCAGAACAGAGGCAGGAAGAGGAGGACTTCCTTGCCTCTCAAGGCCCCCTTTACCCAGACAATGTTCCTTCTGTCCCACCCATCACACAGGAAGAGGATGAGGAGGAGGAGGAGGATTGTGTCAGCATGGAGGTGGAGCATGGCACTCAGCATCAACAGCAGCAGTCTTTTAGGACTAGAAACCCGTGGACTTGTACGTGGCTGGGAGGAGGTGGCTGCGGATCATCCAAATGCCTCAGCTAACCTACGCTGCACGGCCTCCCTGATCCTGCAAAGTCTGCGGAAGCATCCTCGTATTCTTCGGATCAAGGAGAGGGACCATTACTGGCTGGCCACTCTTCTTGATCCACGGTACAAGGGTAAGGTTGCGGACCTTATCTTGCCGTTGCAGAGGGAGCAGAGGATGAGACAACTCCGGGACGCCTTGCAGAAAGGTCTGTGCAACACGTTCCCAGAGACTGGGAGGTTACAAACTCCTGGTCCTGGACAACGAGTTGCTGAGGCTTCGGTCAGTAGCAGAAGGAGCCATGGAGAAGGTGGCCGTCTGACTGATGCATTCAGACAATTTTTTAGTCCACAGCCCCAAGGTATGATCGGTTCCAGCAACCATCGCCAGCGTCTGATATACATGGTGCAGGAATACCTAGGGGCAAGGTCAGACTTGGACACCTTTCCCACCGAAAATCCTCTGGCTTACTGGGTCTTGAGGATGGATCACTGGCCAGAGCTTGCACAGTATGCAATTGAGCTACTGGCCTGTCCTGCATCCAGCGTTCTTTCGGAATGCACATTCAGTGCTGCTGGAGGCTTTGTCACGGATCACAGGGTGCGCCTGTCCACCGACTCGGTTGATCGACTGACCTTCATAAAGATGAACCAGTCTTGGATCACCACCAGCTACCAAGCACCTGAAGCTGATGTAACAGAATAATTTATTTTGAAATGTCACATCCCTTCAAGACTGCCTATGCTGATGCTGAGTGACTGTCCTGTTATGTTGACTGACTATCCTATTCCTCCTCAATAATCCGATTCCTGATGATAGCTTGGAAGAACATTTTTGTTTCTGGGTGCCGCCACCAGTGGCTAAGGCCCAATTTTTCAGCCCCTGTTTAACAGGGGCATGTAATTACAATTTTTTATGCAATGCTTTGCAGCAGGACTCATTCCTGCACTCCAACTAGAGTATCTGGGAGAGGTTGCAGTGTCGTGGCACCAGCACCAGTGCCTAAGGCCCAATTTTTCAGCCCCTGTTTAACAGGGGCGTGTAATTACAATTTTTGATGCAATACTTTCCAACAGGGCTCATTGCTGTGCTCCAAGTACAGTATCTGTGAGGGGTTGCAGTGTTGTGGCACCAGTGCCTAAGGCCCAATTTTTCAGCCCCTGTTTAACAGGGGCGTGTAATTACAATTTTTTATGCAATGCTTTGCAGCAGGGCTCATTCCTGCACTCCAACTAGAGTATCTGGGAGAGGTTGCAGTGTCGTGGCACCAGCACCAGTGCCTAAGGCCCAATTTTTCAGCCCCTGTTTAACAGGGGCGTGTAATTAAAAATTTTGATGCAATACTTTGCAATAGGGCTCATTGCTGTGCTCCAAGTACAGTATCTGTGAGGGGTTGCAGTGTTGTGGCACCAGTGCCTAAGGCCCAATTCTTCTGCCCCTGTTCAATAGGGGCATGTAATTACAATTCTTGATCTAATAATTCACAGCAGGGCCCATTCCTGCGCCTACCAAGCGTAACTGTGAGGGCTTACAGTGTTGTGGCAACACCACCACCACCAAAGGCCCAATTTTTCTGTCCCTGTTCCACAGGGGCATGTAATTACAATTCTTGATCTAATAATTCACAGCAGGGCCCATTCCTGCGCCCACCAAGAGTAACTGTGAGGGCTTACAGTGTTGTGGCAACACCACAACCACCACCACCAAAGACCCAATTTTTCTGCCCCTCTTCAACAGGGGCATGCAATTACAATTCTTGATCTAATAATTTACAGCAGGGCCCATTCATGCGCCCACCAAAAGTAACTGTGAGGGCTGACAGTGTTGTAGCACCAGCACCACCACCAAAGGCCCAATTTTTCCTACCACTGTTCAACAATGGCATGTAATTACAATTCCTGATATAATAGTTCACAGCAGGGCGTTCCAGCGCCCACCAAGAGTAACTGTGAGGGCTCACAGTGTTGTGGCAACACCAACATCTAAGGGGCAAATTTCAGCAGAGTATATATGGCAGGCCCCTACTTTCAAACATCCAACTTACAAACGACTCCTACTTGCAAACGGAAGGAGACAACAGGAAGTGAGAGGAAATCTACCCCTAGGAAGGGAAATTCTCTCCTGTAAGAGTTAATATGGGAAAAAGGTGTCTCCTCTCTACTGATGCTTTATCACCAATCCTTGTTTCAATAAAAAACCCACTTTTCCAAAAACATTTGTCATTGGGACGAAAAGTGAGGTGAAATGTTCTGAACAGGTGCACAGACAGCAAAACAAATGTTACAGGGGTGACAACCCTTCCCTATGTTTTCCAAAAAGCTTAAAAATATATTTTTTGGCTGGAGCTACACTTAAACAATGTACCTGTTCAATATTACAAACAGATTCTACTTAAGAACAAACCTACAGTCCCTGTCTTGTTTGTACCGCCTGTATACTGCTGTTCAGAGTATATAGGGCCTTTTTTTTTACTTTGGGTGCGGGGTTCCCCTTAATATCCATACAAGACCCTAAGGGGCTGGTAATGGGCTAGGGGGGGGGTGATGGGGTAGCCATGCCATTTTTCTCAAAGATTTTCATCCATATTGCCAGGACAAGACATGACATTAAAGCCGCAAGCAGTTTTAAATGGCTTTTTTTCCCCTTTAGAAATTTCATTTTGTGCAGGGACAGTTCTAAACACGGGAAACACATGCCACTTCACAGGCATACTTTAGACATCCCCCAGGTACGATATTTAAAGGAATATTTCACTTTTTTTTTTTCACTTTATGCATCATTAAAATGACTGCTCCCGAAAAAACGGACGTTTTTAAAACGTCTTTTTGCATTGATACATGTCCCCTGGGGTAGAACCCAGGTCCCCAAACCCTTTTTAGGACAATAACATGCATATTAGCCGTTATAATTAGCACTTTAGATTTCAAACGTTCGCGTCCATTGTATTTAATAGGGTTCTAACGTTCGCGCAAACTTTCGGTCTGTTCGCAGGTTCTGGTGTGAACCGAACCCGGGGGTGTTTAACTCATCCCTATTCAGGAATAAAAAGACTGTAAGTAGAGAACAAGGGACAGTTGTAGTACACGGACTCTAAAGTATTTTTAAAGTGAAAGTCATTTTTACTGCCTGCACCTATTGCTATTGCATTTAAAGTGAAAGTCTTTTTAATATTCGTATTGATTGTTATAGCATTTAAAGTAAAAATGTCTGAGTCTAGTATTGCTATGCCACTGTTAAAGGATACAAAGATAGATAAGATAGAAGGTGAAGAGCAAGTGAACCTGTCTGAGGTAGAAGAGTCTGATGCAGCATTAGTCTTGCCCCAAACAGATGAACTAAGATGCTCAGAACGTATCAGAAAACCGACCCTAAAGATGCTGGAAAATTTGGAGCAAGAAGCAGTATTGAAAGGAAAAAAGTTCACCAGAATGTATGATAAGTGGAAATCCTACATTAAAGATGTTCGTAGAAAGCTAAAGCAAGAAAGTATAAAAGGAAACTTGAGTGATATGACGGTAGAAGAATCTGAAGCAGAGCTTATGGCAGCATATGTCAACCTGCGGTCATCTACGACACCTCCCCAGGATATTGTAAGGAACATGGACACATGTACTGCAGTCACTAAAGATTTAGTAAAGCTCATGACAGAACTATCATCTGAAGCTAACTATGATGAAGTTAAGGCACGAAAGTTAAGGCACGAAAGAGAATGAACAAACTTTTTATGAGAGACTATGCTAGGTCCTTAGGAGGAACCACAATCACAAGTAGGACTTCTTCCACTAGCAGAAGTGCCAGTAACATATCAGAGTCCTCAAGTACTTTAATAGCCAAAAGAAAGGAACTTGTCGAACAACTTGCTGTCAAGAGAACAGAAATTGAGATGGAATCTGCAATCGAGGCGCAGCGTCTACGAGTAGCAGAAATGGAAAGGCTGAAGGAAGTCAAGATTATAGAAGCCAGACTAAGAGTACACGAAGAGGACATGAATAGTAATCATAAGTCCAAATCTGTACTAAGTGAAGATGCAGACTCCTACTTCCTTTCATACGCCCAGGAGAATGGAAGGAAATCTCCAGTATGTAATGAAGAAAAAAGTAATTGCCCTTCCATCCCTGCTCAGAAAGACGAAGAAAGAGACTCACCCAATTCAGAACTAAGTGAAAAAATAAAACAGGATAATTCGGTTCCTAGATGTCACTGCAATGATCAGGAGAATGTTGCGACTACAGTCCCAGCAAGACTTCCCGGTCCAGAACCTACTGTATTTTCAGGAGACATACTGAACTTCATAGAGTGGAAGGCAAATTTTGAAATGATCATTGAGCATCATTGCTCTAGGCCAGTTGACAAGTTATTCTACCTTCAGAAATATGTTGGTGGAGAAGCGAAGAAAGCTCTTGAAGGTAACTTCTATAGAACAGACGAAGAAGCCTACAAGCAAGCTTGGGAAAAGTTAAATGCAAGATATGGTCATCCTTTCTTGGTACAAAGAGCCTTTGGGGAGAAATTGAATAACTGGCCTAAAATAGTTCCAAAAGAACACTTCAAACTCCAAGAGTATGGTAACTTCCTGCAAGCATGCAGCAATGCCATCCCACATGTACGAGGACTAGAAGTACTGAAGGACTATCTAGAAAACCACAGGATGCTAGCTAAGCTACCTGAAGAAGTGGCTTCTAGATGGAATCGCTATGTGACTGAACAGTTAGATCTAAGTAAGGACTTCCCAAGTTTTGAAAAGTTCTCTGAGTTCGTTAATAAGGAAGCACGAATAGCATGTAATCCAGTAACAGCATCTTACGCCTTAAAATCCTTAGAAGAAAGGCCTGCGAGGGATATAAGACGTGCAAGAGCAACTAGCTTTGCAACCGACACAACAGAGAAAGGTCTAGATACCTACGAGAGCAAGTTCAAAGTTACTACTGGGATCAGTAGAGAGACAGAACCGACAAATCCTCAGACTAATTTTAAGTCTATGTTCTGTGGAGAGAACCACTCTATACACAAGTGCCAACAATTGAAGGAGAAATCCCCAAATGAAAAGAAAAAGTTTGTACTTGTTAACCAACTGTGTTTTGGGTGCCTAAGGAAAGGCCATATTACTAAGGAGAGTAAGAAAAGGGCCACTTGCAGCGTTTGCAAAGGACGCCATTTTACACCACTACATGAAGAACGTCCAAAGAAGGATAAATCCTCAATACCTAAAGATGCTGAGGAAGAAAAGAAAGCATCGGTATTCTCTTGCAGAGTGAGGGAAAGCAACGGCACATCAATGGTTGTACCAGTGTGCATTTCAAATCCTAAAAGGAATAATAAGAAGGTATATGCCTATGCACTACTGGATGCCCAAAGCAATGTCACCTTCATTGATCAAGAAATCTGCAAGAAATTACAAGTGGCTACAGAACCAGTGAAGCTCAAACTCTCCACAATGACGGGGAGAGACACATTAGTGAACAGTCAAAGGGTCAAAGGATTGAGAGTTAGAGGACTTCATTCAAACCTCACATTGGATCTACCTCCAGCTTATACGAAAGACGATATACCTCTAGATCGAGATCGCATACCTACCTGTGAAACAGCCAATAAATGGGAGCACCCATCTGTCATATCTCATGAATTGTCCCCGCTGAAGGAGTTTGGTGTTTGACTGTTGATAGGTTATGATTGTCCCGAAGCTTTGGTACCACGAAGGGTAATCACAGGAGGAAAGGGTGAACCCTACGCTGTTCAAACTGATCTAGGATGGGGAGTTGTTGGAGGAAAACAGCAGGTTGCAAACTCAAGACAGGTGACAGGATTGTGTCATCGAATATCTGTCCAAGAGTTACCAGCTGTAAGTTCAGCGGAAGTAATCAAGATCCTTGAATTTGACTTTGCAGATCATGCTTCAAGAGGCCTGAATGTAACAGAATTGAAAAATTCAAACTGGTTCACCGGTCCAGAGTTCCTTTGGGAAAAGGAAATCATACCCAGTGAAGGCTACACAGAATTGTCTATGGGTGATCCAGAAGTAAAAATTGTACAAACATTGAGCACTGCCGCCAAGTGTCAAGATGACATACTTGAAAGACTAGCCAGATGTTCAAAATGGAATACAGTCATAAACGTAGTAGCTCGAATTCAACGTATGGCAAAGGGAATCAGAAAAAAGGAATCATTGAATGTGGCGGAAAGAATGAAAGCTGAAGAAACAGTCATAAGACTCATTCAATAGAGATTCTATAGTGAAGAGTTGAAGAGACTTAGTCAAGAACCCAAAAGGCTTCCCAACAACCACCTATTGTACAAGCTTAATCTTGTTCTACAGGATGGTATACTGAAGGTGGGAGGGAGACTGAAAAATGCATTGTTACCCAGCAGAGTGAAGCATCCAGCAATTCTACCCAAAAATTCTACCTTCACAAGATTATCGATCACTACCACAACAAATCCTTGCATCAAGGAAGAAGCTTTACCCAGAACTGTTTGAGAGAAGGTTGCTACTGGATAGTAAAAGGAAGCAAAGTTATAGCAAAGTATATAAGTAAATGCGTAACCTGTAGAAAGGCACGTAGACCTACCGAAGAACAAAGAATGGCAGATTTACCGGCAGATCGTGTAAACCCATCACCACCATTTCTTTATAGTGGAATGGATTGTTTCGGCCCATTTATCACCAAGCAAAACCGCAAGGAGTACAAGAGATATGGACTAATATTTACATGTCTAAGCTCCAGAGCAATTCATCTGGAAATGTTAGAAGATATGTCAACTGACGCATTCATTAATGCCTTGAGATGTTTCATAGCCATTAGAGGTACTATCAGAGAGCTTAGATCTGACCAAGGATCTAATTTTGTCAGATCAAAGAATGAATTGAAGAAATCTCTAAAAGAGATCGATAAAGAAAAGGTAACTGAGTATTTGTCAAAGAATCAATGTTATTTTCATATGAATGCTCCACATGCAAGCCACACAGGAGGAGTTTGGGAAAGACAAATCAGAACTGTAAGAAATGTGTTAAGTTCAGTGTTGAGAAAGAGCTCCGGAAGAATAGATTATGCTTCACTTAGGACCCTATTCTATGAAGTAATGTCTATTGTTAACAGTCGTCCACTTACAGTTGACAACATCAATGATCCAACAAGTTTGGAACCTTTAACTCCCAACCATCTACGCCACCTTAAGTCTGATTACGTACAACCACCACCTGGCAAGTTTACCAAAGAGGATTTATATGCCAAAAAGAGATGGCGAAGAGTTCAATATCTATCAGAACAGTTTTGGAATAGATGGAAGAAAGAGTACTTAACGTAAGATTGGCTAAGAAGTAAATGGCAAACACCCAGAAAAAATGCACAAGTTGGTGACATAGTATTAGTGAAAGAAGAAGATTTACCTAGAAGTCAATGGAAATTGGCCAAAGTTCTAGAAGTTCAAAAGGATACAGACTAGTAAGAAGAGCGTTGTTACAAATAGGAGACTCAAAACTTGACAAAAAGGGAAAACGTCTCACTATTCCACTCAAGTTGGAATGTCCTATACAGAAGTTAGTTGTTCTACTTGAGAGTGATAAAAGACTCTTGGAAGTTGAGAACCTGATGGAAAATTCCCCAAATTCATGTTCAAATCCTACTATAGAGAACATAGAATTATAGGTAATTTGGTGGGAGTGTAGCTGGCCAGTAGGGATGAGCTTCGTGTTCGAGTCGAACATACGTTCGACTCGAACATCGGCTGTTCGATCGTTCGACGAAGATCAAACGATTTGGGCCGTTCGCGCCAAATTCGAGTGACGCGAACGGCCCACAATGCACTACGCCATCGCAGTGTCATCCAGGCGCTGTGATTGGCCAAGCATGCACTGTGACCCCGCATGCTTGGCCAATCACAGCGCCGGCAGCGAGGAGAGCAATGATTGGCCACAGGCAGGATGCCTGTGGCCAATTATTGCTGAGGGTGTTTAGTACACGCCCCACACTATAAAAGGCCGCCAGCACGGCGGCCTAGTGTAGTGTGTTCCGGAGCAGGGAAAGACAAGCATAGGCAGGGACAGTGACATTTATTTCTTTCTTGCTTAACCTGGATTCCTTTAGTTTAGGGAAAGAGAAGGATAGGTAGGGAGAGTGTCAGTGTGTTTTACTGTGCGAGTCCTTGTTTCTAGGGACAAAGAAGGAAAGTGAGGGGATTTCTCCTTGTGCTATAGTGTGCTTTAAAAAAACATTTTTTCTAGGGACAGAAAACTGTAGGTAGGGAGAGTGTCAGTTTCTTTCACTGTGCCAGTCCTTGTTTCTAGGGACAAAGAAGGAAAGTGAGGGGAATTCTCCTTGTGCTATAGTGTGCTTTAAAAAAAAAATTTTTCTAGGGACAGAAAACTGTAGGTAGGGAGAGTGTCAGTTTCTTTCACTGTGCCAGTCCTTGTTTCTAGGGACAAAAAAGGAAAGTGAGGGGAATTCTCCTTGTGCTATAGTGTGCTTTAAAAAAACATTTTTTCTAGGGACAGAAAACTGTAGGTAGGGAGAGTGTCAGTTTCTTTCACTGTGCCAGTCCTTGTTTCTAGGGACAAAGAAGGAAAGTGAGGGGAATTCTCCTTGTGCTATAGTGTGCTTTAAAAAAACATTTTTTCTAGGGACAGAAAACTGTAGGTAGGGAGAGTGTCAGTTTCTTTCACTGTGCCAGTCCTTGTTTCTAGGGACAAAGAAGGAAAGTGAGGGGATTTCTCCTTGTGCTATAGTGTGCTTTAAAAAAACATTTTTTCTAGGGACAGAAAACTGTAGGTAGGGAGAGTGTCAGTTTCTTTCACTGTGCCAGTCCTTGTTTCTAGGGACAAAGAAGGAAAGTGAGGGGATTTCTCCTTGTGCTATAGTGTGCTTTAAAAAAACATTTTTTCTAGGGACAGAAAACTGTAGGTAGGGAGAGTGTCAGTTTCTTTCACTGTGCCAGTCCTTGTTTCTAGGGACAAAGAAGGAAAGTGAGGGGAATTCTCCTTGTGCTATAGTGTGCTTTAAAAAAACATTTTTTCTAGGGACAGAAAACTGTAGGTAGGGAGAGTGTCAGTTTCTTTCACTGTGCCAGTCCTTGTTTCTAGGGACAAAGAAGGAAAGTGAGGGGAATTCTCCTTGTGCTATAGTGTGCTTTAAAAAAACATTTTTTCTAGGGACAGAAAACTGTAGGTAGGGAGAGTGTCAGTTTCTTTCACTGTGTCAGTCCTTGTTTCTAGGGACAAAGAAGGAAAGTGAGGGGATTTCTCCTTGTGCTATAGTGTGCTTTAAAAAAACATTTTTTCTAGGGACAGAAAACTGTAGGTAGGGAGAGTGTCAGTTTCTTTCACTGTGCCAGTCCTTGTTTCTAGGGACAAAGAAGGAAAGTGAGGGGAATTCTCCTTGTGCTATAGTGTGCCAAAGCATTCCTCATCAACCATCTTTGAAATCCTTGTTTTTTGGACAGTCAGGGAAATTGTCGTTGTGCTATTCTGTGCAAAAGCAATAATCCTCAACCATATTTAGAAATCCTTAAGTAAAGGGACAGAGAAGGACACCTGAAGGTAGCCCTTATTGCTTTTTTCCCATCTCCCTGCAGGCCATCTATTAGAATGTCTGGAAGGCAAACAAGGAGAGGCAGACAGTCAGGAGGCAATAAAAGAGGGCAAGCAGGCTCTGTGTCTGGGGGCAACAGTGCTGGTTGTGGACGCGGTGCATTGTCATCAGCACATGGCCATGGGACACGCTTGTCCTTCTTTTCGGCAGCTGGACATGTTGAGCCACATCATGCCGAAGACTTGGTAGAGTGGATGACCAAGCCCTCCTCCTCCTCCTCATCCTCTCTCACCCAGGCTCAGGGTACTGGCAAAGCAGCTGCCAAAGCGTCCTCTTCCCTGGTATCAATGTCAGACTCATCATCAGTCACTCCTTCCCTAGACCCACCATGTCCTCCTCCTGAGGAGTCCCCCGAACTGTTTGAGCACAGTGTTGGGTACATGCTCCAGGAGGATGCCCAGCGTTTCGAAGGGTCTGATGATGAAACCCAGCTACAGGAAGGCAGTAGCGTGAGAGCAGACAGAGGGGATGCTCAAGAAGGACACCAATCTGGCAGTCATGTTCCAGCAGCTGCAGCATACTGCCAGATTGGCTCCAGTGATGAGGAGGGAGGGGATGATGAGGTCACTGACTCCACGTGGGTGCCTAATAGGAGAGAGGAGGAGGAGGAGGATGAGGAGGAGGCACATCTCCAACGAGGCAGGATGCCCTTTGGTGGCCAGCGTAAGGGCAGTACACCGACGGAATCACACCGCAGAGCTCCGCCTGTGCAGGGCGCTGCCTCTGCCCGTCATTCAAAAAGTTCCTTGGTGTGGGCCTTTTTTGAGGCTAGTGCATCAGATCGCACAGCTGCTGTTTGCAACATATGTCTCAAGCGTATATCGCGTGGCCAAAACATCAGCCGCTTGGGTACCACATGCCTGACCAGACATATGTTGACCTGCCATGCAGCTCGTTGGCAAGCCTACCTCAAAGACCCACACCAAAGAACAAAGCGGACCTCTCCTTGCACCGCATCAGCTGGGATCTCCAACCCCACTATAACTTCAGTCCTCTCTGAAACATGCACTGAGAGGAATGAAGGTGTAGAATTAGGTGTGTCACAGCCAAGTACTTGCGGCCACTCTGCTAGCAGTACACCGACGTCCGATTCTAGCAGGCAAATTTCCCTGCCCCAGCTGCTGGACCATCGAAAGAAGTTCACTCCCAGCCATCCACATGCCCAGCGGTTGAATGCTAGCTTGGCTAAATTGCTAGCGCTTCAACTGCTGCCTTTTCAGTTGGTAGACTCGGCCCCCTTCCGTGAGTTTGTGCAATGTGCGGTTCCTCAGTGGCAGGTTCCCAAACGCCACTTTTTCTCACGGAAGGCTATTCCGGCTCTCTACCGGCATGTGGAAGGCAATGTCTTGGCCTCGCTGGACAGGGCGGTCAGCGGTAAGGTGCATATTACCGCTGACTCATGGTCCAGCAGGCATGGACAGGGACGTTACCTTTCTTTCACGGCCCATTGGGTCACTCTTTTGGCAGCTGGGAAGGATGCAGGACAAGGTGCAGTAGTGTTGGAGGTTGTTCCACCGCCACGCCTCCAAAATGCTACTACTGGTTGTGACACACCTCTCTCCTCCACCCCCTCCTCTTCTTCTTCCTCCATGGCCTCTTCCTGTGGTTTGTCCTATGAACCAGCGGTGCTCCGTAGCCGTTCACGGGGCTACGCAAGTACGCAGGCAAAAAGATGCCATGCCGTGCTTGCGCTGGTGTGTTTGGGGGACAGAAGCCACACTGGGGCAGAGGTCCTGTCTGCTCTGCAGGGCCAGGCCGAGAGGTGGTTGACGCCACGCCAGCTTAAGCCAGGAATGGTGGTTTGCGACAATGGCACCAACATCCTCTCCGCCCTCCGACAGGGACAACTGACCCATGTGCCCTGTGTGGCTCACGTCCTTAACCTGGTGGTGCAGCGGTTCTTGGGCAGGTACCCGGGCTTACAGGATGTCCTGAGGCAGGCCAGGAAAGTCTGTGTGCATTTCCGCAGATCTTATAATGCCAGTGCTCGCCTGGCTGAGCTGCAAAAGGAGTTGAACCTGCCCAAGAACCGCCTTATATGTGACATGCCCACCAGGTGGAACTCAACGTTGGCCATGCTGCAGCGGCTGCACACGCAGCAGAGGGCCATCAATGAGTACCTGTGCGACTACGGCACCAGGACAGGGTCAGGGGAGCTTGGTTTTTTTTCTCCACGCCAGTGGGGCATGATCAGGGATGCATGCACTGTCCTGGCACCATTTGAGGAGGCCACGAGGATGGTGAGCAGTGACAGTGCATGCATCAGTGACACTGTACCTCTTGTCCACCTGTTGGAGCACACGCTGCGTGGAATAATGGACAGGGCACTTGAGGCAGAACAGAGGCAGGAAGAGGAGGACTTCCTTGCCTCTCAAGGCCCCCTTTACCCAGACAGTGTTCCTTCTGTCCCACCCATCGCACAGGAAGAGGAAGAGGAGGAGGAGGAGGAGGAGGAGGAAGAGGATTGTGTCAGCATGGAGGTGGAGGCTGGCACTCAGCATCATCAGCAGCAGTCTTTTAGGGATGATTTACAGTCCCAAGAAACCAGTGGACTTGTACGTGGCTGGGAGGAGGTGGCTGCGGATCATGTCGTCCTTAGTGACCCAGAGGACTCCGGAGCGAATGCCTCAGCAAACCTACGCTGCATGGCCTCCCTGATCCTGCAAAGTCTGCGGAAGGATCCTCGTATTCTTCGGATCAAGGAGAGGGACCATTACTGGCTGGCCACTCTCCTTGATCCACGGTACAAGGGTAAGGTTGCGGACCTTATGTTACCTTCGCAGAGGGAGCAGAGGATGAGACAACTCCGGGAGGCCTTGCAGAAAGGTCTGTGCAACGCGTTCCCAGAGACTGGGAGGTTACAAACTCCTGGTCCTGGACAACGAGTTGCTGAGGCTTCGGCCAGTCAAAGAAGGAGCGGTGGGGAAGGTGGCCGTCTGACCGATGCGTTCAGACAATTCTTTAGTCCGCAGCCCCAAAGTATGATCGGTTCCAGCAACCATCGCCAGCGTCTGATAAACATGGTGCAGGAATATCTAGGGGCAAGGTCAGACTTGGACACCTTCCCCACCGAAAATCCTCTGGCTTACTGGGTCTTGAGGATGGATCACTGGCCAGAGCTTGCACAGTATGCAATTGAGCTACTGGCCTGTCCTGCATCCAGCGTTCTTTCGGAACGCACATTCAGTGCTGCTGGAGGATTTGTCACGGATCACAGGGTGCGCCTGTCCACCGACTCGGTTGATCGACTGACTTTCATCAAGATGAACCAGTCTTGGATCACCACCAGCTACCACACACCTGATGCTGATATAACAGACTAATTGATTTTAACATGTCACATCCCTTCAAGACTGATGCTGATGCTGTTATGTTGACTGGCTATCCTCCTCCTCCGAGTCCTCAATGATACGATTGATGATGATAGCTTGGAAGATCATTTTTGTTTATGGGTGCCGCCACCAGTGGCTAAGGCCCAATTTTTCAGCCCCTGTTTTACAGGGGCGTGTAATTACAATTTTTTTAGCAATAATTTGCCATAGGGCTCATTGCTGTGCTCCAAGTACAGTATCTGTGAGGGGTTGGAGTGTTGTGGCACCAGTGCCTAAGGCCCAATTTTTCAGCCCCTGTTTAACAGGGGCGTGTCATTACAATTTTTGAAGCAATACTTTGCAACAGGGCTCATTGCTGTGCTCCAAGTAACGTATCTGTGAGGGGTTGTAGTGTTGTGCCACCAGTGCCTAAGGCCCAATTTTTCAGCCCCTGTTCAACAGGGGCATGCAATTACAATTCTTGATCTAATAATTCACAGCAGGGCCCATTGCTGCACCCACCAAGAGTAACTCTGAGGGCTTACAGTGTTGTGGCAACGCCACCACCACCACCACGAAAGGCCCAATTTTTCAGCCCCTGTTCAAAAGGGGCATGTAATTACAATTCTTGATCTAATAATTCACAGCAGGGCCCATTCCTGCACCCACCAAGAGTAACTCTGAGGGCTTACAGTGTTGTGGCAACACCACCACCACCACCACCACGAAAGGCCCAATTTTTCAGCCCCTGTTCAACAGGGGCATGCAATTACAATTCTTGATCTAATAATTCACAGCAGGGCCCATTGCTGCACCCACCAAGAGTAACTGTCAGGGCTTACAGTGTTGTGGCACCAGCACCACCATCAAAGGCCCAATTTTTACTACCACTGTTCAACAATTATATGTAATTAAAATTCCTGATATAATAGTTGACAGCAGGGCGTTCCAGCACCAACCAAGAGTAACTGTGAGTGCTTACAGTGTTGTGCCAACACCAACAACTAAGGGGCCTATTTCTGCAGAGTATATACGGCAGGTCCCTACTTTCAAACATCCAACTTACAAACGACTCCTACTTGCAAACGCAAGAAGACAACAGGAAGTGAGAGGAAATCTACCACTAGGAAGGAAAATTCTCTCCTGTAAGAATAAATATGGGAGAAAGGTGTCTCCTCTGTACTGATGCTTTATCAGCAATCCTTGTTTCAAGAAAAACACCACATTTCAAAAACAGTTGTCATTGGGACGGAAAGTGAGGTGAAATGTTCTGAACAGGGGCACAGACAGCAAAACAAATGTTACAGGGGTGATAACCCTTACCTATGTTTTCCAAAAAGTTTAAAAATAGATTTTTGGGCTGGAGCTACACTTCAACAATGTACCTGTTCAAAATTACAAACAGATTCTACATAAGAACAAACCTACAGTCCCTGTCTTGTATGCACCGCCTGTATACGGCTGTTCAGAGTATATAGGGCCTTTTTTATTTTATGTGCCGGGTTCCCCTTAATATCCATACAAGACCCAAAGGGGCTGGTAATGGGCTGGGGTAGGGGGGGGGGGTCATGGGGTAGCTATGCCATTTTTCTTAAAGATTTTCATCCATATTACCGGGACCAGACATTACATTAAAGCCGCAAGCAGTTTTAAATGGCTTTTTTTTCCCTTTAGAAGTGTCATTTTGTGCAGGGACAGTTCTAAACACGGGAAACACGTGGCACTTCACAGGCATACTTTAGACACCCCCCAGGTACGATATTTAAAGGAATATTTGACTTTTTTTTTTTTCACTTTATGCATCATTAAAATGACTGCTCCCAAAAAACGACCGTTTTTAAAACTTCTTTTTGCATTGATACATGTCCCCTGGTGCAGAACCCGGGTTCCCAAACCCTTTTTAGGACAATAACATGCATAATAGTTGTTATAATTAGCACTTTAGAATTCGAACGTTCGCATCCATTGTATTTAATAGGGTTCTAATGTTCGTACGAACTTTCGGTCCGTTCGCGGGTTCTGGTGCGAACCGAACCCGGGGGTGTTCGGCTCATCACTACTGGCCAGCTAAGACCTGTCTTAGGTTGCTAATGTGGTTTACATGTATATACAGCTAGACCTGCTAATAACGTTAATACAGTTCATATGCCCATTAGTGAGAGATAAAAGCAGAGTTATTTACTGTGACTTTATATATGGATGTCATATAACAATTGTATATTGTGTTCACAGAAGCAAAAGAAAAAATATGCCTTTAAGATTCATTATATACAGAAAGGTAAGCTTTTGTGACTCATCAGGAGTTTTAGCCAATCACAGCCAATCTCACACTGAGCAAGAGTCTTGGCCAATCACAGCCAGCCTTTCACCCATGTTCTGTCTGGGAAATCTCCCAGCACATTGCTAGAACTTATTACACCAGAAAGAGTGGAGATGAACAGTCAGAGTCCAGTTTTATGGAAGCAAGTGGCAAAAATAGGTATTTAATACAGTTATATATGTTCCTATTGTTAATAATGTGATTAGAACTGTATACTGAAACTAGTTATGTGTTCACTTGTAGTTCCACCAAACAATCAAACCAAACAAACGTTCAAACGCGCAAACCAGGTTTCAAACCAAGTTACAAACCAAACATCAGAGCAAACGTGCTATCAAACTGCAATAGCAAACGCTCCAGAAAACAGCAATAAAGAGCAAGTAAACTATTGATTAAGTCCCAGAGAGATCATAAAGTGTATAAAGTATTTAAAGTGAAAGTACAGATACTGGAGAGAGAAATATATCTACCATTTTTTGTAGAATTACAAGATTGAACAGTTGAATCGCCATTTGTTGTACTTTATTCAACACGTGTTTGTACATGAACTTTCTGCTGCTAAATTGTCAGTGTTATATATGAAGAAAAGCTGAAGTGAATAAAGAAGTTATCTTAAAAGTTTGGTGTGCTCTTTAAACCTACTGCTTCCATAGAACGGCGCTAGAGGAATTATAAAGTAACAGATAGTCTTGTTTGGACTAAAAGATCAGAGAAATCAAAATTCTTCTAATGCCACAGCGCATAAAGGCGCCTGCCACATGGGGCTCGTATTAAACGAAAACGAACAAAACAGCTTACTGAATTACTTGATAAATTAGCGATTGTGGAATCTAGTCATAAACATGCTTCTAATAAGACGCTGGAAACAGACTTGGCGGTACTGAGGAAGCAAATTACCGACTTGCTTCACTACAAGGCGAAAGCAGCGTTACAGTTTGCCGTATGGTGAACTACGAATCGGGTGATAAATGTGGGAAAGTATTGGCAAGAAAAGTGAGAGAACATAAACTGTCAACATATATCCCCCAAGTTGTCAATGGGAACGGCCAAAAAGTAACTTTACCAACGCATATCTCCCAGGAATTTAAAGAATTTTATTCACACCTATATGATCTAGCATTACCTATATTGCCTCGAACTGCTATAGATGAATATATTCAAACATCTCAAATGCCGTCCTTAGCCCATGAGATATGTATGGAACTAGATGCCCCCATAACATTGTTGGAACTTCAACAAGCGTTAGGGTCTATGAAATCAGGGAAGGCCCCGGGCCAGGACGGGTTTACTGTACAACACTATAAAATGCTATTTGAAATATTAGGCCCACGCTTGATTAATCTATTTAGTTTGATCGACTCTGGATCTTCATTTGCTAGGGATATTCTGGGAGCCCACATCGCTGTGATATATAAAGAAGGTAAGGACCCTACCTTGTGCGGTAGCTATAGGCCTATCTCACTTTTGAACGTAGACCTTAAGCTCTATACTAAAATCTTGGCTACCCGGCTGTCAACTCATTTACAAAAATTAATCCACTTAGATCAGGTTGGATTCATCCCGACACATGAAGTGAGGGACAGCACTTCTAAAGTGCTGAACCTACTTCACATGACCAAATCCACGAAAACTCCATGTGTCTTTTTAAATACGGATGCTGAGAAAGCATTTGACCGAGTAAGTTGGCCATTTATGCACTCCGTACTCAGACATATTGGACTTGGGGAGGTGATGATGAGCCGGATAGCCAAGATATATCTTAATTCCGACCGCACAGGTTAAGGTAAATGGGGTGCTCTCAGAGTCTTTTATAATTAGGAATGGTACCAGGCAGGGATGCCCACTGTCCCCTCTTTTATATGCCCTTACCTTGGAGCCTTTTCTCTCCACGATCAGGCTAAATCAGTATATACAAGGAGTGACAGTGGGTAATACACAACATAAGGTCTCGGCCTATGCTGATGACCTATTATTTTCTTGAATGAATCCAGCAGTATCTCTACCAAATCTCCTTAAACAATTTGATTTATATGGTGCCTTATCAAACTTGAAAATAATATTTTCTAAATCAGAGGCGATGGGGGTTGCACTGCCAGTACGAACTCTTGTACAAGTCCGAGGAGGCTTCCACTTTAAGTGGACTACACTTGCCCTGAATTATTTAGGCACAAAAATGCCAGCAGATTTAACCCGTACTTATGAGCTTAATTTTCCATCATTACTTACAGAGTCCAGACTGCTATTAGATAAGTGGCACACTAATTTACATTCTTGGATCGGTAGGTGTAATTTAATAAAGAGTGCATTTTGCCAAAAATTTTATACTTACTTCAGGCCCTATCGATACAGATACCGCTTTCTTATTTTAAGCAGGTGCAGGCATTGTTTACAAGGTTTGTCTGGGCGCATAAGAAACCACGTCTT
This sequence comes from Rana muscosa, assembly GCA_029206835.1. Lineage (NCBI taxonomy): Eukaryota > Metazoa > Chordata > Amphibia > Anura > Ranidae > Rana > Rana muscosa. The sequence continues at coordinate 49,610,030 of CM055119.1, forward strand.
TCACGCACCTTATTAACCCTACCAAAACAATATGGTGGCTTGGCGTTACCAGATGTCAGGAGATATTATCAAGCAGTTCAACTTGGTAGAGTAATCGATTGGCAACGCCATAGTGACCTGATGTTGTGGGTGCAAGTAGAACAGTGCCAACACCCAATACCTCTGGGGAGGGCGCTGTGGTGCTGGGATTTTGTGCCGTCAGATCTAAAATCTCATCCCTTGATAGGGATTACTTTGAAACAATGCCTACACGCTATTACATACGCGGAACAAATGACAAAGACATCTTCACTGACCCCGATAATTGGGAACCCCAAAGTTATACCAGACCTTTCAACCGTGCAATTTTTGACTCTATGGGAGACTGAGCGAATTATTGCATCACAGTTTGTGACGGGAGATAGATGGGCTACTATGGAGGAGCTGACTAACCCCGGGGGCCCCTACCAACTTGCGTTCTGGAATGCAGCTCAATTATATTATTTTCTTCAGACTATATCAGACCCGCAGGCATATACCAGACAATTGACTAAATTTGAGGAGCATTGCTCGGGAACAGAACCATTGTCTCACATCCTTTCAGAGATGTATAAGTTACTTAACTCCCCTAGGGAGCAACCAGAACTGGCCTGTGTGTTAAAATGGAGTACAGATTTGCATCGCACATTTACTGATTTACAAATTCAAAATATGATTGAGCTTTCCTAGAAATCTTCAATCCGTACCAAAATACAGGAAACTAATTATAAGATATTTACAAGATGGTATATGACACCTAGTCGACTTCATGCTATATTTCCAGATGTGTCAGAGTATTGCTGGCGATGTGGTACAGATAAAGGGATGATTCTGCATATATTTTGGACATGCCCTAAGTTGACTTCTTTCTGGGCAATGGTTCAAACGATTGCCCAGAAATTTACTAATTTTCAAATTCCGAATGACCCGGCGTTTTTTTTACATATTACCACTATCCCAACGAAAACATATAAAACATAAAAAATCTGTCCTATGTCATTTACTAAATGCAGCTAAATCCTGTATACCTTTGATGTGGAAACAGCAGAATCCACCGACCACAGCATTATGGCTGAGGAAGGTGGAAGACATTAGAAAGATGGAGGACCTGATATTGACAGCAACTGATAGACAGGAGATATATAAAAAGACATGGACCTCTTGGAATTTGTTTATTAATTCAGAACAGGGTAGCTCCCTCTTAGGGCTGTGAAACACGGATATGAGTCTGAGTTAAGAGATATGATGGATGTGCGATCAAAGAGACATCATTTTCGTAATCCTTCCCCTATTTATTTTTCTTTCCCCTTCCCTCTCCTCCACAACTTCCCTTCCCCCTCCCCTTCCCCTCCCTTTTTTTTTATGTTATACCTCCTCTTGTCCTCTATTTAGATTTGTTTTTTAAGTTAAAGTATATGGAATGAAGCAGAGGTGCTTCGTCACATAAGGTGATAAGAAGCAGGAACTTGGGGGGCGTGTCCGGGAGCCGACTGAGGAAGACGTGCAGACATTGAGCTCTGCAACCATACCATACATCCATAGCCATCCTCGTTACTTATTACCTGGATGATACTCCAAATCTACCCCCATTGCTCCTGAGGGTCTCCTACCTGCAATCCGGTGTACATTTTTGACTTTGGGCCGGCCGTTCAGAACTTGCCAGGCCAGTTTCATGCAGCTCGGGCCCAACGCCATCTTGGGGCCCACAAAGCCTCCAACACCTCCCAGAAGGTCTACGGATACCCACCGGACACCCTGCGTCTCCATCCAGGCTTGGATGGGGGTGTCTGTACAGTAAGGAGCCCCCTCGGTCTTCTTCCCGGCCCGTGGTCGGCTCCGAAGCCTGACAGCCATCTTGCGGCCTGCAATAACATCAGCATCCTCCGGCCTGGAGTGCCGCGGTCGGCGGGGTTTACGGCGAGAGGCTCGGCCACACCTGTGCCTGCACTGGATGGAGCTAGCTGCCTGAGAGATCCCGGAACGTTCGGCCTCACACACCCGCGGCGGCCAGCCTTAGGAAAGTCCGCGGCTCCGGCCTACCTCTGGAGGTCGGCGCCCATCTTGCTGCTCCCACTACACCCAACGCAGCATCCAGCAAGAAGGACCATCCCACACAGGGTAAGCGGGGCAGGGGTGAAATACAAGACATTAGACCTAGGCTAATCCCCCCCCCCCCCCGGCTGGCAGACAGGAGTACCCGGTGGGAGCCCTGATCCCATAGGCTTGAGGGGCGGCCATCTTGCTACACCCGACCATAGTGCTGCTGGGTCCCCCCCCTGCCCACTTGAACCTGCTCACCCTATACATCAAATCCTGGCTATTCTGGCCTACGGGGCAGCTGAGCCTATACCTCATCCATCTCGCCCTCCCCGCACTCCTCCAGTCACACACTGACAAGAAGTGTAGCGGCCATCTTGCTCCACCCGGACTCAGTGCTAACTCTTACCACTGACCTCAATCCACTCCCTCCTCGGCCACCGGTACTGCCTAGGCTGCCGTGTCGCTGTGCTGCAGCACATGCACAGGCACTCCAAAAGGACAGTAACATCACAGTAAGCACTTATCCCCATTTGCAACACGGGTCGCATCCTCTGCTCATCCGTTCCACCTTTGATGATGCGTGGCTGAGGATGGATGGCTGAAGACATGTACCGCTGAGCTCTGTGCTCTCCCGACGACCGCAGGCTACGTTCCCAACCAATCACGCCCAACCGGCTGATGGCGGCTTCCAGCTCTACCTCTGCTGACTCCGCTGAACTGCAACAAGGTACTATTCAACGGTACCTGCTACGCACAGCATCGCAGGACTCCCGTACAGGGAAGGATAAACCTTCGTCAACCCGAGCCTCAGGCAGATCACAACCTCCTCCCCCGACTGCAGCAGCTTTCTCTGCCGGTGGGACCGGCCCGGGTACACACCCGACTCCTCTGATGGATCCCACTGCCCTTGGCGAGGACACTGTCTCAGCGGAGACGCTTTCCCCAGGCGCCACATCCACTGCCATACTGTCTGCCTTCCGAGCTGACTTTGATTCCTGGGCTTCCAAAATGGAAACTTCTCTCCATGTTGAACTAAATGCCCTCAGACAACGGGTCTCCGCGTCTGAGGTCACGGTTTCTGCTATGGTCACCACCCAAGAAGACCACTCAGCCCGCATAACGGCGCTTGAAAATGCATCTACGGCTCATCTCTCCCGTCTACGGCAACACCAGCTCCGGATAGAAGATAGTGAGAACAGGAGTCGCAGGAACAACATCCGGCTGCAGGGGGTCCCGGAGGCGACCTCAGGTACTGATCTCAAACCCACTGTCATTGCTATCCTTAACCAGGTCCTGGGCAGGGAAGTTACATCTCCCATTGAATTGGACAGAGTACATAGAGTGGGAGGCATGGGGGGGGATTGCAGGGACCGCCCTCGTGACGTCCTCTGCCGGGTGCACTACTATACCCTGAAGGAGGAGATTTTGCGCAAGGCCTGGCGCCTGGGGCCACTAGACTTTCACGGATCATCTATACACCTCTACCCGGACCTTTCCCGCAACACGCTGTACATGCGGCGAATGGTCCGCCCTCTGCTGGACTTGCTTCGCCAAGTAGGCGCCACGTACACTTGGGGTCACCCATTCAGCATCAAAGTGACCCGGGAAAAGAACCACAAATTTGTCCTCTCAGACCCGGACCAGCTTCCTGCCTTCTTCCTGCTCCTGGGCCGGGACCCTGTTGTCGTCCCGAACTGGTTGGACCCCCCAGATGACCGTCAGCGGCTACCGGGCCCTCCTCTGCAACGTCGAGGACGCCCTCAGTCTAGATCGGTACCTTCTGATCCTAGAGAGCGGCGAGCCACGTCACCAGAGGACTGATCCGGACTCTGTCGTCTGAGACCTGAAATGGTTCTTTCTGCTATGTCCTTTTACCTACTAGGTGGATACAGCTCTTTTATGAGACTCCGGCCAGGTCCACCTTCTGTTTTCCCTGTTTTGTTATGTCTTCACAGTGTACTTGCACTCTCAGCCCACTGACTCTTGCTAACGTTGTTATTTAAATGCTGCTGACGGTTTAGTTGTCTCACATGGCTCGAAGAGCACTTCGCTGCCCTCGGCTGGTGCGGTTGTACTTGCTGGGGTTCTGGAAAAGCGGCCAGTGATGTTGATATGTTCTCTCACGGCTCTGGCTCTGCGGGTTGGCTTGGGGTTTCCCGGACATGGCCCTTTGGCTTGTTCGGGGACCTCCGGGTCTTCCCTCGGGCTCTGGGCATTTATGTCCCTGGGGCTTGAAACTGGCTGACCTTGGCACTGACACCTTCTGTGCGTTTACACAGATATCTGAGCTGAGCCGTGATGACAATCATAGTTAATGCTGCTATAAATGTAGCAATTGATGTTTCCTACCCCCGCATGATTACGCGGGAATACCTGTGCCTTTATTTTGCCACCAGTTTGTATACACCTTGTTCTTCACTGATGTTCTTTTTTCTTTTTTATGTCATTTTTGATTGTTTATTGTACTCAAGCGTACCAATGGTATTTAATCTGACAGTGCTCTTTAGTGACTAGACAGGTGAGCTTTAAATACCACGGTCATTGGGTGTGTTACTTTACAGTCATGTTATTTATGCCTGCTAGGTTGTCGGGAACACAACTCAGCTGTTCTAATCCCGTTCTCTCCCCCTAAATAGGATTGGCACAGTTCGTGCCTACTACGTGATATTTCACGAAGTGTTACGTTTTTGCGCACACTTTAGTATTTTTGAGCCACCTTCCCCAGGTGCTCTCTCTGTTCAATCTCTCCCCCACATCGCTCTACCTCCTCTCTTCCTCCCCTGCTGTGTTTTCCCCCTTTTCTGTTTCTTTCCTTATTTCTCTCTCACCTCCCCTCACCCTCTCCCCCTGTCGCTCCATCATGGCCCACACGGTGATCTCTCGCGCTAGGCTACAATTCTGTTCCTACAATGTCAATGGGCTTAATATTGCCACCAAAAGAGGACAAATCCTGTATCAAATGCACAAACGCCAGGTCAATGTGCTTCTTCTCCAGGAGACACATTTTCACTCTGCCTCCACCCCTTCCTGCTCCAGCAGATATTTCAACAGGTGGTTCCAAAGCACTAGCCCAACCCAGAAAGCCAGGGGAGTGTCTGTGGCTTTTCATAAGACGCTCCCTATAGGAGGTACTTGATCATCTCTCGGACCCACAGGGGAGGTATGTTTTTGTGAAATTCATGTTATGGGGTACCAAATTTACGGTAGCCAACATTTACCTCCCTAATATTAACCAAGTATCGGCCGCGTTACAATACTTGAGGGTTCTGTCGGGATTCATGGAGGGTAAGCTCGTACTGGGGGGAGATTTTAACACCCCTCTTGAACCACTTTTAGATTCCTCCACCTCGCGATCGTGTATCTCCTTCCCCAAACTGAGGGCTCTAAGACGGGCATTTTACGATCTGCGTCTAGTGGATGTTTGGAGGGTGTTGCACCCCACGGCCCGCAACTATACCCACTTCTCCCATGTCCATCACACCTATAGTCGCATAGACTACCTAATGAGTGACCATAGCTGTCTGGACTGGTCCCCGGACTGCACCATAGACCCAATGGTCTGGTCTGACCACTCTCCTATACATATGACGTTCTCGCTCCCCTCCACTCCGAATAGGGAGTGGTCATGGCGCTTGAACGATTCGTTGCTTACGAATCCAGAATGTGTGAAAAGGGTTTCGGATACAATATCTAACTTTTTTGCGGACCACGCTTCGGATACGACATCGTTGCCCTTTCAGTGGGAGGCACTGAAGGCAGTTCTACGAGGTGCCTTTATCCAAACGGGGACGCGTCTTAAAAAGGAGCGCTCAGCCGCCATTGAGGCAGCAAACCAAAAGCTTAGGAACTTAGAAACTGAACACAAACGATCCCCGACAGTGACAACACTGGCGGACGTTTCTAAGGCGCGATCACAACTCAGAGAGCTTTATGAAGCCTCTGCACGCACATATGCAGATAAGCTCGCTTTCCATCAATATAAGTTTCGAGATAAATGTGGTAGGCCATTGGCTCGCGCCCTACACCCAAAAGCGACTTCCACCTTTGTGCCCCATATTCGGGGGGCGCAGGGAGAATTGGTCTCCTCACCCACTAAGATGGCAGAAGAATTCAGGGACTTCTACCAGTCCCTGTACAATATATCTAAGACTCAAGGGACTGGTTCCCCTTCTTCCAGGGTGGAAGACCAGGTGTCATATATCTCAGAAACCGCGCTCCCCACATTAGATGATGACATCATCGCTGATCTGGAAGTCTCAATCACAGAAGAGGAGGTTGCCAAAGCCATAGCGGGTACGCCGAGTGGAAAGAGCCCGGGCCCAGACGTCTTCACTCCTAAGTTTTACAAACTTTTTGCCGCCCTCCTCACACCTTTTCTAACTAAGATGTTCAACTCTTTGTCGGAGGGCTCATTGTTCCCCTCACAAACACTTGAGGCCCACATATCCCTCATCCCAAAGCCAGGCAAAGACCCTACTCTATGTGCAAGCTACAGGCCGATCTCTTTGATTGGGGTCGATCTGAAAGTCTTTGCTAAAATTCTAGCCAATAGAATACAACCGTTGTTGCCTGGGATAATACACTTAGACCAGGTCGGCTTTGTGAGTGGCCGTGAGGCTAGAGATAACACCCTGAAGACCCTTCTTCTAACCAACTATGCCCGGTCCCACGATATCCCACTATGCCTCTTAACAGTCGATGCCGAGAAGGCATTCGACCGAGTCGACTGGCAGTTCCTTCGATTATCCCTGCAACAAATAGGTGTGGGAACTAATATGATGGCGAGAATAATGTCCCTTTACTCCTCTCCGTATGCTAGGATTAGACTGAATGGCTCGCTTTCTCCAGCCTTTTCTGTATCCAACGGGACACGACAGGGATGCCCACTATCCCCCCTCCTGTATGTTCTCACTATGGAACATCTGGCTACTGCTCTACGTAACAATCCCTCTATCCAAGGCATAACAGTCGGGCCCACACATACGAAACTCGCTCTTTTTGCAGATGATCTGCTCCTGTTCGTGACACATCCACACACATCTTTGACCTCGGTATTGCAGGAGTTTCAGAAATTTGGAGAAGTTAGCAACTTCAAGGTTAACTACAATAAATCGGAAATCCTTAACATATCTCTGCCCACATCGGCCCTACGACGACTAGCGTCTACTTTCTCCTTCAAAACTGGTTCCCCCTCCATAAGGTATCTCGGAATTCAAATACCGGCGGATGCTTCCCAACTTTTTTCCCTGAATTTTGCCCCCCTACTCCTTAGGACCCAAGCAGATTTAACCAACTATGCGTCCAAACAGCTCTCATGGCTGGGTAGAGTGAATGCCCTGAAAATGGACGTTCTCCCTAGGTTCCTATATTTGTTTCAGACCATCCCTATTCACATACCCAACTCGTACTTCAAGAAAATATGCCAGCTGTTTTCCAAATTTATTTGGAATGCGGCCCGTCCAAGGATACGGTATGAAACACTGTCTCTTCCAAAGGCTCGGGGGGGGTGGAGCCCCAATTGCCTCCCTATACCATAAAGCAGCGGTGCTTACCCGCATACTAGACTGGTTTCACCACTCTTCCACCAAACTTTGGGTCCAATTGGAAGGCCACATGAACCCAATTGAACTCTCCACTCTCCCGTGGACCTTGCCCACGGTCCGGGGGGGTTCAGGTCCTCTCAATGACCTTACCCGTCAAACGATTCGGATCTGGGACCGCATGTTGTCCAGAAGGGGCTTATCAAACCACATGGGGCCTATGACTCCCTTCTTTGGGACCCCGGCCTTTCCGCCAGCTATGTCTGTAACAGGATTCGGACCATGGCGAAAGGAGGATCATAGGCGACTTGCCCAGGTCCTTCGTGCAGACCCCACTTTACGGTCAGATACCCCTGCCGGTCCGACCCCCCGTCACCCCATGCAGTGGCTTCAGAGGCAACAGACTATCTCCTACATCCGGACTTTCCCGTCTATTACAGACATTCTTGCTGAACCGACGGGATTCGAGGAACTGCTCATGCAGGTGGAGCCTCCAACACATGTTGTATCTCAACTGTACTCCATTCTGCTCTATATCCACTCCCCTGACCTTCCACCGTACACGGTGGCCTGGGAGACAGATCTGCATCACCCTATCTCCCCTATTGACTGGCAAAAATGTTTCATCCTCACACACAAATTATCCCTAGCCACTAAGACCCAGGAGAAGGGGTTTAAACTAATAACGAGATGGTACAGATGTCCATCATCTATTCATCACTTCAATCCGGAAGTGTCGAATGCCTGCTGGCGGTGTCTCGACTCCCGGGGAACCATGCTCCACATCTGGTGGGAGTGCCCTCCTGTGCGGAGGTTCTGGCAGCGAATTTTCACACTTTACTGCAAACTGATGGCGACCTCTATCCAGCCTTCACCCGAGGTGGCCCTCTTGTCTATAATCCCGGGGTCATTTAAATCCATCAGAAATGATGTATTGCGACACTTCTTGGCGGCGGCCAGAATAGTGATTCCCCGTCATTGGAGATCGACAACCATGCCTTCCCTGGGAGATTGGGCTGTTGAGGTGGACCACATTAGAGACCTGGAACGCTTGCTGGCGGAGGAAAGTGGTAAAAGTGAACAGTTCTCTCTCACATGGACTTCGTGGTCCGTGTTCCGATACTCCTCTGAGTTTGTGTCCTGGGCGGGGCGTGACCTGGACGGGTCCGCCGTGGGACCGTGATGGAGTGATTAGGATTCTGATTCCTGTCCCCTACCTATTTGTCCCCTTCTATCTGCCCCTGACCCTGATTCTTTTTTTCTTTTCTCTATATCTAATTACACCTCTAGGAATACAGTAAGACAACGTACCAGGGCTTCGATCTACCTAATGCCAATAACCCAATGAGTGACCCTACGTCATATTCTCCAAACAGATTTGTGTATAATCTCATCTGATAAGTTACATACGGGGGAACTAAGATCCCCTTCACAGAAATACAGATAAAGGTTTCCTTACCTCATTTATTTTTGTACAGGGACTGATATTACAAAAATCCCACGGAGGTCCTCCTACACAGGTGCTCAACCCTTATATGTGTAACTTAGCCCTGCTTTGTTTTGTCATACATGATGCCTGTTGATGGTGTATCCTATCACTGTGTGTAATGTTTAAGACGAAGTATGTCTTTTTCTGTCTTTCTCTTGCATATAATATAATAAAATAAGATTGAATTAAGAAGCAGGAACTTAAATTACTGTAGCAGTGAGATAGGGGGATACTTCAATTTTTGAGTTTTTGTATGTATAAATTTAATATATGTTAAGTTTCTTTTGTAATATATGCTTACTATTTTAGGAGACTATGATCTCCCATTCTGTAAACACTGTTATAGTATGTATATATAGCACTACCCCTGTAGGAGCTGCTGGTTTTGTTTGGGCCTGCCTTCTGATTCTCAACCCCTTAACTGGCCCGAACCCTCCCTTGGCACAACTGGTAGCGGAAAGAATTGTAAAACCCACTGGCTATGGGGAAACACAATTCTGCATGTAAATATACCACCTTAAGTACATAAAATAAACTGGTACCTACTATCTATGGATAAACAATCCTAAGCTCGCGAGCTCCCCTAGTGGGCAATACCACCCCGTGTCCCGTCAAAGTTCCTGTCAGGCCTGACTCAGATTACTGTACAAGTTCCTTGAGGGTGGGAATCTTAGCTAGCAAAACGTTGGTGCACTTTATAATTGTAATCCACAGGAGATTAAAGATGTGAACTAAACTCTCGCAATGCTTTTGAGAGTGAAACTAATAGTCAGTATAACGCCAACTTTAACTACGCAGCTACCACACGCTGCGCTATGTCCTGGTGTACGTGTAGCTGACTACTCGGGTGGTGGTGGGCCTTCAAGAGTCACAAACCTAGCAACAGTTGTAGATTCTGGGCAGGTGCCCGCTCACCCAGACAGGCCTAGTCCGCCTGACACGCTCTGTGGTCGGTACCTCGATCCCCGACCTCTCCGTAACACACAGCCTCTGGTCCTTCTCACAGCAGATGAAGATGTCGGTTGGGGGACGACTCCGGTCTGAGGGTGACACAAGCTAGTCACACTGAAAGAGACCCCTCTCTGGCGTGGTGATTCTCCGCAAAGTTATAGGCCTAGGCTTTGGGCCTAGTCGCCCCGGCAGCAGGCCTCACACAAACTTCCTGCTTGGTTGAGCACGGAGTCCAGAGAGACCAAGCGTGGCCCCTCCCTTCCTTTATGTAACCTCCCCCAGCAGGCTGTGCGGTGGTTGTAATGCATTCTGGTAGCACAGCTGCACTGCACTGTGGGTACCATAGTCTATTAGGTATCCATGGCAATGGAGTCTCTCTCTCCTTGTACCATAAGTTCCACACGCATTACTGAACATAAGTAAACAATTTTCTATAAAGTTGTAACTGGAACATAGGAGCAAGTTTGGGGTGTACACACATAACCAATAGTCCATAACAGTAGAACCCCGCTACATATATGCAATTCATTCCTGAAAAAAAATTAATAAAATCATATTTGGAAGAAAAAAAAAGCTAGGATCCCTCGGATAGCAGAGGAAAGAGCAATATCCCTCGAAAAGGCCCATAACAGAAGAGGAAATCAACCAAGCATTAAAAGAATCAGCACCAGGAAAAAGCCCAGGGCCAGACGGGTATACAACACTATATTTGAAAAGGTTTAAAGAAATCCTGAACCCGAAATTGTGTAAATATATGAACGGACTGGGTACAAGGTATGAGATGAGTAAGGATGCTTTACTAGCATCAATTACTATTACAGCAAAAGAAGGTAAAGATAGCACCAAGTGTGCTAACTATAGACCAATATCACTATTAAATGCGGACACAAAATTATTCGCAAAAATACTAGCAACAAGAATAAAAGAGTTAATGATGGAATTGGTCCACTCGGACCAGATAGGGTTCATTCCAAGTAGAGAGAGGAGGGACAATGGAGTGAGAACACTCCTACTCCTTCAAAAAATTAGAGAAGGAATGGTCCCCGGTCTACTCCTGTCGATAGATGCCGCAAAGATATTCGACAGGGTAGACTGGGGATTCATGATGAACATATTGGAGAGTATGGGAATAGGCCCCAGGATGATGCAGTGGATACAAACATTATAAAAAGGACCCACAGCCATGATAAAAGTCAACCCCTTTGGTATGAAAAACGGGACGAGACAGGGCTGCCCCCTGTCCCTGCTACTGTTCGTGCTCGCGCTAGAACCACTCCTGGTGACGGTGCAGGGAGACGCGGATATAGGGGGCTTCAGAATCGGAGAAGAGGAACATAAACTAGCTGCGTTCGCAGATGTTATTTTACATATCTAACCCCCGAATCACAATTCCTAATCTTTTGTGAGCATTAAAAGAATATGGAGAACTATCCAATTTCAAGATTAATCCGAGTAAATCCGAGATACTAAACATAAACATGAAAGTAAAAGAGGAACAGTATTTACAACAAGAGTTCCCATTTCCATGGAGAAGGACGCAAATAAAATATCTGGGGATTAAATTAACAGCCTCGCCAAAGAAAATATATCAAGCAAACTACATCCCACTATTAGAGGAAATTAAAATGGAAATAAAGAGAATAGCAGCACGCCCTTTATCATGGATAGGCCAGATCAATGCCCTAAAAATGATAATACTCCCAAAGATTATGTACAAGTTTCAGATGCTCCCCATATATATACCCCCAATGTATTTTAGAGTATTAAAAACATTAATCACAAAACTAATATGGCACAACAAGAAACCTAGAATAACACTAGCAACACTGAAGAAATCAAAAAGTCAAGGGGGATTAAGCGTTCCTGACCTTCAAAAATATTATGAGGCAGTTTTGCTAACATGGGTGGTATAATGGACGAAACTCAGAAATGAGAAAAGATGGGTTAATATAGAACACACAATGGCAAACACACAATTAGGAAGGGACATATGGACACCACCACAGTATAGGACATTAGGAGAAAATACACATACACTGACACAGATTGTACTGAAAACATGGGATAAGGTGTATAAGAATAACAAATGGAAATATAATTCACCACTGATAGACCTGAAGGGAAACCATTATTTTGCACCGGGAAAAATTCAATATGAGGGAACTGGATTAAAAAAGAAAATGCACAACTTCAGGATATAATACAAGGGGGAAAAATTTGCACTATACAAGAGTTAAAAATAAAAAAGGATTTGACGGAAATAAATGAATGGAGGTACTTCCAACTCAAGCATTTTATAGCTGCACTTCCCCATTAGCTGAGAGAAGGAGACGACTTAACCCCAATGGAGCGCCCATGTACCACTGAAAAAACTTGTGGGAATATATCCCGGATATATAAAATTCTGATGGAAACAGAAGAGTTGGAAGTGCCAACATTCATAAAAAATTGGGAGAAGGAATTGGGGAAACGTGGAAGGAAACGAAGTAGGTAAAATTTTGAAATTAGTACATGGATCATCAATAAATAGTAGGATGGTAGAAATGAATTACAAATGTATAACTAGATGGTATAGAACCCCAGATATCCTAGGGAAGTATCAAATAGGACAAACAACAGAATGCTGGTGGGGGTGTAAACAAATGGGAACCATGGCCCATATATGGTGGGGATGTCCTAAAATTAGAACCTATTGGAAGGAAATATTAAGTTTTATATTAAGGAGATTACCAATACTGACCTACCGGATGAGCCATGGCCATGTCTATTTCATGGAGTGGATATTCCGATAAAAGAAATTATAAACTCAATGATAATACACATGATGAATGCTGCAAAAAGCTTGATACCGAAGAACCGGAAAGTAGTAGAAAGCCTGAAGATAGGGGAATGGTTTGATAAGATAGAAGAGATACAAAATATGGAATATCTAAGGCATAGTTACGAAGATACTAGAGAGGGATTTTCTAAGAGATGGGAATAGTAGAAAAAGTTTAAATTAACAAAGAAATACAGTGAAATTAAGAGCATGTAGTGAGGAGGTAAAAGAAGGGGTAAGGGGCAGGAAGGGGGGATATAGGTTAGAGGGGGGGTAGGGGGGGTGGGAGGGAAAAGTCACTTAAATATGTCAATATATATATCCCCACTGGTGTGGGAAATGTTTTTTTGTTTGATGACTTTTGTATAACAATTTTTTTTTTATAAATTAAAGCATAAAAAAAAAAAACATATACAGGAATATTTGATACCATTGGCACCAAGAGTGTCTACCAAATATTATTTACCTATGGTTCACAAAAATCCTATAAAAGCTCCTGATAGACCAATGGTTAGTGATATTGATTCCATGACATCACGCATTGACGATTACATGGATTTTTTCTTGCAGCCTTTGAAGCCCCAGCTTTTTTAATTTAATATTAATGAGCTGTCTAGGTTAGAAATTGAGGGGAATGTGCTGCTTGTTACCACAAATGTCTTCTCATTATATACCCTCATCACAAAAGGTATGAAGCAGCAAGATATTTTTTGGATCAAAATTAGTCTGTACCTTACCAAAAAAAAAAAAATTTTGGAACTATTAAGATTTGCCATGGAACATAATTACTTCTATTATGATGGTAATTATTATTTACAGCACACTGGAGAAGTTGGGAGAAGCCGGGTGATGTCACTTCCGTGTCGAGACCAGAAGTTCAGATGTAAAGCACACCCATCTGTATATTAAGCGCTTACACCTGGAGTTTTTATCTAAATGGAAGTGCAATACTTGTTTTAAATAAAATAGTCCTTTACTGTCTTAAGCCTCGTACACACGACCGAGTTTCTCGTCGTTAAAAACACGTCGTTTTTCTTGACGAGATTCTTGTTAACCTTGACGAGTTTCTCGTCAAGCTTTCCATGCGTACACACTGACAATTCCAAATCTCATCGTTGTTCTGCGCGGTCACGTCCAGCACGTACGACGGCAGTATAAAGGGGAAGATCGATTTCCCTGGCGCCACCCCTTGGGCTGCTTTTGCTGATCTCGTGTTACCGCGTGTGAAGTAAAAGTTTGGGAAGAGACGATTCGCGCTTTTCAGTCTTCGTGCTTTCAGTTCGTTTTCTGCGGTTCAGTTTGTGCTTGTGGGTTCGTATCTTGTCTTTCAGGGCGTGTAGGCAGGTCGTATCTGTTTTACAGTGCGTTCTTGCCCGTTCGTTTCTGAATTTCATTTAGTTCTTCATAGGCCTTGCTGTTCTAAAGTGCGTTCTGTTTAGTACGTTCTAATAAGACGACCGTTTCCTAGCCATGTCGCGGGTACGTTCTCGTCGTCGAGTTCGTGCTGTGCGGGCGCTTGGTGTTGGTCTGCTTGTTTTGGACCAAGACGAGTCCATGAACGGGGTGAGGAGGAGTTCATGGACCAAGAATTGGTTGCTCCGGCGGGACCAATTCTGCCATATGCCTCTGCTGCGGGAGATCGTGGAGAATAATCCTGAGGACTTAAGGAATTTTCTGCGGATGTCTGACCCCGTTTTTCAGCATCTGTTGGCTTAGGTGTCCCCCTATATTACCAGGCAGGACACCGTTATGCGGGAAGCCATCAGTGCTGAGCAGAGGCTCATCGCCACCTTACGTTACCTGGCGACAGGGAGAAGTCTGCAGGACTTGAAGTTCACGACAGGCATCTCCCCCCAGGCTCTGTGCCTCATAATCCCAGACACCTGTTCTGCCATTATACAAGTCCTGCAGGAGGACTATATTAGGGTAAGTTTTCTCCATTAACATCACATTTTATGTATTTCATGTATGATAATGTATTGTATTTGTTTCATCCTTCCCTAATTACCATGATTGTAATATGCTGAGAATGTCCCCTTTATCCTCATGCATGCTGGAAGCTTTTAAATGCCCCTTTTTTCTCCTACGTGCATATTTCCCTTCACTAACCTCTCCATCAGTGGCGACTGCTGCTCCAAATGTTTGGGGGGGCCACTCCCAAATTATATATATAAACTTCCTCCATTTTAGCGACTGTGCCTATTAAACGCCACCAGTTTTCCCTCTCCAATCCAGCCAGTTTGCCCCCTCAAATGCAGCCAGTTTGCCCCCTCAAATGCAGCCATTTTGCCCCCTCCAATGCAGTCAGTTTGCCCCCTCCAATGCAGTCAGTTTGCCCCCTCCAATGCAGTCAGTTCACCCCCAGCCCTGCACTTACCTTCTTCTGGTCAGCGCCATCCTTCTTCTGTCCTTGATGTCTTCTCCTGCATCAGCCAATCAGGTTACCGGTAAACAGACTTGGTGAACATGATTGGCAGAGGAGCCTGTCAGTGTTTACCCAAGGAATGCCCCCCCTGGTTAACTTTTATGAAGCCAATTACATCCCTCAGGCTGTAATCGCCAAGGCTATTTGCCCCACTGTCTCGGATAGGCAATTTTCACCACAAAAATGCCGCAGTTATTCATATGGCCGTCGCTCAACAGGGGGCCATCCACCTGAATAGTGGGCGGCATTGACAATACATAGGTTAATGCAAGGCATGAACCTATGTATTGTTCTGAGTGACGGGCGCAGGAGAGAGGGGGCAGCGCTCCAGCGCCCACTCTGGACGCACCGCCACTGCAATGCTGTCCTGTGGCCAAACACATCTAGCCCCCCCCCCAAAATTGATTATAATGAACCATCAGAGGGGGTGATGAATATGATACTTAAGCCTTCCATTATACTTTTTAAAAACACATTAAACTGAGATTTTGATTGATGTTGGGCTCGAATGTATTTTATTATAATCTGCTTGCAATGTTATGTGCAAAAGTACTAATATTTTTTTATCTTGTTTGACTCCACAGCTTCCTTCCACGCCACAGGAATGGCAGACTGTGGCATCGGAGTTTGCCACGCGGTGGGACTTCCCCAACTGCGGTGGAGCCATTGACGGGAAGCACGTCCGCATCGTGCCGCCACCCCGTTCTGGGTCCTACTACTACAACTACAAGGGGTTTCATAGCATTGTGCTGATGGCGGTGGTGTCAGCACGGTATGAATTCCTCTATGTGGATGTGGGGAAGAATGGCCGGATGTCCGATGGGGGATCCTTCATCCAGACGGAGTTTGCCCTCCGTCTCCAGAGTGACGACCTTGCATTGCCACCGGAGAAGAGGAGAAGAGGGTGTTCAACTACCGGCTGGCCAGGGCCCGAAGAAAATGCCTTTGGGATAATGGCCAGCCGGTTCTGCATTTTTATGACTCCTATTCACTTGGCGTACAAAATTAACTATGTGGTTTTATGCTGCTGTGTGCTCCATAATTTTCTGAGCCGAAAATCCTCAAATTATATGGCCTAAATATTGCCTGAGGCAGGACTTTCATATGGCAATACCCTGCCGGGCCTCGAATCTGCCCGTCCTGGCTTGCCCCCCCAAAATGCCTGTGAGGTTCGTGAGAAATATCTGGAATATTTCACGGGTAGGGGGGCAATTCCTATGCCAGGCCATGTGTAAATATTCTTGGAGAAAGAACTAAATAAAAATCTGATTTAATCTTTTAACCACTTCAATACAGGGCTTTTTGTACCTATTCAATACCGGGCCTATTTTGGCACTTCTCTCCTACATGTACAAATCATCATTCTTTTGCTAGAAAATTACTCAGAACCCCCAAACATTATACATGTTTTTTTAGCAGACACCCTAGGGAATAAAATGACGGTCATTGCAACATTTTTTCTTGCACAATATTTGCGCAATAATTTTTCAAACGCCTTTTTAAAAAAAAAAAAAAATGGTTTCATGAATTAAAAAATAACAAAAAACAGTAAAGTTAGCCCAATTGTTTGGGAAAATATGAAAGATATTGTTACGCCGAGTAAATAGATACCTAACATGTCACACTTTAAAATTGCGCACACTCATGGAATGGCGCCAAACTTCGGTACTTAAAAATCTCCATAGGCGACGCTTTAATTTTTTTTACAGGTTACCAGGTTAGAATTACAGAGGAGGTCTAGTTCTAGAATTGTTGCACACGCTCTAACGCACGCGGTGATACCTCACATGCGTGGTTTGAACGGCGTTTACATATGTGGGCGACTTACGTGTGCATTCGCTTCTGATCGCGAGCTACCGGGTACAGGGGCGTTTTAATTTTTTTTTATTATTATTTATTTATTTTACTTATTTATTTATTTTTTTACAATGATTTTATTTTTATTTATTTTTTGATCACTTTTATTCCTATTACAAGGAATGTAAACATCCCTTGTAATAGGAATGTGTGTGACAGGTTCTCTTTATTGAGAGATGCGGGGTCAATAAGACCCCACATCTCTCCTCCAGGCTGGAAAGCATGAGATCAGTGACCATCTGGTCACCAGTCATCTCTATGCTCATCACGTGACTCCACCAACGATGCCGGAAGATTCGCTCCGGGTCCCCGATCGCACGGGGGAGCCCGGAGAAGCACCGGATGGCGGCGGGAGGGGGGGTGTCCCCTCCCGCCGCCTATAAGAACGATCAAGCAGTGGAACCGCTGCTATGATCATTCTTATGGTGCACAGAATCGCCGGCACTTCAAAAGGATATCTGAATGATGCCTCTAGCTGCAGGCATCATTCAGATATCCCCCTACAAAGCCGAGGACGTCATATGACGTCCACCCAGGATGGGAGATCCCATCTGTGGACGTCATTTGTCTATGGCTGGGTAGGGAAGTGGTTAACTTTTGTTTTTTTCTGTCTCCTAGTTTGTCTTAGTGCATTTGTAGTGCCAAGTGTATTTTCCTTTAGTAAATACCAACCATTTCACTATGAACCACAAAAATATACACAAATAAGGTTAGAGCGTATTTGAAAAAGAAGCTACACTTTGTTGTTGTTCAAAAATTTTACTCGGTGCACATTCACACACATGGTAAATAGAACAGTATGTATATATTTTTTTTTGTCTGGCCACAAACCGGCTTTTTTTTTTTTTTTTTTACGAAAATACAAAACCATCAGTAGCATTCTACAAACTACAACATTGGATACCTCTCGGCAATATGAGACATTCAATTACACAAAATATGTCTCTATCTGGCCGTCCTAATATGGGGTATTGGCACCCCTGGCCAAGCCAAAATTTGAATATGCACACAATTTGAAGTCATTTCCAATAGGGATTTTAGACTCCTGATCTCTATTGTCAACATGTGCTATCTGCCATCAGGGGTGATCAATGGCCGTGTTTTGGGGGGTGCAACCCCTTCTTCAGTTCACCTACTTGAGATACGAGGAAGGGGTTGCACCCCCAAAACACGTACATGGATATCCCCTGATGGCAGATGGCACATGTTGACACACTGTGTGCATATTCAAATTTTGGCTTGATTGATTGATTGTTCTTCCCCCTTTTTTAAGCTTTTAGACAATCTCAAACAAAAAATGGGGGTTTTGTTGCCTTATTCAATTCTCCCCAAAACATCTAGGATGTCTTTAAAGGTTTGATCCATCACATGAATTCTTTGCTTAATTCTGTCCAGTTCTGTGCTACATTCCAACACTTGCTGTATGATTCGTAGGGCACTGTCAGCAGAGAAACGCGTACTTTCTTTCACCACAACATTTACATCCCCTACAAAAAAATACAAAAGGTATTATAACTCTGCAGTCCTACATCTCTTACCTGAAGCTGTGGTGACAGATACTGACCTGTTGTGGTGACCAGTTCCACCACGTCATCCACTTCTCCTTCCTGCACTTCTCCTTCCTTCACCTCTTCAACTTCCTCAACACCCTCAGGTTGTGGGTCTTGGTGAGGTTTGGTTTGTTTAGAAGGTGTGGGTTTCTTGTGCTCCCCGGAGTGTTCTCCTCCCAGTCTTCTCTCCCCTATGAGAATCAAACTAAAGGTATAGTTATCACACAGAAATTTTATATAAAAAACAAAAACATGATACATTGGTTGGAAGTGGGGTACAAGTGTCTGTTTGGGCGGGATTTCAAGATGAAGACATTATTTTTTAAAACTATATTCTTTAATATTCACCTTTGGCTGTCAATTTTTATACATGGAGGCACCACAAAAATGCACTGATGAACCTGTGTGGGACACCCAAATAATGTGGTTCTGGTGGCCAACACTATAGTGCTCAAAAGTACAGATGTGGAACCAGCTGCTGAGTGTCCTCTCCTTTACACTGATTAAAGTTTGCATTTCATTCTCTTTACAAACACATCATCTAGCCAACAATGTAAGAACAACTATTGAATAAAAACAGGCAGCTGTGTAAAAAATGTAAACCCTGTAAAATCTATACAAATCGTGCATAGTGACCGAACGATGTGTCTGTAACGAACGATTACTGTGCCAAACCAAGTTCAAACGATGACATTTTGTAAGGTACAATAGAAAAATTCAATAACATGGAGCAACATGCAAGTTGTGAAATACAATAATAGGAAAACAGGGGAAAAAGTACTTACTTTTTTCAAGCATTCTCTTAATGCTCCTTAACTGCTCCGGCTCCCTCAGTTTGAGGTCAGACCACCTCTTTCTGAGCTGATCATTTGAGCGTTTTACCCTGAAATTCTTCTTCAGACTCTTCACGACTTTCTTCATGATTTTGGCCTTCCTTCGATTAGGTTTGCTATACGGCCCATGCTTTGCGTCATAATCCGACTTTAGCAATATGTCCACCATCTCCACCATCTCCGCATAAGACATATTAGATGCCTTGAATCTCCTCCCTGGTCGTGACGTTTCCTCAGTCTCCGGGCTTGTCTCCTCCTCGTTATTTGAGGAATTAGCAGACACCTTCTGTGAATCCGCCATATCTGTCTGCGCGCCGAAAGAGAAGGGGCGGGGAAAAGATGTTACTTAGAACGTCATGGGCGGGCGACGTGTGCGGAGCGACGTGTGAGTAGTTTTACGCATGCGTGGTGTATATATAGCAAACACACATGTGACTATACTACGTTCGGTGTGCGGAGAGAGGAGTAAAAGTGACGGACGTGCGAACGAAGGTATGTGATTTTGAGACTTTGAGAAATTGGTGGCCTATACTGTCTAGAGAATGTTGGAGGATATATATGGTGACTAAGATTTACAGGAGGTTAGACTGTGTGACACACATTATTATTTTATTTTTTTTGGGCTTGCAGACCCAAAATGAATGTGTTTATAAGTGACAAGGAATTCCTTGCGGAATTTATAGACCGGGTAAGGGAGCTGCCCGCTCTGTGGGAAACCCAAAACCCCATACATAGAAAAAAAGGGGTAAGAAAAGCAGCACTGGAGAGCCTGCTCCCATTTGTGCATACCAAGGTGCCCACAGAAACAGCAAAACAGGTGGACACTAAAATTGGGAGCTTGAGAGGCACATACAGGACTGAACGCTCTAAGGTCCTGGCTTCTCAGAGGTCAGGAGCAGCAGCAGATGATGTGTATGTCCCGAATTTGTGGTACTACAGCAGGATGTCCTTTCTGGATGACCACATTGAGGCAAGGCCATCACTGTCCACTCTTCCCCCAGACTTCCCTGCAGCCAACCTGAGCCTTCTCTGGAGCAAGAGGAGGCAGCCATCCTGGAAGAAGCTGATTTGGACATCTGGAGCCAGGTATAGTAATTAATGAAAATGTATTGTGATAAAATTAATGCAGGAAAAAGAAGTGCAAAATAGTCAATCTGATGTAGTCCTAAAAATCTTTGTCTTTTCTCTTAATTTACATTCAAATTGCTACATTCATGATCTCAAATTTGTGTGAAAATAATTAACCAAAATATTAAACTATGACCCTTTTTCATACACAGGATGAAATCAGCCAGGAGGAGGGTCTGGAAACTGTCAGGCAGGAGGAGGCAGGGCCCACTGTGAGCCAGGAGGAGGCAGGGCCCACTGTGAGCCAGGAGGAGGCAGGGCCCACTGTGAGCCAGGAGGAGGCAGGGCCCAGTGGCAGACAGGAGGTGGCAGGGCCCAGTGGCAGACAGGAGGTGGCCGGCACGAGTAGAAGCACAAGGTCTCAGGTGCCTCCCATCCGCCTTCCTAAAAGAAGCAGGAGGGACAGGACCACAAGTGAGGCAGCAATGGCCCTTTTTAGAGAGGCACATGCCACCCTCCAGGAGCCCACATCCCCTGAAGAGGCCATTGCCGGCCTAGTTGAGGCCAAGTTCAAGGTGATGAGCATGGAGCAACGCCTTCTATGCGAGCCCCTGCTCATCACCTTGCTGAAAAAAGGGGTGATGGAGAAAATTACCACCCAATACGGCCATATGTGAGGTCGCCCAGCTTTCCCAACCTCAACCTCCTCCTCCTCCACCTCCACCTTCTTCTTCTGCGCCACCCCCTTCTCCTCCACCTCCACCTCCACCTCCACCTTCTTCTTCTGCGCCACCCCCTTCTCCTCCACCTCCTTCTCCTCCACCTCCTTCTCCTCCACCTCCTCCTCCTCCACCTCCTCCTCCTCCTCCTGACAGGAGTACCCCTCCAGTGGCCCAGCCTCCAGCCACACGCAGAAGGAAGGCTGCCAAGAAGACGAGGAAGTGATGGCCTTGCTTCATTGTGGTCGGACAGAAGGCAGCCTGTTGTAGTACCACAGACTTGGGACATATATATCACCTGCTGCTGTTCCTGACCTCTGGGAGGCCAGCATCAGATTGTGCTCACAACTGTTGTGCTTCTCAAGCTCCCAATTTTAGTGTCCACACAGGGTTGATGTGTGCTCTGGGGTCCCAGGGATGCACAGATGGCAGCAGGTTCTCCAGCGCTGCCTTCTATTTATTTTGTTCTAGACATGAATAAATGTTTTTTGGGTTTAAGTTCATACTTGACTATGTTTTTTGAAAATAATTATTTATTTCCCTTTGAAGTAAGCAGATACTTTTGACCCCCCCCCCCCAAAAAAGGGACAGATAACACCCAAAAAAATCATTAAAGGTGTTCTTTAAAAAACATAGGGTGTAAACTTGACACAACTAAATTTTAAAAATAAAATGGGAGATCACTATCAAAACATCGACAAATTACAATTAACATCTGTCTAAAAAATATAAAACAAACATTAAAATATTCTGAAGATCTTGCACGATATAATACAGCTAAATCTTCTTAAGAGCAGCATGAAAAAGGTTTAAAATAGATAGTCAGAACTCTGTGTGAATATCAGCAGCAAAACAAGTTCATTCGTTTTCATTATTGTAACATTCTAAAGAAGATTTAAATGCACAACATTTAAACGATGCAATAATTTACAGCATGACGAATGTGCTATCTCCATTACGAAGGCTTGTTTTACCAGAAGATGCGCTCCCGTCTCATACTTGATTCTGAGCATGCGCGCTTTTTGAAGAGTCGTAAAAGCATACACACGAACCATTTTCTCGTCGCAAAACAGGCCGACGAGAAACACGACGAGAAAATCTAGAATCCGGATGAGAAAATAGAGAGCAGGTTCTCTATTTTTCTCGTCGAGATTCACGGCAGTTTTCTCGTCGTAAAACCATACACACGAACGGTTTTCTCGATAATAAAGCTCTCTCTGCACTTTTCTTGTCGGTTTTGGACGAGAAACTCGGTCATGTGTACGAGGCTTTACACTATGGAAGGATTTTCTTTCTTCATATGAGTACTATTAGATACACTGTGGAGAGGAGCGAGACAGGAGATGTATAGTAGAAAAATGAAATTAAAGACCCGCGCTATGGTAATATATATAAAAAAGAGAGAATAGGACTGCTGCTGTAGTGTAAGGTAAGTACCCCAAAAAAGTGAAAAAATTATTTAAACTCAGCGCTGCTCCTGTAAACTACTGATTATATATATATATATATATATATATATATACACACACACAGTATCTACACACTGTCTTATGTCAACATATATAACATACTAAAGTGCTCAGTACTAATATGGTGCAAAATAAAGTGCAGTCAATAAAAGTTCTTCAAGTGTGGAATGCTGGGCTGCTGACAAGTTGAAATATATGGGAATATTTTCTGGTGACTTTTCGTGCTCCCCTCCTGGGTCCCCACTCACCAGATGGAAATGGTAAATACGCCTGTATTGTGCATCAGAATGGTGACTCCCGTCCACAGAGTAGGTTGATGTGTCTTCCCTTTATGGAGGGATATCTCCTATCCTCCACCCGGTGATCCGGTTCCTTCAGGCTCATACGATCAATAAAAATCAGTTTTGCTGTGGTTTAAACAAATGGAGGAAAGAGGGCATACATAGTTACATAGTTAGTCAGGTTGAAAAAAGACACAAGTCCATCCAGTTCAACCATAAAAAAAAAAAAAATATATATATATATATATATATATCGTACAATCCCATATACCCAATTCTATACCCACAGTTGATCCAGAGGAAGGCAAAAAACCCCAGCAGAGCATGATCCAATTTGCTACAGCAGGGGAAAAAATTCCTTCCTGATCCCCCGAGAGGCAATCGGATATTCGCCGGATCAACTTTACCTATAAACGTCAGTACCCAGTTATATTATGTACATTTAAGAAATAATCCAGGCCCTTCTTAAAGCAATCTACTGAGCTGGCCAGAACCACCTCTGCAGGGAGTCTATTCCACATTTACACAGCTCTTACTGTGAAAAAACCTTTCCGTATTTGGAGGTGAAATCTCTTTTCCTCTAGACGCAAAGAGTGCCCCCTTGTCCTCTGTGTTGACCGTAAAGTGAATAACTGAACACCAAGTTCACTATATGGACCCCTTATATATTTGTACATGTTGATCATATCCCCCCTTAATCTCCTCTTCTCAAGAGTGAATAAATTCAGTTCCTCTAATCTTTCCTCATAGCTGAGCTCCTCCATGCCTCTTATCAGTTTGGTTGCCCTTCTCTGCACTTTCTCCAGTTCCCCAATATCCTTTTTGAGAACTGGGGCCCAAAACTGAACTGCATATTCCAGATGAGGTCTTACTAATGATTTGAACAGGGGCAAAATGATATCTCTCTCTCTGGAGACCATACCTCTCTTAATACAAGAAAGGACTTTGCTCACTTTGGAAACCGCAGCTTGGCATTGCATGCCATTATTGAGCTTATGATCTACCAAAACCCCCAGATCCTTCTCCACTACGGATCCCCCCAGTTGTACTCCCCCCAGTATGTATGATGCATTCATATTCTTAGCCCCCAAGTGCATAACTTTACATTTATCAACATTAAACCTCATCTGCCACATAGTCGCCCAATTAGACAGAGCATTGAGGTCGGCTTGTAAATTGGCGACATCCTGTAAGGACGTTATTCCACTGCATAGCTTAGTGTCATCTGCAAAGACAGAAATGTTACTTTTGATCTCAGACCCAATATCATTTATAAACATATTAAAAAGTAAGGGTCCCAGCACTGAACCTTGGGGTACACCACTGATAACCTTAGACCATTCAGAGTAAGAATACAGGGAGTCCCCGAGTTACGAACACAATAAGGACTGTAGGTTTGTTCATAAGTCGAAGTTGTTCGCAAGTCGCAACACTGCAGCACTTGTAAGTGTAACTTCCGATCGGAACACTGCATTCGTAAGTGTTCGTAAGTGTAACTGCCGCCTGTGCATGGATGTGGGATGTTCCGGGCGCTTGTTGTGTTATCTGGGGCGTAGTACGGCAGTGTGGGATGTGTCCGGAGGTGCTCGGAGGTATCCAGGACCAGCGTGGAGCACAAGTGGCTGGCATTTGAGGACGTTCGCAAGTAGGAGTCGTTCGTAACTCGGGTGTTCGTAACTCGGGGACTGCCTGTATAGTGTAATACTGCAAATTTTATTTTAAAAGATTTAAAATCAGTACACTTACATCCAAATCTTTAAAACGTGCAGAAAGTGCAGCCTTGGCATACAAAAAGCCTTCACAGATACTACGTAGCTACTCCGTAGCTTGACGCGTTTCGCCCCTCCCACTGGGCGTCATCAGAAGCTTATGGAGTCTGTGGTTGGCTGTCTTTTATACTTTAAGCTCCCCCCCACTACACCCAATGACGCCCGCTACACTCATTGATGGCGCAGTTTGAAATTATCCTCACTTCCGGTTTCCGCCGGAACCGGAAATGATGTATCCCCCCGGAACCGGAAGTGACCAGCAAAACCGGAAGTGATGTAATCTTCCTGTGTCAACAGGAAGTGGCCAAATGCCATCTAGTGTTGAAAAATATGCATTACATTGATTTAGACTCTTAACACAGAGAGAGTATAAATGAACCACAATATGTTATATATATATAGATATTAGGGTTGTCCCGATACCGATACTAGTATCGGTATCGGGACCGATACCAAGCATTTGCGCGAGTACTTGTACTCGCGCAAATGCTCCCGATGCTTCACCCGATACTTTTTTTTTTTTTTTGTGGCCGGAGAGGGCGGGAGGAGTCAGTGGCTGGGGAGGGCAGGAGAGAGGGCGGGGGAGTGCGGGCGGAGTCTGGCCGGAGAGGGCGGGAGGAGTCAGTGGCTGGGGAGGGCGGAAGAGGAAAGTGCGGGCGGAGTCTGGCTGAAGAGGGCGGGCACAGTCGGTGGACGGAGTCCGCGGGCGGAGAGCGAGTCCCTCACCTGCAGTTGAACCTGGTAAGCTGGCAGGGGTTCAGGGCGCAGCCGCATTAGGATCGGTGACCGGTGCTGTCACATTCGGTCGCCGTCAGCGGCTGAACGTCCCCACGCCCATCTTGGTACACCCTGCACTGGGCTGCAGTAAGCAGCAGCAGACATCTTGTTACACCCAGCCCGAGCTATATGGGCTGGGTGTAACAAGATGTCTGCTGTTGCTTACTGCAGCCGAGTGCAGGGTGTACCAAGATGGGCGTTGCAGCAGTTTTTTTTTTTCTTAAATCCTGTGTCATTTTCCCCCCACCCCCCGCAGCATTTCAGTGCCAGCCACCTATCAGTACCCACAAGTGCTACCTATCAGTGGAATCAGTGCCCACAAGTGCCACCTATCACTGCCCACAAGTGCCACCTATCACTGCCCACAAGTGCCACCTTTCTGTGCCCACAAGTGCCACCTATCAGTGCCCACAAGTGCCACCTATCAGTGCCACCTATCACTGCCCACATGTGCCATCGATCCGTGCCCATAAGTGCCATTGATCAGTCCCCATCTTTCAAACTGTCACATGACATTGAAAAAAAGTATCGGTAATCGGTATCGGCGAGTACTTGAAAAAAAGTATCGGTACTTGTACTCGGTCTTAAAAAAGTGGTATCGGGACAACCCTAATAGATATCCCAAAAAAGTGTACATTATATAATCCATACTACATATTATAAAACATTACATAAAATTAAACAAAATTAAGTAAAATTGGCGGCATGTATAAAATTAAAAAATTTAAATAAAAATAAAATAAAAATAAAATAAATTACAAAAAAATTAGAAATGACTAAGAAAACAATTAATATCCAAGTCCACATTTAACCCCGCTTGGCGTGAGTGACTGTAACTGATATATCCATTGTGTTTCATTTTGGGAGAGAGCCTGTTTTAAATTAGTGCCCCTCCAGTGTACCCTATTAATGCCACAGAAAATACGTTTTGATGGATCTCTATTGTGAAACCTCCTGAAATGGTATGATAAGCTGTGTTTGCGAAAACCCTTTTTGATGTTATTAATGTGTTCCCTCAATCTAACTTTGAGTTCTCTTGTGGTCCTTCCCACATATTGGAGACCACATTCGCACTCCAAGAGGTACATGACATGCGTGGGGCCGCAAGTTATAAATTTTGGGATTTCAAATATCTGTCCTGTGGATCTAGATTTAAAATGTGTGATCTTTTTCTTTTCACCTTTACATGTGTAGCGGGGGTTAAAGTTTAGGGGGAGTATCTGGGTAGTAG
The DNA here is from genome assembly GCA_029206835.1 of Rana muscosa. Taxonomy (NCBI): domain Eukaryota; kingdom Metazoa; phylum Chordata; class Amphibia; order Anura; family Ranidae; genus Rana; species Rana muscosa. The sequence goes on from CM055119.1 coordinate 49,636,865, forward strand.
TATGACCCAGATACACTAATTGTTAGGAATCTATGGCCAATTTGATTCGTGGAGGATATAATGGTGCTCAGTTCCCTGCGGCCCCTGGGTGGCGTTGTCGCCTTGGGCTGGGGTTGAACCATCATTGTAGGGCCGTGCCCTTTGTGTCCTCTCGCGGCAGTAGTATGGCGGGGCGGGGAACCCGCTGTGCCTGCTGGGAGAGAGTATAAAGGGGGCGGACATCTTGCGCACAAGGTCCGAGCCCCAGGCACCTTCAGCCTGGGGGCTGCTGTTCTGTCGTCCGCGCCCAGGTGCCCTCAGCCTGGGTGCGAGGGAGTTCGAGTTCCATCCCAGGCACTTTAGGCCTGGGGTGAGGTACTAGCAAAGACCCGGGGCCCAGTACCTTCGACTGGGTCCCGCATGGGAGAAGATGCCTAGGGGGCCCACCGATCCAGCGCAGCATTGGCTGGTGACAGTGCAGGCCTCTGGGGACCGTCCGGGATGGATCATCTCTCTAACAGGGGTCGCCATTAGAAGGTAGTTCATGTTCTATGGTCTTTGCAGAGACCCAGCTACATCAGGTCGGTGGCAGAGGCCTATTCTAAGGTCTGTGGAAGAGACCTCATCGTTCACCCGGTCTGTGGCAGGGACCAACCTCACGGTCGGTGGCAGCGACCGTGTGCCAAAATTTGTTGTAAGTTCCTAGCAACTTATCTGATCCGAAAGGATTGTGCCTGAACCCTCACCCCACCAAGTTGTGTTTGTATCAACCTGTCTGCTTGCAAAGAGGCATATTTATCTCTGCGGAAACAAATATAGATGTTGTACTGTCACCTGGTGTGGGCTTACTTTTCTGGGAGCAAAGTGTTCTACATTCACCTATCTACTGGTCATTTTTGAAGTGGAATCTCTGGACAGGGACACAGACCCGAAGGTAAAGATCATAGCTCAAACCTCTACACACCTAAGAGGGGCGAGCTGGTGGCAGCATCTCACTCCTCCCCCTTGGTTCCCCTAGACGAGTAAACCAGCCGAAAAGAAGAAGGGAGAGAGTGGGTGAGACCGCTACACATGTTCTGCAGACTAAACATCTGCCGCATTTGAAAAAGCCTGTTTGGTCAAGGAAAGTTATCTTTTTAGGGGGATCAGGGACACTTTTGACAATTTTGTCCTTCGGTATTCGGGCGTGTTGGGAAGGTTTTGGACAGGACCGGGTCTCTAAATAATATGGGCCAGTGTGTTTTGATAATTCTTTCTATTTGTTTGTATTGTCGATTAAATTCAGTACAGAATGTAAGATCATATTTTTCCTGTTTGGGGGTGAGCAATTGTTTCCTCTCCATTTGTCCTACTTCTTGTTGTGTTTTAATAGGTTGTTGACGTCTATATTGAGTTGGAAAATTTCTAGATCCAGATAGTTAACCTTTTCCCTACTGTAATTTGCTGAAAAAAAAATGTTATATTTATTGATGTTTATGTGTTGTAAAAACTCTTTCAAAGACTCCTCACTTCCCTCCCAAATAAGAAAAATGTCATCTATGTATCGTCTGTATATCTTCAATCCTGAGATGTTTTTTCCAAATATTTCCTCTAATTACCATTTACTCATGAAAATATTCGCCACCGTGGGAGCATGGCGACTCCCCTTACTTGTTTGCAATATTGCTTGTCATGCCAAAAATAGTTGTTTTCTATCGCTAATTGTAGTATATCTAACATGAAATCTATTTGTGTGGTGTGTAATGTTGTTTCAGTTTCTAAGGCCCATTTAATCGCAGAAGTTGCATCTTTTTGTCTGATATTAGTGTATAATGAGTCAACATCTATACTTGCTAGAAATGTTTATTCGTTAGTCGGAACGTCCTTAATAAAATTAATGAGATCTTTACTGTCTTTTGTGTAAGATGGGAATTTCTGGGCAATCGGTTGTAAGAAATGGTCCAAATATTCTCCAATTCTGGAGAATAAGGAGATGTATGGTGTATACACACGAGACTGACAGCCAGGAGGATTTCCTATTGAGTGCAAACTGACCTGTCTGAAAATATATGTTTGCATTTGAGGTGAGCTGCCATCTTTACACCAGGGTGCAACACAGTGTGGTGGACACTCTAATGCGGCGTACACACGATCGTTTTTCATGCCATTTTTTAAACCAACGTTTTTCTCGTCGTTTTTTTTCATGTTTCCTCTCAAGCCTGTCTTGCGTACACACGATCCTTTTAAAAAACATTCAAGCAAAGCGCAGTGACGTACAACACGTACGACGGCACTATAAAGGGGAAGTTCCGTTCGGATGGTGCCACCCTTCATGTTAGTAAAGTTTGTTGAGCGACGATTCGTGCTTTTCAGCCTCCTGCTTTTCAGTCCGTTACAGCGTGACGAATGTGTTATCTCCATTACAAATGCTAGTTTTACCAGAACGTGCGCTCCCGTCTCATACTTGATTCTGAGCATGCGCGTTTTTTTTACCTCGTCAAAGCATACACACCATCGTTTTTCACGTCGTTAAAAAAAACGACATGAAAAACGACGTGAAAAAATAGAGCATGTTCGAAATTTTTAATGCCCGTTTTTCACGTTGTTAAAAATGCTCTGGAGCATACACACGATCGGTTTTAATGCCCATTTTTAAAAATGGCATTTTTAACGGCATGAAAAACGATCGTGTGTATTGGGCATAAGGTGTGGAAAATTGGATTTGAGAAGCAGCTTTTTCATGTTGGACACTTTTTGAAATATTTGTTTTATGGACATTTTTTAACCACTTCAATACCATGCACTTACGCCCCTTCCTGCCCAGGACAATTTTCAGCTTTCAGCGCTGTCACATTTTGAATGACAATTGCGCGGTCATACTACACTGCACCCAAACTAAATTTTTATAATTTTCTTCCCACAAATAGAGCTTTCTTTTGGTAATATTTGATCACCTCTGCGGTTTTAATTTTTTACTAAAAAAGCTAAAAAAGACCAAAAACTTTGAAAAAAAATGTTTTTTTTTTTTTTAGTTTCTGTCATAAAATTTTGTTTTCCTCTTCACTGACGGGCACTGAAGAAGCGGCACTGATGGGCATTGATGAGGCGGCACTGATGAGTTGGCACTGATAAAGTGGCACTGATGAGGAGGCACTGATATGTAGAATTGATGGGCACTGATAGGCGGCACTGATATGCAGCACTGATGGGCACCAATAGGCGGCACTGATATGCAGCACTGATGGGCACTGAAAGGCGGCACTGATGGGCAATAATAGGCGGCACTGATGGGCACTGACAGGCGGCACTGATGGGCACTGACAGGCGGCACTGATGGGCACTGACAGGCGGCACTGATGGGCACTGATAGGCAGTACTGATTGGCACTGACAGGTGGCACTGATGGGCAGCACTGATGATGAGGCACTGACAATGGTTTCTGCTGGGCAGTGATTCGCACTGTGGTAGGCAGGGATTGGCACTGTGGTGGGCAGGGATTGGCACTGTGGTGAGCAGGAATTGGCACTTGCAGAGTTTATTATATGGGGCACTGCTGGGCATGTCATTTTTACATTTGTGGGGGCTGTACTGATAATCAATGTGCTGATTATCAGCACAGACCCCCCCTCTGACAGGGAGAGCCGCTGATGGGCTCTCCCTGTCAGCGTGAACCGAGAAATGCCGTTTACCGGCACTTCCTGGTTCACGCGATGATCAGCTGTGATTGGTCACAGCTGATCATGTGGTAAGAAGCCTCTGACAGAGGCTTCTTATCACGATCGGAGATGCGGGGTGTCAGACTGACACTCCGTACTCGCGATCGCCGCAATGCGCGCCCCGCGGGCGCATGCCGGCATGTTATCCTGCTGGACGTCAATAGACGTCCAGTCAGGATAACAGAACCACTTCCCGGACGTCAATTCCCTGTTGCCCGGGCGGGAAGTGGTTAAACACCTCTATGGAATAGTATTAATAGCACTGGATATATGGGAGTAAATCTCACTTAATAGCATTTAATTTTTGCACTTTTTATATAAGATTTGCACTTGCTGCATCAGAGTTTTGGAATCAACCCACAGCAGTCTTGACACTAGAAAAATCACTGTATGCTTTTTTATAGAGCAGCAGTCCCCAACCTTTTTGGCACCGAGACCGGCTGTGTAGAAGAAAATTATGCTAAGGCCCGAGGGGGGATGCGGTTCTTCAAGGGCAATTTGTCGAGGCAATGGCTGGTGTTGGCGCTTTAATCATCCCGACACCATGGTTGATATGATGTCAAGATGATTGCAGTATATTATTATTATTATTATTATTATTATTATAAAATTAAACAATGCAGAATCAGTGGGAGCCCTGAGTGTGTCACATGCCACCATTGCCTGCCACCAGATGCAGCTTGCCAATTGCCATGTCATCTGCCACCAGATGCAGCGTGTCACTTGCCATCGTCGCCTGCCACCAGATACAGCTTGTCACATCACCTGCCTTCAGATGCAGCTTGTCACTTGCCACCGTCGCCTGCCACCAGAAGCAGCTTGTCACTTGTCACATCATTTGCTACCAGATGCAACTTGTCACATGTCACGTCACTTGCCTTCAGATGCAGCTTGTCACTTGCACTATCGCCTGCCACCAGATGCAGCTTGAAACTTGCCACGTCGCCTGCCACCATATGCGGATTGCCACTTGCCGCGTCACCTGCCTTCAGATAGGGGTTGTCACTTGCCACGTCACCTGCCACCAGATGCGGATTGTCACTTGCCACATCACCTGCCACCAGATGCAGCTTGTCACTTGTCATGTCACCTGTCACCAGATTTGGATTGCTTTTTGCCACGTCACCTGGCACCAGATGCAGCTTGTCACTTGCCACGGGAAAGGTAAGCACCTTTAGAGATGTCATTGCACCAAACTTGCTTGAATCGCCTCCCAGGTTTGAAATGTTTGGTAGTTTGACAGGATTCACAAGGTGTAATGTATGTGGTAACTCCAGTACTGTCCATACTGCATCCTTTTTCTCCAATGTTACATCTTGCGAGCCGCTGAGAGCCTGAGCTGGCCGCTCCCACCCCCTCCACAGCCCAGCACTCCAGTGAGCCAGGAGGGGGCAGAGCAGGTAGCGGTGACTGACAGTCACCAGATCTCTGCTCGGGGAGCTGTGAGATCTATGCGTACTGCTGTGTCAGATCGCACGGTTCTCAGTGTTAGAGCCGACGGGGGGACACCTAGGTAAGTATTTGTCTGAAAAAAAAACAAACATACTTCTCTTTTAATCTATATTTAATGGGGATTTATTGAATCAGAAAAGAACCATTCCATCGTAATTTAAATTGCATTAACTAAGATGTGTACATATACATTGTTGGTATTGCCCAGTTGCTCCAGGAGTCTCATTGCTCGATGTTGAGACAGGTTGAGAGTGACTCCCTCTTGGATGCATAGATGGCGCAGTGTTCCGGTGTCACCTGACGAGTGACAGTGTCACCTGACGTACCAAACTAGTCTCCGTTCCTAGAGGACGTCTGTTATGGGGAAATGCATCGGGTGGAGCCATCAGGCATGGGTCTGCTGGCGAGGACCGCGGCTGTGCTCGTGGAACCTTGTAACTGCTGTTAGATGTTTTTAAATATGCAAATGCAGTACTTTTTGTAATAAACTCTTTTACTGATTTATTATACCATGAAGCTTCTTCTATTCTCTACCTTCTTATGAGATTAAAGTTTGAAGGTATTGGTCTGCCAGTGTGGGCAGCGTATGTGATATTTTTGGTGGGGGCACCAGTGCTGGTATTTACTGATGGGGCCTTTATTTGGAAATCTGTTGATGAGAGCATCGGCTCTTTACACATACAGTGGGGAGAACAAGTATTTGATACACTGCCGATTTTGCAGGTTTTCCTACTTACAAAGTATGTAGAGGTCTGTCATTTTGATCATAGCTACTCTTCAACTGTGAGAGACGGAATCTAAAACAAAAATCCAGAAAATCACATTGTATGATTTTTAAATAATTAATTTGCATTTTATTGCATGACATACCGTATTTTTCGGACTATAAGACGCACTTTTTTTCCCCAGAAATATGGGGGAAAATGTCCCTGCGTCTTATGGTCCGAATACATAACAGGGGCCCCGCCCCACGCCGTCGCTGGCACCGCCCCTGCCATCTGCTCACAGCCTCTGGAATCCCCCGACCGCCGCCACTGGCTCCGCCCCCCCGCCGCAGTGTCAGGGGCTTTGCGAATCGAATTAGAGCCGCTCTCTCTCTCTCTTTTGCTTGCAGAAAGGGAGGGGGGCGGCGGGGGATATCCGCAGCTCTCCTCTCCCTGTCACAGCGCCGCTGCCGAGTTCTCTGGCAAATAGAGCAGCGGCGCTGTGACAGGGAGAGGAGAGCTGCGGGCTGTCTGTATATCCCCCGCCGCCCCCCTTCCCTTTCTGTAAGGAGAAGAGAAAGAGAGAGCGGCTCTAATTGGATTTGCTGGGTCGCCACCCAGCTTCCTGCCCACTGTTTCCCCCCCATGATTGGCCACAGCAGAGGGCCAATCAGAAGACACTGGGAGCATCATGGGAAATGAAGTCCCTGCAGAGTTTATGGCACCAGTTCCCCCAGCATGCAAGCACTCTGCTGGAGGGGAGGGAGGGGGTGTTAGAACTTGAAGAGGAGCAAAAGAGAATACTCTGCTGGGGGGCACCACCAGAGAGCCACGCTGTACCCCGCACCACCAGAGAGCCACGCTGTACCCTGCACCACCAGAGAGCCACGCTGTACCCCGCACCACCAGAGAGCCACGCTGTACCCCGCACCACCAGAGAGCCACGCTGTACCCCGCACCACCAGAGAGCCACGCTGTACCCCGCACCACCAGAGAGCCACGCTGTACCCTGCACCACCAGAGAGCCACGCTGTACCCCGCACCACCAGAGAGCCACGCTGTACCCCGCACCACCAGAGAGCCATGCTGTACCCTGCACCACCAGAGAGCCACACTGTACCCGCACCGCCAGAGAGCCTTGCTGTACCCACACCGCCAGAGAGCCACGCTGTACCCCGCACCACCAGAGCCACGCTGTACCCACACCGCCAGAGAGCCACGCTGTACCCACACCGCCAGAGAGCCACGCTGTACCCACACTGCCAGAGAGCCACGCTGTACCCACACCGCCAGAGAGCCACGCTGTACCCACACCGCCAGAGAGCCACGCTGTACCCACACCGCCAGAGAGCCACGCTGTACCCACACCGCCAGAGAGCCACGCTGTACCCACACCGCCAGAGAGGGAGCCACACTGTACCCGCACCACCAGAGAGGGAGCCACATTGTACCCGCACCACCAGAGAGGGAGAAAGACCGAACCACTGCCAGGATACAGACATGCTACACTACTGACTAGAGTCACCCCAGGCAACCCAGAGTGAGCGAACGTCCAGCCAGAGGGATCACTGTTGCTATTTCGCTGGGTCTGGTAAGAGGGCCTGTTGGCCATTATTCATTACTGTTCCCAGGGACTGAGCCATTGGGAAGTGCCTAACCTGATATCCTCTAGGCCTTATTGACCGCCACAACGTCCCTCTCTGTCCTCTTCCCACGGCGTCCCCTCTGTCCTCTTCCCACTGCGTCCCCTCTGTCCTCTTCCCACTGCGTCCTTCTCCCAGGGCGTTACTCTGTCCTCTTCCCAGGGTGTCCCTTTGTCCTTCACCCACGGCAACCCTCTGTCCTCTTCCCATGAAGATGACAGGGCGGGCCTTGACAGGAAGGGGTGGGTCATATTTAAATTAGGGGGTGTGCAAGTTTAGTCAGGCCTAGGGCAGCACAAAACCTAAATACACCACTGATGGCATGGTCCCTCTGCCTTTACTGTGGCATGGTCCCTCTGCCTTTACTGTGGCATGGTCCCTCTGCCTTTACTGTGGCATGGTCCCTCTGCCTTTACTGTGGCATGGTCCCTCTGCCTTTACTGTGGCATGGTCCCTCTGCCTTTACTGTGGCATGGTCCCTCTGCCTTTACTGTGGCATGGTCCCTCTGCCTTTACTGTGGCATGGTCCCTCTGCGTTTACTATGGCAATGGTCAGGCTGCATTTAATGGGCACTGGAAAATATTTTAGTACACAATTTGGTTCAGAATATTTTTTTTCTTGTTTTCCTCCTCTAAAACCTAGGTGCGTCTTATGGTCAGGTGCGTCTTATGGTGCGAAAAATACGGTAAGTATTTGATCACCTACCAACCAGTAAGAATTCCGGCTCTCACAGACCTGTTATTTTTTCTGTAAGAAGCCATCCTGTTCTCCACTAGTGATGAGCCGAACACCCCCGGGTTCGGTTCGCACCAGAACCCGCGAACGGACCGAAAGTTCGAACGAACATTAGAACCCTATTAAATACAATGGATGCGAACGTTCGAATTCTAAAGTGCTAATTATAAAAACTATTATGCATGTTATTGTCCTAAAAAGGGTTTGGGAACCCGGGTTCTGCACCAGGGGACATGTATCAATGCAAAAATAAGTTTTAAAAACGGTCGTTTTCCGGGAGCAGTCATTTTAATGATGCATAAAGTGAAAAAAAAAAAGTCAAATATTCCTTTAAATATCGTACCTGGGGGGTGTCTAAAGTATGCCTGTGAAGTGCCACGTGTTTCCCGTGTTTAGAACTGTCCCTGCACAAAATGACACTTCTAAAGGAAAAAAAAGCCATTTAAAACTGCTTGCGGCTTTAATGTAATGTCTGGTCCCGGTAATATGGATGAAAATCTTTAAGAAAAATGGCATAGCTACCCCATGACCCCCCCCCTACCCCAGCCCATTACCAGCCCCTTTGGGTCTTGTATGGATATTAAGGGGAACCCCGCACATAAAATAAAAAAGGCCCTATATACTCTGAACAGCCGTATACAGGCGGTGCATACAAGACAGGGACTGTAGGTTTGTTCTTATGTAGAATCTGTTTGTAATTTTGAACAGGTACATTGTTGAAGTGTAGCTCCAGACCAAAAATCTATTTTTAAACTTTTTGGAAAACATAGGTAAGGGTTATCACCCCTGTAACATTTGTTTTGCTGTCTGTGCCCCTGTTCAGAACATTTCACCTCACTTTCCGTCCTAATGACAACTGTTTTTGAAATGTGGTGTTTTTCTTGAAACAAGGATTGCTGATAAAGCATCAGTACAGAGGAGACACCTTTCTCCCATATTTATTCTTACAGGAGAGAATTTTCCTTCCTAGTGGTAGATTTCCTCTCACTTCCTGTTGTCTTCTTGCGTTTGCAAGTAGGAGTCGTTTGTAAGTTGGATGTTTGAAAGTAGGGACCTGCCGTATATACTCTGCAGAAATAGGCCCCTTAGTTGTTGGTGTTGGCACAACACTGTAAGCACTCACAGTTACTCTTGGTTGGTGCTGGAACGCCCTGCTGTCAACTATTATATCAGGAATTTTAATTACATATAATTGTTGAACAGTGGTAGTAAAAATTGGGCCTTTGATGGTGGTGCTGGTGCCACAACACTGTAAGCCCTGACAGTTACTCTTGGTGGGTGCAGCAATGGGCCCTGCTGTGAATTATTAGATCAAGAATTGTAATTACATGCCCCTGTTGAACAGGGGCTGAAAAATTGGGCCTTAGGCACTGGTGGCACAACACTGCAACCCTTCACAGATACTGTACTTGGAGCACAGCAATGAGCCCTGTTGCAAAGTATTGCTTCAAAAATTGTAATGACACGCCCCTGTTAAACAGGGGCTGAAAAATTGGGCCTTAGGCACTGGTGGCACAACACTGCAACTCCTCACAGATACTGTACTTGGAGCACAGCAATGAGCCCTGTTGCAAAGTATTGCTTCAAAAATTGTAATTACACGCCCCTGTTAAACAGGGGCTGAAAAATTGGGCGTTAGGCACTGGTGGCGGCACCCATAAACAAAAATGATCTTCCAAGCTATCATCATCAATCGTATCATTGAGGACTCGGAGGAGGAGGATAGCCAGTCAACATAACAGCACAGGCACTCAGCATCAGCATCAGTCTTGAAGGGATGTGACATTTTAAAATCAATTAGTCTGTTATATCAGCATCAGGTGTGTGGTAGCTGGTGGTGATCCAAGACTGGTTCATCTTGATGAAAGTCAGTCGATCAACCGAGTCGGTGGACAGGCGCACCCTGTGATCCGTGACAAATCCTCCAGCAGCACTGAATGTGCGTTCCGAAAGAACGCTGGATGCAGGACAGGCCAGTAGCTCAATTGCATACTGTGCAAGCTCTGGCCAGTGATCCATCCTCAAGACCCAGTAAGCCAGAGGATTTTCGGTGGGGAAGGTGTCCAAGTCTGACCTTGCCCCTAGATATTCCTGCACCATGTTTATCAGACGCTGGCGATGGTTGCTGGAACCGATCATACTTTGGGGCTGCGGACTAAAGAATTGTCTGAACGCATCGGTCAGACGGCCACCTTCCCCACCGCTCCTTCTTTGACTGGCCGAAGCCTCAGCAACTCGTTGTCCAGGACCAGGAGTTTGCAACCTCCCAGTCTCTGGGAACGCGTTGCACAGACCTTTCTGCAAGGCCTCCCGGAGTTGTCTCATCCTCTGCTCCCTCTGCGACGGTAACATAAGGTCCGCAACCTTACCCTTGTACCGTGGATCAAGGAGAGTGGCCAGCCAGTAATGGTCCCTCTCCTTGATCCGAAGAATACGAGGATCCTTCCGCAGACTTTGCAGGATCAGGGAGGCCATGCAGCGTAGGTTTGCTGAGGCATTCGCTCCGGAGTCCTCTGGGTCACTAAGGACGACATGATCCGCAGCCACCTCCTCCCAGCCACGTACAAGTCCACTGGTTTCTTGGGACTGTAAATCATCCCTAAAAGACTGCTGCTGATGATGCTGAGTGCCAGCCTCCACCTCCATGCTGACACAATCCTCCTCCTCCTCCTCCTCCTCCTCCTCTTCCTGTGCGATGGGTGGGACAGAAGGAACACTGTCTGGGTAAAGGGGGCCTTGAGAGGCAAGGAAGTCCTCCTCTTCCTGCCTCTGTTCTGCCTCAAGTGCCCTGTCCATTATTCCACGCAGCGTGTGCTCCAACAGGTGGACAAGAGGTACAGTGTCACTGATGCATGCACTGTCACTGCTCACCATCCTCGTGGCCTCCTCAAATGGTGCCAGGACAGTGCATGCATCCCTGATCATGCCCCACTGGCGTGGAGAAAAAAAACCAAGCTCCCCTGACCCTGTCCTGGTGCCGTAGTCGCACAGGTACTCATTGATGGCCCTCTGCTGCGTGTGCAGCCGCTGCAGCATGGCCAACGTTGAGTTCCACCTGGTGGGCATGTCACATATAAGGCGGTTCTTGGGCAGGTTCAACTCCTTTTGCAGCTCAGCCAGGCGAGCACTGGCATTATAAGATCTGCGGAAATGCACACAGACTTTCCTGGCCTGCCTCAGGACATCCTGTAAGCCCGGGTACCTGCCCAAGAAGCGCTGCACCACCAGGTTAAGGACGTGAGCCACACAGGGCACATGGGTCAGTTGTCCCTGTCGGAGGGCGGAGAGGAGGTTGGTGCCATTGTCGCAAACCACCATTCCTGGCTTAAGCTGGCGTGGCGTCAACCACCTCTCGGCCTGGCCCTGCAGAGCAGACAGGACCTCTGCCCCAGTGTGGCTTCTGTCCCCCAAACACACCAGCGCAAGCACGGCATGGCATCTTTTTGCCTGCGTACTTGCGTAGCCCCGTGAACGGCTACGGAGCACCGCTGGTTCATAGGACAAACCACAGGAAGAGGCCATGGAGGAAGAAGAAGAGGAGGGGGTGGAGGAGAGAGGTGTGTCACAACCAGTAGTAGCATTTTGGAGGCGTGGCGGTGGGACAACCTCCAACACTACTGCACCTTGTCCTGAATCCTTCCCAGCTGCCAAAAGAGTGACCCAATGGGCCGTGAAAGAAAGGTAACGTCCCTGTCCATGCCTGCTGGACCATGAGTCAGCGGTAATATGCACCTTACCGCTGACCGCCCTGTCCAGCGAGGCCAAGACATTGCCTTCCACATGCCGGTAGAGAGCCGGAATAGCCTTCCGTGAGAAAAAGTGGCGTTTGGGAACCTGCCACTGAGGAACCGCACATTGCACAAACTCACGGAAGGGGGCCGAGTCTACCAACTGAAAAGGCAGCAGTTGAAGCGCTAGCAATTTAGCCAAGCTAGCATTCAACCGCTGGGCATGTGGATGGCTGGGAGTGAACTTCTTTCGACGGTCCAGCAGCTGGGGCAGGGAAATTTGCCTGCTAGAATCGGACGTCGGTGTACTGCTAGCAGAGTGGGCGCAAGTACTTGGCTGTGACACACCTAATTCTACACCTTCATTCCTCTCAGTGCATGTTTCAGAGAGGACTGAAGTTATAGTGGGGTTGGAGATCCCAGCTGATGCGGTGCAAGGAGAGGTCCGCTTGGTTCTTTGGTGTGGGTCTTTGAGGTAGGCTTGCCAACGAGCTGCATGGCAGGTCAACATATGTCTGGTCAGGCATGTGGTACCCAAGCGGCTGATGTTTTGGCCACGCGATATACGCTTGAGACATATGTTGCAAACAGCAGCTGTGCGATCTGATGCACTAGCCTCAAAAAAGGCCCACACCAAAGAACTTTTTGAATGACGGGCAGAGGCAGCGCCCTGCACAGGCGGAGCTCTGCGGTGTGATTCCGTCGGTGTACTGCCCTTACGCTGGCCACCAAAGGGCATCCTGCCTCGTTGGAGATGTGCCTCCTCCTCATCCTCCTCCTCCTCCTCTCTCCTATTAGGCACCCACGTGGAGTCATTGACCTCATCATCCCCTCCCTCCTCATCACTGGAGCCAATCTGGCAGTATGCTGCAGCTGCTGGAACATGACTGCCAGATTGGTGTCCTTCTTGAGCATCCCCTCTGTCTGCTCTCACGCTACTGCCTTCCTCTAGCTGGGTTTCATCATCAGACCCTTCGAAACGCTGGGCATCCTCCTGGAGCATGTACCCAACACTGTGCTGAAACAGTTCGGGGGACTCCTCAGGAGGAGGACATGGTGGGTCTAGGGAAGGAGTGACTGATGATTTGTCTGACATTGATACCAGGGAAGACGACGCTTTGGCAGCTGCTTTTCCAGTACCCTGAGCCTGGGTGAGAGAGGATGAGGAGGAGGAGGAGGGCTTGGTCATCCACTCTACCAAGTCTTCGGCATGATGTGGCTCAACATGTCCAGCTGCCGAAAAGAAGGACAAGCGTGTCCCATGGCCATGTGCTGATGACAATGCACCGCGTCCACGACCAGCACTGTTGCCCCCAGACACAGAGCCTGCTTGCCCTCTTTTATTGCCTCCTGACTGTCTGCCTCTCCTTGTTTGCCTTCCAGACATTCTAATAGATGGCCTGCAGGGAGATGGGAAAAAAGCAATAAGGGCTACCTTCAGGTGTCCTTCTCTGTCCCTTGAAACAAGGACTTTCACAGTGAAAGAAACTGACACTGTCCCTACCTAGAGTTTTCTGTCCCTAGAATAAATGTTTTTTTTAATCACAATATAGCACAAGGACAATTCACTCAATGTCTCTCCAGGTCCCTGGAAACAAGGACTTGCAGAGTGAAAGAAACTGACACTGTCCCTACCTAGAGTTTTCTGTCCCTAGAATAAATGTTTTTTTTAAGCACAATATAGCACAAGGACAATTAACTCACTGTCCTTACAGGTCCCTGGAAACAAGGACTTGCAGAGTGAAAAAAAAAAAACACTCTCCCTACCTACAGTTTTCTGTCCCTAGAAAAAATGTTTTTTTTAAGCACAATATAGCACAAGGACAATTAACTCACTGTCCTTACAGGTCCCTGGAAACAAGGACTTGCAGAGTGAAAGAAAAAAAACACTCTCCCTACCTACAGTTTTCTGTCCCTAGAAAAAATGTTTTTTTTAATCACAATATAGCACAAGGAAAATTAACTCACTGTCCTTACAGGTCCCTGGAAACAAGGACTTGCAGAGTGAAAGAAAAAAAACACTCTCCCTACCTACAGTTTTCTGTCCCTAGAAAAAATGTTTTTTTTAATCACAATATAGCACAAGGAAAATTAACTCACTGTCCTTACAGGTCCCTGGAAACAAGGACTTGCAGAGTGAAAGAAACTGACACTGTCCCTACCTAGAGTTTTCTGTCCCTAGAATAAATGTTTTTTTTAATCACAATATAGCACAAGGAAAATTAACTCACTGTCCTTACAGGTCCCTGGAAACAAGGACTTGCAGAGTGAAAGAAACTGACACTGTCCCTACCTAGAGTTTTCTGTCCCTAGAATAAATGTTTTTTTTAAGCACAATATAGCACAAGGACAATTAACTCACTGTCCTTACAGGTCCCTGGAAACAAGGACTTGCAGAGTGAAAAAAAAAAAACACTCTCCCTACCTAGAGTTTTCTGTCCCTAGAAAAAATGTTTTTTTTAAGCACAATATAGCACAAGGACAATTAACTCACTGTCCTTACAGGTCCCTGGAAACAAGGACTTGCAGAGTGAAAGAAAAAAAACACTCTCCCTACCTAGAGTTTTCTGTCCCTAGAAAAAATGTTTTTTTTAATCACAATATAGCACAAGGAAAATTAACTCACTGTCCTTACAGGTCCCTGGAAACAAGGACTTGCAGAGTGAAAGAAACTGACACTGTCCCTACCTAGAGTTTTCTGTCCCTAGAATAAATGTTTTTTTTAATCACAATATAGCACAAGGAAAATTAACTCACTGTCCTTACAGGTCCCTGGAAACAAGGACTTGCAGAGTGAAAGAAACTGACACTGTCCCTACCTAGAGTTTTCTGTCCCTAGAATAAATGTTTTTTTTAATCACAATATAGCACAAGGAAAATTAACTCACTGTCCTTACAGGTCCCTGGAAACAAGGACTTGCAGAGTGAAAGAAACTGACACTGTCCCTACCTAGAGTTTTCTGTCCCTAGAATAAATGTTTTTTTTAATCACAATATAGCACAAGGAAAATTAACTCACTGTCCTTACAGGTCCCTGGAAACAAGGACTTGCAGAGTGAAAGAAACTGACACTGTCCCTACCTAGAGTTTTCTGTCCCTAGAATAAATGTTTTTTTTAATCACAATATAGCACAAGGAAAATTAACTCACTGTCCTTACAGGTCCCTGGAAACAAGGACTTGCAGAGTGAAAGAAACTGACACTGTCCCTACCTAGAGTTTTCTGTCCCTAGAATAAATGTTTTTTTTAAGCACAATATAGCACAAGGACAATTAACTCACTGTCCTTACAGGTCCCTGGAAACAAGGACTTGCAGAGTGAAAGAAAAAAAACACTCTCCCTACCTACAGTTTTCTGTCCCTAGAAAAAATGTTTTTTTTAATCACAATATAGCACAAGGAAAATTAACTCACTGTCCTTACAGGTCCCTGGAAACAAGGACTTGCAGAGTGAAAGAAACTGACACTGTCCCTACCTAGAGTTTTCTGTCCCTAGAATAAATGTTTTTTTTAATCACAATATAGCACAAGGACAATTAACTCACTGTCCTTACAGGTCCCTGGAAACAAGGACTTGCAGAGTGAAAGAAACTGACACTGTCCCTACCTAGAGTTTTCTGTCCCTAGAATAAATGTTTTTTTTAAGCACAATATAGCACAAGGACAATTAACTCACTGTCCTTACAGGTCCCTGGAAACAAGGACTTGCAGAGTGAAAGAAAAAAAACACTCTCCCTACCTACAGTTTTCTGTCCCTAGAAAAAATGTTTTTTTTAATCACAATATAGCACAAGGAAAATTAACTCACTGTCCTTACAGGTCCCTGGAAACAAGGACTTGCAGAGTGAAAGAAACTGACACTGTCCCTACCTAGAGTTTTCTGTCCCTAGAATAAATGTTTTTTTTAATCACAATATAGCACAAGGAAAATTAACTCACTGTCCTTACAGGTCCCTGGAAACAAGGACTTGCAGAGTGAAAGAAACTGACACTGTCCCTACCTAGAGTTTTCTGTCCCTAGAATAAATGTTTTTTTTAATCACAATATAGCACAAGGACAATTAACTCACTGTCCTTACAGGTCCCTGGAAACAAGGACTTGCAGAGTGAAAGAAACTGACACTGTCCCTACCTAGAGTTTTCTGTCCCTAGAATAAATGTTTTTTTTAAGCACACTATAGCAGAAGCACAAAACACACTGACACTCTCCCTACCTATCCTTCTCTTTCCCTAAACTAAAGGAATCCAGGTTAAGCAAGAAAGAAATAACAGTCACTGTCCCTGCCTATGCTACTCTATCCCTGCTCCGGAACACACTACACTAGGCCGCCGTGCTGGCGGCCTTTTATAGTGTGGGGCGTGTACTAAACACCCTCAGCAATAATTGGCCACAGGCATCCTGCCTGTGGCCAATCATTGCTCTCCTCGCTGCCGGCGCTGTGATTGGCCAAGCATGCGGGGTCACAGTGCATGCTTGGCCAATCACAGCGCCTGGATGACACTGCGATGGCGTAGTGCATTGTGGGCCGTTCGCGTCACTCGAATTTGGCGCGAACGGCCCAAATCGTTCGATCTTCGTCGAACGATCGAACAGCCAATGTTCGAGTCGAACGTATGTTCGACTCGAACACGAAGCTCATCCCTATTCTCCACTCATTACCTGTATTAACTGCACCTGTTTGAACTTGTTACCTGTATAAAAGACACCTGTCCACACACTCAATCAAACAGACTCCAACCTCTCCACAATGGCCAAGACCAGAGAGCTGTGTAAGGACATCAGGGATAAAATTGTAGACCTGCACAAGGCTGGGATGGGCTACAGGACAATAGGCAAGCAGCTTGGTGAGAATGCAACAACTGATGGCGCAATTATTCGAAAATGGAAGAAGTTCAAGATGACGGTCAATCTCCCTCGGTCTGGGGCTCCATGCAATATCTCACCTCGTGGGGCATCAATGATCATGAGGAAGGTGAGGGATCAGCCCAGAACTACACGGCAAGACCTGGTCAATAGGGATGAGCTCGGTGTTCGAGTCGAACATACGTTCGACTCGAACATCGGCTGTTCGATCGTTCGCCGAACAACGAACGATTTGGGCCGTTCGCGCCTAATTCGCGGCCCACAATGCACTACGCCATCGCAGTGTCATCCAGGCACTGTGATTGGCCAAGCATGCACTGTGACCCCGCATGCTTGGCCAATCACAGCGCCGGCAGCGAGGAGAGCAATGATTGGCCACAGGCAGGATGCCTTTTTTTCTTGCTTAACCTGGATTCCTTTAGTTTAGGGAAAGAGAAGGATAAGTAGGGAGAGTGTCAGTCTGTTTTACTGTGCTAAACCTTGTTTGTAGGGACAGGGAAGGACAGTGAGGGAAATTCTCATTGTGCTAAAGCATTCATCATCAACCATCTTTAAAAAAACATTTTTTATAGGGACAGAAAACTATAGGTAGGGAGAGTGTCAGTGTGTTTTACTGTGCTAAACCTTGTTTGTAGGGACAGTGAGGGAAATTCTCATTGTGCTATACTGTGCTAAAGCATTCATCATCAACCATCTTTAAAAAAACATTTTTTATAGGGACAGAAAACTATAGGTAGGGAGAGTGTCAGTGTGTTTTACTGTGCTAAACCTTGTTTGTAGGGACAGGGAAGGACAGTGAGGGAAATTCTCATTGTGCTATACTGTGCTAAAGCATTCATCATCAACCATCTTTAAAAAAAATTTTTTATAGGGACAGAAAACTATAGGTAGGGAGAGTGTCAGTGTGTTTTACTGTGCTAAACCTTGTTTGTAGGGACAGGGAAGGACAGTGAGGGAAATTCTCATTGTGCTATACTGTGCTAAAGCATTCATCATCAACCATCTTTAAAAAAACATTTTTTATAGGGACAGAAAACGATAGGTAGGGAGAGTGTCAGTGTGTTTTACTGTGCTAAACCTTGTGTGTAGGGACAGGGAAGGACAGTGAGGGAAATTCTCATTGTGCTATACTGTGCTAAAGCATTCATCATCAACCATCTTTAAAAAAAAAAAAATTATAGGGACAGAAAACTATAGGTAGGGAGAGTGTCAGTGTGTTTTACTGTGCTAAACCTTGTTTGTAGGGACAGGGAAGGACAGTGAGGGAAATTCTCATTGTGCTATACTGTGCTAAAGCATTCCTCATCAACCATCTTTGAAATCCTTGTTTTTTGGACAGTCAGGGAAATTGTCATTGTGCTATTCTGTGCGAAAGCAATCATCCTCAACCATATTTAGAAATCCTTAAGTAAAGGGACAGAGAAGGACACCTGAAGGTAGCCCTTATTGCTTTTTTCCCCATCTCCCTGCAGGCCATCCATTAGAATGTCTGGAAGGCAAACAAGGAGAGGCAGACAGTCAGGAGGCAATAAAAGATGGCAAGCAGGCTCTGTGTCTGGGGGCAACAGTGCTGGTCGTGGACGCGGTGCATTGTCATCAGCACATGGCCATGGAACAAGCTTGTCCTTCTTTTCGGCAGCTGGACATGTTGAGCCACATCATGCCGAAGACTTGGTAGAGTGGATGACCAAGCCCTCCTCCTCCTCCTCATCCTCTCTCACCCAGGCTCAGGATACTGGCAAAGCAGCTGCCAAAGCGTCCTCTTCCCTGGTATCAATGTCAGACTCATCATCAGTCACTCCTTCCCTAGACCCACCATGTCCTCCTCCTGAGGAGTCCCCCGAACTGTTTGAGCACAGTGTTGGGTACATGCTCCAGGAGGATGCGCAGCGTTTCGAAGGGTCTGATGATGAAACCCAGCTAGAGGAAGGCAGTAGCGTGAGAGCAGACAGAGGGGATGCTCAAGAAGGACACCAATCTGGCAGTCATGTTCCAGCAGCTGCAGCATACTGCCAGATTGGCTCCAGTGATGAGGAGGGAGGGGATGATGAGGTCACTGACTCCACGTGGGTGCCTAATAGGAGAGAGGAGGAGGAGGAGGAGGAGGATGAGGAGGAGGCACATCTCCAACGAGGCAGGATGCCCTTTGGTGGCCAGCGTAAGGGCAGTACACCGACGGAATCACACCGCAGAGCTCCGCCTGTGCAGGGCGCTGCCTCTGCCCGTCATTCAAAAAGTTCTTTGGTGTGGGCCTTTTTTGAGGCTAGTGCATCAGATCGCACAGCTGCTGTTTGCAACATATGTCTCAAGCGTATATCGCGTGGCCAAAACATCAGCCCCTTGGGTACCACATGCCTGACCAGACATATGTTGACCTGCCATGCAGCTCGTTGGCAAGCCCACCTCAAAGACCCACACCAAAGAACAAAGCGGACCTCTCCTTGCACCGCATCAGCTGGGATCTCCAACCCCACTATAACTTCAGTCCTCTCTGAAACATGCACTGAGAGGAATGAAGGTGTAGAATTAGGTGTGTCACAGCCAAGTACTTGCGGCCACTCTGCTAGCAGTACACCGACGTCCGATTCTAGCAGGCAAATTTCCCTGCCCCAGCTGCTGGACCGTCGAAAGAAGTTCACTCCCAGCCATCCACATGCCCAGCGGTTGAATGCTAGCTTGGCTAAATTGCTAGCGCTTCAACTGCTGCCTTTTCAGTTGGTAGACTCGGCCCCCTTCCGTGAGTTTGTGCAATGTGCGGTTCCTCAGTGGCAGGTTCCCAAACGCCACTTTTTCTCACGGAAGGCTATTCCGGCTCTCTACCGGCATGTGGAAGGCAATGTCTTGGCCTCGCTGGACAGGGCGGTCAGCGGTAAGGTGCATATTACCGCTGACTCATGGTCCAGCAGGCATGGACAGGGACGTTACCTTTCTTTCACGGCCCATTGGGTCACTCTTTTGGCAGCTGGGAAGGATGCAGGACAAGGTGCAGTAGTGTTGGAGGTTGTTCCACCGCCACGCCTCCAAAATGCTACTACTGGTTGTGACACACCTCTCTCCTCCACCCCCTCCTCTTCTTCTTCCTCCATGGCCTCTTCCTGTGCTTTGTCCTCTGAACCAGCGGTGCTCCGTAGCCGTTCAAGGGGCTACGCAAGTACGCAGGCAAAAAGATGCCATGCCGTGCTTGCGCTGGTGTGTTTGGGGGACAGAAGCCACACTGGGGCAGAGGTCATTTCTGCTCTGCAGGGCCAGGCCGAGAGGTGGTTGATGCCACGCCAGCTTAAGCCAGGAATGGTGGTTTGCGACAATGGCACCAACCTCCTCTCCGCCCTCCGACAGGGACAACTGACCCATGTGCCCTGTGTGGCTCACGTCCTTAACCTGGTGGTGCAGCGGTTCTTGGGCAGGTACCCGGGCTTACAGGATGTCCTGAGGCAGGCCAGGAAAGTCTGTGTGCATTTCCGCAGATCTTATAATGCCAGTGCTCGCCTGGCTGAGCTGCAAAAGGAGTTGAACCTGCCCAAGAACCGCCTTATATGTGACATGCCCACCAGGTGGAACTCAACGTTGGCCATGCTGCAGCGGCTGCACACGCAGCAGAGGGCCATCAATGAGTACCTGTGCGACTACGGCACCAGGACAGGGTCAGGGGAGCTTGTTTTTTTTCTCCACGCCAGTGGGGCATGATCAGGGATGCATGCACTGTCCTGGCACCATTTGAGGAGGCCACGAGGATGGTGAGCAGTGACAGTGCATGCATCAGTGACACTGTACCTCTTGTCCACCTGTTGGAGCACACGCTGCGTGGAATAATGGACAGGGCACTTGAGGCAGAACAGAGGCAGGAAGAGGAGGACTTCCTTGCCTCTCAAGGCCCCCTTTACCCAGACAGTGTTCTTTCTGTCCCACCCATCGCACAGGAAGAAGAGGAGGAGGAGGATTGTGTCAGCATGGAGGTGGAGGCTGGCACTCAGCATCATCAGCAGCAGTCTTTTAGGGATGATTTACAGTCCCAAGAAACCAGTGGACTTGTACGTGGCTGGGAGGAGGTGGCTGCGGATCATGTCGTCCTTAGTGACCCAGAGGACTCCGGACCGAATGCCTCAGCTAACCTATGCTGCATGGCTTCCCTGATCCTGCAAAGTCTGCGGAAGGATCCTCGTATTCTTCGGATCAAGGAGAGGGACCATTACTGGCTGGCCACTCTCCTTGATCCACGGTACAAGGGTAAGGTTGCGGACCTTATGTTACCGTCGCAGAGGGAGCAGAGGATGAGACAACTCCGGGAGGCCTTGCAGAAAGGTCTGTGCAACGCGTTCCCAGAGACTGGGAGGTTACAAACTCCTGGTCCTGGACAACGAGTTGCTGAGGCTTCGGCCAGTCAAAGAAGGAGCGGTGGGGAAGGTGGCCGTCTGACCGATGCGTTCAGACAATTCTTTAGTCCGCAGCCCCAAAGTATGATCGGTTCCAGCAACCATCGCCAGCGTCTGATAAACATGGTGCAGGAATATCTAGGGGCAAGGTCAGACTTGGACACCTTCCCCACCGAAAATCCTCTGGCTTACTGGGTCTTGAGGATGGATCACTGGCCAGAGCTTGCACAGTATGCAATTGAGCTACTGGCCTGTCCTGCATCCAGCGTTCTTTCGGAACGCACATTCAGTGCTGCTGGAGGATTTGTCACGGATCACAGGGTGCGCCTGTCCACCGACTCGGTTGATCGACTGACTTTCATCAAGATGAACCAGTCTTGGATCACCACCAGCTACCACACACCTGATGCTGATATAACAGACTAATTGATTTTAACATGTCACATCCCTTCAAGACTGATGCTGATGCTGAGTGCCTGTGCTGTTATGTTGACTGGCTATCCTCCTCCTCCGAGTCCTCAATGATACGATTGATGATGATAGCTTGGAAGATCATTTTTGTTTATGGGTGCCGCCACCAGTGCCTAATGCCCAATTTTTCAGCCCCTGTTTAACAGGGGCGTGTAATTACAATTTTTGAAGCAATACTTTGCAACAGGGCTCATTGCTGTGCTCCAAGTACAGTATCTGTGAGGGGTTGCAGTGTTGTGCCACCAGTGCCTAAGGCCCAATTTTTCAGCCCCTGTTTAACAGGGGCGTGTAATTACAATTTTTGAAGCAATACTTTGCAACAGGGCTCATTGCTGTGCTCCAAGTACAGTATCTGTGAGGGGTTGCAGTGTTGTGCCACCAGTGCCTAAGGCCCAATTTTTCAGCCCCTGTTTAACAGGGGCGTGTAATTACAATTTTTGATCTAATACTTTGCAACAGGGCCCATTGCTGCACCCACCAAGAGTAACTCTGAGGGCTTACAGTGTTGTGGCAACGCCACCACCACCACCACCACGAAAGGCCCAATTTTTCAGCCCCTGTTCAACAGGGGCATGTAATTACAATTCTTGATCTAATAATTCACAGCAGGGCCCATTGCTGCACCCACCAAGAGTAACTCTGAGGGCTTACAGTGTTGTGGCAACGCCACCACCACCACCACCATGAAAGGCCCAATTTTTCAGCCCCTGTTCAAAAGGGGCATGTAATTACAATTCTTGATCTAATAATTCACAGCAGGGCCCATTCCTGCACCCACCAAGAGTAACTCTGAGGGCTTACAGTGTTGTGGCAACACCACCACCACCACGAAAGGCCCAATTTTTCAGCCCCTGTTCAACAGGGGCATGCAATTACAATTCTTGATATAATAATTCACAGCAGGGCCCATTGCTGCACCCACCAAGAGTAACTGTCAGGGCTTACAGTGTTGGGGCACCAGCACCACCATCAAAGGCCCAATTTTTACTACCACTGTTCAACAATTATATGTAATTACAATTCCTGATATAATAGTTGACAGCAGGGCGTTCCAGCACCAACCAAGAGTAACTGTGAGTGCTTACAGTGTTGTGCCAACACCAACAACTAAGGGGCCTATTTCTGCAGAGTATATACGGCAGGTCCCTACTTTCAAACATCCAACTTACAAACGACTCCTACTTGCAAACGCAAGAAGACAACAGGAAGTGAGAGGAAATCTACCCCTAGGAAGGAAAATTCTCTCCTGTAAGAATTAATATGGGAGAAAGGTGTCTCCTCTGTACTGATGCTTTATCACCAATCCTTGTTTCAAGAAAAACACCACATTTCAAAAACAGTTGTCATTGGGACGGAAAGTGAGGTGAAATGTTCTGAACAGGGGCACAGACAGCAAAACAAATGTTACAGGGGTGATAACCCTTACCTATGTTTTCCAAAAAGTTTAAAAATAGATTTTTGGGCTGGAGCTACACTTAAACAATGTACCTGTTCAAAATTACAAACACATTCTACATAAGAACAAACCTACAGTCCCTGTCTTGTATGCACCGCCTGTATACGGCTGTTCAGAGTATATAGGGCCTTTTTTATTTTATGTGCGGGGTTCCCCTTAATATCCATACAAGACCCAAAGGGGCTGGTAATGGGCTGGGGTAGGGGGGGGGTCATGGGGTAGCTATGCCATTTTTCTTAAAGATTTTCATCCATATTACCGGGACCAGACATTACATTAAAGCCGCAAGCAGTTTTAAATGGCTTTTTTTTCCTTTAGAAGTGTCATTTTGTGCAGGGACAGTTCTAAACACGGGAAACACGTGGCACTTCACAGGCATACTTTAGACACCCCCCAGGTACGATATTTAAAGGAATATTTGACTTTTTTTTTTCACTTTATGCATCATTAAAATGACTGCTCCCGAAAAACGACCGTTTTTAAAACTTCTTTTTGCATTGATACATGTCCCCTGGTGCAGAACCCGGGTTCCCAAACCCTTTTTAGGACAATAACATGCATAATAGTCGTTATAATTAGCACTTTAGAATTCGAACGTTCGCATCCATTGTATTTAATAGGGTTCTAATGTTCGTACGAACTTTCGGTCCGTTCGCGGGTTCTGGTGCGAACCGAACTCGGGGGTGTTCGGCTCATCACTACTGGTCAATGACCTGAAGAGAGCTGGGACCACAGGCTCAAAGAAAACCATTAGTAACATACTACGCCATCATGGATTAAAATCCTGCAGCGCACGCAAGGTCCCCCTGCTCAAGCAAGCACATGTCCAGGCCCGTTTGAAGTTTGCCAATGACCATCTGTATGATCCAGAGGAGGAATGGGAGAAGGTCATGTGGTCTGATGAGACAAAAATAGAGCTTTTTGGTCTAAACTCCACTCGTCGTATTTGGAGGAAGAAGAAGGATTAGTACAACCCCAAGAACACCATCCCAACCGTGAAGCATGGAGGTGGAAACTTCATTCTTTGGGGATGCTTTTCTGCAAAGGGGACAGGACGACTGCACCGTATTGATGGGAGGATGGATGGGGCCCTGTATTGCGAGATTTTGGCCAACAACCTCCTTCCCTCAGTAAGAGCATTGAAGATGGGTCATGGCTGGGTCTTCCAGCATGACAATGATCCGAAACACACAGCCAGGGCAACTAAGGAGTGGCTCCGTAAGAAGCATCTCAAGGTCCTGGAGTGACCTAGCCAGTCTCCAGACCTGAACCCAATAGAAAATCTTTGGAGGGAGCTGAAAGTCTGTATTGCCCAGCGACAGCCCCGAAACCTGAAGGATCTGGAGAAGCTCTGTATGGAGGAGTGGGGAAAACCTCTGCTGCAGTGTGTGCAAACCTGATCAAGAACTACAGGAAATGTATGATCTCTGTAATTGCAAACAAAGGTTTCTGTACCAAATATTAAGATCTGTTTTCCTGATGTATCAAATACTTATGTCATGCAATAAAATGCTAATTAATTACTTAAAAATCATACAATGAGATTTACTGCAAAATCGGCAGTGTATCAAATACTTGTTCTCCACACTGTAAGTGTGTTTGATATCTATAATTTGAGATCAACTTAGTCCGGTAAGAGGGGTGAATATACTATATGTGAGGATAGCACCTCCTGAGCATGTTAACACCGACTTGCCTTTATTCATTACTGAGCACGATTTAAGCACTTGGATAACCATATTGTGGATCTGGATTGTTTCACATACTGTATATTTATCTGGACTTTTGTGTTGCTCATTTATCATTGATTGTCATAAATCTTGATTATTTTTTATGACATAAGTACACCAGTTTTTAGGTTTAATGTTTTCATCATATCATATCACATGAATTTGATATATTTTATTTATTCTTTTTAATTTATTTTTCACTGGGTGCTGTTAATATTGATACACGTTAAGCGACAGATGCACAGATTTTAAGGTCTATAATTTTCATTATTTATATATTATATTATTATGATATAGTTACATATCAATGAAAAAAATAATAATCACACAATCCCATATACACAATCCTTCACCCACAGTTAATCCAGAGGAAGGCAAAAAAAAACATCAAAGCATGATCCAATTTCCTCCAACAGGGGAAAAAATTCCTCCCCAATCCCTTGAGAGGCAATCTGATATTCCCTGGATCAACTTTATCTATAAATGTTAGTATCCAGTTATATTATATACATTTAAGAAGGAATCCAGTCTGTTTTTAAAGCAAGCTACTGAGCTAACCAGAACCACCTCTTGAGGGAATCTATTCCACATTTTCACAGCTCTTATGCCGCGTACACACGGCCATTTTTCTCGTCGAGAAAACTGAAATTTTTTCCTTTCGACGAGAAAAACGATCGTCTGTGGGCTTTATGTTGTTTTTCTCGACGAGAAAAACGGCATTAAAAACGACGAGAAAAATTAGAACATGTTCTAATTTTTCTCGTCGTTTTTGTCCGACATTTTTTCCGCTGCAGTTTTCCCATAGGGAAACACTGCCGCGGAGCCCACAGACGGTCGTTTTTCTCGACAAGAGAAAAAACGACGTGAAAAACGACCGTGTTTGGGGAACAAGCCGTTCCCTCGTTTTTAATGACATTATTCACTGCGTTTTTTTAACCGCCGTGAATAATGATCGTGTGTACGCGGCATTACTGTGAAGAAACCTTTCTGTATTTGGAGATGAAATCTCTTTTCCTCCAAACATAAAGAGTGCCCCTTGTCCTCTGTGATGACTTTAAAGTGAAAAACTCAACACCAAGTTTAGTATATGGACCACTTACGTATTTATTACATGTTGATCATATCATATACAGTGGAACCTCGGATTGCGAGTAACGCGGTTAACGAGCGTTTTGCAATACGAGCACTGTATTTTTTTAAATCGTAACTCGGTTTGTGAGTGTTGTCTTGCAAAATGAGCTTGATTCTGGCCAAAGCGGTGTGCAGTACCGCGTTTGGCCTGAGCTGGGGGGCATCGGAGCCGAGCAGAGCCGAACGTCGACGATCCCAACCAATCGGCGCCGTTCGGAAAGGCCGGAGGACAGAACGGCTGACCTCGGGAACAAAGTCTTTCCGAGGTTTGCCGAGGTCAGCTGAGGTGTCCCTGTTTTTTTTTGGACGTTTCCGAGGCTCTCTGGCGCCCCCCGCCTCTGGCCGCATGCGGTATTGCATCTCATTGAAGTCAATGCGGAACAAATTATTTTCGTTTCCATTGACTTCAGTGGGGAAACACGCTTTGATATGCGAGTACTTTGGATTACGAGCATTCTCCTGGAATGGATTATGCTCGTAATCCGAGGTTCCACTGTAATTTATTTAGTGTATTGTTTAAGAATATTGAGATTTATGGGGGTATGTGCACTTTTATGTTGGTTTAAATGGTTCTGTTGAAGTTCAGTGCTCAGGCTTTTTTGAGGTGCAGCAGCCACTAAACCCCCTTTTTTTTTAAATGAAGCGCAGGGTTTTTTTTTTGGTATATTTTTTTAAAAAAGTAATCACTATGCCAAAGTGAGTTTTATAATAGAGTTTTGTACCATTAGACTGGGAAAAAATCATAACTCGCCAATGTCAGCAATAAACATTGTATATAAGTGAGTAGAATTATAGGGGTCTGATAATGTTGAGTTCACTTTCACTTTCTATCAGTCACATGTTGTAACCACCCATTTAACTGTTCCCTTGCTACTAAGAAGATATAGACATTAATTGGACTAAACTATACGATCACACCTACCATATATACTCGAGTATAAGCCAACCTGAATATATGCCGAGGCACCTAATTTTACCACAAAAAACTGGGAAAACGTATTGACTCGAGTATAAGGCTAGGGTGTCCATCTGCATGCCTCACTGTGCCTCACTGTGTCCATGTGCATGCCTCACTGTGTCCCTGCCTCACTGTGCCCATACCTCACTGTGCCCATGCCTCACTGTGCCCATGCCTCACTGTGTCCATGTCTCACTGTGTCCATGTCTCACTGTGTCCATGTCTCACTGTGCCCATGCCTCACTGTGCCCATGCCTCACTGTGCCCATGCCTCACTGTGCCCATGCCTCACTGTGTCCATGACTAGACTGACGTTTAACATGGGAGTCTATGGAAGGGGTGCACGGCTTTGAAAAATCGTTGCTCCCTGGCCGTAGGTCCCCAAAACAACAAACTTGTAGAGTAAGAGTGGGACTACATGTGTGCCAAGTTTGGAGTCCAGGGGACCTATGGCCGGCCAGTACCGGGTATCCAAAATCCAGGAGATCAGGCGCAAAAAGATGACTCGAGTATAAGCCGAGGGGGGCATTTTCAGCACAAAAAAATGTGCTGAAAAACTCGGCTTATACTCGATTATATACGGTATATCACGCCTAGAATACACTTGATACACTCCCATATCTTATGCATATTCATACATATAAATTGTATAACCCGTAGATGTAAGCTCAGAAACACTTGCACTTTACTGCTTTACTTAGAACTGTGTATTGTGTTTCTCCACTGAAGTGTTTGTAATAAAAAAGCACCTCATTATCTTAAGTTTTGGACTCACTGTCTCATCACAAAAGGTCTTGATTTAAAGACCTCCAAATCGGATTTAACAGTGGCCACGGTAAGTAACTTTTACTCTTACTTATTCTGCCTACCACGGCAAGTACCAGTCGGTGTCTGAAGTCTATTGGCTGACGTCTGATGTATTTTTTTTTTCTTTTGATGAGATGGTGAGATAAAATGAGTGTAAACTAGACTAATGTTGATGTTACATAGTCTGACCCAAATAACTCCTCTACTTCACTTGTTGCAGAAATAATAGAGCCGATAATAATTATCAATGTTGATGTTTTTTTTCTATGCTTGGGGTGTAAATAGATTTATGAAACTTGTGAGAAGGTCTGACCAGAGGACTGTAGTAGTGAGCCTGTGTGGCGAGTAATGCCTATGTGGCAAGTGTTCAGGCCTGTGTGGCCAAGTGTAATAAAATGCCATTTGACGGCTACTGTGTGTAGCCCAGGAGAAATTTTGGGTGACGACCCACAAATTTTGTAAGTAGAGACTCGAGAGTGAGGACTCTAGATTGGGAGTACGGCGCTCCCATTAACCTTTCAAGGTAGATGTGGCACAAGTAAGTCCTATGACTGACATGACAGACAGATGTGGACAGTGGTTAAGAAATGACACCAAGACTATAATAGGCTGGACCAAAACAGAGCTGATCTAATACCAGAAGGAGTTATGATCAATTTGGGTTTCTGTGTATGTTAATTTTTATGGCAGATTGACAGAGTTGAATAAAGTGATTAAATGTGTACAATATTTGATTTTTGAAAGTATGCAATGTGATGAAACTTAAACTAGTTATGAGCCTGTCAAAGTTCTAATGCATATCACTGACGGCAAAAGAGAATTAGACCAGGCAATGCAAGGGTTATCTAAATGTTCTTAAAAAAAAAAAATGGTATATGAGAAAGATCAAAGTCTTTGTAAGTTTAACTGAGAAATCATTTGTAGAAGAGCAGAGAAATTAGACGGGTTTCCAGCATCCCCCTTTGACACCCCTTAATTTTCCTTCTTCGATGGACAAATTCCTGTGTGAGACTGTCTGTAAAATGTTAACTCTTGACCAGCTATGAAATTACTAGTATACCATGTGATGTTTAAATGAGAGTGATATACAAGACTAAGGAACCACATGCCAGAAAAGAGATATCAGAAGGTTGTCGAATTATTAAGGAGGATTGCTGGATGTGAGACAAGAAAAGGCTGAATGCTTTTGTACCCCAAAATGATGGTCAAGGAGCTGTTTCTTAAAAAGAAACCAGGAAATGCTATAATTGTGGCAGGATTGGCCCTCTTGCCAGAAAATGCAGATTGCCTGACAGACGTAAGCAGAAGAAAGAGGGAGATGATGACAAATGACTAAAAAAGCAGCATGAACATTCTGAGCACACAGAAGTTAATTTGTGCATCTCTGAGATGGATGGTAAAGACGCTTTTGTAACATTACGCTTTCCACAACTTAAGCCCTGTACACACGATCGGATAACCTATGGATTTTCGTCTGATGGATTTGACCATCGGAAATCCGATGAAACTGTTTTTCATCAGTCTTGGCCACACGCCATCAGTTTAAAAACCGACGGCAAGAAAACTATGGCACATACAAAATGTACGACGCGCTATAAAAGGGCCGAACAAATCTAATGGCGCCACCCCTTGGGCTGCTTTTGCTGATTTCGTGTTACCGCGTGTTAGTAAAAGTTTGGTGAGAGCCGATTCGCGCTTTTCAGTCTCCGTGCTTTGCAGATCGTTTCCTGGTGTTCAGTTTGTGCTTGTGGGTTTGTATTTGTGATTCAGTGTGTGCAGTCAGGTCGTTACTGCCTTGCAGTGCCTTCTTGGCCGTTCGTTTCCTGTTTTTCAGGTCGTTCTTCTCAGGCCTTGCTGTTCCACGGTGCGTTCTGTTTGAGTGCGTTCTGACCAGCCGACCGGTTTAAAACCATGTTTGAAGTGTGTTCTCGTTCTCGAGCTCGTGCTGGCTTTGGGCTTGGTGTTGCAGTTAACACTGTAACCCGAGTTCAGTCTGTGAACAGGGTGAGGAGGAGTTCATGGACTAAGAATTGGTTGCTCCAGCGGGACCAATTCTCTCATATGCCTCTGCCGCGGGAAATCCATGAGAATAATCCTGATGATTTCAGGAATTATCTCAGGATGACGGACCCCGTATTTCACCGTCTGTTGGATTTGCTGTCCCCCTATATCACGAGGCAGGACACTGTGATGTGCCAGGCCATCACTGCCGAGCAGAGGCTTATTGCCACGTTGAGATACCTGGCGACTGGGAGAAGCTTGCAGGACCTCAAGTTCTCAACAGGCATCTCCCCCCAGGCTCTCGGGATCATTATCCCTGAGACGTGTTCGGCCATCATTCAGGTCCTGCAGAAGGACTATATGAAGGTAATTTTGCTCCTTTAACCTCACATTATATGTTTTGATTGTTTTTGAATCTTCTTATTTTTTTCCCTCCTAACCCAAATTTGCCTGTTTGTAATATCCTGGTAATGTCCCCATTTTCCCCATGCATTTTTTGACCTGTAAAGGCCTTTTTTGGGCCCTCCATGCCTATTTCCCTTCACTAACCTCTCCAGCATGCTATCGTGGGCGCAAACCCAGCTAGCCTTCTATTTTCCTTTTCCTTTTTTTGGGGTCATTGCCCGCATAGTTTGACAACCCTCCCTCCCCCCCTAAAGATGTAAACAATTTTTTAGTTCTCAATCAAGCTCAGCAGAGTGGTAGAGCCTTTTTTTGGATCCCCCACAATCACCTTAGGCCCCCCCCCCTTTAGATTATTTTAGAATGTCCACTCAGCGGGGGTGAGGCATCTGCTAAGTGGGCCTTTGTTTATTGGTAGGAAATACTCCCCTAAATAATAATGTTAGAATGATGTTGGTCAACAATGTTTTTGTGTGTAATCTGCTTGCACTGTAAACATAAACCGTACTAATGTCTTCTTTTTGTTTGACTCCACAGTTCCCTAGCACACCACAGGAATGGCTGACTGTGGCCTCCCAATTTGCCCAGCGGTGGGATTTCCCCAACTGCGGAGGGGCAATTGATGGGAAGCACCTCCACATAGTGCCGCCACCCCCGTTCGGGGTCATACTATTTCAACTATAAAGGTTTTAATAGCATAGTGTTAATGGCGGTGGTGTCGGCACGGTACGAGTTCCTGTATGTGGACGTGGGGAAGAACGGCCGGATGTCCGATGGCGGAGTATTCGCTGAGACCGAGTTCGCTCACCATCTGCAGGCTGGGGGTCTTGCACTGCCTCCAGATGCAGAGAACGTGGAAGGGCTACCGTTCATTTTCATCGCGGATGAAGCTTTTGGACTAGGACCACACCTCATGCGGCCGTTTCCCCAACGCACCCTCACCCCGGAGAGGAGGGTTTTTAATTACCGGCTGGCCAGAGCCCGGAGAGTTGTGGAGAATGCCTTGGGGATAATGGCCAACCGGTTCCGCCTGTTCCAGACAGCTATCAATTTGGCGGATTATAAACTCAACAACATTGTGTACTGCTGCTGCTTGTTGCACAATTTTTTAAGAAAATACTCCACAAATCATGTGTCATCAGTTGGGTCTGAGGTCGGTCCCTCTGAACTGATAAATCTGACCGGCCTCAGCACTGCCCGTACTGGCTTGGCCCCCCAAAGTGCCCGTGAAGTACGTCAGAAATACGTAGAGTACTTCACGGGTAGGGGGGCCATCGCAATGCCAGACCACATCTGAACTTTGATGTTACCTTTTTTAAATAAACAAAAATATTTGATTTACTACAAACTTGTGTTGTCATTCTTTGATTTGTGGTTTATGTGTCTCCCAGGTTCTAGTAGTGCCAAGTGTATTTCTCCTTAGTAAATAGCCTCCAATCTCAGAGGTAAAAACACTCATTTTGCAACTTCAGAACTGCTATTGAGCATAGAAACAACAAGGCACACCTTTTTTCGACTTCCCTAATGTTTTTATTGATTGCAACACAGTTTTGTTTTGTTTTTTAAATTAATTTTTTGGGTGTTTTGTGCGGCTTTTTTTGGCAGAAACATGCATGGGTCAAAAGCCACATTTTTTTTCATTAAAAAGTAATAAAATAACACAGTGGAAAATACAAACAGGAGATGGGGTGATGTTACCCCTGATCCATCCCAAATGTGAAGAAACACACTTTCTTTTTGGGGCTCAAATGGGTATCTTCAACATGATCCCATGGCTAGGGTAAACGTGCTAGCTGCCATCATGGGGGATCAATGGACGTGCTTTGGGGGTGAAAACCCTTCCTCTCCCCTACTTGAGGAGGGAGGAAGAGGTTGCACCCCCAAAACAGGGACATAGATATCCTGTGACGGCAGATAGCACATGTTGAGTCTTCAGTGTGTGCATCTTCACATTTGGGCTGGGGGAAATCCCATAGAAAAATTCCAGCACATAACAAAACACACAAAAAGGGGGGGGGGTCACACTATTCTCCCCAAAATATCTATCATGTTTTTATACTTTTGCTCAATCACAATCATTCTCTTTCTCATAATGTCCATTTCGCTACTGCATTCCATGATTTCCTGAATGATTATTTTGGCGCTGGCACTCGAGAATGGAGGATTTGGACTTCCTGGCACGTTCAGTCCCTAAAAATAAAAAAATATTTTAAAACTATGCAGGCCTACATCTGTATTTACCTTGAAGTTGTGGTGACAGACACTGACCTGTTGTGCTGATAAGCTCCACCTCTCCTTCCTCCACCTCTCCTTCCTCCACCTCCACTTTCTCCCCCTCCGCTTCCTGAACCTGCTGAACTTTGTCTGCTTTGGGATCTTCAGGGAGTTTCTGTGGTGTTGGGTTCCTCGTCTCATGAGCATGGTGTCCTCCCACTCTCCTCTCCCCTATGGGAATAGAAAAAAAAATGTATCCTTTTAGCCCACAGACTTTAGGCCTGAAAATGGATTCTCAATGTTTTAAAGTGGGGTCCAATTGACATTTGGCCCTGAGTTTCAAGATGAACATATGAGATCTTGCAAACTCAACAAAGCAACCTGTTATTTTGGAGGACACTCACAAATTCACTTGGATAAACACCAAGGTATCCACTGGACCACCTGTGTGTGTGACACCGTTAAGAAATTTGGTCATGTGGCCCAGAGTATAGTATCTTGATGAAGAACAAAAAAGAGTACACAACTGCTGGAGTGTCATCTCCTTTACCCAGAATACAGTTTATTCTTTCATTCACATTCTAAATTTCCTTACAACACATCATCTAGCCAACAATGTGTAGATAAACATTGTTGAAGTAAAATGAGGCATGCCCACATGTAGTTTACGTGGATATGTGCCAAACATGTTTGGGGGAAGAGCAGCAATTTTTTTTTCAACACATTTAGCAAATAAGTGGACTCTCCACTTAACAGAAAAGTTGAGATTTTAAAATGTGAAACCAGTCAAGCCAAGCACATGGTGCAAAACATGGAAGAATACATATTACAATGTGAAAGAACACAGTAAAATATACTTACTTTTTTCAATGCTTTTTATAAGCTTCCTATACTGCTCCGGCTCCCTGAGCTTCAGGTCTGACCACCTTTTACGGAGTTGTTCCTTGGATCTCCTGACCCCATATTTTTTATAGAGAGTTTTCGCAACTTTGTCCATAATTTGTGACTTCCGGAGAGTAGGGGTGTCGTATGGGCCATGCTTGCCATCGTAATCCTTCCTCCGCAGAATGTCCACCATCTCCGCCATCTCAGAAAAAGACATATTAGTCGCCTTGTATCTTTTTTGACTGGATCGTGACGTTTCCGCCTCCGGGCTTTCCTCGTCGGTAATTTCAAGTAGAGAAGCCACCTGTGTCTGCGACATGTCGCCGTCTCACACTGTGCGCCGATCGTTAAGGGGCGGGGAAATCCTGGAAAAGTCCGTCATGGGCGGGCGACGAGGGCGGAGTTACACGCATGCGCAGGGTATAAAAAAGGGGAAAGAAGTTATTAGGGATGCGCGGAGTAAGGACGACCGGAAGTGAACCAACGAAGTGAACTACGGTAAGAAGGGAACTCGGGCCTGCAGTGGCCTATAATGGTTCATGATTGTAAAGGGCAATATTGTGATAAGTTGAGGAGAATCAATTCTGATCCTTTACTTTTTTTTCTTTTGTTTTTTACTTGTTGTTCAAAAAAGATGCAGAAACTACGAGAGCCGGAGGTGATGCTGATTTTTATAGAAAAATATAAGGAACAGCGCAACCTGTGGGAACTGAAACACCCAGCGTACCACAAGAGTGATGTACGTCGGGCAACTATTACCAAGTTAGCAGAGGATATGAAGCCATGGATCCCAGATGCAGACTACACTATGATCAATAATAAAATCAACAACCTGCGTAATTCCTATAAAAAAAAATACAAGGAAGTGCGCCAGTCAAAGAGATCAGGAGCAGCAGCCGACGATGTAGTAAAGCCCAAGCTGTGGTACTACAGACATCTTCAATTTCTGGATGACCAGATCGAGGCCAGGGAATCTATTTCCAGCCTTCCCTCAACCCTTCCTTCCACTCTTCCCTCCAGCGTTCCTTCCACCCTTCCCTCCACCCCTGCAGAGGCGGAGGAGGAGCCTCCCGAGCTAGAAGAGCCAGATCTTCACATCTTCAGCCCGGTATAGTATTTTTGATCATAATTATTGTCCACTAAGTAATATTGTGTTGAACTGTTTGGATTAGCCATAAATGATATCATACCCCCCCCCCCCCCAACAAAAAAAAAAACAGGAAAGAGATCAAAATTGTGTGATAGATTCCCCAAATAATCAAATTTTTCATTTTCTTTTAAAAACAGGATGAGGCAAGCCAGGAGGAAGAGGGTCAGGAGTGTGGCAGGCAGGAGGAGGCAGGGCCAAGTGGGACTCAGCAGGTCCCCAGGCCTAGTGGCAGCACCGTCTCCCAAGTGGCTCCCCTCCACGTCAGACCGCCAAAACAACGGCGGATGACACAAGTGGAGGAGGAGTCACTAAAGATGATTCAGGAGGCTGCTGCTATCATGAGGGCCCCCCTCAACCCTACGGAGGGGTTTAGCACCTATCTGGCGGATAAGTTGCTCAGAATGGAGGCGGGACAACGGGCCCTTTGTGAGCACCTTATATATATGGCCGTACACATGGGGGCGAGGGGGCTGCTGACTGAGGCCACCCATATCTCGCAGCAGGCCAATCCCTCTCCTCCTTCTCCTCCTCCTCCTGCCACATCACCACCCACAGTGGCCCAGCCTGCAAGGGTGAGTGGACGGGGCCGTGGAGAGAACGCTGCAGAGAGGCGTGGAAGGAAGGCTACAGGGAAGAGCAGGAGGTGATTCCCTGGCCTCGAGCTGCTCATCCAGAAATTGAAGGTTGATGGAGTACCACAGCTTGATGTATGTCTTTGGCTGCTGCTCCTGATTTCATGCTGTTGTTGATTTTATTATTGATCATAGTCAGGTCTGCATTTGGGATCTAATGACTTTATATTCTCTGCTAATTTCTGAATAGTTGCCCTTCGGTTTTTGTTTGTTTTTTGTCCGAAATAAAGGGAAATTTGATTTCAGCCAACATACATGCCTGATGTGTTTTTTTTTTGGAAGTAGCAATAAGATTTCATAAATACAATGTGTAATTAATAACAAGGGACACCAACCTCCATGAGTAAAAAATTCAAATAATATGTTGTTCTGAGAAATTGACACACCAAAAAATGCACAACAAATTTAAAGACAAAAACAAAAAAAAAGGTGTAATTTGTGAGGTCGGCCTTGAAGAATTAAACAAATTATTCCTAAGATCACAAGAAAGAAGAAAGACATACGTTTGTCAGAACTCAGGAGAAAGATCTGCTGCCAAAATGACATTTTAAAGACCGTTCTAAAGCAACAAAACATGCGCTGCATTAAACAAAGCAATAACTTGCAGAATGACGAATGTGCTCTCTCCATTAGGAACGCTAGTTTTACCAGAACGAGCGCTCCCGTCTCCTAATTCAGTCTGAGCATGCGTGGGTATTTTAACCGATGGACTTGCCCATAGACGATCGGAAATTCCCATCGGTTTTTTATCCATCGGAAAAATTTAAAACAAGTTCTATTTTTTCCATCCGATGGAAAAAAGACAGATGGGTACTATACACGATCGGTTTGTCTGATGAAAACCATCCATCGGACGGTTTTCATCAGTTAAACCGATCGTGTGTACGGGGCTTAACAGATCAGGAAATTTCACGCTTAGTCGATTCTGGCTCTGCCCGGACTATAATTCAAAAGTCCTGCCTACCAAAAGACATTCCCCTTCCATCTGGACCAAGGGAAAATATGATGTAGGATTTCTACAAGTCCCTCTGGTTAAAGTCAAAAAGGGAGAAAAGTCAGTATATCGAATGGTACATGATTTAAGGGCCATCAATCCAATCATCGAGAAACACAGTCCTGTTGTCCCAAATCCCAGTACCATGCTCAATGACATACCTACAGGAACACGGGTGTACACCGTAATAGACCTGGAAAATGCTTTCTTCAGTGTTGTCTTGGATGAAGAGAGCCAAGAACTCTTTGTTTTCTGGTCTGAAGGAGAAATGTATACCTGGACAAGAATTCCACAAGGAATGGTTTCATCTCCAAGTGCATTCTCAAAGGCCATGATGACAATCCTAAACGGGTGGCAACCAGCCCATGAAGGCACAGTGATCAAGGTGTACATTGACAACATCTTACTATGTGCAGACACAAAAGAACATTGTGAACAAGATGGTGACAAAGACAAAGATGGGGCTGCTGCCAGTACTTTAGCATTAAGTTCAACCGAGAGGTGTCCAATTTGACAGAACAGTCTTTCCCTAGAGGTTGGCTTTCCATAAGATTGTTGTCATGTTTTCTGTATATCCTGCGTTCTTAAATGATGTGAAACCTCCTCATCCTGCCCTGTTGACCGCAAACCATTTCAAGCCGTTTATAAAATAGATCCATTGGGTGGATGCACCAAGATCCATGCTGTGGCAAGAACACACAAAGAAAACTGCAGCTGCAATCTGTGCCAGTGGTGGTGTACAAAAGAGAAGATATGCTTTAGAACGGATGTTATGAAGCAATACTGCTTGAATTAGGAGAAATAGAAGTGAAAAGATGTACTACAATCAATCCTGCCAGCTTTTTCCTAGAGAGAGAAGAAGACCTCAAAGAGAAGGGTGACCAAATCTGCTTAAAACTTATGGAAGAAGAAATGCAGAAAATCTCCCCAGTAAAGGACACTCCTCTTGAAAATTCTGATCTGATCCTGTTTGCAGAGGGTTCACGCCTGTACAAAGATGGAGTTCCAAGAATGGCATATGCAGTGACAACATTGGAGGAAGTGATTGAGACCAGTAGTGTATTTAGGTTTTGTGCTGCCCTAGGCCTGACTAAACTCGTGCACCCCCTTATTTAGATATGACCCACCCCTTCCTGTCAAGGCCACACCCCTTGCTGTTTAGGACCCACCCTAAAATTTTCGAGTGGGGACACTAGTTCTGAGGGCCGGGGGGGGGCAATGGATTCCCTTAATTTGCATAGATTTCCTCTCACTTCCTGTTTGACTATGGGGCAGGAAGTGAGGGGAAATCTCTGCAATGGGACAGGGATGGTAAAAAATAAACTATCAGGGGCTATAACCCTCCCTTACTCTATCCAAAATGAAAAAAAAAAGTGTTGCCTATAGTTCTACTTTAAGCACAAATTTCTGATAATTTTATGGAGAGGACTAAGAACCATATAACCATGCCAATGGTGCATGAGAAAACATATAGCACAGTGAGGAAGGTTTGTGGTCCAGGATGATAGGACAGTCAAAATTAGAAGCGACGCCCCCCCACAGTTTGCGGAATGCCGGCCGGCCGCATACCGGAAGCAGTGCGGCCGCTTTATGGGGGCGCTAGACTAATTGTCCTTTCAGCCCAGTCTGCCCCATAAGACTGGAGCAACACTAACAGTGTAGAGCAAGCTGTCGGGGAGTCTTTCCGTGCTGCTCCCCTGCAAAGTGTTGCCCTAGGCCTGGGCCTTGTTGGCCTAGGCCAGGATACAGCATTGATTGAGACCCAACTACTCCTTTCTTCACTTTCAGCGCAGGTTGCCAAAGTGGTAGCACTCACAAGAGCCTGTGAGACTGCAAAGGATCAAACAGCCAACATCTACACTGATAGCAAGTATGCTCTCGAAGTAGTATACGATTATGGACCCATAAGGAAGAACAGAAAATTCACAACTGCTGCAGGAGAACCAATTCAAAACTGGATATATGTTCAAGAACTTTTTGAAGCAGTCACCCTCCCAAAGGAAGTAGCCATCCTGAAGGTCAAGGCACATACTAGAGGATAACCCATGGAAGAAAAAGGAAACCAGTTGTCTGATCATAATGCCAGGAGGACTGCTGAAACACCAATGGAAGCAATAATGACCCTAATCACTGACTTTGCAAAGAAATAAGAAGAAGCCTGTAACCGATTAAAAGACAAGAAGAGAACACATACTGAAAGTAAAGGAACTGATTAAGAAATTACAAGAATCTGCACCTGATGATTGGAATAAAATCATGTAAAGGAACGGAGAAAAGAAGGATCAATATGGACTTTTGTGCAAGGAAAATGGAATATGTGTCCCACCTCAAACGGAGAAGATAATCATGCAACTAGCCCATAGCGCGAGTCATGTATTCCCTAAGGCAATGGAGAGAAACATAAGCAAGGCTGGATGGTTTATTCGATACTCCAGAAATACATGTCAAGACTTTGTTGAGGGATGCATTATCTGTGCTAAAAAAAATAACCCAGGAAAACCGACCAGATTAACACAAAGACATTGAGCCAAGTCACTATTCCTTTTCCAAAGACTTCAGATTGATTAAATCCGATTGCCCAAATCAGGCCAATATCAAAATGTTTTGTTGTGCGTAGACATGTTTCAAGCTGAATAGAAGCCTGACTGCAAATGACAGCAGCAAAGAAACTCCTTTCAGAAGTAATATGCCGCTTGAATATCCCTGAAACCATAGAGAATGACAGATCATGCAAATTACATGCAAGGATTTGGCAATTAAGCAGGCCTTCCATGCCCCTATCATACTCAGAGTTCAGGGAAGGTAGAAAAAATATAGTGCAATCATTAAAGACGGGCTAGCTAAATTAATGCAGGAAAAGGGAAGAAGGGTCAGTAAAGAAACAATAACTCGTACTGTTGCCTCTGGTTCTTTACAGCATCAGGATTACCCCTACTTATAGGTCAGAGAACTTGAGCCCTTATGAGATTTTGTTTGGGGGCCCACCTAAGACAGGGTTGTATTTTCCACATCAGACTGTTGTAATGTATAATGATTTCGTTTTTTATGTAATTGTCTAATACAAGCAACTAACTGCGATGCACAAGTTTGTTTTTGATTCAATTCCAGATCCAGATCAAGTAACTGGAACACATGATTTACAGCCATGTGAATGGGTCCTAGTAAAAGAAGGTGAGTGAAAGTGCCTTTGGGACCAAAGTCTGAAGGACCCTACCAAGTGCTCCTGACAACTGCTACAGCTGTAAAGTGACGTGGATACATGCCAGCCATTGACAAGAAACTACAGCTAATTTCAAAGGATGAGTAAACTACTGGTATGCCCTTGCTTGATCTTAGCAGTCAAGGCTATAGAGGAAAATCACCTGTACAAATTACACATGCTAACAGGCATTAGGAGTAATTTGAGTAATTGCTAGATATGTTCACATAGGCCAGACAGTTCAAAAAAAGGCACACATCTAGTACTCGTTTACTTTCATTTTGAGTTTAAGCAATACAAGGCTGCCCAAAAACTAGCATGTCAAGAATATCACAAATGTTCTATTATTGTGAAAATAAATGTTATGCTAAATATAACTTAAAGGGGTTGTAAAGGTTTATGTTTTTTCACCTTAATGCATCCTATGCATTAAGGTGAAAAAACATCTGATGATTGCCGGCCCCCCAGCCCCCCATTTTACTTACCTGAGCCCTGGAAAGTCCTGCGTCGCGAACGTGCTCTTCCTTTGCTCCGTCTTCTCAGCTCTTCATTGGATAAATTGATAGCAGCGCAGCCATTGGCTAACGCTGCTGTCAATCAACTCCAATGATGCAAGGGCCGGGGGGCGGGGGCGGGGCCGAGTCCTGTAGTAGGCGGCTATGGACGCCGAATACAGGACTCGGAAGCGCGCATGCAAGGTAACCCCCTTGGTAGAGTGCTTCCCAGAGGGGGTTAACAGAAGTGGGAGGAGCTGAGACAGCCGCCGAGGGACCTCAGAAAACAAGGATCGAGCTGCACAGTGGAGGTAACTATGACATGTTTACAACAAAGGAAAATGTCCCATGGGGGGTTTTTAGGCAGAAAACCATTAGAAAGATTATATAAATGGTTGAATAATTTGAATAAAGAAATTAGAAATAAAATTAATACATTTATTAAAATGCAAGCTCTGGTTCATGATACAATCAACAGCACAAAACATCATTCATGGCACAGAGGCCTCCAGGAGAACATGACTGGTCAATTATATTGCAACATTAATATCCAAATGAACACCCCAATGCATTTCGATCCATTCTGGTCTTCTTCAGGGGGTTTAGGGTTCTAGGAAAATATATTAAATAATAAAATGTAATTCAAACCATTTGACAGTATACAAAAATATTGTATCATTTAAAATTGTACAAAAACATGTATCTCCATATACATGAAGGTATGTTTACCATTAAATAAATGCAAAGGTGGAGATGCATCACACAGACCAGATAGCTTGAACCATTCACGCTCGACAACCCACCGGCTCTGCACATCCCCTCCGCACCTACCAGGCGGATCCACAGTCCATCGGACTTGCAAGGAGCCAAGCACTCTGAGCTACAGGGGAGGATGGGGGGGGCAAGGCACCTGAAACTGGACATGGAGAAAACTTGGTCAAGTTTATATATGAATAAATATTTTATGTAGTTTTATATGACTGTAAGCTGGCACATATTAAGTTCGATAATTATTCATATTGGTTGAACCTATGGGTTTGATTGCATAATTTCACCATTAGTTTGGATAGTTTGTAGTTTAGTTCATTTGGATTTTGCATGAATAAGATGAATTTAGTATAATATAAATAGAGGGGTGTTAATGTTCAGATAATGGAGGTGAGTGTACTTACTGTGCTGAAGTGAATTAGGTAATGGGGGAAATTCTGAAAGTATGGTGAAAACGTGATGCAAGAAAAGGAGGTGAGATGAAACAACAAAATGTGAATCAGCTGGGTTGAATTGTAATGGAAGTTGTGAGGGTTTGAGAAAAGTGCATAGAGTACCTGTGTGGGTGTATCGATTACAATGAGCAAAAAAATGCTAACTACCTGTGTTGGAATAGGATGAATAGACCTGCTCTTTGCAGTAATGGAAAAGACGTAATTAAATAATATGGTAACTGGGTTTGATAATATTAAAGGTAGTTAGCCCCAAATTGGGGAGGCAAGACTCAATGACATTTTAATGGGGTACCAGTGTCAGCCAAACTAGCATGTTTAAAGTACTATGCTTGTCTAATGCTTACTTGTTCTTATGATGTGCAGTGGCGGCATTCCCAGGATCAACTGGGGATCATCTGGGAGCCACCAGCTTATATTGAATCTCCATTAATTGCCCATAAGTCGCAGGTGCCAGCCTCCTCCCCACCAGACCTCCCCTGCTCGCTCCTGTCACTGGTTGGGCGGCGTCTACGTGGCCCCCTCGGCGTTCCGGAAGGCGTGAGCCCCGGCAATTGCCGTCACCTCCGACGCAAAGGCGTGACGTCATGACGTTGCGCGCGCCCTTGGGAGAACCCGCGCATGCGTGCGCGACATCATTGACAGTCCGGTGGTGATCAAGGGACGGCTATGACATGTTTGTTATTAAAAAAAATATATTCAAAGCTTTAGTATCACTTTAAAGCGGAGCTCCACCCTAAAGTGGAACTTCCGCTCATCGGATTCCCTCCTCCCTTTGGTGCCACAATTGGCACCTTTCAGGGGGGAGGAGGGTGCAGATACCTGTCTAAGACAGGTATTTGCACCCACTTCCGGGAATCCACACTGCGGGTAGAGCGTCACTTCCCGGTCGTCGTCCCCCGTTGTGTTCTGGGAAACACACAGCTCCCAGAACACAGCGGGGACCAGTGAAAGACGCGCAGCGCTGCTCGCGCATGCGCAGTAGGGAACCGGGAAGTGAAGCCGCAACGCTTCACTTCCTAATTCCCTCACCCATGATGGTGGTGGGGGCAGGCGACAGACGAGTGATTGCTCGTCTTCTGCTGCTGACGTCGATGGACTCCAGGACAGGTAAGTGTACTAATATTAAAAGTCAGCAGCTGCAGTATTTGTAGCTGCTGGCTTTTAAAACGGGATTCCACCCACGATTTTATTTTATTTTTTAAAAGTCAGCAGCTACTAACACTGTAGCTGCTGACTTTTAATAAGGACACTTACCTGTCCTACGCGCCCGTGATGTCGGGCCCCCGACGGCGATCGCTCGGTCCTGGCAGGTCCTGGCGTCTCCATCTTGACTAAGGGACACAGGCAGTGAAGCTTCACTGCCCGTTTCCTACTGCGCATTGACATGTGACATTATGATAGGAAATATGACAAATTTAGATTACATATAGTTTAGATATGGTAAATTTTCATGGATTCAACAGATATTTTTTTTATTTTTTTGTCCTCATAAGAATCATTGTTATAGGATTGCTTGTTTTTTTTTTTTTGTTTTTTTTTTAGGTGTGCTAAATGTGAAATACAAGGATTACTACAATGGCAGTTAGAACTGAGGAGGATGACCCCAAGGAAGAGATAGAGTGTTATCAGATAGTCAGATTAGCAGATTTGTATGATGTTGAGATGGGTGATAAGAATGAGTAAAGATATGTATCCACATACACCCTAAGAAGAGCTGTACTCCACTTAGACGTGAAGTAGTACTGTGGACCCTCTGGTTTCATACTAGGTAGGGAAGATATGGTAGGGTCAAGAGGAGAAAAATTAGTAGAATTATAGGGGTCTGATAATGTTGAGTTATATATATATATATATATATATATATATATATATATATATATATATATATATATATATATATATAATAAGAGACTATCACTTTAAGAATTAGTAAAACACTTTCTTGCTCTTTTTTAGACACAGTTTTCAGTCTATGATGACCTTCAACGTCAGATAAGAAGCAACAGCTTACTCCCTTTTGCTCAGAGAAATGGATAGTCTTATCTAGCTGGTCTGATCCAGTACCATCATGGCGGCGCCCATGTTTTCTTTCAATTTCTATCGGTCCCATGTTGTAACCACCCATTTAACTGTTCCCTTGCTACTAAGAAGATATGGACATTGATTGGACTAAACTATACGATCACACCTATATCACGCCTAGATCACACTTGATACACGCCCATATCTAACCCGTAGATGTAAGCTCAGAAACACTTGCACTTTACTGCTTTACTTAGAACTGTGTATTGTGTTTCTCCACTTCAGTGTTTGTAATAAAAAAGCACCTCATTATCTGAAAGCGGAGTTCCACCCGTTTTTTAGTTTATTAAAAGTCAGCAGCTACAAAAAGCATAGCTGCTGACTTTTAATAAACCGACACTTACCTGCCCCTCGGTCCAGCGATGCGGCCGCCCAGAGGCTTGCTCATCTCCCCCTCCTCTCCTCTGCGCCGTCATACTAACTGTGGGCACCCGGCTGTGACAGCTTACAGCTTCACGGCCGGGCGTGCACTGCGCATGCGCGAGTCACTCTGTGCTCTCCTATTGGCCAGCCGATCTTCTGGGACCTGAGCTGTGTCCCAGAAGATCGCTGGCAGGGAGGGGGCACCTAGGGTGAGAGGAGGAGTCGCCTAGGCGGCCGAAGAAGCCAAGTAGGAAGTGGGACAGGAAGTCCCACTAAAAAGTGGGTACACACTCCCCCCCCAAAAAAAATGACATGCCAAATGTGCCATGTCAGGGGGCGAGGAGTGCTTAAAGCGGAAGTTCCACTTTTGGGTGGAACTCTGCTTTAAATTTTGAACTCACTGTCTCATCAAAAAAGATCTTCATTTGAAGACCCCCAAATCGGATTTAGTATAAACATTAGCTGCAATGGGAATAATGATACTAGTCTAGAGGCAAGCATGAGCAATAATTAATCGTCTCTGTGTAGCAGCTGTAAAGGGGAAGTCTATTTCCCCTCCTCTTGGCAATATCTCTTTGGGAAATGCAATTCAAAAGTTCTTGATTACTGAATCTATCTTTTCTGGACTAC
The DNA here is from genome assembly GCA_029206835.1 of Rana muscosa. NCBI lineage: Eukaryota > Metazoa > Chordata > Amphibia > Anura > Ranidae > Rana > Rana muscosa. Next base: position 49,680,857 of record CM055119.1, read on the forward strand.
AGTTCCCACAGTGCAGTGCTGCCTGACTCAGTCTACTAAACTCACAGAGGCTGATTGCAGAAAAAGGTTTTCCTTACTGAAAATTCACAGCATATAGCAGTCAATCAGGCCTTGGGTCAAACACAGTTCAAACAAAATGTAAGGTACCTGTGATAGGTAGTGTCCGAAGTGGAACTTGTGTGCTGAGGATTCAGGCGAAAACGTAGTCAGGCAGATTAGGTTGGCAACAGATCAGGCAAAATGGTACACGATCAAAATCCAGAGAGTGGTCAGGCAGGCAAAGGTCATACACGAGCTGGCAGTGAAGTACAAAATCAGCAGGCTGGAGAGTAGTCAGGAATTCAGGCAGAAGTTCAACACGAAAATCAGGATCAAAAAGCAGTCACAACACCTACGGAGCTATTCCACACAAACGGGCGCTGAGAGATAGCATCACTTCCTTTTTAAGGGCTGCTTTGATTGAAAATTGTCCACAGCTGGCAGTAGGTGGGGCTGGTGAGTCCAAGGTAATGTTTAATACTGAGAGGACATTTCCAAAAGTCTAGATCTGCTCAGTAGCGCAACAGGTAAGGCTGCAGCTTTGGGACCAGGAAGATCCCGGTTCAAATACACCCAGGTACATGACAGGGCCCCCTCCCCAGTGGACCCCTCCGGGGGCCTAGCGGGGCTTAGTGGGAAAGGAGGCATGGAAGTCTCGAATAAGAGAAGGGGCATGCAGATCTTTGGCTGGAACCCAGGAACGGTCTGTGACAGGATATCCCTTCCAATGAACCAGATACCGAAGGCCACGACCCTGTTTTCTAGAATCAAGAATCTTGGAGACTTCAAACTCATTTTGTCCATCAACAAGAACAGGAGGAGGTAGCTGTTGCATTCTGGAGTAGCGATTGAAAATTGCTTTTTTGAGGAGGGAAACGTGGAACACAGGATGAATCCGGAGAGAGGAGGGTAATTTCAACCGATAGGAGACTGGCCCGACTCGAGCAATAATTCTGTAAGGACCGATGAATCGAGGGCCCAATTTGGTAGAAGGTTGTTTCAGTCTCACATATTTGGTTGATAGCCAAACTCTGTCCCCCACCACATATGGAGGTATATGGCGTCTTCGTTTGTTGGAAAAAAGTGCATACTTGCCTGCTGACTTCCGTAGTAATAAGCGAATCTTTTTCCAATGTAGCAGAATATTTTTAACCCACTGATCTGCTGCTGGTACACCAGAAGAAGGCTGAAGTAGGGGAAAAGTCTGAGGGTGATAGCCTAGGGCTGCGTAGAATGGTGTGGTATGAAGAGCACTGTGCCAACGGGAATTAATGGCGAACTCAGCTAAAGGCAAATACTCAGACCAGTTGGAGTGTAAGGCATTGACATAATGTCGAAGATAGGTTTCTAGGGTCTGGTTCATGCGTTCGGTTTGACCATCTGTTTGAGGGTGATGTGAGGTAGAGAGTGAAAGCGTTACTCCCAGTTTCTTGCAGAACGCTCTCCAGAATCGGGAAACAAACTGGGATCCGCGGTCTGAGACGACATTGGTAGGTATGCCATGATATCTCACAATATGGGAAAGGAAGAGAGTAGACGGTGCTTCCGCTGTAGGTAATCCCGGGAGCGGCACAAAATTAGACATTTTTGAAAAGCGATCCACTATGACCCATATAGCAGTCATGCCCTCGGACTTGGGTAAGTCTGTAATGAAGTCCATAGTCAAATGGGTCCAAGGCTGACGAGGTGCTGAAAGTGGTTGTAACAGTCCAGTAGGCAATGTACGGGGTACTTTATTAGCAGCACAAGTTGGACAGGCAGCCACATAGTCAGTAACATCCCTTTTCATATGAGGCCACCAGACATGACGCTGCAAGGTCTTAAGAGTGATGGTGACACCAGGATGACCAGATAAAACACCATCATGTGCCCAGAGGAGTACAGGTTTTCTGAGGCTAGGGGCTACGAACAGGCGACCTGGTGGTATCTTCAAGCCTTGGGGAACACAATTCTGGGTTTCTTGTAACTGTTGGGAAAGAGCCGTAGAGATCTGTGCGACAATTTTGTGAGGTGGGATTATATACTGCTCGGTAGGTTGGTCTTCTTCAGAGGTAGCAAACTGTCTGGAAAGAGCATCGGCTTTCTTGTTTTTATGCCCAGGAACATAAGAAAGAACAAAATTAAAACGGGAGAAAAACAGAGCCCATCGAGCCTGACGTGAGTTCAAACGTCTTGCAGTCTGAAGGTACAGTAGGTTTTTATGGTCAGTGAGGATAGAAAAAGGTTTGGGAGACCCTTCCAGAAGATGTCGCCATTCAGACAATGCCAATTTGATGGCCAGTAGTTCTCGATTCCCAACATCGTAATTCATCTCCGCTGGAGAAAACTTTCTAGAAAAAAATGCTACTGGATGGATTCTACCAGACTTAGGCTGTCTCTGGGAGAGCACGGCACCTGCTCCTACCTCAGAGGCATCAACCTCAACTATGTACTGGAGATCAGGATATGGATGCTGAAGAATTGGAGCTTTGCTGAACATGTCTTTTAATTGCTGGAAAGCCGATTCTGCTTCTGAGGACCATACCTTGCAATTTGTACCTTTCTTAGTCATAGCAGTAAGGGGGGCCGCAATGGAGGCAAAACCTTTGCTGAAGCGTCTGTAGTAATTTGCGAACCCTAGAAAGCTTTGGAGCCCTCTTAAAGTGGTCGGTTGGGGCCATTGCAAGACAGCGGAAAGTTTTTGAGGGTCCATTTGGAAACCGGCAGCACTTATAATGTATCCAAGGAAAGGAATACGGCTTTGATGGAAACTGCATTTCTCAATCTTCGCGTAAAGATGGTTTTCTCTCAGTCGTTGCAATACCTGCTTTACATGCGAGATGTGCTCTAGATGAGTCTTGGAAAAGATTAAAATGTCGTCCAAGTAGATGATCACAAAACTGTTGCTGAAATCATGAAAAATTTCATTCATGAAACGTTGGAAGACAGCAGGGGCATTACACAACACAAATGGCATAACCAGATATTCAAAATGTCCATTACGAGTGTTGAATGCTGTCTTCCACTCGTCCCCGTCTTTAATTCGAATTAGATTATAAGCCCCTCATAGGTCTAGCTTGGAGAAGATAACAGCCCCCTTAAGTACATCAAACAGTTCAAGAATGAGAGGCAAAGGGTAGGAGTCTTTTACAGTGATTTGATTTAACCCTCGATAGTCTATGCATGGTCGAAGACCCCCATCTTTTTTTTCAACAAAGAAAAAACCTGCCCCTACTGGAGAAGAAGAGGGTCGGATAAAACCTCTTTCCAAGTTGTCTTTTATGTATTCCTCCATGGATTTTTGTTCAGGCAAAGACAGGGGATAGGTCCTTCCTTTGGGAAGAGGTGCTCCAGGAATCAATTTAATTGCACAGTCAAAAGAACGATGTGGAGGTAAAACCTTTGCCTTTTGCTTGCAAAATACGTCTGCAAACACATGGTATTCATGAGGCAAGGTAGGTGGGACGCCACGGAAGCCAACATACAAGCAGGAAGTCTTTTGGGTTGAGACAAACAGTTTGAATGACAGAACGACCCCCAAGAGGTTAGTTCTCCATTTTCCCAATCAAAAGAAGGGTTATGTTGTTGTAACCATGGGTAGCCAAGGATAACAGGCAGAAGTGGAGAATCAATAAGAGACAAGACAACTTCCTCTTTGTGGAGTACGCCTACCTGAAGGGTGATTGTCATAGTCTCAAATTTTACAATGCCATCTCCCAAGGGTTGTCCATTTACGGTGGTAATGTTCAGGGGTCTAGATTTTGGAACAAATGGGATATTATTTTTTTTAGCAAAAGTGTAGTCCAAGAATATGCCAGCAGCTCCAGAATCCACAAAAGCCTCACAGGAGACAAGTTTAGAGGGTAAATGGATAATTGCAGGAATGGTAATCTTGGTCTTGGAGGATATACCTGTAAGGTCTAAGCCAGCTCCTCCAACACTGGTTACCCCCTGCCTTTTACTGGACGGGAAGGGCAGACAGATAATAAATGTCCTTTAAGTCCACAGTATAGGCATAGGCCCAATGCACGCCTCCTTTGTTTCTCAGACTCAGTTAGGTGGAGACAGCTTACATCCATGGGTTCCACAGGTGTCTGGGGTTCAACTGAGATTTCAGGTTCTGGCTGAGGTGGTGCTTGGAAGTTAGGGGCCAAACGGTAGACTGGCCGAGGAAACTTGCGAGTTCTAAGTCTCTCTTGGCATCTTTCATGATACCGGACATCTAGACGAACACAGAGCTCTATGAATTTCTCTAGGTCTTCTGGGGAATCCTTATAGACTAATTCGTCTTTGATGCGATCTGCAAGACCTTTTCGGAAGGCTGCACGTAATGCCCTTGAGTCCCAAGTAGTCTCAGCAGCAAGGGTACGAAACTCAATAGCATATTGTGCCACAGACCTGGTGCCTTGTTGCATGTCCAAGAGTGAGTACTCGCATGCGCGGGGACTCGGAGAAGGACGTGTGCTGACCGAGCTCCCGGCACCCCGACCCACCAGAGCTAACGATAGCGCAGGCACTGAGGTCCGTGAGCCAGGACCGATCCCACACCAGCCCCGAAGTGGCGATGAACCGTAGGGCACAGGGGCAGCCGCGGAAAGGACACGATACGCAAACTACAGCCCAGAAGAGAGCAGGGCCTTCCCCTACAGCACAGCCGCGATCCAAGATGGCGCCGGGTAAGCCAGACACACGAGGCAGCACGGCAGCAGCCAGATCCGACGGCGCTACACAGAGAGGAGACAGGCAGCTAAATCTGGAGCCAACTAGGGATCCATTCTCCTCACAATCCTCGGGAGAGGTGGAGACCGGACAGCGGGGTGAGTCACTATCACATCCCCCATCCCCAGCCATATACGCTAATAGACATGACTCTCCAAACTCCCCTGCCTCCCCTGCCTCCTCCATGGATAGGAACATGGCAGACTTAGCAGAAGTCCTCATTAGCCAATCCAGCCAATCCAGCCAGGATATGCCAATTCCCCAGCTCTCACACTATTCCCCTGATGCTGTACTGTTGGGCAGATTCTCCACCATGCTGCAGCAGGAGCTCTCTAAGGCCTGCACATTAATCACCACTGACCTGAAAAAAGACATCCATAGCTTGGGAGAGCGTTTTGAGCTAATTGAAACCAAAGTGGATGGAGCCATCAAAAGGGTCAACCAGAACTCAGCCATGGTGACAGACCTCCAGGATAGATTAGAAGAGGCATTCACAAAAATTGAAGATTTGGAGAATCGTTCTCGTAGGTACAATGTCCGCGTGCGTGGCCTCCCTGAAACTCACACAGATCTAGAGGGGGCTGTAAAAGACCTGATGAAAACCCTTATCCCTGATATAGCCAACCACCACATGGAAGTTGATCGCGTTCACCGAGCACTGACAGCCCCAAGGGCCGACGGCCTACCACGAGACATTATTGTTAAGCCACATCACTACCGCATTAAGGACAAGATGATGCTTGCGGCTCGCAACAGGCCGGACCTGTCGCTATTTGGAACACCAATACAGCTCTTTACAGATTTGGCGCCATCAACGGTCCAGAAACGCAGAAACCTACGGCCATTACTCCAGCAACTTATGGCCAAACAGATTAAGTATCGATGGTCGTTCCCTTTTAAGTTATCATTCACTTACAACGGAAAGTCCCACTCCTTTTCCACGTTCCAAGCAGGCGAAGACCTACTGCTTAGTCTCGGCATCATTGCACGGGACTCTCCGACTCCGATTTCATCTCCCCCTCGTCTGGATCATCGTCCCCTCTCCCCGATATGGCAGGATCGCACACGCTCACAGGCCAGAAATGCTCGCCGGAATACCTGAGTATTATTGCTCTTCTCTCTTTTTGCTTTTTTGCCCCCTTTTGGGAACTGTTAGTGCTTGATTGCACGGATATGGCCTGGGCCCATGGTGGACTATGGGCCTGATGGGGCCATCGTTACCGTTCACAGTTCACAGGTTACAAAGTCACGGCTTACAAAGTTACTGGAGTTCCTGGTTCTTCGGACTGGCTGACAGCCGAATATTTTACAACCCCGACGGGCCCAACCTGGTCGAAGAAATTTTGCTTTTTGCTTTTTAGCAGTCTGGGGGCCTTAGTCGGACCGCAATGTGTTCCCCTGTTGGGCTGTGGCTCGGGGGCCGGAACGACCGATGGGGACCCTTCCGGCCCCGGCGCCACTGGCCTTGGGAATGCATGTTCCTATAGACAGCCTGTTATGTTAAAACTGTATTGATTGATTTTGTCATTTCCGATATGACCTCGAATAGCCTGCTCGTACAGAGTGTAATCATATTTGGGTCGGGGTGGTCATGCTTGCCACCCAACTGCAAGACTACCTATCCTACGACAAGGATGGTACCCTTGCACCTAATTTGCCGGATGTTGTCTCCGGCAGGGGTTATTCCCCATTCCTTCATTCATCAGCTAGGATTGAGTTATATTGGTTGTTTGGGCCTAAGGCCTATGTATATGTTTTTTTGCTTTTATTTTTGTTTCTCTTCTTCTCTAATGCCTTTTCCTTCTCTCCCTTCCCCCTCTTTCTTCGGAGCCTCGGTACAGCGCCCTTCCCTTATGTCATGGTCTGAGAGGTCACATAGCCAAACAGTCATCATCATCGGGACCCTTCTCGCTTCATTCATTATGCAAGGTAAGAGTGCTCTGCCCTACCACGATGGCCACCACATATAACACAGACTATTCGATAGTTAGCCACAATGTACATGGATTTAACTCCCCTACTAAAAGAACTAAGGCTTTCCAGTTTTATCATAAACAGAAGGCTGAAGTCCTGCTATTGCAGGAAACTCATTTCTCCAATGTCTCAGCGCCCCGTTACCTCAATGGGAAGTATCCACAGTTTTACTTGGCAGGGGGGTCGGGAAAAGAAGGGCGGTGTAGCCATCTGCTTTTCGAAACGGACCCCCTTTACCCCCATCGCTATCGTTAAGGACAAGAGAGGTAGATATATTATGGCAGTGGGGCGGCTCCATGACCAGGAGGTGTCCTTTATATCATACTATGCCCCGAATACTGGACAGCCGGAATTCTTTAGCAAAATGCTGAAGATTCTTATGCCCAAAGTCCAGGGTCAGGTCATTATGGGAGGCGATAGTAATATTCCCTTGGACAGAATTATGGATAAATCGGACTCCTCTAGACCAACATTGAAACGCCCACCGACTGGAAGCAGCAAGGTTGCACGTCTGTTTCATTTCTATGACCTCATCGACGCCTGGCGAGAAAATAACCCTACGGTCAGAGACTTTACACACTTTTCACAAGCCCATCATACTTACTCGAGGATAGACCACGTTCTAGTACGTACGCCTTTGCTACCATTTATTAAGTCGGTTAAGATTTTATCTACCCCTTGGTCTGATCATTCCCCGATAAAACTCTCTACTTCAGGGCTATGGACTAAATCTAGACCCTCCCCGTGGAGACTTAATGTGAGCTTGCTGAATGACCCTACAATCTTTTTAGAGATTCAAAAGGAAATACAGGAATACTTTAGACTTAATAAGGCATCGGACACATCCCCCGCAATTAACTGGGTAGCTCATAAAGCAGCGATTAGGGGCATATTGTTACAAGTGGCAGCCAGGATTAAACGCAATAGGGAACAGGCAAATAAGATTCTGGAAACTAACTTAGATAACTTACTTAGTGAACAGCACAGAAATCCCCTGGTAGATATAAGGCATAAAATTGATGAGGCTCGACTAGCACTAAATCTTAGCTTGACTACTCAAGCGGAGAAACATATTAGTTGGTCTAAGCACAGGTTCTATACGATGGGTGATAAACCTACCACAATGTTAGCTAGAAAACTGGTTCCTCGACCGTACACACCGACTTTGCCTAAACTACGACTATCCACGGGCCTAACCTCCCAGAACCCCGAACGGATAATTGGAGAATTTCACAAATTTTATGCCAAGCTGTATGGAGTGCAGGACAAGTTCGATTCATCTGAAGCGAGCACATTCTTTCGCGACTTACAGCTGCCTAAATTGACACAAGCCCATGCGGAACTGATGGACGGTGCTCTTACAGAGCCTGAAGTCAGGGCTGCAATCAAAACCCTACACCCTACCAAGGCCCCTGGGCCAGATGGATTCCCGGGTCACTACTATAGGAAATATCACGATCTTCTGGCCCCACATCTCTGTACTTACTTTAATGACCTGAGAAGCGGCAGCAAGCTCCCCAGCCATGAAAATGTAGCCTATATAAGTGTTATCCCGAAACCAGGAAAGGACCATACAGACTGTTCCAATTATCGCCCAATTTCTCTGATCAATACGGATCTTAAGATTCTAACCAAAATACTGGCCCAGAGACTTAATACTTTTCTTCAGTGTTATATCCATCCTGACCAAGCAGGTTTTGTCCCGACAAGAAAGGCATCGGACCAAACCCGCCGAATAATTAACCTTATCTCGGCGGTTCGGTCTGATTGGGATGGAAAGGGGACTAGGAGGGGAATGTTACTTTCATTGGATATCCAGAAGGCGTTCGATTCTATCTCCTGGGACTATCTTTTTGATGTTCTCACACGCTTTGGATTTGGGAGACGCTTTCTGGATCTCCTTCACATATTATATGATTCCCCCAGTGCCTCGCTAATGCTCAGAGGATATACATCCCAAACATTTCCTATCAGAAGAGGAACTAGACAGGGCTGCCCGTTGTCGCCACTATTATTCGCCCTGGCGATTGAACCACTAGCGCTCAAAAATTGCGCCTGCAGAGATATACAGGGCATTTATTGCGGAGACTATGAACACAAATGTTTACTCTTTGCGGACGACTTGTTGCTGACCTTGACCTCACCGATCACATCCCTACCTAACTTGTATGCTATTTTGCAGCCTTTCTCCAACATTTCCGGGTTGGCAATTAATCATAGTAAGTCAAGAGCACTGAACTTATCTTTGCTAAGCTCCACTCAGGCTACGCTTGAAAAATCATTTCAATTCCGATGGGAATCCACAGCTCTCCCTTATTTAGGCATACAGCTGACCTCATCTATTGGTGAGTTGTACAAAGAGAATTATCCAGCCCTTTTCAAACGGCTAACAGCTGACATGGCTAAGTGGCAGGTTCACCCGCCATCGTGGTTTGGCAGACTTCACTCAATTAAAATGAATGTTCTACCTCGATTATTGTATTTCTTCCGTACCTTGCCAGTTTCATTGGCCCGTGATGACCTTAAACGATTCCAGAATAAAGTACTACAGTTTATTTGGGGTGATAAGAGACCCAGGGTGAATAGGAGCACTCTATACACGTTGAAGCGGAGAGGAGGACTTGGTCTTCCAGACTTATTAAAATATTTTTATGCTGCCCAGATAGCACAACTTACAAGGTTTCACTCCCAACAGGCACAGGCCATTTGGATGGCTATGGAATCTTATTCCTGCCGTCCCAAACCTATTTCTTATATTTTATGGCTCCCTATCAAGGAGCGACCTCCTATACTTTGCCCTACTTTATCCATGTCACTGGAACTATGGGACAGACTCTCCAGATCTCACAAATTCAAATCTCCTCATTCTCCACTGACACCTCTGCTTCAAAATAAAGCATTCACCCCGGGTCTCACTCCACTAGCGTTCGAATGGTGGACTAATAAGGGTTTTAAGTGTATTGCTGACTTGTGCGATCATAGAGGTATGCTGACCGAACGGACTATGGCTGACAGACATCAAATGCCTCCAGCGGAGGGTTATAGGTTCGCCCAAATCTCACATTATGTACAAACCCTGGCTCGTAAGAGCAACCTAGCAACCCAAACTCCCATGGAACATCTATGCAAAAATTATGATAAAATTAAAGGACATTTATCTGCTATATATTCGATATTGCTGAGTGTATCGACAAAGCTGACTTATATGGTCCAATGGGAGACCGACTTGCAGGAAACCCTGGATCTGGACGAATGGCATAGGATAGCCGAGACAGCATCTCGTTCGCTCGTCAATACTTCAATAATTGAGGCCAATTATAAGGTTCTACTGAGGTGGTATATGGTGCCGGTCAGACTGGCAACTTTTGTCTCAGGAGCTACCCCGTTGTGCTTTAGAGGATGTGGCCAGATGGGCACCACCTATCATATTTGGTGGACATGCCCAAAGGTCCGGAGGTTTTGGATCAGGGTGTATAATTTAGTTTACTCCCTTACCCAACTAAACCTAACTAAATCAGCTAAGCAAGCACTACTGGGGGGAGGAGATGTGGAAGCCTCCAAGTCCTGCAAGAGGCTCTTGACATTTATTTTTATTTCAGCCAAAATCACTATTGCTAGGAACTGGAAATCGGCAGCTCTACCATTCGATCAGCTTAAAGGCAAATTGTCTTGGTTGATGCTAAACGAACGCTTGACCGCTCTGGCCCAAGATAAAATGAAACTGTTTCATGGAGTTTGGGACCCATGGCTTCGTTACCTAACTAATGACCCGGGGATGTTTACAGCATAGCCTAGGGGATTAGGTTGAGATGTCTGGATGCTGAATCGGGGCTCCTCCCCCCCCTCCCTCCCCCCATTCCCCCCTCCTCAACTGTCCTTTCCTTACTCTGTCTCCTTCCTTCTATTCTTTGTCACTGTCCTCTTTCCTCTCTTTTGAAATTTGTTTATTGTTTATTTTTGGAGTCAGATCCAGACCTTAGAGGTTTGTGCTGCTCCCTGTTTTCTCAGCTCCTACGGGACCATTGTCAGTCTGATCAGACCTCTGGGCTGCCCACACGGCCGGCTGGGTTGCGCCCCCCCCGATAGATGGATGGGGGGCGGCTCATCTGGGTGGACGGTTCAGATATGATCTGCGATGCTAATAGGGGTTAACGGCTCTACGGAGCTTCGGACTACTCCAAGGACCCCTACACTTGGTGATCTTCATTGTGTTACCCCAAATGTTGACTGTGACTGTACAATGTTATGTGGCGACTTTTATACATTTTGTATGACAAAACTTGAATAAAAAGATTGAAACACAAGAGTGAGTACTCAGCTGCAGAAGCTCTATCTGGCTTGTCAAATACAGTCTGGAGAGAAGCCAGAAATTTGTCAGCGTCTTGCAGCACAGGATCATTGCGTTCCAGATAAGGAGAGACCCAGGCCAGGGCCTTCCCCTTTAACAAGGAAATTACAAAAGTCACTTTGGCAAAAGTGCTAAAGGTCCCAGGGTTGTTGCGGAAATGCAAACGGCAAACATTTAAAAAGCCTCTGCAGTCCTCAGTATCACCAAATTGGTCAGGCATAGGAAGTTTGGGTGGTACAGAAGAGGTGGGTTGGATCGTAGCAGGAGTAGGATCCAGAGTCTGGACCGTTGCAGAGGAAGCAGGCAAACAAGATTTAAGCATAGTACAAAGTTCATCTAACTTGGCATCCAGGGAAGAAAGATGCTGTTCATGAGCTCCAATCAATTGTCCCTGACGTGAAATCGCCTTAACAATCTCAGCAGGGTCCACTGTCATTGTGGCCCGTTTGTAATGTAAGGTACCTGTGATAGGTAGTGTCCGAACTGGAACTTGTGTGCTGAGGATTCAGGCGAAAACGTAGTCAGGCAGATTAGGTTGGCAACAGATCAGGCAAAATGGTACACGATCGAAATCCAGAGAGTGGTCAGGCAGGCAAAGGTCATACACGAGCTGGCAGTGAAGTACAAAATCAGCAGGCTGGAGAGTAGTCAGGAATTCAGGCAGAAGTTCAACACGAAAATCAGGATCAAAAAGCAGTCACAACACCCAGGGAGCTATTCCACACAAACGGGCGCTGAGAGATAGCCTCACTTCCTTTTTAAGGGCTGCTTTGATTGAAAATTGTCCACAGCTGGCAGTAGGTGGGGCTGGTGAGTCCAAGGTAATGTTTAATACTGAGAGGACATTTCCAAAAGTCTAGATCTGCTCAGTAGCGCAACAGGTAAGGCTGCAGCTTTGCGACCAGGAAGATCCCCGTTCAAATACACCCAGGTACATGACACAAAATGACTCCTTTCCAAAATCAGTCATTAGTCTTATCTGGCTGATGGGGTATCCCTTGTGCCCATCTTCAGGGAGACTTCTCCAGAGCGAAGGACAGGATTAAGGCCTCATACACACTGGTTTCTTGTAAACGCTGTTTATCCTGACAGCCTAAGCTGCATTTTTTCAAAACAGTTTAGGATAATTTAGCAGAGTTTAGAGTTTGGGCGTTTATCTATTTAATTGGGCAGAATTTGTTATGGCCATTGAAATAAATAAATGCTGAAGTGTTAGGCCCCTTTCACACTGAGGCGTTTTTACCGCGTTTTCGCGGTAAAAATAGCGCTGTAATAACGCCTGAAATAATCCTGCCCCAGCATTCTCAATGTGAAATCTCTGAGGGCTTTCACATTGAGGCGTTTTGCTGGCTGGGCGTTGAAAAAAATCCTGCAAACAGCTTTTTTAGAGCAACTTTAGGGCGCATAAAATAGCGCTGTAAAAACGCCTATCCCCATTGAAATGAATGGGATTCGCGGTAAAAACGCATAGGCATAAGCGTTATGTTAAAAAATAGCGCTAACGCCTATGCGTTTTTACCACGTTTTTACCGCGTTCGCGCTAATTTTAGCGCGAACGCGGTAAAATCGTGGTAAAAACGCATACGCGTTAGCGCTATTTTTACCGCGATCGCGGTAAAAACGCAGTAAAATCGCGGTAAAATAGAGGTACAAAATCCTATCATTTTTGAGCGTTTTTTCAACGCCTCAGTGTGAAAGGGGCCTTAAAGGCGCCTAGCATTTATGCGCGTTTATGCGCTTTTAAAAGCGTTCAGTGTTTTTGTGGTTAAAATGGTCTCTTCTAAATGCTATTTTAGGGTGTTCTGAAAACATCCTCTAAACCAGCTATTCTCAACCAGGGTTCCGTGGAACCCTGGGGTTCCTCCAGAGTTTGCTAGGGGTTCCTTGAGCTGTGGCTGATGAACCACCTTTTTGATGGTGCCTGCAGAGTTCAAGCTTCAGCATCCCTTAGCAAAGCCAGGAGCATGACACCGAATATCTTTTTAGCTGTCTTTAAGGGTGGCATTCTGAGCACCCAGTTTAAGGGGGACATTCTTCCTATTGGTCACCAGTATAAGGGGCATTGTTCCTATTGACCCCTGATAAATTGGTTTTAGTAAGGGTTCCTCGAGACCCAAAAGTAATTTTTGGGGTTCCTCTAGGGTTAAAAGGTTGAGAAAGGCTGCTCTAAACTCTCCTGCTACTAAACTGTTAAAAACTTCCATGTGTGCATGGACATATAGGATAACATAGAAGAGAGTTTAACTGCAGAAAAAAAAAACATCTAAACTCACAAAAATGTGAGTTTAACAGCAGCAATGTGCATGAGGCCTAATGCCGCGTACACACGGCCGTTTTTAATGTCATTGAAAAAAACTACGTTTTTCTCGACGTGATTTTTTCGTGTTTCCTCTCAAGCCTGCCTTGCCTACACACTATCGTAAAAAAAAATGCTAGAGCAAAGCGCGGTGACGTACAACACGTACGACGGCACTATAAAGGGGAAGTTCTATTCGGATGGCGCCACCCTTTGGGCTGCTTTTGCTGATCCTTGTATTAGTAAAGTTTGGTGAGAGCCGATTCGCGCTTTTCAGCCTCATGCTCTTCAGTCCGTTTCAGCGTGACGAATGTGCTATCTCCATTATGAACGTTAGTTTTACCAGAAGGAGCGCTCACGTCTCATACTTGATTCTGAGCATGCGCATTTTTTTTCCCCTCGTAAAAAGCATACACACTACCGTTTTTCACGACGTTAAAAAGAACGATGTGAAAAACGACGTGAAAAAATAGAGCAGGTTCTAATTTTTTTTAGCCCATTTTTCACGTCGTTAAAAATGCTCTGGAGCCTGCACACGATCGTTTTTAATGACCAATTTAAAAAATGGCATTTTTCACGCCATGAAAAACGGTCGTGTGTACGCGGCATAAGTGTCTGGTTCTAGATGCTGTTCCCCTTCATGGCTTTCCTTCCCATGGCCAGCAACCTAATACTCTACAGCTAACTCCCACACTATTTATGCGATCCTGCAAGGAAGGAAGTGAATTTACGCTCCTTCTTGGGATGATTTAAAAGGGTTTAGCCTCGTACACACGCGCGTTTTTCTCGGCAAGAAAGCTGCTGGGAGAGCTTTTTGCCGCGAAAACTGTGTATGCTTTCTCGGCGAGAAAACTGCCGGGAATCCCGACGAGAAGAACCTGCTCTCTATTTTCTTGTCGGGATTCTCGGCAGAGTGTTTCCTGCTGAGAAAACCGTGAGTGTGTATACTTACCTGTCCCCAGATAAACCCACGCATGCTCGAAAAGACTTTGACGCATGCGCGGTAGTATACAAGGGTAGTGTAGGGTGTAGCAAGATGGCAGCGGCGGCATCGAATGTGACGAGTGCAGGCTTGTCATAGTTGATGACGTCACTGCGTTATTGCCATTCAAAAGAAGGGCGTTTCTTTTGAATGCCCGTCTGTATGCATGGCTTGGCAAGGAAAGCTTGCCAGGAATCCCGTCAGGAAAACCAAAGTTTTTTTCCTGACGGGATTCCCAGCCGTGTGTACAAGGCTTAACACTTCCAAGTGGTCCCACATTAACCTGCCTACAAGCCTCCTCCAATTTCCGCCTCATAGCAAGACATTCACCAGCTGTCACAGTAAATCCAGTGAATGGGGCTCTACCCTTAAAGCAGTGGGACCAGTGGCGGCTGGTGGTATATTTTTGGGGGGGGGTAGCACACAATCCACCCTGCACCACAACCCCCCCTCGGTCGGTCATCACCAGCCCCACACTTACCCCATCTAGCTCGTGGGCAGCGCTTCCGCCGGGCGGCGGGTGGCGCCTCCTCCTCCTGGTGCTTCATGGCCGCTTCCCCTGTGTCTCCTCCCTCCTCCTTCTCGGTGGCCAATAGGATCACTTTTCCTCTCAGCCAATCAGGTGACAGGTCTCAGGACCCACTTCCTGATTGTCCGGGAGGAGAATCAGGAAGACAATAGCGAATATTAATTTTGCTATTGTCACACAACAGGGTGGGCTCGCGGTGCCGTGATCTGCTTGTCCGGCGCCCCGTGTGTAGATTAGGGGGCCTGACACATGGATTAGGGGGGGCGGTGCCCTCAATTACGGGCCGCCACTGAGTGGGACTACCGCTCCATTTACTTTTATGATTAAGGCAAGGAGACTATAAAAACACGAGTAGGGCTTCATTATCAAGAAAATTCAGGTTGGTAACAGGGTTGAGGGTGCTTTTTTTCAAGAAATAGCTGTGCTTTAAAAATGTTTGCCATAGCTGTACTGTTTTCTGGAAAGCATTAGCACTTTTCATTATTAGCTGCCTATAAGTGAGGCTTTTAAGGGCTGCATCTGGTGATGTTTTTATTTTTGCTCCTTACTACAGGAAACCGTCTATAGACATTTAACTATTTACATATTCTTAACCAGCAGTAAAAATGCTTTAAAAAAATACCATGAAGTTAGTCCAAATGTTCTTGTTTAAGGTTAACTCCCACATACCACTTACCTTTTAGTCTCTTCTATTTTCTTTCTTGAGATTTACTGCTCACAGTTGGAACTGAATTGTAATGCCTTGTACACAGGATCGGATTTTCCGTCGGGATAAACTGCGACTGATTTTTCAGACGGAATTTCGTTTAAGCTGTCTTGCATACACACTGTCACACCAAATTCCGACCGCCAAGAACGTGGTGACGTACAACACTACGACGAGCCGAGAAAAATTAAGTTCAATGCTTCCGTCGACTTGATTCTGAGCATGCATGGTTTTTTCTCCTTCGGAGTTCCATACAGACAAATGGAATTTCTGATTTCCGAAGGAAAAAGTCAGATGGGGCATACACATGGTCAGAATATCCGATGAAAAAATTCCGTCTGACTTTTTCCATCGGAAATTCCGATTGTGTGTACAAGGCTTAAGAGATGCTGCCTAATGTATGTGTAGCGGCCTCCACTCTCTCACTCCACTGTTGGCTGGTTTCTGCTTGTCTAGGGGTACCTTGGAGGAGAGAGTGCAGGGTCACCATGCCAAGCCTTCACCGCAGATGTTTGTGTGGTGTAAGCAAAGTTCCTTTACCTTCGGGTCGGTGTTCTGAGTTTGGAGCCTCCGCCTCTTCTCTGGAACAGTGTCTGCCAGTAAATGAGCCCCACACCAATAAAAGTCCAACACTCCTTTATTCTTCAATGTCAGGATGAAACACAATCAGTTGGACTCCCTCAACGAACAGACAGGGGGTGTGGATACGAGTAGGCCCAGGCACAATTAACTCTCCTATTCCTCTATCAGCGAATAGGCTTGGCACATGATCTATGCCACCTGTTGAGAATCTTGGTCGCTGCCACCGACCGGATGAACAGTGAACCTTCCTCCTGACTGCACTCGGCCCCTGTTTGGGAAGATACCCCTCCGGGCGGTCTCCTGAGGCTCACCCGGCACCGGCAATCTGCTGCACCAGGTCTTCGGGTGAGTAGTAATAATAAAAATGAAAATATTCCTGCGCTTAGGAAGTCTGTAATTGTATAGAGCTGCAGCCCCCCTAAAAGGGATCCTATAATAGGGTCCTAGTAAATGGGTATAGTGTGTGTGGGGTATGGCGCTGCTCACCCCTCTGGTGTGACCCACCGACCGGATGAACAGTGAACCTTCCTCCTGACTGCACTCGGCCCCTGTTTGGGAAGTTACCCCTCCGGGCGGTCTCCTTAGGCTCACCCGGCACCGGCAATCTGCTGCACCAGGTCTTCGGGTAAGTAGCTCCTCCGGTCCCTTACGCCTCTGGATTCGGGTACCCCACTCTCGGGGTACCCTAGGAAATCCTTCCCTCGCGGAGCCCAGCGGAGGGCACTGGGCCCCAGGCCTCGAACCGAGTACCTCACCCCAGGCTGAAGGTGCCTGGGGTGGAACACGAGCTCCGGGTGTCCAGGCCTAGGCCGCCTGGACACCAACCACGAACCACAGCCCTCAGGCTGAAGGTGCCTGGGACTCGACGACCCCGTGACCAAAATGGCCGACCCCTTTATACCCTCCCCCAGCGCCACCTGCTGGGCCTCAGGGAACCACACATCACAGATCCCCCACCAAATTCAAACATGATAGAAAAGCATATACCCGCTACATATGTTTTACATTTTTATGTATACTGTGTAGTAGTGGACATGCGTATATGTGTTGACCCTGTTTTACAGAGTTTCTTGTAATAAAGAATGAATAAAAAAAAATGCTTTAAAACAAGCAAGCCTTTGCTGATATTTCTAGCCTTAGGTATCATGGAGTAATTCTCCTGTAAAGTTCTATAAAAAAACACTTAAGCCCTGTACACACGATCGATTTTACCGATGAAAACAGTCCGATGGACTTTTTCCATCCGACAAACCGATCGTGTATGGGCCCCATCTGTCTTTTTTCCATCGGTGTTAAAAAATAGAACATGTTTTAAATTTATTTGATGGAAAAAAAAACGATAGCAAATTACTTTCGTCTGTGGGGAACTCCATCGGATAAAAAACCGACGCATGCTCAGAATCAAGTCGACGCATGCTCAGAAGCATAGAACTTAATTTTTCTTGGCTCGTCGGAGTGTTTTACGTCACAGCGTTTGGGACGATCGTTTTTTTGACTGATGGTGTGTAGGCAAGTCTGATGGAAGTCAGCTTCATCGGATTTCCGATGGAAAAATCCATTGGTTTAAAGTCCATAGAAAATCCAATCGTGTGTACAGGGCTTAACACTTTCCTTTTCTATCACTAGATCATTTTGTTTCCCATGCCTGCAGTGAGTTGTCAGCCTGCTAGCCTTCTTATCCATATTGAAACCTCCTCCCTCCCAGAGCCTCCATCCATGGTGTAGGATGTTGGCCACTTTAAGTGCCAGGTGCTGCACTTACGCCTGACATACCCCTGAGCACTGCACTCTATACTTTAGGATGTATTTGATATATTCTTGATCACTAAACTATGTACGCCATGCTGTATATGACATACCATGTCCTATGAACCATGTCCGAGCAACCAATCATGTGCTTGCCCCTAACCCCAGGCCTCGGCATTCACAGGAGGAGGAGGAAGTTCCTCCTCCAAACCTATCTGGTCCTGTTGCCCAGTGTTCCAGCTTCCACATGTACTGTAGCCAACTGCTGCAATAAGAAGGAATGGATTCTGATGCAAGCTTGGGTCTTCACAATACTTCCTCCTGCCCTTCCACTACTCCAACTATTCTCTGAAACCTCTCCACTCTCCTTACCCCACTCTGCTCGACCCTTCTAACTTTTGGAAACCTATTGAAAGGGAATTGGCTCTAGGGACCATGATGTAATGGGTTTTTGGGATCCGGATGGAAGGTCACTTTAGGGACCCTGATGTAAGGGGGATTTAGGGACCCTGATGTAAGGGGGGCTCTAGGGACCCTGATATAAGGGGGGTGACTTTGAGGATCCTAATGAAAGGGGGACTCTGATGTAAGAGAGAACTCTGGGGTCCCTGATTTAAGGAGGGGGTACTCTGGGGACCCTGATTTCAAGAGGGGGGCTCTAGGGGACCCTGATTTAAGGAAGGGGGCTCTGGGGGACCCTGATGTAAGGGGGGCTATGGGGACCCTGATGTAAGGGGGCTATAGGGACCCTGGTGTAAGGGGGCTATGGGGACCCTGGTGTAAGGGGGGCTTTGGGATCCTAATGTAAGGGGAGAGATTGGCGACCCCAATGAAAGTAAAGCCTCTGATGTAAGGGTGAACTCTGGGGAACCTGATGTAAAGGGGTGGGAACTCTGCGGACCCTGATTTAGGAGAGGGGACTCTTGGGATCTTGATGTAAGGGGGGACCAGGTCGGTCACCAGCCCTGCACGCTTTACCCGATCTAGGTCACATGCAGCGCTTCCTCCGAACAGCATCTCCTCCTCCTGGTGTCTCAGTGGCTTCCCCTGCGTCTCCTCCCTCCTCCTCCTCAGCAGCCAACAGGATCGCTTCTCCTCTCGGCCAATCGGTTGACGGGTCTCAGGACCTGCTTCCTGATTGGCCGGGAGGAGAATCGTGAAGACAATAGTGAATAATAATTTGCCGGGTGGGCTCGGGACCTTGATGTAAGAAGGAATGACTCTGGGGACATTGATGAAAGGAGGGGGGACTCTGGGGACCCTGATGTAAGGGGGGAACTTTGGGGACTCTAATTAAAGGTGTAAACTCTGGGGGCGTGGCCAAGATGGCGGACTGAGCAGACGTGTGCTTTGAGCTCTGCTGGAGAAGAATCCGTTCTAACTATCCGAACCTGGTTAAAACCTCTATCCTGTCGGCTCTTTTGCCCCTGAATGCCTTCTAAACGATCCGGAGGCCAGTATCGGGGTAAGAAACTTAAGTTCCCCCTGGGGTGGAGGTTGCTACTAGCCCGGTGTCTGACCTGCAGTTACCGCCAGCGCGCCTTCACAACATGGTGTCGCAGACGGACCACGAGGATGGGTCGGGAGTCTCCCCGCCAGGTATCCCGGAGGTGATGGCGGCTGTTTTGTGCTGTCAAACCGCCCTCGCCTCCAAGATAGAGGCGGTTCAGCTGGATGTGGGGCTGCTGAGGCAGGACATTGATAAGATCCATTCCCGACTGACGGTGGCTGAGCAGTGCGTGGGGGATGTGGAGGACTCTGTAGCGGATCACGCATCATCTATTCGGGCCCTTCAGACCAAAGTGCGGGCCCTTGAGTATCGCGCGGAAGACGCTGAGAACCGGAGCAGGAGGAATAACCTCCGTATAGTCGGCCTGCCGGAGGGAGTAGAGGGACGCAATCCGACGGTTTTCACCGAAGAGCTACAGAGATCCCTACTGCCTACGGCCCAGCTCTCTCCGTATTTCACCGTGGTGAGGGCCCAACGGGTGCCGTCGCGGTCTGGTCCAGAAGGTGCGCCCCCCGTACGTTGATTCTCTGGCTACTGAATTTCCGGGACCGCGACGAGGTTCTTAGAGTGGCTCGAGTGGCAGGGGAAGTCCAGTACCGCAACACCCGGCTGATGATGTTCCCAGACTACACCATCGAGACCCAGAAGCAACGCAGATCATTCAACGCGGTCAAAGCTGCTCTCCGTCGCAAGGGTATCCGGTACAGCATCCTGTTCCCGGCCAAGCTGAGGGTAGTTGATGGAGAAACGGTGAGGATCTTCACCAGCCTCAAGGATGCCAGCGCATGGCTGGAGGCGCTGCCGCCATAATGCTTTGCGGCCCTCCTTGTGGTGTGTCTATACCTGTGTTTCTTTGCCTATTCAGACTTGGGTAGAGGTATGTCACCCTACACTTATTGTTTTGTGCCTGGGGCCCTGATGTTCAGATGGGCCTTGCATTACTGACTTTTAGGCTGTGTCCCTCTGCACTAACCAGATGACTTTGCCCTCTATCCTATGTTTGTTTGCCTCATAGTCTCACAGTGAACTGCAGGCATGGCTCCTGCTTTACTCAGGTGAACGTTTTTGTTGTACCCTGATCAGTATATTTGACTGCCTTTTTTCCAAACCCTCCAGCATCTCTGATTTTTATTTTTATTGCTCCTGCTAATTTTTGTTTTGGACACCCTTTCTTTACTTTATTTTTGTTTTTAGCAGCCTATTGGGTGGATTTTTGTGCCGCCTTGATGGGGGAGTCCTAGTCGGGCACCACGCCTCCCGACTAAGTGAAGTTTTCTAGAACACGTTATGGGAACCATGTGCCGCCCGCAGTTCAGGGGGGCACGGGGTGGGGGGTTGGATGGCCGTTGCTGTCCGCTTTGAAGTTTGTTTACTTGCTCTATGTATTATTAGGTTCTTGGTTGGTCTATGTATTTTTTTATGCTCACACTCATTGGGTATGATTGACGGGGTCCGGGTGTCCCGCCTTTCCTGTACCACGGCTTGCGGGTGTGGTGGAATGCGGGACACCATACGCGGGGAGGTGGGCTATGGACAAAGTGGTGGTCACTTATCCTATTGTTATCACTGCTTTTTAATGATGGCTAATTTTACAGTTTTGTCTTGGAATGTAAGGGGACTCAAATCAGCTATTAAGTTGTCGCTAGTGTTCAAATATTTGAAGACTTACAACCCCCAGATTTGTATCCTGCAGGAGACCCACCTGGTGGGGGCGCGGGTCCTGGGTCTGAAGAGGGCCTGGGTCGATGCCCACTACCATGCTTCCTACTCCTCGTAAGCGAGGGGAGGGGGGGTGGGAATCCTCGTACATAGGTCTCTCCCCTTCCAGCTTCTGGCAGTGAGGACGGAGCCCGGGGGGAGATACCTCCTGCTGCATGCCACAATCTCAGGTATTCCATATGTCATTGTAGGACTGTATTTACCTCCCCCGGCTGATGTTACTTGCTTACACACCCTAATGCATGATGTTACATAGTATGGGGTGGATAGGGTGCTGCTCATGGGGGACTTTAATTTGGTGATGTCTGCAGAGCGGGATAGGCTGAAGCAGTGGGCCCCTGCCCCCTCGGGTCTGTCTCACTGGGCAGACTCGTTCCACTTAACGGATCTCTGGCATCATTTTCATCCCTCGGAGGCGCAGTTTACCTGTCTCTCGACCACCTTTCGGACGCTATCTCGTATAGACTTGGCATTTGCCTCACCCGCTCTCTTACAGGAGGTGGTTTCTACCGAGATCCTTTCCCGAGGTATTTCAGACCATGCCCCGCTTCTGGTGGGGATCCAGGTGGCCCCGCCTGGTGGTCCAGGGTTATGGCGTTTATCCAGGTACTGGATAATGGACTCGGAGATCCAGGAACAACTCCCTGAAGCGATTTATAACTTCTGGTTGACTAATGAAGGCTCCTCTGACCCCCTAATACTGTGGGATGCCTTCAAAACATGGTTGAGGGGGGAGTATATCTCAAGGATAGCAGCACGGAAGAGGGAATTTGGGGAGTCACTTGAACAGCTGGAGGAGCGGGCCGGGGAGAGGGAGCGGGAATATGTCCTGGAACAAAACAATTCTACTTATGAGGCCTGGCAACATACATTAAGGGACTTGTCTCTGCTCAGAATTGACCTTACCAAAAAATCACTGTTAGACAAGGCACAGAGGGTATTCGAATACGGTGACAAGAATGGCAAACTGTTGGCCTGGCTGGCCAAAGGACAGTTCGCAGCGACGCACGTGGGTAGGATACGTGACTCAGGCAGCCAACCTTTGACTACTCCTGAGGGAATCAGTAACAGATTTCTTCAGTTCTATAGGGCACTTTATGCCTCCTAGGGTGGAGTACAGTACCGCTGATTTGACTCATTATCTAGACCAGGTCCAGCTCCCGGTCTTAGACCCAGATAAAAGCGCAGAGTTAGAAAAGATATCTCCCTGGAAGAGGTTCAGACAGCAATGCAGAGTATGCAGGCGGGCAAGACTCCTGGGCCTGACGGCTTTCCCATCGAATTGTACTCTGTGCATCAGGAGGTGTTGGCCCCTAAGCTCAATTCTCTGCTATGGGCTCTCTACCGGATTCTATGTCGGAGGCAGTGGTGGTGCTGGTGCCCAAACCCGGTAAGGATCCAGAGGAATGAGCCTCATATAGGCCAATTTCCCTGATCAACGCAGACGCCAAGCTGCTGGCCAAAATTCTGGCCATCCGGTTGACTTCGGTCATTGACGACCTGGTCCACCAGGATCAAATGGGATTCATGCCGGGGAAGGGCATGGACATCAACATCCGTAGACTATTCCTTAACTTGGACACACCCCATGATAACGGAGGCACTAGAGTCATTGCTTTACTGGATGCAGAGAAAGCATTTGACTCCGTGGAGTGGGAGTATTTGTGTGAAGTCCTTAAACGCTTTGGCATAGGCCCTAAATTCCTGCACTGGTTAGGCATGCTCTACAGTTCACCCAGAGCCAGGCTCCTCACAAATGGCACCCTCTCTGAGACCTTTCCCCTCCAGAGGGGCACCCACCAAGGGTGTCCTCTGTCACCTAGTCTGTTAGCCCTGGCTCTTGAGCCATTGGTGACACGGATCCGAGAGTCCTCCGATATTCGGGGCCTCAGGATTGGCCCTCTGGAGGAGAAAATCTCTTTGTATGCGGACGACGCTTTGCTATATCCGCAGGACGCCTGGCCATCCTTGCGGGCCGCCCTGGAGCTGTTTGATGAGTTTGGATGCTTCTCGGGGGTCAGGATTAACTGGACAAAGTCCGTAGTGTTTCCGCTGGATCCTCGGGCCGAGGATGCGGTGTCGCAGACTCCGTTACTTTGGGTCGAGGATTTCAAATACCTAGGTACTGTGGTGTTGAGAGACCTCCAGGCCTTTCGGCGTCTCAACCTACAACCCATAGTATCGAGACTCAAAGACCAATGCTCTAGATGGCGGGACTTACCTCTCAATCTTCTCGGTCGTATTAACGTGCTGAAAATGCTCTACCTGCCTAGGTTTAACTATGTGTTCCGTAACTGCCCGATATGGCTCCCGGCTACTTTTTTTAAGGAGCTGGTCAGCTGTATAACCTCTTTTCTCTGGAGGGGGGCGAACCCTAGGCTGGCCAAGACGACCCTGCAGCTCCCTGTGAACTGTGGAGGTCTCGCATCTCCCAACCTGAAAGTATACTTTTGGGTGGCCATGTTGGTGACTGTACGTTTGGTGGTTCGAGCAATCCAGGTCCAATGCGGCCACGTGTTTAGAAGCTGCCATTTTGGGCTCCCTTAGGGAACGGGGCAATTTGGTGTATAGGGGAGCCACTGCGTACCCCTCACTCCCGGCCCCTACTAGAGTAACCCTGAAGGTGTAGGGGGTGGCTAGGAAGCGATTCCTTCGTGTGCGTCACTACTCTCCCTTTTGTCCATTGTGGGGCAACCCCACGCTTCCACACTTTAGGATGCTCCCTGAAACACATCTTTGGGCTCGCTTTGGGATTAAAACACTTCGGGATATTATGCCCCGGGGGACGCTCCTGCCATTTGCAGATCTTTCGGCTAGGTTTGGACTTCCGGGTGGGATGTTATTTAGATACTACCAGTTGAGGCATGCTGCGAGAGCGCAATTCCCACTCCACATAAAACTGGAAGCGGATGCTGTTGAGGCAATTTTGGCGCAGGAGACTCTTAAAAAGACCCTTTCTACACTGTAATTTGCCCTCCTTGGGGGGAACTTGTTAAAAATCCGCTGTAAACTGCTTCTAACCTCTAGAGCCTAGGCTGGACCTGGGTGTATGGAGTCTCTCTGATCGATCGGGTAATTTAAGACACACAGAGAATATGGTGAATCCCAATTACACTGGTTTATTGCATACAAGCTTATTTTGTACAATCCAAGACGAGAGGAACCGCCCCTGGTTAAACCCACCAAGGAACAGTTCCTTTATTATACAAATTGCATATTAACAGGTTACACAAAGCTAAACTGCCCAGAGATGGCAGAAGGCAAGTTTATCTGAATAGAACTCACCGCAAAATCCGGCCGTTGAGCCAGATCCTGAAACATTGGACACTTCTTTAAGGAAGTAGCCTAACCACACAGCATACATATTCTGTCATTCTGACTCAACTGTGTAAGTGACATATAGCAAGAAAAACATTCTATATACCTTTCTACAATAACAAGTCTTAAAGAATAACTCTAAAGCTGAAATAACAAGTCTTAAAGAATAACTCTAAAAGGTGAAATACACTAGGGATAACCTTACAATCCCTCCTTTGATCATGCATACAGAATGTATGTATTGATCAATCACTAATATACCATCTTTGCTTTAGGGCAATCATTGACATTCCAAGTGCAGGGTCTCTTCTTTTTGCTCTTAAGCTAGTTATTTTCCCAAGTGCACAAACCACTAATTTAAAAACTAAATACAAAACAAGGATAAAAACCAGTA
Source organism: Rana muscosa (assembly GCA_029206835.1). Taxonomy (NCBI): domain Eukaryota; kingdom Metazoa; phylum Chordata; class Amphibia; order Anura; family Ranidae; genus Rana; species Rana muscosa. The sequence continues at coordinate 49,705,698 of CM055119.1, forward strand.
TCATTACGATGGTCATTACGATATCTTTTAACCAGGAAGAAATTCCATTGAGGCCAAAACCTCCTTCTCCAAAAGGGCTCCATGTCTTAGCAATGTCCCTTGCTTCTTGTTGTAATTTATTTACCTCTTTCCTATGTTGGGAAATTACATCATAGTAATCGGGCACCTCAATAGATGTGTTGTGGACACAAGTGCAGCACTCATAGTCCTCTGTAACCTCACATAGGCCTGTGAGTGCAGCACTCATACTTTCAATGGCAAGGTCATGGAGTTCTGATTGTTTCCTGATTGCTCTAGTTTCTATATTTAATTTGGTAATATCATCAGAATTCTTTTCCATTACCTCATCAATAATACCCGTGTAATTATTGAGCCTTTTCATTAAATCTATTCCCCAACCTGTACTGGAAGGGAACCAGGCCCAGACCATATCCTTTTCAAGGAATAATTCTCTTTTGGTACAATGTTTAAGGGGATACCTAGGGTGAGGGCTAGCTTCTAGAATGTGTCCTCCCCCCTTGTCTCCCAGTATTCCCATTACAGGGACTAGGGTCGCTAGATAACACCATCCCTGGGATTCTAAAGGGATCCAGGGTGGAGCTTGCTATATATCCAGCATTTGTCATATCCTGATCTCTGGGCATAAGCATACTTGAATTTTAGCAACAACATTTTGTCAGAAAAGCTTTCATCAGTTTCTCGTTTTGGTCTAATATGACTGAATAACCATGTTGGATCCCTGCTTACTTCGCAAAAATCAATATTGAAACCAAAAATGAGTATAAGAAAAGTTTGCCTGAGGAAACTCCTTCTTTCAAATTTTCAGTCTCTATTGGGGCAGTGGGGTTGAGTCCTGGGGGTTCAATGTTGGCTCCTGGGTTGCCGAAGGGGGTGGATCCGGAGTCTGGGGCTTCGTTGGAGCCTTCTTTATTCTTGATGCATGAATCCATTGATGGCTGTAGGAAGTGAGGATTGCAGTTCTTGAAGTCTTCTCTACTTCATATGGTCCTATGTAGACCGGTCCTATGTGCTTCCGGACAGCCAGCTGTTTGATCAGCACCTGATCTCCCGGGATGAATCCGTGTGTCGGATCTGTTGGAAGAGGAGGAAACGTGACAGCCACATTGTCATAGACTTCGCTAAGGCTACTTACCAGATGTTGCACGTGCTCTTCCTGTAAAGAATAAATATCAGGTTCACCTGTTCCCCATTTCACCTTAGCCATTGGTCGCCCCATTAATACCTCATAAGGGGAATAACCTGTTCTAGAATGGGGGGTGCTCCTTATTTGGAATAGGACAGCTGGCAAGAAGTCCAGCCAATTAGTTAGAGTACCTTCTGTTGCCTTTTTAAGTTTGTCTTTAATAGTCCTATTCATTCTTTCTACTATTCCTGCACTCTGCGGATGGTAGGGAATGTGGAGTTTCCACTGTATTCCCAGTAATTTTGCAACTTCTTTTGTCAAAGCTGAGGTAAAAGCGGGGCCTTGATCCGACCATATTGTGGTAGGGATTCCAAACCTGCATATCCATTGGTTAACTAATACCCTAGCTGTGATTTTGGCTGTCTCTCCCATTGTGGGTACTGCTTCCACCCACCCAGAGAATTTATCCACTATCACTAAAAGATATTTCAAATTACCTTTCTGTCTGGGCATGTGTGTAAAATCAATCTGTAGGTCTGAAAGCGGCCCGCTAGGGGGCGGTAAGTGGCCATGAAGACCTTGTCTTTTACCTTGGACATTGTTTTGTGCACAAGTCAAACATGATTGGACCAGAGTTTCTGCTAATTTAGTTATGCCTGCTGTGTAAAATGTTTGTTTGTACTGTAAAAGCATCGGTTTTGATCCGATATGGCCTGGACCGTGTAGGTATGACAAAAGCAAGGGTGCCGCTGCTGCAGGTATCCCTATAATTCCCTCCTTGGTTGTCCAAAGGCCCGTGTGGTCTTTGGTCAACCCTGCTTGTGCCCATGACGTTATGTCAGTTGGGGTGGCTTGTGCGTGTGCCACCCCAAAAGCATATCTACTATCTGTGTAAATATTAACTGACTTGTCCTTGAAAAGTTGGCACGCACGAATTAAAGCAACTAGTTCAGCTGCCTGTGCAGAGGAAGCTTGCACTGGATGTGCTTCCAAAACCAAATCAGGGAGCTGTACTACGGCATAACCTGTCTGGTAAGTTTTGTCATCAGGTTGTGAACAGCTGCCATCCACAAAAACATGGTCATAATCCTTGTTAGGGAGATCACCGAGATCAGGACGAGGAAGTGTGGTTTCCAAAAGGAGTTCACCACAATTATGTGCTGTTTGTATACTGTCATCAGTAAGCCACAACAGAGAATGTAAGTAGCGGACCTGTGGTGATGTATCAGAGCAACTTTTAATAGTTAAATTTTGTGTATTGAAAAGTATAACCTCATAACCGCTAGATCTCTGTGCTGACATGTGTTGAGTTGTCATGTTTTGAAGCAGATGTGTGACAGAGTGAGTGGTATACAGAGTCATGGGGTGTCCTAACACCAGTTTAGATGCATCTTTTACTGCCATAGCCGAGGCTGCCAGAGACTGCAGGCAGCCCGGCATGCCCTGTACCTGTACTGGAAGGACTTTTGAGAAGTAGGAGACTGGCCTCTGGTTTGTGCCATGTTCTTGGGCCAGAACCGCTGCATATGTTCTACCCGTTACTACACAGTACAGGGAAAAATCCTTTCTGTGATCTATGAGACCCAGTGCAGGTGCCTGCTGTAGAGACTTAATCAAACCCCTGAAAGCGTTGAGCATGTCCTCTGACCATTCCACTAGCTTTGGGGCAGTGATCAATGTGGCCTTCCGCAGGACCGAATCATAATGGGAACAATCGGGAATCCATTGCCTTATGTAGACTATAGACCCTAGAAATGACAGTAGTGCTGCTTTGTCCTTGGGTGGGCTTAGGCTAGTGAGGGCTGTGACTCGGGATGGTGACACCAAGCGCTTGTTACTTTGGATTATACACCCCAAGTACTCCACTACTTGCCTGGACCACTGGATCTTTCTCCTGGACGCCAAGTGGCCCTTAGCAGCTAAGTGGGTCAAAAGGTTCCCTGAGTCTGCCTCGCATTGGCCCTTCTCTTTACTGCATAACAATAGGTCAGCTACATATTGGAGCAAAGTGGACCCGCGTGGAGGCACCCAATCGGTCAGTGTTTGATTCAGGACCATGGAATATGCCGCAGGACTGTCCACAAAGCCTTGTGGAAGACGAGTTCAGGTAAGCTGGCCCGTCTCCTGGGAAGTACCCCAGGTGAAACCAAACATGTTCTGGGACTCTTGGTCCACTGGAACGCAAAAAAAAAGCGTTTGAAAGGTCAACTACAGTATACCAGCTGGAATCTGGGGGTATTGAGGTAAAAATTTAGCTTATATCCGACACCAATGGTGGCAGAGGGATAATAGCTTTATTTACCATTCTCAAATCCTGGACCAGTCTCCAAGTTCCATCAGCCTTCCGTACCGGATTGATGGGGGTGTTCCAAGGACTGATTGTGGGGACTAAAATGCCTCCCTGCATATATACATCTATCTGACCCTGTATACCATCTCTTTTGTCTTGTGCAATAGGATATTGTTTTTGGAAACGTGGTAAGGTGTCAGGTTTATGTGAGGGGACATACGGTGTGCAATTTAACAAGCCCACAGAGGACTTGCTTTTTGCCCAGATTGGGTGATCTTCCTAATGTGCAGGTATGAGCATAAAATAACCTTGGAGATCCCTCCTTTTGGGGTTAGCTAGATCACATTTTGGGTACTGTGCTGTTAGACTGCCATCTGCATTGAATTTGATACAGATGTGTAATACTGACATCAGATCCCGTCCCATCAGGGGAAGGTGACAGCTGGTTAAAACTGCAAAACTCATGTGTGCCAAAATCTCATCTACACTCATTCTACGCCCGCTGCAATATCTCCGGAGAAATGTAACAGCTTCGGTTGGGCTTTTCCTAGGTTTTGGACAGTTAGTTCTAATGTCCTGGACTGTGTCTATGGGCAACGGTATCTGTATATCCTCACCCCCTACATTAATGAGTGGGAATTTTAAAAGCTTGTCTCCAAGTTTGGCCCCCGAGCGGAGCGACCTTACCCCCCACTGAAGCATCAAGGGCTTCTGCTAATTCTTGATCTGCTAAAATCTGCTTAGCCTTTTTACCTTGTTGTGTCAGTACGGCAATATCTAGGGTGGATTTGGCTTTTTGTGTCTCCTCTCTCTGTCTTAGCTCTTCTACATACTTTCTAAGGGACTCAAGCTCATCCCAAGTTGTTGGGGTTCCTGAGGGTCTAGTACTCGCCTTCCAGTCTACCTGCTCTGTCCCTTCTGTATCACTATCCTGTTCAGTACCTTGCCCAGCTGTTTTTTTTGTTCCTTCTGTCTGTCACTTTCTATTTTCTCCAGCCATGCTATTTCCTGTAGCAACCCGTCTTTCTCTTCCTCCTCTTCCTTTGCCCTTTGCCTTTGTTTCTCATACCATGCTGCATCCCGTTCCCTTCTTATTCTAGCTTCCTTTTCTGCCTGAGCTCTTTGTCTGTGTAGGGTATGGACTAGAACAGCTGTATTAGCGGTGTCTAGGGAGGGGTGCAATTTTGCAGGGGTGGTTGGCATAGGGGTTTTATCTTCTTTTAAAAATACATATGGTGGAGGTGCACTGGGCAGAGGAGTAAATGGGGGTAGCGGGAGTGGCTTATCTGCTTCCCTTGGTTTAAATTTATTTTTATATTCTTTCATCGCTTTTTCCCATATCTTCATACATTTTTTTCATATAATTTTCATCCCAATCACCCGGCAGATAGTTATACTGATTATGTGTGCCACAGATTTTCTGTATTTCTACCCAGTCTTCTTCTGAACAGGGACCTGCAGGACTTAGATCACTAATCTGTAGCTGTTGGGCTCTGCAGCACACATTTTGCCAAAATGGATCAGTATAACTCGGCCCTCGGGTACCTTTTACAAAATCAACAGGGGAAGGCTGACACTGCTCACCTTCAGGGTCATTCTTCCCTAATTTATTCCCCATTATGCCAAATAGAGGGCTTTATAACCACAAATGGCTACTGATTTAGGGCACACTGTACTGTACTTCTACAGACTGAGGCGAGTCCCCGCGGAGTTAGCCCTTCAAAGAATCTCACGTTTTGGTTGTGGTTATGTATATTAAATCTCAGGACCCAGAACTTAGGGGTGCCTGGAGATTGGATTGTAAAATAAGGACCTTTGCCAATTCTTTCCTTATATCCTCCGGGGACCGTAGCCACCAATGTTGGCACTTGCCCACGGAAAATAAACAGAAGACCTGTTAAACAGTCTGGACAATTTTGAGGCATCTATTTGGCACAAATGTGTGTGTATATATATATATATATATATATATATATATATATATATATATATATAAAATAATATATAAACAAAAATCTTATCCTAAAATAACAATCAGTCTTTAAATTGTATCAACCATATGAAAGTATAAACAAACAAAGAAAATACAATAACAATCAGACTTAAAATTGTGTGAACCACATGAAAGTATAAACAAGCAAAGAAAATACAAATTATTTCATAAAATTCAATTGTTAATTTAAGCAAGCTTGCAGTTACCAATTTAAACCTTTAGAGGTCCACACACCCGTCCTTTCTAAAATGGGGAGTGCAATTGCGCTACCCCAAAATTTCCTATAAACCTGTCCGGCCAACCTAGCGGGACGTCTTTAACCTATAATCCACTTTAATTTAAACATACACGCTTACAATTATTCCCAGGGAGGCCAACCTAGCATCCCTCGAGAAAGTTCTTAACTTAAGCAACCAGGAGAGAAAAAATAAAAATAAAAATGGGGTAGTCAATCGAGACAGAATAAGTGATTTCAACTCTGCAGAAATGTGCTCCACAAAGTCCCACTTACCTGTCAAACGATTGACCCCCACTCCTGATACCGTCTGTTAAAAATCCGCTGTAAACTGCTTCTAACCTCTAGAGCCTAGGCTGGACCTGGGTGTATGGAGTCCAGGGTTGCCAACTTTCAGTAAATTTACGAACAGTTCGTAAAATCTGTACTTTTTGCATCTGTCCTTGAATGTCCATTACAGACATGTAGGCTGCGAGTCCGTAACTGACATTCATGGACAGATGCAACAATTATGGATTTTACAAACTGTTTGTAAATTTACTGAAAGTTGGCAACCCTGATGGAGTCTCTCTGATCGATCGGGTAATTTAAGACACACACAGAGAATATGGTGAATCCCAATTACACTGGTTTATTGCATACAAGCTTATTTTGTACAATCCAAGACGAGAGGAACCGCCCCTGGTTAAACCCACCAAGGAACAGTTCCTTTATTATACAAATTGCATATTAACAGGTTACACAAAGCTAAACTGCCCAGAGATGGCAGAAGGCAAGTTTATCTGAATAGAACTCACCGCAAAATACGGCCGTTGAGCCAGATCCTGAAACATGGGACACTTCTTTAACCACTTAGCAACCACCTGCCGACAAATAACGTCGACAAGGTGGTTGCTTAACTCTGGGAGGACGTTATATAACATCCTCCCAGAATCGCGCTCCCGCGCGCCCCCTGGGGCGCGCACACGGGAATCGCCGTGACCGCCGGGTCCAGAGGACCCGGCGCATCACGAATCGCGGTAAATCGCCGCTGATAGCGGCCGTTTACCACGTGATCGCTCCGTCAAATGACGGAGCAATCACTTGTAAACAGACCGGCGTCATGTGATGACGCCGGTTCCTCTCTCCCCTCTCTGTACCGATCGGTACGGTGTGAGAGGAGAGGGGAGGGAGCGGATCATGTCAGCTCCCTCCTCCATGTCACAGCATGTCAGCTGTGGGCTGGATCTGTGACAATTGCAGTCACAGATCCAGCAATCCATCCATCCCTGCTCAGCCATCCCTGCCAATACTCTGCAAAATACCCTGCGCAATACTCTGCAAAATACTCTGCAATACCCTGGTGCAATACTCTGCAATACCCTGGTGCAATACTCTGCAATACCCTGGTGCAATACTCTGCAATACCCTGGTGCAATACTCTGCAATACCCTGCGCAATACTCTGCAATACCCTGTGCAATACTCTGCAATACCCTGCGCAATACCCTGCGCAATACTCTGCAATACCCTGCGCAATACTCTGCAATACCCTGCGCAATACTCTGCAAAATACTCTGCAATACCCTGGTGCAATACTCTGCAATACCCTGCGCAATACTCTGCAATACCCTGCGCAATACTCTGCAAAATACTCTGCAATACCCTGCGCAATACTCTGCAATACCCTGCGCAATACTCTGCAATACCCTGCGCAATACCCTGCAATACCCTGCGCAATACTCTGCAATACCCTGCGCAATACTCTGCAATACCCTGCGCAATACTCTGCAATACCCTGCACAATACCCTGCACAATACTCTGCAATACCCTGCACAATACTCTGCAATACCCTGCACAATACACCCTGCACAATACTCTGCAAAATACCCTGCGCAATACTCTTCAAAATACTCTGCAATACCCTGGTGCAATACTCTGCAATACCCTGCTGCAATACTCTGCAATACCCTGGTGCAGTACTCTGCAATACCCTGGTGCAATACTCTGCAATACCCTGGTGCAATACTCTGCAATACCCTGCGCAATACTCTGCAATACCCTGTGCAATACCCTGCGCAATACTCTGCAATACCCTGCGCAATACTCTGCAATACCCTGCGCAATACTCTGCAAAATACTCTGCAATACCCTGGTGCAATACTCTGCAATACCCTGGTGCAATACTCTGCAATACCCTGGTGCAATACTCTGCAATACCCTGCGCAATACTCTGCAATACCCTGTGCAATACTCTGCAATACCCTGCGCAATACCCTGCGCAATACTCTGCAATACCCTGCGCAATACTCTGCAATACCCTGCGCAATACTCTGCAAAATACTCTGCAATACCCTGGTGCAATACTCTGCAATACCCTGCGCAATACTCTGCAATACCCTGCGCAATACTCTGCAAAATACTCTGCAATACCCTGCGCAATACTCTGCAATACCCTGCGCAATACTCTGCAATACCCTGCGCAATACCCTGCAATACCCTGCGCAATACTCTGCAATACCCTGCGCAATACTCTGCAATACCCTGCGCAATACTCTGCAATACCCTGCACAATACCCTGCACAATACTCTGCAATACCCTGCACAATACTCTGCAATACCCTGCACAATACACCCTGCACAATACTCTGCAAAATACCCTGCGCAATACTCTTCAAAATACTCTGCAATACCCTGGTGCAATACTCTGCAATACCCTGCTGCAATACTCTGCAATACCCTGGTGCAGTACTCTGCAATACCCTGGTGCAATACTCTGCAATACCCTGGTGCAATACTCTGCAATACCCTGCGCAATACTCTGCAATACCCTGTGCAATACCCTGCGCAATACTCTGCAATACCCTGCGCAATACTCTGCAATACCCTGCGCAATACTCTGCAAAATACTCTGCAATACCCTGGTGCAATACTCTGCAATACCCTGCGCAATACTCTGCAATACCCTGCGCAGTACTCTGCAATACCATGCGCAATACTCTGCAAAATACTCTGCAATACCCTGCGCAATACTCTGCAATACCCTGCGCAATACTCTGCAATACCCTGCGCAATACCCTACAATACCCTGCGCAATACCCTGCAATACCCAGCGCAATACTCTGCAATACCCTGCGCAATACTCTGCAATACCCTGCGCAATACCCTGCACAATACTCTGCAATACCCTGCACAATACTCTGCAATACCCTGCACAATACACCCTGCACAATACTCTGCAATACTCTGCGCAATACCCCCTGTGCAATACCCTGTGCAATACCCTGCCATACTCCGCAATGCTCTGCCATACTCCGCAATGCCCGGCAATACTCCGCAATGCCCGGCAATACTCCGCAATGCCCGGCAATACTCTGCAATGCCCGGCAATACTCTGCAATAACCACTTCCCACCCGCCGGCCGTCATATGACGTCCTTGACTTTGTGCGGGGATATCTGAATGATGGGAGCAGCTACAGGCATCATTCAGATATTAGCTTTTTCAGCCGGCGATTCCCTACACCATAAGAACACCATAAGAACACGATTCCCTACACCATAAGAACAATCATAGCGGCTGTTCCGCCGCTTGATCATTCTTACGGGAGGCGAGAGGGGATGTCCCCCCCCCCCCCCCCCGCCACCCTCCGGTGCTTCTACGACTCACCGCTATGATCGAAGCCAGGATTGTTTTTTTTTTTGGTTTTTTTTTTGTTTTTTTCAGGCTTCCCAGCCTAGAGGTGAGATGTGGGGTCCTATTGACCCCATATCTCACTGTAAAGAGGACCTGTCATGCCATATTCCTATTACAAGGGATGTTTACGTTCTTTGTAATAGGTATAAAAGTGATCAAAAAAAAATTTGGGGCGGAAAAACATGTCAAACTAAAATAAATAAAGTAAAATGAACAATAAAAAAATATATATTTTTTTTAAGCGCCCCTGTCCCCATGAGCTCGCATACAGAAGCGAACACATACGTAAGTCCCGCCCACATATGAAAACGGTGTTCAAACTACACATGTGAGGTATCGCCGCGAACGTTAGAGCGAGAGCAATAATTCTGACCCTAGACCTCCTCTGTAACTCAAAACATGTAACCAGTAAAAATATTTAAAATGTCGCCTATGGGGATTTTTAAGTAGCGAAGTTTGGCGCCATTCCACGAGCGTGTGCAATTTTAAAGGGTGACATGTTAGGTATCTATTTACTCAGCGTAACTTCATCTTTCACATTATGTAAAAACATTGGGCTAACTTTACTGTTTTGTTTTTTTTAGCACAAAACATTTTTTTTCCGTAAAAAACGCGTTAAAAAAATTGCTGCGCAAATATCGTGCAAGATAAAAAGTTGCAACGACCACCATTATATTCTCTAAGGTCTTTGCTAAAAAAACATATATAATGTTTTGGGGTTCTATGTAATTTTCTAGCAAACAAATGATGATTTTTACATGTAGGAGAGAAATGTCAGAATTGGCCTGGGTGATCCAGAACGCCTGATGGTGCTCCCTGCATGTTGGGCCTCTGTATGTGGCCACGCTGTGTAAAAGTCTCACACATGTGGTATCGCCATACTCGGGAGTAATAGCAGAATGTATTTTGGGGTGTAATTTGTGGTATGCATATGCTGTGTGTGAGAAATAACCTGCTAATATGACAATTTTGTGACAAAAAAAAAAAAGAGAAAAAAAAAATCTTGATTTTGCAAAGAATTGTGGGAAAAAATGACAACTTCAAAAAACTCACAATGCCGCTTTCTAAATACCTTGGAATGTCTTCTTTCCAAAAAGGGGTCATTTGGGGAGTATTTGTACTTTTCTGGCATGTTAGGGTCTCAAGAAATGAGATAGGCCGTCAGTACTTCAGGTGTGATCAATTTTCAGATATTGGCACCATAGCTTGTGGACTCTATAACTTTCACAAAGACCAAATAATATACACCAATTTGTACTTATTTTTACCAAAGATATGTAGCAGTATAAATTTTGGCCAAAATTTATGAAGAAAAAATAGTAATTTGCTAAATTTTATAACAGAAACGAAAAAAAAATCATTTTTTTACAGAATTTTCAGTCTTTTTTCTCTTATAGCGCAAAAAATAAAAAACCCAACGGTGATTAAATACCACCAAAAGAAAGCTCTATTTGTGTGAAAAAAAGGACAAAAAATTCATATAGGTACAGTGTTGTATGACTGAGTAATTGTCATTCAAAATGTGAGAGCACCGAAAGCTGAAAATTGGTCTGGTTATTAAGGGGGTTTAAGTGCCCAGTGGTCAAGTGGTTAAGGAAGTAGCCTAACCACACAGCATACATATCCTGTCATTCTGACTCAACTGTGTAAGTGACATATAGCAAGAAAAACATTCTATATACCTTTCTACAATAACAAGTCTTAAAGAATAACTCTAAAGGTGAAATAACAAGTCTTAAAGAATAACTCTAAAGGTGAAATACACTAGCAGTGCCGGCCTAAGACATTGTGCTGCCTGGTACCAAGAATTAAATGCTGCCCCCCCCCCAAAAAAAAATAACGCCCACCAAAAGGATATAATTTTATATCATGATAACTTAAGAGGATCTGTCATGGCTCTATACATGTATGTAGGAGTATAAAGAGGACCTGTCATGGCTCTATACATGTATGTAGGAGTATAAAGAGGACCTGGCATGGCTCTATACATGTATGTAGGAGTATAAAGAGGACCTGTCATGGCTCTATACATGTATGTAGGAGTATAAAGAGGACCTGTCATGGCTCTATTCATGTATAGGAATATAAAGAGGACCTGTCATGGCTCTATTCATGTATAGGAATATAAAAAGGACCTGTTATGGCTGTATTCATGTATAGGAGTATAAAGAGGACCGGTCATAGCTCTATACATGTATATATAAGTATGAAGAGGACCGGTCATGGCTCTATACATGTGTATAGGGGTGTAAAAAGGACCTGTCATGGCTTTATACATGTATTTAGGAAAATAAAGAGGACCTGTCATGGCTCTATACATGTATGTAGGAGTATAAAAGGACCTGTGTGTGGCCCCGATGTCAGCCGGCCACCCGCGATCGCTCCACAGAGAGCCAGAACGGGGATTTGTCAATGTAAACAGACAGATCCCCATTCTGACAGGGGAGGAGAGACAGATCTGCTGTTCCTAGTGATTAGGAACAGAGATCTCTCTCCTCCTCCAGTCAGTCCCATCACCCCCAGTTAGAAACACCTCCCAGGTAACACATTTAACCCCTTCCACACCAGTGACATTTACACAGTAATCAGTGCATTTTTATAGCACAAATCGCTGTATAAATGTCACTGGTCCCAAAAATGTGTCAAAAGTGTCCGATCTGTTCACCGCAATGTCGCAGTCTCACTGAAAATCGCAAATCACCGCCATTACTAGTAAAAAATTTATAATAATAATAATAATAAAAATGCCATAAATCTATCCCCTATTTTGTAGACGCTATAACTTTTGCGCAAACTAATCAATATACACTTATTGCGTTTTTTTTTTTTTTTTTACCAAACATATGTAGAAGAATACGTATTGGCCTAAACTGATGAAGAAATACCACCAACAGAAAGCTCTATTTGTGGGAAACAAAGGACGTAAATTTTGTTTGGGTACAGCGTCGCACGACCGCACAATTGTCAGTTAAATCGACGCAGTGCCGTATCGCAAAACAAAATTAGTGAAGTGCGTCATTTCTATTATTACATTGTTATATAATATATAAAATAGTTCAACTCACCATAATGCAGAATCAGTGGGAGCCTGAGCGTGTCACTTGCCACCGTCACCTGCCACCAGTTGCGGATTGTCACTTGCCACGACGTCACACATTGCAGATTGTCACTTGCCACGACGCCACCTGCCACACATTGCGGGTTGTCACTTGCCACCTGCCACACATTGCGGGTTGTCACTTGCCACGACGCCACCTGCCACACATTGCGGGTTGTCACTTGCCACGACGCCACCTGCCACACATTGCGGGTTGTCACTTGCCACACGTTGCGGATTGTCACTTGCCACGACATCACACATTGCGTTTTGTCACTTGCCACAATGTCACTTGCCACACATTTGCGGATTGTCACTTGCCACGACGTCACACATTGCGAATTGTCACTTGCCACACGTAGCGGATTGCCACTTGCCACAACGTCACCTGACACACGTAGCGGATTGTCACTTGCCACGACGTCACACATTGCGAATTGTCACTTGCCACACGTAGCGGATTGCCACTTGCCACAACGTCACCTGACACACGTAGCGGATTGTCACTTGCCACGACGCCACCTGCCACACATTGCAGATTGTCACTTGCCACACATTGCGGATTGTCACTTGCCACAACGTCACCTGCCACACGTAGCAGATTGTCACTTGCCACTTCACCTGCCACATGTAGTGGATTGCCATTTGCTGTGTCCCAGAGTGAAGGCAGGCAGGAGAGAGATGACAGAGAAGAGGGGGATCTGACAGAGAAGAGGGGGGTCTGCTGTCAGAGAAGAGGGGGGGTCTGCTGACATAGAGGAGGGGGGGTCTTCTGACATTGAGGATGGGGAGGTGGCTGACATTGAGGATGGGGGGGGTGGCTGACATTGAGGAGGGGAGGCGGCTGACATTGAGGAGGGGGGGGCGGCTGACATTGAGGAGGGGGGGCGGCTGATATTGAGGAGGGGGGGCGGCTGATATTGAGGAGGGGGGGCGGCTGATATTGAGGAGGGGGGCAGGTGACATTGAGGAGGGGGTGCGGCTGACATTAAAGAGGGGGGGCGGCTGACATTGAGGAGGTGGGGGGGGCGGCTGACATTGAGGACGGGGGGGGTGGCTGACATTGAGGAGGGGGGGCGGCTGACATTGAGGAGGGGGGGCGGCTGACATTGAGGAGGGGGGGCGGCTGACATTGAGGAGGGGGGGCGGCTGATATTGAGGAGGGGGGGCGGCTGATATTGAGGAGGGGGGGAGGTGATATTGAGGAGGGGGGGCAGGTGACATTGAGGAGGGGACGTGGCTGACATTGAGGAGGGAGGGCAGCTGACATTGAGGAGGGGGGGCGGCTGACCTTGAGGGGGGGGCAGTTGAGGAGGGGGGCGGCTGACATTGAGGAGGGGGTGCAGGTGACATTGAGGAGGGGGGGGCTGACATTAAAGAGAGGGGGGGCTGACAGAGACGGACCTCAGGAGACAGTGACACACAGCGAGTTAGGAGCATGCAGGGCAGGCGCGATTATCCACAGACACAGTCCAGCTCCTCCAGGCTCCAGGAGAAGCAGTACTGGGGCGGGTCTTCACAGTTGTGATCACATGATTAGGAGCAGGCTCCCGTCCTGTGTTCACCATCAGGATACAAGGGAGCTCCTCCAGGCGAATCACAGAGCCTCATGTCCGCACATGACCTGCTTAGCCAATCACAGGACACCCGCCGCTGCCAATTGCTGAGCTGAGCTCGGCTCAAACACAGAGCGCACCGAGGCAGTAGTGTGATTGTGAACTGGATGATCGTGCCCCTCTAGCCAGGGATTCGGCTGCCGCAGGACAGGTATGTGTGCCTGGGTTTCTGACGGGTGGAAACCCAGGCACATGTGCAGCGGAGCGGGCTGGCAGGCGGCAATTTGCCGCCCCCTGAAAGTGCCGCCTGGGACCGAGGTACCATCGGGTCCCATGGTAGGGCCGGCCCTGTACACTAGGGATAACCTTACAGAACCTAAGATAGAGGCCCTGTGGGAGAAGTGGCAGGCTGACATTCCTAGCCTGGACAGGGAGACCTGGGAAGAATGCTTTGAGGCAGGTTCTAGACTGATGATTTCCTCCAGGGATAAGCTCATACACACCAAATTTATACACCGAGTCTATTACACACCACAAAGGTTGCACAAGATCTACCCACAGAGGTCCCGGGACTGTCCTAGATGTCATTCCCCTGACAGCACATTCATACACATGTTTTGGACCTGCCCATCCCTGGCTGGGTATTGGGCCGCAGTTTTTGAATGTATCAATGTCCGCCTGCAGTTGTCCCTTCCCATATCGCCTGAATTGGCATTGCTAGGCATTCAGGATGATGAACAGAGACCTCTAATTACTAAGTTGCTTATTTCATATGTCCTTTTTTATGCTAAGAAAGAAATATTGCTCAAATGGGGTTGCCCTGGACCGAACAATTGTGAGTTCTGGGGAGGTAGACCTGGGGATCTGTACCCAGGATTCACTTTAGAAGGGATCCCCCCCTCACTGGTATCTGCAGGGTTCCCTTTGTTATGACAAAACCCTGTGAGTTTACACAAGTTATGTATCCATGTATTGGAGTTTATATTTGTATACTATTTGTCTACGCTTGAATTTCTGTAACATCTATTTGTTCAAATTTGCCTGAATTGTATTTGAGTATTTTAATGTCTGCCTTGTGTGATGACATATTTTTCAATAAAGACCAACCTTGTTGTTAAAATAAAAAGGTGTAAACTCTGATATAAGGGGGTCAGACCCAAGGGGGGCCCAGGCCTAAAGCTGTGTAAAATTTGTGATGGCTGCCCTGTTTCCCACACACTGCGGCGACGTTCCATGTACCTCTGCATTATTGGATGATGTTTGTTGGAGATGAAGCCCCTTCCTGCTAACTTCAGCCAATCCGTGAAGAAGAGGTATCCAGCTAATGAGGTGCTGCGCAAGCTGTGCTGCGTGCAACATCACTTCCTCCCAGCTCCCTAGTCAAGCCCTTATTTTTTGGGGGGGGGGGGTGCAACTAGCTTGTCTTGCCTAGGGCACAAATAGTCTAACACCGCACTGTGTATAGTACATGCCCCTGACCTTGTGGCTGGGGGGGCAAACAATCCATCTACTGCCACCCCCCCAGTCGGTCACCTGCCCTGCACTTCTTACCTGATCTGGGTCGTGGGCAGCGCTTCCCCTGAACAGCGTCTCCTCCTCCTGGTGCTTCACAGCGACTTCCCCTGTGTCTCCTTCCTCCTCCTCCTCGGCACCCAATAGGATCGCTTCTCCTCTCAGACAATCGGGTGATGGGTCTCAGGACCTGCTTCCTGATTGGCCAGGAGGAGAATCAGGAAGACAATAGCAAATAATAATTTGCCATTGTCACACAACTGGGTGGGCTCGGGGCACAGAGCCCACCCTTTTTGAAGCCTATTAGAGCCTCTGGCTCTAATCACGTGCTTCTATAAAACAAAAGAAAAAAAAACATTGGAAGCCAGACGCATGGGTTAGGGGGGCGGCGCACCTGCACCCTGCATTATGGCCACCACTGCTCCTGACCATTGCACTTTGTACAGCTGGCTGTAAATAACATATTCCTGACCCCTGCAATCTGTACGCCAAGCTTTTATATGACATACACCCGACCACTGGGTGTATTGCCTTCCTTGGTTGATGACATTGTTTTCGCTGACTTCCTTTCTGGTAGTTTCAAAGCACGCTCGCTCCAGGGAATTCCAGGGCAGTGGCGGATTCAAACAATCTAATTGGCTGGTCATTACGGGTGCCACATACACACAATACACATGTGTGTGGATTATGATATGGCTTTATGGGCTCTTATATGAACACAATAAAGAAAAAGATGGGAGAGCACAGAATGCAGAATCACATCTTGAGCAACTTTGGTGGATCTGAACTTTAAGGATGAAATGGTCCACATCGAATGCAGCTACAGAGATTAGTGAGAGTGCCCTGCAGTACATTACCAAAAACATGTTAAAAGGCATTATGCCGATCATTAAAATGTGTTGTGTGAAATATAAATAAATTCACTATAAGGTAAAAATTCACTATGTAAATAAAAACTGACTTGGAAAACTAAAAATTAAAAGCAATTTATTCACATGACACTGTTCACTAGCATTTGAATGATTTCATTAGTTCATAGAGTAAAACATTGTAAATCAGTTTTTAAACATTAATGACAGAACAAATGGAAAAGTCTTTCTAACAAGAATGGATTTTGTCTGTCATTTTTTTTTTTTCCATTTGCAAAGATTTTCAAGCAACACAGCTGGTACATTTTTACATCCAAATGGGTATTTTTATGCGAGGTGTATACCAGTAATGTACAACAGGTTTACCGGCGCAGATGTGCCAGTAGACATACTCAAAGGACTATGCCTCAGGCTTTTTTTTTTCTAAAGCAGGGAAATACATCACATCTGAATCAAGTCTTAACTAAAAAAAAAAAAAAAAAGAAATGCAGGGTATAGAACACTGTGAATCTTAATAGGATAAGAAAGGTGATGTTGGTAATAACTGTGCCGTATATCTGGAAATATGGGTATGATTATGATGGGCATGATTAGGCTGAAAGTGACCATTTTGTGCTCCATATGTGGTCATTTAGTTACAATGGGTCTTCATGTAGAAAAACTGTGTGAAAAGAAAGTATATGTACTGCCCAAACAGATTAGATTACAATTGTCATCCTTTTAACACAGATTAGAAGGTGAAAAGAAAATGCCTAGTTGCTACAGGCAACTAGCTTTGGGCATTTTCTTTCAGTTGTTTTACTGTAATTACAGTAGGTGCAGAGAACAAGTTGAGCAGTTACATCCATGGCAATTTATAGCTTTGTTTAGCTCTAGGTTACAAATAGACTGGAGTCAAGCCATCAGACAGTTGCAAATCAGTGGTCATGCTATCAGACAAGTATTTTTAGTTGGATATACATCACAGAAAAACTAGATATAACATAATGTAATATATAAAATAATGATTACACAGAGTTGTCACACATACATTACCCTCTCTAACATTTACAATATGATATGATTTTACTGTGGAAATGTAAAGATACAGAGCCCCAAATATCAACCCATTGGCTACAAACTGACATTTTTGCACTACTAAATGGGTTAAAAACAAAATCTCCCATTGGACCAATACGTTTACAATGCAGATGTGTCATACACGCCCCCCTCTATGATATCTTACAATACGGTATGATTTTACTGTAGAAATTTAAAGATACAGAGCCCCAAATATCAACCCATTGGCTAAAAACTGTCATTTTTTGCTAATATTTCAAAATGGGTCAGAAACAAAATCTCCCATTGGACCAATACGTAAACGTATTGGTCCAATGGGAGATTTTGTTTTTAACCCATTTAGTAGTGCAAAAATGTCAGTTTGTAGCCAAAGGGATGATATTTGGGGCTCTGTATCTTTACATTTCCACAGTAAAATCATATCGTATTTTAAATGTTAGAGAGGGTGATGTATGTGTGACAACTCTGTGTAATCATTATTTTATATATTACATTATGTTATATCTGGTTTTTCTGTGCTGTATATCCAACCAAAAATACTGATAGCATGACCACTGATTTGCAACTGTCTGATGGCTTGACTCCAGTTACAAATTGGACCATGTCACACTCATGATCCAGCCACTGGCAACAATTACCATTGACAGGATCGATCTACAGCACAGAAACAGGTTAAGGGAATACTCACTTGTTTCCATGTGTTTTCTCATTGGCTGGATGAGCTAAATGTGCAACAACCCACTCTTCTGACTATTGATGGAGTGACACATGGATGTAGAATATTGTCTTTGCAGTGTCTCGCGATCCTTTTCCTGGGGAGTTGTTACCAAATGTCCCCAGTTGTCTTCATCAATTTGTTTAATCAAGACTGCTTTGCATCACTGCAGTGGTTTCCCCTTCTACTGAGAGCTATCTGGCATGGTCATTCTCAGCCTGGCTTTCTCAAACCCTGATGTACTGGACAATGTGGGGCCTGCCTGGAAGTCACCTTCAGGCACTGGGTTCCATATGGGACATTTTCCAGACTTTCTTCTGGTTATGTTAGCTACGGAGTGCTTTCCAGGTCCAGAGTCACTAAAATGGTCTTTGCACTTGCCTTGCTTCTGAAGCGCCCATTAGCACCCTCACAGCTCATTGAAAAATACAAGCTGTCAGCCTCAACGGCTGATGGTCCTTGTAGGCATTCATTCACAGGAAACTGTGAATGATTGACGCCGCCCTGTGGGTGGTGCCCCACATGGCCATGCTGTTTTCAAATATGGAGGAGGTGGGGGAGAGGCTACAGATGCTGGAATATGTAAAGTGTTCCAAAAGTGAACTTATCCTTTAACTAGGACATTGTTCTCCCATCCCTTTGTCAGGCTACAGTTCATGCACTGCATGATAGCTAGGTAACTAGCATGTTCAAAGGAAGTCAATAAATTCAGCCTCTATGTTTTCGCTTTACATGTTTGCTGAGTGTTGTGGTGATCCAATGGCTTTATTACTATGAGCTACCAACCTGAAGCAACTATGCAGATCAAAATATATAATATAATTTGCTGCATACTATCTCTGGGGTCAGTGATTTAGCTAGAAGATCAGCATCTAGTCTAGACAACTAGTATATTCACAAGCAGATCAGCAGTGGCAGCTTCATATTTTCTCTCAGAACAGGTTTCATTTAAAAAAGCCTACTAGTGTGAAAACAATAGCAGGCCTATTTATTCAGTGACTTGCTCGCTGACCTTTTTATGAAGTCAGCATACCCCCTCTTCTGGCAACAATGAGTTCCGTCAGGAAGCTTTCAAAACACTTGCATTTTATGTATCAAAAGAGTAAACTCCTTCATCAGCAAGGTTCTTTCATACTTTAATGGATAGAGAAAATGTTGCCATTGTGCATTTTTTTAAATTCAACTGATAACTTGCTAAGTGCTTTATGTTTAAATGTAACTTTTATACTTTATTGAAGGGGGCAAAAAAATTTGCCTTCTTAACTTTCCATATGTTTGTAGCGGGCATTTAAATTTGGGGGGGGGGGGAACATCTGGGTTATTCAACCCAGATGTACTAATTGTTAGGGAATCTGAGAATCCCTTTTGTGGTTCTTGGAGGACTCTGGTGGTGCAAGGTTCCCTGTGGCCTGCAGGTGGCGTTGCCGCCCTGGGCCAGAGTTGAACCTGCACTGCAAGACTGTTCCTTTTTGTCCTTTCCTGGCGCTGGTACAGCGGGGCGGGGAACCCGCTGTGACGCAAAGGGAGGGGAGATAAAAGGGGCGGACACCCTGACCTTGGGGTTCAGAGTTGGAGGACGCGGCCGCGCCCAGGAACCTTCAGCCTGGGTGCTGGCGTTCCGGAGTTCCAGGCCCAGGTGCCCTTGACCTGGCCGGAGCGAGGGATCGAGTCCATCCCAGGCACTTTAAGCCTAGGGTGAGGTACTATGACCAAGGCCTGGGGCCCAGTAACTTTGACTGGGTTCCGAGAGGGTGGAGGAGTCCGAGGGGCCCTAAGGTGTTGGGACCCGTATCTGAGGTGTGGAGGCCGGGGAGTGTAACCCTTCCGGATAGCCCGGTACAGCATTAATCCGGTGACGGCGGGGGCCTCTGGTAACTCTCTTGGAGGGATGTCTTCCCCCTGACAGGGGCTGCAACGAAGCGAAGGTAACTCGAGTTCCTGTTCACTAGAGTCGCTGGAAGAGACTCTGAAGCCAAAAAGTACGTTTTACAGCCACTGTGCTTAGCAACCGTTGGTGAAACCTCAACGGTTTAGTTTCTTTGAGGATTATGCCTTGACCTACTCCCCACCAATACTGAACTGTTCTATGGGTCTCAAACTGCTCGCAAAGGACTATTTGTTTGCCGTTATGGAATAAATAAGTGTTGGACCTTTTCAGTGTGTGGTTCTCCAATTACAGGGAGCAAAGGGGGTTATCAGCAGAACCGACTTGGCTCTGAACGTATACACAGCCCGAAGGTAATCTGGTACTGGCCTTCACCTCTACATGCAGTAATCTAGAGGACATGGGCCGTGGCGCACCTCGCTCTCCCCTTCAAAGTACCCCTAGACCGTTCCGAGTAGGTCGGCCATGTTGGCAAGCGCACCATGAGGCACACCATAACTGCGCAGCTTGTGGGCGGGGTGAAGGGAAAGCCTGCGAACAAGTGCAGAGTATGGGAGGAGTCTGGCCATGTGGAAGTAGTCACGTGGGGATTCCGGCGTGAATTGGTCAGTGCACAATGGAGCAGCAGACAGTCGGGATGACCTCAAGTACCCCGTGGATTTCGGTTCCTTACCCCACGAAGATGACTTCCTTTGCTGCTTCCATAACGGACACAGGAATAAGACTTAGGCCCCGAGGACGTTTGGCTCTGTATGTATGCAGTGACATAGAGGCCCTTGGTGTGATCTGTCCCGGCTGCTCGGGACTGGTGGCCAACTTGAAGCCATTCGGGCGATGTGAGGCCTACAAGGAGTTTCTTTTTGAGGTGGAGCCATTCACAGAAAGGCCCCGAGCCTTCCACCTCAACTGCCTCACAGGTACCGCCACTCCGGAAGGGGAGATCCAGGCCTTTGCAGAGATTTTTGTGCGCACTGACCAGGGCAAAGAGAGTGCCCAACCAGAGACTGAGAGAGAAAAATCCGAGGATGCTGCTTCGGTCACCACAAGCTCCCTGCTCCCACCTCCGAAGAGGAAAGTCAGCCTTGTACAGGCATCCTATGGTCGTGGAAGAGCTTCGCCCCACTGCTTGCCTGGCCTGGATGGATCAGGAGGGAAGAGCCCTGGACATCCCTGTTCTACTGAAGGCCCAGGTGAGCCAGGGGTTGGGACTGTGTGTGTGGTTGGAGGTGTCGGGAGTCCATTGTCGGTGGAGTCCGTAAGGGAGGGTGATTCCGTATCTACTGGGAATTACCTGCCCGCGGAAATGTATGACACCTCCGACCTAGAGTCGCTATCAGATGCTGGCGATGATGGCGAGATCGATGATGTCTTTCACCGCAAGGGTTGGGACAGGATGCCATTACCCGCGCTCCGTGCACCAAGGGATGTGCCTGTGTCTACAGGGGATAGTACACCCTGGCTGGAGGTCCCGGAGCCCGGGGAGAAATCTGGTCTCCTGCCTACCCTTCCATCCTCCGAATCACCTACTGCTTCATCCGTTCCGGTGACAGGAACGCAACGTTCTTTACTGCGGGCTCCTAGGCACAAGCCAACGGAGGTAGTTAAAGTACCTCGGCATCCTGAGTCCATTGTCCAGCCTGGAGAAGGAGACCGTGCCACGATGCCACCTCTGGCCCGGCTACAGCGGCTCTTCTGTCAGAGAGTTGCCCGTGAGTATGGGTGGGAGTATATATACCTACCCTGGGACTTGCTTTTTGAAGTGGAGGTCCTGCGGCAGCGATGGTATGATGAGTTTGTCTGGGAAAAGCTCAAAGTGCCCCATGCTCGCCGATATCTTTTGTGCTCATCCCCCGTGTCTAAGAAGTTCAAAGACTGTAAGGCGGAGTGGATGTTGGGTCGGCACATCCATGCGGACAGGGTGCTTATTTGTCGCAAAGATGGAGAGAACATTGAATATAATGTGGAGACTTTCTATAAGCACTTGAAGCCCCTGTTCCTGCCCCACCCAAAGTTCTACCTTTAGGAGGAAAAGACTCCTGTATGCTTTGTTTATTGTTCATTGCTCAACTTGCCGGAACACAAGGACTGTGCCCTAGTTTTTTTTATTTGGGCGTTTTACTCTTTGGAGAAAAGGAGCTGTTACTGTTTGTTCTCCCTCTTTCTCCCTGCACTGCAAAGAAGATAATGACTTTGGGGTGTAGTTAGTGTAGACACAGTGAAAGAAGAAGGAAAGTTGTCTGGAGGATTTGGCCAAGTGTCATTACCGTGGCGCTGTCACCAGGTGGCAGTGCTGCGCAACGACTGTTTTTTTTTTTACACTTGCACCACCATACTCATTGGAGCGAATGGGCCTTTTCAAGGACAGGCCCGTTCATTCCAAGAAAACACACATTGTGGAAGAAAGTTTTGTTTTTTTTCCCCTTCTGCAGGAGATTTGTCTGTCAAGGCTGCTGAGAATGGGTGGTCCTAAGATAGCCAGAGGGAGGATTGTGCATGTGTAAATGTCAGAAGTGTCTTATTGAAAGTTTTATAGTTTTACTGTTTTATGTTTTCCCTTTCCCATTCTAGGCCTTGGCACAATTCAGGACTAAATTGTGTAGTTTAGTTTCTGGGTGGAGCTTATGTCACCACCTTTGTGGGATGTGAGTTCGGACCAGACACTGGGGACCAGTGTCAAATCCCCGGGGGGAGAGTGTAGCGGGCATTTAAATTTGGGGGGAACATCTGGGTTATTCAACCCAGATGTACTAATTGTTAGGGAATCTGAGAATCCCTTTTGTGGTTCTTGGAGGACTCTGGTGGTGCAAGGTTCCCTGTGGCCTGCAGGTGGCGTTGCCGCTCTGGGCCGGAGTTGAACCTGCACTGCAAGACTGTTCCTTTTTGTCCTTTCCTGGCGCTGGTACAGCGGGGCGGGGAACCCGCTGTGACGCAAAGGGAGAGGAGATAAAAGGGGCGGACGCCCTGACCTTGGGGTTCAGAGTTGGAGGACGCGGCTGCGCCCAGGCACCTTCAGCCTGGGTGCTGGCGTTCCGGAGTTCCGGGCCCAGGTGCCCTTGACCTGGCCGGAGCGAGGGATGGAGTCCATCCCAGGCACCTTAAGCCTGGGGTGAGGTACTATGACCAAGGCCTGGGGCCCAGTAACTTCGACTGGGTTCCGCGAGGGTGGAGGAGTCCGAGGGGCCCTAAGGTGTTGGGACCCGTATCTAAGGTGAGGAGGCCAGGGAGTTTAACCCTTCCAGATAGCCCGGTACAGCATTAATCCGGTGACGGCGGGGCCTCTGGTAACTCTCTTGGAGGGATGTCTTCCCCCTGACAGGGGCTGCAATGTAGCGAAGGTAACTCCAGTTCCTGTTCACTAGAGTCGCAGGAAGAGACTCTGAAACCAAAAAGTATGTTTTACAGCCACTGTGCTTAGCAACCATTGGTGAAACCTCAACGGTTTAGTTTATTTGAGGATTGTGCCTTGACCTACTCCCCGCCAATACTGAACTGTTCTATGGGTCTCAAACTGTCTACTCGCAAAGGACTATTTGTTTGCCGTTATGGAATAAATAAGTGTTGGACCTTTTCAGTGTGTGGTACTCCAATTACTGGGAGCAAAGGGGGTTATCAGCAGAACAGACTTGGCTCTGAACGTATACACAGCCCGAAGGTAATCTGGTACTGGCCTTCACCTCTACATGCAGTAATCTAGAGGACATGGGCCGTGGCGCACCTCGCTCTCCCCTTCAAAGTACCCCTAGACCGGAGCCAAAGTAACCGCTAAAGAAGAGAGAGAGGGTGAGGCCGCTACATGTTATTTTAAAATGTAACATTTTAGTTTATCTGTAGGGCTAGGTTCACACTCGTGCGAGTGGTTGCGGTGCTTTCCAGATCCAGAGTCACTGGCATCAGAGGTGGCTCTAGGATTTGTGAGGCCTTAGGCAACTCTTAAGCCCCGTACACACGATCGGATAACCTATGGATTTTCGTCCGATGGATTTGTCCATCGGATATCCGATGAAACTGTTTTCCATTAGTCTTGCCCACACACCATCAGTCAAAAAACGCGGTGACGTAAAACACTCCGATGAGCCGAGAAAAATGAAGTTTAATGCTTCTGAGCATGCGTCGACTTTATTCTGAGCATACGTGGGTTTTTGATCCGATGGACTTGCCCATAGACGATCGGAAATTCCCATCGGTTTTTTATCCATCGGAAAATTTTAAAACAAGTTCTATTTTTTACAACCGATGGAAAAAAGACCGATGGGTACCATACACGATCAGTTGGTCTGATGAAAACCATCCATCGGACGGTTTTCATCAGTCAAACCGATCGTGTGTATGGGGCTTTAGACATGAGGCCCCCACTCACGCCCATAATGGGAACAATAATTCAAGCGATAGAAATTAACTGTATAAATTGCATATAATAGGAGCCTTAAATCCTATGAACTATGAATTCTCAGTTTCTAAAACTTTCTCTAACCAATTATTCTTTAATCAAATATCATTAAACATTGATATATATTAAACGCACACAAATATAGATAAAATTTATGCAGATGTTACTAGCAATGTGTTTACGTTATAACAAAGGTCAAAAACCATTTTACATGAAGGTCAGGTTAATATAACCCAGCCAACACAGAGTTCTCCCTTACATCCGAGTCTGCAGAATTCCCCCTTACAGTGCAAGGGGAACTTTGATGTGAATGTTGTGGATCATGATGTAAGGGGGAATGCCGCAGACTTTGGTGTATGTTAGGGGGGGAGGCTCTGGTGACCAGGGATCACCTTTTATCAGAGTGCACAGCATTCCCCTTTACATCAGGGTCCACAGAGGTGGGGTACAGGGGGGTGATGACAGGGGGTGGGGTGGTAGGATTCCATAGGTGAGGTACAGGGGGATGATGATGACAGGGAGTGGGGTGGTATGATGCCAGAGGTGGGGTAGAGAGGGATGATGGGGATGTTGATGATAATGGGCGGAGTGGTAGAATGTCAGCAAAGGGGTATTATGATGACAGTGGGTGGGTAGGAAGCTGGCAGTGGGTTACAGGGGGGATGATGATGATGGGGGTAGATGGTTGCATGCTAGAGGTGGGGTACAGGGGGATAATGGGAATGTTGATGACAGGGGACAGGGTGGTAGGATGTCAGAGCTGGGGTATGGGGATGATGATGATGATAGTGGGTGGGGTGGTAGAAAGCTGGCAGTGGGGTACGGGGGGGTGAAGATGACAGGGGGTGGGGTGGTAGGACACCAGGAGTGATAAGGATGGAGATTATGGTGACAGGTTGTAGGTTGGTAGGAAGCTGACAGTGGGGTATAGAGGGATGAAGATAAGGATGGTGATAACAGGGGTAGGGTGGTAGATGCTAAAGGTTGGGTACAGGGGGATGATGGGGATGTTGATGACAGGAGGCAGGGTGGTAGGATGTCAGGGGTCGGGTTACGGGGGATGATGATGACAGGGGGTGGGGTGGTAGGATGTCAGAGGTGGGGTACGGGGGGGATGAGGATGACAGGGGATGGGGTGGTAGGAAGCTGGCAGTGGAGTACCAGGGAGGATTAAGATGATGATGATGACAGGGGGAGGGTGGTAGGATGTCAGAGGTGGGGTATAGAGGGATGATGGGGATGTTGATGACAATGGGTGGGGTGGTAGGATGTCAGCAAAGGGGAATGATGATGACAGTGGGCGGATAGGAAGCTGGCAGTGGGGTGCAGGGGGATGAAGATGACGGGGTGGAAGGAGCTGGCAGCGGGTTGCAGGGGGGGATGAAGATGACAGGGGGTGGGTGGTAGGAGCTGGCAGAGCAGTGCAGGGGGGATGAGGATGACAGGGGGTGGGGTGGTAGGATGCCAGGCAGAGGGGATTATGATGAGGATAGAGATGATGACAGGGGGTAAGTTGGTAGGAAGCTGACAGTGGGAAATATACCGACAGGAACAGGGGGATGATGAGGAGGATAATTACTATGTCAAGGTGTCAGTAGGTGGCATCATTTGCCGGATGGCATACATCACATCACTCAGGGCTGTGAGGTCCCGGGCAGCTGGGAGCTGTGATTTTCGGGGCACCCTCGGTAAGGAGGTGACATCACGGGATGCTGTCAGCCTGTCAGTGTCATGCAGTACCTTGAGGCTGTGGCAGACTGTCTCCTCAATGACGCGCCAGTTCTTGCAAGTCCTCCATTACAGGCCGTCCATCCCGGAGAGTAGAGCAGGGAGATGCTCAGCCGCAGCATGGCAGGAGATTCGCAGAGCCCAGCAGAAGGGGGGGAGCCAGGGAGGGGTGTACATGGAGCCGCCCACGGACTCTGGCTGGGAAAAAGTAGTTACGAGCACTGCAGGATTTTACCCTGCGTTAAAGACGTCCCTGGGGACATTCCCTCGAATTTCCACACACACGTTAGGCAAATTAGGCAGCCGCGAGGCCCCTGGGAGTGCGAGGCCTTAGATGACCGCCTAATTTGCCTAATTAGAGAGCCGCCTCTGACTGGCATTGTCAATGCAGGTGCCCTATCTCTGAAGTATTAGTGAGTAAGCCAGTCAGACCAAGCATTGGGTGCTCCCTCATTTTCATTGGTCAGTGGGTGGCATTATTCCCCATTTCAGATATGATTTGAGTTCCTTGTTGGGTAGGGCATGATGACCAAAGAGCTGGACTGTGAAGCTATCTTTTAAGAAGTGCTTGATCTGCAAGCCCTTCAAGGGATAATGCCTTTTAAAACCAGCTCTTGTGTTACTTAACCCACAACAGTAAAATCAGTCTGTATGTAGCACCTTCTAGGTTGCTAGATGTGAGAATAGGTTTTCTGTGTAGGGTGGGTAAATTGGCTGGCAGCCAAGCCTGTTTGTTTTTCTTCTGGGTCACGGTTGAGTGACTCAGGCAGAGCTGAGTGACTCACAGGCAGCATCATGGAGACCTCCCCCTTCTTTCCAGAACATGTTGGAATTTTCTGGAAAGGAAGAAGAGAAGAGAGGTGGAGCTGCCTGGAGTATTCTGATGAGCCCTGACTAATCCCCAACCTGGATTGGCAGGGGGCAGGCTTCCCTAAATACTCTGGGTCAGCCCAGCTGGGGAGGAGTTGTTTGGGGTGGAAGCTGGAGATGGAGTGCTAGGCTGTCGTGGCCCGGAGAGAGCTCCCCAGTCTGGGGGGGAGGGTGCGGACAGGACCCTTCTCAAAACACATGGATGTGTCCTGGACAGGTGGTACGGGAGCAAGGAGAAGACAGCAGGAGAGCACTGCCAGGCAAAGTCTCCAGTGAGGAACAACAGGTCGCAGCCAATAGGGCTGGTGAGTGACACACAGTCGGGAAGGACTGGGGTGGCATGCCTGAGATGACTGGGAGATTGCAGTCTGGGATGTGTGCAGAGCCAGTGGAGTGGACTGTGGTGGCACAGGCAGTGGAGAGAGGCAGCTGCAGCTAAGAGGGCTGGCAGGGCCTGAAGAGGTGGTACTGGGAGCAGTAGCCACGTGGACAGCTAACATTGGGACTAACTATATTTTTGCTACACTATAGGGGCCTGAGATCCCTGCCTGCAAAGGGGATTCGCTTTGGGCCTGCTTGAGTCAGTGTCAGGCCTGCATATCAGTGCTAGCTGGTCCTGAACAGTGAGCTCAAGAGTCAAGTAAAGTGCTGGAGAGTGAGATCAAAAGTCATGTTTGTTCTGGAGGAAGTTGTATATACAGGAGGTGCATATAGTTCCTTAGTCCTTAATATTTTCTGCAATCAACTGGGCATCTCATAACTACCCTATCCCCATCCAAGTTTAATTCCCTTAACAAAAAAACAAAGTGCATGGACTGTTTTCTGTCTGAGAGCGACTGAGAAAAGCATGCCTGGCTGAGCAGGGTGACACGGGGCTACCGCTACATGTACAGCATCTCAAAAAAGTGAGTACACCCCTCACATTTTTGAAAATATTTTATTATATCTTTTCAGATGACAACACTGAAGAAATGACACTTTGCTACAATGTAAAGTACAGCTTGTATAACAGTGTAAATTTGCTGTCTCCTCAAAATAGCTCAACACACAGCCATTAATGTCTAAACCGCTGGCAACAAAATTGAGTACACCCCTAAGTAAAAAAAAAAAAAAAGCCAAATTGGGCCCAATTAGCCATTTTCCCTCCTCGGTATCATATGACTCGTTAGTGTTACAAGGTCTCAGGTGTGAATGGGGAGCAGGTGTAATAAATTTGGTGTTATCGCTCTCACTCTCTTATACTAATCACTGGAAGTACAACATGGCACCTCATGGCAAAGAACTCTCTGAGGATCTGAATAAAATAATTGTTGCTCTACATAAAGATGGCCTAGGCCAGTGATGGCAAACCTTGGCACCCCAGATGTTTGGAACTACATTTCCCATGATGCTCAGCTACACTGCAGAGGGCATGAGCATCATGGGAAATGTAGTTCCAAAACATCTGGGTTGCCAAGGTTCGCCATCACTGGCCTAGGCTATAAGAAGATTGCCAAGATCCTGAAACTGAGCTGCAGCACGGTGGCTTAGACCATACAGCGGTTTAACAGGACAGGTTCCACTCAGAACAGGCCTCGCCATGGTCGACCAAAGAAGCTGAGTGCACGTGCTCAGCATCATATCCAGAGGTTGTCTTGGGGAAATAGACGTATATGAGTGCTGCCAGCATTGCTGCAGAGATTGAAGTGGTGGAGGGTCAGCATGTCAGTGCATAGACCATACGACGCACACTGCATCAAATTGGTCTGCATTGCTGTCGTCCCAGAAGGAAGCCTCTTCTAAAGATGATGCACAAGAAAGCCCGCAAACAGTTTCCTGAAGACCAGCAGACTAAGGACATGGATTAGGCAACCTGTGAAGCTCTGGTGAACTCCATGCCCAAGAGGGTTAAGGCAGTGCTGGAAAATAATGGTGGCCACATAAAATATTGACACTTTGGGCCCCATTTGGATATTTTAACTTAGGGGTGTACTCACTTTTGTTGCCAGCAGTTTAGACATTAATGGCTTTGTGTTGAGCTATTTTAAGGGGACAGCAAATTTACACGGTTATACAAGCTGTACACTCACTACTTTACATTGTAGCAAAGTGTAATTTCTTCAGTGTTGTCACATGAAAAGATGTAATAAAATATTTACAAAAATGTGAGGGGTGTAGTGTATATGCAGTAAAGCATGCTTGTTATACTAACTGTGTAACCTAAGGGGTTAATCCTCTACATTGTGTAAAAAGGCTGTTTGATCCTGTATGCACAGATCCTCCTTTTTTTGCATTGCCCCAAAACATGTCCGGATAAGAAAGAGTTACTGGAGTCAGGCTGCACATGCTCAGCTTGGTTTGTATTGCTAGAGAGTTTTTTTTTTTCTTGGGAGAGTCCATGTGATCAGCATAGGGCCAATCAGCACTGCCCAGACAGTGGGTCATGGGTCCTGCATCCCTATAGGTCAGCCAGTGCAGTATGAAAACACTTCCTACAAGCTTTAACCAGGCACTGCTAGAATTTACAATCTGCTATATACTGCTGATGAGAAAAGGTATTTTGGAGTTTATATTTACTAAAATTATTGCATTTTCATGTTCTGTGTATTGTGGGAGACCAGATATAATGAATGCAGGGTCCTGGGTAGGGATGAGCTTCGAGTTCGAGTCGAACATTGCCTGTTCGCCCGTTCGCCGAACAGCGAACAAATTGGGGTGTTCGCGGCAAATTCAAAAAATCTATGGGAGAAATCTAAAGTGCTAATTATAAAGGCTTATATGCAAGTTATTGTCCTAAAAAGTGTTTGGGGACCCGGGTCCTGCCCCAGGGGACATGTATCAATGCAAAAAGAAGTTTTAAAAATGGCCGTTTTTTCGGGAGCAGTGATTTTAATAATGCTTAAAATGAAAACATAAAAGTGAAATATTCCTTTAAATTTCGTACCTAGGGGGTGTGTATGATATGCATGTGAAGTGGCGCATGTTTCCCGTGCTTAGAACTGTCCCTGCACAAAGTGTCATTTTTGAAAGAAAAAAATGCATTTAAAACTCACTCGCGGCTATTAATGAATTGTCGGCTCCCGGCAATACATACAAAAGTCATTGATAAAAAAAAAAAAAAAAGCGTGGGGGTTCCCCAGAATTCAATTACCAGGCCCTTTAGGTCTGGAATGGATATTAAGGGGAACCCCGCCGCAAATTTAAAAAAAAATTGACGTGGGGTTCCCCTAAATATCCATTCCAGGCCCTTCAGATCTGGCATGGATTTTAAGGGGAACTCCACCCCAAATTTAAAAAAAAATGGCGTGGAGTCCCCCTAAAAATCCATACCAGACCCCTTATCCGAGCACGCAACCTGGCCGGCCGCAGGGGAAAAGGGGGGGACGAGAGAGCGGCCCCCCCTCCCTCCTGAACCGTACCAGGCCACATGCCCTCAACATGGGGAGGATGTCCCCATGTTGTTGGGGACAAGGGCCTCATCCCCACAACCCTTGCCCGGTGGTTGTGGGGGTCTGCGGGCGGGGGGCTTATCGGAATCTGGAAGACCCCTTTAACAAAGGGAACCCCCAGATCCCGGCCCCCCCCTATGTGAATTGGTAAGGGGTACATTGTACCCCTACCATTTCACGAAGAAAGCGTAAAAAAATGTTTAAAAAAACACACAAACACCTTGAAAAAGTCCTTTATTTAAAAAAAAAACATTCCAGCGGTGAAATCCAGTGTCCCGCGGCGATCCCGATGTCCAGCGCTGTCCGTCATTGGTTGTGCCTGAGCGGACCTGATGGGGAACTCCCTCTCAGTATTTTAAATGTATAGACCCGCCCCTTCTAAAGTTCCCCATCAGGTCCGCTCAGCGGACCAGATGCGGAACATGAGAAGGGGCGGGTCTATACAAGTATTACCAAAGTGAGAGAAGTTCCCCATCAGGTCCGCCCCCTCGGTATGTCGGACCCACCTACGTCATTGGCTTGAGCGGGGAACTTCCTTCACTGTGTAATTTAAATTTACATAGTGAAGGAAGTTCCCCGCTCAAGCCAATGACGTAGGCGGGTCCGACATACAGAGGGGGCGGACCTGATGGGGAACTGCTCTCACTTTGGTAATACATGTATAGACCCGCCCCTTCTCATGTTCCGCATCTGGTCTGCTGAGCGGACCTGATGGGGAACTTTAGAAGGGGCGGGTCTATACATTTAAAACACTGAGAGGGAGTTCCCCATCAGGTCCGCTCAGGCACAACCAATAAAGGACAGCGCTGGACATCGGGATCGCTGCGGGACACTGGATTTCACCGCTGGAATGTTTTTTGTTTTTTTTTAAATAAAGGACTTTTTCAAGGTGTTTGTGTGTTTTTTTTAAACATTTTTTTACGCTTTCTTCGTGAAATGGTAGGGGTACAATGTACCCCTTACCAATTCACATAGGGGGGGCCGGGATCTGGGGGTCCCCTTTGTTAAAGGGGTCTTCCAGATTCCGATAAGCCCCCCGCCCGCAGACCCCCACAACCACCGGGCAAGGGTTGTGGGGATGAGGCCCTTGTCCCCATCAACATGGGGACATCCTCCCCATGTTGAGGGCATGTGGCCTGGTACGGTTCAGGAGTGAGGGGGGGCTGCTCTCTCGTCCCCCCCTTTTCCCCTGCGGCCGGCCAGGTTGCGTGCTCGGATAAGGGGTCTGGTATGGATTTTTAGGGGGACTCCACGCCATTTTTTTTTAAATTTGGGGTGGAGTTCCCCTTACAATCCATGCCAGATCTGAAGGGCCTGGAATGGATATTTGGGGGAACCCCACGTCAATTTTTTTTTTAATTTGCGGCGGGGTTCCCCTTAATATCCATTCCAGACCTGAAGGGCCTGGTAATTAAATTCTGGGGAACCCCCACGCTTTTTTTTTTTTTTTTTTTTTGATCAATGACTTTTGAATGTATTGCCGGGAGCCGACAATTCATTAATAGCCGAGAGTCAGTTTTAAATGCATTTTTTTCTTTCAAAAATGACATTTTTTGCAGGGACAGTTCTAAGCACGGGAAACATGCGCCACTTTACATGCATATCATACACACCCCCCAGGTACGAAATTTAAAGGAATATTTCACTTTTATTTTTTCATTTTAAGCATTATTAAAATCACTGCTCCCGAAAAAACGGCCGTTTTTAAAACTTTTTTTTGCATTGATACATGTCCCCTGGGGCAGGACCCAGGTCCCCAAACACTTTTTAGGACAATAACTTGCATATTAGCCTTTATAATTAACACTTTAGATTTCGAACTTTCGAGTCCATTGTATTTAATAGGGTTCTAAAGTTCACACGAACATTTTGTCTGTTCGCAGGTTCTGGTGCGAACCGAACAGGGGGGTGTTCGGCTCATCCCTGGTCCTGGGTTTAGTAACACTTTAAGAAACAGACTGCCAAGTCATCTCAACTGACTGTCAATAAGAGTTTCTTGTTCCCCTTTGCCTTGGCTTCAACGTTAAGACCTCCAAAGCTTAACTCCCAGTTCTCCAACAAAGTTTGTCATTCCAAGTCTGCCAAATATTTGGATAAGCCCTTTCTCAACATGAAGGTGCACCCACACCTTCTGGAGCTATTGAACACCTATTGCCTTTTGTGGATTCTTGTGCATCTTGCTTTCCAGATGCTTGGGTAAAGGAGGTGGTGGCCCAGGGCTACAAATTTGAGTTGCGCTTCCTTGCTTCTTCCCTTTTAGACCATCATGTGTCTCCGCACAGACAGGCAGATTACCATCACGATCTCTTTTGCATCGAGGTGTTATAGCTTTGTTCCAAGCTTTGGAGCAGTTCCAGGGATTTCATTCTAACTTGTTCCAGAATCCCAAATAGAATATCCACCTCACAGCCTTGCTCCAGCTGTGGACAGTTGGCAGGCAGTTTTCCTCAGCTAGCAGTGTCACAAGTGGGGGACACCAGATGTGGATCTTCTGTCTTCCAGGTTCAACATAAACTGGACAAATTTGTGTCAAGTTACAAGCAGTGGCGGCACAACCAAAATTGTCGCAGGGGTGCAGCACCCCTAATCCATGCGTGGCGCCAGATGCATGGATTCCAATGTGTTTTTTTTTTAAAAGCATGTGATTAGAGCCAGAGACCCTAATTGGCTTAAAAAAAGGGTGGGCTTGGGGCGCAGAGCAGTGTGCCCTGAGCCAACCCAGTTGTGTGACAATAGAAAATTAATATTTGCTATTGTCTCCCTGATTCTCCTCCTGGCCAATCTGGAAGTGGCTCCTGAGACCCGATTGGCCAAGAGGAGAAGCGATCATATTGGCTGCCGAGGAGAAGATGCAGAGGAAGCCGTGTGATGCCGAGGAGGAGACGTGGGGTGAAGCCGACGAGGTGAAAGCGATGCCCGTGACCTAGATGGGGTAAGTGCGGGGCGGTGGGCTGACGATCAAGCGATGGGGGGTGCAACTGACCTACTAACCGAACAGGGGGGTTAGCCCTTTTGCAGCCACCACTGGTTACAAGGATCCACTGGCAAAAGCAGGGATGCTCTGATGGCTCAGTGGAATCAGTTTACCCTGATCCATTATTTTCCTGCCTAGAAACATCCTCCTCATTTGCTCCGCAGGATTAAGATGGAGGAAATTGTGGTGATCCTTATTGCTCTGGATTGGTCCAGGTGTATGTAGTGCGCCAACCTGGTAAGACTTCTAGCAGATGCACCATGGACCCTGTCAGACGGTCTAGATCTACTGCTCCAAGGGTCGATTTGCCATCCTGCTTCTTGGCCAATCCTCTCCTACCTGCAGTTTCAGTATGAAACAGCGTTTGGCTCTCAGAACCATCAACGGTCAAGTCTCTGTTTCAGAGACGATTGGTCTCTAAGTTGTTGATTTTTGTGTACAGGGTATCCTATGTAGTTACCCCCTCTGTTCCCCTTTGACTCCATGGGATCTGGACTGACTTCTCTCTACACATCAGAAGTCGTTGTTTTAACCCATTAAAGACATTTCTCCCTCTACTCTCACTGCAAAGGTTGCTTTTCTTGTTGCTATAAATTCTGATGGGAACTGGCAACCTAATGTTACAAAGAACTTTTTCATCTTGCAAAGTTGTGTTGAGGCCTAGGTCTTCTTTCTTGCCTAAGGTAGTGTTGCTCCCAGGGGGGTTTTTCTCCCTTCTCTTCTCTCTCCTTCCACCCCTGCGGCTATGCCGGATTCACACCTTGTTAAGTATGGAAATCCACTGTTTAATTACCTTTGGGTCTGCAGAAAAATACCTCTCACGAGTGGATCCTTCAGCTCCATTGTCTAGGTACACCAGTGTATTCAGGAATAAGGCCAATGTCCACACACGAGTAAAACCTAATCAGCAAGGCTTTATTATTTTTGTTACTTTTGAGTCAACTTGAAGAAAGCGAAGGCAGGAAAGTTGAAGATGTAGGGGAAGGCTCAAGCCTCGTACACACGACCGATTTTCTCGTCCAAAACAGGCAAGAAAAGTGCCGCGAGAGCTTTTTTCTCGAGAAAAACGTTTGTGTGTATGGTTTTACGACGAGAAAATTGCCGTGAATCTCAACGAGAAAATAGAGAACCTGCTCTCTATTTTCTCGTCAGGATTCCAGATTTCCTCGTCGTGTTTCTCGTCGGCCTCTTTTGTGACGAGAAAATGGTTCGTGTGTATGCTTTAACGAGTCTTTCAAAAGCGCGCATGCTCAGAAGCAAGTATGAGACGGGAGCGCATCTTCTGGTAAAACAAGCCTTCGTAATGGAGATAGCACATTCGTCACGCTCGAAATTATTGCATCGTTTAAATGTTGTGCATTGAAATCTTCTTTAGAATGTTACATTAATCAAAACGAAAGAACTTCTTTTGCTGCTGATATTCACACAGAGTTATGACTATATTTTTTTAACCTTTTTCATGCTGCTCTTAAGAAGATTTATGTGTATTATATCGTGCAAGTTTTTATGAATATTTTAATTTTTTATATTTTTCAAACTGATGTTAATTTTAATTTTGCAATGTTTTGATAGTGATCTCCCATTGAATATTTTAATATATAGTTGTAAAATGTAACACCCTCTTTTTGGGAAATCAGATTCTTTTATTTTTTAGGGGGGTTGTTATCTGTCCCTTTTTTTGTCAGTCAAATGTCTCTGCTTACTCCCAAGCTAAATTTTAATTTTTTACAAATACACATAGTCAAGTATGAACTTAAACAAAAATAACATTTATTCATGTTTCAAATAAAATAAAGAGAAGGCAGCGCTGGAGAACCTGCTGCCATTTGTGCATCCCAGGGACCCCAGACCACACATCAACCCTGTGTGGACACTAAAATTGGGAGCTTGAGAAGGCCAACATTTCTGAACACAATCTGATGCTGGCCTCCCAGA
Source organism: Rana muscosa (assembly GCA_029206835.1). Classification (NCBI taxonomy): domain Eukaryota; kingdom Metazoa; phylum Chordata; class Amphibia; order Anura; family Ranidae; genus Rana; species Rana muscosa. Next base: position 49,741,049 of record CM055119.1, read on the forward strand.
GGTCAGGAACAGCAGCAGGTGACATATATGTCCCAAGTGTGTGGTACTACAACAGGCTGCCTTCTGTCCGACCACAATGAAGCAAGACCATCACTTCCTCGTCTTCCTGGCAACCTTCCCTGCAACCTTTCCTGAAGCCTTCCCTGCAGCCTTCCTTCTTCGTTTGGCTGGAGGCTGGGCCACTGGAGGGGTACTCCTGTCAGGAGGAGGAGGAGGTGGAGGAGAAGGGGGTGGGGCAGAAGAAGAAGGTGGAGGTGGAGGAGAAGGGGTTGGGGCAGAAGAAGAAGGTGGAGGTGGAGGAGAAGGGGGTGGGGCAGAAGAAGAAGGTGGAGGTGGAGGAGAAGGGGGTGGGGCAGAAGAAGAAGGTGGAGGTGGAGGAGAAGGGGGTGGGGCAGAAGAACAAGGTGGAGGAGGAGGTGGAGGAGAAGGGGGTGGGGCAGAAGAACAAGGTGGAGGTGGAGGAGAAGGGGGTGGGGCAGAAGAAGAATGTGGAGGTGGAGGAGGAGGTTGAGGTTGGGACAGTTGTGCCACCTCACAAATTGCAGTATTGGGGGTAATTTTTCCCATCACCCCCTTGTTGAGCAAGGTGATGAGCAGGGGCTCGCATAGGAGGCATTGCTCCATGCTCATCACTTTGAACTTTGCCTCCACTAGGCCGGCAATGGCCTCTTCAGGGGATGTGGGCTCTTTGAAGGTGGCATGGGCCTCTTTAATAAGGGCCATTGCTGCCTCACTGGTGGTCCTGTCCCTTCTGCCTCTTTTGGGAAATCGGATGGGAGGCACCTGGGATCTGGTGTTTCTCCTTTGCCCTGCCACCTCCTGCCTGCCACTGGGCCCTACCACCTCCTGGCTGCCACTGGGCCCTGCCACCTCCTGGCTGCCACTGGGCCCTGCCACCTCCTGGCTGCCACTGGGCCCTTCCTCCTCCTGCCTGACAGTTTCCAGACCCTCCTCCTGGCTGATTTCATCCTGTGTATGAAAAAGGGACATAGTTTAATATGTTGCTTTAATCTTTGCCTCCAAATTTATAATCATGATTGAACCAATTAGAATGTAAATCCTGAAATCAGTTTCTAAAATTTACAACTACATCAGATTGACTATTTAGCACCCAATTAAGTGCAGACTAATGTCTAGAGATCTTGATTTCACTTGTGGAACTCTAAATAGTTTATGTTTGTCATCTTGACATATTTGGCAAACATTAATTTTATCCCAATACATTTTCATTTAATACTATACCTGGCTCCAGATGGCCAAATCAGGATCATCCAGGATGGCTGCCTCCTCTTGCTCCAGAGAAGGCTCAGGTTGGCTGCAGGGAAGTCTGGGGTGAAGAGTGGAGAGTGATGGCCTTGCCTCAATGTGGTCATCCAGGAAGGACATCCTGCTGTAGTACCACAAATTCGGGACATACACATCATCTGCTGCTGCTCCTGACCTCTGAGAAGCCAGGACCTTAGAGCGTTCAGTCCTGTAGGTGCCTCTCAAGCTCCCAATTTTAGTGTCCACCTGTTTTGCTGTGGCTGTGGGCACCTTGGTATGCACAAATGGGAGCAGGGTCTCCAGCGCTGCTTTTCTCACCCCTCTTTTTTTGTGGATGGGGTTTTTCGTCTCCCACAGAGCGGGCAGCTCCCTTACCAGGTCTATAAATTCCGCAAGGAATTCCTTGTCACTTATAAAGACATTCATTTTGGGTCTGCAAGTAAAATAAATAATATATAACTAATGTGAGGCACACAGTCTAACCTCCTTAACATCGTAGTCAACATATATATTCTACAACATTCTCAAGACAGTATAGGCCAACTATTTGTCCAACTCACAAAATCACATACCTTCGTTCGCACGTCCGTAACTTGAACTCCTCTCTCCGCACACCGAACGTAGTATAGTCACATGTGTGTTTGCTATATATACACCACGCATGCGTCAAACTACGAACACGTCATTCCACACACGTCGCCCGCCCATGACGTTCTAACTAACATCTTTTCCCCGCCCCTTCTCTTTTGGCGCGCAGACAGATATGGCGGAGTTACAGCAGGTGTCTGATAATTCCGCAACTAACGAGGAGGAGACAAGCCCGGAGACCGAGGAAACGTCACGATCAAGGAGGAGATTCAAGGCATCTAATATGTCTTTTGCGGAGATGGCGGAGATGGTGGACATATTGCTCAAGTCTGATTATGACGCAAAGCATGGGCCGTATAGCAAACCAAATAGAAGGAAGGCCAAAATCCTCACTAAAGTCGTGAAGAATCTGAAGACGAATTTCGGGGTGAAACGCTCAAATGAGCAGCTCAGAAAGAGGTGGTCAGACCTCAAACTGAGGGAGCCAGAGCAGTTAAGGAGCATTAAGAGAATGCTCGCTAAAAGTAAGTAAAAAGTAGACTTTTCTGCTATTAATGTTTTTCTCAACTTACATGTTGCTCCTTTTTGTGATTTTATCATATTGGACTCCCTTCCATAATTTAATAATTTGAACTTGGTTTGGCACAGTAATCGTTCGTTACGTTACAGACACTTCGTTCGGCCACTATCCGCTGTTTTGGCTTATTTTATAGCCACAAAAGTAATTAGACATCTGCGTGTTTTTTTAACATTTGTGTTCAACATTTTTAGGCTAGATGATGTGTTTGTAAAGAGAATGAAATGCAAACTTTAGTCAGTGTAAAGGAGAGGACACTCAGCAGCTGGTACCACATCTGTACTTTGGAGCACTATAGTGTGGGCCACCAGACCCGCCTTTTTTGGGTGTCCCACACAGGTGCATTAGTGATTTTTTGTGGTGCCTCCATGTCTAAAAACTGACAGCCAAAGGTGAATACTAAACATATTATTGGTCAGAAATAATGCATTCATCTTTAAAATCCGCACAAACACACACTTGTACCCCACTTCCAAACAATTTAGCCTGTTTTTATTTTTCATAGAGAATTTCAGTGTGATAAATAGACCTTTTGTTTGATTCTCATATGGGAGAGAAGACTGGGAGGAGAACACTCCAGGGAGCACAGGAACCCCACAGCTTCACAACAACCCCAAACTCCCAAAGACCCACAACCGAAGGATGTTGAGGAAGTTGAGGTGGAGGAAGGAGAAGTGCAGGAAGGAGAGGTGGATGACGTTGTGGAACTGGTCACCACAACAGGTCAGTATCTGTCACCACAGCTTCAGGTAAGAGATGTAGGCCTGCAGAGTTATAATACCTTTTTATTTTGTTTTTAGGGGATGTAAATGTTGTGGTGAAGGATAGTACACGTTTCTCTGCTGACAGTGCCCTCCGAATAATACAGCAAGTGATGGAATGTAGCACGGAACTGGACAGAATAAAACAAATAATTCATGTGATGGATCAAACATTTAAAGACATTCTAGATGTTTTGGGGAGAATCGAATAAGTCAACCAAACCCCCATTTTTTTTTTTTTGGAATGACTGTTCTTCAACCTTTTATACTGTTTTTGACAATGCAACCAGCCAAAAATTTAATATGCACACAGTGTGTCAACATGTGCTATCTGCCATCAGGGGATATCCATGTACGTCTTTTGGGGGTGCAACCCCTTCCTCGTATCTAAAGTAGGTGAACTGAGGAAGGGGTTGCACCCCCAAAACACATCCATTGATCACCCCTGATGGCAGATAGCACATGTTGACAATAGGGATCAGGAGTCTCAAATCCCTAGTGGAAATTTAATACAAAATGTGTGCATATTAAATTTTTGGCTGGGCAAGGGGTGGCAAGACCCCATATTAGGACGGGCACATAGAGACATAGTTTGTGTAAGTGAATGTGTCAGATTGCTCAGAGGTATCCAATGTTGTAATTTTTGGAATGCAACTGTTTTTGTATTTTCCTAAGAAAATAATTGGTGGTTTGTGGCCAGGAAAAAAAAACATGTGTGTGAATGTGCACAGAGTAAAATGTTTGAACACAAACAACGTGTAGCTTCTTTTTTCAATACGCTCTAACCTGATTAGTATTTTTTTGAAGGTTACATAGTGAAATGGTTGTTATTTACTAAAGGAAAATACACTTGGCACTACAAATGCACTAAGACAAACTAGGAGACAGGAAACAAACCAAAGTTAAAATTAGAAAACAGATTTTTATTTTAATCATTCTCCAGGAATCTTTAGCCATAGCCTGGCATAGGAATTGCCCTCCTACCCGTGAAATATTGCATATATTTGTCCTGAACCTCACGGGCATTTTGGGGGGGCAAGCCAGGACGGGCAGATTCCAGGCCCAGCAGGGGATTAGCAGGTGAAAGTCCAACCTCAGGCAATACTGAGGCCATATATGAATTTGATTTTCTGCTGAGAAAATTGTGTAGCACACAGCAGCATAAAACGACATTTTTTATTTTGTAGTCCGCCAAGTGGATTGAAGTCATAAAAATGCGGAACCGGCTGGCCATTATGCCAAAGGCATTTTCAACGACTCTTCGGCCCCTGGCCAGCCGGTAATTGAACACCCTCTTCTCTGGGGTCAGGGTCCTCTGAGGAAATGGCCTCATAAGATGCGGTCCGAGTCCAAAGGCTTCATCAGCCAAGAAAACAAAGGGGAGTCCTTCAATATTCCCTGCATCCGGTGGCAATGCAAGGTCGTCACTCTGGAGACGGAGGGCAAACTCCGTCTGGATGAAGGATCCCCCATCGGACATCCGGCCATACTTCCCTACATCAACATAGAGGAATTCATACCGTGCTGACACCACCGCCATCAGCACAATGCTATGAAACCCCTTGTAATTGAAGTAGTAGGACCCAGAACGGGGGTGGCGGCACGATGCGGATGTGCTTCCCGTCTATGGCACCACCGCAGTTGGGGAAGTCCCACCGCGTGGCAAACTCCGATGCCACAGTCTGCCATTCCTGTGGCGTGGAAGGAAGCTGGGGAGTCAAACAAGATGAAAGAAAATTTGAAATTAAAAATATTACATTACAAGGAGATTATAATAAAAAACATTAGAGGCCAATATCAATCAAATTCTACGTTTATTAAGGTGTTTTCAATAAGTATAATGGAAGGCTCATGTTTCATATTCATCACCCCCTCTGATGGTCCATTAATACATGATTTTGGGGGGGGGGGAGATGTGTTTGGCCACAGGATAGCAGTGCAGTGGCGGTGCGTCCAGAGTGGGCGCTGGAACACTGCCCCCTCTCTCCTGTGCCCGTCACTCAGAACAATACATAGGTTCTTGCCTTGCATTAACCTATGTATTGTCAATGCCGCCCACTATTCAGGTGGATGGCCCCCTGTTAAGCGACCAACATATGAATAACTGCGGCATTTATGGGGTGAAAATTGCATATCAGAAACAGGGAGGCAAATAGGCTTGCACATTACAGCCTGAGGGATGTAATTGGCTTCATAAAAGGTAAATAGGGGACGCAGGGGGGGGGAGCATTCCTTGGGTAAACACTGACAGGCTGCTCTGCCAATCATGTTCACCAAGTCTGTTTAATGGTAACATGATTGGCTGATGCAACATCAAGGGAAGGAGAAGACATCAAGGACAGAAGAAGGATGGCGCTGACCACAAGAAGGTATGTGCAGGGCTGGGGGGAACAAAATGGCTGCATTGGAGGGAACAAAATGGCTGCATTGGAGGGAACAAAATGGCTGCATTGGAGGGAACAAAATGGCTGCATTGGAGGGGACAACTGGGGGCGTTTAATAGGCACCTTTGCAAAAATGGAGGAAGTTTATTTCCTAAATTGGGGTTGGACCCCCAAACATTTGTTGCAACAGGTGCCCCTGCTGGAAAGGTTAGTGAAGGGAAATATGCATGGAGGAGAAAAAAGGGGCAATCTAAAGCTTCCAGCATGCATGGGGACAAAGGGGAAATTCTCAGCATATTACAATCATGGTAATTAGGGAAGGATGAAAGAAATACAAGACATTAGCATACATGGAATACATAAAATGTGATGTTAAAGGAGAAAACTTACCCTAATATAGTCCTCCTGCAGGACTTGTATAATAGCAGAATAGGTGTCTGGGATTATGAGGCCCAGAGCCTGGGGGGAGATGCCTCTCGTGAACTTCAAGTCCTGAAGACTTCTCCCTGTCGCCAGATAACGTAACGTGGCGATGAGCCTCTGCTCAGCACTGATGGCTTCCCGCATAACGGTGTCCTGCCTGGTAATATAGGGGGACACCAAAGCCAACAGCTCCTGAAAAACGGGGTCAGACATCCGCAGAAAATTCCTGTAGTCCTCAGGATTATTCTCGACTATCTCTCGCAGCAGAGGCATATGGCAGAATTGGTCCCGCTGGAGCAACCAATTCTTGGTCCATGAACTCCTCCTCACACCATTCATGGACTGGTCTTGGTCCAAAACAAGCAGACCAACACCAAGCGCACGCACAGCACGAACTCGACGACGAGAACGTCCAGGCGACATGGCTAGGAAACGGTCGTCTGATCAGAACGTACAGAACAGAACGCACTTTAGAACAGCAAGGCCTATGAATAACGAACTGAAAAACAGAAACGAACGGGCAAGAACGCACTGTAAAACAGATACGACCTGCCTAGACGCCCTGAAAGTCAAGATACGAACCCACAAGCACAAACTGAACCTCAGAAAACTAACTGAAAAGCACGAAGACTGAAAAGCGCGAATCGTCTCTTCCCAAACTTTTACTTCACACGCGGTAACACGAGATCAGCAAAAGCAGCCCAAGGGGTGGCGCCAAGAAAATCGATCTTCCCCTTTATAGTGCCGTCGTACGTGCTGGACATGAGCGCGGAGAACAATGAGGAAATTGGGAAATGTCAGTGTGTACGCATAGAAAGCTTGACGAGAAACTCGTCAAGGATAACAAGAATCTCGTCGAAAAAAACGACATGATTTTAACGACGAGAAACTCGGTCGTGTGTACGAGGCTTCAGGCACGCAACACTTAGATCCCAAATATATATACACTCGTCGCCACTCAAGCCTGAGTGGGTATTGCTCACCTGGATAGTCCCTATAAGAGCAGTCCTAGATGGAGCACGGATGTCAGAGATGATGGATCCCCCTTTAGGCAGGCCTCCAGGCCTCTCCCCGAGACAGCAGTACCGTCGCTATCTCCACCGGGACTGATCTTCCCCTGGAAGATGGGCCCCCTTCCTAAAGATGGGCCCCCTTACAAACGGGCAGCCTGGGGTCCTTCTCCGAAGCGTAGGCCCTTGTTAGGAGTGCTGGGCCTACAATGCAGCAGCAGAGCCTCGGGCTAAAGGTGCCGGAGGCCTAAACACACCCGCGCACCTCATGCCATGTGGGCCACGAGGCACGCTCACTGGACCAGAGGTCCCCCCTGAACGCCTTGGGGGCCCCCTGGAATCGCCTCACGCCAAATGGCATCTGCTACTTTTGTACCCTCTCCCAGCATGCACCGCGGGTTGACCACACCCACTGCACGGCTGCCAAGAGAGGACACCCAAGGTGCTGTGATACCCCCGTGATCCAGCCTGTGCCGGCGGTGACAGTGCCACCTGCAGGCAAAGGAGAATAACACTGCCGGGCAGTATCACACCCAGAGCAGAGCAAACAATTGAACTATAATTGGTCTGAGCCCAACTACTGGCTCAGACTGCCCCTAAATTTCTATATAGCGCCCCCAAATATTGGGGGGGGCGCTACAGTAGTTTCTGCATTTTACCGTAAAGGATAAGATCACCTTTAAAAAATAAATAAATACATGCACATTTTTTGAAGATAAAATTATGTGCATTAAAATTTTTTTCTAAGGAGCCTTCAGAGCATTGCACCCACGATCAGCAATGTCCAGCTCCTGCAGACCTGAGAGCAGTAAGACTAATGAACTATGAGGATGCTCACCAGCACCCTCACAGCTCATTGAAAACTACAAGTTGTCAGCCGCAATGGGTATTTGTAGACATTCATTCACAGGCAACTGTGAAGGAATGATGCAGGAGTGTGGGCCGAGCAGTGCCATTTTAAAATAGTGACAGGGAGAAGATCCCGGCCCGCTGTCACAGGGATGGTGGGGGAGCAGGGGGAGAGGCTGCAGACGATAGAACATGTAACAGTGGTGTTGTGAACTTATCCTTTAACTAGGACATTGTTCTCCCAACCCTTTGTCCAGCTACAGCTCATGCACTGCATCATAGGCGTGCGCACAGGGTGTGCCGGGTGTGCCTGGGCACACCCTAATCACCCCATGTGCATTAGCATTATCATTAGCATTATCCAGGAGCAGCACCAGGTGGGTGGTTGGGAGTGTCAGTGGCCAGTGTAAATGCCCCCATTATATTAAAGTCTAGGTTCAACTTTATGAACATGTTACACCCGTATTTAGGGTGTACTGGAACATGCTCCAATCAACTGTCTCCCATCACCAGAGCCCCCTTCCTGTGACAGCAGGTGGTGTTCATGTGTGTTTAAACTTTGGGGTGCACACCCTAATGCAATAGGCTGCGCACACCTATGCACTGCATGATAGCTAGGTAACTAGCATGTTCAAAGGAAGTCAATAAATTCAGCCTCTGTTTTCTTTTCACATGTTTGCTGGGTGTTGTGGTGATCCAATGGCTTTATTAATATGAGCTACCAACCCAAAGCAAGTATGCAGATCAAAGATATAATGTCATTTGCTGCATACTATCTCTGGGGTCAGTTATTTAGCTAGAAGATCAGCATCTAGTCTAGACAACTAGTATATTCACAAGCAGATCAGCAGTGGCAGCTTCATATTTTCTCTCAGAACAGGTTTCATTAAAATAGGCCTACTAGTGTGAAAACAATAGCAGGCCTATTTATTCAGTGACTTGCTCGCTGACCTTTTTATGAAGTCAGCATACCCCCTCTTCTGGCAACAATGAGTTCCGTCAGGAAGCTTTCAGAACACTTGCATTTTATGTATCAAAAGTGTAAACTCCTTCATCAGCAAGGTTCTTTCATACTTTAATGGATAGAGAAAATGTTGCCATTGTGCAGGGTTTCAATTCAACTGCTAATAACTTGCTAAGTGCTTTATGTTTAAATTTAACATTTATACTTTGTTGAAGGAGGCAATAGTTATGCAGGAACCTTTTCTTCCATGCAAAATGCTAGCACAGCAGCCCATTCAAATGAATTGGCTGCTGTACCCGTGCAAAAGGGGCTCACAGAGCTCCATTGATGTGAACCTAGCCTAACTGTGTGTAATCAGTAATAAAATCTACATGCAAATGTATGCATTTGATGTCCTGCAAAGATGACTTTCAGACACTTTTAACCCCCCGCACAGTGGTAGGACACTAATCGGGTGTCCTGAGAGACCAAAGAAATTAACTCACCAACCAGTTGATGCTGCTTCACTATCCAATCAAGGCTAATTCAGCTCGCCAGGTCGATCATTCCGTGTGGTACAACTATGTACACTGTAAATCCAGTGGCGGCTGGTGTTATATTTTTGGGGGAGTGGCAAGCTGTCCGCCCCCCCCCCCCAGGTCCTCTGAGCAGCATCTCCTCTTTCCTCAGCTTCATGGTGGCGCGGCTTCCCCTGCGTTTTCTCCCTCCTCATTCTAGGCAGCCAATAGAATCACCTCTCCTTTTGGCCAATCGGGAAATGGGTCTGCTTCCTGATTGGCCGGGAGGAGAATCAGTGTGACAATAGCGAATATTCATTCGCTATTGTCACACAACTGGGTGGGCTGCGCCCCGAGCCCAACCTTTTTTGAAGCCTATTAGAGCATCGGCTCTAATCACATGCTTTAGAAAAAAAACTCCTATTGGAATTCAGGCGTCCGGTGTACTGCCGAGCATTGCCCCCCAGCGCATTCTGCCCCCCCTGTACTGCGCAGGCGCGGCGCTTTTTCCGAAAATAGCCGAACATGTAGAGCTGAGAGTCAGCTCTACATGGCGCCTGCGCACACCAAATTGTGCTACACTGCTGACATCCAGGCTCTTTCTTTACCATCCCCGTGGACATGGAGGATGTTAAAAAAAGAGCCAGGAGGCCGAGCGAGCGTAGCGAGCCGTCCGAGCGAAGCGAGGACGTGAGGCCGACTGGCCACTTACATCTAGGTCCACGCAGGCGCCGTGTAGAGCTGACTCTCCATGTTCGGCTATTTTCGGAAGCTCATTGACGTTCGTACTGCGCAAGCGCCGCGCCTGCGCAGTACAGTTGGGGGCAGAATCCGCCGGGGGGACGTTTGTCGGCAGATCACCGGCATCCCGCATCTAGATCAGTGGGCCGGATGCATGGATGGGGGAGCGGCGCCCCGCCCCTAATGGACGGTTTGCCACTGTGTAAATCTCAAATGTGGAAGGACAAAAAAATCAAATCACTTGAGAGGTAAGATGGCTCCCACATATGCACTTCAATGGGGTATTTACAGTAGTCGCCTGCATAGAGTTCAGCTATAAAATTGATAGAATCCCATAATTTCTATCAAACATACTATTTACAATAGCTGACCCAAATGCATTTGGACAAGCTTCACACTGCTGCAATCTGATTTTGATCCAACTTTCAGTGCAAAGTGGTTTGCATATTCTGTGGGGCCAAAATTGTGCTGGAATCACAAGTAGTACAGGAACTTTTTCCAAAATTGTGACACGAGTTGTCATGCATTGCAGTCGCATATGAAATCACACTAGTTTGAACAAAGCCTTAATCTAATTATTTATATTTGTGTTCCTCTTCCTTTATTTGTTTTGATGTATGTATACAGTAAGAATAAAAAAATGCATTTTTTACAGCTGTTGTTGATGAGATTTATTTTTCTGTTTTAACTTCTGTTGTATTATTACTTCCTCACAACTTTATAATGGCCTTGTTCATACCGGCATACTACAGTGTACACCCGTGTTAGTCCACACATGGAATGGTCTGTGCATTCCTGAGCAGGAAATCCCATTCATGTCAATTGGGACACAGTCGCTGCTCCCAATTTGACAGCCATGTGGGTAAATGGCCCTGAGTGCAGTTTAGGGCAAGGCACTCACACAACTGTATCCATGTAGTTGCTGCATCCCAAATTGACATGAATGGGACTGCCTGCATGAGGATACATGGAAAACCTGTACATGCTTGTGCAGACAAATACTGCCCTCGTACAGGTGAACACTGTAGTACATCCATGTAAACAAGATCTTAAGCTGGGTACACACTACAGTTTTGTTTCCAGAAAAAAAACTGACAGCTCCGGTCGGAGCCACTGTACTAACCATGCAAGGTTAGTTCAGCGATCTCCCCTGCTGAGCTGTTTTATTCTGACAGGGGGATGGCCATTGGCTGAGAGCGCTGATCGGGAGTCGGTCGACTGACATACACACGGGCCAAATGTTGGCCTGTTGTCTCCCGACATTCTTTCTTTAGCTTTAGACACTTCTGCTAGGTACAGAGGTAGCTAGGTTTGTCAAGGTTTTCCCTTGCTAGTACATCTACTATACAGTGCCTTGAAAGAGTATTCATACCCCTTGAAATTTTCCACATTTTGATATGTTACAACCAAGATCGTAAATGTATTTTATTGGGATTTTATGTGATAGACCAACACAAAGTGGCACATAATTGTAAAGTGGAGGGAAAATGATAAATGGTTTTCACATTTTTTTACAAATAAATATATGAAAAGTGTGGGGTGCATTTGTATTCAGCCCCCCTGAGTCAATACTTTGTAGAACCACCTTTCGCTGCAATTAAAGCTGCAAGTCTTTTGGGGGTATGTCCAGAGCCGATCCGCCCTATACGCTCCCTACGCAAGCTGCGTAGGGCCCCACAACTGCCCGAGGGCCCCGTGGTGGGAGTCCGCCCATGGAGGTGCCCGCAGCTTAATAGGCAGAAAAGAAAATCAGGAAAAAGATACCCCCGAGGAATCAGTAAAACCCTTTAAATCCCGGCTGATTCAGCTATATGAGCTGGCCGGGATGGATCATCAGTCAGAGGTGCGGTGATGATTTTAGTAACAGGCGCTCCGACCACCTCTCCCCCTGGGGAATTCAGCCGAGGGGGCAGGGCCATTCGTCACTGCCATGGGGGACAGATGGTAATGGAGCTGGAGGCTGCAGAGTGCACACGGAGGTAGGGTTGCCACCCGTACGGGAATGACCCTTTGCTTCCCCCCCCCCCAGTCAGTCAGCCAGCCAGCCAGCCTGTGAATCCTCGCCGCCGCCATTGCGGAGAGTGAAAGTTTCAGCAGCGCGGGGGACAGAGAGAGGAGTAGAAGCAGCAGTGACAGGCAGCCCGCCCAGCCAGAGCTCCTTCACAGACATCGGAGCTGTACGGGGATTTCCTCCTTATCTGCTACGGTGAGTCACCCCCTCCCCCTCTGCACTGTGACCGGAGCTGTGTGTGTGTGTGTGTAAATCTCTGAATATCTTCACTCACTACACTGTCATTCACCTTTTTAAGAGGAGGGAGGGGGCAGATGTCTGTATTCTTCCTAAAAGGTGGTCTCTTTCTACCAGAGGGGGGTTAGCAATGTCCCCTCCTATCACCTATTCCTGGATGGGGGTCCCCCTTATCACCCCCCCCCTTCAGTCCTACTGGCTGGGGGGTCTGCTATAACTGGAGGGGGCAGGGAGGAAAATTCCTGTATATCTGGATGGGGGTCCCCTCTTATCACTCCCCCCCAGGGGATCTTCTTTACTGGCGGGGGAGTCCTATGTTCCTGAATTGGGATCCCCTCTTACAGTGGCAGCTGGTGCTCAAAACATTTTTTTTGGGGGGGGGGGGGGGCGCAAACAAACTGGAAAAAAAACATCAATTGCAGCCAGTGTGTCCATCAAAACGCAGCCAGTGTGTCCATCAAAACGCAGCCAGTGTGTCCATCAAAACGCAGCCAGTGTGTCCATCAAAACGCGGCCAGTGTGTCCATCAAAACGCGGCCAGTGTGTCCATCAAACGCGGCCAGTGTGTCCATCAAACGCGGCCAGTGTGTCCATCAAACGCGGCCAGTGTGTCCATCAAAACGCGGCCAGCGTGTCCATCAAAACGCAGCCAGTGTGTCCATCAAAACGCAGCCAGTGTGTCCATCAAAACGCAGCCAGTGTGTCCATCAAAACGCAGCCAGTGTGTCCATCAAAACGCAGCCAGTGTGTCCATCAAAATGCAGCCAGTGTGTCCATCAATTGCCGCTACTGTGCCCATCAAATGCTGCCAGTGTGCATCGCCTGCCCGGCACTTACCTTGTCACGGTGGGGCAGTGGTGTCCACGCTCCTCGATGTCTTCTCCCATTGTCTCTTCCCGTCCTCTGCGATAGGCGTCCAATCACAGCGCCTGTCGTTTCAGCCAATCAGGTGACAGGTAACAGACCCGAGCACCTTATTGGCTGAGAGGCGGTTCAGTTTTAGGAAAGCAAATATTCATTCGCTTTGCTAACACAACGCTGAGTGAACAGCGAGCGCCCAGCATGGACACCCTTTTGGACGCCTATTAGAGCCTATGGCTCTAATCAGGTGCTTCCAAAAAATACCCGCCACTATAATTCAGGTGCTCGGCGCCCGACAAGGGACTGGGCATCTGAATAGGGGGTGTCAGCGGCAACCATAGATAGATTCATGCAATGCATGAATCTATCTATGGTGATAGAGAGGTGGCAGAAGAGAGGGGGCGGCGCCCATGCGCCCTTTATATACGCACCGCCACTGCCCTCTTATCACCTCCCCACAGTCCTCCTAGCTGGAGGTCTACTTTAACTGGAGGGGGGATGGAGGGGGATTTCCTGGATTGGGGTCTCCTCTCATCACCCCCCTGCAGTGCTCTCCACCTGGGGATCTTCTTTAACTGGAGTGAGAAGGGAGTTCCTGGATGAGGGTCCCCTCTTATCACCCCCTGCAGTCCTCCTAGCTGGGGGTCTTCTTAATCTGAAGGGGGGAGTATTTGTCAGTATTCCTGTATGGGTAGGAGGGAGTCCTCTCTAATCACCCCCATGCACTCCTCCTGTTAGGGGTTCTCCTTCTCCTGGAGAGGGGTCAGTACGCCTGGAAGTGTGTTTGAATGACTCCATTTGGGATTCTCATATTACTTCTTGCACTTCTGCATGTGGCTCCCCAAAATACTCAGCTCTCATATTATTGCCCCTGGGCAGTTGTATAGAGTCCTTCCTGCCCCTTTCATGCCAACCTCTGTCAGCATTAGCTGACTGGGGGGGGGGGATTACACTGGGGCACAGACTGACCTTGGGGGGGGGAGGTACTGGGGGACAGACTGACCTTGGGGGGGGGGGGAATGTACTGGGAAACAGACTTACTTGAGGAGGATGTACTAGGCAACAGACTGACCGTGGGGGATTATACTGGGGGGCAGACCAACCATCTGGCCAAACCTACTGTTCATCACAGCACCACAATCCTGCTCTTCTCGGGGCACCTAAAGGTGTCCCAAGTCTTTTACAATTCTATAATGTATACTGGAAAAAATTGCTGTGCGCCGCTAAAGTGTTCGGGTTTGGCTTAATGAAAAGGTGGTAACCCTACGCGGAGGCTGAGCGGAGTCATCTTGGAATTTCCCTTCCCCAACGGCACCCACACTGACCTGGCTTGTGTGCAGCAGCAGGTCAGTGTGATACAAATACAGCAGCAGTTAGTGTGTGTCTGTGTTACAATAAGAAAAACGAGCCATGCTGCTGAGTGTTCCTTCTTGCCCTGTGCTGTGTCTATTTACCAGGTGGCAGGTGCTATTCACTGGTGCACACTGACATCTGGTACATTAAATGCCACTCAGTGCATTCAGTGTCTAGATATCAGAGTTATATATAGGGAATAGCACTTATGCCGCGTACACACGATCATTTTTCCCGTCGGGAAAAATTAAATTTTTTCCTTTGGACAAGAAAAACGATCGTCTGTGGGCTTTTTGCCGTTTTTCCAGACGGGAAAAACGGCATTAATCACGATGAGAAAAATTAGAACATGTTCTAAATTTTCTCATCGTTTTTTCCATCATTTTTTTCCACGGCAGTTTTCCCATAGGGAGACACTGCCGCGGAGCCCACAGACGGTCGTTTTTCTCGACAAAGAAAAAAATGACGGGAAAAACGGTCGTGTGTGGGGGAAAATGCCGTTCCCTCGTTTTTCATTTTATTTCATGTCGTGATTCACGGCGGTGTTTTCACCGCCGTGAATCACGATCGTGTGTACGCGGCATTAGTCCTGGTTCACATTGGAGCAATTTGCCATGCGATATAACATGTCAAATCGCATGTCAAATCAGTGGCAATTGCCGGCAATAGCACTACCCGAATTGGTGCGATGCCGCATTTGTGGCGCCGCACTGATTCCCAAAAGTAGTTTCTGTACAACTTTTGGCGACTTCTGGGTACGATTTCCATTGAAATCTGTGCAGCAACCCGCACAGATGTCTCTGAAATCGCTGGCAAACTCGCACTGACATGCGGGTATAAAATCGTGCGAATTTAGCTGAACTTGCACGCTTTCATTCCCGCTGTCAGTGGGAAGAATGTCCCTTACATTGGTGGTCAGTGAGAAGAATGTTCCTTACATTGGTGGTCAGTGAGAAGAATGTTCCTTACATTGGTGGTCAGTGAGAAGAATGTTCCTTACATTGGTGGTCAGTGAGAAGAATGTTCCTTACATTGGTGGTCAGTGAGAGGAATGTCCCTTACATTGGTGGTCAGTGAGAAGAATGTTCCTTACATTGGTGGTCAGTGAGAAGAATGTTCCTTCCATTGGTGGTCAGTGAGAAGAATGTTCCTTACACTGGAGGTCAGTGAGAAGAATGTCTCATACATTGGTGGTCAGTGAGAAGAATGTCCCTTACATTGGTGGTCAGTGAGAAGAATGTCCCTTACATTGGTGGTCAGTGAGAAGAATGTCCCTTACATTGGTGGTCAGTGAGAAGAATGTTCCTTACATTGGTGGTCAGTGAGAAGAATGTTCCTTACATTGGTGGTCAGTGAGAAGAATGTTCCTTACATTGGTGGTCAGTGAGAGGAATGTCCCTTACATTGGTGGTCAGTGAGAGGAATGTCCCTTACATTGGTGGTCAGTGAGAAGAATGTTCCTTACATTGGTGGTCAGTGAGAAGAATGTTCCTTACATTGGTGGTCAGTGAGAAGAATGTTCCTAACACTGGAGGTCAATGAGAAGAATGTCTCATACATTGGTGGTCAGTGAGAAGAATGTCCCTTACATTGGTGGTCAGTGAGAAGAATGTCCCTTACATTGGTGGTCAGTGAGAAGAATGTTCCTTACATTGATGGTCAGTGAGAGGAATGTCCCTTACATTGGTGGTCAGTGGGAAGAATGTCCCTTACATTGGTGGTCAGTGAGAAGAATGTCCCTTACATTGGTGGTCAGTGAGAAGAATGTCCCTTACATTGGTGGTCAGTGAGAAGAATGTTCCTTATATTGGTGGTCAGTGAGAAGAATGTTCCTTACATTGGTGGTCAGTGGGAAGAATGTTCCTTTCATTGGTGATCAGTGGGAAGAATGTTCCTTACATTGGTGATCAGTGAGAAGAATGCCCCTTACATTGGTGGTCAGTGGCAAGAATGATCCTTACAATGGCAAATGGTTTACATAGCTCACGGCATAACAGGTCAGGTAGAGGGCCCCTTAGCAGAATTTTGCTTAGGGCCCCAGGGAGGTCAGGATCGGCACTGGGGATGTCTCTACCAGCTTTGCACATCTAGAGAGTGACATTGTTGCCCATTCTTCCTGGCAAACAAGCTCAAGCTCTGTCAGATTGGATGGAGAGCATCTGAACTGCAAGTTTCAAGTCTTGCCACAGATTCTCAATTGAATTTGGGTCTGGACTTTGACTGGGCCATTCTAACACATGAATATGCTTTGATCTAAACCATTCCATTGTAGCTCTGGCTGTATGTTTAGGGTCGTTGTCCTGCTGGAAGGTGAACCTCCGCCCCAGTCTCAAGTCTTTTGCAGACTCTGAAGCCCTGTACACACGATCAGATTTCCTATGGATTCAAATCCGGAATTCCGATGAAGCTGACTTCCATCAGTCTTGCCTACACACCATCAGTCAAAAATCCGACCGCCCTAAACGCCGTGACGTAAAACACTCCGATGAGCCGAGAAAAATTAGGTTCAATGCTTCTGAGCATACGTCGACTTGATTCTGAGCATGCGTGGGTTTTTTCTCCGATCAGACGATCAGAATTTGCTATCGTTTTTTTTTCCATCGGATAAATTTAAAACATGTTCTATTTTTTCTCACCAATGGAAAAAAGATCTATGGGGCCCATAGACGATCGGTTTGTCCGATGAAAAAAGTCCATCGGACTGTTTTCATCGGTAAAACCGATCGTGTGTACAGGGCATAACAGGATTGCCCTGTATTTGGCTCCATCCATCTTCTCATCAACTCTGACCAGCTTACCTGTCCCTGCTGAAGAAAAGCATCCCCATAACATGATGCTGCCACCACTATGTTTCACAGTGGGGATGGTGTGTTCAGGGTGATGTGCAATGTTAGTTTACCGCCACACATAACATTTTGTTTATAGGTCAAAAAGTTAAATTTTGGTCTCATCTGACCAGAGCTCCTTGTTCCACATGTTTGCTGTGTCCCTCACATGGCTTCTTGCCAACTGCAAATGAGACTTCTTATGGTTTTATTTAAACAATGGCTTTCTTCTTGCCACTTTTCCATAAAGGCCAGATTTGTGGAGTGCATGACTAATAGTTATCCTGTGGACAGATTCTCCCACCTGAACTGTGGATCTCTGCAGCTCCTCCAGAGTTCCCATGGGCTTCTTGGCTGCTTCTCTGATGAATGCTCTCCTTTCCCTGCCTGTCAATTTAGGTGAACAGCCATGTCTTGGTAGGTTTGCAGTTGCATACCTCCCAACATTTTGAGATGGGAATGAGGGACACCTACTAGCAAATGTATGTTGGCATAGGACATGCCCCCTGCCACACCCCCTTAAAGGAGAATTAACCCAAAAAAAGTTAATTAAATCCACAAGTTTTTTTTTTTACCACTACTATTCCTTTATACTGGCTTTTAAAATTTACAAATGCAGCAATTTAGAAATTGGATGAAATGTTTAGCACTGGGAAACACTTTTTGAAAGATAAAAAGTGAATTTTATATACAACTATATAGATCGGACCACAATGAGGGACAAATGAGGAGGAAAGAGGGACATTGCTCCAAATCAGGGACAGTTGGGAGCTATGCAGTTGTGCCATACTCTTTCCATTTTCGAATGTTGGATTGAACAGTGTTCCGTGAGATGTTCAAAGCTTGGGATATTTTTTTATAACTTAACTCTGCTTTAAACTTCTCCACAACTGTATCCCATAGCTGTCTGGTGCATTCCTTGGCTTTCATGATGCGGTTTGTTCACTAAGGTTCTCTAACAAACCTCAGAGGGCTTCATAGAACATCTGTATTTATATTGAGATTAAATTACACACTGGTGGACTCTAGTTACTATTTAGGTGATTTCTGAAGGCAATTGATTCCACTAGATTTTTAGTTAGGGGTATCAGAGTAAAGGGGGCTGAATATAAATGCACGCCACACTTTCAGATATTTATTTGTAAAAAAATGTTGAAAAACATTTATCATATTCCTTACACTTCACAATTATGTGCCACTTTGTGTTGGTCTATCACATAATTTTTTTTTGGTTGTAACATGACAAAATGTGGAAAATTTCAAGGGGTAGGAATATATTTTCAAGGCACTGTAGGTCCAAAAAGGAAGGAGCACATAATGGTTTTTAGAGGGCAGTTTTTCCATAGCTGGTATTCTCTGAGATTTCAGAGACCCTGGACTACTAGGATGTTCGAAAACACAGAAAAAAATTACTCAATCAGTGAAGCAAAAAATCAAGACATCTTGTTTTTTTTTTTCTTCTCTTGAAGCTCAATAATGGCTTAATGGTAAGCACTACTGTTTTGCAACAATGGGGTCCACAATTTAAATCCCAGTCAGGACACTGACATCTGAATTAGTTTGCATGTTTTTCTTATGTCAGTGTTATGCTGGTATGTTAACTGGCTCCTTTCCAAACATGCCCTAGTATGTATGCATGTGAGATAGGGGCCTAAAGCCAGCCATTCATAGATCAAAATTCAGATGTTTCAGCAGGGACCGGATGAATTTTGATCCATGTAAGGGCAGGCTAATTGCACCCAAGTCGATTCATCAATCGACTTGGATACATCCAGCCTGTCAGATTTTTTACATGTGATTACTGCTGGTGGCTACAACCGCTAGCAGTAATCACTGTGTTCTACTGCCTGGGAAGGCTCCTTTCACCCCCTGCCAGCAGAACACAATAGTGCTGGGGGCATTCCCCCATCAATCATTAATGGGCTGGCTGCCTTAGGCTGAATTCACACATGTGCAGTAACAGACAGTTTGCTGCATTGTAAAATGTCTATCACCACAAGGACAAACAGGAAAAATTGTAGCAGCTTAGGGCTGCGTTGCAGCGTGTTGTGATAAAATGCAGATATGCTGCATTTTATCGCAGCACGATGTGCTGAATCACATGGCGTTGTACAGTAGCGCAGCACATTGCATTGCTGTACATTTGCCATGAATGAAGTGTACATTTTATACACTTCACATAAAGATTGTACAAAACAAAACCAAACAAAAAAAGCCATGTGATGCACTAAATCGTACACCACACTGCCTCCTACCACAGCTGTCCCGATAGTGTGAATTCACCCTTATGCCGCGTACACACGACCGTTATTCATGTCATGGTAAAAAAACAACGTTTTTCTCAAAGTGATTTTTCGCGTTTCCTCTCAAGCCTGCCTTGCATACACACGTTCATGAAAAAAAACCGCTTGAGCAAAGCGCGGTGACGTCCAACACGTACGACGGCACTATAAAGGGGAAGTTCCATTTGAATGGCGCCACCCTTTGGGATGCTTTTGCTGATCCTCGTGTTAATAAAGTTTGGTGAGAGACGATTCGCGCTTTTCAGTCTTCATGCTTTTCAGTCCGTTACAGCGTGACAAATGTGCTATCTTCATTATAAACGCTAGTTTTACCAGAACGAGCGCTCCTGTCTCATACTTGATTCTGAGCATGCGCGCTTTTTTTTTCCCCTCGTAAAAGCATACACACGACCATTTTTTACGACGTTAAAAAGAACGATGTGAAAAAATAGAGCAGGTTCTAATTTTTTTGAGGCAATTTTTCACGTCGTTAAAAATGCTCTGGAGCCTACACACAATCGTTTTTAATGACCAATTTAAAAAATTGCATTTTTCTCGTCATGAAAACGGTCGTGTGTACGCGGCATTAGAGTGTGAGTTATAGCCAATAGTTTTAAATATCTGGGAGTGATGGTATCTCCGGACCCGGCTGAGTACCTTCAGCTGAATCTGGGTCCACTGTTGGCTAGGCAGAAAGTGAAATGTAACAGCTGGTGTAAGCTTTCACTGTCAGTAACAGGACGAGCAAATTTAATAAAAATGGTATGGGCCCCGCAGCAATTGTATGTTCTCCATAACTCCCCTATGTGGATCCCGAACAAATGGTTCAGGCAGATTGATTCTTTGATGAGGGCATTAATATGGAAAAAAAAGGCAGTTAGGATCAGCCTAGCCACACTACAATATGGAAAGGACAGAGGAGGACTGGCAGTACCCCATCCCAAAATGTACTTTTTGGCTTCACAGTTCCAGCAGATGGCAGGGTGAGAGCGGGAAGGAAACGAGGACCCTATATGTAAATTGGTGACTGCATCGGTCCCTGCATTAGAGGCGGCCTCCCATATGGAGATGGACCTGCCAAGTATCCCAGGCTCGTCACCCACGTGTGTTCTCCTCAAAAGGGTATGGGGGGAGATCCGGAAAGCTCTGAAGATATCGGGTGTATTGCCCTTTACCCCGTTTTGGCACAATCAGAGATATCCAGAGGTTCGGGAATTTCAGGGCTTTGCCCCCTGGAAAGAGAGGGGGATCTGGTATTTCACACAGCTATATGAGGGGGAGGTGTTGAAGACGTACGAACAGCTATGTAGGGAATTCCAGTTAAACCCGAAGAGCTTCTATCAATATCTCCAACTTCGTCATGCGTTGCAGGCACAACAAACAACACACTTATTGACAGTGTCAACATCACTGATGTTGACAGAGGTTCTTGGGGCGGACACTAGGAAAGGATTAACATCAAAAATGTATAGGGACTTGCTGTCCTCAATACAGGACTATGCCTCTCTAAAATGCAGAAGCAAATGGGTGGAAGACATAGGGGAGATAGATGGAAATCAGTGGGAAATGGCCCTTGAATCTATTCCAGTGGTATTGGTATCTGCATCCCATAGATTGTCACAACTATTTATTTTGCATAGGGCATACAGAACACCAGTGCAGTTATATAAATGGGGAGGAAGAGACTCCCCCCTGTGCCCAAAATGTAAAGTACATAAAGGGGATTTCATACACCTAATTTGGAGGTGCCCAAAACTACACAGGTACTGGGAGGAAGACTCCCAGTGCATTACTAGACTAGCACAGGTCCCTGTCCCTCTAAACCCTGTAGTGTACTTGCTTGGAGCCATAGATGTAGAAATGTTCCCAAGAGGAATGTACTACATGTTAACCAGACTGATGTATCTAGCTAGAAAACTCATTGCAAAATACTGGATGGCACCAGCGGTACCCACGGGGAAGCAGTGGATCTCCTACGTAAACTCCTTGCTTCTTAGAGAACGATTGACGTACAGTCGTAGGAGAGAAGTGGGCAAATTTGATACTATATGGCAACCATGGCTGGGGGATGCTGATTTAGTGCCATCTCAACTGGTTGTAGAAAGTAGGGGAGGAAGGGGCAGAGAGGAGAAGGAAAGAATAGCTTGAAGGAGTAAAGATTGAACATCTAGATAGGAGAGAACACCGGTGGTGGAAGAAACGACTTGTGGTGATCAGATATGAGGAGGCATAGGTGATGGATGTAGTTATAGGGTTAGTGGGGAGGTGGAAGGGGAGAAAAGGGGAAAAGAGGATAGAGTGATATAAAACAGAAGTAAATACATAAGATTGACACAAAATATTATATGGATGTAAGATTAGACATGTTTTCTTATGTGTAAGGTTTTACCGCACAAAATGCTTGAATTTAGTTGTATGTATTATGAGAATGGTTTCCTAAAATAAAGTTTTTGAATGAAAGAGTGTGAGTTCCTTGAGGGCAGGGACTGATGGTGAATGAGTAGTATGTAAGGTACTGTATAAATTGCTCCCACTTTTTTCACGTATTATAATGTATACGCTACCCAAATGTGAATGAAATCAAAAATAATAATGTACAAAGTAAACTAGTAGTGTACAAACAATTAATAGCAGGCTCCTGCATCCACCTATTGTTTTCCCACAAATAAAGCAATATACAGTGGGTACGGAAAGTATTCAGACCCCCTTAAATTTTTCACTCTTTGGTATATTGCAGCCATTTGCTAAAATCATTTAAGTTCATTTTGTTTTCCTCAGCAACCCATATTGACAGAAAAACACAGAATTGTTGAAATTTTTGCAGATTTATTAAAAAAGAAAAACTGAAATATCACATGGTCCTAAGTATTCAGACCCTTTGCTGTGACACTCATATATTTAACTCAGGTGCTGTCCATTTCTTCTGATCATCCTTGAGATGGTTCTACACCTTCATTTGAGTCCAGCTGTGTCTGATTATACTGATTGGACTTGATTAGGAAAGCCACACACCTGTCTATATAAGACCTTACAGCTCACAGTGCATGTCAGAGCAAATGAGAATCATGAGGTCAAAGGAACTGCCTGAAGAGCTCAGAGACAGAATTGTGGCAAGGCACAGATGTGGCCAAGTTTACAAAAAAATTCTGCTGCACTTAAGGTTCCTAAGAGCACAGTGGCCTCCATAATCCTTAAATGGAAGACATTTGGGATGACCAGAACCCTTCCTAGAGCTGGCCTTTCGGCCAAACTGAGCTATCGGGGGAGAAGTGCCTTGGTGAGAGAGGTGCTCCAGAGATGCAGTCGGGAGATGGGAGAAAGTTGTAGAAAGTCAACTATCACTGCAGCCCTCCACCAGTCGGGGCTTTATGGCAGCGTGGCCCGACGGAAGCCTCTCCTCAGTGCAAGACACATGAAAGCCAGCATGGAGTTTGCTAAAAAACACCGGAAGGACTCCAAGATGGTGAGAAATAAGATTCTCTGGTCTGATGAAACCAAGATAGAACTTTTTGGCCCTAATTCTAAGCGGTATGTGTGGAGAAAACCAGGCACTGCTCATTACCTGTGCAATACAGTCCCAACAGTGAAGCATGGTGGTGGCAGCATCATGCTGTGGGGGTAGATAGATAGGAGCAAGGAAAATGGGATTTTTTAGTGGTGCAGAAATAACAAAGTATCAAGCAAATTATGATAAAATATTTTTATTTTGACACCAAAACAAAAATAGAGACAATAGTAAAAAGTGGTATAGAAGGTGATTATTGCAAACAATACAGTTGAGTTGGACAGTTGGATGGCCTAACTCCCGACATGTTTCGCCCCTAATTCGGGCTTCTTCAAAGGGGAAGCACTGTCCAATAGATGATGTACACCTTCTACAAAATACAGAAAACACACACAAATACATATACAAACCATTAATAATAATCAAACCGTGAAACAAATATAATAATAATAATAATAATAATAATAATAATAAGCAAATCTATGCATGCACAATTCGCCCTCCTAAGGTCAAGCCCCTTACCTCTCTCCACACTCCAGTCGGCCCAAATGGCCGCGCCCCCAGCGGCAGCGCCGGACCCCCGCCCAATGCACATCCAAAAATCACAGAGGGTAGCAAAAAAACAGCAAGGGAAGGGGAAGTGACCCGTGGCTTGAGTAATACCTGGAGTTAAAGATAAAATATGTCCAGTGAAAGATCAATACACATGGACCAAAAAAAAACAAACACATATGTCCACATATATGTGGCCCCAGAAACCACACAGCTTAGGCAGTGCGTCTCCCGGCAATAAGATTACCCAGAGATGAAATGAAGGTAATAATGATGGTAACTTACACACGCTAAAAAGGATAATAAACTTGATTCCTGGGACAGCATGGAAGGGCGACCCACATATGTGCAAGCAGCAATTCCCAACGACTGAAAAGATAGATTGTAATGTATGGTAAGAAAAGAGTTAATGAAGCTCCAACACACTTGTGAGAGCAGACTCGGAAAGAAGTAAGCTTAGTCACTAGATAGAGTTTAAACAGGGGCAAACCATGCCTCCAGATCAAACTTCTCAAGAAGAGAGTACTGAGGTAAACATACTTAAATGAAACAGAGAAAGAGAGAGAGAGAGCAGAGAAGGGAAAGGCCTGCATACTATCATCAATGAAAAACGTTTTACCTTGTGAACATATGGCAATCGTGTAGTCCCAGGGGCTCAGCAGCATCTCTGCACTGAAATCCCTGGTCTATATATACCCCCCATCCTGTCACATGGACAGGAAGCGGACACAGGCTGTACTGCACATGCACCGACGCTGCTGCATGGTGTCATTCCACATCTCCACTCTGAAACAGAGTTAGGGAGAGCAAAGAGACAGGAAGTAGTGGAGCACTCTTGTGGTGGAATAGGAGAAGACACCCTGAAAGGGGCTTTCCAAGGAATGAATGTTGCAGTGGAAGGCCTGCATGCTGGTCAGCAAAATGGGCGTCCAATCGTAACTGGAACTCCCTTGGGTGTCCATATGATCCTGGAAAAGTGCTAAGCAGAGTCCAGGGCAGCCACCAGAGGCAGCGCCACCCCGAGCAGTCCGGTGAATGAAGAGAGAGGCTTGGTACCAATAGCTGCACCCGGGTGGCGAAGAAGCATGCATATAATGAAACATTTGAAAAAATAACCAAAATTAACAGCAAAGTGCAAACAAGAAAAATTAATATAAATGTGTATATATGTGAATATGCAATGATACAATACACGTAAATTCTATAATATCATCATATCTATAAAAATATATCATACTCTAAACTTTTAATTGCATATATAAAGAAATAAAAAATATATATATATGTATTTTTAATGTATATACAATGTTACTTTTATTAAAAGAAAAAGGGGGCCATTCATATTTATCTATCTAAACAGATATATTAAATCCATATATAGATCACTAGGTGAAATATAATCCATATGATTGGTAGACTAATGCAACCAATATAGCAGTGGACCATAGATTTCACATAGACTTGTAGGCCAAAGGAAGGACTAGAAGGTGGAATTAGTCCTAAAGCACGTGGGGAATAAAGAAGGGGTAAGGGAGAGATGTTATCCCAATTCTGTACTGACCAAAATACTGGATAGGAGCACGTAAGAAAAGGGGAGGAAGGGTATGAAGGGAAAGGGGAAGGAAAAAGGAAATAGAAAGGAAAGGGAAAGAGAAAGGAAGGGTGAAAAAAATGGAAAGAAGGGGAAGGGAAAGGGAGTGGGAGAAAAAAGTAGGAAAAGGAAAGGAAAGGCAAGCAAAGCTGTAACGGAGATAAGGGAGGCAGCAAGGGAAACAATATGCAATGTTCATAAAAAAGGTTTATAACTCAACATTTCATTCAGTCCAGGATAAGTTGTTGCTTTTAGCTATTTGAACCCACATGTCAAAGCTTTGTTTTCCTTTGTACAAGACACAATACATTTGATTAAAATATTGGAGGGTATTATCATTCCCGACAATTCATGGCTGGTCACCGTCGACGTGGAAAGCCTCTACAATGCAATCCCCCATGACCGGGGATTGTCGGTTGTGGCAGAACACCTGAGCGAACGTGGCCTATCAAGTGATCCTTACAATAATTTCATTCTGGAACTATTGAAATTCGTGTTGACCAGGAATATGTTCATGTTCGGCCTCTCCCACTACCTCCAGATACAGGGCGTAGCAATGGGGACACGGTGTGCCCCATCCTACTCCAATCTGTATCTGGGGGGGTGGGAGAGGGACCTATTTGCCAGAGATGATATTCAGAAGTATTTGGAACGTGTGCTTACATTCCATCGATATATCGATGATATCTTGATGGTCTGGACCGACACACATGATGAACTACTTGAGTTCATGGAGATACTTGGCAACAATCAGTTCAATCCTAAGTTTACAATGTCCTGTAATCAAAAATCTGTGAATTTTTTGGATATTGAGATTTTTGTGGAAAGTGATGGATCCTTGGGTACCACCCTTTTTCGAAAACCTTCTGCAACCAATGCTATACTACATGCCTCTAGTTCTCATCCGAAACCCCTGATCAGCAGTATCCCCTACAGCCAATATTTGCAGCTGCGGCGAAACTGCAGCAGGGATGAGGATTTTTTGAAAGAAGCAAATCTATTGTACTCTCGCCTTCGTGATAGGGGCTATAATCATAGTACCCTTTAATAGAGCCAAAACACATGTTAGGGACACTTTGATTCATCATAAAAAAATTAAATGTAAAAATCAACCTGTTAGAATTATAACATCCTATAATAGACAGCACAAACAGGTGAGACAGATTATTAACAAATATTGGCCACTTCTACTGGCAGATCCCATAGCATGTAAATACATTGAGAAGGAACCTCAAATTACTTACAGACGAGCTAAATCTCTCAGGGATCGGCTGACTCAGAGTCATCATAAAACTGTCGCATCTCCTGGGTCCTTCCCATGTAGGAAGTGCGACAACTGTCATTTCTTGCTAAACAGTAACGAAGTCAAGATGGATGTACTCATAGGATTAAACATAGAATAACATGTCAAACTACAGGCATTGTTTACATGATGCAATGTACCTGTAGTTCCTTCTATATAGGGAAAACAAAACGTCCCTTTTTCAAGCGAATTAATGATCATGTATCTTTGATAAAAAAAGAAGGATGGAAACTCCGATCAGTCGCCATGTCGGTTTATTTTGTGACTTCATGACTTCAGATTGGACACCATTAAATTCATGGCCTTGGAACATATCCCTCCGGATGTTAGGGGAGGCAGCAACGATCAGAAACTTTTGCAATTGGAATCCTGATGGATTTTTTTGCTAAAAGCAACAACTTATCCTGGACTGAATGAAATGTTGAGTTATAAACCTTTTTTATGAACATTGCATATTGTTTCCCTTGCTGCCTCCCTTATCTCCGTTACAGCTTTGCTTGCCTTTCCTTTTCCTACTTTTTTCTCCCACTCCCTTTCCCTTCCCCTTCTTTCCATCTTTTCACACTTCCTTTCTCTTTCCCTTTCCTTTCTATTTCCTTTTTCCTTCCCCTTTCCCTTCATACCCTTCCTCCCCTTTTCTTACGCGCTCCTATCCAGTATTTTGGTCAGTACTGAATTGGGATAACATCTCTCCCTTACCCCTTCTTTATTCCCCACGTGCTTTAGGACTAATTCCACCTTCTAGTCCTTCCTTTGGCCTACAAGTCTATGTGAAATCTATGGTCCACTGCTATATTGGTTGCATTAGTCTACCAATCATATGGATTATATTTCACCTAGTGATCTATATATGGATTTAATATATCTGTTTAGATAGATAAATATGAATGGCCCCCTTTTTCTTTTAATAAAAGTAACATTGTATATACATTAAAAATACATATATATTTTTTTTTATTTCTTTATATATGCAATTAAAAGTTTAGAGTATGATATATTTTTATAAATATGATGATATTATAGAATTTACGTGTATTGTATCATTGCATATTCACATATAGGGGCTGATTTACTATAACTCCAGGAAGTACTGAGCACATCGCAAATAATAGCTCCAATTTTTGACAATTAAAAATTCCACGCGCGAATTTGCGAATGAAAAAGAGCGCTATTAGCAGCAAACAAGTGTTAGTAAATGTGAAATCGGCGCTAATTAGCGAATCCGCGTACGTGCAAATGCCAATTTCCACTAAGTTTTTATATAGCACTGTACTGTAACCATGATCCATGTATGTGAAAGAAACGTTTTTATATGAGATGTTCTCTATCTATTGATGTATATTGCAATTAGTATTTCTAGTTTTTTTCCTTCTTTTGCTAACGAATGCAGTTATGAAGGATTATTACATAGTAATGTCTGCTATTATGTAAAGTTACATGTATTAAACATTTAGGTTACCTATTTGTTGTATGTTGTTTTTTTCATGTTTTTATTTTTTCATTTAGGTGGCTATAAAGCGGTAATTATTTATGTCCATTCTTTAATCATACTACACTATTATGCAGGTCTTGTACTTAGCATAATGGCTTAGTGGTCTGTTCCCATGTCTATACAGCTCTCATGTTACAAGTTCAAATACCAGCCAACCTACCATCCAACAGCTATGTTTATTATTTGCACAAGCAAATTAAATAAACAAACAAAGAAATGTAAACTGCCCATTAGCTAGTGTGTGATGTTTGGAAGTCCACACCATAATATTATTGAATAAAAGTGCATTGGCTAATTGGCATTCACCTATTTTCAGCATATGCTGCTTTGGCTAATTGGCATTTGCCTTTTTTCACCAATACAATCTTTTAGTATCTCTCTGTGGGATTTGAACCCATGAGTGCTTCAAAGCCTGAGTTTTATCAAGGTAGAAGTGCTGACCACTAGCCTATTGAGCGTAGCACAAACATCTGCTAGTGTGTGTAGGTTAAGAGCCCATTCACACAGGGGAAACACGACTTCCAGCGCGATTTTATGAGGCAACTCAGACACGACTTGAGAATGAATCACAGCGCGACCTGGAGCTACTTACAAGGCAACTCCAAGTTGCCTGCAGGACAGGAGACATTCCAGTGGCCAATCAAACAAGAATCAGCTCTGTGGGAGGGAGGGGAGGGAGGGGAGGGAGAGGTTTGCCTGATAAATGTATGTTTTCTTCCTGGAGAGTTGCTCCTATTAAGACAGTGAGAGGCGACTCCCATTGAAATGAATGGTTACAGGTCGCCTAGGAGTCGGATTGAAGTAGTACAGGGACCTTTTTTGAAGTCGGAGCGACTGCAGTAGTGTGCATAAGGACGGCTCCATTAACTTATATTGATTTCTTCAGCCAGCGCGACCTGAGGCGACTAGGGGCGACCTGGGGCGATTTGGAGTCGGATCCAAAGACGCCCCTGTGTGAATGGGCTCTAGGGAGATATTTCTTGTACCTACAGGTAAGCCTTAATCTAGGCTTACCTGTAGGTGCAAGTTGTCTAAGTGGGTTTACAACCACTTTAATATTATTGTAACAACCATGCTCATGCTGATGTGGCATTGGCTAATAGGCATTCGCCTCTTTCCTGGTGCCTCCATGGCAGCATACCTGTGATAGAGCTCTGCCTCGACTCCTCCTTCAGGACTAGTGAATAGCATAAATTAAAGGCATAGTCCCTCCCCCAACATTCTCCTTTTTTTCCTCATACCTTCTTGTGCTAGTGAAGAGTAGCAGTACGTCCATACCTCTGCAGTCAGCAGCGTCCGCCGGGTTTAGCCTTTCCTGTGCGCAGTCCCTGTTCTTGGGCCGCTCACAGCGCTGATAAGACTGGGAACCCCTCTGTGGATCTGTTGGGGTCATTTCGCAGAGTTTCCTCACAGGAACGCAGTCTGCTATCACATCCATGATGAATGCAGTGGAAGTCGCAAAAGGATCAGCTACATCTTCCCAGGCTGGTGGTTTCCATTTTTTATTACAGGCATTTGTGTTTTTCCCCTTTCTTTTCCTCTCTTCCCCTCCCCTCCCTTTTCCTTTGCTTGTTAGGCGCCCTCAAAATGATTATTGTCTTACTTATTTGTTCCTTTAAAACTGTGCAACTGGATAGGGCAGGTGTCTCTCTGTGCAACAACATTGTAATGCTTATTTCCGGGTTCGGGGGGGCTACAGGTGCTCTGTACGTCCCGCCAGGTAGGAGAGTGTCATGGCACGGCGTCCTCGCCGCCGTCTGCGCATGCGCGATTCGGGAGTGATACAGAGTCGTAGTTTCTCGGCTCTCTGTACTGGGCGACGCTGGATCTTCTGCGCGTGCGCATGCACGGTCGCTTGGTTCAGTGGCAGCCATCTTGGATTCTGGAAAGAAGGCTAGATTTGCCCTTTGTTTCAATCAATTCCAAATGGTGGTTTATGGGATTAGCCCACGCACCTTGAGCCTATTTAGGTTCAGATTCAGGGATTGCTGTCAGAGTCTCCTCAGCTGTGCCCTGCTAGGTCTCTCTGATGCTGCTTTGTGATAGGTACTTTTTATTTTCTCCAAAAAAAAAAAAAAATGTTGCCGATCAAAAATTTTTATGTTTAAAAAAAAAAAAAAAGATGGCGATATAAAAATGTTTATGTTTAAAAAAAAAAAAAAAAAAAAAAGATGACGATATAAAAATGTTTGTTTAAAAAAAAAAAAATTGACGCCAAAAACTCCTGATTCTTTTCCCTTTCTTACTATATTTCCGGAGCTGAAACTTGTGCCCAAATCCGCAATGAGTCATTCATCTCGCAGCAAAGATCCTCACACTTCTATTAGGTATGTGACCAACTATACGTGAGTATAAAAAAAAAAAGTGCGCTCACTGGTCTAGCATGAGTTCCTTACATCGTAGCCCTACCCACTCCAAGGGGTCCCGCTCATCAGGGCGTAGGTCCCATTCTTCACATCGTAGATCAGAGAGGTCAAGATCCAGAGGACATGATCGGTCCCCCTCTCCTAGGACCTATAGAAAGAGAAATGCTGGACATGTGGGGCTACACCGCTACCAGACAGAGTGGTCTGTAAGGACTGTTTTACGGACTATGCGTCCAACCGCGAGCTAGAAAATCAGCATGCTGTAGATCTGCTCAAGCGAACAATGAAGGACTCCTCTGAGCTTTTTGGCTTCGGTCCCCGCTCAACCACTTCAGCAGATATCCCAGGTTCAGGATATAGAACCTAATCTCCCTGGTCCGTCAGCAGTCAGTACACCTCTGCCGCCATCAGGCCGACCAGCTAGAGATTCACCACCTGAAGACTCTTCAGGGGACTCTTCAGAGGAATCAGAACCTTCTGGCTTCAGTCTCTCCTTGGTAAAGCCATTCATCCAGGCAGTCAAAACTGCAATCGCCTGGAAAGACGCAGAATAGCCTCCCCAAGAGTCTACAAGCTACTTCCCATTCCTCAGATGGGCGAGATTAGTCAAGTCATTCAGAAGGAATGGTCAAAGACTGATAAAAAAATTTAAAAAAACCCTTACCAGAGTCGGGAACGCAGTCACCAAACTCCATGCCAGTGGTAGACGCGTCGGTGGTGCGACCCGCAAAAAATATAACTTTGCCAATGGAGGATTCCGCTTCCTTCAAAGACCCTCTAGACAGGTGAATCGACCTGGAGCTGAAGAGGAGCTACTTAGCCGCGGAAGCAGCATGTAAGCCAGCTATTGCCCTCACATCAGTATCAAATGCCATAAGATCTTGGACAGATAATATTGAGACGGCTTTGCGTCAGGATGTCCCCATGGAGGATATAATTAAGTCCTTAGAAGAGCTTAGATTGTCGGCAGACTTTGCCTGCGTAGCGGCCATTGACACGATCAGGTGCTCGGCAAGATCCATGTTGCATTCAGTGATGGCGAAGAGGGCCTTGTGGCTGAAACCCTGGATGGCTGACTTATCCTCCAAACAAAATTGGTGCAAAATCCCGTTTGATGGGAAAGTACTATTCGGAGACAAAATGGATAAAGCTATCTCCAGGCTGTCAGGAGGGAAGTCTGGTATGCTTCCACAGGACAGAAGTAGGCGAAGATTCAGAGGTGGTTCCTCTAGGTTTCGCCAGTCAAACCCAAGGGATTTTAGGCAGTCGAGACAGCCCAGAGACAACAAAAGACCCTGGAAAGGTACTCAGGGATCCTTTTTGAACAGGAAGATGAAAGCCCTTCCGGCTCCACAGGAGCAGAAGCAGACTTTTTTTTTTTTACGCCAGAGTAGCCCAGGCACTCCCGGTGGGAGCCAGGCTAAAGTTTTTTACCCCAGTCTGGGCCACCCGCTGCCACGACCCCTGGGTTCTGTCAACAATTCAATGAGGGCACTTTTGGAATTTTTCTCACCCCCCACCTCGGAACTCTTTCAAAGGACAGAGATTCCATCCTCTCCACTGAAGGCTCAAGCTCTGAAAAACGTCCTAACGTCACTCCAGCTTCAGGGGGCGGCTGTTCCGGTTCCCTTGGCAGAGCGCTTCGCAGGCTTTTACTCCACCCTATTTCTGGTCCCAAAGAGGACAGGTGGGTGGAGGCCTGTGATAGACCTAAAGAGGCTCAACCGGTATATCTGCCCCGAAAGCTTCAAAATGGAGTCCCTGCAGACGATTATTCAGACAGTCCAGCCACCAGATTGGATGATTTTGGTCGATCTGCAGGATGCATACCTACATGTTCCAATTCTACCTGCATTTCAAAAATACCTGAGATTTGCAGTGGGATGGACCCACCTACAGTTTCAAGCCCTGCCTTTCGGTCTGTGCACCTCTCCCAGGGTGTTCACCAAGATACTAATATTTGCTTTGGTTCCCCTGCGGGAGAGGGGCTTGAGGATATACCACTACTTGGATGACATCCTACTCCTAGCAAGCAATCCGGATCAGTTGATATGTCACTGGGACATTCTTCTACAGTCCCTAAAAAGAGCTAGGGTGGCTGGTGAATTCTGACAAGTCCACTAACGGCAACACAGCAGATAATCTACGCGCAATGTTCGAAACTCAGGAGGGGACAGTGTCATTACCACCGCCGAAGGCAAGGATTGTCATCCAGAGAATGATCAAAGTCATCCGGAGCCCGTATCTGACGGCTTCACAATGCCTGAGCCTCATTGGCACAATGTCTTCCTATATACCCATGGTTCCTTGGGCACATTGGCACTTGAGGTATTTCCAGACTGGTTTCTTGGCGCAGTGGAAGAAACAACGACTATCTCAGACGATCCTGCTGATGGGAAAAATGCGCAGGAGCCTTCACTAGTGGACAGTTCCGGAAAACCTCTCCAAGCCTCATCACCTGGGCTCCCTTCCTTGGATCACAATTACGTCCGATGCAAGCAGACAGGGCTGGGGAGCCCATTGCGGGCAAACCAGAATACAGGGGAGATGGTCATGCACCACCCAGGGAGTGGTATCAAACATCTTGGAGATGAGGGCAGCCTTCTTGACACTGACCTCTTTGGCACCCCAAATCAGAGGCCAGAGAATACTCCTACGCCTAGACAACAGGGCAGCTTTCGCTTATCTGCAGAAGCAGGGAGGCACTCGCAGCAGGTCACTCCTCAAGGAGGTAGAGCCGATCATGCTCTGGGCAGAGCAGAACCTCCTGGACCTCAGAGCGATGTATCTGCCAGGCAGGTTGAACACGGAAGCAGACACGTTATCCAGAAACTTCCTGGACAACAACGAGTGGGCTCTCCACCCCCATGTCTTCCTTTAGATTTCCAACATATGGGATCCCCCTCAGGTAGATCTGTTCACCTACCCGAAGAACGCCAAGCTGGACAGGTTCTTCTCTCGGCTGCCGCATCCACAAGCCGAGGCAGTGGATGCCCTGTCATGTCCCTGGAGGTTCACCACGGCATATGCCTTTACTTCCAGGCCATTAATATTCAAATTCCTCCGGAGGCTCCTCAGCGAGCCAGTCCAGGTGGTGGCAGTACTTCTGTATTGCGCCTCAGTGTGGGCTCTCCAATCAAGATCCCTCCTTTCCCTCAACTTCTGTCGCAGGGCAGTCTAGTTCATCTAAACCCTCAGAAGTTGAATCTTCGAATCTGGAGGTTGAGAGGCGAAGGTTCGAGTCCCTAGGGTGTTCTCCAGGAGTCATATCAACCCTTCTAAAAGCTAGGAAGCCAGCAACTAATGCCATATATTCAAAAATATGGGACAAGTTCTTGTCATTTGTTTCCGGAAATGGATTTGATACAATCCTTCCTTCTACATCTCATGTTCTAGGATTCCTTCAGACAGGACTTGGTATGGGACTTGGTCTGAGCTCTCTCAAAGTGCAGGTAGCAGCAATCTCTGCTGCAACAAATAAGAGATGGGCGGAGGATCCTTCAGTAATCACTTTCCTCAGAGGTATATTGAAGATTCGCCCTCCTGTCAGACGTTCATTTCCTAAGTGGGATCTGTCCCTAGTCCTGGAAGTTCTATCTGACCATCCCTTTTCTCCAGTGGAACAAGTAACAATATGGAACCTGACACTAAAGACGGCTTTCCTGCTAGCCATTACATCTGGCAGAAGAATCTCGGAACTTCACTCTTAAGGGATAGGTGACGACCACATCTCCTTCTCCCCAGACAGAGTGGAACCTCGTCCCCTTCGGGGGTTCACACCAAAGGTTGCTACTCCAAGCCACCTGTTGGAACCCTGGGCACTACCAGTGTTTACAGACACGGATTCAGAGTCTTGTCACGAACTGGATGTATCCAGAGTGCTCAGGGCCTACCTAGAAGCCACCGGCCCCTTCAGAAATTCTGAGAGACTTTTCATCGTACCGTTCGGTAAGTACAGGGGCAAAGAAGCTTCCATCAGAACTCTGGCATCTTGGGTTGTAAAGTTAATCCAGAAGGCCTACAGGGTGAAGAATATGGAGCCTCCATCCCGAGTGAATGCTCATTCTACAAGGGCAGTCTCAGCTTCCTGGGCAGCAAGGGCTAATGTTTCATTGGAGACGGTGTGCAGGGCCGCCACCTGGTCTTCTCACCATACGTTCCTCAGACACTACCATATTGATCCAGGAGCGCTCACGACTGTTGAGTTTGGAAGGAAGGCAGTTCAGGCTGCTATGTCCTCTTCTAATTAAACATTTATTGTTAAGCAATTATCCCACCCATGTCAGCTAGTTATTTATCACAGGTATGCTGCCATGGAGGCACCAGGAAAATGGAAAATTGCATCATACTTACCAGTAATTTTCCTTTCCTGGTGCCTATCCATTACAGAGAATGTTGGGGGAGGGACTATGCCTTTAATTTATGCTATTCACTAGTCCTGAAGGAGGAGTCGAGGCGGAGCTCTATCACAGGTATGCTGCCATGGATAGGCACCAGGAAAGGAGAATTACTGGTAAGTATGATACAATTTTCAGTTTTTCAGCATATGCTGCTGAGTGTTTGATGGTGGGACTACTTTATATTCTAGGTATAATAGTACTCAGCACAGTGACTTAGGCCCCTTTCACACTTGTGCGACCTGAAAGTTGTGTGATTTTGATGCAACTTTAAGCAATGCCTGTGTAATCTTGAGGTCTATGGACGCAGGAGTCGCAGGGAAAGGCGCGCAAACTTCCATCTGCATTTTTTCTGCGATCCCAGGGAATGCCTGTGTAAACTTAAGGTCTATGAACCTCAACTCGTATCAAAATCGGACCAAAGTAGTACAGGGACTACTTTGAAGTCGGTGTGACTTGAAGTTTCACAGATATAAATGGTACACATTGAAAATCATGGGGTATGACTTGTCATGCAACTCTGATGACCAAAGTTGCAGGAAAAGTCGCTCAAGTGTGAAAGGGGCCTCAGCCCGACTTTGTGAGCGATTTCAGAGACATCAGTGCACTTTCCTGCACAGATGTCTAGTGAAATCACATAGGTCTCAACTGTCCCTGATTTGGACCAAAGTCCCTCTGTCCCTCTTTCCTCCTCATTTGTCCCTCATTTTGTTCGGATCTGTATAGTTTGATATAAAATGCAATTTTTTCCTTTAAAAAAGTGTTTCCCAGCGCTAAACCTTTCATCTAATTTCTAAATTGCTTTGTTTGTAAATTCCCAAAGCCAATCTAAAGGGATATTATTGTTAAAAAAAAAGCACTTGGGGGTTTAACTAATATTCTTTTTTTTTTTTTTTTATAATTCTACTTTAAGAAGGTGTTTTAGGAGGTGTGTACTATGCCTACATACTTTTGCTAATAGTTGTCCCTTATACCCATCTCAAAAAGTTGGGAGGTAAGAAATTGCCTCCTGTAGTCGCCCAAAGTAGTGTAGGAACTCCTTTTGGGAATCTGTGTGGCGTCGCACCAATTCGGACAGTTCTATTGCCGTCAATAGGCACCGATTTGGCCTGCAATTTGACATGTCAATTCAGAGCTATGTGAACATGGGTGAAGTTGCATAGATATGAATGGAACTCATGGGGGGGGGGGATACTTTTAATGTGACTCTGAGGTCCAAAGCTGCATGAAAAGTCACATAGGTGTGAAAGTAACCTAATGAGATTAAATGATAACACCTTTGAATAAAGCCCCATTTGCACTTGTGCGACCTAAAATTGCACAGCTTTGCCATGACTTGAAGCAATGTCTGTGTTATCTTGTGGTGTATGGACCTCAAATCGCATCAAAGTCAAACCAAGGTAGTGCAGGGATGAATTTTCCCACTTTCAGGATGCACAAGTGACAATAGGGCCAAATTCAAAGATATCCTTGAATCTCTTTCACACTGCTGCGACCTGAAAGTCACCCTAATTTGCTGCCACTTTGTCGCTGCAACTTGGCCCCAACTTCTGGGAATGCCTGTGTAATATTGCGCCCTATGTACCTCAAGTCACATGAGGCTCTGTTTCCACTATTGCAACCCTAAATTTGCATGATTTTGCCGCAATTTTTTGCCGCAATTTGGATGCAATGCCTGTATATTCTTGAGGTCTATGGACCTCAAGTTGTATCAAAGTGGGTCCAAAGTGGTGCAGGGACTACTTTGAAGTCGCTGCGACTTGATGTCGCACAGATATGAACCATACTCATTGGAAATCATAGGGTATGACATGTCATGCGACTTTGCAGTCCCAAGTTGCATGACAAGTCGCACTAGTGGAAACCGAGCCTGAAAGTCACACCAAAGTAGTACAGAGACTACTTTGAAGTTGGTGTGACTTAATGTAGCACAGATATGAATGGTTATCATTGAGAATCATGAAAAGTCGCCCAACTGTGAATCAAGTCATATATATTTTAATAGAAAGGAGCTCTCATTTATACTTGCAAAGTCCTTACTGATTTACATCAGCAGAACAAATGCAGGAAGTAGTGATGTGTGCACATGGGTCAGAAGCAAATGTGTGGTGATAACAAACAAATCAATGAAGCCGATAAAGGAAAAATAGTGCAGCGCTTGGACTCAAGAGTAAGAAAAGGGGAGGAAGGGTATGAAGGGAAAGGGGAAGGAAAAAGGAAATAGAAAGGAAAGGGAAAGAGAAAGGAAGGGTGAAAAAAATGGAAAGAAGGGGAAGGGAAAGGGAGTGGGAGAAAAAAGTAGGAAAAGGAAAGGAAAGGCAAGCAAAGCTGTAACGGAGATAAGGGAGGCAGCAAGGGAAACAATATGCAATGTTCATAAAAAAGGTTTATAACTCAACATTTCATTCAGTCCAGGATAAGTTGTTGCTTTTAGCTATTTGAACCCACATGTCAAAGCTTTGTTTTCCTTTGTACAAGACACAATACATTTGATTAAAATATTGGAGGGTATTATCATTCCCGACAATTCATGGCTGGTCACCGTCGACGTGGAAAGCCTCTACAATGCAATCCCCCATGACCGGGGATTGTCGGTTGTGGCAGAACACCTGAGCGAACGTGGCCTATCAAGTGATCCTTACAATAATTTCATTCTGGAACTATTGAAATTCGTGTTGACCAGGAATATGTTCATGTTCGGCCTCTCCCACTACCTCCAGATACAGGGCGTAGCAATGGGGACACGGTGTGCCCCATCCTACTCCAATCTGTATCTGGGGGGTGGGAGAGGGACCTATTTGCCAGAGATGATATTCAGAAGTATTTGGAACGTGTGCTTACATTCCATCGATATATCGATGATATCTTGATGGTCTGGACCGACACACATGATGAACTACTTGAGTTCATGGAGATACTTGGCAACAATCAGTTTAATCTTAAGTTTACAATGTCCTGTAATCAAAAATCTGTGAATTTTTTGGATATTGAGATTTTTGTGGAAAGTGATGGATCCTTGGGTACCACCCTTTTTCGAAAACCTTCTGCAACCAATGCTATACTACATGCCTCTAGTTCTCATCCGAAACCCCTGATCAGCAGTATCCCCTACAGCCAATATTTGCAGCTGCGGCGAAACTGCAGCAGGGATGAGGATTTTTTGAAAGAAGCAAATCTATTGTACTCTCGCCTTCGTGATAGGGGCTATAATCAGAGTACCCTTTAATAGAGCCAAAACACATGTTAGGGACACTTTGATTCATCATAAAAAAATTAAATGTAAAAATCAACCTGTTAGAATTATAACATCCTATAATAGACAGCACAAACAGGTGAGACAGATTATTAACAAATATTGGCCACTTCTACTGGCAGATCCCATAGCATGTAAATACATTGAGAAGGAACCTCAAATTACTTACAGACGAGCTAAATCTCTCAGGGATCGGCTGACTCAGAGTCATCATAAAACTGTCGCATCTCCTGGGTCCTTCCCATGTAGGAAGTGCGACAACTGTCATTTCTTGCTAAACAGTAACAAAGTCAAGATGGATGTACTCATAGGATTAAACATAGAATAACATGTCAAACTACAGGCATTGTTTACATGATGCAATGTACCTGTAGTTTCTTCTATATAGGGAAAACAAAACGTCCCTTTTTCAAGCGAATTAATGATCATGTATCTTTGATAAAAAAAGAAGGATGGAAACTCCGATCAGTCGCCATGTCGGTTTATTTCATGACTTCATGACTTCAGATTGGACACCATTAAATTCATGGCCTTGGAACATATCCCTCCGGATGTTAGGGGAGGCAGCAACGATCAGAAACTTTTGCAATTGGAATACTGATGGATTTTTTTGCTAAAAGCAACAACTTATCCTGGACTGAATGAAATGTTGAGTTATAAACCTTTTTTATGAACATTGCATATTGTTTCCCTTGCTGCCTCCCTTATCTCCGTTACAGCTTTGCTTGCCTTTCCTTTTCCTACTTTTTTCTCCCACTCCCTTTCCCTTCCCCTTCTTTCCATCTTTTCACACTTCCTTTCTCTTTCCCTTTCCTTTCTATTTCCTTTTTCCTTCCCCTTTCCCTTCATACCCTTCCTCCCCTTTTCTTACGCGCTCCTATCCAGTATTTTGGTCAGTACTGAATTGGGATAACATCTCTCCCTTACCCCTTCTTTATTCCCCACGTGCTTTAGGACTAATTCCACCTTCTAGTCCTTCCTTTGGCCTACAAGTCTATGTGAAATCTATGGTCCACTGCTATATTGGTTGCATTAGTCTACCAATCATATGGATTATATTTCACCTAGTGATCTATATATGGATTTAATATATCTGTTTAGATAGATAAATATGAATGGCCCCCTTTTTCTTTTAATAAAAGTAACATTGTATATACATTAAAAATACATATATATATTTTTTTATTTCTTTATATATGCAATTAAAAGTTTAGAGTATGATATATTTTTATAAATATGATGATATTATAGAATTTACGTGTATTGTATCATTGCATATTCACATATAGGGGCTGATTTACTATAACTCCAGGAAGTACTGAGCACATCGCAAATAATAGCTCCAATTTTTGACAATTAAAAATTCCACGCGCGAATTTGCGAATGAAAAAGAGCGCTATTAGCAGCAAACAAGTGTTAGTAAATGTGAGGTGGGGACATTAATTTCCGGAGGTTTAGACTATCAGTATAGATGGTTTCACCTGCCGTTAATGTGATTGGTTTATGATTTATGGCGGCAAATTTGAGGTTTGTTATGAGATTTATATGTGATTTATGTCATATATTTTTCCATTAGGATTTTTTATTGTTATTTATACTATTTAAATGCATTGATTTTTTAGTTTATGTAATATCCTTCATTGATGTCAGTCTGGTGTTGTGGAATAGTCCATTACTTTCGGTTTTGACTCCGCCCCTTTTTGGGCGGGTCAGATTCATTTCAGACCCTATTTAATGTTTGCAATGTGGGGGGTGCAGCACTATGCCCCTGTTGAAGACTTCCGTAGTCGAAACGCGTAGGGCTTGCTTATGCTGCACCCCACATTGCTTTTATTGTTTTATCTTGTGATCACTTTTTATTTTTTGTCTGTATTCATATAAGACAAAACCTATTCAATAAACCGTTCAGGTTATATTGACCTGCACCATCTGGAGTTTTTCTTTCTTTTTTTTCCCTTGTGTCTATCTTGGATGGATTTGGAGCCTGTATGACCGGAGGAATTTCCATCGTGTGAGTTGGTCATCTGCTATCCCGTGGAAGTCGGTCTGAGGTATCCTGGATATCGAGTTCTCCTCACTCTTGGTCACGGTGACCATCAAGCTCGTTTGACCCACTGTCATATGACAGGTGGGTCCACCACGTCCGGTAAGAGTATCCAACCTTACCTTTTGTGCCCTATTGTCAACTCTCATCTGATACTTTGAGGTCTTCTGGTCGATTTATGCTGTGGCAGTGTTGTCCATGAACAAGACATTCACTTTTATCACATATATGTTGTTTGGATTTTTTTTAATTCACTTATTCAACCTACAAGGTGTCACGTTCCCTAGTCCTCATGGAAGTCATCTCATATGGGAAAACATCCATTGGAATGGACTATTTATGAATTTTATTCATCACTAACCTAGAGTGGTTTATTATTCACTTTTCAGAGCTGCTTCCAGCAACTCTTGAGTCCAAGCGCTGCACTATTTTTCCTTTATCTGTTTATACTTTGTTTGTTTGAGTGCTAGCAGCTTTGTTGTAAAATTTGGTTTAGCGCAGTTTTTTCTTACTTTCCCATTTTCACGTTTTGACAATTTATTTATTGCTACTTGCCTTCACATCTGTGTTTATATGGATGTCTTTGAATATAGGACCTCAAGGTCCTTTAATACACATGGAGTATTTACTATCCATAACACTGACTCAGAAGTCAGTGGACTCTTTGCTAGGCTCAAGAACGTAATGATCTCTGAGTTACATCTCCAATGGGACATTGCGTTTCTTGAGCAATATATCAAAGAGAAAATGGTCCCTAGAGGCCTCAGGTGGGATATCTCTCCCCAACAAGGAGAGTCAGATTTGGCCCTTTGGGCAACATACTTCAATGAGGCTGGTTTGAAACTGATCAGCTTTTTAGTGGAGAGGAAGCAGGCCAGGCTTTCCATTTTGGACAAAGAA
Source organism: Rana muscosa (assembly GCA_029206835.1). Lineage (NCBI taxonomy): Eukaryota > Metazoa > Chordata > Amphibia > Anura > Ranidae > Rana > Rana muscosa. Next base: position 49,782,081 of record CM055119.1, read on the forward strand.
ATTAGGGATATCAGAGATAAACTCTCTCCCTCCAATGGAACCTCTGAGTATGCATCCCTCTCCACTGGTTTGAAAACCCTTCTTGAAAAAGAGGAAAAAGACCAGAGGAGTAAGAAACAAAAGAAGTATAATCGAGACACTGGTGATTATAAGGGTAATTTGGTCTTTAGCTGGCAAAAAAAACTGGCCAATCAGGCCAATACCCTAGAGAATAATTCGAATATGGATCTGTCAGAGCCTGTCGATGTTATTACAGACAGGACTCTGGTTTATGAACCTCCTCTTACATCCAATCCACGAGGAGTCCAGACCAATAAGGGTGGTAGTCATACACCCAGGAATGTTAAAAATACCTCGGCCTTTACTCATCATGAGCCTGGCCGAGGTAAACATCCCTCTATGCCTCGAGGTAGAGGTCATCTTCAACGAGGCAGAGGTTATGGACAAGGCGACAGAGGTCATATGTACCATAGTGGTCCATCAGGAAGAACTCCTTTACCCTGGAGGGAGAGCGGGTCTGGTTCCAATGGGAACTTTATGCAGGGCACACCTGTGCCCACTCAGAACCGCTATGCTCCACTACAGGGTGAAGGTTCATATGATCCTTACTATGATTCATACTCACACACGGGTGGGGTGATGAACCACAATCTAGACCTTCCTATAATTATAACTACAATCATTTTGGTCCACCCCAACAACAGGGTTTTTACAAACCCACCTTCCACACCCCCAAGAGCCCAAGAAGAAACGAGGCTCCAGAGGGGGGCGGCGCATCCAGCGCAAAAAGACCAAGGGTCAGTTAGGTGCAGGTATTTTTAATTTAAGTTCGGTTGCTCTCACTCCCCAAGAGCAATCAGTTTTAGACAAAGGTCTAAACGAGCCATCATACACAGCCAGGCCATCAGATACCACCGAATTTGTTCAGACCCAGAAGTCAGAGATAAACATCTCAGAACACTGGCAGGCTCTTTCCAGAAGAAAGGATATAAAGACAAAACCATCAACAACAGCATAAACACAGCCTTGAAAACCCGAAGAGAAAATCTCCTCCAATACAAAGAGAAAAAAACAAATAACCGAGTACCTCTAGTCACCACATACAACCCAACACTAGAAGGGATCAAAAAGATAATCAAAGATTTACAGCCCATTATAACAGAGGATGAAACTCTGAAAGAAATATTCCAACAACCCCCATTATTGGCTTTCAGACAACCACCCAACCTCAGACACAAACTAATCAGCAGGAAACTTCACTCTGATTATGAAGTCACAAATAATGGAAGCAAACCCTGCAATAAAAAACGCTGCAAACTGTGCAACCAGATCAATCCATCCAAAAGTGTCACACACACAAATGGGACCTTCACCATCATGGGATCTTACAACTGTACCTCCAGTAATGTTGTGTACCTCATCCAATGCAACAGGTGTGGCAAAGGATCTTATGTTGGTGAAACAGGACAGAAGTTGCAAGCGAGGATGAATTTTCACAGACATACCATCAAGGAACATAAAGAAGAGAGTTTCTGCACACCTGTGGGACATCACTTCTCACAACCAGACCACACTATAGAAGACCTCAATGTTTTAGTTCTTAAAGGGAATTTCAGAACTATCCAGGAAAGGAAAACATTTGAACTAAGAATGATAATTCTTTTTAACACAAAAACGAATGGCCTAAATTTAGATATTGGTTTCCTTACCCATTATACTAAGGTTTTATGACCCCCTCTGTGACTAGCATCTCCCCCCTCAAGTCTATAGCTCTCCCTCTGTCTTATCTCACTAACTCTGTCTTATCTCACTAACTCTGCTGCTATCTTTATTACCATTGATTTGTATGTGTTTTTTTTCCTTTCCCTCTGAGATTTTTTTTTTTTTCTTGTTTTGTTTCAACATTCTGCTAAAAAAATTGTGAATCAGTACTGCTTGGACCTTGAAGAAGGGGACATACCCCGAAAGCTTGTCCTGAAAAATTCTATGTTAGTGCAAATAAAAAAAGTATCACGGACAGTACTTAATTTTCTCTGTCACAATTGCACTAATACGGCTACAATTACGTCAAGACAAAGGTCTGAAATTTGTTCCTCCGTGGAAATTGAATAAGTTTTCCACATTCATAGATATCCAGAAGTACATTAGGAAACTAAATATCCAGAGGCACTTTTTAGCCCTCCCAATAGTTGATGCCCAGAACAATGATGGGATGTCTATAGTGCCTTTGGGATCCACTTCTTCCATTCAGTCTGGTGGTTCTTCCACCAGTATACATTCAGGGTTATCAAACCCTTCCTTGTTTAACCCCCCAACACAGTCAGCTCCATCCATTAATGTGTTTCGCACTCTTGTATCGAAGGACTTAGATGGACTACCTGCGAAGAGTCCATCAGGATCCAACCATTGCGGCAGGTTTGAAAACCCTGTGCCTCAATAAAAACCTTATTATCCGTCCAGTGGATAAAGGCGGGGGGATAGTGGTGCTTGACAAGGAAAACTATGTCAAGGAGATGCATAGACTCTTAGAGGATAGAGCCACTTATAGTCTTTTGCCAGGGGATCCTACTTTAAAATATAAGAAAGCCCTAGTAGACATTATTAATGAAGGCTTCTCTCTGAACATTCTTAATAAGAAAGAACAGGAATACTTAGTCCCTTTGGCGCCTCGTATTCCTGTCATTTATTACCTTCCAAAGGTGCACAAGAACCCAGTCGATCCCCCTGGGCGTCCCATCGTAAGTGGGATCGACTCAGTTACGTCACGAATTGGGAAGTATATCGATCATTTTCTCCAGCCTCTGGTGAAATTGGTGCCCTCTTATTTGAGGGATACCAAGGACACCATCAATTTACTGGAGAAGGTTCACCATCAGGGAGATTTGATCTTAGTGACTGCAGACGTGTCTGCACTATACACCTGTATTCCACACCATTTGGGTCTCGAGGCAGTGGAGTTGTTTCTGACCAGAAACTCAACACTGTCCTTGATACAGAGGAATTTTATCATGGAGCTATTAGAGTTTGCCACACGGCATAATTACTTCTGGTTCCAGGGAACATTCTTCTCCCAAATTAAGGGTGTAGCGATGGGGGCTAAATACGCCCCCAGCCTTGCTAATCTCTTTATGGCCCAGTGGGAGGAGGATGTCGTCTATGCCCTTAACAGACCTGAATTAGTTCTGTGGGCCAGATACATAGACGACATCCTCCTCCTATGGAGGGGTACGAGAGAATCCTTAGATATTTTTATGGGAGTTCTTAACGATAATGATCGGGGAATTGTGCTAGCGTATGAGGCCAGTTCCTCGTCCATACACTTCCTCGATTTGGAAATTATGACTGTTGATAACCATCTTGAATTTAAAACCTATTTCAAGTCTACGGACAGAAATGGTTACATCCCTGTTGACAGTTGTCATCACGACCAATGGTTGAAGTCCATACCACGGGGTCAGTTCCTCCGTCTCAGGAGGAACTGTACCCATGTGGAGGACTTCATGGCCCAATCTAAAATTCTTAAAGAAAGATTCCTAAACAGGGGTTATTCATCCATTGGGTTGGATACGGATATTTCTTCTGTATTGGAAACCGAGAGGTCTTCTCTCCTTATTGACAAACAGAGAAATGTTAGAGAGGATAGATTTAAATGGTCCTTTTTCACCTCTTATTCTACCCAACATCATGAAATCAAAAAGATTTTGAATAGGCATTGGAAAGTGCTTTTAAGTGATAGAATACTTGGACCCTCTCTCCCTGAACGGGCAGGTGTGATTTTCAGGGGTGCCCGCTCTATTCAGGGAGAAATAGCTCCTAACACAATAGACCCTCCCAAAAAGATTTCCTTTTTTCCAGAGGCCAATGGCTACTACCCCTGTAGAAAATGTAAGGTTTGCATGGTCAATGTGTTGGGTAGACGTAGAACGGACACGTTCAGTTCCAGTGTCACGGGACGCAGTTATATTATGAAGCAATTTACTACCTGCGTCACCAGGTTCGTTGTGTACCTAATAAAATGCCCATGCAAACTTCAATACGTAGGGCGCACGATTAGGAATTTTTCCATTCGGGTTAACGAACATCTAGCCAAAATACGTAAAGGTTGTGATAAGCACACTGTCTCGCGACACTATTTAGAACATCATGCCAAGGACCCTAGAGGCACCCAATTTCAGGTGATAGACAGGTTCGTCCCCCACTGGAGGGGGGACTCCTCTCTGCGGAGTGTCTCTAGGTTAGAGACTTATTGGATACACGAGCTCAGGTGTTACTCACCCCATGGTATGAACATCGAATGGGACATTAATTGTTTCATCAACCGGGCGTAAGTAACCTGGGCTCGTGTGTCCTTCCCCCCTCATTTTTAGTGTGAGTGGATGGTTCTGTTTTTTCTTTGTCCCAATCCATCACCCGTGCGCACCTATTCAGGTGGCACGTGTGGTTGTTTTATTACATAAGGATTTCAGTATACCTTTAGTGTCGCTATTCGGCATTAATTTAGGGAACATTTACTGTGCACATCCCGTTGCTGATGGGGTAACAGGATGTGGTGTTCTGTTCAGGTTCAGGTCACCACGTCTTGTTGTGGTATGAGGAGGAAGTTCAGTTCCTCCTTGTTATCAGTTTTTAGTTAATACATTGTTAGAAGGGATTGTTATCCACTATGCAGTTCACTATATGGCATTTTTTTTTGGGCTATATATGATATAAAACGCCTATTAGTGAATCCATATAAATTTCTTAATTCGTTGTTTATATCCATTTAGTTTTCCTTCCACTAGATGGCGCTTGCTCCGTGGCGTTCGGTGTTGCCATGGAGCAAGCGCGTCTTATGGCAACGAGATGCCGCTGCTCCCAGGTAGATGACGTGCTTTCATTACTGTGTGCGAGGACAGACAAGAGACGTCCTGACGTGATTACGTCATGACGTTGCCCCTGGGTGCGCGCATGATTATGTCATGAAGCTGCTCCTGGGTGTGCGCGCGACGCTCATGTGAGCGGCGTGCACCATTTGACCACGCCACAGTAATGCATCCGGGTGCGCGTGCGTGATGCCCACGTGAACGGCGCGCACCGGACGCCCGCGGCGCCATGTTACAATGGTGTCCCCAATCGACATTGCAGCAACATCTGAGAGATGTTGCTGCAAGAGAATGAACTACTGTGTATCTGCCAATATATCACAGCAGGACATCCAGATGCCCCCTACTGGCGGTAAGCTTAGGTGGGGACATTCATTTCCGGAGGTTTAGACTATCAGTATAGATGGTTTCACCTGCCGTTAATGTGATTGGTTTATGATTTATGGCGGCAAATTTGAGGTTTGTTATGAGATTTATATGTGATTTATGTCATATATTTTTCCATTAGGATTTTTTATTGTTATTTATACTATTTGAATGCATTGATTTTTTAGTTCATGTAATATCCTTCATTGATGTCAGTTTGGTGTTGTGGAATAGTCCATTACTTTCGGTTTTGACTCCGCCCCTTTTTGGGCGGGTCAGATTCATTTCAGACCCTATTTAATGTTTGCAATGTGGGGGGTGCAGCACTATGCCCCTGTTGAAGACTTCCGTAGTCGAAACGCGTAGGGCTTGCTTATGCTGCACCCCACATTGCTTTTATTGTTTTATCTTGTGATCACTTTTTATTTTTTGTCTGTATTCATATAAGACAAAACCTATTCAATAAACCGTTCAGGTTATATTGACCTGCACCATCTGGAGTTTTTCTTTCTTTTTTTTCCCTTGTGTCTATCTTGGATGGATTTGGAGCCTGTATGACCGGAGGAATTTCCATCATGTGAGTTGGTCATCTGCTATCCCGTGGAAGTCGGTCTGAGGTATCCTGGATATCGAGTTCTCCTCACTCTTGGTCACGGTGACCATCAAGCTCGTTTGACCCACTGTCATATGACAGGTGGGTCCACCACGTCCGGTAAGAGTATCCAACCTTACCTTTTGTGCCCTATTGTCAACTCTCATCTGATACTTTGAGGTCTTCTGGTCGATTTATGCTGTGGCAGTGTTGTCCATGAACAAGACATTCACTTTTATCACATATATGTTGTTTGGATTTTTTTTAATTCACTTATTCAACCTACAAGGTGTCACGTTCCCTAGTCCTCATGGAAGTCATCTCATATGGGAAAACATCCATTGGAATGGACTATTTATGAATTTTATTCATCACTAACCTAGAGTGGTTTATTATTCACTTTTCAGAGCTGCTTCCAGCAACTCTTGAGTCCAAGCGCTGCACTATTTTTCCTTTATCTGTTTATACTTTGTTTGTTTGAGTGCTAGCAGCTTTGTTGTAAAATTTGGTTTAGCGCAGTTTTTTCTTACTTTCCCAAATCAATGAAGCCCACCCACACCAAATCCACCCCCACCTTGAGTAAGCACAAGTACATATCCTACACTTACCCGGCAAATCAGCAGCACCTCCTCTATGCTAAAGAGGGAGCTCACCATGTCCACCTAGATGGAGATCCTGACCAGCACAGGAACTTCCGGGTGATTACAATGACTCATTTCCGGGTCAGGAGGTGAAACCACGCTCTGTTGATTGCAGCTGCGAATATTTGATCTCAATCACAATTAGAATTTATTTTTGATTATTTGCAGATATGCAAATCTGTATTTCTACATATGATATTTGAAGGTAAACTTAAGGGAGTTTGAAAAGGAATGGTGTCTCTGCCGTAGCAGCAGGTGAATTACAAAGGCAAAAGGCCCAGTTTGAGCCCTGCTTCACACTGACAGCGGGAGGAAATCGTTCAGCTGAACTCATACGATTTTCATTCCCGCATGTCAGTCCCGACTACAGGAGGGGGGGGGGGGGACATCAGAGACATCTGTGCAGGTTTCTGCACTTATATCAATACAAATCACATCAATTAGAACAGTGTAATTGCCACCGATCTGACATGTTAAATCGCACCAATGTGAACCAGAGCTGACACATACAACACTGCCTATCCTCCAGCTGAATTCATTACCTGCAATTCTCCACAGCTGTTATATATAAAGATTCCACCTTTATCATTTACTTGCAGGTGTGCTGAAACCTAGGTTTACATTGGGGCGATTTGTCATGCAATTTCAGAAATCAAATCGCATGACTATTGGTGGCAATGGCACTGTTCCAATCAATGCAACCCCAATTTTGTGGCGCCGCACCGATTTGCAAAAGTAGTTCCTGCACTACTTTTGCCGATTTCAGGTGCGACTTCAATAGACAGTTGTGTATGAAGCCACACAGATGTCTATCAAGTAGTACCTAAAATCGCGCTAGCTTAAGTGAAGTAGCGCGATTTCAAAGTAGCATCAATGTGAACAAGGGCAAAGATTCATTTTTTGGTGTACAAATCCATATAGAAATAAAATATTAAGGATTTTGCACTTTGCCAAAAAAAAAACAAAAAAAAAACACACACACACACACCAAAGCTCAATAACGTACTTTTATTTTGCCAGCAGATACAAAATTATGTACATTCATTTACTAGCTTCAAAAAAATTTGGACAGGATACATGGTGCCAGTGGCGGCCCGTCCATAGGGGGCGCCCGGGCGCCGCCGCCCCCCCCCCTTCCTCCTGTGGTCACCAAAAAAAAAAACGGGCCCTTTAAGAGTTTTTTTTTTTTTTTTATGTCTTTTTTTTACACATGGCGGCGCGACCATAGAGGGCGCACAAGCGCCGCTACCGCTCGCTTCTGCGCCCGGCCGTCATTCACCACAACATTACATAGGTTCATGCATTGCATGAACCTATGTATTGCTGCCGCCCACTATTCAGATGGCCGGCCCCTTGAGCGCCGGCCATCTGAGTCACGGCGTCTGATTGGCCTTTAGAAGTGCCTATCAGAGCCAACAGGCTCTGATAGGCTTCCCGACTACAGCCTGAGGGCTGTAATCGGCTTCTAAATACCTAATGAGAGGACGCACAGGGGTGCGTTCCCTGGCCAATCAGGTTCACCGGGTCTGGTTACCGGTAACCTGATTGGCTGAAGTGACATCGAGGGCGGGAGAAGACATCGAGGACGGAAGAAGGACGGCGCTGACTCGAGGAAGGTAAGTGCAGGGCTGGGGGGGGACAAACTTGCTGTATTATGAGGACAAACTGGCTGCATTATGGGGGAGAAACTGGCTGCATTATGGGGGAGAAACTGGCTGCATATAGGGGAGAAACTGGCTGCATATAGGGGAGAAACTGGCTGCATATAGGGGAGAAACTGGCTGCATATAGGGGAGAAACTGGCTGCATTTGGGGGAGAAACTGGCTGCATTATGGGGGAGAAACTGGCTGTATATTGGGGGAGAAACTGGCTGCATATAGGGGAGAAACTGGCTGCATTATGGGGGAGAAACTGGCTGCATTATGGGGGAGAAACTGGCTGCATATGGGGGAGAAACTGGCTGCATATAGGGGAGAAACTGGCTGCATATAGGGGAGAAACTGGCTACATTATGGGGGACAAACTGGCTGTATATTGGGGGAGAAACTGGCTGCATATAGGGGAGAAACTGGCTGCATTATGGGGGAGAAACTGGCTGCATTATGGGGGAGAAACTGGCTGCATTATGGGGGAGAAACTGGCTGCATTATGGGGGAGAAACTGGCTGCATATAGGGGAGAAACTGGCTGCATTTGGGGGACAAACTGGCTGCATATAGGGGAGAAACTGTCTGCATATAGGGGAGAAACTGGCTGCATATAGGGGAGAAACTGGCTGCATATAGGGGAGAAACTGGCTGCATTTGGGGGAGAAACTGGCTGCATATAGGGGACAAACTGGCTGTATTATGAGGACAAACTGGCTGCATTATGGGGGATTAACTGGCTGCATTATGGGGAATTAACTGGCTGCATTATGGGGGAGAAACTGGCTGCATTATGGGGGAGAAACTGGCTGCATTATGGGGGAGAAACTGGCTGTATTATGGGGGAGAAATTGGCTGCATTTGGGGGACAAACTGGCTGCATTTGGGGGACAAACTGGCTGCATTTGGGGGACAAACTGGCTGTATATTGGGGGAGAAACTGGCTGTATATTGGGGGAGAAACTGGCTGTATATTGGGGGAGAAACTGGCTGCATTATGGGGGAGAAACTGGCTGCATTATGGGGGAGAAACTGGCTGCATATAGGGGAGAAACTGGCTGCATATAGGGGAGAAACTGGCTGCATTTGGGGGACAAACTGGCTGCATTTGGGGGACAAACTGGCTGCATTTGGGGGACAAACTGGCTGCATTTGGGGGACAAACTGGCTGCATATAGGGGAGAAACTGGCTGCATATAGGGGAGAAACTGGCTGCATATGGGGGAGAAACTGGCTGCATTATGGGGGAGAAACTGGCTGCATTATGGGGGAGAAACTGGCTGCATTATGGGGGAGAAACTGGCTGCATATGGGGGGGAAACTGGCTGCATATGGGGGGGAAACTGGCTGCATTTGGGGACAAACTAGTGGCGTTTGGGCACAGTGGCTGCGTTTAATGGGCACAGTGGCGGCAATTGATGATTTTTTTTTTTCAGTTTGTTTGCGCCCCCCCAAAAAATTTGAGCACCAGCCGCCACTGCATGGTGCTACATTTAGCAATTGGATTTTAAGGGCCCTGCTCATAGGAGCTTACAATCTAAAATGTGTCAAAACCTTAGAGTGCACACAGCTTTACTTTTAGTGTATAACGGGCAACACATCACATTTTTATCTGCAAGAATATAGAAACATACTCAAGTCATTATTCTTACAAAGCATTCCAACATAATAAAAAAGACCTGTTCAAAACACCCCCCCCCCCCCCACAATCCACATATACATACATTGGTGACCATGTTCTGCTGGAAGCTGCGTTTCTGTGTTGCATGGTCAGACAGGAACAATACACACACAATTTTTGATTGAAAAAATGCACAAGAATTTCAGCAAATAACACTAGTTGGGGGGTTTGTCAATCTGCACAATATCATTCCTTCTCCCCCCCACAAATCACAGCAAAAAACCTGGCCTTCTCAGACCAAACGATCCCCCATACTGCAGGCCTTTATATAAGAGAGGTTGTTATGTTAGCAAACTGACACACGCCCAATAGAAGTACACGCCCAATAGAAGTACACGCCCACCAGTATCTTTCAATCTGTCTCTTCGTGTATATCTAAAGTTATTTCACCTGATGGGCAGGAACAAATAATACTATTTGCAACTGTGTTAGCCCTTGGCTATGTGCATCAAATCTCCAACTACAGGCCAAAGATCCAAGTCCATTTGCATGCACATAAACAAAGCAACAGTTTTCTAAGCATATGTACCTGTGCAGTGTAAACCCTACAATTTTAAATGTCCAAGTCCCTGGGCATGATTAGTGCCAACAAACATTAACATCAGTCCCTGGCTCCAATGAGCTTCCAATCTAAAGTCCAAATAAACTTTTTTACATTAGAGACTATTTTGACAGGAGACAAATAAAATGCCAGCATGTCTTAGGATTGTGGTGAGAAACCCACACATGGAAAACATATAAACTTCAACATAAGCATTAGGAATTGAACCAGCAACCCCAGTGTTGCTAGACGGAATTGCTGCCCACTTAGCCACCAGGCAGCCTCACACATGTTCTCTGCATCTCTGTGGTGTGAACCAGCTCTAAGTCCATAGCCACGTTCCGTGTCTCCAAGCAATATACAATATATTGGCCTAAGTATTGGGACGCCTGCCTTTAAACGCACATGAACTGTAATCGCATCCCAGTCTTAGTCCGTAGGGTTCAATATTGAGTTGGCCCACCCTTTGCAGCTATAACAGCTTCAACTCTTCTGGGAAGGCTGTCCACAAGGTTTAGGAGTGTGTCGATGGGAATGTTTGACCATTCTTCCAAGTGCATTTGTGAGGTCAGGCACTGATGTTGGATGAGAAGGCCTGGCCTGCAGTCTCTGCTCTAATTCATCCCCAAGGTGTTCTGTTGTGTTGAGGTCAGGACTCTGTCCAGGCCAGTCAAGTTCCTCCACCCCGAACTCACTCATCTATGTCTTTATGGACCTTGCTTTGTGCACTGGTCCAAATCATTTGGTGGAGGGGGATTATGGTGTGGGGTTGTTTTTCAGGGGTTGGGCTTGGCCCCTTAGTTCCAGTGAAGGGAACTCTTAAGGCACCAGCATACTGAGACATTTTGGACAATTTCATGCTCCCAACTTTGTGGGAACAGTTTGGGGATGGCCCCTTCCTGTTTCAACATGACTGCACACCAGTGCACAAAGCAAGGTCCATAAAGACATGGATGAGTGAGTTTGGGGTGGAGAAACTTGACTGGCGTGCACAGAGTCCTGACCTCAACCCGATAGAAGCCAGGCCTTCTCATCCAACATCAGTGCCTGGCCTCACAAATGCACTTCTGGAAGAATGATCAAAGATTCCCATAGACACATTAAACCTTGTGGACAGCCTTCCCAGAAGCTGTTCTAGCTGCAAAGGGTGGGCCAAATCAAATTTTAACCCTACGGACTAAGACTGGGCTGCCATTAAAGTTCATGCGTGTGTAAAGGCAGGCGTCCCAATACTTTTGGCTAAATTGTGTATCTGGCAAGATTTACAATGGTGGTGGAACCCTCCTACACATAAATACAACATTTAGACATAGTTTTAGGACCTGGGAGATGAGACAACTTCTCTACATGAAGCAGCATGTTTGGGATTTGAACCCAGACACTCAGGGAAGCTAAGCAGAAGTTCTAATCTCTAAGCCACAGTGCTGCCACATGTGGAATCCTCCTACACGTAAATACACATAAATACTGCATTTCTTTGGACATACAGGTGATGGAATTACATTACTCAAGAGTTATTCTTCTTGATTTATTCTGTGATATTTGGTGTTTTTTTGGGGGTGAGTTTAGAATAGTGATATTACCCTCAAATTTTGGGGAATTACATTTTTATTTCTGATGTAGGAACACATATCAAATTTTTGGGGCTCAAATTATGATTATTTAGAAATAATAAAAAGCACAAAAAACAGTGACTAATTTTAAATTTGCATCAGCAATATTATTGATTGTGGTTTGTAAAGACACCTGTGTGAGTTGGGTAAAGATTGTTGTGAGATGGAGAGTAACAAGTGAAAGTGACAGAGAAAAATATATTTTATCAAAACATTCCACATTCTAGCTTTCTTTAAAAACAAAATATTTTAATTAGAAGCAACATTGTTGCAAAGGAAAATTTATTTCAGAGAAAGATACAATTCATCTCAACATTAAAAGGATTTATTTGTGAAAGTTACAATTGTATCATTAGAATCAATGGCTAAAACTTGCATTGGACTAAAATAGCTCAGATTTTCACTTCCAAAACATGCTCTTTAATTAGCTCTCATTTCGGTATTTACTATAAAAAAGACACTTGAGTTAAAATTTGAGTTATATTAGCTCTGGGCCTGCTCAGTTTAGTTTGCAAATAGTTGTCCAAAAACGGGCATTTTTTTACTTCTCAGACTTTTAAAGATATTTCAGTGTAGAAATCACTTTTTCACACAGTTTAAAAGCAGATTATCTTTAAATAATATACCGCATATTTCAGTACCATTTAGGCAATTATATCACGCTCTAAACATTATTTCCATGTGCACAACTCCAGATTCTGGGAGCTATAGTAAATTTGATTTTGGGAGTATTTTCTCTCCATCGCTATAGTGAATACCGTTTTCGCGCTAATTAGCGCAAATTCGCGGCAATTTGCGCTAATTAGCGCCGCGGCGCTATAGTAAATTACCCCCACATACACATTTATATTAATTTTTCTTGTTTGCACTTTGCTGTTAATTTGGGTTATTTTATCAAATGTTTCATTATATGCATGCTTCTTCGCCACCCGGGTGCAGCTATTGGTACCAAGCCTCTCTCTTCATTCACCGGACTGCTCGGGGTGGCGCTGCCTCTGGTGGCTGCCCTGGACTCTGCTTAGCACTTTTCCAGGATCATATGGACACCCAAGGGCGTTCCAGTTACGATTGGACGCCCATTTTGCTGACCGGCATGGAGGCCTTCCACTGCAACATTCATTCCTTGGAAAGCCCCTTTCAGGGTGTCTTCTCCTATTCCACCACAAGAGTGCTCCACTACTTCCTGTCTCTTTGCTCTCCCTAAATCTGTTTCAGAGTGGAATGACACCATGCAGCAGCGTCGGTGCATGTGCAGTACAGCCTGTGTCCGATTCCTGTCCATGTGACAGGATGGGGGGTATATATAGACCAGGGATTTCAGTGCAGAGATGCCGCTGAGCCCCTGGGACTACACGATTGCCATATGGTCACAAGGTAAAACGGTTTTCATTGATGATAGTATGCAGCTCTCTCTCTCCCTCTCCCTCCCTCTCTCCCCCTCTCTCCCCCTCTCTCCCCCTCTCTCCCCCTCTCTCTCCCTCTCTCCCTCTCCCCTCAGTACTCTCTTCTTGAGAAGTTTGATCTGGAGGCATGGTTTGCCCCTGTTTAAACTCTATCCTAGTGACTAAGCTTACTTCTTTCCGAGTCTGCTCTCACAAGTGTGTTGGAGCTTCATTAACTCTTTTCTTACCATACGTTACAATCTATCTTTTCAGTGGTTGGGAATTGCTGCTTGCACATATGTGGGTTGCCCTTCCATGCTGTCCCAGGAATCAAGTTTATTATCCTTTTTAGTGTGTGTAAGTTACCATCATTATTACCTTAATTTCATCTCTGGATAATCTTATTGCCGGGAGACGCACTGCCTAGTCAGTGTGGTTTCTGGGGCCACATATATGTGGACATATGTGGGTTTTTTTTTGGTCCATGTGTATTGATCTTTCACTGGACATATTTTATCTTTAACTCCAGGTATTACTCAAGCCACGGGTCGCTTCCCCTTCCCTTGCTGTTATGTTGCTACCCTCTGTGATTTTTGGATGTGCATTGGGCGGGGGTCCGGCGCTGCCACTGGGGGCGCGGCCATTTGGGCCGACTGGAGTGTGGAGAGAGGTAAGGGGCTTGACCTTAGGAGGGAAAATTGTGCATGCATAGATTTCCTTATTATTATTATATTTGTTTCACTGTTTGATTATTATTATTATTAATGGTTTGTATATGTATTTGTGTGTTTTTCTGTATTTTGTAGAAGATGTACATCACCTATTGGACATTGCTTCCCCTTTAAAGAAGCCCGAATTAGGGGTGAAACATGTCGGGAGTTAGGCCATCCAACTGTCCAACTCAACTGTATTGTTTGCAATAATCACCTTCTATACCACTTTTTACTATTGTCTCTATTTTTGTTTTGGTGTCAAAATAAAAATATTTTATCATAATTTGCTTGATACTTTGTTATTTCTGCACAACTAAAAAATCCCATTTTCCTTGCTCCTATCTATTTACCATTCAGGGATTTGGTGCCATACTCTACTGGTTGGTTATCCACAACCATAAAAAACAAACCATGCTGTGGGGGTGTTTTTCAGCTGCAGGGACAAGGACGACTGGTTGCAATCGAGGAAAAGATGAATGCTGCCAAGTACAGGGATATCCTGGACGAAAATCTTCTCCAGAGTGCTCAGGACCTCAGACTGGGCCGAAGGTTTACCTTCCAACAAGACAATGACCCTAAGCACACAGCTAAAATAACGAAGGAGTGGCTTCACAACAACTCCGTGACTGTTCTTGAATGGCCCAGCCAGAGCCCTGACTTAAACCCAATTGAGCATCTCTGGAGAGACCTAAAAATGTCTGTCCACCAACGTTTACCATCCAACCTGACAGAACTGGAGAGGATCTGCAAGGAGGAATGGCAGAGGATCCCCAAATCCAGGTGTGAAAAACTTGTTGCATCTTTCCCAAAAAGACTCATGGCTGTATTAGATCAAACGGGTGCAAATACTAAATACTGAGCAAAGGGTCTGAATACTTAGGACCATGTGATATTTCAGTTTTTCTTTTTTAATAAATCTGCAAAAATGTCAACAATTCTGTGTTTTTCTGTCAACATGGGGTGCTGTGTGTACATTAATGAGGAAAAAAAATGAACTTAAATGATTTTAGCAAATGGCTGCAATATAACAAAGAGTGAAAAATTTAAGGTCTGAATACTTTCCGTACCCACTGTATATGTAAAATGTAAATAGGTGTCACGCAGACTCAATAATTATGTCACATAATGTGTCCTATAAAGTGTACCATTCAAATAATAATTTCAAAGCATAAACACATGTTGATTCACAACATGCAGTCCATTATACAGATGTGTGATCAAAAATGAATAGATAAAATATATATATATATATATAATAGGGGAGGCAGACAGCAGGGGGGGGGGAGCAATAGAAAGAAGCATGATAGGAGGAGCGGTGGGGGTGGCTGCATATAGAAGAATTATTCTCTACATTCCTCCTGCAGCCTTTGAATGCCCGCTTCTCCTCCTTCCTCTCGCAGGTATTCAGAAGCTGCAGAAGGAATGGAGAGAATGATTCTTCTATATGCAGCCACCCCCACCGCTCCTCCTATCCAGGTTACAGGGGGCCACATTGACGTTCTCTCTGATCCAGCTCCATGGTGTCTGCAGCAGGTGTCTACTCTAGCTCCCTCCCCTTTCATGGTCACACCCACCGGCTGAACTATAATGGCGGCCGTGGGGAGGCCAAAAGTTAAGCTGTCTGCGCCGGGTCCCTGGCGCAGACAGCTAAACTGGCAGCCGGGTGGCCGCATAGAGGTTGGGTGAGTGGCGTTGGCTCAAAGAGCAGCCCAGCTGCCTTGGCCCTGCAAGGATTGGTGGCCCCAGCCCACCAATGGCTGTGGCCAGTCCAGGCCTGCTTCCAGCGACGATATATATCAAATGCGATAAACTTCCAATAAAGTGCTGTTTTTGTGCATATATGAAAAGAAATGGTGTGTTTTCACCTTCTCGTGCCACCTCTATGCTCCCAGAACTCTCACCTTAAAGCGGAGTTCCACCCCAAAACTTCTGCTTTTTGAAATCCTCCCCCCTCCGGTGTCACATTTGGGACCTTTCAGGGGGGAGGAGGGAGCAGATACCTGTGTAATACAGGTATTTGCTCCCACTTCCGGACATAGGATGCCGCGGTGACCTATGCCACGTCCAGCACCTTATCCGTCCCCCCGCTGTCTTCTGGGAGACAAACAGGTCCCAGAAGACAGCAGGGACCAGTGGGATCGCGCAGCGCAACTCGCACATGCGCAGTAGGGAACCAGGAAGTGAAGCCGCAAGACTTCACTTCTTGATTCCCTTACCGTAGATGGCGGCGGCAGCATTCGCGAGCCGAGGGACAGATCGGCTTCGGGTGCCGACATCGCGGGCGCCCAGGACAGGTAAGTGTCCATGTATTAAAAGTCATCAGCTGCAGCATTTGAAGCTGCTGACTTTGAATTTTTTTTTTTTCGGCTGAACTCTACTTTAAAAAGGCAATATTAAAGCCTTATATTTGTAGTATCCGGGATGATGTTACATTTGTCTTAGCTTTATCCCAGGTTTTTCAGGAATCTCCAGGTGATCCTAGGTAATGGTCCCTTTAATGTTTCAATCTCCCAGACTCACTCCATATGTTTAGGGTAAAAAAGTATTACTCCATAGTGCAGTAATTAAAAGCAACAGTAATTTATTAAAAAAGCAACTCTCCTTTCAGAGACACCCAGACACCTCCTCTCGACCATATATTGTCTCTTACAAGCCCTTACACATAATGATCTACCTTCTTTCACCAGGATGTGGTCTGCAGACTTGGGTGAGGACATCCCACGACCAGATTTGCAGACCTCGTTCCACTTTACCCATAAGTCCACAATTTCCTGTTACTCACAGGAAAAAAACTACAAGATTCTGTCAAGATGGTACAGGGACAACTACACAAAATTTTCCCGCCCACCTCAGCATCTTGCTGGCGATGTTCTACCTCTACAGGGACCTACTTACATGTCTGGTGGGAATGCGAGAGGATCCGCCCCTTCTGGACTCAGGTATTTGATTGCTATAACAAAATTTACGATGGATCGTTGACTCCCTCTCCTAAGATTGCCCTTCTCTCTATACTTCCAGGATCGATTACCTCACAGAAACGGAATCTACTCCGTTTCTTTATGTCTTTGGCCAGACAGCTCATCCCATCCTATTGGAAGTCAACCACCACTCCTCCCTTATCACATTGGGTCTCGATTATGAACGACACTATGAGAATGGAGGAGATGCTGGCCCTCGACAACGACACCTTTGACAAATATAAACTATTGTGGCTCATCTGGCTCCGCTTCTCCTCCTCCGATACTCTCACAAATATGTTGTCCACTCCGAAGTGATCATTTTTGTACATCACATGACAGTGGGATGGGCTGGGTTTGTACTTTGGGGTTCCCCTCCCCCCCCACAGCACCCTTATTACCCTTCTATGAATGTCTCCTGGCAGCTCTCACACTTTTCTTTGATCTCTTCTTACTTACTTTCCTTTTGTCTTTCTTTCTTTTTCCTCTTTTCCATCTTTTCCTCCCTTTTCCGTCCTTTTCTACCCCACCACATTCCCAACACTCGATCCCCCACTTTCAAATTTATTTATTTTTTCTTCCCTGTCCTTTTTGTTTTGCCATTTCCTCCCTAAAAAAAATATTATTTTTTTTTGGTTACAATCTTGCCATGAATGACAAGGCTCTTACAGCCAAATCTACTTCTTATGTCAACTCCCGGTCATTGATGTTAATATTGTTCTGCATGGTGATAAGAGTTAAGCTGTAGGCGATAGCCATTTAGCTGACTCATCACACCAGTTTACCCGTGACTGTTTCCAGATTGTAACTCTATATACTGTTCTATGTATACTCTGTTGAAATACCAATAAATATATTTCCAACCCTAAAAAAGCAACTCTTACAGTTAAAAACACTCGGTTAAGTGTAGATACAGTGACTTGCCAGTCTCTTGCATCACTTCCAGTCACACACCTGTATAATGGACTGCACCTTGTGAATCACCATCAGGGTTGCCAACTTTCAGTAAATTTACAAACAGTTTGTAAAATCCATAATTGTTTCATCTGTCCATCAATGTCAGTTACGGACATGAAGCCTACATGTCCGCAATGAACATTCATGGACAGATGCAAAAAGTACAGATTTTACAAACTGTTTGTATATTTACTGAAAGTTGGCAACCCTGATCACCATATGTGTTTATGCTTTGACATTATTATGTTTTGAATGGTACACTTTATAGGACACAATATGTGACATAATTATTCACACTACTAAGTCTGCGCAACACCAATATAAACGTTATATATATATATAACTTTTTTTACATACCTATAATAAATTGCAACTCAACAAATTGAGATCCATTTTGATTAATATTTTTTAACATGTCACATTACATCCTTCACTTCTTCAATGCAGGGCTTTCTGGTCTATGTACCACATTACAATTACCCCAAAACAAGTGAAATGCAAAAACAAAAGCAAAAACATTTGAGTTTTTTTTTTTTTTGTTTATAGTAATGTCCAGACAATCCATTTTAAAATACAAATTTAATTTTTTTTTTTATAGCTTGATGCTGAGTTTTTCCACCACTGATGTACTAAGGGTTTTTATTTTCTGGTGGTTGTTACTGAGATTGCAAGCAACCCTTGTTGTAATGGTCTTTCTTTCTGACAAAGAAATACAGATGGCCCATCATTTAATATTGTATAGTTTGGAGGACAGGCATGTACTATTTAGTTAAGAAGAATTGTTTTTTGTCTCTGCAGGACCAGTTAGAATATGAAAAGATAAATGACCACAAGAAAATGTTAAATAACTGCCTGAGAAGTTTGTTTCAGATGTATATGTGCTCCTTGTTGATAGCTGATAGTCCATCCATATTTAGCAAGAGTAAAAAAAAAAAAAATCATAACATTGCTAATAAATTGAGCAGATCCTCGATGTACAGAGATACATAGTGTGTGCTTGGTTCACACTGCCACGACTTGGAATCTGACTTGTGAAACCCCAAGTTGCATGACATGTGAAATCCCATGTTAGTCAATGATGGCTGTTTTAATTAGCACTACTGAAGTCGCTCTGACTTTAGAAAAGATTTCTGTACTACTTCAAGGCGACTTCTATCCGACTTGAGCTCATAGACTTTATTAGAAGTCGACTCCAAGTCGGAGGTGATTTGAATCCCACGTTACAGAAAGATTACCCAGGCATTCCCCGTAGTGTAGCCTCTGCCTCGAATCAAAGTAATACTTTGCCTCGAATCAAAGTCGCCTGGCAAAGTCACACTGTAAGTCGAATGACTTTCAGGTCACAGTAATGTGACCCGAGCCCTATTTCTAACAAGGCCTAAAATAAAGTGCATTATATCCTCTGTGGGTAATAAACAATTTTTTAGCCCCCCCTTTTTCACCTTGCTTTGGGGCCAAATGGGCCTCCAATGCACTTTGATTTGGTAAACAATGCACCTAACTGCCTAATGCACCAAGCAGGTATATCATCAATAACAAAGTAAAGAGTGTTTTTCCATTTTCTAAAAGGAACAAAAAGAATTAGTTTTGATAAACATTTTTTTCCTGACATTAAAACATGATCATACATTTCAATTTATTTCTTAAAAAAAGGTTTTGCAAAAATAAAAAACATTAGTGTTTTTAAATGGAAATTATAATGCACTTTCAGTAAGTACACCTTTGAATTTTATATATTGATTTAGCAATGCTCCCTCTTGTGGTTTTCTGTATAAAATCACTTAAGCTTAAAGTGGAGTTTCCATCAAAAATACAATAATGCATTAATGTGCATATAATACTGTATAAAAAAAAAATTGGATAATTTTTTATTTTTTTTACTCACCTGGAAATACCTGTTGCTATGTGGTCCCACGAAATCTGCCTTCTTCATCTCCTTGGTTTGTGTCGTCATCTCCCTCGGCGCCTCCGATCGCTACTGCTCCTGGGAAATGTGTGTCATCATTTCCCAGGATGCAGTGCGCTTCCCCTAGGGCTAGAATCACGGGACTTAACAAGAAGTGACGCGATTCAAGGAAGATTTCGGCGCCATTTTAAGTATTGGAATAGCCCTTTGTTTTCATCTCTCGGCCACAGTCACAGAGCAGCCTGACTCAGAGAAGGACGTGCGGCTAGAGTGCTATTACTATCCATCGCGCCAGAATCTCCAGCACATCTCCTGCACTAATTCAAGGTAATTGTTGATTTTTCTATTTTTTTTATTTTTTTTGCAACATCACAGCATTGTAGCTTTAAACACTTTATTCTTATTTTTTTTTTATGTACTGTACTTATTTATTTTTTTCGTAACATTTAAAAGTGTTTATATTTCTAACGTTTTTAAATTTGTATATTTTTTTTTGTGATAAGATTTTAGTTAATTAAATTGTATACCCCTAATTTTTTTTTTTTTTTATTATTTCTTTTCAATATAATTTTTTTTTTTTAATTCAGTTTATTTTCTTAACAATGTCGGGGGCTCACGTTTGTATATTTAAATGATTTAGATATATACTCCCTTCATTTTTAGTTTATTTTTATTTTTTAAGTTGTAAAGTTGTTGTTTTTTTTTTAATTAATAATTACTTTTATATTACAGATTACATTTTATTTTCTATCTTGGAAAGATTTTTTGGGTGCAAAATAACTGGTTTCAGCAATTGTAAGTTAATGTATTTTTTTAAATATTTTTTTATGGCTTGCAATATTTATTGTAGATCCAATGTCCTTCATTCCGCCATTACTCACTCTTGCAACAGCATTCTCACTGATCACTAACTCATCCATCAGACCTTCCTCCTCCCTCCCTGCTCTTTGTCCTCCATTCCACCTTCCACCTCCCTACTACACTCCCTCCCAATTCACTAATCCACTCCATACTCCCTGTCATTTCTCTCCTCCCTACCACCATTTTCTTCCATCCCATTTCAAAATCTTCCTTCCCCCCCTTCTCTTCCTTCCCCCCCCTTCTCTTCTTTTCTCTCTCCCCCCCCTTCCCTTCCCTTTCCCCTTCCTTCCCTTCCATTTCCCCCTCCTTCCCACCTCCCTACTTTACTCACTACTCTCCTCCCTACCAACATTTTCTGGCATCCCACCTCCCTGGAATCTCTATTAACAGCCTTCTCACAGATTCCCAACTCATCCATCACACCTTCCTCCTCCCTCCCTGTTCACTTTGTCCTCCTTCCACCTCCTTCCTACAACACTCCCTCCCAAATCACTAATCCACTACATACTCCCTATCATGTATCTCCTCCCTAACACCATTTTCTTCTATCCCATTTCAAAATCATCCCCCCTCCTTCCCTTCCTTTCCCTACCTCCTCTTCCATTCCCTCCCCTTCCCTTTACTTTCCCCTCCTTCCCACCTCCCTACTCTACTCACTATCAACCTTTTCTGGCATCCCACCTCCCTGGTCTCTACCTACATTCTCATTCCCTCACTCTCCCTCATTCCTTCCCTCCCTCCCCCATTCCTTCCTTCCTGCCCTCCCTCATTCCTTCCTTCGTTCCTCCCGCCTTCCTTCCTCTACTCCATAAAACAATTTTTTTACATTCTAAACCAGCCTTTCTCAACCTTTTCAACACAGAGGAACCCTTGAAATAGTTCTCCGGTCTCGGGGAACCCCTGCTAAAATTGAGAAATCTACAACTCATGATACATTAGTGTGACAGTCAGTTGAAAGAATGGTCCTTACACTTGCAGCAATTGGGAAGAATTGCCTCCTTACAGATAGCTAAAAAGATCAATGGGGTCAGTGTGAACTTATCTGAGAGGCAGAAATTGCCCAATGCTGAAGGAACCCCTAGCAATCTCTGGAGGAACCCTAAGGTTCCACGGAACCCTGGTTGAGAATCACTGTTCTAAACCAATTCTCACTCTCTCCATGGTTTTTTCCACCTTCATCTTCCCTGCCACCTCCATACCCTACTCCCTACTATCATCTCTTCTCACTCCCTTCCTCCATCCAATCTTCCTCCGCACTCCCACCTCCCTTCTACACTTTGAACTCCTTACCACCATGTTATGCCATCCAATCTCCCTGCTCTCTCCCTCTATCCACCATCCCACCTTTCGCCTCCCTTCCTACTATACTCTCTACCAACAATTTTCTTTGCCTTGCTCTCTCTCTTCTACTCCCACTCCCTCTCTATTCTACTCACTCTCTCTTCTACTCCCTACCACCATTTTCTTATATCGCAACAACCTGCTCACAAACTCATATACTACTTGCTAACTCACTGCCTCCCACAATCCTTTTTGGTACCTGCTCTCTCTAACTACCTGTTTATTCACTCTAACTTTAATTCTAAATAACTCCCTCCCTACTCCATAACATGTCTCTCCTACCTACCACCATTTTCTAGCCTAACAAATCCATGTTCACAAATGTAAGGTATAAGAAGATCATGAACCAATATTCATGGTTAGAGTTCTCCTCAAATATATATATATTTTACAATAATGTTTCTCTGACATGGGTGTGAACAAGATGTGACTTTTGTGGTCAAGCTAATCTTTCTTCTGTGTAACTGACAAGCATGTATATTTAGGTTGAAATGTGACTTTGTGGTTAGGCCTTTTCCGGGAAAAAGTATCTCACTTCTGCTTTTTAACTGACAGATTGACCGCACTGACATCTGGCGTTTCTTATCTTCCTGTTTCAAATATCAGAACATGTCTAGTTTGACCACAATTGACGTATGTTAACTGACCGCTTTTGCAGAAGTCAAAAAACCTGTTAGAATTTATTTTTGTCTAACTCATGAGGTTTTTGCTTATTGCTGATAGGTCCATAGGAGGGAGGCAACTTTTCTCGCTGTGTATAAAAAAAGGATATGTAACCATTAAACCACATATTCTTTTATACCCATTCACTGTTTATTGGTGTCTTGAATATCCGACCGGTCAGAGAGACTTCCACAGATCCTGAGTCCAGCTCGAGCCAAGAAGGTCCAACAGAACCAAACAGAACCAGAACCTTTCAGTGGTGTCAGAAGTGGGATGATCCAATTGAACAGGTAAGACCCCCTTTAATTATTATTGGGAACAACAGTCTTGCCTTGTCAATTGGTTCACCATAAAGTAGACTCTCGAGAAAACTACAAGTTTTCTGGGACTCTGTTAAGATTGAAAGGTAGATTTAGAATAGGGTCTCGCTAGGTTGGCCAGGCCAGACCAGGTTATTAGATTGAGAAAGAATCTTAAATTCTTCTCTACATAGGACGGATCTGTGGAAACTCTATATCTAAAGGTGTACACAAAAAGGGTTACCTTTTTAAATGTTAACTGTATATTGTTGTCCTGAATGTAAAACTGGTTTATTGTTTGCTTACAAAGGGAAGACCACGTCATTAGTGGCAATTGTTCCAGGGGGGTATCATGTCAAAATTGGCAAGGGTCCTATGTTCCAGGGATCAAAACAACATATGTTAAGGTTTAATATACACAACATACTACCCCCCAGTCCGGTGTTCGAGGGACTAAGTGTAGCAGAAATACAGTGTCTGGTTGTATTTAAAAAAGAACACTGGGTTCTTTGTCATAAATCTATAAATTGTCATAAGTTTAAGGACATTTTCCGCCCCTGGAACGAAATAGAGAAAGCAAGTCTGAAAGTTTTTAATTTTAAAGTATAAGTATTATTGTTTGCTATAATGGGTAATCAAGCAGGAAAGGAAGCTGAAGGTAAGCAGCACCGACCCTCTCCGATTGATTACATTAAAGTCAATTATGGGAAAAATTATACTGATCCTTTTTGGTCACTAGTTTTAAAAAGAGCACATCAGTTAGAAGTGCCATGTTTTGGGGAATACGGACCATGTTCCGAGGAAGAGAGTGGGAGGAAGTGACCAGAATATGTGGCCAACATAAACAGTATAATTATCCCATAAAAGACCTTGACAAAGATTACATGACTAAATGTTGTAAGATTTGGGCAAAGGGTATGAAGGAATATAGAAAGAAATATACAAGTGTAAAAATGGAAAAGAAAGAGCAATTAGAAGACGCAATAGGAAGTCCATCAGCTTCCCCTAAATTTTATCACGAAAAACCCCCTCCATATGCTATGGTAAAAGATGAATTGTCCCAAAGAAAATATACCCCTCGTTAGATCCAAATGTTATAGCAGGAGTATTAACCATAGCTAAACAAAAGGGAACTAATTGGTTACGAGAGGGGGAAGATAGAAGACAGATAAAGGAACGTTTAAGTCAATTAGTAAAGGAGGAAGAACAGTGTATTAAAAAAAGAGGAAGATGAAGAAAAAGTGATAGAAGGAAAGCTGAGGAGGATAAGGATGATGAGGCAGTGGGTGGCTTGACCTCGGGGATAGAAGCCCTCAAATTCCCCATTATTCACATGGGAGAAACCCCGGTCCATATCCCACTCCCCCTCGGGACGTTAAGGGATATTAAAGATCTTTGCCCAAAGCCACGCAAACACCCCAGAGAGGCAGCTCTGTTCTTACAGAGACATTGCGTGGGCACTGGCATGAATGCCGATGACTGTGAAATAATAATACAGACAGTGGATCCAGATCCCATCTGCGATGTAGAAGTTAAGACATTATTTGCTGATAATGACCCCTTTAAAAAGGCAAAGGGATGGGAATCATTTTGGGCAGCTGTGACAGCTGTTTGGCAGTAAAGTTACAAAGGAGAGAGCGCTTTGCAGATAATGTGCACTGCAAAGCAGGGACCGGGAGAAAACTTTTATTCATTTTGTAAACGGGTACACCAGTTATACAAAGATACAGGAATGGAGAACCCTGAACTGTATGTGAGCACAGTCATGTCCGGGGGAGATCCCAAAACAACACAGTTACTTAAATTAATTACCCCCAATTGGTCAACATTAAAACCTGATGCCTTTCTCAAAGACATTAAAAAAAGCATGCATCCTCGGGCTTATTCACTACAAAAAGAGGGGTATTTCCCTCATTTAACCCCGAACAGATAGAAAGCCCGCAGTTAGCTGCTGCACAAATGGTTGTCCCTTATACAAAACCAGTTCCCCAACAATCCCAACAAGCACAATACCAAGCATATCCCCAGGATAACCAGCAGGGTTGTTTCACATTCAGGGACATGGGACATTGGAAGTCAGAATGCCCCCTTAGGAGAGGAACAAGTAGGGCAGCTAACCGCAGGGGTAATATGGGAAGAGGCAGATTGCCCGTTGGTACAGTTCATGACCAACATCTTTTTAAATGAGTTTTGCCATTCTGACTGACCACTTCCTCTGGGAAGAGACTTAATGTCAAGTTTAAACATTCACATCAAATTTACAAAAGATGGGGGGCCTGCTAGCTACATCAGAAATCTGTGATTTGTCTAACCCAAAAAAGACAGGATTTTAGAGGGTACTTTATGTTACTATCGGCACACCTTAAAGCACACCCTATATGGGCACTGCATACATTGTACACGATACAAGCCCATCATTGGGGAAGGAGCAGTAGTATATTACCAAAAACAATATCCCCTGTCAGAAGGAAAAATTACAGGTATAGCACCACAAATAAAGCAATATTTAGCAGAAGGAATACTGAAACATACAATCAGTCCCTGGAACACCCCCATTCACCCAGTCAAAGCCAGTGGTGAATGGCGCTTTGTACAGGACCAAAGGGCCCTGAACAAAGCTATTGTCCCCCTTCCACCTTTTGTTGCGGATATTGCTACAATATTTTGTGAGATACCGGCAACGTACAAGATCTACATGGTCATTGATTTAAGTATCGCGGTCATTGATTTAAGTATCACGTTCTCTTCCATACCTGTTGCAGAGGAAGCTCAAAATTACTTTAAACCTGGGCTAGGCTCCCGCAAGGCTTTGCGAACAGTCCTGCAGCGTGCTCCATGGTCTTGAATCGATCTTTGAGCGATTGGGTACCAAAAGAAGGCTCAGTGTTGCTTCAGTATGTGGATGTCCTATTGCTGTGTAATGAAAATGAGGTCAGCTATGCGGAGGACTCAGAGCACCTACTAACTCACCTCGCCTCAAAAGGTCACTTGGTGTCTCGCAAAGAGATCCAGTGGTGCAGGTCGCAGGTTGAGTACTTGGGGTGTGTGACAGAACCCACTGTCACTGTGTGCTTTGGAAGGGACTGAGGGCGGGCCTCCTACCCACAGATTATGGCCCAGAAGAGACTGGAGACTCGGGGAGAAGCTGGCATTGAGATAATGTAATGTAATGCTACATCCCTTCTCCCCCATCCCCCCCTCTTGTTGCTGTGTTGAGTCATGGCACATAGACAATGGTCTGGACTGCAGACATCTCTCTGCAGGGGATGTGTATTGAGGGGTTGCCTGCTTACCATAATCCCTTTATGTTTATCTGTAGTCTCCGTTTCAATGTACAAGGGTTCAGTTCCCATTGGTTATTCCTTGTCCCCTACCCCCCCTCTGTGACAAGGCTTATGCCGCACACACGATCGTGATTCACGGCGGTGAAAACACCGCCGTGAATCACGGCATGAAAAAAAATGAAAAACGAGGGAACGGCATGTTCCCCCACACACGACCGTTTTTCCCGTCATTTTTTTCTTTGACGAGAAAAACGACCGTCTGTGGGCTCCGCGGCAGTGTCTCCCTATGGGAAAACTGCCGCGGAAAAAAATGATGGAAAAAACGATGAGAAAATTTAGAACATGTTCTAATTTTTCTCGTCGTTTTTCCTGCCGTTTTTCTCAACGAGAAAAACGGCATGAAGCCCACAGACGATCGTTTTTCTCGGCGAAAAAAAAAATGTAATTTTTCCCGACGGGAAAAATTATCGTGTGTACGCGGCATAAGGGGAGTGTCCCTAACTGTGTGTAAAAGTGTATGTTTTGGATTTAATAAAAACTGTTGATTCTCTGCATGTTTAACCCTCAACACCTGTGTGGCTTGTCTCGTGATTGAGGGGTTAAGGGCGGGTTATGGCGAATCTGCAGGCTGTGGGTGCGTTTGGAGGACAGGAGACACAAGTCTGGCGGATGTGCCCATCTGGGGTATCGGAGATCCGTTACAGTGGTGGCAGCAGTGGGATGTCTCCTGCAGTCCGGGCCATCCAAACCACCACCAGGATTCAAGATCTGGGCAGCCGTCGAGGAGCAATACGGGGACCAGCCAGCATGAGAGCGGAGTTCGGGAGGAGGCTGCAAGGCATGCGGAAGCAACATCGGGGACCAGCGACAGAGCACACCATGCTCGGCTGGGGGGATGTGATCCGCTGGCAACTCTGGCATGAAACGCTAAGCCACGAGCGGCGCCATCAGGGGAAGATCCTTCCCTCCTCCACAGAGATGTACTGGACGCAGTACCATGCGCGAGAGGTGTTCCTGAGGGAACGACCGCGAGATGAGTGGAAGACGGAGCTCGGAAGATTGGTCCAGGAGGAGATGAGGCTGGACGCCAGCTACAGAGCCCTCCGGTGGTTCGCGGCTCAACTGTGGCCAAGTACAGCAGACGGCAGCCCAACAGAAGGCGTTGGCTACGGCGGCTTGGGGCTGCTCCATCAAAAAATGTACGGAGACCCAGACTTTGGGAGCGATGAGGAGTGGCGGCTTGAAAACATCCTGGACTTCCGAGATGAGGTGCTGGACCTCCCCGAAGAGGCGTGTGACCTGGAGGAATTGGAGTTCCTGGTTGAGCAGGAATGGGAGCTCGAGATTGCCTACAAGCGGCTGTTTGACGGTGATCAGCAGCCTGGCATGGCTCCCGTTGCCTGGGACTGTCCTGGAGAAATAGCGGACAGTCACGAAGATGCGGAGCAAATGGGGCCAGGAGTGCCCCTACGTTTTCCCGTCCTAACCGCAATGGAAGAAGCGGCGATGATACAGAGGGCACTGCGAGTGCTAGAATGCCGGAACGCACCGGAGGTTCCCCAAGCAGAGAGACAAGATAATAGCAAGGTCTCAGAAGGGGAAGTTGAGACTGGCGCTGGAAGGCTGGTAAATGGTGATCAGCAGCAAGTCGAGAGTATCGCATCCGGTGTCCCAGCAGAAGCGCTGGCTACAGGGCAGAGTGCCACTAGCCTCTGCCCAGCATCAGAAAAAGAGTTGGATCCGGAGAGTCTGAGAGATGATTTTCGTGAGCCGTTTCCCCAACAGCAGATATCCCCAACGGGAGTGGAGGAAGCAATTCTCCCTCCCCAGCAATTGGACATTACCCCAATGTTCATCCCCCCAGCAGAAGCGCTGACTGCAGGGCAGAGTGCCGCTGGCCTCTGCCCACCCTCAGAGTTGGATCCAGGGAGTCCGAGGGATGACCTCAGTGAGCTGTTTCCCCAGCACTTGGACACTACCCCAGTGTTCATCCCCCCAGCAGAAGCGCTGGCTATGGGGCAGAGTGCCGCGGGCCTCTGCCCACCCTCAGAGTTAGATCCAGGGAGTCCGAGGGATGACCTCAGTGAGCTGGTTGCCCAGCACTTGGACACTACCCCAGTATATATCCCCCCAGCAGAAGCACTGGCTGCATGGCAGAGTGTCACCGGCCCCGACCCAGCCCTCAGTAGATTTTTGGAGGGTTTGGGAGACAGCCCCTGTCAGAAGTCGCCTCAGAAGCTGGTCACAGAACCAGGAGGGGAGAAAATCCTTCCCCCTCTTCAGCGGCTGAACTCTACCATTGTATATGTCCCCCTAGCAGAAGCACTGGCTACGGGGCAGAGCGATGTTGGCCTCTGCCCAGCATCAGAAAAAGAGATGGAGAGTCCGGGAGACAGTCCCTGCAAGATACCTCCTCAGCGGCTGTTAGCTACTCCAGGAGAAAAGCAAGAACCTTTTCCTCCCCAACTGCATAGCACTGCCAGCCTATGTTCCCTACAAGCTGAAGCGCTGGCATCGGGGCAGAGGATTATTCAGCTCCCCTCAATATCTGCAACCCAGCCCCGGATCACGGGAGTGCGGACAGCTGTTCCCACTCTGCAGCGGCTGTTTTTATTCACGGGAGACCGTATGTGCGATTTTGCTCCCCAGCGCCAGAGACGTACTTTTCCTTTTCCTGGTTGCCTGGGGTGGAAGTTTGCGACTAACGCAGGTCCAGACCAGTTCGGGGTCAGGAACCTGGTTAGTCTGTTTTTAAAAGGGGAGAAATGTGACAGAACCCACTGTCACTGTGTGCTTTGGAAGGGACTGAGGGCGGGCCTCCTACCCACAGATTATGGCCGAGAAGAGACTGGAGACTCGGGGAGAAGCTGGCATTGAGATAATGTAATGTAATGCTACATCCCTTCTCCCCCATCCCCCCCCTCTTGTTGCTGTGTTTAGCTGTGTTGAGTCATGGCACATAGACAATGGTCTGGACTGCAGACATCTCTCCGCAGGGGATGTGTATTGAGGGGTTGCCTGCTTACCATAATCCCTTTATGTTTATCTGTAGTCTCTGTTTCAATGTACAAGGGTTCAGTTCCCATTGGTTCTTCCTTGTCCCCTACACCCCCTCTGTGACAAGGCTAAGGGGAGTGTCCCTAACTGTGTGTAAAAGTGTATGTTTTGGATTTAATAAACTGTTGATGCTCTGCATGTTTAACCCTCAACACCTGTGTGGCTTGTCTCGTGATTGAGGGGTTAAGGGCTGGTTATGGCGAATCTGCAGGCTGCGGGTGCGTTTGGAGGACAGGAGACACAAGTCTGGCGGATGTGCCCATCTGGGGTATCTGAGATCTGTTACAGGGTGTATAATCCGAACCGAACGTTTGGTGTCACCAGCTCGAGTCAAGGCACTGTCCTCCTGGAGTCCACCAAGAGACAAGTCAGCGCTTCTCTTTCCTAGGGTCCATAATATACTGCAGGCAGTGGATACCTGATTGCTCTTATTATGATTCTATCCTAAGGTCTGCTACCCTGCAGGATGCCCCAAAGTTTATTGATTGGACAACAGAGAGGGTTAAGGCTTTCACAGCATTACTCAGCTCTCTAAGGCAAGCCCCTGCATTGGGACTTAGAGTGCGCAGGGCCTTTTTCATTGTACTGTGTGGTATCTGGACCTACGGTTGCAGCGGTCCTAGCACAATGACATGGGAATTCTCTGAGACCCGTATCATACATCTCAAAGAAACTTCCAGATCAAGTTCAAGGTATGCCACATTGCTTACAGGCCGTAGCAGCCTGTGCAATGGCCGTACAAGAGGCTTCAAAGGTGGTTCTGGGACATGACCTCACACTGTATACTACACACCTCATGACAAACATGAACACACAACACATGACAACGGAAAGGTGCAGCGGCTATGAGATTATCTTGCTAAAAACACATAATCTAACCATAAAATCATGTTCAGAAACCTCAAAGCCCATTAGGTTTTTACATTCAGGAACACGATTGCACTGAGGTACTTGCAGAAACTACCCTCCCTAGACCAGACCTCACAGATGTTCCGTATCCAAATGCGGAAAATGTTTATGTAGATGGCAGCTGCTCCCGACCTGATGACAAAACGTATCAAACTGGTTATGCCATTGTTCAATTGCCAGCTCTAATGATTGAAGCCAAATCTCTGAATGCTAGTTCAGTCCAGATTGCAGAACTTATTGCTATAACTATGGTTTGTCAGATTTTTGAAGGAAAAGATGTAAACATTTACACTGACAGCAGATATGGGTACACGGGTTGACAAAAGATCCTACTGGACTTTGGTCAACCAAGGAGGGAATAATAGGGAATAAAAGGGGTGCACCACATGATAAAATCCCTAGATTACACACAAGTCCCCACACAGAAGGGCAATTTAGAATATCTTTTGGTTATAGTTGACAGATTTACAGGATGGGTAGAAGCAATCCCTACCACAGGAGAGACAGCTAGAGTACTAATAAATCAGTGGATCTGAAGGTTTGGCCTTCCGGCCACTATATGGTCAGATCAAGGTCCAGCATTTACCTCGGCCTTAGTGAAGGAGCTCAGGAGTAGAGGAAAGCATGAACAGAACCATAAAAGACAAATTGAAAAAAGCAACAGGTGGCACAATGAAAAACTGGTTAGATTACTTGCCAGCAGTCTTATATCAAATCAGGACTACCCCCCCACGGAATAGGAATATCTCCTTTTGAGATACTTATGGGTAGGCCAGCACAGAGGAAACCTGATGAGGGTGAGGAGGTTAATCTTTATTCTTTACAGGAAGAGTACGTGAAACATCTGGTAAGTAGCCTTAGTGAAACAGAGAACAAGGTTGCTGTCACTTTTCCTCCTCTCTCCACAGAGCCTACACATCCGTATATCCCAGGAGACAAAGTATTGATAAAACAACTTGCTGTCCGGAAACAACCATGCCCTATCTTCCAAGGACCATTTGAAATTCTGAAGGTTGCCAGAACAGCCGTTCTTACAGATCAAGGACCACAATGGATCCATGCATCCAGACTAAAGACATTTCCGAAGGGAAACTGGAAGAAGGTGAAGGAGAAGACAAAGACCTCTGTTCTGGAGAGTATTCCAGAAAAGGATCCGGAAAATACTCCCTAGTGGACTATGAAAAACAAGAAACTCAGAGTTCCATACCCATAGACACTAATGGTCAAAAAGGAGGGGTCACTTTGGCAAAACTTTTTCTTTTTTCCTTAATGATTACATTGTTTATTTTAATGCTCATAATCGTAGGACAGTGTTGGTCAGATAATTCTAACAGACCAATAAGTATGGAAGACAATTTTAGTGGTAAAATGCTGCTGTTTAAATTTAAGTATGCTTATGCTCAAAAATCAGGATATGAAAAATGTTGGATATGTAGTAAACTCCATCCTAGCACTGCTAGAATCCCCCTAATGGCAGTACCTCTAAACTTCACCCCTCTCCTAAACGGCACACCACCTGTCGTCCTTTAATAATCCAATAATCGATGGGCTTTAATTCTTGAAGCCATGATCATAAGGAGGGGTTGTAAGGTATAAGAAGATCATGAACCAATATTCATGGTTAGAGTTCTCCTCAAATATATATATATTTTACAATAATGTTTCTCTGACATGTGTGAACAAGATGTGACTTTTGTGGTCAAGCTAATCTTTCTTCTGTGTAACTGACAAGCATGTATATTTAGGTTGAAATGTGACTTTGTGGTTAGGCCTTTTCCAGAAAAAAGTATCTCACTTCTGCTTTTTAACTGACAGATTGACCGCACTGACATCTGGCGTTTCTTATCTTCCTGTTTCAAATATCAGAACATGTCTAGTTTGACCACAATTGACGTATGTTAACTGACCGCTTTTGCAGAAGTCAAAAAACCTGTTAGAATTTATTTTAGTCTAACTCATGAGGTTTTTGCTTATTGCTGATAGGTCCATAGGAGGGAGGCAACTTTTCTCGCTGTGTATAAAAAAGGACATGTAACCATTAAACCACATATTCTTGTATACCCATTCACTGTTTATTGGTGTCTTGAATATCCGACCGGTCAGAGAGACTTCCACAGATACTGAGTCCAGCTCGAGCCAAGAAGGTCCAACAGAACCAAACAGAACCAGAACCTTTCAACAAACTCACATCTCCCTGTGCACTACATCTCTCACCTCCAACATCCCTGCTCACCTTCATTTATTACTCAAGCGCACCTCCATCATTTCTCCCTCTTCAATCACACCGTTCCTCGCTCTCCCTTTCTTATCCCTAAAACATCTAACCTCCCTGCAGTTCTACCACGGCTCTCCTCCCGCTGCCTCCTCCACCACTCATCTCCTACCATGTCTTTGCTAACTACTCCTCCACTCTGTCTGTCTCTCTCTGAATTACACTTTGAACAATATTTGTAGCAATGTATTTTTATTTTTTAGACAGATGTAGGCTAACATACATTATTTCATAATCGGCGATGCTCTCTTCTGCTCTCCCATCTTTATTCTATCGCAGCCGGCTTCTTACGCTGTTATTGTATTCTTCGTTGCCATCACAACGGGGCGGGCACTTCCGACGACGACGCCTGTTGTGATGGCAACCCGAGAGGCTGACGGCGCTGCGTTTACAATGCGCATGCGCGAGATTTGGGAGGGACGGCGGTCCATGATAACTGCTCGTCATCACAGTCCAGGAAGTAAGTGCTTGTGTGCTTCACAGGCTTTACATGACCACAAGCAAAATGAGAACTGCGGGAAAGATTTTTTATAAGTATCTTTACACAAAAACTCTGGAGATTGGCAGCGGATTTGGATATAGTAAGTCAAATTAATTCTACAATGGAATTGTCTGATGACAGTTTTTATTAAAAATTGCAAAATGTGATTGGAACCCCACTTTAAAGTACTTTCAACATTTAGGTTAGCTCTAACCAAGAGACTTGGACATTAATCTTTGTCCATTCCATATTTAATAAAAATCAGACTTTGTTACTTAAAAAGGTTTTTTAAATGAAAAGCAAATGAGATCGACATGTAAAAATAAAAAAAAGATGGGACCATTAACCTAATTTTATTGCACAATCTTTAGAGGCAAATCACTGCAAACAAGTAGTAGCTCTCAATGGGACTTCTGCACCAGCCGACAGGTAATTTGGCCCAAATACCAGTTGGAAAACTGCTCCAGCTGTCTCAGGTTTGAAGGATGCCTTCTCCAGATTTCATGTTTCAGTTCTTTCCATAGGTATTTGATAGGATTCATAAGACCACTTCAAACTAGTTGAATACTGTATTTTGTTATTTTCTGTTTTTGGGAGGTGTTTTTTGGATCATTATCCTTTTTGAAGGGACCTATGACTTTTGACCAAGACAAAGCTTTTGGACAATGGGCAGTACATTTCACTCCAGAAAAACATAACAATATTGAGATTTTATTGTAATTTTCACAGATTCAAGGTAGCCTATCCCAAATGCAGCAAAACCAGCCCTAAAACATAAGTCAGCCTCCTCCATATTTCACAGTAGGCAGTGGTACACAAAATGATACCAAACAGGAGAATGACTACCTTTCACCATTTAAATAGGCTGACTGATTACAATATTAAAGATTTGTGTGATACTAATTACAGAAAACAATTTGAAATATCTATATGATCCAATTCTTTTTTTTTTTATCTTTTCTAGGGGTATTAACTAATCAGTACAGGCCATTTTGGAATGTCTGAAGAATATAAAAGGGGGCACACCTGTATGGGATAGTGGATGCTTATTGCCCTATATAAGGTTTTTGTTTGCTAAAATTTTTTTTATTTATTTTGCTTAAAAAATAGAGGGAATTGGGTTTTCCCTCACACCGGACCTCCTCTTTAAGAAATCTGGATTACAGATGGTCATGAAAACACTTTTGAGGCATGTTTTTCAAGAGGGCAGAGAGCAGTGGTGTTGAAGCTTGGTTGAGGCAATTCCTAGCACTGACCAAAGACCGGGAAGAGATGGCAGAAGGCACCGCACCAAGTTCCCAGTGTCCCGCTCTGAGCCTGGGGAGCCAGTCCGTCATCGCCACGTGCAGCGGAGCAAGCTGTCTGTGAAAGGAAAGGTCCGAGCGGCTCGTCAGGAGATAGAACAGCACCTGACTGACAGCGGACATGAGGACGCCATCATGGAGGCCGGTCCCAGCCAGCAAATGAGGGAAAAAAAAAGTGGTCTCCTTCTCATTCAATGTCTAGGTCCAGCTCTAGAGGAAGAAGAGGCGGGTCTCAAGGCATTGGCAGGGAGCCTCGCTCTCTCACCTCTGCTTAATCCCCTGTGGTTGCCAGGAATGAGGCGGCTCAGTGCAGAACGCAGAATGCTTTCCATCAGGCAATTCTCCTACTGAGCAGCTGTCCACTGTAGGATGGCAGGCTGAGCCTGGAGAAGCAGAAGGGTTCAGCAATACTCCAGTACAGGGAGTACAGCAAACTTCTGTTTAGGCCACAGAGTGCTCACAGCTGTCTGTTATTACTAATTTGGTCAGTTCCCTGACTGAAACAGTCAAACCCATGTCTAATTTGAAAAATAATGTAGGCAACAATGGGGTTGATTCACCACGTAAAATAATGGCAAATAAAATGCGGCAAAACACTGCATGCGGTAAATCAGTTGTGAAAGTTCAATTCGCCAAGAATATACCACCATTAAATAACAAATACGGTATTTGTTATTGACCCATTGACCCAAGTGATGACCCATTAGCTTTCAGCGGACTTCGTCGCTCACAGATGATTGTAATAAATTTTAAAAAAACAAAAAAAAAAATCGATTTCTCGTTTTTCCCAGGAGGTTAGAGAAAAACATTTAGAAAATTGCAGAGGATGGGGTTGCTGGTCCTTTAACATCCCCTCCATTTAAGAATTTTTGTTTTTGGGGTTCCACTAGTATCTGAAAAAAAACTATTCCAGGTAGTTTCGTTGGAAATCTTGGGGATTCTAGTAGACACATTTAGAGAAAATTGACAGGATAAAATCTTTGATTGTGTTTTTTCTAAGATGCAATCTTTGTTGGGTCTTTTAGCTTTTACCTGCAGGATTATTCCCATTGGGAGAGTTTTTCTAGGCGGCTTTATATGGCAACATCTGGACTGAAATTGCCTTTCTCCCATGTTAGGCTTACTTAAAGATTTGATAGTCTGGTTGACATTTTTGGAAGATTTCAACAGCAGATCATTATTCCCCAGGAGGAATGTATAGATTCTGACGCTTTTAAATTATTCACAGATGCTGCAGGATCAAAAGGGTTTGCAGCCATTTGGGAAACCCATTGGTGCTACAGGTGCTGGCCTAAGCACTGGTTTCTTTAACCACTTGTCCCCCGCCCACTGTCAATTGACGGCGGGCGGAGGATACTCTCGTTCTGGAAGGACGTCATATGATGTCCTCCCTTTAAAACGAGCTAGGAGGCGCGCGCGCGCCGCGTTCACAAGTCCCCGGTGCGCGTGCCCGGCGGCCGCGATTGCCGCCGGGCACCCGCGATTGCCCGGGAAACGAGCAGGAAAGTGGATCTCTGTGTGTAAACACAGAGATCCACGTCCTGTGAGGGAGAGGGGACCGATGGTGTGTCCCTTGTACATAGGGACAACCATCGGTCACCTCCCCCAGTCAGTCCCCTCCCCCCACAGTAAGAACACATTGAGAGAACATATTTAACCCCTTCCCGCCCCCTAGTGGTTAACCCCTTCCCTGCCAATCACATTTATACAGTAATCAATGCATTTTTATAGCAGGGATCGCTGTATAAATGTGAATGGTCCCAAAAATGTGTCAAAAGTGTCCGATGTGTCTGCCGCAATATCGCAGTCACAATAAAAAAAAAAAAAATCGCAGATCGCCGCCATTACTAATAAAAAAAAAAAAAAAATGCTATAAATCTATCCCCTATTTTGTACACGCTATAACTTTTGTGCAAACCAATCAATACGCGCTTATTGCGATTTTTTTTTTTTTACCAAAAATATGTAGAAGAATACGTATCGGCCTAAACTGAGGAAAATTTTATTTAAAAAAAAAATGGGTATTTATTATAGCAAAAAGTAAAAAATAGTGTTTTTTTTCCAAACTGGACGCTCTTTTGTTTATAGCGCAAAAAATAAAAACCGCAGAGGTGATCAAATACCACCAAAAGAAAGCTCTATTTGTGGGAAAAAAAAGGACACAAATTTCGTTTGGGAGCCACGTCGCACGACCGCGCAATTGTCATTCAAAGTGTGACAGCGCTGAAAGCTGAAAAATGGTTTGGGCAGGAAGGGGGTTTTCGTGCACAGTAGAGAAGTGGTTAAAAAGAAACAAAAAAACAAAAAACAAAAAAAAAAAACCTTGTTTTATGTTTTGCCAACAGGCGTATTCTTTTGCATACCAATAATAAAGGTGTGCTATTCAAAGTGAATGGTTTATCACTCAGCATTACGTCACTTAAATTTTAAACACAAAAATACTAACATTTGGTTGAAAGCAACATCTATTCCTGGGAAAACGAATACCTTGGCGAACGCATCTCATTTGCAGATCCCCTTTTTCCGTCGACTCCTTTTCAATGCAGATACAGTCAGTCACGTATGCCCAGAACACTTGAGTCTGATCTGATGGTCGTTATTTCAGCCCATTAAGGATTCAGTTGCACTGCATACTTGGGTGGAATATTCACTTTCTGGAAAAAATTGGTCTCTTTTTCAAGGACTGGAGGTTCCCCCCCCCCCCCCCGAGTATCCTTCAAAGAGCAGCATTTTATTATTTTGATCTTCTTTAATGAAGCTACGATTCTCGTACAGCCAGATAGTAAAAACCTTGGCAGGAGTTTCCTTCTTTAGATTAATGAAACTTCTGGCTTGTACGCAATGTTTCTTGGTCAAGCAAGCCTTAAAAAGGGTAAAGTGCATTTTACTGTGGATGTTAGAAGACCTACCGTATATACTCGAGTATAAGCCGAGATTTTCAGCCCTTTTTTTTGGGCTGAAAGTCCCCCCCTGGGCTTATACTCGAGTCAGCGAAATTTTACATTGGAAATAGTACCTGAAAAAAAGTTGCGGCTGCGGCGTCCATCGTTCAAATCCCGCGGTCTCTTCCTGGTCCTTTCCGTGATAGGCGGAGAATGTCTGATGAGAATCGCTTATCACGAACGTTCTCTCAGCCTCAGTTTCCCAGCAGACGTCTGTGATTGGCGGAACACCCAACACAGTGTCTGCTGGGAAACTGAGGATGAGAGAACGTTTGTGATAGGCGGAGAGTGTCTGATGAGAATCGCCTATCACGGAAGGAACCAGGAAGAGACCGCGGGATTTGAACGATGGACGCTGCAGCCGCAACTTTTTTTCAGGTACTATTTCCAGTGAGGATAGGGACCAGTGAGGATAGGGACCAGTGAGGATAGGGACCAGTGAGGTTAGGGACCAGTGAGGTTAGGGACCAGTGAGGTTAGGGACCAGTGAGGTTAGGGACCAGTGAGGTTAGGGACCAGTGAGGTTAGGGACCAGTGAGGTTAGGGACCAGTGAGGTTAGGGACCAGTGAGGTTAGGGACCAGTGAGGTTAGGGACCAGTGAGGTTAGGGACCAGTGAGGTTAGGGACCAGTGAGGTTAGGGACCAGTGAGGTTAGGGACCAGTGAGGTTAGGGACCAGTGAGGTTAGGGACCAGTGAGGTTAGGGAACAGTGAGGTTAGGGAACAGTGAGGTTAGGGAACAGTGAGGTTAGGGAACAGTGAGGTTAGGGAACAGTGAGGATAGGGAACAGTGAGGATAGGGAACAGTGAGGATAGGGAACAGTGAGGATAGGGAACAGTGAGGATAGGGAACAGTGAGGATAGGGAACAGTGAGGATAGGGAACAGTGAGGCATTGTTGACCCTCGGCTTAATACTCGAGTCAGTAAGTTTTCCCAGTTTTTTTGTGGCAACATTAGGTACCTCGGCTTATACTCGGGTCGGCTTATACTCGAGTATATACAGTATATCCAGGGCCAATTTAATGCAACTATGTCAAGTAACTCCATTTATTTGTTTTTCCCATTATGAGGCTTTACTATTTAAAAGAGCGTTTATTTTAGCACTTTAAAGAACCTCAGAATTAGTTCTGATTATCATAAAAAGTGTTAATAGCATTTGTTTGGATCAGATCCTCATATGCAAGAGTCTGTACTTAAGTTACACATTAAAATAAAAGACGGACCAACTAGGTAAAGGTTGATTTTCACTGACACTGAATGAAAATAGCAGTATTTGTCCAGTTAAGACAGTTAGGCAACAGCTTTCTTGCCGACCTTTCATACCATCACTTATTCAAACAAGAAAAAATTGGGGGAAAATCGCGCTAACCCGTGACCAAACACTATGACAGTGATGAAATGAAATGACCAAAAGAACATAAGATCTACTAAATAAACAAAATCAAATGTATACAAAAGAGATTAAATGATGTGCTGTGATCTATATCAAATAAGTATAGTCCATATAGTGTAAATTAGTCCATCACAAAGATCCTTAAATAAATCCCTGCTTTAGAGATTGCACCTCAATCGGCTCCTTCTCTCACATTTTTTGGGACTGTGAAAAAGCAGCCCAATTATGGAAACGACTAGAGAAATTTTCTTCTAAAATTTCAAACAAAATTATAACCCTTACCCTTCCCAATTGTCTCTTGTTTGCCCCGATTTTGGGTTTGAACACGTTTCAATTAAGAATAGTCCATACAATTTGTGTATCCATCCATTGGCTAATAGCTTATCATTGGAAATCCCCATCGTTACCAATTTCCCAATTGAAAATTAGAATAAACGACATTTACCTTATGGAAAAATAGTCCATCCAGCTTTGTGGCTGCCTTGCTGTACAGACCAGTCTGTACAGCAAGGCAGCCACAAAGCTGGATGGACTATTTGTAAGTGCCTATTGATGGAAATCGGAGGACGCCATCCTAGGAATCCTATGTGTTGTGTGCTGCGGTGATTCGTGGGAGATACATTTTGATTCTTGCCTAAATTGACCCTCTGTCAGGGGGGGCATATACAGCTGGTAAGGAGAAATCCTGCTATTTGGTGGTGGAAAGTCACAGATGTATGCGGACACAACAACTTATGATTTTTCACGGAGCACTGGTGCCACTTATAAGGATTTATTTAAGGATCTTTGTGATGGACTAATTTACACTATATGGACTATACTTATTTGATATAGATCACAGCACATCATTTAATCTCTTTTGTATACATTTGATTTTATTGTTTATTTAGTAGATCTTATGTTCTTTTGGTCATTTCATTACTGTCATAGTGTTTGGTCACGGGTTAGCGCGATTTTCCCCCAATTTTTTCTAATTTCACCTTGTATGGTAGTTCACAATTTAAAATCGCAGCTCCCAATATACACTAAGCTATTAGATTGAGCATCTGGGGCTTTTCTCTCAAATTAGCTTGTTTAGCGCAGTTTTATTCCTTTTTCTCACTTATTCAAACAGATGGGTCACCCCATAAATATCTATTTGATTTTGTTTTTAAAAAAAGTCATCAAAAAACCTCAGTTAGACTTACCGGTAACGGTATTTCTACAAGTCTTTTAGGACAGCACCTGGAGAGAGCGCAGCTCCACCCCTATTCCCAGGAAACACTGCAGTCAGTTTTCTTTAAAGACCGGACACTTCCACCATGGCCTCAGTTGTTTAAGAGTACCTCCAGCCATGCTGAAATTAGATAAGCAGAACATAGCAATAACACCACATCTTATCATTACTTTAGGGCGGGTCATCGGTGCTGTCCTGAAAGACTCGTAGAAATACCGTTACCGGTAAGTCTAACTGAGGTTTTCTCACCTCGTCTTTCAGGACAGCACCTGGAGATGATAAAAGAGTACTTACTCTAGGGTGGGACCACTGCCTGTAGGACCTTTCTGCCAAATGATTG
Source organism: Rana muscosa (assembly GCA_029206835.1). Classification (NCBI taxonomy): domain Eukaryota; kingdom Metazoa; phylum Chordata; class Amphibia; order Anura; family Ranidae; genus Rana; species Rana muscosa. Next base: position 49,822,301 of record CM055119.1, read on the forward strand.
CTCAGATGCAGAGAGTAAATCCAACCTGTAATGGCAGGTGAAAGTGGAGAAGCTTGTCCACGTAGCCGCCTTGCATATTCTTCCCGGCGAAGCTCCAGCTCGTTCTGCCCAGGATGTTGCTACTGCCCGGGTTGAATGAGCCCCTACTCCTGTGGGAGGTTCTATCCCTGAAGCTCTGTAGGCTTCGCCGATAGCCATTCGTAGCCACCTACCTATGGTATTTTTGGACGCACTATAACCTTTACGTGGGCCAGAAAACAAAATAAACAGGGAATTCGATCTTCTGAATTCACTTGTTATCTTTAGATAGTGCAGTATGCACCTCCTTACATCCAAGCTGTGAAAGGCTTCTTCTTTCGTGCCCACTGGTGTAGGACAGAAGGAAGGGAGAACTATTTCCTGTGACCTGTGGAATACCGTTGCCACTTTTGGTAGGAAGCCTGGGTCAGTTCTCAGCACTACCCGGTCTGGAAATATAGAAAGGAAAGGTTCTATGATTGACAGGGCCTGTAGATCACTCACTCTCCTAGCTGAGGTAACTGCCACTAAGAGTGCTACCTTAAGGGACCAAAATTTAATCGTTGCTTCCTCCGGAGGTTCAAAGGGTCTTTTTGTCAGACCCTGTAGCACCAGAGATAAGTCCCATTTTGGGAAGAACTTAAAGGGTACTGGCCTAACTCTGGTCAGTGCCTTAAAAAATCTAACGATAAGGGGGTCCTGAGATAGTTGTCTCTCCAGGAACACCGATAAGGCGGCTACTTGCACCTTTAGGGTGCTAATCGCCAACCCCTTATCCATTCCCTCATGGAGAAATTCTAATACAGAGATAGTCTCCTTTGGTGAATGGATCTTTTCTCTGCACCAGGAATTAAAACATTTCCAAGCTTTGAAATAGATCGCTCTGGTGATCTTTTTTCGGCTGTCCAATAATGTTGAAATTAGTTTATTGGACAAGCCCCTCTTTTTTAGGATTTGCTCCTCAGTAGCCAAGCAGCTAGTCTGAGGTGCTTGATATTGGGATGTTGTAGGGGCCCCTGTGTTAAAAGGTCCTTCTGTAAAGGAAGAAACCAATGGGGTTCCACCGCCATCCTCTGGATGGTTGAAAACCAAGTCCTTTTGGGCCAGAATGGGGCTACTAGGATTAATGTTGTAGGCTCCTTCTGTAGCTTTTTGAGGACCAATGGGATCATTTGGAAGGGGGGAAAAGCGTAGCACAAGTGGAAGGTCCATGGTTGTGCCAGTGCATCTAGACCCTCCGCTTGATCTTGCCTGTTTAGGGAGAAGTATGTTTCCACCTTCGCATTGGCGTGGGATGCGAACAGGTCTATTTGGGGAACTCCCCATATTCCTGTTATCTTCTGGAATACTACCGGATTCAGACTCCATTCTGATTCCAGTACTCTCTCGGCTTAGGAAGTCTGCTATTTGGTTCAGATCTCCCTTTAGGTGTACCGCCGTCAAGGAGGCTAGATTGGATTCTGCCCAGGCCAAAATGTGGAGGGCTGAGGATAGCAACACTCTGCTCCTCGTGCCTCCCTGCCTTGTTATACAAGCCACTGCCGTGGCATTGTCTGATAACACCTGAATGTGGTGACCCAGGACTTGTTTCTTGAACGCCCATAGTCCCAGTAGAATGGCCCTCAATTCTCTCCAATTGGAGGATCTCCGGGCTTCTCTGTTTGACCATGTTCCTTGGGCCATCTGTCCATCCAGATGAGCACCCCACCCCCAGAAGCTTGCGTCCGTTGTCAATCTGTGTTCTACAGGGAAAGTCCAAAGCAGACCTTTGTCTAAATTTGCTTGCTTCCTCCACCACCACAGCTTTCTCTGAACTTGAGGGGGTATTTTTATCAATTTTTCCAGCGACTCTCCGTAGGACCAATTCCTGAGAATTGTCTGCTGGAGCTCTCTCGCATGCAGACGTGCCCATTGTACCGCTGGTATTGAGGCGGTGAGTAGGCCTAGGACTGACATGGCTGCTCTGATTGTCATCGGCAGATTTGTTTGAGTCCCCTTTACTGCCCTCTGGAGTTTCTCTATTTTTTCCTCTGGGAGAAAAAGTCTTTCCTGTATGGAATTTATTGTATATCCAAGAAATGTTATCGTCTGGGAAGGGATCATTTTTGATTTTTCTTGGTTTATGATCCATCCGAGACTCTCGAGATGTCTTTTCGTCTCTTTTAGATCTTTCGCCAATAACTCCCTTGTCTTGGCAAATATCAGGAGGTCGTCCAGATATGGCACTATTGATATCCCCTTTAATCTGAGGGGTGCTAGAGCCTCTGCTATGACCTTTGTAAATATCCTTGGTGAGGATGACAGTCCGAAAGGGAGGGCTCTGAACTGCAGGTGTGAGATCGAGTCTCCCGTCTTTACTGCTAATCGCAGATACTTCTGTGATATTGGCGCTATAGGAACGTGTAGGTACGCATCCCTCAGGTCTATGGATGCCATAAAACAACCTGGCGTCAGATGTTTCACTGAGAAAATTGTGTCCATCTTGAATCTTTTGTATCTGATGGACCTGTTTAGTATCTTCAGGTTCAAGATCAACCGGAATTTTCCTAACGTCTTCTTCACTAGGAAGATGTGTGAATAGCACCCTATCCCTTCCTCTTCGGGGGGAACAGCTATAATTACCTCTTGCTGGATGAGTTCTTCCAGTAAGGATGACATCCCTATAGACTTCTCCAGGTCTCGAGGAGTCTGGGTTACATAAAAACGGTTTGGAGGGGGTTGCGAGAATTCCAGCCTGTAGCCCTCTGATATTATTTTGAGGACAAATGGACTGGACGTCGCTGTCTTCCATTGTGGAAGAAAGGCCTGTAACCTTCCTCCCACCGTTGGCGGACTGTCACTGGGTGTTTGTGGTTTGGCCAGGAGGGCGGAATAGTACCCCTGACTTTCCTCTCCCTCTCTGGGACCTCCAAGGTCTTTTATAGCCCGTGTCTTTTTTAACCTCGGTTTGCCGAAAAGCACGAAAATTAGTTTTACCCTGAGGAACCACTTTCTTCTTTATTGGGAAGGCCTTCTTTTTATCAGCCGTTCTATTAAGTACGGCTTCCAAATCAGGGCCAAAAACTAAGTCACCGTCAAAAGGCAAACCACATAACTTCGCCTTTGAGGCTATATCCCCTGACCAGGTCTTAACCCATAAGGCTCTGCGGGCTGAGTTGACCAAGGCTGCTGATCTAGCTGACATTTTGATAGATTCAGCAGAGGCATCAGCCATGTACCCTACCGCCTTCTGAAGTATAGGCAGCGTGTCAAGTAGATCCTTACGAGAAGTTCCCGCCTCAATGCGAGTTTTTAATTGCTCCAACCAGTGTTCTAAGTTTCTCGCTACCACGGTTGATGCCATTGCTGGCTTAAAGTTGGCTAGAGTCGAATCCCATGCCTTTTTTAGTAGGGAGTCTGCCCTCTTGTCCATGGCATCTTTTAGGGTGCCCATGTCCTTGAAGGCCAAGTCTGTATTCCTTGAAACCTGCGAAAAGGCTGCGTCAAGTCTTGGTTTTTTATTCCAAACCTGCTGACTATCATCCTCAAAGGGGAATCTTCTCTTGAGGGATCTGGAAAAGAAAGGTGCCCTCTCTGGGTCCTTCCATTCTCTCTTTACTGTCTCGGAGATGTATTTGTGCACTGGGAACACCCGTTGCTTTACTTCTCCCATGCCTTGAAACATCTTATCGTGTAAGGATAATTGCGTCTTATCCTCTTCGATATTAAGCGTTGTGTGTATTGTTTTTAATAGATCGTCCACTTCCTCCAGGGATAACCTATAGCGGGAAGAAGAAATTTCCCTTTCTTCTTCATCCGAACCTGTGGCAACATTTATCTCCTCATCCTCTGAGTCGCTGACCCCTCTGGGTGCAGGAGTACTAGGATGAGAACAGGATGGTGAACTGCCTTTCCTGTTTGGCTGGGCCGCCGGACGTCTATCCAAAAAGGAGCGGAATGACTGAAAAGTGTCCGCTAGTTCCTTTCGGAAGGAGCTTAATAGCTCCCCTGGTTGAGCAGCAGCTGCAGCTGAGGCAGTTTCCTCTTTTAACAGCTCTGCAATACATGTCTTGCATAGCGCTTTAGGCCATGTTTCCCTAAGCGTGTCTTTGCAAGACGGACATCTCCTCTTGGGAAGAGGAGAGGAGTGTTTGGTTTGGTCTTTGGCTTTAAGCTGAAATACACCAACACCATACTATATTTAAAACATTTTTAAAACATAATAGTAACCAAAACCTTCTAAATCAGCTGGAAAATAAAAGAGGAAGGAACACTTTAGCCCTTACATTTATAAGCACAGCTTACCTAGTGACTCACCCCCTGAGCCACCATAACAACAAAAAAACCAACTCTCTAGTAACAATCTCTAGGGAGAGTGGCACAGGCTCCTTTGCTTTCCCCCCAGGGGAGAAGAGGGAAAGAATATACAAGACCCCATAAAAGTATATATACAGGGACCTCTGTCCCTGCTTACCTGGGTCTGGCTGGTGTGAGTGGCTCCTGTTCCCACCACTGCCGCTTGTGCCTCTTCCATTGCGAGGTTGAAGTGGCGTCCGACAGCTCCTTTTTTGATTTTCCCGGTCCTTTCACCGCTGTGAGGACCGGAAATGACACCAGCCGAAGGCCGCCTCCTCCCCCTGCGTTCCAGCGGCCGGAACCGGAAGCCGCGTCGCACCACGGGAAGTCCCGCCCCCGGCCGGAATGACGCGCTCGCCATCCGGGACCCGGAAAACATGGGGATACAAACGAAAGAGACGCTGCTCGTCTCCTGAGGAGCACGCCATCCCTCCTTCCATGCCCCCAGTGCCGGTCTGATGAGAGCGGGCCCTCCCGCAGCCTGAACCCTCGCCGAGTATGAAGGGGAGAAGGTACCGCAGCATCCACCTCACGTAAGGGGGGGGGTGCTGGGCTGGCCTGGAACAAAGAAAAAAACTAACAGGTATGCCCCATACTGTCTCCACCTGGAGAGAGCGCAGCATACCCCTGGTTCCCTGCAGCGCTTCCACCATGGCGGAGGAAACACTACAACTGAGGCCATGGTGGAAGTGTCCGGTCTTTAAAGAAAACTGACTGCAGTGTTTCCTGGGAAAAGGGGTGGAGCTGCGCTCTCTCCAGGTGCTGTCCTGAAAGACGAGGTGAGAAAACGTAGGTTTACAGAAATGTAAAATTTACCCCACATTCTTTTAGAATTGGAGCCGCATCAGAAGCTGCCTGGAGGGGTAGGTCGGAGGATCACATCAACTCCTTTAGGTAAGCGGGAAGCCAAAAGTTTTCAGTTATACATTGGTCTTAACCTTTTCTTTAATTTCTTAGGTGTGTTTTGTTGTATTTGGATCGCTGGGCACTCATATTTTGGGTGCATAAGAGCAGCTCATTGGAATTATTCCGAGAATTTATCCGCCATCTGCACATTTCAACGTATTATGAAGGGTCATTAGAGGTTTGCAGGGGCGTCAATTTTATTTTACATTATCTAAATTGTATCAAATCTGGCATCCATCTATTTTAATAGTACATTTAGGAGGAAATTACTTTTGCTACAAGCATGTGGATTTAGATGGAGGATTTAAAGGTTTGCATCACCAAGATAAATTAATCCTATCAGATGTTAGCCTAGACATCTTTCATTTGGGCTTACAGACCTGCATTAAAAAAGGCTGCAGGGTTGGGGTAGGCCAGACTTGTTCTTTGAACAAATGCCAGCTGGTGTAGCGTTGTTGTAATTGCTGTAAAATTTAAAGCTCAAGTTCTCAAAACTGAGCTATTGGCCATGTTATTATTGAATTTATTGTACATATACTATTAAGTGATTTGATGAACTTAGTTGAAGAATTTTGCCAAAATATCAATAAAGTGCAGCGGTCTTTTCAATGCCATTTAATGTGACCTTTATGACAAATAAAATTGAAAAAATAAAGCAGATTGTGGGTGCAATGCCATGATCCTCTGACTGTGTAGCTGTCTACCCGTACCTCCGTTATGGGCAGGCAGTTACACTTTGACAGGCAGACTCAATGAACTACCTAGAGCGCTCAACAGTGCCCTGGTAGTTCATTGAGAATTACAAGCCATCAGCCTCAAAGGCTGTAAATATTTGTAGCTTTCACATTCACAGAGAAGATTTTCAGCTCACTGTGAATGCGAGGGGGAACGGGGTGTGCGAGGGCCAGTGCATTTGTACCATGTTACATCCTCAATATAAGAGTAACATGTTACAAAATGTGAACTTATCCTTTAATGTTGTGGTATATTCATTTCAGCTCTAGGCAGCACTCACCACAGCATGTGCAGTGAACGCAGGACAGCGTTAACCCTACATTCCTAGTTAGCTATCTAAATGAGCCAAAGGCACTAAAATTATCCCTTGCCCTTCAACAAAGGGCATTCTCCTGGTAGGGTAACAAGATCTTTGTGTATCTTAGGAAGAATAAATAGTACCAGTGTTGCAGGAAATTTTTCAGTTAATAGACAACGGTATTTATCAAGAATGCCTTTTAATGCGTTTTTCTTTTTTATAGGAATGGTTTCTGTTTTAGCTTGCTAGGAGTCTGTTTCCGTATATGTCTGCCTTGTTTATAATTGTGTTAGTACTACGCTTGCTGATGTACTCGAGTGACACAAATTCCTGGTCTCTTCAGTATTTAGCTTTGGAACATGGTTCATTTATAAGATATATTGTATACACAAGTTAGGCTTGTATAAAAATATTATATAGAAATATATGCCTAACTCCTATATACAAAAGCGCTCCTGGATAAGGTGAAATCACACAAATGAATGAATATATTCAGCCAATTAAGGCAAACAGCTGCTAACCTTCTAGCCTACCAAGACTGACAGATCAAAAAACACACACATGCAATATGTAAAGCAGCGCTAATGAAAACACACTAAAAGGTGTGAATAAATAAATTATATAAATGATTATATAAATTCAGCATAAAAATCGTCATATCGTCAACGATATATATATATATGCATTGATAATCACTAAAGTGCATATGTGATAAAGTCCATAATAAACTTGGTAAACAGTTCACAGGATGATCCAGAGTGAAGTATCCGAAAGTATTAGATGATAAAACTTCCACAGACACCACATCAATACATCAAGCAGCACTGTGTTTTGCAGCAGTACAGGCAACTTCCTGTCAGCTGTCAAAGTAAAATAGGAGTTAGCCTCTGCATGCTTCTGCCACCAAAATATCCACCTTCACCAATCAAAGGAGGCCTTGTTGTTATTGATAAAATAAATGGCTTATCCTGAATTTTGAAAGTTGCCCATACTGCTGCCAGAACACAGCACCGCTTACTGTATGTAGGTAATGCTACTACAGTACATTACAGAGCTTCCGCGATATTGTGTAATGGACATAGTTAATTTGGGTCAGCTTGGAAGTGATCTAATACAAGTGGGTCAGCAGAGGCTGCTGCTGCTAACCCAAGTCAGTGGCAGTGACATTTTTTCTGGCATGACAGCAAGTGTTACAAACTTTCCTTTAAGGTGGGAATTATTATAGCAGATATTGTGAATGGTGGCAGCTACAATATGCTGTGCAAAAAGGAGTTAACCTTGGAGCTAGCTGACCCCAGCAACGATCACTCTTGCCGAATACATATTATACAAATTTTCTTGTACAATTTTCCTTTAGATTTATCAAAACCTATATAATGAGGTCCAACCTAAACACTTTTTCAATCTGTATGAAATCAGACAGGCCCTTGTACTACATGGTTGAAGGTATATCTAAAGGTAAACGATAAAAATTGTATAGCCAGCCTAAATCTGGCTACATATTATACATTATACAATTTTCTTATTAAATTTCGTTTAGATTTACCTTCAATTCTGTAGTGCAAGGGCCTGCCCGAATTCATACAAATTGAAAAAGTGTTTAGGGTTGATCTCATATGGTTAAGGTAAAAGGTAAATGAAAATTGGTATGGCCAGACTTAAGACCGTACACACGAGCCAAAGCTGTGGGAAAAAAAAAAAAAAAAAAAAACTAGCAGTGTGTACTAGGCTCTAGTCTGTTGGTGATTGGATTATTGTCCTGCAAGTTGGAGCAATACCTGTACAGGGTGGGTCTGTATGTGCAATTGTCATATTGTAATAGCAGCGGTGGAATTTGAGACTGCGTCGGTCACAGATGCACCTGTGTTTTTCTGTGTCAGGGATTTGGAAAGCAGTATAAATGGTGGTCCCTAACTTTTCTGCTGCTGCTGACTTGTTTACAAATGTGCAATCGCCTATATTTCTATGCTCACAGATCTCTTTAAAAAGTGTAAGATTAGATTTGGCTCGTGTTTGCCCTTGAAGATTATCAAATGTAACTGGTGCACCAGCAACTGGTTTAAAATGTTACGGTCTTTACAGATCATTTTCACACACAAAAAAGTCAGACAAGATATTATGTAAAACTTTGTACTTTAATCTCTCTGAAGAGACAGACAAAAGAATCAAAATGTTATATAAACAAAAACATAATTTGCTGGCTACCCGACATGGTTGCATTGCACAGATAATGCTATTGTCACTGTCCAGATCATAAAAATGTAACCGTGTCATGGGGGGGGGGGGGGGGGGGGGAGAATACTCCTATAGGAATGTAGGGACATTCACACGTTACTGCTGCACTGCTCTAATACTGAATTACAAGTACAACTGGGCATACAATAGTCACTGGAAGGACTTGATCATCTGTATTTACTGGAGTAAAGGTTTAGGTTTTACTGGCCAGAGGTGTGAAGTGGTATTCCCAGACAGAGCTGTTAAGAGAAGAAAAAAAAACAAAAAAGGTTATCACAGCAGTATGATATCACTTACAGTAACATTTCTTCGAGTTTTACTGTACCAAATCATGCATCACCAGGGTTATAAGAACACAAGCTCCAGATCCTTCTGTGTTTACCCTCAATTTATTGGTTACAGCTACTACTACTCAAACCAAGTCTGACTAGTATTAACCAGAATTAACTTTTGGGGGTTGTCATAGGAAAACCAGGACTCAAATCCATAATTTAATATCGTTGTAAACTATCACATGTAGGCATGGTATACAAGTAAGGGCATTTTATTTTATTTCAAATGAGCTGAACGTGATTCTGCCTAAGAAATCTGCTTTTTTTGCTTTTTATTTACTAAATGACTGGACACTTACAGTTTGGAGTAGGAAGCTTGTCAAAAGTGCTGGGCTGACATTCAAATATATTTAATTTAGCAAACGGCTTCTCTTACATTGATTTTACATGCTTCTTGCTGTGTAGTATTGTAGTAAAATCCATCTAAGAACTTAATTTACTAAGGCTGCCATCAAAAAGAGAAAAGGCAAACAAGTAATCCTATAAAGCAGACAAAGGCCAATAGATACAGGCTCTTAGAGTAGTCTTATATCTGTCTTTCACCACTGGAGAGGAGCAATGGCTGATTGGAGTACACAGTGATGAACTCAGGACATTGGTATTACTGGCTCCAAGACTGACAATTTGCCCCTGTGGAAATTTGAGAAATCACCTCCCATGTGGAAAGAAAACTTTTTTTTACAATTTTCAAAATCTGATACCTTTACTAGGACTGGCAGCTTGGGATCTCTCAACTCTTGCAATGTGCTGGACAACTACTTAGAGAAACAAACACATAGGCTACACAGTCGACCGCCTAAGATTGCTAGATGCCAGGCTGTCTGATTTCAGATCTTTATGTCACCAACCTTAAATGGTGTATACACATCCAATAGTCTGAAGACTGATGCTGGGCACCACCATCTTGGACTTGATCAGCAGCTCCAGCAGACTCAGAGCTGTCCCTCAAAAAACAGTCTATAGCATTTCCCTTTACTCTTCCCCTCACAAGTATATACAGTATCTCACAAAAGTGAGTATACGCCTCACATTTTTGTAAATATTATATATTTCATGTGACAAGACTGAAGAAATTACACTTTGCTACAATTTAAAGTAGTGAGCGTAGAACTTGTAAAACAGTGCAACACTGTCCCCTCAATATAACACAACATACAGCCATTAAAGTCTAAACCGCTGGCAACAAAAGTGAGTACACCCCTAAGTGAAAATGTCCAAATGGGGCCCAAAGTGTCAATATTTTGTGTGGCCACCATTCATTTTCCAGCACTGCTTTAACCTTCTTGGGCATAGAGTTCACCAGAGCTTCAGTTGCCATTGGAGTCTTCCTCCACAATGACATCACAGAGCTGGTGGATGTTAGAGACCTTGCGCTCCTCCACCTTCCATTGGAGGATGCCCCACAGATGCTCAATAGGGTTTAGGTCTGGAGACATGCTTGGTCAAGTCCATCGCCTTCGCCCTCAGCTTCTTTAGCAAGGCAGTGGTCGTCTTGAAGGTGTGTTTGGGGTTGTTATGTTGGAATACTGCCCTGTGGCCCAGTCTCCGAAGGGAGGGGGATCATGCTCCGCTTCAGTATGTCAAAGTACATGTTGGCATTCGTGGTTCCCTCAATGAACTGTGGCTCCCCAGTTCCGGCAGCACTCATTCAGCCCCAGACCATGACACTCCCATCACCATGCTTGACTGTAGGCAAGACACACTTGTCTTTGTACTCCTCACCTGGTTGCCACCACACACGCTTGACACCATCTGAACCCAATAAGTTTATCTTGCTCTCATCAGAACATGGGACATGGTTCCAGTAATCCATGTCCTTAGTCTGCTTGTCTTCAGCAAACTGTTTGAAGGCTTTCTTGTGCATCATTTAGAAGAGGCTTCCTACTGGGACGACAGCCATGCAGACCAATTTGATGCAGTGTGCGACGTATGGTCTGGGCACTGACAGGCTGATCTATTAAATTAGATATATTAAAACATTTTCAAAAATGTGAGGGGTGTACTCACTTTTGTGAGATACTGTAAAAGCATACAGTGGGGCAAAAAAGTATTTAGTCAGCCACCAATTGTGCAAGTTCTCCCACTTAAAAAGATGAGAGGCCTGTAATTGTCATCATAGGTATACCTCAACTATGAGAGAGAAAATGTGGAAACAAATCCAGACAATCACATTGTCTGATTTGGAAAGAATTTATTTGCAAATTATGGTGGAGAATAAGTATTTGGTCAATATCAAAAGTTCATCTCAATACTTTGTTATATATCCTTTGTTGGCAATGACAGAGGTCAAACGTTTTCTGTAAGTCTTCACAAGGTTGTCACACACTGTTGCTGGTATGTTGGCCCATTACTCCATGCAGATCTCCTCTAGAGCAGTGATGTTTTGGGGCTGTCGCTGGGCAACTCGGACTTTCAACTCCCTCCAAAGGTTTTCTATGGGGTTGAGATCTGGAGACTGGCTAGGCCACTCCAGGACCTTGAAATGCTTCTTACGAAGCCACTCCTTCGTTGCCCCAACAGTGTGTTTGGGATCATTGTCATGCTGAAAGAGCCAGCCACGTTTCATCTTTAATGCCCTTGCTGATGGGAGGTTTGCACTCAAAATCTCATGATACATGGCCCCATTCATTCTTTCATGTACACGGATCAGTCGTCCTGTTCCCTTTGCAGAGAAACTGCCTCAGAGCATGATGTTGCCACCCCCATGCTTCACAGTAGGTATGGTGTTCTTTGGTTGCAACTCAGCATTCTCTCTCCTCCAAACACGAGTTGTGTTTTTACCAAACAGTTCTACTTTGGTTTCATCTGACCATATGACATTCTCCCAATCCTCTTCTGGATCATCCAAATGCTCTCTAGCAAACCTCAGACGGGCCCGGACATGTACTGGCTTAAGCAGGGGGATACGTCTGGCTCTGCAGAATCTGAGTCCCTGGCGGTGTAGTGTGTTACTGATGGTAGCCTTTGTTACGTTGGTCGCAGCTCTCTGCAGGTCATTCACTAGGTCCCCCCATGTGGTTCTGGGATTTTTGCTCACCGTTCTTGTGATCATTTTGACCCCACAGGGTGAGATCTTGTGTGGAGCCCCAGATCGAGGGAGATTATCAGTGGTCTTGTATGTCTTCCATTTTCTAATTATTGCTCCCACAATTGGATTCATTCACACCAAGCTGCTTGCCCATTGCAGATTCAGTCTTCCCAGCCTGGTGCAGGACTACAATTTTGTTTCTAGTGTCCTTCGACAGCTCTTTAAACTCCACTATGGTGAAGACCAGAGTGCGACTGTTTGAGGTTGTGGACAGGTGTCTTTTATACTGACAAGTTCAAAACAGGTGCCATCAATACAGGTAATGAGTGGAGGACAGAGGAGCCTCTTAAAGAAGAAACAGGTCTGTGAGAGCCAGAAATCTTGCTTGTTTGTAGTTGACCAAATACTTATTTTCCACCATAATTTGCAAAAGAAATTCTTTCCAAATCAGACAGACAATGTGATTGTCTGGATTTGTTTCCACATTTTGTCTTAGTTTAGGTATACCTATAACAAATACAGGCCTCTCATCTTTTTAAGTGGGAGAATTTGCACAATTGGTGGCTGACTAAATTCTTTTTTGCCTCATTGTATGTAAAAGAGGGGAGGTGCCAGGCAGGCTTTATGCCGGGCCGCAACACCTCATTCAACCTTAGAAGACTTTATATTAACCTGCAAGCGATACATGACGAAGTTGGATCACGAGTGGTGGTGGCCCTGGATACGGCCAAAGCATTCGACTCAGTCGAGTGGCAGTATCTTTGGGGATGCCTTAGATGGTTTGGGTTTGGCCCAAAATTTATTAAATGGGTCCAACTACTATACCAGGCCCCAAGAGCTAGAGTTGTGTCCAATGGGTACGCCTCCAAACCCTTCGATCTCACTAGGGGCACTAGGCAGGGCTGTCCTCTGTCCCCACTATTGTACGCCCTTGCGGCAGAACCTCTTGCAATATCCATTAGGGAAAATCCCAAGATTCGTGGCCTCCAGGTGGGTGCAATCGTGGAGAAAATCAGCCTGTATGCTGATGACACGTTGCTATATCTGGCAGACCCGGATGCCTCTCTTCAAGCGGCATTGCAGACGATAGAATACTTCGGATCGTTTTCTGGCCTCAAAATTAACTGGGGTAAATCCCAAATCCTGCCCATTGACAGCTTCCCCTTCCCCAGACTACGGGAACACTTCCCCTTACAGAGGGTTGACTGCATTAAATATTTGGGCGTCTCTGTGTCCAGGTCCCCGTCGGATTATATCCCCCTGAACGTTGAACCTCTCTTTACCCTGATTAAATCTAGGACTCAGGTCTGGGCCAAGTTACCGCTTGGGGTCTGGGGCCGAATCAACATCATAAAAATGATACTGCTACCTAAGATTCTTTACACTCTCTGGCACACACCAGTATACATCCCCCTCAAATACTTCAAAATCATAGACACTCTGCTGAACTCGTTTATATGGGGGAAGAATAGACATAAACTGACCTGGAAAGCCCTCAAAAACCCCACTGATTTAGGGGGTACAGCCCTGCCTGATTTTAATTCCTATTATTTGGCGTCCCAGTTATCCCAGTTGTATCACATCGATAAGACAGATGGGTGGCGATTCCTTGTCCTCCTCTGTCCGCATTGGGCCCAATGCACTGCCGACCCCATAACGGCGGTGGCAGTTGGACTGGGAGGCAACAAGTCTGAGGGTAACCGCAAATAACTTTTATATCAATATAGACGGATCTGGGACATAGCTGCTGGGCTGATTGGGACCCCTGTATTTAATGATTACACCCCTTTGTGGCATAACAAATCCCTGCCTGAGCTTAGGTTGCTCCCGGACACAGAGCTATGGAGTAGGAGGGGAGTGTTTTATCTGCACCACATCATTTCTGGTGGGTCCCTCAGGTCTTTCCTTGAACTTCAGGAACAATACTCATTGCCTGACTTCATGCAGTTCAGGTTTCTTCAGCTGGTCCATGCGGTCCGCTCCCAGTTTCCAGCAGATATTCCACAGCCAGCCCCAAATGCACTGATCGCAGTGATCAAGAGATCAGATCCCCGTAGGCTCATATCCGATTTCTATAACATGCTCATCACCCCGACGGCCACCACACTAGCATATAACTTGAAGCCGAGGTGGGAGAGAGATGTGGGGCCACTGGAGGATGAGGAGTGGAGCGAGGCTTTAGATACATGTAGACTGGTGTCACCCAGGCTCTCTGATCGGCTATCGCAACTGTTTATGTTGCACCGATCGTACCTCACCCCTCTTAGGTTGGCGCGCTTTAAACCTGATGCCCCGACAGTCTGCCCAATGTGCAGACGTGATCCGGGCACGTTCTTCCACTTGATTTGGTCATGTCCCAAACTCCAGGTACTCTGGAAGCAGGTTGTGGACTTCCTACACGATGATATGGGCTCCCCCCTGTCCTTGGACCCTAAACAGTGCCTGCTGGGTATTTTCCCTGACTCCGAGCTTAATAAATTTACGAAAACATTTTTGCATGAGACACTCTTCTCAGCTCGGAGGATCATAGCCAGGCACTGGATGAGGCCCATACCGCCCTGTTCGTCTGAGTGGAAAGCCGACATTAATGCTGCCCTCCCGTATAAAAAAATCATATATATTAACCGTGGTTGCCCCGATAAATATAATAAAATCTGGGATAGATGGCTCGAATCCGCTGACACTTGTGTGAACTGGCCCTGAGAACACACCAACATATTTTCTTTAAAAAAAAAAAAAGGGGGGGGATCTGCTGTGTTGTCCTTCTTATTGTTATTGACTGGCCCGGAAGCCCGGTTGCTCACTCCCTTCTGACTTAAATAATACCTCTATGTTGTACTATGTATTCAGTGGAATAATATGGAGTTGATTACGTTGTCTGTATACTATTTTTGATGGCTTGACATGCTAGGCTTATTGTCATGTACGTTGCATTGTCATGTTTCACCTGAACATTGTTCAATAAAAAACGTTTAATATAAAAAAAAAAGAGGGGAGGTGAAGGGAGGAGGAACAGAGCCAGCACAGAGAAATTATACACTCCCATAAGAGGAGAGGCATATAATATGCTAGGAGTTAGGGAATTGTGCTAGAGAATGAACTCTCCTGGAGTACTCACATTTTCTAGCAAGTTAAAAGGCACACTACAAGTGAATACAAATCAGTTATGGAAAGAAAAAGCTCTGCAAGCAAGAATCTCTTTTTTTCTGTGCTTTTACCGCAATAGAATTCACAAAAGACTATGTTAAAATGTTTTCTGAGCTCACATGTACCAAAGCATACTATCCACATTTCGAAAGGAGAGACAGGCTTATTCAATGAAGTAATGCAAAAAGCAGTTAAATTGCAGCTATCCATAGTTACCACAATTTATTTTACGGATGTTATTGAAAAATACATTTCACTTGGTAATGAGTAAGCATGCAAGCATAATGAGTGAGCAGCATTCCTTTCTAAAATCCCCCAATGGGGTTTTAGTAACAATACTAAAGGTAAATGATCATAACAGCAACAAACATTACTAACAGTGAACAGTTTAGTATTAACAAATAGATGAAAGATTTCAAATGGTTGCTATATATTAAGTCACAGTGCTTCACTCAGTTTATATAAAGTCGATAGGGCTGCCTATGTCCCCTAGAAATGGAGCGAGAGCCAGGCTAATCCCAGTGAGGGCCCTCCAGAATGACAAAGAGGGAGTCAGTCAGTCCTAACCACTTGCCGCCCGCCCTATAGCGGATTGACGGCGGCAAAGTGGTTTCAAAATCCTGACTGGACGTCATATGACGTCCTCAGGATTTTGAGCCGCTGCGCGCCCCCGGGGGCGCGCATCGCGGCGTTCGTTGTTGCAGGGTGTCAGTCTGACACCCCGCAACACCGATCTAGGTAAAGAGTCTCCTGAGGAGACTCTTTACCACGTGATCAGCCGTGTCCAATCACGGCTGATCACGATGTAAACAGGAAAAGCCTGTCATCGGCTTTTCCTTACTCGCGTCTGTCAGACGCGAGTAGAGGAGAGCCGATCGGCTGCTCCTCTGACAGGGGGAGTTTGTGCTGATCGATTATCAGCGCAGCCCCCCCCCCCCCCCGAGGATGCCCACACTGGATCACCAGGGATGCCACTGGACCACCAGGGATGCCCACCACCAGGGATGCCAATCAGTGCCCACAATGGGCATCACTGATTGGCAGGCATTATGGTTTGGCACTGATTGGCATCCATTAGTACCACATTACAGTACAGTGCCCATCCATGCCACCTATCAGTGCCCATCCATGCCCACCCATGCCGCCTACCAGTGCCCACCCGTGCTGCCTACCGGTGCCCATCAGTGAAGGAGAAAACTTATTTCCAAAGTTTTGTAACAAAGATTTTCGGTCTTTTAAAAAAAAAAATAGCAGGAAAAAAATAAATAAAAATAAATCGCAGAGGTGATCAAATACCACCAAAAGAAAGCTCTATTTGTGGGAACAAAATGATAATTTAGTTTGGGTACAGTGTAGCACAACCGCGCAATTGTCATTCAAAGTGCAACAGCGCAGAAAGCTGAAAATTGGTCTGGGCAGGAAGCTGTATAAGTGCCCAGTATGGAAGTGGTTAAAGAAGACATGGCAAAGAGCCAGTGCTACATCCAAAACAATGAAGGGAAACCTCTTTGGGATGTACTGGACTAGGACAGAGGGATGAAAGTAAAATGTTCTGGTCAAGATGCAAGGAAGAGAAGGACACCACCTCTGGGAGAAAAGAAGCTGTAGACCTCAAGACAACCTTGTCTCTGTAAAGCACAATAAAGGGTTCTGCCCAAGTCAGAGGCTGGTTGGCTTTCCTTCACGCTACAATAATTCTGGTTCCTCCTCGATGATTGATGTATACACTGCAGTGGCATTGTCTGACTGAATCTGAAATCAGAAGACCATGCAGCTGAGAAGTCCAGCCTGGGAGGGATAACCAAGTTCTTTGTAGCTCCAGGATGTTGATCAGAAGACTAGCTTTCGCCATTGACTACCATGTGCCATGAACGTGTTCAGGATTGCTTCTCAGTCTGTTAGGTTGGCATCCATTTGGAAAATCTTCCAGACCAGTGGGAGGAAGAAAATACAGATTTGTGAGCCACCAGGCCAGGGATAATCGTGCCTTAAGTGTCCAGTGCATGCACTAGTCAACAAAATGTGCCTTGTCCCAAGCAATCAGAATGTAGAGCTGCACTGGTGTGTAGTGGAACTGAGCAATGGTGACTCCCTTAACCACACTTGTACTAATGTATGTTTTTTGGTGGATCTGCAGCTGATCCCTATGTAACAAACGGTCATTAGACAGTTGGGTACATAGAACCACTGTATCAGCCAAATCGAGGTGCTGGGTACTGACCGACTGCCGAGATTGGTCGTCATACAGCGATCACATTGTATTATTTACAGTGCTGATCCCAACCCTTCTTTTTACAAACAGCGTAAGGAAAGAGATCAGTACTTTTGAATGGGTACAGAATGAATAGATCAGCAGCTTGCGAGGAAACTCAGCCTTGTACTTTGTGGCCTGGGAGAAATGAAAAGTAGTTCTGGTTTCAAAGGAAGGAGATTTTCCAGCTTGAACCTTTGCTTTCTGTTAACTGGGTCTTACCCCAAGTGACCTCTTTAACCACCTCAATACAGGAAACTTACACCCTCTTCCTGCCCAGGCCATTTTTCAGCGCTGTAACACTTAATGACAATTGCACGGTCATGCTACACTGTACCCATGTGACATTTTTATCATATTCTTCACATAAATAAAGCTTTCTTTTGGTGGCATTTAATCACTACTGGGTTTTCAGTTTTTTTGGGGGGAAAAAAAAGAAATCAAAAAATTTAGAAAAAAAAAAAAATAGGTTTTAGTTTCTGTCAGTAATTTTTGTAAATAAGTAATTTTTCTCCTTCGCGGATGAGGCGGCACTTATGGGCACCGATATGTAGCACTGATAGGCGGCACTGGTGGGCACAGATAGGCGGCAGTGATAGCCAGCACTGACTGGCATCACTAATGGCCACTGATTGCTGGCAATTGTGGGCACTGGCTGGTAATGATTGGTGCCACTTAATTGTAATCAGGGCACTGATAAGTGCCCCGATTACATACCTAGCTGTCCCCGTGAGGAGATGCCGCTGAACGGCTCTCCTCACACTGTCGGTGTGAGGCGAGGAGAACCGATTACCGGCATCTCAGTGTTTACATGTGACCGGCTGTGATTGGACACCGAACACATGGTTAAAGAGCCGCGGCTCTTTACAGAGATTGGGGTCGCGCCGTGTCTCTAAACACTGCAGAATTCATCTTGCTGCTTCTGTCTTGTGTCTCTCATGAAGTCACCTATTGATTGTAGACTTTGACAATGATACGCCCACCTCCTGGAGGGTGTCCTTCACTTGTCTGGATGTTGTGAATGGGTTTTTCTTTACCATAGAGGGGATTGAGCGATCATCCACCCGTGTTTCTTCCGTGGACGTCCAGGCCTTTTTATGTTGCTGAGCTCCCCAGTGCGTCGTTCTTTCCTCAGAATGTAACAAACTGTTGATTTGGCCACTCCTAAAGTCGCTGCAATCTCTGATGGATTTGTTTTGTTTTTGAAGCCTTACAATGGCCTGGTTCACTTGCATGGACAGCGCCTTTGAACGCATGATGTAGGTTCACCGCAATAGATTCCAAATGCAAATACCACACTTGGAATCAACGCCAGACCTTTTACCTGCTTAATTGATTTAGAAATAACCAAGGAGAAGCCCACACCTGGCCAGGAAACAGCTTTTGGTTAAATTGTCCAATTACTTTTGGTCCCTTGAAAAAGGGGATAGCTATTCTTAAGAGCTGTAATTCCTAAGCCCTTCCTCCGATTTGGATAAAAAAAAATACCCTCAAATTAAACCTGAGCGTGCGCACGTTCAGCCCATATCCAATATATAACTATAGCTTGAATATGTTTTGGTAAATACCTGAATAAAAACGAAAACATTGTGCTTGTGTCCAAATATATATGGACCGAGCTGTACCATATCCACAATCCCAGCAACACATTAGTGCATCCTAACTGCTGATAAAGAAATTGCTCAACAAGAGATTTGATAAAACAAGAAAAGGCTAGATACCCCACAGGCCACAGAGCATTTGACTAATGCTTTCTAAACAGGGTAATGATGGAAAATACTTTTATTAAGGGGAAAGCAACTAATCAGGAGCAAACCAATTACCATTCCAAATCAGTTGTAACAAAATATGTGAAGGTTTTACAGGTTGGAGACTTAAAGCTACAGTTCCCAGCACTGCATCAACAAGTACAAAGAATCTTTAGGCCTAGGAGTAAAAGACAACCTCCTTAGGTACCAGACTATTCAAAACGAAAATATTAGATTAGGTCATCCTGAGTATATGGGCAAAGGCAGCTGCAGGAAAACAGAGACTCTAGAGGAAAAGGTGTAAAAACATGCTTGCAGCCTCTGCAATTTGAGTCCGCAATCATGGTCGTGATCTTATGCATAAATTCCAAAATGGTTCCGGATAATGCCCACTAGAAAATCCAGAAAAGGGAACATGGCTAGATGGATACACAGAAAAGCATGTGGACTCAAACAGGGAAGAGCAATCTGGGCTGTCTGCATAAAAAAAAAAAAAAAAAAAAAAAAAAAAAAAAAACACATGCTGCAAGAAGCTCTGGGGCCATTAATAGATCAAAAGCCCCCAAAACTGGAGCCTTTGTGCTTATGATCCACCATACTGCTCATATGTAAGCTAAACCAATTAGGGTACTCATGAAATATCAGTATACACCAGTGGTCTCGAAAATGTGACGCAGGGACTGGATGTGGCCCTTTGCTTGCCTTATCTGGCCCTTGAGGTACTATTCCTCCCACTGATACAAGACACTATTCTCCCAACTGACAATGGGGCACCATTTCTCTCACTGACACAAACAATGGGGCACTATTCCTCTGAATGATACCAACGATGGGGCACTATTCTTTCCATTAATACCAAATTAGACAAGGTTTACTCACACCGATGCTAGGAAAATTTCCACTACCATTGGCCACAGTCAGGCCCCCCTCGAGTGTGAAGGACAATAAACTGGCCCTTTGTTTAAAAAGTTTTGAGATACCTGGTATACGTCATAGGCGTGGGCACACCCTTATCCAGGGGCAGCTCCTGGGGGGTGCTTGGGTTCACCCCCATCTCTATCACCAAGGTCTACCTTTGACTTTCTTCCCCGATGCAGCATTTCTCTAGTGCCCTGCACAGGACTCCAAGCTCTGCAGTATCCTCAGGCTGAGGAGCTGGTGGGTGGGGTGGGTGTGTGGCCAAAATCTCCCTCCTACACACTCACATATGGCTACGCAAGCAGCTAAAACTGTGAAGGAGGCAGAGTAGAGATGGCAGCCTGGGAGTCCTCTGCTTCCGGTCATGTGGTAAGTATATGATCAGAAGTTTCTGTGCCGCTTCAACCCTTATACTGCACACAAAGAACTGGGAGGAGAACTGCTCCCAGTCCTCCCCACTGACTGGCTGTCCTCACTGCACAATGACCGACCTCACCACATTTTTGAGAGAAAAGCGTGCGCGCGCACACACAGACACACACAGACACACACACAGACACACACGTGTTTGAACTTAGGGGTGCACACCTTAATGCAATAGGCTGCGCACACCTATGATATACACTCAGCAGCTGCAGCCAATTTCCAAACATGTCCCTTCAACAGAAGTTCATTAAACAAATTGACTTTTGTCAAGCAGGGGAGACCACACACTGATCAGCATTAAGTCGGTGTATGGCCAGCCTAAAACAAGTCAACGGGTGCCTAGAAAGGACCAACAGCAGACCAGTGCCCTAGGGTACATTACAGGCTGAACCTGCGTGGAAAAGGATATGCTGCCTGTTCAACAATAATTTTTGTTTGCTGCCCATGCCCAATTCTCCTGTAGATGGCAGCATAACCCAGTGTTCATATGTGGTTCACACGCTTAATCATAATCTCATATATAAAAGACATGCAATGCTCATGTTGCTTTGTGTGCTTGAGTTTTATCCCCTAAAAACCCAAAAAGACTTTATGTACCACCATCAGGTGGAAACAGGCTTAATAAAGGGGGTTTCTCCCTCAAAGCGTTGCCCATTCAGGATTCTCCTCCTTTTATCACTGTGTTGATAATGCATTTTTATTGTTTTTTGTTGGGATGGGTTTTCTGCACAACATGCAATGATGTTTGCACATGTTTTTTTCTGTGTACGGCTATGCTGTATTGTGCCTCTCCTGACATGTTACATGGAGTATACCTTTGAGGATTGCGCAAAATCTTTTTAAATCTAAAAGAATATTGATGCAGTACATACTGTTTTTTGGTG
Organism: Rana muscosa; assembly: GCA_029206835.1. NCBI lineage: Eukaryota > Metazoa > Chordata > Amphibia > Anura > Ranidae > Rana > Rana muscosa. Next base: position 49,843,562 of record CM055119.1, read on the forward strand.
TGCTTAATATATTCCTATGCATATGAGAACTCCTTTGGACCCTGTGTGCCTTAATGAATTCGGAAACACAATTTCGCATGACCTGTCATTACATTGTTATCTTAAGTAATGATAAATTGTTGCCCAATAAACAGACAAATAGCAAAAGTGGTAGACCACAGGTGTTAGAGTTGAAGTGGATAGCAAGGTCTTACTAAGAATAAAAAAAAAAAAAAAAAAAAAAAAAAAAAACACAACTTACCAGGAGTAGGGAGAAGACCAGGTTTTTCACCAAGAAGTGGTCTTTTTGCAGAAGAAATTGGTGGAAAGCCAAGCAGAGGTCTTTTCGTTGGCATTGCCAAAAGGGGCGGAGGTTTGCCTTGCGGAGCCGATAATCCTAAAGAAACAAAAAGATTCACTTTAACATGTTTGGGTTTAAGTAAAGAAATCAAGTTAGGACAAATACAATACCATGAAAACAAGGCACTCAACAAACATGTTTGAGGATTAAATGCAGATCCTGCTTCATAAAGCAGGATCTGCTTCATTAGAAAATAGTGAGGTAGCTAAAAGCAGGAGATCCCTTACATTTAATAAACCAATAATCAAATGCACCCACTTTACTTGCAAGTAAAAGTAAATTCAGGGGGGGCGTGTCCAGACGCTGACCTGAATGGACCCTTAGAGTTGAGCTCTCTCACAGCCCAAGGGAACCACAGGGGACTTTACTTCACTACTACTACATGGGCAGATCTAGGACCAACCACTACGCTAAAACCCGGGGGTCCTCTCAACCCTCACCAGGCTCCTCAGCTACTTCACCACGGCCGACATGCCGCCGGGTGGACTGGACAAGATGGCACCAGAAAGCCTCAACTTCCCGCTCCCACGCCTCGCAGCAGCTCCCCTCCCCCCGAGCTGGGTTTGGCTCCCGCGGACCTCTCCCTGCTGTCTCCAGAGAGCCAACGGCTGCAGACATCGGCAAGAGCGGCGAGTCTCTTTCCACTGGCTGCTTCCCGAGTCTGCGCCATGAGTTGCATCATCTGCCCAGGTCTCCTTGCCCTACACAATGCACGGATGCCTTTCCACGCCTGCTGCGGACGACCTCCGATTCATGCATCCGTGGGGAGGGCCCTGGATCCCCCACGTCCTCAGACTGCTCCACGGACTTTCCGGTCCCCTCCAGCACACAGTCCCCAGCCTCTCCCATGCCTAGGCCTGCACAGAGTGCGGCCTTGCACCATGCCTCCATTTCCACACCTGCCTCCCCTAAATAACAGAGGCTGCCCTGATCCCCAAAACCTCCAGAGGCACTGCAGGGACCCCTCTGACTTACGCCCAAGCTGTTGAATCACCAGCTCTGTCCCACAAAGGGAGACTCCACACTCCAGTTTCTTCTCCCTCACATGCTCCAGCCTGGTATGAGCCGTGGGACCCACCTCACCAACCTGCATCCCAACCCCAACATGATTCCTGGGTGGTGCAACAACTGCTCCCTCCTTTTTCTCAGCCACCTCAACAGCTTGCAGCAGCACCCCCCCCCCCCCCCCTCTGCACCAGTGGCCCCTAACCCTGGCATTCGTATCTCCAATCCATCACTACTAAAAAGACGACTAAACAGAAATAGAAGATGTTAAACCTACATGCTGCATTGAAATTCAAGCTCTACATTCAGATCTTAAACATCTTGCGTGCGGACAGGGTGGAGATGGCAGAGGAGGATATTCAGGAAACCAAACAATCCACTGTACCCAAACTCAGGGCTCTGAGTACTGTCTCCTTCTGGGGCACATGCAGCGTCATATTAAGGACTTAGACAATAGGGGCGCAGGAAAAATATTTGCGCGAGCGGCGAGTCAGATGGAGCAGAAGACCTACAATCTACCTTGCAGACCCAATTTAATACCTTGCTAGGTGAGCCCCTACTAAACCTATCAAAACGGATAAAGCCCACCGGGCACTACGATCTAAGGGCCCAGCCTCCAAACTCCGACGTCATTTGCAGGGTCCATTTGTAACCCTATGAAAGAGGACATTGAGAAAAGCTAAATCCATTCACAAGGTGTTTTTTGGAAGACACTCAGGTACAGTTGTACCCGGATCACTCTTCAAAGGCGTAGACTCCTACTACCCCTTTTGCGCGCTCTACAACAAGGACATTATATACCGCTGGGGTTTCCCCTTCAGCCTCATTGCGAAACGACAGGGTCAATCCGCAGTTCTGCGTTACCCAGTAGACCTCACTACATTCTGCAATATCTTGGGGAGGTGCCTGCCCCATAGCTACTGGGATTGAGATCTCGTATCCACACCCCCTCCGCCACCTGCAGTCTAGCATAGAGTCTCTCCAACTAAACGTTCTAAGGATCTAGTTACTCCCCGCAAGTCTACCAAAGAAATGGGTGAAAGACTTGGGACTTTAATGTCCACTGAATTATTTTTTCCTTTTTTGCCCCATTTGATGCCGGCTGGCTCTCTGCAGCTCTGCGATATAGATATAAAGATAGATAGTTTTGCAGTCCCCTTGTCTTTTAAAGGTTGTATCTCCTTTTTCCAGTATTCACATTTTGGGCTGGTTAGAGAAAGCTTCCCCCTCCCCCCCTCCCCCCCCCCCCCTAGTTACTTGCCTAACGTTCCCCTCTTGGAAATTTTTTGTGTCCGAGTTTTTTTTGTTTTTTTTTTTTAGGAGTTAGGTATGATCACTAAATATTCACGGCCTAAACTATCAGAAAGAGGCTTCTGGCCCTTAGGGAGTTCAGACAGTCAGGAGCTAATGTCATTTTGGTTCAGGAGACTCACATTTAACAGAGGGCTCTTTCACATTCGCATCCAAATATACCCGAGCCTACCTGGCTTCTAACTCCCGTAAAAGGGCTGGTGTTGCTATACTCTTGAAACGTGACTCTCCGTTCACATGTTCAGACTCTTACATTGACCCACAGGGTCATTTTGTTATCCTTCGAGGCTCATGGCAAAAACAGGCAGTTACCTTCTGTGTCCTATATGCCCCGAATGTCCGACAGCTCAGCTTCCTATCTAAAGTTCTCTCGCCTTTTCTGGTCCGATCACGAACATCTGATTATAGGGGGCTATTTTCATTTGCCCCATTCCGCTGCTTTTGAACGCCTTGTGGTGGGGGTCCCCAAGGCTTGTAATCCCGAGTCCTTAGGGGCTCACAGCTTTTTTGTCAACTTACTAGATGTTATGCCCTTTTTTGATGCCTGGCAGGTCCTCCATCCTGGAGATTGACAGTATAACTCTTATTCAGCTCCCTATTGCACACACTCCCGTATAGATTACTTTTTTGTTAACAACCCCACACATCTAGCTGATTTCATGGTCTGACCATGCCCCTATCCTGCTTACACTATCCATAGGCACCCCTCTCCACAGACCCTACCATTGGCAACTAACTTTCTGCTCCAACAACTTCCCTCTAAAACGGAGCTGGAATCTACCCTGAAACTATACTTTGCTGAAAATGATACCCCTGATGTGTAGCTCTGTCCTATGGGAAGCCCATTGCAAAGAAATCTCTTTGGCTATGAAATATAATGCTCAGTCTGTTCAATACAAATTGAAAGAACTTGGAGTCCTGGATCACCAGTTGCAAACTACTCCATCCCTGCTTCTACGTAAAAAGATTGTTTGCTTACGCACTACTCTTAGAGACCCGACACTGGGCAGAGTGGAAAAAGTCTTAGTCTGAAACAATTTTACTATGATAAGGGTAACACGGCCCACCCCCTTTTAGCTAGAAAACTGCACGAACGCACCCTCATGACAGCTCTACACCAAATCAAGGATGGATCAGGTGGTCTATCTCACCCCTCAAGATGGTATTCGTGTCTTCAAGGAGTTTTATACAATAATCCTGAAATCCCTCACCTCACTCCTTCCTGTAAGCTACAGGATCGTATGCATATATATCTAGAGGAGAGTGGGATTGCCCATCTTCAGACTTCGGACCTTCATTCTCTTAATGCGCCTATTACAGAGGAGGAACTTGAAATTACTATCAAATCCTTTCCCTCTCAAAAAGGCCACCGGGCCTGATGGCTTCCCCTGTGAATACTATAGAACCTTATTTTCTTTGCTTCTTTCCCATATGTGTAAACTCTTCAATGCCTTCCTACAGGACACCCCCATCCCATCAGATATGCAAAGTTTCTACTTTAAAAAGGGTAAGAATATTGTTGGTACTCTGCAAGACATCACACAAAGATAACCCATGCTCTAGTCCACTCCAGTAAATTTTCTTTCATGATCAGCTTATGAAATATTGTCGCTTAACACCCCACGTTACATTCTGCCCTTCCTTGTTATTACAGGATCAGTATTGGTTTGATAAAATAGGATTTTTTGTACTCACCGTAAAATCCATTTCTCCGAGTCCATGGACAGACACAGCTTCCAATTGACAAGTGGGTATTATCCGTTATTTAGGAGTGACTAGGCAGGGAAAAAAAAAAAATTGTAAAAAAAAAAAAAAAAAAAAAAAGAAGTGTTGCGTCACACCTTCTACAGTACCGCCCAGGGGGCGAACCCTCTGGGTATATCCCCTCACTTTGCATCTCGCAGATCAGTTCGTCAAAAAGCAGTACAAACTTAAAAAAGGAGGGGTGGTGCGGTGTCGTCCATGAACTCAGAGAAAAGGATTTTACGGTGAGTAAAAAAAAACAAAAATCATATTTACTCTTTCGTTCATGGACCGACACAGCTTCCAATTGACAAGTGGGACGTCCCAAAGCAGTGTCAAAACCGAGGGGTGGTAACAGCATAAAAGTAAACTTCACCCCCAAAACACAAAACTGCACTACTCCAACGGAGGAGTTGCAACTCTAAACAGCCGCCTGCAAAACTTTACGGCCGAAAGAGGCATCCGAAGATGCATCTACATCAACTTTGTAGAATTTTGTGAAAGTGTGAGCGGACGAACAAGTCGCTGCTTTACATAATTGGGAAACAGACGCTTGATGTCGGAAAGCCCAAAGAGGCACCTATTGCCCTGGTTGAATGCGCCGTGAGAGGAAAGGGGGGCGCTTGACCCTTTAAGGCGTAAGCCTAGATTACCATCTGTCGGATCCATCTAGAGATGGTGGTCGATGAGACTTGCTAGGCCGTTCTTGGGACCAGCCACCGAAACAAACAGCGAGTCTGACTTCCGGAACAGGGAAGTAGCAGATAGGTATACTCTCAAAGCTCGGACAACGTCCAAGGAATGCAACACCACCTCCTTAGGATTTGACGGATGAGGATACAAAGATGGAAGTACAATGTCCTCATTGAGATGAAAAGCCAAAAAGACTTTTGGAAGAAAGGATGGCTGCGGCCGCAGAACCACCTTATCCTTGTGGAAAATCAGATAGGGAGCCTTGCATGACAAGGCTGCCAGCTCAGAAACTTGTCTAACTGACGTAACAGCTACCAAAAAAAAAAAAAACACTGAGAATATTAGGGATATTCCCTTGTTGACACTTTCTCAAACGGTGATCTCTGAAGCACCGAGGAGGACTAGGTTCAAGTCCCACGGAGATAGCGGGGATGGACCGGAGGAGCCACATGTCGAAGCCCCTGCACAAATGTACCCACGACAGAGTGAGTCGCCAGGGGTTGCTGAAAAAAAAAAAAAAGACAGCCAGAGCAGATATCTGCCCCTTAATAGTATTTAAGCCAAGCCTTTGGTCCAAATAAGTACGCGGATGCCACTATTTCCTCACACATGGAAATGTAGGCCTTCCAAGTGCGATGATAAACCTTCCTAGAGGACGGTTTTTGGGCACTTATAGTAGAGATTACTGAATCTGACAGGCCCCGATCCCTCAGAACCTGGTTTTCAATAGCCATGACGTTCAAGCCAGTGACTGTAAAGCAGGATTGAGTATGTGACCTTGCGACAGCAGGTCCTCCTGTAGTGGTAGGCGCCAGGGGACGTCTGTTACCAGACGTACTAGATCAGCGTACCAGGGACGCTTGAGGCCAATCTGGAGCGATCAGAATCATTGGAATTCCCTCTTCCTCCACTCTGCAAAGCAGATGAGGAAGGAACCTTATGGGAGGGAAGGCATAGATTAGCCAATACTGACCCCCCACGATGCCACCAACGTGTCCGTTGCGTCTGCCCATGGGTCCTTTGACCGGGCTACAAAAACCTTCCGAGTCGGGAAGCCAGAAGATCTACGTCTGACATGCCCATCTTTGGCAGAGGAGCTGAAACACCTCCGGGTGTAAGGACCATTCTCCCTGGTCCAGCATTTGGCGACTCAGTTCTCTACACCCGGAATGTACACGGCAGACAGTGCCGGTACGCTCCTTTCTGCCCATCTCAGGATGCAAGCGACTTCCGATGCTGCAGCTGAGCTTCTTGTTCCTCCTTGATGGTTGCCATATGCCACTGCTGTGGCGTTGTCCGATTGTATCCTAACCGGACAACCTTGCAGCCTCTGAGACCATTTGAAGAGGCATAGCCTGATCCAGGACATTGATTGGCAGGCGGGATTCCTCCGGGGTCCAGCCGCCTTGCGTTGACTGAACACCCCAGACTCCATCCCCAACCTGTAAGGCTGGCGTCCGTCGTGATCACTATCCAATGAACAGCAGAGCCGGTGATGTCAGTCACGATACCAGGGATCTCCTGACTAGGTGGCTTACCCGGATTTGATAATCCAGAGATGATTGGCATCTGTTCTACCTGGACAGAACCGCATTCTGTAGCACCCAAGTGTGATATTGAGCATAAGGGACCGGCTCGAAGGAGGCTACCATGAGGCCAAACACTCGCATGCAAAAACAGAGTGACGACCAACTCTTGGATGTCAGCTGCCGCACTGCAGCCTGAAGGGTCTGCAACTTTTCCACAGGGAGGAAGACTCTTGCCTCTGAGGAATCCAGAATCAAGCCCAGATAGACTAGGCGTTGAATCTGCACCAATACTGACCTTTGCGTGTTTAGTATCCAACCACAGTCTGAGGAGTCTGACTGATCTGACTGGTTATGGACACGCTTACCTCTAATTCTGAACTTGAAGGGGCCTTCAGAAGGAGGTCGTCCAAGTAGCCTATGATATTCAGGCCCCGCTGTCTCATAAGGGCCAGAATTGGGGCGAGCACCTTGGTGAACGTCCTGGGTGCCGAAGCCAGGCCAAACGGGAGGGCCACAAACTGATAGTGGTTCTCCCCGATTGCGAATCGCAGAAACCTCTGGCGTCTGGAGTATATGGGGACATGCAGGTATGCGTCCTTGATGTCCAAGGATGCCAGGAAGTCCCCTGGATGGAGAGTAGCGACTACTGATCGAACCGACTCCATCCGGAATCTTTGTACCTTCACAAAGCAATTGAGGGCCCTGAGATCCAAGATTGGACGAACCCCCTCCTCCTTTGGCACTATGAACAGATTTGAGTAAAAACCCTGAAATCGTTCCTGCTCTGGAACTGGAACGACCACCCCGCGTTCCAGCAGACCCTGGACCGCCCCGTACAGGGCCTCCCGACAGGTCGGCTGTAGCTGGAGGTTGGAGGGAAAGAATCTGTCCGATGGATGTGAGAGAAACTATCTTGTAGCCTGAGATCACTTTGCAAACCCACCAGTCGGAGATCAGAGATATCCACTGAGTCGCGAATTTGCGAAGACGTCCCCCCACCCGAGAGCTGGGTGGGGGCAGACCTTCATGCGGACGCAGATTTGTTCGCAGGCTTGTTGGGTTTGCGGTAGCAAGGACGTCTTTGTCCTTGAGCAGGCCCCTCTCGGCCTGGGGTTTTTTTCCCTGTCGCCCTGGGCGGACGGGAAAAAAAAAAAACAAAAAAAAAAAAAACCACAAACTGTGGCATCCTTAATGATGTCATCTAGAGAGGCTCCAAAAAGTCTGTCGCCCTGAAAGGGTAGATCCAACAGAGCCTTCATGGAAGCCTGGTCCGCAGACCAGCCCTTTAGCCAGATCAGGCGGCGTATAGCTACCGCATACCCCAAAGCTTTAGACAACAAGGGGATAGTATCCACGTCTGACTCGCAGACAAACCCTAAGGCCTTGGCCAAAGCTATCTCATTAGGAGCATCTCGCTCCTTTAACCCTTGGAGCAGCAATTTTGCCCACTCAGTAAGTGTCTGAGACACTAGGGCCCCAGCCAATGCCGGGCGCACCGCTGAGCCTGCTTCTGCAGCATTCCACAACTTTAGCGTATCCCGCACTGCAGTAATAAGGTCAGATACCAAAGCCTTTTCGCGTACTGACCTGGACTCATTCTCACTGTCCGCACGGTCACAGTCTGCAGTCTCTGATGCATCAGAATCTGGGCCATGAGCCAAAGCTGGGCCTGGTTCTGCATCAGAATAATCCCCGGAAGATTGTGGGGGATGGGGGCGTTTACTACTCCCCGTGTTCCCGTGTGCTGCTTCAACCCTGGCAGCAAAAGCCTCTAGGATTGCCGACATAGCGTCAGGGGAAAAACGTCTGCTTCAGATGCCATGCTGACCACACGCTGACACCCACAGGGCTCCAGGCAAGGTATCAATAGGCCACCCTCCTAGCTGATACAGAGATGCAGATCTCCCAGAGGACTCACCACCCTTGGAATGGTACTGCTATGCTGCAGTGTGCTCCGCCTGTGATGCTATCCCACCGCTGCCTGTCAGTCTGATTCTTATCAGCGTCTTCTGTGTAATTTCGTGCCAGAGAAATGCACCCTAGAGGCCGGAGACTACCACAAAATGGCCGCCAAGCGGCTGTATAGAACAATGTGGGCTCTAAAAAAAAATGGCCGCTGAGCCTGAATGTAGAAGTAAAAGGTGGCCGCGGACCACAACAAAATGGCCGCCGAGCAGCCGTCTATACATACAGGCGAGAATCCTAAGAAACATGGCCGCCGAACAGTCGGTAGAGGCCAAAAGCGGGCGCGGACTACAAGAAAATGGCCGCCGGCCGGCGATTTTAAGCCATTTGCGCGAAACTACAAGAAAATGGCCGCCGGACATTCAATAAAGGCCGAAATCGGCATCGCAAAATGGCCGCCGACAGCATGGAGGGAGAAGCACATACACACAGGTAAGCAAATGACTTTTTTTTAATGACAACACAGTGCAGCCCCGCTCTAGATGGAGCCCCCCCATGGTGACCAGCACCCAGCAACCTTAGCTCAGAGCCCAGGGAGAAGCGAAGGCAGGGAGAGAGGAAAGAAAGGGGTCATAACCACTTACTTGATCTCTCCGGGAATGTCCAGCAAATGTCGCCCTGCCGAAACGGGGGAGCTACTTACCTTTCCTGCGTGTCTCATCCTGGAAGACATTCCGGACAGATCATCCGCGCACGGAAGCGACTGTCGGCCAGGCATGCTATGATTGAACCCTGGGGAACGATCATATGCATGCCCTGGAGCGTTAGCTCACCGGACAGGCTACTGCAACTCGGCCGTAGGGTCAGTCGAAGCTGACCAGTCCGATGCAGGCCCTGGAGCATCGTCTCAACGGCCACCCGTAGAGCGACGGGCAAGTCATGGAAAACCCAGCGCGTAGCTAGGGTCGGCACACGCTTGATGGCCGAAACTGGGGGGACTGCAAGGATCGAGGGACCCAGCCTGTCACCCAGTCGGCAGTTGATCAAAGATCGCAGGAACCAAAAATTGTAGGGAGAACGAACACACACACACACGCACGCACGCACACGCACACACACGCACACACACGCACACACACGCACACACACGCACACACACGCACACACACGCACACACACGCACACACACGCACACACACGCACACACACGCACACACACGCACACACACACGCACACACACACGCACACACACACGCACACACACACACACGCACGCACACACACACGCACACACACACACACACACACACTATAAAAAAAAAATTCTGGACCAATGGGCCCAAAAGGGAGCCATGTCCTACTCCTTGCTGGACAGAAAAAAACTGATCGGCGAGATGCAGAGTGAGGGGATATACCCAGAGGGTCCGCCCCCTGGGCAGTACTGTAGAAGGTGTGACGCTGAACAGTTTTTTCTGCCTAGTCACTCCTAAATAACGGATAAAACCCACTTGTCAATTGGAAGCAGTGTCGGTCCATGAACGAAAGAGTAATACATTTTGTCAATATTTTTGAGATAAAGTTGCTCCACTTCTCAAACAGGAGTAGGAACATACAGCTTGATTTGTACCAGTTTAACATTCTGTTCTACGGCCATGGCCAAAAGTTATGAGAATGACACAAAATGTTAATTTTCACAAAGTCGGTGTCAGTTTTTATGATAAAAAACATTTCCACTGCATTTGTGAAGACGGCTTCAAGGCGCCCAAGAAAGTCAGCAAGCGCCAGGACCGTCTCCTAGCTGCGGGATCGGGGCACCACCAGTGCAGAGCTTGCTCAGGAATGGCAGCAGGCAGGTGCGAGTGCCTCTGCACGCACAGTGAGGCGAAGACTTTTGGAGGATGGCCTGATCTCAAGAAGGGCAGCAAAGAAGCCACTTCTCTCCAGGAAAACATCAGGGACAGACATATTCTGCAAAAGGTAGAGATTAGACTGCTGAGGACTGGGGGTAAAAGTTATTTTCTCTGATGAATGCCATTTCCAATTGTTTGGGGGCAACTGAAAAAAAAAAAACTTGTCCTGAGAAAAAAAGGCGAGTGCTACCATCAATCCTGTGTCATGCCAACAGTAAAGCATCCTGAAACCATTCATGTGTGGGGGTTACATCTCATTCAAGGAAATTGTCTCACTCAAAATTTTGCCAAAGAACACAGGTTTAGAATTACTTTAAGCTTTACTGAAGTTCAGAAACTGCACACCATTACACACCACTATTGTTAAAAAAAAGTTTTTTTTTTTTTTTTTTTAACCACTTCAATACAGGGCTTTTTGTACCACTTCAATACCGGGCCTATTCTAGCACTTCTCTCCTACATGTACAAATCATCATTCTTTTGCTAGAAAATTACTCAGAACCCCCAAACATTATACATGTTTTTTTAGCAGACACCCTAGGGAATAAAATGACGGTCATTGGAACTTTTTTTCTTGCACGATATTTGCGCAATAATTTTTCAAACGCCTTTTTAAAAAAAAAAAAAAAATGGTTTCATGAATTAAAAATTAAAACAGTAAAGTTAGCCCAATTTTTGGGGAAAATATGAAAGATGTTACGCCGAGTAAATAGATACCCAACATGTCATGCTTTAAAATTGCGCACACTCATGGAATGGCGCCAAACTTCGGTACTTAAAAATCTCCATAGGCGACGCTTTAATTTTTTTTACAGGTTACCAGGTTAGAATTACAGAGGAGGTCTAGTGCTAGAATTGTTGCATGCGCTCTAATGCACGCGGCGATACCTCACATATGTGGTTTGAACGGCGTTTACATATGTTGGGCGACTTACGTGTGCATTTGCTTCTGATTGCGAGCTACCAGGGACAGGGGCGTTTTATTTTTTATTATTTATTATTTTATTTCTTTGTTTACTTATTTATTTTTTTACAATTATTTTACTTTTTTCATCACTTTTATTCCTATTACAAGGAATGTAAACATCCCTTGTAATAGGAATGTGTGTGACAGGTCCTCTTTATTGAGAGATGCGGGGTCAATAAGACCCCACATCTCTCCTCCAGGCTGGAAAGCATGAGATCAGTAAAAAAAAAAAAATAAAATCACTGATCTCATACTTACTAGCCGCAATGGCGGCTTTGTTTACATTTGAGGACCCGGGTGTGACGTCATCACATCGCGCCCGGGCCTCCGACGAGCATAGAGATGACTGGTGACCATCTTGTCACCAGTCATCTCTATGCTCGTCACGTGACCCACCAACGGCACCGGAAGATTCGCTCCGGGTCCCCAATCGCACGGGAGAGCCCGGAGAAGCACCGAATGGTGGCGGGAGGGGGTGATGTCCCCTCCCGCCGCCTATAAGAACGATCAAGCGGCGGAACCGCCGCTATGATCGTTCTTATGGTGCAACAGAATCGCTGATACTTCAAAAAGGATATCTGAATGATGCCTCTAGCTGCAGGCATCATTCAGATATCCCCCTACAAAGCCAGGATGTCATATGACGTCCACCCAGGATGGAAGATCCCATCTGTGGACGTCATTTGACTATGGCTTGGTAGGGATGTGGTTAAGCGATTCCAAAAAGGACACCATTTTTAATTTAACTTGCTAATGAAAAATTTTACCCAACGTACCTGCCTCTTGTTCCAACGTCATTCTTCCCTGTTTCAGCGGGTTCTTTCAACGCTACTCATTTTTTTGGGGATACACCCTTGAGTGCATGTTACAGGCTGGGAATAGTGCTTAGTGCTGAAAGTGTATGAAAAAAAACCCATACAAGCCACTGCCCTTCTCAAAGTTGATTGGATGTTTGGGGCTGGGCTGTTGCCATTTTTAGCTGTGCGAGTGCTTGCGGTCATCAAAAAAGAACGTTCACTGAAGCTCCACTGATGGACCCGGATTCCCGGTGGAGTGGAGCTCATTGTTTTCAAGACCCAGTGTTGGTTAATAGGGATGTGTTAAAGGAGAAGTATGGCCAAAGCTTTTTTTGGCCGTACTACTACGGATCACAGGAGTGCATATCGTTTTGCACTCCCTGTGATCCATTTTCAGCTGACAACAGGATCCACACAGGTGCCTGGACACTTGCTGGGAGACTGAGCCAGCCACTCACGCACCCCTCCACAGCCCAGCACTCCAGTGAGCGCCTGGAAGGGAGCCAGTGACTGAAAACTAAGCGATCAGCAGCCTTTGATGGCTCAGTTTTCAGTTTAAGAAGCAGCGGGGGACAGATGCAGCATCTACCTAGGTGATTATAATGTTTTATATACTCATATTTCTATACTTAAGGACCCATACTTCTCTAAACAAAGCATGGTAGAGGCTTATGTTTACCACACTGGGCATATGGACCAGTAGAGCTTTAGACAAAAAAAAAAAAAAAATGAAAAGTCACCTGGTGTAGGAAGAAGTCCTCCTGAGGATCGTTCAGATAGAAGAGGTGGTTTCCCTACAGCCATTAATGGGGTCCGGACAGGAGTAGGAAGAAGTGGTGGAGGCTTCGCCAGGGCATCTGATGAAACACTAGGTAGTGCTTTATAAATGGCATTAGCTGCATCATCGAGTTCGACTTTCTTAAAACCTAAACAAACAGGTTATTAAAAATGCATGTAGCTAGTCCTACTTTCATTACTACCAGCCACCTAAAACCTCCAGTCTGAGACACCGATGCATAGGACATTTACATAGCTGACTTCAAAAAAACAGAACAGTCTCCAAGGCAAAATTGCTAGATTAAAAAGGAACTCAATGGTTTTGTTCTTCTAATGCCCCATACACACGATCGTTTTTCATGCCGTTAAAAATGCCATTTTTAAAAATGGGCATTAAAACAGATCGTGTGTATGCTCCAGAGCATTTTTAACGACGTGAAATACGGCCATTAAAAATTTCGAACATGCTCTATATTTTCACGACGTGAAAACCGATGGTGTGTATGCTTTGACGAGGTGAAAAAAACGCGCATGCTCAGAATCAAGTATGAGACGGGAGAGCACGTTCTGGTAAAACTAGCATTTGTAATGGAGATAGCACATTCGTCACGCTGTAACGGACTGAAAAGCAGGAGGCTGAAAAGCGCGAATCGTCGCTCAACAAACTTTACTAACATGAAGGGTGGCACCATCCGAACGGAACTTCCCCTTTATAGTGCCGTCGTACGTGTTGTACGTCACTGCGCTTTGCTTGAACGTTTTTTTTAAATGATCGTGTGTACGCAAGACAGGCTTGAGAGGAAACATAAAAAAAACGACGAGAAAAACGTCGGTTTAAAAAAAATGGCATGAAAAACGATCGTGTGTACGCCGCATAAGAGATAAACAAGGGTATAGACTTAGCGGCACAAAAGTTTATGTTGACCACTACACATAATTGCAGAAAAGTCCTAAATCTTAACCAGGCTCCTAAAGTGGTATTAAACCCAAAAATTTAACAAATTCAGCTTACCAATTAGATGTGGTGGCTGCATCAGTGTTCTTTTCTTAGGCATTTTTTCACCTGCCCCCATTCTAGAACAATGAGCACAGGGGCACATTTGGACAGCAGCATTTGTCAGTCTGGGTGGAGGGGAGTGTTGGATGTACTAGCAGATTTAAAAACATTAACAAATTGAAGCCAAACTCCAACTAATACTTTATAATCAGTGACAGCAAAAGGGTCTTATATAAATAAAGCTGATCATTGCAAGCACCCTTGCCAGTGTTTAGAGGTTTGTCTTCCTTCTGTAACGGATATATTCTGCTGGAAAGCTTGTTCGTTTGAAAAAAATCAATAGACATATTGGCTGAATCACCAGATGAAAATAGAAGAAAGCAAGTCTATAAAAGAAAATTAATGCAGTCATCACATGTAAGCTGCAATACAATAAAATGGTTGCTTTTGGGTTTAATCCCACTTCAAGAATCTGTCAAAACCCAGCAAGCACATACTGCCAGCACTGTGTTTTAGGAAATCCCTGTTTGTCAAAGTCACACAAAACAGGTGAGGTTGTAAGAACAACTTCTTATGACTGGGCTCCATGCACCTCTAAAAGTGATCCTGCGACAAAATCTGCCATCGTGACCACTTTTATCAGATGCCGAATCGCCCACAGAATAAAAATATACCAGGGTTATGGCAGCTAGATACTGCCATAACAACGGCATTTGACGCCAAAGTCATGACATGTATATATACTGTGGGTGGTCGACAAGTGGTAGCTAGCATAGCAATGAACACTACGCCACAATTATGAAGTGTGAAAAGCGAAACGATTTAAGTATGGCCTGTTTACCTTGATTGGAAAGAAGACTGATACCAGCTGACGGCCTGTCACCAAGCAAGGAAGGCTTAGATAGCCCACCAAAGGAATTCCTGGCAGGAGTGGGAAGAAGTGGAGGAGGCTTCTCCAAGAGATGTGTTTTACTGTTGGTGTGACTATCAAATGCAGGATTAGCCTGTTCAGTAGTGTCCGCTTCTTCAAAGCCTAAAGTTGGAAAAAAAGTTAGACAAGGAGAGAAAGAAGAAAAAACATCCCATAGTATTGCACCTGGAAGCTTTAAAGCAGAAGTAAACCTGTCGATTTAACAGTTTAAAAAAATAAAAAACACGTGCACACACCCACACGTTACATTCGCAGCACGTGCTGGGAATGTAACCGTCACATTGGTTGTGCGCTCAAACTGTCAAGCCATCCAATGGCTAGAGTCATAATTGATCACATGTGCAGCATCATGGCAGTTGAAGATTAAACAGAGGCCAAGATGGCAGCTTCCTTGGCTGAAAACGAGAGGAGGGTTTACTTCCACTTTATTACTGCCGAATCAGCAACACGCGTATCTGACATGAAGAGTTAATAACCACAGTTTAAAAAAAACTGCTAAGAAAGGACATCATAATGTACACACAGAACACAAGATATGTTGTTCAGTTGCGCCAAAATCAATAATCCCTATTTAAAATGGATTTAAAGTGCAACTCCGGATTCACTGAAAGTTCATAAATTTTCATCAGATTCGAAGGGAATGCTATCAAAAATCACCAACATTGTACTCCATCGTTAGTTTGTTACAATACCTAACTTCCCATTGATAACTGTAGTGTGTCCACAGTACTACCTGAGGTATCGGGGGCTTCTAAATCAAGAATATATTTTGGGGGGGCAACTGGCAACATGTGTGGCTTTGTATTAAATTTCAAAATGCAGCAATATATAACCAATAATTGCACTTGTTTCCCACTTTTTTTAAAAACTTACTGAGAAAACGACTGCAATGGCAACCGAAAGAAATTTTTAATCTATTTTTCTGCTGCAATTTTCAATTATCTGGCAAATCAAAACTGGGAAGTGACTAAAATCATAGGTGGCAGATTGTTGCAGTTAACCATAAAACTCATTTTGGATGGAGTAAGGAATAATGAAAACCAGTATCAGGATTATAGTGCAACAACAAACTCTGGGCAACAATCTAATAATAAGCCTTCACAGACTGCATCTATAGTTGCCCTACAAATCCTACACTAGTCATTCCACAAAAGTCGCTTTTTCTTTAATGAAGTATACATCTGACAGCTTGAACACTGTTCTTGTGCACTACCGTCAATTCTGACAAAGTACAGACAGGACGAGGAGAAAAATAAATGCTAGCTCTAGTACAGATTTTGCAAATAATTTTTTTTTTTTAAATCCTTGAAATATTTATGAAAATCTCAAATGTAGCTTGTTTTCTAACAAAGCCGGAGTTTCACTTTAAACTTCTTGTAGATTTTTTTTTTCTTCCATTCAAATACTAGAAAAAATAAAACATAAAAAAAATTGTGGGTGTTTAAACAGTATACAGGGTAAAACAAAAATAGTTCTATGAATACTAGTATTTAATGTTTCAGTGTATATTTTAATCAGAGGCTGCAAACTGGAAGTACAAAAATGCAAAGCAGACGACGTTGCAAACCATTTGAGAAAATAAAATTATGAATAACAGATTATATTTAATAAAGTAATCCCAAAGTACAACTGCATCAAAATGGAGTTTAAAGATTTTATCTATTTAAATTTTTTAAATTTGTTTTAATATTTAAACAGAAAGGAACCTTTTTTTAAATCAGTCTTTGATGTAGAATATGAAATGCAGTTTGACTGAAAAACACTAATGTAGATTTGGGTGCATTTAACATTTGAATTGACCCTAAAAATGTGTACAGTGGTTATTTAAACATGGGGGCACTCAGCATGAGCTGGCAGCAACACTGACTCTACAGCTGAAGGAAAACAAGTAGGAATATTAATGTGTCCTGATGTGTATATGGTACCCTTGTATTTAGACTAGAAAGACTTAGAAGATTGATAAGAGTTCCATGTTTTTTCCCCCCCAAAACGTACCCCCCCCCCCCGACATTGAAATCATGCTACTTCACTTGCACGATTTCATAGTAGTGCTACTTGGAAGACATCCGATTACATGCACAAACTACTTTAAAAACCGGTGCGTCTCGGAGTCAGGCCAATTTGGCCACTTCCATTAAAGGACAACAGGGTGCGACTTGTCATGCGATTTGAACTTATCAAATCGCATGGCAAGTCACACCAGTGTGACTGGGGGCTATGCAGAGAAAAGTTTCAGGATGTAAAGAATAGAGAAACAGTTTAATAAAACAAAAAAAAAAGATTTGAGAAACAGGTCTAGTTTAACTTTACCAGTGATTCCAATATAATACTTGTGTAGAATACAGTCACTGAACAAGAAGTAACAGTGGTAGATGTTAAGGGTAAAAGGGGTTCTGGACGTGTGTGTGTGTGCACCGGGGACAAAATGGGAAATGTTAAGTATACCTTCCAGCTCAGTTATCCTGGTCTTCAGGTAGTCACTGACTGCTTTCAGCTCTTCGGCATATAAATATTTGCCATCACTTAAGAGGAAGAGAAGGTGCCTAATGTCCAGAGGGACAGTGTAAGATTCATAGAGTTCCCTCTCCAGGTAGTCGTCTGCCAGATCCGCCGCTTTGTGTGAAATTTCATTACGCTCTTGTTGTTCACGCTCGCCAAAAACTTTCCCGAATGCCTTAACTACCAGAGCCAGGGCATCCTCCATGGGCATATTACGATGTACTACAGAGGAGAGACATAACTTGCTTTGTCAGTTTTTAGCTCACATCTTTTAAAATCATATAAAATCATGTGAAGTGTGAACGCAATGTCAAGTGTCTTAGCAGAAGTGTATTTACAAAGGGTTAAGGATGAGCCAGGTGTGTGCTTACAAGATCTAATAAATTTTGGACAGCACTGTTAAAAAAAATTTAAGTGATTGAAATCAAGACAAATGGCTACTTGTGTAAAAAAAGTTAGTGTGATCCAGCAGCCCAGCAAAACTTCAAAATAAATACTTTCCTCATTTAAGATGCACTGATAAAACTCAAGCATAAACACCTTATCCAAGCTTTAAATCCAATAGTATGGAATGAAAAACAAATCTACGTAAATTGAAACAAAGGACCTGAAAGATCATGCAAGAGAAGTGTGCCATACAATATTTCTTGTTGCCCAAAGCAAAAAAAATTTCTATAGTTTATGGTTTAAAAATTAAACAGGGATTCTTATTGGCTGCAAAGGGTAAGACACCCCCCCCCCTTTTCTACTTTAGTCCCTTAATGTTTAAGGCTAATCAAACCTACTGTATGTGTTGAAGGGAGCTACAATAAACTGTATGTTGTGTGACTAACACACACAACATTGCAGAATTCTATGTGCAAAAATGACCACAGACCATAAAAATAAGGAAAGAACAGTCAAATTAGTTTTTCAACATATTGTAAAATCAATCGATGTAGGCCATCATTTGAGAGATCTCACCAGAATAAAAAAATTGCTCTGTAAGTTAAAGTGCAAACGATCTAAAAAAAAAAAAAAAAAAACGCATTCTGCCTAAATCTTACACAATGTGTGTGTTCAATTGGTTGTTTACTTCCAATTATTTTGATAAAGGACATTTAAATCCCCTGCTTTAGAGGCAGCTATAGCGAGTTCCTATGCAGCCCTAAGTGTAAAATTGAGGCCCTCAAACTAAATGGCGATCACGTTTGACTAAAACTGCCATCTTAACATGGCATACACACACACACACACACTTTTGTGGGGCAACCCAACTCTCCCTCACTTGATAAGTAGTCTAGACCCTCAGCTCTGGGCAACTCGAGGCATAGTGGCCCTTATCGGGTGGGAAATAATGGAGATTTTACCTCAACACCAAGTACAACCTCCCCAACTGGATGTTCTTTAGATACTTGCAGCTGCACCATGCAATTCACATGCAACTCCCTACCCCCCCCCCCTTATTCTAGAATCGGACACTAATGAAAAGCTGCTTGCCTTAAGAGTGATGGGGAAGCTTTTGTTTCCCCATTACCTTAGACTACACCTTGCACATGCTACTAAGCTAACTTGTAGGATCAGAAATTAAGGGGCAATTATTTTTGCCAGAGTAAGAGGACTGGGATGACTGTATACAAAACTTACTCCCTATGGCATGGACTTAACCCTGTATTTGCCCCTTCTGGGCCATGGTTGCCGACATTAATATGCATTATCTAACCTTTGGATTGGACCCTAAAGTGCAGTTATTGGGTATTTTTGATGTTGCCTTAGGGCGTTATATTAAACTGTTAATATTTTATGCTACTTTCTATGCCTGTAGAGAATTTATTTTAAATTGGAAGTCAACCAATGCTCCCACATTGACTTCCTGGCATGCTCCAATTAACAAGGTTTTGACAATTTATAAAATATCCTATAAATCAGTAGAAACTGCCCGAAAAATGTTTGGAAAAATTTGGACCACTTGGATCGATTCACGGGGCTCCAGCTGATTCTCATACAAAAAACGGTTGTATATACACTGTCCTCTACTGTATCGATTACAGCTGAACATGCTCAATCCCCAATCAGTCTTGGCCTCCCTTGCACCCGCCTCCCTACCATATAGTATTTTCAATATTGTGCCCCCTATACTTTTTTGCCCCCCCCCCCTAATTTTTCCTTACTTCTCCAGGATAGCGGTGACTTCATCTGGTAGTCCCTCCTTGTAGTCTAATTTTTTTTATCTATATCAGCTATGACTTATGATGATGTTTCACAAACCTGATCTGATATTTCGCTTCTACTTCCTTATGTCCCATGACTCTAGTGGTGTCAGGTTTACCCTGGAATGTAATCAGGTCTTTGATGCATTGTCAAACATTGAATATTGTATGCTTCAGCTGTTTCTGTACTGTTTCATCTCTCAAACATGCTCCATACAAAAAAAAACAAAAACTTCCGCAGCCTCTTCTCCCCCACACTCTAGCATTCTAGGAACTGAAAGAACAGGAAGTAAAAAGGTGTTTCACCTCTTTACTGGGCAAAAAAAATTGTAAAATAACCCTTGCAGGACCTGTGTAGTCCCACTGCAAGGGATAAAATTTTACATTTTCCTGGAGTTGGCTTGAACTTTCTTTAACCGAAACACCATCTCTTATAATCAGTGGGAGTAAACCAGGAGGTGTTGCTGGGATTGTAATAAGGCAGCCTTACGAATCCAGAGAGAAAGGATGTGGCACAATACACGTCACAACGAGTATGGCCAAACTGCGCAAACAGTGAGAGGGGCTTAAAAGGGTATAGGTAAATAATGAGCTCACATTGGGTCAGAAGTGTGCACTGCGAAGACTGGGGGGGGGGGGGTCAGTTGTACGTATCACACAAATGCAGGGGTCAAGACAAGAGTGCATAAGTACCCAACCTTCTGGGGGGGGGGGGGGCACAGCATAAAATATCCTGCTTCCTGAAATGTACTCCCCAAACCTTTGCAATACATCTGCCGGTGTGGGCCCCGAGTCCTGACCGCCCAGGTTTTTTTCTTCAATATGTGACTTATGCAGCTGCCAAGTTTGGCCCATCAGGCCTGTAGCACAGAACCGAGGAGTTGCAGAGAACTCTCGATTTTACAGGTCCAACAGGTACTTTGAACCAAATGTGGTAACTGTATAAGCCACATACTACAGTAGATGTGTGCCAAAAATAAAAAAAAGGAAATAGCAGCCCAACTAATTTTTGTTATGTTGACAAAAAATAAATAAAACCACAAGCTTTATGTTTGTGCACTTGCTGGGAAAAGCAAAAAATTTTTAAAAATTAATAAAAATAATAAAAAGTGAGTCTGCACTGTTAGAACAGTTCAATTATGAAGATTTCGAATACTACAAAAAAGCCCATTAGTGGCAGGTTCTCTTTATTAATATTATAATTCTCCAGGTCCGTTCTTTTATAGTTCCCTCCTCGGAATTTAAAAACATGTCTGCTGTAATATAAAAGGCAATTCTGCTTGAGTTTTATCAGTCCTGATGAGCTAAATAAAAGACCAAATCCTCAAAACATTGCTGGAATGCCACACCTAAGAAAGTTGACCATGGTACGATTAACATTTTTTTTTATAAATATGCCAAAAACCAGACTAATAGATTGTGTAAAACGATCAAAACCCAGGTTCATTAGCAACAGGATCCCAAAAGATTGAGAACATGGTTAGGGAACTTTTTATTGGTTGTGTGCATCTCAACTATATTCAAACGGTTTGTTGCAGTATTCTAGCGGCAATAAAGTGATTTGTAAAATACTGTGAAACTACTTTGTTCCATGCAAATATTTTTTTAATGCGATGTAACAAAAAAAAAAAAAAAAAAAAAGGAAGAAATGTGGGTTACTAGTGGAAGTAGGTGACAGCGCAGTTGAAGGACTGCTGAACACACCTCCACTCTTATGGAGAAGAGATGCATCTACAGTGCATCTGGAAAGTATTCACAGCGCTTACCATTTTTTCCACATTTTATTGCGTTACAGTCCTTTTTCCATTATGGATTAAATTCATTATTTTCCCCATAATGACAACATGAAAGTTTTAAATCTATGCAAAGAAAAAACCTGCAAAAAATTAAAAATAAATCACATAAGTATTCACAGCCTTTGCCATGACACTCAAAATTGAGCTCAGGTGCATCCCGTTTCAACTGATCATCATTGAGAGGTTTCTATAACTTGAGTGGAGTCTACCTGTGGTAAATTCAGTTGAGTGGACATGATCTGTAAAAGGCACACATCTATATAAGGTCCCAAAGTTAACAGTGCATGTCAGAGTACAAACCAAGTCATTTAGTCCAAGAGACAGGTTTGCATCCAGGCACAGAACTGGGGAAGGGTACAGAAAAATTTCTGCAGCATTGAAGGTCCCAATGAGCACAGTGGGCTCCATAATCCGTATAGGGAAGAAAGTTTGGAACCACCAGGACTCTTCCTAGAGCAGGCCGCCTGGCCAAACAGTCATCAGGAGGGGGGATAGGCCTTAGTCAGGGAGGTGACCAAGAACCCGATGGTCACTCTGAAAGAGCACCAGCGTTTCTCTGTGGAGAGAGAAGAACCTTCCAGAAGAAGGAATAACCACCTCTGCAGCACTCCAACAATAAGGCCTGTATGGTAGAGAGGTGAAACAGGAGCCATTACACAGCAAAAAGGCCTGCCTGGAGTTTGCAAGAAGGCACCCGAAGGACTGTCAGAACACAAGAAACAAAATTCTCTGGACTGATGAAACAAAGATTGAACTTTGGCCTGAATGGCAAGCGTCATGTTTAGAGGAACCAGGCACCTCTCATCTGGACATAACTATCCCTACAGTGAAGCATGGTGGTGGCAGCATCATGCTGTGGGGATGTTTTTCAGCGGCTGGAACAGAGATCATTTTGGATTGAGGGAAAGACGAATGCAGCAATATACAGAGATATCCTTGATGAAAACTTGCTCCAGAGCGCTCTGGACCTCAGACTGGGGCAAAGGCTTATCTTCCAACAGGACAACAATCCCAAGTACACAATAACAAATGAGTGGCTACAAGACAACTATGAATGTCCTTTAGTGGCCCAGCCAGAGCACAGACTTGAACCCTATTGAACATCTCTGGAGAGATCTGAAAATGGCTGTTCACCGACGCTCCCCATCCAACCTGATGGAGCTTGGAGAGGTCCTGCAAAGAAGAATGGGAGAAACTGCCCACAAATGTGTGCCAAACTTGTAGCATCATATTCAAAAATACTTGAGCCTGTAATTGTTGAAGCACCAAAGTATTGAGCAAAGGCTGTGAATACTTATGTATACTTTTTCCTTTTTTTATTTATAATAAATTTGCAAAGATTTCAAAAAACTTCTTTCACATTGCAATTATGGGGTATTGTTTGCAGAATTAAGAGGAAAATAATGAATTTAATCCATTTTGGAATAAGGCTGTAACATATCAAAATGTGGAAAAAGTGAAGCGCTGTAAAGACTTTCCAGATACATTGTAAATGCTGGAGACCAATGTGTCCAACATTGGAAAAAGCAGAACCAATAAAATAGCTCTAGGCACAGTGCAGATGCTTAAAAAGCATTAGCCTTAAAAAAAGGTATATGCATAGCGACTCATACAGCAAATGTCAATTTAGAATATCTAGTGGGAAATGTTAATACATTTTTGAAAAATCTTGCATTCTGAAAATGTTGTTAGAATAAAAACACTCAATGCCAAGTAAACCTGTTTGTTAGCCTTTCTATAGTCTACAGATGGCAGCCACACATTCAGATCACCCTCAGAGTGATACAACTTCACAGCACTGCAAAGCACTCCATAAAACTTGCAAGGGTGTCCCAGCAAACCTACCTAGTTTATGCAAAAGATATACAGGGGTGAGGTGAAAATTGCTGGCAGATTCTACCTGTACCACTTTCCAAGCAGCATAAAGTACAAGGTAGGCATCGGGGATCCAAGTAGATATGTACTTTTCTTTGCACAATTGGCTGTCTGGCATTACTGCAATAGTGTGTATTAACGTGCATATAAAATTTTATTTAAAGATGTAAATCTCTTAGCAAGGAAAACATTAAACTACAGGCCTGCAAAATAGATGTTTTCCTTGTTCTCAATGCTGGTCTTCTGTTACAGTGCAGCTTGTAAACATGCCAAATGTAAACAATGCAAGGTTTACTCTGGCTTGGGTATAGGATGACCATACTCAAAACACATGGAAAGAAAAAAAGTTAGAGGTAATAGTTCATATCTGCAAAGTTGATTGGTACCCATAGATATATAAAAAAATGGCTAAATTGGTTTAATAGTGATGTTATATTTTATGTTCTAGGTTGATTCGCCATTATTGTTGGTAATGACAAAATAACTTGTTATTGTCCACTTTCAGTTACAGGGAGGTTTGACAAGTTGGTAGGCTCCCAGTTGTACAGCATATAGTTTGTCCAGAACTACTGGTATAGGTCCAAAATTATTCACAAAGCAAAGTCTAAGGGTGAGAAGCTTCGGGTGGGAGATGCCATCCTTTGAGGTTGTATATAGGTTGTATATTAGTTATGGGCAGTTTAGTTTTACTGCCTTGAAACTAGTATGCAATCAAGAAATGCCACAAAAACAAAAAAATATAGCAACCATCTGAGGCTTTTTACATTTTACTTTGTGACTACCTAGATAGCATCAGTAAGTGTGGCGCACATTCAATGTTTTATAAGCAAACTTTTCTACAATTTTCCACATTCTGTCAGTGCAACCCCCTTCTGCTTCCACATTAGGAAGAGAGCAGAGCTTTAAAATTTCACAAAAATCAGCACATGCACATATTTGAAATAGACAGTTTAGGTTTGAGGTTAGTAAGCAACCTCTCAGTGAGGGTGTAAATCACATTTATGCTGCGTAAAAGACCCTATTCTGATCCATGGATAGTGCAATTACAAATATACTTTTTGTCAACCACATTACCTATGCAGTCGGGCAAGCACAGTTTATCAGGGGTGGCTCGGTTTGGTATTTGCCTATTGTAAGTGCAGTTTATCCCCAACTTCATAAGTAAGGACTGTCCATCTGAAATAAATGTTTAGGTCTCCTTTTGTACCTGCATTAGCATTTAATGTGTTTACTATAAAGTTTAGAATGTAAAAGTTTCTGTAGTGTTTGGGTCTGGGAAGGGAGTTTGTGTACCTCTACACTTACTTTTGATAGAATCGTGAAGAATGATTGCAGTGCAAGAGGAGAGGGCTACATTGGATTGCTCAACTAGTATGCAAAACGGGGAGCCGTCATTTTTAACCTCCTGGAGGGCGCGTGTAAGACCAGTTTCTGTTGTCAAGTAAATCATCTCCACCACTAGGCCATGATCCTGCAATCGATGGCCTATGGCAGTGGCGTACTCCCTTTAAAAAGAGAAAATGAGGGTTATTGGCAAGTGACAGACGACACGATTTTAAACACTGAGACTGATGTTTTGTTCTGGCACATGGGACAAAAAAATAAATTAATGTGAGGTGACCAAAATTTAAGCACAACTGTGATGTGCAAACGTGTTACAGATTGCATTTTAATATTGGGTAAAGATGTAAATACAATGAAAGGAATTAAAAAATACATAAAAAAATAAATGTATGTGGTGCGATTTACTGTTGATGCATGAAGATCTTACATCGCAAATGTTATGATGCACCCAAGGGCTGTTTAAAACTAGCATTATACATGTAGTTACATAAAGAAATATAGATCTGCTAAATGCTTTGGCAAATAATTGAAATTTTTTAATAAAAAAAAAATGTAATATATATATATATATATATATATATATATATATATATTTTTTTTTTTTTTTTTTTTTTCAAACAGCATAAATTACACAGATTCTTCAGCATTGTCATGTAGTTAAAATCATCAACAATTCACCCTGCTAGACTTCCAGGGGGTAGACTCTGGTCCCACCCACTGCGTGCTGTTGAGTGTGTAAGAGATCTTTTTGTCATCTAAAGCGTGCAAAAAAATAAATAAAAAAAAGGGGGGGGGGGGGGGTAGAAGAGAGAAAATGAAAAAGGAGGAGGAGAAGAAAAAAAAAAAAAAGATATATGGGGAGAGAGAAAAGAAGGCTAGAGGAAATGGAAAGGGGTAGAGGAAAGAAGAAAAATAATGGTGAGAAATCCTGGCTTGCATCTGACTGCTCCAGAACAGCACTAGTGCATTGAAAATATAAGATAAAAGTGTGTGTGTGTGTGTGTGTGTGTGTGTGTGTGTGTGTGTGTGTGTGTGTGTGTGTGTGTTCATAATGTAATAGATAATTTTCAAAAACTTTTTTCTTTACCTGTGCAATTAAAAATCCCCTCTTGAGATTACTGGATTTCAGATTTCCTAGCTGCAACAAACCAGCTTGGATTAAATTGTTCATTCCCTACAGTTAAGCCTCCTCAGAAACACCCCAACTCACTATAATGCATCTCCACACTAATTAAAAAAAATAAACAAAAAACACACCATTTCCAGTCTGCACATAATCTTTTTAAACCATTTCATGTTGAGATGCCAAGCTGAAGAAAGCCAAAAATAGAAAACAACACAAACACACACAGTTCTGGACCTTCCCTGGTACCAAATGTCAACTGGTGAAATGAATTGTCCCTTACGGATTTTCTATTTGGCCAATGAACCTCCTTTCTTGTAGTGCATTACCAATCACATAATTACCAGTATGACAAATGGTGAAATTAAGACTTGACAGTATGCAGATTTTCAACAAGATGTAAAAAAAACATGTGAATTAAAATTAAAGCCAAAGTGAACCAAAGTTCAAATCAACTGAATTCTAGGCACATCAAAACCAATTTTCAAGGTCTTTCAGTTTGAAATCTACCACGGGCTAAACAGAAAAGCCAGCCCCCTGCTAGCATCAGCAAAGTGCAACCCTTGCCCTCTGTGGGGAAGCAGTGGTCTTCTATGCACCCGTCCTGAGTCAGACCTATAGTTCTGCCATCAATGAGCGACCACCAGACTCAAAAAAAAAAAAACAACATCAAAAGAGCCAGGTAGAAAATTGTCAGCCAAGCAGTGACTGCATGCTATCAGATTCAGGTATTCGAGCAACTGTGGGTGCTGTTGCTCCGTAAATATAACGGCAGCAACTATTCCTTCATCCACGCTATTTAGGTTGAATGGAGGAACCTATTAGATTGCGCTGGTTCAGAGGCTACGAGAGAAATCTATGCGTGTATAGCTAGCCATACTCAGCAGCGGGGGTGCCATACAAATCACTGTTTCCATGCTGGGGGCAAGGATCCTACTCTGCACCATGCTGACAGGGGACAGGCTTTTCTACTATTTCTACACCTTCTGTTTTGATGCACATAGAATCTGCTTAGCGGATTTAAACTCACATAATTTGCTTATGGTAATACCATCAACCATGAATTGTTTACTCTACCAGATGTTATATCTGCACATGATAATTTGGGTGTATTATTTAAGACTTTAACGCATTGTGTTTTTTTTTTAATACAAGACTACATAAGAACAATGTATTATGTTGTATGAAAATGTGCTGCAGCAATTGGTTGATAAAGTGGAAGCTTGTATATGTTGCTCTGCGAAATGGTCCTAAAATGGATGTTTGGGGAAGAAAATTCATACCTAAAATGTCCACATGGTATGATACAGGTCATTATTGCAGTGTATTTTGAGCGACGCCCTTTACATATCTAAACACTATTCTCTTGCAAATCTGCAGTAATATTTAATTTATGATTTGTTTAAAAATAATTCTGTTATTTGCTAGAGCCAACAATTTGTTTGGCAATGCAGGTTTGAAATTGGTGACAGCAGGCAACAAAGAAAATTTTAATTTTAAATAAAAAAAGTTATGCTTTTAAAATAATTGTTTTTGTAACTAAACTAGGTTATCTCATTGGAAACTGTCAGTTGTATGGAACATTTAAAACAGATGTTTTATATAATATAGATAAAAGCATTATTTAAACCACACCAGCGCATAAGAACTAATAAAGGCTGTGTAGAAAGAATAGAGGTTGGCGAGGTGACAGTTACATGAAAATGATACATGTCCAGAGTTCAACCAAATGTTAGGTAGGTTTTTTTATTGTTTACATGAAGATACTTTTGAGATTTAATTGAAAAGTTAAACCAAAAGCATAGGAAGAATTTTATAGTTGTATGCACAATACTTACTGTATTGTACATTACTCAAATTTAAGTATCATCTAGTGAGATCTTAAAATAAAAAAAAAGCACACGTTCTTTGCAATTGCATTAGTCATATGATCAGAGTCCAAACAGTGGGGTTTACTTACTAAAACTGTAGTGCGCAAAACCTTATGCAGCTCTGCATAGAAACCAGCTTATTGTTAAAGCCTAACTGAACAAACTGAAGTTAGAAGCGGATTGGCTACCACACACAGCTGCACCAGATTGTAAACCCTAACAAGCAGGGCCCTCTGATTCCTACTGTATTAAAGTGTACTGTATTTGTACTGTCTACCCTCAAGTTGTAAAGCGTTGCCTAAAACCATCAGCGCTATATAAATCCTGAATAATAATAATAATAATAATAATTTTGCACTCTCCAGCTTTGGCAAAGCAACCCCAGGGTTATTGATTGCAAGATCCGGTATCCTTAAAAGGAACATTAAAAGGTTCCCATTTAAAAAAAAAAAAAAAAAAAAAAACAACAACATGTTGTTATACTTGCCTCCAATGTGCAGCTCGTTTTGCACACAGTTGCCCCGATTCTGGTCTTCTGGGGTCCCTCGGCGGCTGTCTCGGCTCCTCCCCGCAAGGACTCCACACCTTCATGGGAGCGAGTTCGCATGGTGTGGAGTTATTGCGGGCGCGCTCCCATGATACAGCGGCAGCCATAGCCGCCGACTTTCACTCGGCCCCACCCCCCACGTCATTGGATGTGATTGACAGCAGCGCCAGCCAATGGCTGCGCTGCTTTCAATCCCTCTTCTGTAGCCAATCAACGGGCAGGCTCAGGAACGAGGAGGATGACGGGGTGAGCGTGGGACTTTCGAGGGGTCAGGTAAGTAAAAAACCGAGGGGGGGGTGGTATTGTCGGATGTTTTTTCACCTTAATGCATAGTATGCATTAAGGTGAAAAAACATTTACCTTTACAACCCCTTTTACAAAAGACTAAGTCAGCAGCTTTCAAATACCCAGACCCCTGCAGTGGCTGCATGTACAGTGAAAACAAATCTAGTACGGAGGTAAGAGAAAAGCCAATGAGTAACTCCGCTTTAAGAGAACGTCAAATAAAAAGCAACATGATTTGAAGTGATAACCTCATGCTTCGGTCAAAACTGAGTTTAGGTAGAGAACACACTTTGAAAAGTTGAATGGTATACACATTATAGATCTAAAGGGTCACTATTATCATAGAAAAATAGGAACACCTGCTGAATATAAAACGTGCAGAATTCACAGTTTTGAAAGTGATTGAAATAGATGTCCAATTCCATAGTTTGGATTTTATGTAGTGTGTGTAAAAAAAAAATCACACCAAATAAAATTAGAACAATTGTGGAGGATTATTCAATGCGGTTATTTGCCAACATCCCTAAAATGGACAGAAAAGAGAAAAAAAAATTGAGCCTCACGGGCCCTTGTTTTTAAATTTGTTTTGCGGACTTCGCAATATTTTTATATTTGCGAGAAACATCCAATCTGAGGAAGATTTACATTGAAATCGCATTATCTACATATAGTCAGCATATTGACATCTTGGTAAGACCTGATACTACCTCTACTCAATTATTGAATGGTTTAGTTTTTCAGGATGAGGGGGATGTAGACATTTTATGTTAGCCATAATGTTTTTAGTAACACTTTAATATTGTTAAAAAAAAAAAAAAAATATGTTACTAAAAACATTTTTATGTGGTCAATTCTTGTGTCGCTCTTATGCACCTAAAAATTTCCCGCCACACTTTTTAATTATCTAAACTTACATAAAGCTTGCCACATGTTACAGTTAGATTTACCCATTCAATAAGGCCTCGTTCACATCTGGCGATTTGGGATCTCTGGGCAGAATTTCCATGCTTCTACCCGAAATTCCAAATCGCACTACAATAGTGGCAAAATGCACCACTAGTGTTTGGGTGTCATTCATTAATGGCACGGTGCGGTTTTGCTGTGATTTTCACACGATAAATCTTGGCAAACCGCATTGTGCAAAGCTTGTTGGTCAAAAAAAAAAACAAAAAAAAAAAACAGGAGCTTCTTTTGGGCGACAAGCTTCACGCAATGAAATTTGCCAAGTGACACTCGCAGCAAAAATACACTGCATTTAGGTGGCATTCAAAATTAATAGCACCCTAACATGTGTGATGCATTTTGCCACTAGTGCAGCGTGATTTGGAATCATGGGCAGAATCACAGCGATTCTATCAGAGCCTAAATCGCCAGATGTAAATATTGTGGCCAGTTTGTCAATGGTAACACATTCAGATAGTGGAAATATTAATGCATTTGACAGCAAGTACGATCACATAGGTAGATATGAGGGAGCACTGCTGGGGTTAATATATGTCCTTCCATATATACTAAAATTTCCAATTCGAATTTAAAGGGTGGTTAACACGTGTGTTGATTATGAAGAAAAAAAGCAACGCTCAATAATGCGTTTTTGAAGAGTTGAAAAAGCATCAAGAAAGCTTGTTAAGAGTAAAGGAATATTTTTTTTTTGCACATTCTACTTACCTAGGTAGATGCAGCATCGGTCTGATGCTGCATTTGTCCCCCGGTGCCTCTACACTGAGAACCGAGCGATTGAACACCGCCGATCGCTCAGGTTTTCAGAGCTCCTTGAGCAGAGAGCTGCAGACTGTCAGTCACAGCGCTCTGCTTTTCTCCCTCCTCACTCATTGGAGTAGTGGGCTGTGGAGGGCACGGAGCGGCCGTTTCAGGCTCTCATCAGATCCAGACTGCGTTGGTTGGGAGGACGGGCTGCCTGGACTGAAATTGGCGACGTCAGCAGGAAGCAGACTTCAGTCCGCTCTCTGCTGAAAACGGGTCAAAAGGAGTACAAAACAAAAAAAAGTTGCACTCCTGTGATCCATAGGAGTACAGCCAAACAAGCTTTGGCTATACTTCTCCTTTATATGCCCATAAAAGCATTGTTTTTTGTTTTTTTAAAGGGGAAGTGCTTAAAAGGGAAGTGATGTATAGGAAATTATATCCTTTGAAGAATGGTTAGGTTGTTGTGTTAGACATTTTCAGGAATTCTCTGCAAGATGGATTTGTACACTTTAATCTGACACTTGGCTTGGACCAGGTCCCAATCTTAGAATAATACCTGCTTGGTGACGCATCATATTTTTTTATATGCATCACAATAGCTCAGAATAATTAGGCCATATAATTCTGGGTGCTGTTCCACCTTTTCGATGAGTACGGATACAATATCATCAGCCTTTATGCCACTTCCGCTTACTCACACCAACACGGATACAAAAAGCTTTACCACTGGCAATAATTCTCAATGCCTCTGCTCCTGCCTGTATGGTCAGTATTGCTGGCTTGGCTTGATGCATTTACCTGTACACAGAACAAACGGTGTTATCACATGAATGCTCTGTACAAAACAGGAGGAGCCTGGAGCTGTTCTGCCTTAGCTTTCTGTATTACCCCAGTGCATTCTGGGATACAGGTACCTCCACTGCCTCTCCCCACAGCATCCAGCCAACACTTTATAGATGCCTAACCAATGTGGTTAAGGTGCAGTTACAGCACACTCTACTACTGAAATTATTGGAGGCCGCAATGCCTCCTGAAAATAACATGCCATTTAATTTTTAAACACACCTGTGTGTACTGCACTTTGTAGTGCCCAATGTAATATGCATGGCAGGCATTGAAGAGCAGTAATACGTTTTTAAACACTGCATAAAGTCTGTTAAGCACAGGGATTTGATGCATGTGTAAACGGGCCCTTACAAAAGAGGCTAAAGAACTTTTTACCTGAAACAAAGCAATCTGAAATTTACAGATAATTTGTTTAGTTTACCTTTAAATTACAGAATAAATGAATACCAAAATGACATGCTGTCTGCCCAGTCAGTCATTTGGTCTCCGACATCAGGCATAATCAGGCAAAGCCAGCTCTGGTTGACTGTCACCCTTTAGCATTGGTAACATGACTGTGGATGCATGGCATAAAAACTCTGGGTATTCAAGCAGATTCAAGTATTTTTCCACTCTCTATAGCTTTTAATGACAACAGTTCGAATGAGGTTTGTTTTTTAAGTTAAGCCTTCACAGAAATATGGGTCCAGTTTACTTCTATAAGAGCAATTCAACTTAAATCAAGGATACATTTTCCTGTTGTCAGAACAATCTATTTAGAGAACAGTGAAGATGATCCCATGTCTGCATACTACATTTCAGGCTTACTTACATTTGCTCCTTGCTGATAGCCACAATTGTGCAGTCTGACGGCCTCTCTTTGTGGTATTCATCTTGTATTTGCTGGTAGAATTTTAAATAAAGCTTCTCTCTGCGATCATCGGTATTATATTGTGTACCTACAAAAAACAAACATACCCTTCTTACCTTGATTTTCAAACTCCATAAAAAAGCTGTAAAAAGAACTCTGGTCTCATCTGTAGTGCACTACATGAAATATCGCTGCTTATTGCCCTTTTAGGACATATACACATATAGCATCAATATCATGCTGGCATGGCGGAGCTGGCATTTAAAAGAAGGCTGTGTTTATCTAGGGTCCTGGGACACCAAGGTGTATAATGAAATATTCTAGGTATGTCATGCAAGTGTCATCAAAAGACCAAATTTAGCTTAGGTACTGTATGCCAAATGGAGTACCATTCAACAGCTTTCAAGAAGGTGGTCACCAAAACATAGCTCCACCACACGTGACAAAATGTTCAAAGTTTTGCAGGCCCAGAAGCATGAAACATTGTGTAAAAGGAGTAAATCTGTACATTAGAGAAGGGCACCACTGGAGACTTATAAAACTAAGCTGGGGGGTATATATACGTATGCTAGAAAAGAAAGAATGTTACATCTATGGGCCTTGCCATTCTTTTAAAGGTCAGAAACTTAATGGGATTTCTCTGATCCAGAGAGCGATGAAAGGCAGCAGGATTGGTTTCTGGAGAGAGGTTCTTAAAAAATAGATTGTTGCGATTCTGAATAGTTGGCATGTGCGTTATACCCAATGATACAAGGAGAACCTGAATAATTAAGCTGGGTATACATTAGTAGAATTCCAAACAAAAATTCCAAGGAAAATACATACGAAAAGTTTCAGATCAAATGTTTGAAAGTAGTTGCTATATTTTGTTTGCTTTTAACATTTAATTTTGGAATCAGAGTATACCGCACATTCGAAAATAAATTTGCATCCTGCTCCTTGAAATCTTCTCATTACTGTGGTTCAAAACGAACGTCGATTTGCCCCCCATTGAGGATTTTACAAAAACATGCAAATGTTCTTACAACTAAAATAGTGTAACAAAATTCTGCTAGTGTAGGCACCCTCCTAGATAGGTTGCTAAAATTTTAGGTACATTTAGTCATTTCTGGCTCCTCCTTATTCATTGGAGCAGCTTTTGGATTGCTTTGGGTTGTTTTGGATCTCACAGGACTAGAAGTTTGATTGCTTCCTCCTGCATTTTAGATATTTGTAGAACATAGTATGATGGAAAGTCAAATGAGCACTTATTCAAATGACCACTTATTCAAGCTGATGTTCATTGAGGTTCCAGCTGTGGCATAACTGGGTCTTGACAGTTCACTGGGGAGTGCCCGGGGCGAAGTTGGAAAGGATCTGGCTGTCCTGTGGCATTGTGGGCATATTAACCTCTCCTGCACTGAAGACTGTCCAGTGGATACTGAAGGGAGGCATCCAGTAATCCTGTGACATTGTGAGTACTGATCTGAGTTCAGGATCCTAGTCCTCTGTGCAAACTGCTGGCGCTATA
The DNA here is from genome assembly GCA_029206835.1 of Rana muscosa. NCBI lineage: Eukaryota > Metazoa > Chordata > Amphibia > Anura > Ranidae > Rana > Rana muscosa. The sequence goes on from CM055119.1 coordinate 49,876,910, forward strand.
TTAATCCTGTATTGTATTATATTATTATTATTATTATTATTATTATTAATAATAATAATAATATTAATGTGCCAGTGGTAGCTAACAGATCGCTTTTAGAAGGACTCAGTTCTGGCCATCGTCCTTTGCTTCTGCATAAATACTATCCAGAATCCAGAAAGGCTTGGAGTGTGTTGTCCTGTTATTCAGTAGTCCTGAAGTATCCCATATAACCCTACAACCCTCTCCATGTTGTTCAGCAACAACAATTGACTGATCAATGAGCTGGGGTGAATGAACTGTTGCCTGGCTGCCCTAGCACTAATCTTGGGGAAAAATCTGTTCAATTAAAGCAGCTCCTATGGGGATAGCTCTACACCAGCTTTAGTTGAGACCTCTAAGATGTGTTCACCATCATTTGCAAGGTATGGAGGAAAACCAGAGAGTGAAACCAATGGTACTGGAGTTGGTGTTTAACGACAGAACAATGAATGGAAAAAGAAGAGCTCATTGAAACAAGATCAGTTTGGTAATTTTAGGCAGCTAGTAATGTGTAGGTAGATCCCCAATAGTTTTTAGGTCCTTTACAGAACCCAACAATGTTATTAGCAAGAGCAGATAAGAAAAAAATAAGAAAAGGGAACAGCTCTGCCAGGTACATCTTTTAATAAGAAAAACAGGAGAGTTGTGCACTGGGCTTTAAAAATATTCTGCATAAATAAATGTAGTAAATTGAATGAGATGTGGCAAATAACATATCCACTTGCCAGAAAGTTAGGTGATGCACTTTGGCTCATTTTGTGTGGAAAAGGGGGAGAAATGCAGGAGCACAGACTTAAGACTTTAAATAGACTGGTAACATTACCATACTATGACAGTTCCTTGTTAAAGATTCAGCACACTAAAGACTCTGAAAATGCGTTGTATATTGTAACAGAAGGCTCCAGCTTAAAAAGTCAATGTATTTGGAGCCCTGAGCACAAAAAAACACTGGGCTCTAGTGCCCTGTGAATGAGAACCATGAGCACAATATTCAGCTCAAGCATAACATACAAACTTCCAAATAGAGAGGAGAGGTTGATGGGTGTAATAAGCATTTAGGAACATGTAAAGAATCTGAAGTTCAGTCACGTAACTCCGTTATATACAGTGCATTCAGAAAGTATTCACAGCGCTTCACTTTTTCCACATTTTATGTTACTGCCTTATTCCAAAATAGATTCAATTCATTAGTTTCCTCAAAATTCTACAAACAATACCCCATAATGACATTGTGAAAGTTTGAAATCTTTGCAAATATATAAAAATAAAAAAAAACACAAGTATTCAAAGCCTTTGCCATGACACTCAAAATTGAGCTCAGGTGCATCCCGTTTCCACTGATCATCCTTGAAATGTTTCTACAACTTGATTGGAGTCCATCTGTGGTAAAATCAGTTGATTGGACATGATTTGGAAAGGCAAAAACAACTGTCTAAGGTCCCACAGTTAACAGTGCATGTCAGAGAACAAACCAAGCCATGATGTCCAAGGAATGGTCTGTAGACCTCAAAGACAGGATTGTATCGAGGCACAGATCTGGGGAAGGGTACAGAAAATTTTCTGTAGCATTGAAGGTCCCAATGAGCACAGTGGCTTCCATCACCCGTTAATGAAAAGTTTGGAACCACCAGGAATCTTCCTAGAGCGGGTCGCCAGGCCAAACTGAGCAATCGGGGGAGAAGGGCCTTATTCAGGGAGGTGACCAAAAACTCGATGGTCACTCTGACAGAGCTTCAGCATTTCTCTGTGGAGAGAAGAACAAGATGAACAAGAAGCTCTGCAGCACGCCACCAATCAGGTCTGTACGGTAGCGTGGCCAGACGGAAGCCACTCCTCAGTAAAAAGGCACATGGCAGCCCACCTGGAGTTTGCCAAAAGGCACCTGAAGGCCTCTCAAACCATGAGAAACAAAATTCCCTGGTCTGATGAAACAAAGATTGAAGACTTTGGCCTGAATGGCAGGCGTCATGTCTGGAGGAAACCAAGCAACGCTCATCACCTGGCCAATACAATTCCTACAGTGAAGCATGGTGGTGGCAGCATCATCATGCTGTGGGGATGTTTCAGCGGCAGGGACTGGGAAACAAGTCAGGATTGAGGCAAAGATGAATGCAGCAATGTACAGAGACATCCTTGATGAAAACCTGCTCCAGAACGCTCTGGACCTCAGACTGGAGCAAAGGCTCATCTACCATTTCACAATCTGTAGAAATAGAACTGTGTGTGTATATATGCAATATATATTTTACACACACACACACACTAAATAAAAAAAAATATATATATATTATACATACACACACACACACACACACACACACACACACACACACACACGTGAAGTATCCCAATAGTAAAAGTTCCATGAGGTTTTATCTTTTGCCTGCTATCTTGTGAGTACAAAAAAAACACACACACTGAATTTTTCTTCACTTACTGTTTTCAGAGTACTGGTATCTCTCACAGTATTCCTCAGGACCAGTGGAATAATTATGTTTTTTCCCAAAGAGTTCTTCAAAGCTGTTAAAAGAATGTATAGAGTTTATTCATAGAGATATTGAGGTACAGTACTCATCAGGAGTAGCCTGCTCGCATTAGAAAAATAAGAAGAAGCTTAAAGGGGTTGTAAAGGTTTGTTTTTTATTTTCTAAATAGGTTCCTTTAGGCTCGGTTCACACAGGGGCAACACGACTTCCAGCGCGACTTTGAGAGGCAACTCAGACACAACTTGAGCATAAATCACAGGGCGACCTCAGGGCGACTTGTGGTGATTTACAACACGACTTGAAGTCGCTTCCAGGACAGGAGACATTCCAGTGGCCAATAAAACAAGAATCAGCTCTGTGGGAGGGAGGGGGGGGGGGAGGGGTTTGCCTGGAAAATGTGTTCTCTTCCTGGAGAGTTGCTCCTGTTAAGACAAGGAATACGACTTCTGAGCGACTTCCATTGAAATCAATGGGTACAGGTCGCCTAGCAGTCGCCTTGAAGTAGTACAGGTACCTTTCTTGAAGTCGGAGCGACCGCATTCGTGTACATTAAAACATCTCCATTGACTTCAATTAGTTTTAAAAATAGCGCGACTTGAAATCGCGTCCGGAGTCGCCCCTGTGTGAACCGAGCCTTAAGCAAGTGCATTGTTGGTTCACTTAACTTTTCCTTAGATTTCCCTTCTAAATATTTTTTTTCTTTGTTTTCTTTGTCTGAATTTCTCACTTCCTGTTGCTCCTCAGTAAGCTGTTCAGTAATCTGTTCTGGATGACTCCACACCACTCGGATGATGGTGTGAAGTTCAGTGAGGAGAAACAGGAAGTGAGAAATTCAGACAAAGAAAACAAAACATTTAGAAGGTAAATCAAAAAGGAAAAAAGGTAAGTGAACCAACAATGCACTAGCTTAAAAGGAACCAATTTAGAAAAAAAAAAAAAAAAACGAACCTTTACAACGCCTTTAAGGGGAGTGCGGGGCCGCATTGAGGGGGGGCTGGGCACCGCCCAGGGGCCTCAGTTGCATGGGGGGCCTCTGCACTCTCTTTGTCCCCTTACATCTTGGCCAAGTCGATCGGGTCAGCAGACGGCTCAGCAGTGCGGGGGAGGCTGCCTGCAACTCCCCTGTCCTCCAACTAAGTTAGGCTGTCCCTCTGGGATCTTAAATGTCTCCCAATACAGCTGGAGTTAGTGGGCGGAGCATAGGGTGTGACTGCCTCCTCCAGGCCTCCCAAAGACTCATTCACTTAAGCTGAGGAGAGACAGTCGCCCCAGGAGTGCTCATATCCAGTAATGTAAGTGACTGAGCGCATGGTTACATCATACAGCCCAAACCTGCCACTATATTGCCCTACAGTGTACTATAGTAGCCAATCATATTTTATCCATGAAAAAATAGGATTTTTTACTCACCGTAAAATCCTTTTCTGAGTCCATGGACCGACACAGCTTCTCTATTGACAAAGTGGGTATTATCCGTTAATTAGGAGTGACTAGGCAGAAAAACTTGTAAAAAGTGTTGCATCACACCTTTTACAGTACCGCCCAGGGGGCGGACCCTCTGGTATAACCTCTGTCGGCATCTCGCAGATCAGTTCGTCAAAAAGCAGTACAAACGTAAAAGGAGGGGTGGGTGCTGTGTCGGTCCATGGACTCAGAGAAAAGGATTTTACGGTGAGTAAAAAATCCTATTTACTCTTTCGTCCATGGACCGACACAGCTTCTCTATTGACAAAGTGGGATGTCCCAAAGCAGTGTCAGAGAAAAAACGAGGAGTGGTAACAGCATAAAAATAAACTTCACCCAAAAACAGCACTCCAACGGAGGAGTTGCAACTCTAAACAGCCGCTTGCAAAACCTTGCGGCCGAAAGAGGCATCCGAAGATGCACCTACATCAACTTTGTAGAATTTTGTGAAAGTGTGAGCGGACGACCAAGTCGCCGCTTTACATAATTGGGAAACAGACGCTTGATGTCGGAAAGCCCAAGATGCACCTATTGCCCTGGTCGAATGCGCCATGACAGGAAAGGGGGGCGCTTGACCCTTTAAGGCGTAAGCCTGTACTATCTGTCGGATCCACCTAGAGATGGTGGCCGACGAGACTGCTTGGTCCTTCTTGGGACCAGCCACCGAAACAAACAGTGAGTCTGACTTCCGGAACAGGGAAGTAGCAGATAGGTATACTCTCAAAGCTCGGACAACGTCCAAGGAATGCAACGCCGACTCCTTAGGATTCGACGGATGATGACACAAGGATGGAAGTACAATGTCTTCGTTGAGATGAAAAGCCGAAACGACCTTCGGAAGAAAGGAAGGCTGCGGCCGCAGCACCACCTTATCCTTGTGGAAAACCAAATAGGGAGCCTTGCAGGACAAGGCTGCCAGCTCAGAGACTCGTCTAACTGACGTAACAGCCACCAAAAAGACCACTTTCTGAGAAAGTGTCAACAGGGGAATATCTCTAATCTTCTCAAATGGTGCCTTCTGAAGCCGAGAGGACCAGGTTCAAGTCCCACGGAGGTAGCGGGGGGCGGACCGGAGGGGCCACATGTCGAACCCCCTGCACAAAAGTACTCAAGAGAGTGAGCCGCCAGGGGTCGCTGAAAAAAAATTAAAAATAAAAAATAAAAAAGACAGCCAGGGCAGCCATCTGTCCCTTAAAATCATACTTAGGGCAAGCCTTTGGTCCACCCCATGCTGTAAAAACCGCAGGATTCTGGAAACCAAATAGGTACGCGGATGCCATTTAATTTCCTCACACATGGAGATGTAGGCCTTCCAAGTGCGGTGATAAACCTTCCTAGAGGACGGTTTTCGAGCACTTCTCATCGTAGAGATTACTGAGTCTGACAGGCCCCGGTCTCAGTACCTGGTTCTCAACAGCAATGCCGTTAAAGCCAATGACTGTAAAGCAGGATGGAGTATGGGACCTTGCGATAGCAGGTCCTTCCGTAGTGGTAGGCGCCAGGGGATGTCTGCTACCAGACGTACTAGATCGGCATACCAAGGACGCTGAGGCCAATCTGGAGCGATTAGGATCTTTGGAATGCTCTCTGCCTCCACTCTGCGGAGCAGAAGAGGAAGAAGCCTTAAGGGAGGGAAGGCATAGATTAGCCAATACTGACCCCACGATGCCACCAACGCGTCTGTTGCGTCTGCCCATGGGTCTCTTGACCGGGCCACAAACCTCAATACCTTCCGATTGAGTCGGGAAGCCAGAAGATCTACATCTGGTGTGCCCCATCTTTGGCAGAGGAGTTGGAACACCTCCGGGTGTAAGGACCATTCTCCCTGGTCCAGCATCTGGCGGCTCAGGTAGTCCGCCTGCCAGTTCTCCACACCCGGAATGTACACGGCCGACAGTGCCGGTACGCTCTTCTCTGCCCACTTCAGGATGCGAGCAACCTCCGATGCTGCAGCTGAGCTTCTTGTTCCTCCTTGATGATTGACATATGCCACCGCTGTGGCATTGTCTGGCTGGATCCTGACTGGACGCCCTTGCAGCCTCTGAGACCATTTGAAGAGGCACAGCCTGATCGCCCGGATTTCCAGGACATTGATCGGCAGGAGGGCTTCCTCTGGGGTCCAGCGACCTTGCGCCGACTGAACACCCCAGACTCCCCCCCCCCCCCCCCAACCTGTAAGGCTGGCGTCCGTCGTGATCACTATCCAGTAAACCGGAAGAAAAGACTTCCCGGCCATTACAGCCGGTGCTGTCAGCCACCATACCAGGGATCTCCTGACTAGGTGGCTCACTCTGATTTGATAATCCAGAGATGAGGGGCATCTGTTCCATCTGGACAGAACTTCCTTCTGTAACACTCGAGTGTGGTATTGAGCATATGGGACCGCCTCGAAGGGGGCTACCATGAGGCCCAACACTCGCATGCAAAAACAGAGTGACGACCAATTCCTGGAAGTCAGCTGCCGTACTGCAGCCCCAAAGGGTCTGCAACTTCTCCACAGGGAGGATTATCTTTGCCTCTGAGGAATCCAGAATCAGCCCCAGGTACACTAGGCGTTGAGTGGGCACCATACTGACCTTTGCGTGTTTAGTATCCAACCACAGTCTCGAAGAGTCTGACAGGTAATGGACACGATTACCTCTAAATTCTGAGCTTGAAGGCGCCTTCAGTAGAAGGTCTTCCAAGTAGCCCATTAGAGCGATACCCAGCTGTCTTAGAAGTGCCAAAATCGGAGCGAGCACCTTGGTGAACGTCCTGGGTGCTGAGGCAAGGCCAAACGGGAGGGCCACAAACTGGTAGTGGTCCTTCCCGATAGCAAATCGCAGAAACCTCTGGTGTCTGGAGTATATGGGGACATGCAGGTATGCGTCCTTGATGTCCAAGGAGGCCAGAAAGTCCCCCGGATGGAGAGCCGTGACTACAGATCGAACCGACTCCATCCGAAATCTTTGTACTTTCACAAAGCAATTGAGGGCTCTGAGATCCAAGATTGGACGAACCCCCTCCTTCTTCAGCACAATAAACAGATTTGAGTGATTACTTCGCAAACCCACCTGTCGGAGACTAGAGCTGTCCACTGAGTCGCGAATTTGCGAAGACGTCCCCCCCACCCGAGATCTGGGTGGGGGCGGACCTTCATGCGGACGCAGATTTGTCCGCAGGCTTGTTGGGTATGCGGGGCAGGCGCTTTATCGGCCTGGGGTCTTTTCCCTGTCGCCCTAGGGGGACGAAAAAACCGCTTGCGTGCAGTAAAGGAGGGCCCTTGCCCTTGGCGTGGCCCCTTACCCTTGCTAATTTGGGGAAGCAAAGTGCTTTTACCTCCTGTGGCATCCTTGATGATGTCATCCAGAGCAGTGTTTCTCAACCCCAGTCCTCAAGGCACACCAACAGGTCAGGTTTTCAGGATTTCCCTCAGATGAAACAGCTGTGGTAATTACTAAGGCAGTGAAACTAATCAAATTACCTGTGAAAACTAATGGAAATCCTGAAAACATGACCTGTTGGGGCGCCTTGAGGCCTGGAGTTGAGAAACACTGATCCAGAGAAGCCCCAAAAAGTCTGTCGCCCTTAAAAGGCAGATCCAACAGGGCTTTCTTGGAAGTCTGGTCCGCAGACCAACCTTTTAGCCAGATCAGGCGGCGTATTGCTACTGCATAAACCGAAGCTTTTGACAGCAAGGGAATAGTATCCATGTCTGACTCGCAGACAAACCTAAGGCCCTGGACCAACTGGTCGGCCAATGTTATCTCATCAGGAGGAGCATCTCGCTCCTTAACCCCTGGAGTAGCAATCTTGCCCATTCAGTAAGTGTCTGAGACACTAGGGCCCACGCCAAATGCCGGGCGCACTGCCGAGCCTACCACTGAGTATAGGTAGCAAGCGAGTGCTTCAGCCTTCTTATCCACAGGGTCCTTGAAAACAGGAGCCCCTTCTACAGTAATTGTGGTGGCTCTATTAAGTCTGGACACCGGAGGGTCCAGTATAGGGGGAGAGGTCAATTTCTTCAGAAAACTCTCCTCAAAGGGGTACCGTACCGCAAACCTCTTTGGGTTCTCCCATTCCTTGAATAAGAGTTTATCAAAAGACACACAAGGCAACACCTTAGCAGTGCGGGCAGGTCTATGAAACCCAAGTGGACCGGAGTCTCTGCTGCTTCTGCAGTATTTGCCAACTTTAGCGTATCCCGCACTGCAGTAATAAGGTCAGATACCAATGCCGCCTCGCGTACTGACCTGGACTTGGAGTCATCCTCACTGTCCGGTCACGGTCTGCAGTCTCTGATGCGTCAGAATCTGGGCCCTGAGCCGTAGCTGGACCTGGTTCTGCATCAGAATTATCCCCAGAAGCTTGCAGGGGATGGGGCGTTTACTAGCCCCTGTATTCCTGTGTGCTGCTTCCACCCTGGCAGCAAACGCCTCTAGGATTGCCGTCATAGCATTCAGACACCTCAGGGGCACCAGTTGTTAAATCTGGTGTTTCAGGGGAGAAGACATCTGGCTCAGATGCCACGCTGACCACACGCTGACACCCACAGGGCTCCAGGCAAGATATCAATAGGCCACCCTCCTGCGCTGCAGAGATGCTGGGTTACCCAGAGGACTCTCCACCCTGGACCGGTACTGCTATACTGCCGTGTGCTGCGCCTGTGATGCTGTCCCACTGCTGCTGTGTCAGTCTGCTTCTTTTATCAGCACTTCCTGTGTGAATTTTCGCGCCAGTGTAATGCACCCTAGAGGCCGGAGGCTCTCGCAAAATGGTTGCCAAAAGCGTCTGTATGGAAGATAATGTGGGCTCTAAGAAAATGGCCGCCGAGCCGAAGATAGAGGTCAAGCAGCTGTAGCCTACAAAAAGATGGCCGCCGAACGGCAATATATACACATACAGGGTGGACAAACATGGCCGCCGATCAGCTAAGGGCCAGTGGGTGTGGTCGAACCACAGGAAGATGGCCGCCGGGCAGTCACAAGAGGCCGAACTCGGCATGGACCATCCCAAAATGGCCACCAACAGCATGGAGGAGGAAGCACATACAGGTAAGCAGAAATGACATTTCTTTTAAATGTTAGTTACAGCCAGCCCCGCTCCAGTGGAACCCCCTAGGTAACCCCCAGCACCCAGCAACCTTTAGCTAGAAGCCCAGGGAGGAGGGAAAGGCAGGGAGAGAGGGAAGAAAGGGGCCACAACCACTTACTTGGTCTCTCCAGGAATGTCCAGCTAAATCAATCACCCAGCCGAGGCAGGGGAGTTTTACTTACCTATCCTGCATGTATTATGCTGGAAGACATTCCAAACAGATCATCGTCCGCGCACGGAAGGTGACTGTTGGCCAGGCATGCTGTGATTGGACCCAAAAGGGACGATCATATGTATGCCCTGGAGCGTGACGCTCACCGGACAGGCTGCTGCGACTCGGCCGTAAGGTCAGCCGAAGCTGAGCGGTCCGATGCAGGCCATGGAGCGTAGGCTCACCGGCCACCCGTGGAGCGACAGGCATGTCGTGGAAAACCCAGCGCGTAGCTAGGGTCGGCACACGCTCGATGGCCGAAACTGGGGAGACTACAAGGATCGAGGATCCAGCCCGTCACCCAGTCGGCAGTTGATCGAAGATCGCAGGAAACAACAAATGTAGCAAAAAAATATATATTTTTCCCCCCGGACCAATGGGCCCGAAGGGAGCCATGTCCTACTCCTTGCTAGACAGAAAAAAAACTCATCTGCGAGATGCAGACAGAGGTTATACCAGAGGGTCCGCCCCCTGGGCGGTACTGTAGGTGTGATGCAACACTTTTTACAAGTTTTTCTGCCTAGTCACTCCTAATTAACGGATAATACCCACTTTGTCAATAGAGAAGCTGTGTCGGTCCATGGACGAAAGAGTAATATGCTTTATGTTAATATTGGTAAAGAAGTTGTTGTTAATATTTACCATACACAGTCTACTAGATCTGCATGCTTCATAAAGGACCCTGTCACCAACTAAAAAAAAAAAAAAAAAAAGGAGGAAGAAGAAAGAAAAGTGGCTCAGCCATTCAAGCTGCCGGAGCCCGCAAACCAGGAAGAAAGACTGGGGGAGATGGAAGCCTTGTCAGCGCACCGTTAGAGGGCTTCGTTTCAAGGCAAGTATTTTATAATGTGCTAGTATTCGTTTAATACTAGCACAGTATGCAATTTCCTTTGCAGGGGATATTTTTTTCAATGCTACCACTTTAAAAATGCTTACTTGCAGCATTTTCCTTTCCATAAAATATTTTGCAGTATGCCTTTGAACTAGTCGGTTCCCTAGCATAGCCCCTCCCTCCCTGCATGCTATATCCCTCCTCTCACCTGGCATTATCCAATTATTGCCTGTGAAGGCAGCTCCCTGGCACTTCCATTCACCTTTCTACACAACCATTAATATAGCTGCAGGGTATACTATAGAGCTCAGAGTCTACTGACAACACGTCCAAGATGACGGCATCCAGCAGCAGTCTCTGGGTTTTAATGTCTACACAAGGGATGCTTTTAAGTGTAAATACTATGCCTAAAATTATTTTAATTAAATGTAAATGCACATATAATCCTGTGGGAAGATTTTTATTTTTTAATTGTGTGGCGACAGGGTCTATTTAAACAAAATGGCAAATAATGGCTGCAACACAAAACAAGAGGCTTAGCAGTTCAGCGTAAGATCAGATTATAAACGGCCCAGTGAAAATTTGAATAATCTTGCTAACACGCAACTAAGGTACAGCCAACACATTTCAGGGGGCTCACAAATCCCTTCACCTGGGCATGTGCAGATTGTGGATGGATTTGGGGTAAAGAAGTGTTAACACAGACAAAACACCTTACAGTGAAACTGTGGGGTTAGAAATACTGGAATTGCATGCAAGATTGGAGTTCAAACTAGGGTTGCCATCCTCATCCCATTAAAACCAAAAATTTATTATGGTAATTATACAAGTTTTGTGGCTAATTAAGGTGGTATTTAAACTCAGTGTCTTATCTGCAATAAATTAGCCTCAGAACCTGTGTAATGTGTTTGGTTTGAAAGGGATGAGGGGGCAGCCCTAGTGCAAACCTCATAATTCACTGGATGCATGCTTGTTCTAGGCCAGTGTCTCTCTAAGCAATAAAGCTTTCATAAGAATGGCCCTGGAGCAGACAGCTTTCAAAACAAGTCAACAATAGAAGCTCTGTGCATTAATGTGTGCCTTGTTTTTATTTCACTTACCTATGAGGTGCCCTAAAGCAGTTTTTAGGGTAAAAATGGCAGTCCACTGTATTTCTCAGCCCACAGTTTTATTTTTGTTTTTTCTAAAATAGGCAGCTCTCAAAAATGAAAAGCCTTACCTGTTTTGATCTTCCACATCTCGAGGATACAACTCAGAGAATGAGATTTTTTGGCTGGGTTTGTATGGATTAATGCTAGGAAAGAAAAACAAAATGTTGGTTTACTTAATTCAACAAGGCTGCCTGCAAACAATATTGAAACTTTACCATCCTGCTTATGAAATCAAAGACTATTACTGGCAGCTGAGGGGGTATCAGTGGCTTGTGGTATGTACAGGGATGTGGCAGAGCTCCAAGCTGGAGAACCCCTTTACTGTGCTCCCAAGACTGGGGGGTGCGCCTTAAGAGTCACAAAAGACAAATCGGACAGGTAAACATACCTTGTCATCGAGCTGTGCCTGCGTTTACACTAAAGTAGCAATGCTGGTGTCCAAAAAGGCAAAGCTTTGGTGAGCATTAGCTCATGCGTTTGTGTATATTACTGCAAATCGGTAGGTGTAAAGTGTAGTTTTGGACCTCACTATAAACATTTAAGTTGTGGTGTGGCATAGCAAGTCATTACTATTTCCCCTACTTTCCCCAAAATAGTAGCAACAGTAGGCAGAGCTAGCCAGCCCTGAATTTGCTTTGATTGATTCAAAAATCTTCATAGTCAATTTACAATATCAAACCACAGAAGTATCCGAGTATGCTAGATGAGTGGATGTAATGCTTATCCACTGGCTTCAATAGGGTGACTGACCCAGAATATGAAGATAATGACTTCGACCCCTTTCACACTGAGGCGATTGTAAGGCACTTTTGGGCTAAAAATAGCGCCTGAAAAATCCCCCCCCCAGCAATCTCAGCCCGAGGGCTTTCACACTGATGTGACGCACTGGCAGGACGTTAAAAAAAACTCCTGCAAGCAGCATCTTTGGAGCGGTGCGTGCACCGCTCCTGCCTATTGAAATGAATGGGCAGCATGGCTGAACCGCTGGCAAAGCGCCACCGCAGCAGCACTTTGCCGGTGGTTTTAACCTTTTTTCCCGGGCAGCTAGCGGGGGTTAAAAGCACCCCGCTATCGGCCAAATACCTCCGCAAAAACGACGGTAAAAGAACAGACTTTAAAATCTAGGTAGGAGCTTGAATTTTTATGATTCTCAAATTCTGGAACAAAAAGGTTTCAGAATTGGACTTCTAGATACTTTATCACAGGGTAAAAAAATAAAATAAAAAACAAAAAACAACAACAACAAAACACTTACTCCAGAAGGCGAGGAATTCCACTTGGTTTCCTGAAATAGAAAATAAAAAATACACATCAGCTAAAAAAACAAACAATTCACCCCTCTGAAAACACTTCTCAGAAATGCGTCAAAATGTGCTTGCGGTGCCATTATTTTTAACACCCCAAACCCAATGCGATTTTGCCACACACAAAGCAAAATAGGCCATGCTCCACACCTGAAAAAGTGGGGGATCGTTTTTTGGTGGGTTTGTCGTGTATAGGTTAGTCCATTCAAATGAATAGGGTGCCCTATTCGCAACATGCAGAAACGCACTAAAAAAAAACCCATGAGCAGAAACGCACATTCCCGTTCCCTGTGAATGAGGCCTAAAGGTCCACAGAATGTACTAGCTGTAGTCTGTAGAGTTAGTGATACCAGTGAGGCAATAAAACATTTTTAGGAACTTAAAAAACCATGCTCCCGATGTCATTTTTGACAAAACTAGTAGGGCAGAGACTGAACACACACACACACACACACACACACACACACGCATATGCGAACCTGCCACGGCCATCTTGGATTCTGGAATATGAGTTGTATGAAGTGCCTGGTTGTCATCTCTTCTTTGCAAGTGCATTTACCACATTAAATTGGTGTTTTAAAATCGGGATTACACTATGGAGAGCATGTCTTTTTTTCTCGATTTTAGCCACGAGGTTTTTTCAAGTTGTCTCCTTTTAGAAAATCTCACAACTCCATATCCCCTTTCACAGCATATTTTGCTGGAAAGAAAATCAACGTATATGCATGTGGCGTGGGACGGAGAGTGGTGGTCAAAAGGTGGAATTCTGTAGTCCAGCAGGATAGATCCCTTTTGGAGATTGAAGTGGTACAAAGACACTGCATGCGAGCCCAGACACACACACACAGGATTTCTGACAGATCACTAGGTAGTTTTTCATACGCTGAAGGATAAAACATGGTGAAATGTGCTTGTATTAAAGAGGTGTACTGAATATGTTTTTTGCCCAGACAAATGTAAAAACGAATTTTGGCAGTATAATTATTCTAGGATTTCCAGTCAGGCCTCGTCCACACCATGGTGCAGAGAAGTTTTCTCTATGTATCCTGAAAGGGCACAAAAGAAAAAAAATAAAAATAAACTATGTGCCCTGTTCACGCCACAATCCCGTGCAGATTTTTTTCTGTGCAGGAATCTGCAACGTGTATATAACTCACTAGGGGGTGCAGGAAAACTGATATAAACTCGTGTCTCTGCAAGTGAAATCTGCGCGTCAGTTTCCATCAGTTTTTCTGCACATTTGGTGGGAATGAGGCCTAAAGGAACAGGAGTCCGAGCCATGCTGCAGAATTATAAGTTTGGTTATTTCTACGTATGACTGACAAACTCATTTAAATGTCGTCCACATACATAACTGCCACATAAACATCATTAAGCCATATTATTTTAACCACTTCACAGCCACGCTATAGCTGAAAGACAGCTACAGCGCGGCTTACTTTGTTGTTCTCCCGTGAACGTGCTCTGTGATCGCCAATCACAGCGGGCCTTTCCAACGTGATCAGCTGTCAGCCAATGACAGCCGATAACAAGATGTAAACACAAGACAGTTAATCGGCTTTTACTTTCCTTACGTCGACAGCTGAACATGCTGAAGTGGACACATACGTACATCGCGCCCACATTTGTAAATGACGTTCAAACCACACGTGCGGTATCACCACGAACGTTAGAGCGAGAGCAACTATTTTAGCCCAAGACCTCCTGTGTAACTCTAAACTGGTAACCTGTAAAAAAAAAAAAAATTATATATAGAGTCGATATTTTTTAGTACCGAAGTTTGGCGCCATACCAAGTGTGTGCGCAACTTTAAAGCGTGACATGGTCGGTATATATTTACTCAGAGTAACATCTTTCATATTATCCGAAAAAATTGGGCTAACTGTATTTTTTTTTTAGATAATGAAACAGTTTTCTTTCCCCCAAAAACAAAAAAAGCATTTGAAAAAAGTCTGCGCAAATACCGTGCGACAAAGGATATCAACCTCTTTGCCAGGAAGAGACGCTATAACTTTTACACAAACCACTCAATATACGCTTATTGCGATTTTTTTTACCAAACATTTGTAGAATACATGTGAATATGAAAAAGTGTAGCGCTTATTTTTGTGAAAGAGTCAGTTAACAAAACATAACAAATGTTGCAAACATGCATATATTAATTTCAGTGACACCAAGTGACAGTGTGATCCGTGAAAAAAAATATATTATATGTAAATAAATCAGAACAAAACAGTCCTCTATTGTGACCACACACAAATAACAGTCCAAAAGTGTAGAAAAAACTGCAAGGTTGAAAAAAAGAGTCCCACATGGATATGACCCTCTCTGTGAAAGGATAGAGACACCACCACCGATTATAAGGAGGAGGCTTACCAGATGGTATTGACTTGGTAAGGTGTATACCACCCAAGTCAAAACAGGCTTAAATAATCAGTCAGCAAGGTGTATCCAGCTGGTCCTGAATCCGCATATCAGTCGGCACCGCAAATTCCCGTAAACACCAGGAAGTGTGAATACATATAGTCTTGTTGGAGCCAGAGATACGGTAACCACATAACATGCGTAATGGGGAAAAAAAAATTTGTAGAATACATATCGGCCTAAACTGTGGAAAAAATGTGTTTAAAAAATAAATAAAAAAAATTGGGATATTTTTTATTTATAGCAAAACTTAAAATATTTTTTTTCAAAAATTACGCTCTTATGCGTTTATTTTTTGCGCTATAAAAACAAAAGAGGTGATCAAATACCACCAAAAGAAAGCTCTATATGTGGTGGGGAAAAAAAAGGACGTAAAATGTTTTGGGTACAGCGCCGCATGACCGCGCAATTGTCAGTTAAAGCAACGCATTGCAAAAAAATGCCCTGGTCAGTAAGGGGGTACAGTTAAAGTCCTTCCAAACTAGCAAGTTAGGGTTATTCGTGCGACATAAAAAGTTGCAATTGTATTGCCTAGGGTCTGCATTAAAAAAATAAAACACACCATCATAATGTTGGGGGGTTCTGTATAATTTTGGCGCCAAAAAAAAATTATGCTTTATAAATGTAGGAGAGGAGTGCCAGACTAGTCCCAGTATGGAAGTGTTTAAATACCACCAAAAGAAAGCTGTATTTGTTAATTTTTTATTTTTATAAAAATGTCATATGGGTACAGTGCTGCATGCCCGTGAAGTTGTCAAAGTTTGACAGCGCTGAAAATTGAAAAGGGGGTAAAAGTGCCCAGTAGGCAAGTGGTTAAATGATACCCTTTACATAGTAACTAGTCGACATCGGCTTGATATTATTGATGCCACACCATAGATAAGTAGGTCTGAAACGGGAACAAAAAAAAAGGGATAGAAACACTCCCAGCTATGATCACTTACAAGTTATGTTGTAAACCTCTAATACTGTGGATGTGGTGATCAGAACCAGCGTGATTCTGAGAGAGCAACGTAAAAGGTATTTTTGTATAGTAGCTATTTTAATTTGTCATTTTTGGGCAAAGGAACTTGCACTGTCCCTACATGGCTGACAAGGTCATTTTTCAAAAGTAGCCAGATGTTACAGACACAATTAAGCAGCAGATACACTAGCCTCTTTGATATAAAAAAAAAAAAGGCTAGCTACGGATTACAAATTAGATCTAGTTATTATATGTGCTAGGCTATGAGTGAACATAGCTTGTGATAGTCAGACAACCAAACTGTAAAGGGGTAAATTGGATATGTCGGAGGGTATGTTTCCATGGTGCCTGAAGTGTGTGAAGCCGTAGGCATTGTGGTTACTATGACAACATCTCTGGGGAGCTTCTATTCAAAACGACTTCCTACAGGAGCCATCCAAATGGTCCCCCCCCCTTACAAATATGTTCTCTGCTTATGGGGGAGGGATTCAAAGATAGCGATAAAGACTCAATGCAAGACCTATAAAAACAGATGTAAGAAATATAATCTAAGCTTCTTGAATATGTATTTAAAGCACTGGATAAGAAAAATCAGCAGCATTAAAGCATTCCATATCTGAATTTGGGGGGGGGGGGGGGTGGATTTCCACCATGGGAAATCCACCACAACAGACTGAACAGATTATTAGTTATAGGTTGTTCTGTATAGCTTTGGTTTGCCATGTTTGCAAATAAGCATTTAATGACTTGGCAAGGACAGAAATGTCACACCCCTTTAGAACACTTCATGAACTAGTAAGGGGAAACACGTCAAAATACACAGTAGCAGGGATTGGTTTATATGAAATCTTCAACACATGCATTTTGTGGCCCTTTTAGGAGAATGCTTATACCAGTATAAACAAACATTAGCCTATTTACCAAGGGAGACTTCCTTCTAACGATAAGATATTAGAACTACAGGAAATGTACTTTCATCAACTAGATAGGACAACATACAGTACCTAAAAGAAACCCTTAAAAAAAACACCCTGTGTGTAGTATCCTCTCAGATACGCATCTCCATCCAGTTGAGTGAGTGTCTCTCCCTCCCATTGGCTGAGACACAGTCATTGGCTCCCACGGCTGTCATTTACAGCCAGTGTGGAGGGAACGGGCACAGAGGGAGAGAGCATGCATGAGTGCCCCCATTGCACTAGGCAGAGAGACCCCCCCCCCCCCCACCATCAAAATACACCGATCAGAGCTGCAGCCGATTGGCTGCAAGTTTGGATAAAACTGAAATTTTCCAGCATTTCATGGGAAATTGGATTGATGGATCAAAATTAGGCTGATGCCTGCTGAACTATGATGCATGTATGGCCAGCTTTAGCATTAGATTAGACAGGTACAAGCAAAAAACTAGCATACCATTTTTTTTCCCTCTTTCTATAATTTTATTTTTACACCCTTGGGAAAAAAAAAAAAAAAAGTATAAAATAGATCTTTACATGAGTGTGCTTTTTTTCCCCAGACAAGATCTTGTCTCTCTCTCTCCCCCCTTAACCTAAATGGCTGTTCATAAAAAAAAAAAAAAAGCAGCAACAAATCCACACTAGAATAATAAAGTACGGCAATTTGATGTAATCTAAGACAGGGTTCGACAAAATCCGGGCGCCATTGCGACTAGAATTAGCGACCTGGGGCGGCACAGCTGGAGTATCATGCGTCTCCTTGCGCCCCCACCCTGGCCGCGCAATCGTGTCGGGCCGCGCCGCCCGGTAATTGAGGCCGCGGCTTTCTGCAGGTCTATGCTTCCTTCTGTGATCTGGCGCCATCTTGTGGTGGCCGTTGGCATGACAAGACAACCAGCAATGCTAATGAAGCTTCCCCTGTCTGTTTTCACTGCCATCTCCTTCCCTCCAATTAGAACCTCCAAACGTTTATATATTTATATATATATATATATATATATATATATATATATATATATATATATATATATATATATATATATATATATATATATATATGTATATGTATATATATATATTTTTTTTTTTTATTCTAACACCCTAGAGAATAAAATGGCGGTCGTTGCAATACTTTGTCACACCGTATTTGCGCAGCTTTTTTGGGAAAAAATACACTTTTTTTAATTAAAAAATAACGGTAAAGTTAGCCCAATTTTTTTGTATTGTAAAAGACAATGTTACGCCAAGTAAATTGATACCCAACATGTCACGCTTCAAAATTGCGTCCGCTCGTGGAATGGAGACAAACTTTTACCCTTTAAAATCTCCATAGGAGATGTTTAAAAAAATTCTACAGGTTGCATGTTTTGAGTTACAGAGGAGGTCTAGGGCTAGAATTATTGCTCTCGCTCTACCAATCGCATCGATACCTCACATGTGTGGTTTGATCACCGCTTTCATATGCAGGCGCTACTCACGTACTCTTCTGCGCGCGAGCTCCGCAGGACTGGCGTGTTCCTGGCTCCTAACTTTTTTAGCTGGCTCCTACATTCCAAGCAAATTTGTCAAGCCCTGATCTAAGACCACTACCATGACTGGTACAGTGTTCTGTGGCAATGAGAGACAGAGCTGCAAGGATGGCTGTTAGGAACCCTACAACAATCAGGTGGCGTACTCAAAATGGTTTCCGGACATAAGGGTATTATACATTCAAAACAGCATCAGGGGAAAAAAAAAAAAAACACCTTACAGAGATGATATGTACAACTTGATAAAGCTGCCAGTTTCAGAAAAATATTATAGCCCAGTAAATGCTACTTGTAAGATTTCAGATTCAATAAAAGCGGTGACTCGCCCAAAAATTAAAAACCAGCAGCTACACATACTGCAGCTGCTTGCTGACTTTTAATAAATGGACACTTGCCTGTCCTGGAATCTAGCGATGTCAGCAACCGCAGCTGATATTTCAATCAGCTGTCGGGAGCTGCCGCCATTGCGGGTGAGGGTACCCGGCAGTGTAGCATTTCGGCTTCACGCCGGGAACCCTACTGCGCATGCGCGAGTCCCGCTCCTCTCTCCTACTGGCCCAGGAGCCGGGGAAGGAGGTAGCCCTGCGCTGACGTCACGGGCCGAAGAGGGAAAGGATACCCGTCAAAGACCGGTATCCTGTCCCCCCTCCCCCCCCCCAAAGTGTCAATTGTGGCACCGGAGGGGGGATCCGATGAGCGGAAGTTCCACTTTTGGGTGGAACGCCGCTTTAACTCAAGAGAAGAATGGGATAATACTAAGGGACAATGTGAAAAGGAGTACAGTGCCTTGCGAAAGTATTCGGCCCCCTTGAACTTTTCATCCTTTTGCCACATTTCAGGCTTCAAACAAAGATATAAAATATTAATTTTTTGTGAAGAATCACCAACAAGTGGGTCACAATTGTGAAGTGGAACGAAATCTATTGGATTTTTGAAACTTTTTTTAATTAAGAAAAAAATGAAAAGTGGGGCGTGCAAAATTATTCGGCCCCCTTGCGTTAATACTTTGTAGAGCCACCTTTTGCTGCGATTACAGCTGCAAGTCGCTTGGGGTAGGTCTCTATCAGTTTTGCACATCAAGAGACTGAAATTCTTGCCCATTCTTCCTTGCAAAACAGCTCGAGCTCAGTGAGGTTGGATGGAGAGCGTTTGTGAAGAGCAGTTTTCAGCTCTTTCCACAGATTCTCGATTGGATTCAGGTCTGGACTTTGACTTGGCCATTCTAACATCTGGATACGTTTATTTGTGAACCATTCCTTTGTAGATTTTGCTGTATGTTTGGGATCATTGTCTTGTTGGAAGATAAATCTCCGTCCCAGTCTCAGGTCTTTTGCAGACTCCAACAGGTTTTCATCCTGTATTTGGCTGCATCCATCTTCCCCTCAATTTTAACCATCTTCCCTGCTGAAGAAAAGCAGGCCCAAACCATGATGCTGCCACCACCATGTTTGACAGTGGGGATGGTGTGTTGAGGGTGATGAGCTGTGTTGCTTTTACGCCAAACATATCGTTTTGCATTGTGGCCAAAAAGTTCGATTTTGGTTTCATCGGACCAGAGCACCTTCTTCCACATATTTGGTGTGTCTCCCAGGTGGCTTGTGGCAAACTTTAGACAAGACTTTTTATGGATATCTTTGAGAAATGGCTTTCTTCTTGCCACTCTTCCATAAAGGCCAGATTTGTGCAGTGTAGGACTGATTGTTGTCCTGTGGACAGACTCTCCCACCTCAGCTGTAGTTCTCTGCAGTTCATCCAGAGTGATCATGGGCCTTTTGGCTGCATCTCTGATCAGTCTTCTCCTTGTCTGAGCTGAAAGTTTAGAGGGACAGCCAGGTCTTGGTAGATTTGCAGTGGTCTGATACTCCTTCCATTTCAAAATGATCGCTTGCACAGTACAGTGCTCCTTGGGATGTTTAAAGCTTAGGAAATCTTTTTGTATCCAAATCCGGCTTTAAACTTCTCCACAACAGAATTACGGACCTGCCTGGTGTGTTCCTTGGTCTTCATAATGTTCTCTGCGCTTTCAACAGAACCCTGAGACCATCACAGAGCAGGTGCATTTATACAGAGACTTGATTACACACAGGTGGATTCTATTTATCACCATCAGTCATTTAGGACAACATTGGATCATTAAGAGATCCTCGCTGAACTTCTGGAGTGAGTTTGCTGCACTGAAAGTAAAGGGGCCGAATAATTTTGCACGCAACACTTTTCAGTTTTTTATTTGCTAAAAAAGTTTCAAATATCCAATAGATTTCGTTCCACTTCACAATTGTGTCCCACTTGTTGGTGAGTCTTCACAAAAAATTAAAATTTTATATCTTTATGTTTGAAGCCGGAAATGTGGCAAAAGGATGAAAAGTTCAAGGGGGCCGAATACTTTCGCAAGGCACTGTATGTGAATGAAGTTCACAATTAATCCCCCTAATCCTAAAAAGTGGTAAATGGGATAACATCTGCTATACCCAAGTTAGAGGAGTTAATACTTTGTTTAACCACTTCGCGTCTGCGCTATAGCCGCACGGCTACAGCGCGGACCTGCTTTGCCAAGAGGCCATCAATGGACGTCCTCCCCTTTGCGCGCTCCCCCTGCAGGGCGCGCGCTGTGATCACAGAGTCACTGAGACTCAGGTGATCACAGATCCGAGTAAGGGGCCGATCTCGGCCCCTTAACACATGATCAGCTGTCAGCCAATGACAGCTGATAATGTGATGTAAACAAAAGCTCGGTAATCTTTTTTTCTCCTCACGCTGACAGCACAAGGAGAAAAAAAAAAATCTGATCACTGGCTTTTGCGCAAGGGACATCAGTCCTGAAGAAGAAGAGGCACATCCGCCTCATCTGTGCCCACCAGTACCACCTGCCAGTGCAAAACAGTGCCACCTATCAATGCCCACTAGTGGTGCCAGTGCCTCAGTGCCACCTAAAAGTGCTGATCAGTGCCCATCACTGCCACCCAGTGCCCCCTATCAATGCCCTTCAGTGCCACCTGTGCCCATCAATGAACGAGAAAAATTACCCGTTTGCAAAATTTTATAACAAAATATAAAAACGGTTTTGTATTTAAAAAACAAAACAAAACAAAAAAAAACGGTCTTTAATTTTGTTAAATAAAAACCCACTGAGGTGATCAAATACCACCAAAAGAAAGCTCTATTTGTGGGGGGGGGGGGGAAGCTGAGAGTTAGACTTACCGGTAACTCCTTTTCTGAGAGTCTTCCAGGACAGCCCATGAGACCTAGGGCTCCTCCTACCAGGACAGGAAACACGTTATCCCCACCAGATAAAAGGGCGGTCCTCCAGGCCCCACATCAGTCTTCTCGAGAACCGTAGGACAACCCTGAAAAACACATGCATAATATACATAACTTCCAGACAGAAACTGGGTGGGACTCCGGCTGTCCTGGAAGACTCTCAGAAAAGGAGTTACCGGTAAGTCTAACTCAGCTTTTCTCTCAAGCGTCTTCCAGGACAGCCCATGAGACGATGAGCCAGAACTTACCAGTCTAGGGAGGGACAACTGCCTGAAGGACCTTTCGACCAAACGCCTGCTCCTGTGCAGATCCAGGCGATAATGTTTCATGAAGGTCGAAAAACTGGACCATGTGGCAGCCTTGCAAATTTGTTCCGGTGAGGCACCAGCCCTCTCAGCCCAAGACGCAGACAAGGCTCTTGTTGAATGTGCAGTGACAAAAAGGTGGAGGAACTTCTCTAATTCTGTAAGCTTAAGAGATGGCCTGCTTTATCCATCTAGCCAATGTGGCTTTAGATGCACTCTTACCTCTGTGCGTACCTGAAAAAAAAAAAGGACAAACAAGGCATCCGTTTTCCTAAAGGTCTTGGTGACCTCAAGGATAGACAAGAAGAATCCTTCGCACATCTAAAAAACTAAAACTTATTCTCTGTCGCCCTGTGGCAAACTGCAAAAGGTTGGCAATACAATGTCCTGAGATCTGTGGAATGTACTGGCCACTTTATCCAAAAACCCGGGATCAGTTTTCAACACAACCCGATCCTCAAAAATCGTGAGGAACGGCTCCCTCAACGATAAGGCCTGTAACTCGCTTACTCTACGAGCAGAGGTAATTGCTACCAAAAAAATTGTTTTTAAAGTAAGTAATTTAACAGAAATATCCTCTAGGGGCTAAAAAGGACATTCTACCAGAGTTTGAAGCACCAGGGACAGGTCCCAAGTTGGACAAATTCTCACCACTACTGGCTGGCCCTAGAAATGGATTTGAAAAATCTAGCTATAGTGGGATTTTCCAGGAGAGAAAACTGGAGGAAAACACTGATAGCTGCCGCTTGTACCTTTAAAGGTACTAACTGAAATACCTTTGTCGACACCCTTTGAAAAAATTCCAAAATAAAAAGGAACATCATGAGTTAATCTTTGATTTTCAGATAACCATGAATTAAACTTTTTCCAAACCTTAGAATATATGGCTCTAGTGACTGGTTTTCTGCAAATGACCAGGGTCTTGACTACTTTGTCAGAGAACCCCTGGGCCCTTAGTATCTTCTCTTCAGATACCAAGCCGTCAAGTTAAAGGAAACCACCTGTGGGTGCGACACTGGACCCTGCGATAGCAAGTCCTCTCTCTTCGGAAGCCTCAGCGGAGGCTTCGAGACCAGAGTCTGTAACAGGGAAAACCATGGTCTCCTGGGTCAAAAAGGGGCGAGCAGAATAAGGTCTGTTTCTTCTAGGAGAAACTTCTGGAGAACTTACGGAATAAGTCTGATTGGCGGGAAGGCGTAACAGAGGCCGAATGTCCACGGATTCACCAGGATCACTACAGATGCGAGTTCCTGCGGATGGGGAGCCCACCTCGGCAACAGTCGCACAAGGAGAATGGTCCTTGAGGGAAGCAAGAGCTTTGTCGAACCAGAGAGAGCTGCTAGCAGTTCAGAGAGCCTTGCTAGTTTTTCAGGCAGAGATCAGGGGTCACAATCTCCAGATTCTATCCAAAATCGCGACGGTTGCGTACCTCAACAAGCAGGGAGGTACGAGGAGTCGGATTCTTCAATCGACCCCCAAAGATTGATCTGCTGGGTTCAGATAAAAGAACTCCTCTGTCTTGCGGTTGTCCTTGTTTGCGAACAGATCCGCTTCGGGATAACCCCATTTGTCAGTGAGCTCCGCAAACACCTCGGGATGAGGAGACAAATTGTCTCGATCCACCCTGTAGCGACTGAGATAGTCTGCCAAGCAGTTTTGTGTCCCCTTCAGGTGCACTGCTGTAATTGAGGCTAGATTCCCTTCTGCCCATGCTAAAATCTCCTGGGCGATCGATTGAAGAATCCGACTCCTCGTACCTCCCTGCTTGTTGAGGTACGCAACCGTCGCGATTTTGGATAGAATCTGGAGATTGTGACCCCTGATCTCTGCCTGAAAAACTAGCAAGGCTCTCTGAACTGCTAGCAGCTCTCTCTGGTTCGACAAAGCTCTTGCTTCCCTCAAGGACCATTCTCCTTGTGCGACTGTTGCCGAGGTGGGCTCCCCATCCGCAGGAACTCGCATCTGTAGTGATCCTCTGGGATATAGGAATGGACCAAGGTAGACCTCGTTAGATGAAGGTTTGTCCTCCACCACTACAAGCTTCTTTTTACTCTGGTAGGTAATAAAACCCTTGACTCCAGAGACCTTGCATCCCCGTCCCAATTCCCCAAAAGAAACCTCTGTAATGGTCTTGCCCACGGTACTGCAGGAAAGCATGATGTCATCAGACCTACTGCTCTTGCCACCTCTCTCAGGGAGACCGATTGATTGGTCTGCAAAGCCAAGACTGTCTGCACCATCTTTGAGACCTTCTCCTGTGGGAGAAAAACTTTTTGGTCTACTGAGCAAAAGTCGTATCCCAAATATGTCACCTTCTGGCCCGGAATCAAGGAAGACTTCTCTCTGTTTATCAACCAACCTAGGGATTGAAGGAAGTCTTGTACAGTCTGGAGATCCGCTGAGAACCTTTGGTAAGACTCTGCCACCACTAGGAGGTCATCCAGGTAAGGGATAATAGTTATCGCCTTTAACCTTAGCGGAGCCAGCGCCTCCCCCAACACTTTTGTGAAAATGCATGGGGATGAGGACAGACCGAAGGGGAGGGCTTGAAATTGGAAGTGCCAAATCTCTGTTCCCATTTTGACTGCTATTCTCAAGAATTTTTGGAAGGCTGGATGGATAGGGATGTGAAGATAAGCATCCCTTAAATCCAGAGTGGCCATGACGCAGTTTGGGTAAAGCAGGTTCTTGATTCTTGCTGTCGGCTTTTTCTTGTTTTCTGGAAAGGCCTTTTTCTTATCGGCCGTACGTTCCAATGCCTCCTGCAGACCTGGGCCAAAAAGATGATCCCCTGTTAAGGGAAGCCCACATAGGCGCAACTTAGAGGCTGCATCGCCTGACAAGGTTTTAAGCCACAGGCTTCTTTTGGCCGAATTCACTAAAGCCGAAGTCCTGGCTGACATTCTTAACGACTCTGCGGAAGAATCAGCTAGATACCCTACAGCCCGAAAAAGGAAAGGGAAAGATTTTAGAATCTGCTCTTTAGAGGTACCTGCCAACAAATGGGATTGTATTTGTGTCAGCCATACCTCCAAATTCCTGGCTACACAAGTGGAGGCCAGAGCTGGTTTAAGATTCCCCACAGCTGAATCCCATGCTCTGTGAAGGAGAATATCTCCCTTTTTGTCCATCGGGTCCTTAAGCGTGCCCATATCATCAAACGCCAGGTGCGAATTTTTTGAAACTTTTGAAAGGGGTGCGTCCAACTTCGGATTTTTATTCCACGGCTGCGCTGCATCCTCATCAAATGGAAACCTTTAGGTTACCAGAAATGAAAGGTTTTCCTCTCTGGATTTTCCCACTTCAACTTGATAGTATCAAGGAAGGAACTATGCACTGGGAAGACTTTAGATTTCTTTCTGTGCAAATCTTTGTACATAAAGGTCATGTTTGGACAATTGTACCCCCTCCTGTTCCATTTTAAGGGTTGTATAGATAGCCTTTAATAAGTCATCTACATCTTCCAAAGATAATTTAAACCTCAAGCCCCTAGAGGATTCTCTATCCCTGGGCTCTGTTTCTGACCCTGATTCTTCTGGAGAAGAACGGGTAGATCTGGCTTCAGTCTCAGAGTCCTCACTCTCTGCATTCTGCTGAGGGGCGCTACTGACTGAAGCCTTTCTACTAGAGGACGGACCCCCTGCGGGAGCCTGAAACCTGTTAATAAAAGGAGCTAAAAAGGTAGACGTAAGCTCATCTCTAACAGACGTCAGCATCTTCTGACAGGAGGCTACTGGGTCATCCTTTACTAGGCCTTCTATACAGGTGCGGCAAACTGCTTTACTCCATGGAGGAGCTCAGTTTGTTTACACAGACCGCACATTTTCTTTTAGGTGGCTGCGCTTGGGCCTTGTCCTGGGTCTTGGTCTGCAAGACAAAACAAATGACCCAAAATGAACATCTAAACCACCACACTCCGTAAAACCACGTGCAGGAGGGAGAAAAATGTGTCCCCTAACACCAAAATCCTATGATTGGGAGGGGGGGTAAAAACACTCACCAGGACAGCAAGAGTGACAAGACAAACACTCCAGGCTTACTTGAGAGGTGCTGGTGTTGGAAACCGCATCCGCTGCCTGTGCAGGTACTGCAGAAGAGTCCATCTGTCCACTGGTCGTCCACAGCCTGTACTGCTACCACCAGCAAGCCAGCCAGCGTCCCCTGTTCGTGCCATTTATGGAGACAGGAACCAGCGTCTCCAGCGCCCGATGATGACGTCGTATGACCCGAAAGTGACCCTCGCCAGATACTTCCTGTGGGCCAGCTTGGAGCACAAAAGCTCCGCCCCCTCAAGCGCCGCGGCTTTCTCTTTCCCCTGCACAGATCAGTCAGGCTGACGGCGGGGAAAGGATACCACCATGCTGCTTTATGCAGCGCGCGCTGTGGGGCCCGTCATCACCGTGGTCTTGGCCCTCCCCAGGCACAGAGGACAGGGGGACAGCAGATACTACCAACCTCCCCAGCGGCGATACTGCTTCTGGCGAGGAGGGAGGTTAGTACAAACCGCCATTTAGAGCCCCTGCTCATGAGACCCAGGGTACCAGGTTCCAGTAAACATGTTAGCCCCCGTCCGGAGGAAACACTAATACTAATGTGGAGCCTGGAGGACCGCCCTTTTATCTGGTGGGGGGTAACGTGTTTCCTGTACTGGTAGGAGGAGCCCTAGGTCTCATGGGCTGTCCTGGAAGACTCTTGAGAGAATTTTTTTTTTATAAAAATTGAATTTGGATACAGTGTTGCATGCCCAAATGTCATTCAAAGAGTGAGTGCTGAAAATTGGTCTGGGCAGGAGGGGGGTTTAAGTGCCCAGTAAGCAAGTGGTTAACAGGAACAGCCAGAATCTAGGACACTACATTTTCTCAATGAGGAATTATTAGACATTCCACAATGGGAAAGCTGGAAATAGGAGCAATAGGGTGGATGCATTAGTAATGCTAGCTTCCTGAAAATCTCAGGTAAAACACAGCAGGAACTCATGTGTTTCGATATTGTAGGTCAAAAAAGTCTTTTGGGAGAGACAGGGATAGATTACCACAAAATAGGCTGTCAACATATTAAGATGTACGTTTTTGGAGCTCATTTACCCCGTTTATAAACCTCCCTGGAAGTAGTTGAACAGTGCCAGGACCTGCAAAATCAGAAAACAGAATTTTCCAGTGCATGACTTAAGAGATGGTCTCTCTATCCAGGGGTAGGTGAAAAATAGGATTTTTGTACTCATCGTAAAATCCATTTCTCTGACATCCATGGACCGACACGGCGGATCATATCACTGAACGTATTGGTATATGTTCCTGCTTGCAGGAGAAGACCTAGGCAGAATGTTAAAACATTCTAGAACAAACCAGAGCTGAACAGCCCCTCCAGACATTACCCTCCCACCTGCAGCTAGAAGGCCTCAGTTCGTAACAAAGCAGCAAACCTAAAAGGGTGGGTGCCGTGTCGGTCCATGGATGTCAGCGAAATGGATTTTACGGTGAGTACAAAAATCCTATTTTCTCTTATCATCCATGGACCGACACGGCGGATCATATCACTGAACGTATGTGACGTCCCAAAGCAGTGTCAAGGAGGGATGGGAGCAGTATAAATGGAAAAACCAAAAAAAACTTCACTCCAAACAAGGCAGAGCTCCTCAACGGAGGAGTTGCCACTTTAAACAGCGGCCTACAACACCTTGCAGCCGAAGGAAGCACCCGGAGATGCAGCCACATCAACCCTATAAAAAACGTAGAAAAGGTATGAACAGACGACCAGGTCGCCGCCTTGCACACTTGTGCAACCGACGCTTGATGTCGGACAACCCAGGAAGCACCAATTGCCCTGGTGGAATGCGCCGTTACCGGGAAGGGAGGCGCCCGCCCCATGAGAGCATAGACTTGAAAGACAGTTTGTCCGATCCACCTAGAAAATGGTGGCAGACAAAGCCGCTTGGCCCAGTTTCTGACCAGAGACAGTCAAACAGAGAGTAGACTTCCTAATAGAAGCAGCAGACAGGCACACCCGCAAGGCTCGTACCACATTTAAAGTGTGCCGCGCACACTCTCTGGGATGCGATGGGCGAGGACACTAGGACGGGAGGACAATGTCCTCATTTAGGTGAAAAGACAAAATCACCCTTGACAAAGAGAAAGTCACGGATGCAACACCGCCTTATCCTTATGGATGACTAAATATGGCGACTTGCAGTACAAGGTCGCCAATTTAGATACTCGTCTAACAGAAGTGATCGCCACTAAAAAAGGCCACCCTCTGAGACAAAGTGAAGAGGGGAATATCCCTGATATTCTCAAAAGGAGGTTCCTGGAGTACCAATTCCGATCCCACGGGGGGGGAGAGGAGACTTGACAGGAGGGAGCCCATGGCGAACCCCCTGCACAAGGGTGCCAACCAAGGAATGACCCGCTAGTGGTCGCCGAAAGAAGACGGCCAAGGCCGAAATCTGACCCTTAATGATACTCAAAGCGAGCCTTTGAGCCACTCCATGCTGTAGGAAACGCAGGATTCTAGGGACGGAATACGTCCGAGGATGTCAGTCCAGCTCTTCGCACATGGCGATGTAAGCTTTCCAGGTACAGAGATAGTTCTGGAGGAAGACTTCCGTGTCCTTAATATGGACGAAATGACCGAGTCCGAGAGACCTCGGTCTCTCAACACCTGGCTTTTAACAGACCTGCCTTCAAGGCCAGAGACTGTAGAGGCAGGATGAAATATATGACTTTGAGACAGAAAGTCCTCCCTTATTGGCAAGCATCAGGGAACGGCCGCGACGAGGCGTACCAGATCGGCGTACCAGTGAAGCCGAGGTCAATCCGGAGCCATGAGGATCACCGGAATTCCCGCGGTCGCCACCCTGCGCAGCAGGCGAGAGAGCAACTGCCGGAGGATAAACGTACATCAGGTGATAATGACCCCATGGGCCACTGACGCCTCTGAGGCATCCGCCCAAGGATCCCTGGATCTGGCCACAAATCGACAACTTGCGATTGAGACGAGAGGCCATCGGGTTCACCTCCAGCGTGCCCCACCGTTTGTGTGGCAAAGGAGTTGAAATACCTCCGGGTGCAAGGACCACTCTCCCTGGTCCAACGTCTGGCGACTCAAATAGTCCGCCAGTTCTATGCCTGGAATGTAAACGGCCGACAGAGCCGGCACGCTTCTTTTAGCCCACTTCAGGGTACGGGGGACATCGGAAGCCGCAGCTGAGCTCCGAGTCCCTCCTTGATGGTCGACATACGCCACCACCATGACTTTGACTGGATCCTAATGGAGCGATCCTGCAATCTCTCAGACCACGAGGAGAGGCACAGTCTGATGGCCCGTATTTTCCAGAACATTGTTCGGCAAACGGGCTTTGTCCGGAGTCCAAGCCCTTGGGCCAACAGGACTCCCCAGACTACACCCCAGCCCTTCAGGCTGGCGTCCGTAGTGAACACCGTCCATTGGACGGGGAGGAACGACTTCCCGGACCGGAGAGCCGGGGACCCAAACCACCATGTCAGAGACGCCCTGACCAGGTGGCTCACCTGGATCGGAAAATCCAAAGACAACAGGGATTTGTCCCAAGGGAACAAGATCTCCTTCTGCAATGCCCTGGTGTGTGATTGGGCATACGGAACGGCCTCGAAGAGGTCACCATGAGTCCCAGGACTCCCATGCAAAAACGGATTGACGACCATTTTTTGGGATGTCAGCATCCGCACTGCAGACTGAAGTGTCAGTAGCTTCCCCGGCGGTAGGAATACCTTTGCCTCCAAGGAGTCCAGAATCAGACCGAGATACTTCAAATCTCGAGTCGGGACCCAGACTGACTCCTGAATGTTTAGGAGCCACCCGAAGTCCCTGAGGGTCTGACTGACGACAGTCACCCTGTCTAATTCTGAGCCATTTCCTGCTCCGAGAAGAAGATCGTCTAATGCCTTGCTGTCTCAGCAAGCTAGAACCGGCACAAGCACCTTGGTGAACACCCTCGGTGCCGAGGCTAGGCCGAAAGGAAGAGCCACAAATTGATAGTGGACTTCGCCGATCGCAAGTGCAGATCAGAACATGCAAGTAGGCGTCCTTGATGTCCAAGGTCGCCAGAAAATCCCCTTGACGGAGTGTACTGACCACCGTGCGAATGGATTCCATGCGGAACTTTTGCACCGTCAAAGGCATTCAGGACCTGGAGGTCCAAGATAGGCCAAACCCCGTCCCTTTTTTGGGACGACAAACAAATTCGAGTAGAATCCCTGAAACCTCTGTGACGGAACCGGCACAATCACTCCGGACCTCAAACCTGGATAGGCCCCATAGGGCCGCCCGACGGGCAGGAAGGAGAGGAAGATTCGAGGGAAGAATCTGTCTGGTATTAGGAACGGAACCTATCCTGTAACCTGAGGTGATCACCTCGCACACCCACCGGTAGGAGATCCGGGAGGTCCATTGATCCGTGGACCTGCAAAGTCATCCCCCCTACCCCAGAGTCGGGTGGGGGCAAGACTTCACGCGGAGGCAGGCTAGGGAGCCGGCTTGTTCGGCATACGCACCCAGGGGCGCTCGTGTCCACCAGCCGTACCGCTGTCAGTCTGGGAGGGCCTCCCCGTTGACTGACGAAAAAAAAAACTTTTGCTGGAAAGGGAGGACACTGCTTACGGCGGCCTCCTTACCCTTGCTAGCTTGAGGAAGAACAGTGCTTTTACCTCCCGTGACATCCTTGATGATGTCATCCAGCGCAGCACCGAAAAGCCTACCACCTTTAAATGGTAAATCCTTCAGAGGCTTTTTAGCAACTAGGTCAGCAGACCAGCATTTCAACCAGATCAGACAATACAATACCACCGTCAAGACAGAGGCCCTGAGTTATAAGGGGCCGCGTCAAACGGTGCAGGGCCGGGTTTATGTGGCGACGCCACATCTGTGGGCCAGAGCAATAGTGTCTGGAGGAAGATCATGCTCCTGTACAGTTTGGTGCAAACATTTTTTGCCCATTCCGTAAGTGTTGGAGACACAAGGGTCGTCGCTACCACAAGCCGTAGGGTGGACCCCAACAAGGCAAACATGGCTCTACTCACCACTTCTGACCTCCTGTGAGTGGGGTCCTTAAATGCAGGAGTCCCCTCCACCGGGAGAATGGTGGCCTTGTTCAACCGGGCGACTGCAGGGTCGACCACTGGGGGAGAAGCCCACGTTTTAAGTAGGGCATCCTCAAAAGGGGTATCTGATAGACAAACGCCGCGGGACCATAAAAGTCTTCTGCGGCTCTTTTCCCAGACCTTATCAATGAGCTGGTCAAAGAAAGGTACATATGGAAAAAACACTTTTTAGAAGGCCCGGCCCTAAGGAACCAGAGGAGACTGTCCGCCTGAGGTTCTGCATCCGCAGCATTTAGCTTGCGAGTGTCCCTCACTGCATCAATGAGTTCACAAAACAAGCACCCTGTCATTTACTGACACAGAACTGGAGTCTTCCTTGCAAGGAATGTCCTGTTCAAAACCATCAAATATATTCAGAGCTAGGGTCCTAAGCGGTAGTGGCTAGGCCCATATCTGAATCAACGCACACCCCCCCCCTTTTTTTGTGGAAAAAACTGGGGCGAGGGGCTTTTTCGCTCCCTTGCGCTCACACACTGCTTCCTCCTGGTCAGATTAAGGATTCCAGGACTGCCGACAACTGGTCCCTAAGGACCGCGCAGGTGCAGGAACACTGCCAGTTGTCTCTAACAGTGTGAAAAAACAGGTGAACCAGACTCCAATATCGCCACCCTCTGAGACCTTATTCACCATTACAGTGAATAATACAGCCCACCCACAGGCCGTGCTGGGGCTGAGGAGGGGATACCTGGAGTACTCACCACCCCTAGGGACCGCTCGGTACCGCTGTATGAGTCGCGCTGTAGCCCGGGTGCATCCTGAGGTGAAGAATCTGTGAGGATGTGTGTATTTCGCGCCGTTTAGCAGCGCTGCTAGAGGCCGAAAACAAAAACTAAAAGTGCCGCGGCTACAAGAAAATGGCCGCCGGGCACCAGTATAACTGTATTAAGCCCCAGCAAAATGGCCGCCAATGGCGCACTTTTTTAAAAATAAAACACCGCGCCAATGGCGCACAGGAAAAAAAAAAAAAAAAAAAAAAAAAAAAACCAGTCCCCCAGAACACTTCCCAAGCAAAATAAGTCATGGAGCGGCCCCCCCAGGGCAGAGTGACCCCCCCCCCAGCATCCCCACACAGCACAACAGGGTGCAGAGAGGGAGAACCCCCCACACACAGAAAAACACAGCCAGCATGTACTCACCTTGCAGCAGGAGAGACTACTTACCCGTCCCGCAAGCACCTTGGAGAACACCCCCGGTGCCAATAGAGGGACCCACTGGCTTGTTTCAGACAGACCTATCACAGAGTCGTACTGCGTAGCTGTCGGCCCGGTCCACCGCGACAGATAAAGTAGGTACTGTTCGATCTTGAGAGGACCGCGGGAGCATGAAAGCAACCCGGCCACCCCTGGAGCCATGGGGTATGTCGTGAACTGAGTCTCACGCACACAAGACGAGGATCAGCACGCTCGATGGTCGGACAGGGAAGACTACGAGGATACTAGTGTACCCAACCTGTTGCCCAGCCAACAGTTGATTGAAGGTCTCAAAAATAAAATTCCTAAAGGAATAAAATTTAAAAAGTAAAAATCTTCCAGGAGACTGGCTCCTGAGAGAGCCAGGTCTTCTTCTGCTAGGCAGAAAAAAAACTGAGGCCTGCTAGCTGCAGGTGGGAGGGTAATGTCCGGAGGGACCACCCCCCCTGGGCGGGGCTGTTAGGCTCTGGTTTGTTCTAGAATGTTTTAACATTTAACATTCTGCCTAGGTCTTCTCCTGCAAGCAGGGACATATACCCATACGTTCAGTGATATGATCCGCCGTGTCGGTCCATGGATAAGAGAAATAGGATTTTTGTACTCACCGTAAAATCCTTTTCTCTAAAGTTCATGGACAGACACAGCACCCACCCCTCCTTTTTATGTTTTTACTGCTGCATGCAGTGTGAGGTTATAGCCAGAGGGACCGCCCCCTGGGCGGTATTGTACAGTTTTGATGCTTAACATGTTCAGGGGTGGATCCAGAGTCTTTTCTCGGGAGGGGCACTGCCAAAAAAAATGCAAGTTAGACTTACCGGTAACTTATTTTCCAATAGGCTTTCAGGACAGCACCCGAGAGATCATGGCTCCTCCTCCTCCTACAGGAAACACCTCATCAATTAAGTCTTTAATTGGAGGCCTCCACGTTGCTTCCATCAGTTGTTTGTAGAGAACCTCCAGCCCCAGCTGCAACACATGAGCGACAGTTATTACATAGTATTACAGCCACAGCATAAAAAAAAAAAAATGGGGGGGATCCTGCTGTCCTGAAAGCCTATTGGAAAACAAGTTACCGGTAAGTCTAACTTGCATTTTTCCAAAACGTCTTTCAGGACAGCACCCAAGAGGATAATCGAGACTTACCCCATTTAGGGTGGGACAACAGCCTGTAAGACTTTCCTTCCGAAAGCCTGGTCCCCAGCCGTTATGAGATCTAATCTATAATGACGGGCAAAGGTCGTCAGACTTGTCCATGTAGCTGCCTTACAGATTTGTTCGGGGGTGGCACCAGCTTTTTCTGCCCAACTCACCGCCGAAGCTCTAGTAGAATGAGCCCGGATACTTACTGGACTCTCCTGGCCTGTAAGGGAATAGGCGTCTGAGATAGCCATTCTCAACCATCTGGCAATGGTTCCTCTAGAAGCTTGTCTTCCTTTTTTATTTCCGGAAAATAGAATGAATAGTGCGTCTGAACGCCTAAAGTCTTTAGTAGCTTCCAGGTAACTTAAGACTGCTCTTTTAACATCCAGGGTATGGAATTCTTCTTCTTCCTTCTTACCCTATGGATTAGAACAAAACGTAGGAAGTATTATCTCCTGGGTTCTATTTTGAACTGAAGCAACCTTTGGTAAAAAATTAGGATCCGTCTTCAGCACAATTCTGTCTGAAAAAAATAGAAAAAAAAAATGGCTCCCTGATAGATAAAGCTTGCAGCTCACTGATTCTTCGAGCTGTTGTAATAGCTACTAGAAAAATTGTTTTTAAAGTAATTAGCTTCAGGGAGGTTAAATTAAGAGGTTCGAAAGGTTCCCTGGTCAGGGCCTGTAGAACGACTGACAAGTCCCATGACGGACAGTTTTTGATCACCATCGGTCTAGCCCGAGTGAGGGCTTTAAAGAATCTGTTTACTAGGGGTTCTGATGAAACAGAATTCACAAAATATACCCCTAGTGCGGCAACCTGAACTTTTAGGGTACTGATCGCTAGGCCCTTGTCTGCTCCTTCTTGCAGAAATTCCAAGATAGAAGAAATCTGCTTTAATGGTCTGCCGGATGTAGTGCACCAGGAGTTAAAGACTTCCCAGACTTTGTGATATATTGCTCTGGTAACATTCTTTCTGCTAGATAGGAGGGTAGCCACCAACCTATCCGAGAATCCTTTTCTCCTTAAGAGCTGCTCCTCAGAAGCCAGGCTGTGAGTTTTAGCTTTTCTACTTCTTGGTGAAACAGAGGACCTTGTAACAGAAGGTCTTGTCTCAATGGAAGGTGCCAGTATGGTTTGCATCTGCATCTGTAGAAGAGCCAAAAACCAAGGCCTTTTGGGCCAGAAGGGAGTGATGAGGATTACCGTCATATCCTCTTTCCGGATCTTTGTTATGACCTGCGGAATCAGCTGAAATGGAGGGAAGGCGTAGCCGAGGTGAAAATTCCAACTGTGCGCCAGAGCATCTTCCCCCAGTGATGACTCGTTCCTGTTCAGGGAGAAGCGGGATATTTGTGTATTTTCCTGAGTCGCAAAGAGATCCACTCTTGGCTGTCCCCATTTCTTCACTATTAGATTGAAGACATCTGGATTCAATTGCCACTCCGCTTCGTACACCTGGTTCCTGCTGAGGAAATCCGCTATCCTGTTTAGGGTCCCTTTTAATGCTCTCTGCTAGGCCTTAAAGTATTCTGCTTCTGGTGCCCCCTTGTTGGTTTATGTAAGCCACCGACGTGGCGTTGTCCGACAGGATTTGTGTATGTCGCCCTTGGACTTCTTCTGCAAAGGACAATAAGGCCATTTCTATCGCCTTTAGTTCCCTCCAGTTTGAGGATCTCAGTGCTTCCCTTGTGGACCAAGATCCCTGAGCCCAACGACCGCTCATGTGAGCCCCCCAACCCCAGGAGCTGGCATCGGTTGTTAGCCTTACCTGGGTTGGAAAGGACCATAACAGGCCTGCTGAGAGTCTTGCCTGGTTCTCCAACCACCAGAGACTCCTCTTTACTTTGGTGGGGATCTTCACCAGTGAATCCAGTGAATTTTGCTGGCGATCCCAGTTTTTTAACAGAAACTTTTGCAGTGGTCTGAAATGGAGCTTTGCCCACTGTACTGCCGGTATGGAAGAGGTCAGGGTTCCTAATGCTGACATGACCCTCCTGATGGACAGAAGCTGACTGGATTGTAAGAATGACACAACCTTTAACAGTTTTTCCCCGTTTTTCTTCTGGGAGAAAAATCTTTTGCTCCACAGAGTTGATACGGAAACCCAGGAATAACACCTCCTGAGAGGGAATCAGATTGGACTTTTGGAGGTTTAGTATCCATCCGATGGATTCTAGGTGAGCACGTGCTCTGTCTAAGTTTCTCTGAAGTCCATCTCTGGTTTGGGCAAACAGTAGCAGGTCGTCTAGATAAGGAATCACTGAAATTCCCTCTAGACGCAAGGGTGCTAGAGCTTCGGCCATTACCTTCGTGAACACCCTTGGAGAAGATGACAGGCCGAATGGAAGAGCTCTGAATTGCAGGTGTACCACCTTCTTCCCTTCTCTCAGTGCTAACCTCAGATATCTCTGAGATCTGGCAGCAATAGGAATGTGGAGGTATGCGTCCTGCAAATCTATTGACGCCATGAAGCATCCTTGACTCTGGAGGCTTCTTACTGAGAAAATGGAATCCATCTGAAATCTTTTGTATTCTGACAAATTCAGCATTTTTAGATTTAGGATGAGGCGGTACTTTCCTGAAGGTTTCTGTACAAGGAAAACGTGAGAATAGAACCCCTGGAAGAACTCCTTTGTTGGAACAATGACTCTCTGGGATATCAGTTCCTGAATTAGGGACTTTATGGCGAGTGCCTTGACCGGATCCCTCGGGACGTTTGTCACTAGGAATCTCTTTGGGGGTTCTTCCGTGAATTCCACCACATATCCTTGGGAGAGCATGTTTACAATATACTGATTTGTATGTAGTGATGTCTCTCCACTGGGGAATGAACTCCTGGAGTCTTCCCCCTACTTGGGGTGGATTGTCACTGCGGCTTTCCGGGGGTCGCAGGAGGATGGAAGAGCACTCCACTCCTACCTTTTGGTTTCTGGGAAGACCACTGCTTCCTTTTGGTTTGCGTTTTTCCTTCCTGTTGTCCTTTTTGGGGACAAAAAAAAACGCTTACGGGTCTGTACCTGTTTTTTTGACCGGAAACGCCTTCTTTTTGTCAGCTGTACGGTCAAGAATGGACTCCAGCTCAGAACCAAATAGCAAATCCCCTGCAAAGTATTTTTAGATGCAGCATCTCCTGGCCAGGTTTTAAGCCACAAGGCTCTCCTAGTGGAATTGGTCAAAGCCGCTGACCTGGCTGACATACGAATGGATCCTGCTGAAGCATCCGCAATATATGATACTGCTGCAGAAAGTGTTGTAAATGAGTCCAGAATCTCCTGTTTTGGGGAATCCGCCGTAACATGGGCCTTCATCTGGTTAATCCAGTGTTCTAAATTCCTAGCGACACAGGTTGTTGCCATTGCTGGTTTTAGATTGTTCATCACAGACTGCCAAGCCCTTTTAAGAAGCAAATCCATTCTTTTGTCCATGGGCTCCTTTAACATGCCCATGTCCTCAAAAGGCAAGGTCAGTTGATTTTGAGACCTGTGAAAAAGCAGAGTCCAGTTTTGGAACCTTGTTCCAGATGGAATCCGGGTTGTCCCCAAATGGAAATCTTCTCTTATGAGACCGGGAAAAAAAGTTTTTTCTCAGGTTCCAAGCACTCTTTTTTAATCATGTCCGAGATTATTGAATGGACTGGAAAAACACGGCTTTTTGGATCACCCAGACCTGCATACATGCGGTCATGTAGGGAGAGCTCCTTTTCCTCTTCAATCCCCAAAGTCGCATGGATTACTTTTAAAAGTCCTGCGACTTCAAGCGACATTTTGTACTTAGAAGCGCTCTCTGCTTCGTTTTCTTCCTCCTCAGAGTCTGTTCCATCTGGAGCAAGGGAAGCAGATTCTTGGGAAGCGTCTATCGGACCTCCCAATAATATTTGAGAGCTGTCTTGGGGCTCTGAAGAAGGCTGCAGAGCCCTAGGTTCCCTTAAAGGGCCTGGTTCTTCTCTTAGGTTTGACCTAAAAGCTTGAAAGGTGGCACGGAGTTCATCCTTAATTGTAGATACTAGATCGCCACAAAAGGATGGAGACTCTTCCCTGACTACATTTGCAGTGCAATCTGCACAAAGCGACTTGGTCCAAGCCTCGCTTAACTTTTCCTTGCAGACAGGGCACCTTCTCTTCACTGGTTGAGCAGAACTTTTGGCCTGCACAAACAGAAAAGAAAAAACCAGGGACCACGCTAAGAAAAACTGTTACACAGTACAAATCAATACACCCAGGTGCACATAGGAAAAAAACACTTTCACTTCCTTGTGCCCCGCAAGCCATGCACCACCACCACCTTTAACAAAAGACCCCTAGATATTATGCAGACATGCTAAATCACCAGCCACTGCACCACCATGAAGATGGGGGGGGTGAATAACCCCCCCCCCCCACAGGAGAAAACGGGCCCAGTGTAAATAGGACACAGTCCCTTACCTTAGCCTTGCTGGTGCCTTGGCTTGCCCCCTTATCCGCTGCATCGCTATCCATAGCTGTCTGCGGACGCCTGGTGAAGAAAAACGCCGGTTCCAGATTCGAAAACGCCGCCGCGCTGACCTGGAACCGGAACTTTAAAGGCACCAGGTGACCCTGCCCTCTCCCTCTGCGGCCGGAAATGACACGCGCGTCGACCCGGAAGTGCTGCCTCTTCCCATACAGGACGCGGCCGAGGCTCTCCTCGGCCACCAGAACAATGGCGGCCGCTGTAAAGCTCCACGCCGCTATTCACAAGCGGCCGGCGAGAACACAGCAAACCACCGCTCTGTGGACAAAAAGGAGGCAGCCCTCCCGGGCTGTACAGGCTCTCCCCGAGCACGGGAGAGGGAGCCCACGGGACCATCCATGCTACGAGGCAAGTGGGAGGATCACTCTCCTAACAAAAAAAAAAAAAAAAAAAAGACTGACTGAGAACCTGTGTCTCCCAGGAAAGCCCTGAGAGATCGTGGCTCTCACCAGAGGTGTTCCTCCGGCTGGAGGAAACACAAAAAAACTGATGGAAGCAACGAGGAGGCCTCCAATTAAAGACTTAATTGATGAGGTGTTTCCTGTAGGAGGAGGAGCCATGATCTCTCGGGTGCTGTCCTGAAAGACGTTTTGGAAAATATGTTTTTTTTTGTGGGAAATTTATCGGGGAAATGGCTGGTGTCGGCGCTTCAATCATCCCGGCAGAATGGTTGTTATGGTGTCAGGATGATTGAAGCGCATTATTTCTATTATTACATTGTAATATAAAATTAAATAGTTCAATGCAGAATCAGTGGGAGCCCCGAGTGTGTCACTTGCCACCGTCGCCTGCAATTAGTGGGAGCCCTGAGCGTGTCACTTGCCACACGTTGCGGATTGTCACTTGCCACACCTTGCGGATTGTCACTAACTTGCCTGCTAAGGTGTAGTTTTGGTTGTCTCTTGCTGTGTCCCAGACTCCCAGAGTCAGGCAGCAGAGAGATAATGTAATCTCTCTTCTGCCTGCGCAGTGAGGGCGGAAGTCACTGCAGGCACGGGCGGTGAGAGATGATCTCATCTCTCTGCTGCCCCGCTCCCGGCTAGCTGATTAGCCAGCTGCCACACTGAGCCTGCTCTCTCACTCTCACCTGCGCTGCCAACACACTGAGCAGCACGGTCTGCCCATGAACCGCGCCGCCGCCTGCTTTCTTACCCGTCTGTTGAGCCGCACACTATAGCACCTGCCCGCAGAGCGGCCAGACGTGACTCACTGACGTCACTCGTTGCTAGACGCCAAACGGCCCAGGCGTTCGCAACAAGTGCAGGGAAGAGGCTCCCCTCACCTCCTCCTCCGCTCCTAGTATCGTGTCAGTGCGCCGCGTAACTACATTAGACGAGTCTCTCTCTCTCACTCTCTCACTCTCTCTGCGCCGCTGATCGGCTGATGTGAGAGAGAGAGACTCAGAGAGGCAGCGGCAGTCGCAGAACAAGTACTGTATATACTCGAGTATAAGCCGACCCGAATATAAGCCGAGGCACCTAATTTTACCCCAAAAAAACTGGGAAAACGTATTGACTCGAGTATAAGCCTAGGGTGTCCATCTGCATGCCTCACTGTGCCCATGCTTCACTGTGCCCATGACTAGACTGACGTTTAACATGGGGTCCAGGGGACCTACGACCGGCCGGTACCGGGTCCGCAAAAATCACCGGAGAAATGACTGTTTAACATGGGAGTCTATGGAAGGAGTGCCCGGCTTAGAAAAATCAGTGCTCTCCGGCCGTAGGTCCCCCAGACACCAAACTTTGCACACTTGTAGAGGAGACATGTGGCTACACATGTGCCACGTTTGGGGTCCAGGGGGACCTATGTCCGGCTGGTATCGGGTCCACAAAGTCCGGGAGATCAGGTGCAAAAAAACAAACATGTTCTGCCTAGTCCTCTCCTGATAGTAGGCGAATAACCCTAAGGTCAAGATTAAGCTGCTGTGTCCGTCCATGAACTTCAGAGAAAAGGATTTTATGGCAAGTACAAAAATTATATTTTTCTCTTTCGTTCATGGACGGACACAGCAGCTTAATCTTGACCTTAGGGACGTCCCAAAAAAACAAGGGGGGGGGGGGGGGGGGAACAGCAAGCAAACAAAACCTCCACCCAAAAACAACCAGAGCTCCCTTGCAAGTTGCAACCTTAAACAGCCCCTGCAAAACCTTTCTAGCGAAGCAAGCATCCGAGGATGCACTCACATCAACCTTGTAAAATTTTGTGAAGGCGTTAATGGACGACCAGGTCGCCGCCTTACACACCTGGGTAACAGACGCTTGATGTCAGAAAGCCCAAGAGACACCAATTGCCTTGGTTGAATGACCTGTGACAGGAAAGGGAGGAGCCCGCCCTTTTAGGGCATAAGCCTGAATCACGATCTGTCTGATCCACCAAGAAATGGTGGCCGACGAGACCGCCAGGCCCTTCTTTAGACCAACCACCGAAACAATCAGTGAGAGTCTGACCTCCGGAACGGAGCCGTAGCAGACAGATACACCCGCAGAGCTCGGACCATGTCGAAGGAA
Source organism: Rana muscosa (assembly GCA_029206835.1). NCBI lineage: Eukaryota > Metazoa > Chordata > Amphibia > Anura > Ranidae > Rana > Rana muscosa. The sequence continues at coordinate 49,917,350 of CM055119.1, forward strand.
TGCAACGCAACCTCTTTGGGATGCGACGGCCGAGGATTCAAGGATGGAAGCACAATGTCCTCATTTAGATGAAAAGCCGAAACAACCTTTAGGAAGAAGTGAAGGCTGCGGGCGTAGCACCACTTTATCCTTGTGGAGGATCAAATAGGAAGCCTTGCAAGACAAGGCCGCCAACTCAGAAACCTTCCTGACTGATGTGAAAGCCACCAGAAAGGCTACCTTCTGCGAGATCGTCAATAGGGGAATCTTTCGAATGTTCTCAAACAGTGGTTTCTGAAGTCCCGAGGAGGACCAGATTCAAGTCCCACGGAGGCAGCAGTGGTCGAACCGACGGGGCCACATGTCGAAGCCCCTGCACAAAACATACTCACCAGTGAATGAGCCGCCAAGGGTCGTTGAAAGAAGACAGCCAGGGCTGAAATCTGCCACTTAAAAATTGTGCTTAAGGCAAGTTTTTGATCCACTCCACACTGTAAAAACAACAGGATCCTGGAAACCGAATATGTACGTGGACGCCACTCCATCGCCTCACACAGATGTAGGCCTTCCACGTGCGATGATAATTCTTCTGAGAAGATGATTTCCGTGCCCTCAGCATGGTGGAAATTACCGAATCCGACAGGCCTCGGTCGCTTAGCACCTGGCTTTCAACAGCCATGCCGTTAAAGCCAGCGACTGTAAAGCAGGATGAAGTATAGGACCTTGCGACCGAAGGTCCTCTCGCATCGGCAGTCACCAAGGAACATCCACCACCAGTTGCACCAAGTCGGCATACCAGGGACGCCGAGGCCAATCTGGGGCAATTAGGATCACCGGAATCCCCCTCGGTCTCCACTCTGCGAAACGAGGGGAAGGCATAAATTAGCCGATACTGCCCCCACGGAGCCACCAACGCGTCCTTGGACCTGGCCACAAACCAATACCTTCGGATTGAGTCGAGAAGCCAGGAGATCCACGTCTCAGGCAAAAGGAGTCTAAACACATCCGGGTGTAGCGACCATTCTCCTTGGTCCAGCATCCGACGACTTAATCCGCTTGCCAGTTTTGTACGCCCCGGAATGTATACAGCCGACAGAGGCGACACACTACTCTCTGCCCACCGCAGGATGTGAGCGACCTCCAATGCTGCAGCAGAGCTTCTTGTTCCTCCTTGATGGTTGACATACGCCACTGCCATATCCTGATCCTCCTGACTAGGCGTCCCTGCAGCCTCTGTGAGAGATACCGCCTGATCGCCCGAAGTTCCAGCACATTGATCGGCAGGCGGGATTCTTCCTGCATCCATCAACCCTGTGTCGACTAGAGCATGGGAGGAAACCCCCTTAGCCCCAAAGAGCATAGTACAACCACATACGCTGTATGTAGTTTAGTATGTGTGGATAAACATATTAAAACATGTTTATACTGTGCCAGCGACGGAGGCGCGCACATCACTGGGGCGTAGGCGGAAACCACCACGCAGACTGCGTACACAAACGTGTAGGCATGTTAGCATGCGAACAAATAAGCCGTGCATAGCACTGAAAACGTGCACACCATTGGAGCGCGGGGGAAAAAACGGAGCACCTGGATGAAACCCACGCACACCGCATACGCATACCGTGTAGGTACTATAGTATATGTGATAAACATTTTGAACATGTCTATATGTGCATAGCGCCGAAGGCGAGCACACCGTTGGCGCGTGGGAGGAAACCGGAGGACACCCACGCAGACAGCACACAGATACCGTGCAGGAACGATAGCATGTGAACAAACATATTGCACATGGTTATGCTGTGCATCACCCTTGGAGCGTGGAAGGGAACCGGAGTACCCAGAGAAAACCCATGCAGACAGCATACACATACTCTAAGTATTTATAGCATGTGCAATAAACATATTGAACATGTTTATACTGTGCAGAGAGCCGAAGCGCACATACCGTGAGAGGACACCGGAGCACCCGGAAGACACCCACGCCGACCCAGAGAGTATAATACATGCATATACTGTGAATGTATTTAGAGTCGTGTATAAACATATTGTGTAGGTTTATATTGTGTATGGCACTGAAGACACAGCATTGGAACGTGGAAGGAAACCCACGCAGACACAGAGATCAATAACCCATACATACACTGTGAATGTATCCAGTGTAGAGATATAAGCTAAGTTTTAATTATGGCGCCGAGGCGCATAATCTCCTCTGTTATCATTCCAACCTGCTTATATGTGCTGCCGAAGCAGTAGGCAGGTAAAAGGTAACCTCTGACACCGCAGACTGAGGTCCTGTCAGAGCTCAGAGCGTTCCCCAGGAAATGGCGGGAAACCACAGGTGCAGAGACCGTGTTGTTACCTCAGAGACATCACACAGAAGGCTCACAGGGACTATAGAAATAAATGAATAAAGTGCCCCCCCCCCCCCCATGCTGCACCGACTGGGTGGAAAAGAGGCACGGAGTACCACTGTATCATTGTATCATCCATGCTGCTCTCGACGCAGCATGTGAGGAAAACAAACAAACAGTGAGGAAGCTGTGTAATAGAAAGGCTTGTGAGGTACCACAGCCACAGCATCCAGCTTGAGAGTGTCCCTCACAGCATCAATGAGTTCACTTACAAGCGCCCTGTCATTTACCAACTCAGAACTGTAGCCTTCCTCACAAGGAATGTCCTGTTCAAAAACATTAAAATATTCAGGGCTAGGGCCCTGAGCAGCAGCTAGGCCCATATCTGAATCAGAGCACCCCCCATGTGTGAGGAGAGGGCACTTTATAGCTCCCTTGCTCGCACACCGGTTCCAACCTGACAAAAAAATAAAAATTCCCAGGACTGCCGACAACTGGTCCATAGGGACCGCAGGTGCTGGAGCACTGCCAGTTGCCTCCGACAAGAGTGGGGAAGCAGGCGAGCCAGACTCCATATTTGCCACCCTCAGACCTTATACACTATAAAGTGAATAATACAGTCCACCCACTGGCTGTGCTGAGGCTGAGGGGATACCCAGAGGACCCACCAACCCTTGTAAGGACCGCTCAGCTCTGCTGTATGTCACCGCGCTGCCAGCGCGAGTGAAGCCTGAGGAGAGATTGTGAGAAGATTCGCAACCGCAGCAGCGGCGATAGAGGCCAAAACCAAAAGTGAAAGCGCCGCGGCTTCAAGAAAATGGCCGCCGGCCACATTAATACTGCGCCAGAGATCCACGGCAAGATGGCCGCCGAGCGTAGTAATAAATTACCACACAGCGCTAATGGCGAACGCAATGAAGTCTCCAAACACCCACACATACCAGAACACTAATCCTCTCCCAGCACAGACATGAGCGCCCCTCCCCCGCCAGGCCAGAGTGACCCCCAAGTACCCCCACACAGCACAGCGCCAGTAGAGGGTGCAGAGAGCAGCATAACAGGGGGGAGACAGGGAGAAAACCCCCATATAAAGAAACACAGCCAGCATGTACTCACCTGCAGCAGGAGAGACTACTTACCCGTCCCAGAGGGACCCACTGGCTTGTTTCAGAGAGACCTATCAGAGTAGTACTGAGTAGCTGGTCGGCCCGGTCCACCGCGAAAGATAGACAGGTACTGTTCAATGTTGAGAGGACTGCGGGAGCATAAAAGCAACCCGGCCACCCCTGGAGTCATGGGGCATGTCGTGAACCGAGTCTCACGCACACAAGGCGAGGATCAGCACGCTCGATGATCGGACACGAGGATACCAGCGTACCCAACCAAAGGAATAAAATTTAAAAATAAAATCTTCCAGGAGACTGGCTCCTCAGAGAGCCACGTCTTCTCCTGCTAGGCAGAAAAAAAAACTGGGGCTGCTGGCTGCAGGTAGGAGGGTTATGTCCAGAGGGACCACCCCCTGGGCGGGGCTGTACAGCTCTGGTTTTGTTCTAGAAGGTTTCTAACATTCTGCCTAGATCTTCTCCTGCAAGCAGGGACATATACCCAGACGTTTACAGTATTAGAACTGTGTCAGTCCATGGACTATAAGAGAAATGCATTTTTAAAATGTATCCTCTATATCCCAAGCAGGAATTCTAAGTGCTCTACACATATGGCATCCGAGTGACAAACTTAAAAGCTACTAAGGGAGGTCATAACTTAAGGACCGTGCCCCAATTTGATCCACCAGTTCCAGAACGTACGCATTTTGCCTTGTGTTGAAGATGTGCTTTTTAAAGGATATGATCCACTGTTACATTTTTTCACAAGTCAAGGTTAACGCAAACAGAGGACGGGGCGTTGTTCCAATCAAATGAAACTAAAGCCTAAATAGGGACTTCAACTGTCTATCAGTGGGTAGTAGAAATGTCATTAACCTGTGTGGTGGTAGACTGGAAAGTCCAAATAAAGGAGGGGCCATTTATCAATAAATTCCCTTTCAAGAGGGGGGAAACAAATCATCATATTGTTCACAGGAAGGTATGATTTCATGGAGCATTCTTAGTTCTCATACATGAAGGTTTCAACTTTCAAATACTGAGTGTATGAAGGTCTTTGTATTGATTATATAGCTGCATTACATTTTTACTTATTTTTTTCTGCCAAAAGTTTGGCATCACTGCCATTTGACAGTTACAGGTTTGTTAGATAGCGTTTTCCCATTTACAGGACACAGTATTGACATTAGGGCCAGCAAAAGGAACTACAGCACTTGCAAATGTGCTTGTTAACATTACCTGGTGCTCTGGAGGAGAGCAAGAACCCCCATTCTTCTTTTACAGGCCTATTCTAGGTCACTTTAGTTATGAAAACAGGGTCGTTTTAGGAAGATAAAGAACAAAAAGGCAGGAAATATATGGTGTCCTAAACATCAATGTAAAGATACGGTTTTATAAAGCATGTGTATTGTGAATTTTTGTAAGACATAAAGCCCTCAGTTATTTTATTACATTTCAACTCTATAGCAGCATTTCAGGGCTATTCAGAACCCATACTGAGCAGCAAATTCTTGTGTGCACTCCAAATGTTTGGTGCTTACATTTGAACAATCTGAACGTACGTGGTTTCTGAACAAAAAAAATCATGCTTTAAAAAAGGAGAAATTTGGGCCAAGTCCCCTAGTTCTAATAGCAGCAATTAAGCGATCGCACGACCACTGATCTCTGCTAAGAGAGGAGTGCAGTGACTGTCAGTCACCATTCTAAGATCTGCCCCTCTAGCGCTCACTGGAGAGGGGGCAGGAGTAACTGGCATCAGCTCTCAGACGCATGCAAAGACCTAGAGCAAGCTTGGTGGATACCGACATGGTCAGGATCCTTCCAGAGCCTGAAACAGCTATGTGATGTTAGCCACTAGCAGGCTAGGACACAAGACTTGTTCTGAGAACAAGCGAGTGCACTCCCCTGATCCATAAGAGAAGTAGGACTAGAATAAAAAAAAAAAAAAAAAAAAAAAAAAAAAAAGGGGAAAAAAAAAAACCTTGACCATACTTCTTTTAATGGTGTACCACACATTGTGTGAAGCAGCTATAATTCTTACTGTGCATTGCTTTCAAAACCAGGGCTCATTCACACAGGTGATGTGGCCAGAGTGGTTTACCTTTTCTCCCACCGCTGAGCTGTGTGCGTGAGTGGAAGCACATTGGCTGTATGGTCTCACCTACACAGCCTACTCTGATAGTTGGGCAGAGCCGTTGCTTCAAGGTAGGTGAAGCTATCTCTGCATACCTGTAAAACTTGGCTGTGCAAGTCCGTAAATCCAATGCACTCCCAATAGGCTGCCTGCACACAGCTCAGCAGTGAAAACAAAAGTAAACAAATAGGACTGAGCACCCATGTGAATAAGCCCCGATTAGGGCTCTTTCACACGGAGGTCCGTTCAGGTCCGCCTGTCAGTTTTTTAGGCGGACCTGAAACGGATCCTCCATGTACCCCTATGGAGGCACGGATGTCAGCGGAGACATGTCCGCTGACATCCGCTCCGCCAAAGTGTGACGGAGGAAAACCCTATTTTTCCTTCCGTCGGCGGGGCGGATCGGATGACAACGAACTCTACGGTCCGTCGTCATCCGATTCCCCATAGGGGAGAGCGGCGCTCTGACAGGGCGGTCCCTGCACAGTGTGCGGGGAACGCCCAGTAATCCGTCGGCTCAGCGGGGATCAACGGAGCGATCCCCGCTGAGCAAGCGGAGCTTCACGGGGCGGATCTGCACGGATCCGCCCCGTGTGAAAGGACCCTTAGTCTATTACAGTGTATGACCAACATGATGTTACTTAAATAAACACAAAGCAATAGAATTCAGTGATCTACGGTACATTGTTAAGTGTGGGGGGGGGGGGGGGGGGTGGAAATCATACTTCAGGCAGTAAAGTACACCTAAAATAAAAAGCACTGTTCTGCACACTAACCACACTATACTTTGTTGTTCTAATTTAGAGTTTGCAACAGTGATTGAAGAAAATTCCCTCATTTAAAAAAAAGGAAAACGTTGTGCTTACTTCTTATTAACAACAGGTTTCTGTGGTTGACCCCGGGTTACCTTCACCCAAGATGACATAGTAAAGCACCTAAGAGGGAAAAAAAAAAAAAAAAAAAAGGAGAAAAAAAATACACATTGTTATTACATGCACAGCACATATTAAACTTGTATGAAAACAATGTTTTAAATCTACTTGTTAAGAAAAACAAAAGAAAGCTGAGCAGAATTGAACAAAATCCAGATAATCTTTGACACAGATAGCTTTCCATACAGTTTTAGCATTCATTTTTATTTGCTTTTTTTTTTATTCAATATTGTATCAATTTAACTATACAATAAAAAAAAATTCCTGCCTTCATGAGCCCTCTTACCCGCTAGCCAGCCACTATCTGCAGGAACAGAGCTGGTCTCAAGGTTGACTTTCGGTATTTATGATCCAGCCTAAGCTTTCCAAATACCGCACTGTACATGTTATGCTCTGTTGTAGAGCCTGTAGTGAGTGATCTCTAAGCAGGAAGTCGTCCAGATCCCTGAGCACCAAGATGCGCTAGGACCCTTTGTGAACACCCGAGGAGCTGTAGCAAGCGCAAAGGGTAGAGCCACAAACCGAAAATGACGTTCCTCTACTGCGAATCGCAGGAACCTCTGATGAGGTTGAAAGATAGGTACGTGTAAATATGCGTCCTTTATTTCGATGGAGGCTAGAAAGTCTCCCATCTGGAGTGAGGCTACTACTGACAGACTCCTTCTGAAAAGGACTGGATGAGAAGATACTGGTTCAGGCATCTTATGTCCAAAATGGACCTGGTGTCCGTTTGGTTTTTGAACCGTAAACAGGTTTGAGTAAAACCCCTCCTTGATGCACTAAACGATGTAGTGCCTGAAACAATAAGTCTCGTTTTGGAGGATCCGAGGGAATGCTGGATCTTAGGAACCCTCAGCAACTCCAGCTTGTAACCGCGGGATATAGTTGGTGACCCACTCATCCTGAGCTATTGTTCTCCAAATGTCCACGAAGTGCAGCAAGCCTTCCCGTCTCCTCAAAAGGAGGGCTTGGTGCTAGATTTAGAAGAATTTTGGACCCAGGGCTTTTTCTGGCCCTGGCCTTGCCTCTGGCTCTAGCGCCCTTTGGCGGCGGAACTGCCTTGGCACTGAGACATTTGAGGAAGCAGTCCCTGAAGTTTTAAACGAGGGACGCCTGGTGTTTTTTTTTCACAGGAAGTACAGAACTTTTCCCTCCGGAAATCTTTTGGATATATTTGTCCAGATGATCGCCAAATAAACGTTCCCCATGAAAGGGGAAACCTGGCAATAACTTTTTACAAGGAAGCTCGGCTGACCAGTTCTTAAGCCACAAAAGTCTGCGCATATGTACAGACATGAGAGCCAAAACGAGAAACCTGCTGTATTGAATCCTTTAAGGCGCCAACAGCAAAACACAGCTCTTGAGAAAGATCTGCCTTATTTTCAGGCAGATCATCCTCCTGGCTAGGCCTATCAGGTCGTGCCTGAGGAGATAAGCATATTGGATAATCCAGGGCTTGTCCGATGGCAAATATCAATTGCTGCAACAGCTGGCTGAATAGCTGAACTGGCCAAAGAAAAGGAAGACTTTATTAATGACTCCAATTTCTTGTCAGCAGGGTCCTTCAGGCCCTGTGCATTATCCACCGGACAAGATAAGTTCTTGTTTAAAGAAGAGACTGCTGCATCTATGGCTGGCATGCTCCATTTCTTAGTGAACTTTTCATCAATGGTATATAAAAAAAAGGGAAAAACCTCTTAGGAACAAAAATCCTGTCAGGATGTTCCCAATTAGCATACACTGCCTGTTCCAACAGAGGGTGTAAGGGGAAAGCCTGAAGGGGCCTCAGGGATCCCAAAGAGGACCAGGGGGCTCAGTAACCTCTTCAAGAGGCAACTTAAAGGCAGAGCAAACCATTTCGGTAAGGCTACTTTCACACTGAGGCGCTGGATGCGCTGGCGGTATAGCGGCGCTATTTTTAGCGCCGCTATACCGTTTTTTTTGCCGCGATTTGCGGGCGCTAGCGGGGGTATTTTAACCCCCGCCAGCGGCCGAAAAAGGGTTAAAAACGCCCGCAAAAACGCCTCTGAGGCGTTTTGCGGGCGTATTAGAGGCGCTACCCCATTGATTTCAATGGGCAGGGGCGCTATAGGAGCGCTATTTTTAGCGCTCCTATTGCGCCTCAAAGATGCGGCTTGCAGGAGTTTTTTGAGCCTCCTGCAAGCGCAACGCTCCAGTGTGAAAGCCCTCGGGCTTTCACATTGGATAGTATTGAGAGGCTTTTTTGGGGCGCATTGCAGGCGCTATTTAGAGCGCAATAGCACCTGCAAAGCGACTCAGTGTGAGAGGGGCCTAAGAGTCAGGGTCCAAAGCCTCTGATTGAGAGGCAGATACCAACTGGATATCTTCTTGTCCAGATTGCTCGGAAGCAGACTCATCTGCCGGGCACTCCACTAAATCCTGAGCTTTTAGCTCTTCCCCATTCTCAACCCATTCCTGCTCCAGACTAGGAGGCTCCGGGGAGGGGGGATCTGTCACGCTTCTTGCCACCCTGCGGGATGGAGGCAATCATGCCAACAATCCTGTGCTCTAACCTGGCTAGGGCTGAGGACTGTTCATCCTTGGTGATAAAGGGTGAAGCAGCAGCACTGACTGAAGGCACAATACCAGATAGGCGCATCGGCTCAGATTGCCCGGGAGCCTCTGGTACTTCAGGGGATACAACACTAGGGATACAACTAGGTTCATCAGGAACTACTGATGACATAGGTGTGCCCTTCCCTGTAGTGTTAGTCCCGCTCCTCTTTTTTGAAGACATTTACTAGCCACAAAAAGGGAGTACCTGGGTGTAGATTTAACACACCTCAGAAGGGAGACCCATTAATAGGGCTCACCAAGCCCCTATGCAACAATCCTGCTAAGCACCTTTAGCCTGCCAAGCAACACTTGGTGACTCACGTAACCCAGGTAAATAGAAATTAACTGCTGAAAATGCCTGGTTCAGAGCCTGCTCTGTGTCTCACAACTGCCTTCTGGAAGCACCGCATGCTTGGCATACACAGCTTAAATAAGCTGGCTGTGCTCCGGAACGTTCTGTGCGTGTGCACATGGGCGGTCCCAGTGAACAGGCGTGGCTGTATTCGTGTACATTGCAAATCTTTGTGCCCCCATAAAGGCTACTGCGCATGTGCGGCGAAGCCGCGTGCGCCATGGCCGCCAAACAACTGCTGTGCACGGCAGCACTCTTGCAAACGCACGTGCACCATGGGAAACAAAGGCGAAATGGTGCACCGTTGTGTGCCATCATACAGGTAAAAAAAAAAAAAGAATCAAAGTACATTTTGAAAACACCCACAGCTAGACCAAAACTCCCCCATATGGTCACCGCACACAGGTGTCCAGCCTCTAGCTTGACTGATTGTTACAATTACTGGGACACCCCACAAGTAAATAAAGGGGTTTCACTTACCCGTCCAGGCGCAGGGCAGCTTAGAAACTAAGCACAATCTTCACGGCGGGTTCCTGTCACTTGGACCTTCGAGGACTGGGTACCCTTTTCATGTTTAGGGTCCACTCCCTTGGACCTGTACAGCACCCTGCAGGAAATGCCTTAGCACTGTAGTGTCCAGGATTTCCACTCCACAGGGTCCAGCGCCTGGAGGCTGCATTACAGGAAAAACCAGACTTCTTTGCAAGGCTCGCGTACCATTTATCTAAGCATATAGAGCCGGTATCAAATGGATCTGATCGGTCAATCCCATTGATTCATTAAAAGAACCGTTTGTGGGACTAGAGACCTGGAGCTATAGGGGATCACTTCCTTTCTAATGACCTTTTGTTCTACCAGTGTCCATTCACCTGATGAAGTATAATCCAGCAGGTAATAAATATTAGCCTGTTTCCAATGATGTATGAAAAAAAGCAAAAAAGGAAGGATGCATGTCACAGCACAATGGAAGGCAATGCCCATCAATTTTTGGAGCACATTTATGAATGTCAGCTTGTTAAATTAACCGGTTTCTGCCGAGAGCATGCAAATAAGCATCCTTGGTGCTGAGCGGCCGCCAATTTACTTGCAATAGTGCCAACAGAGCTGATCGCTGCTTGCGATCAGGAGTTCTACGATCATGTGACCACCAATCACATGGCCAAATACCCAACCCCATCTCCCAGCATTCTAAAGCCCTTAAAAAGAGGCAACGGAAGCCGGCGCCAAGGGGTTAAAGTGGTTGTAACATGGGCTTACAGGTAAGCCTATAAGTACTGTAAATATCCCCTAAAAGTGCACTGTTATAGATTTTTACTGTATATGCAGTCAATGACATCGGCAAATTCGCTCTAGAGGAACGGCCACCGTGGCCATTTCTTCAGAGTCCTGTGACAAACTGCGGCTCCCCGCGCATGTGCAAGACGTCATGTCATCTCAGCTTCAGCCAGTCACACAGCCAGAGTCCGTAGACCCGGAAGGAAGACGGATGAAGATGGAAGTGGCCTCCAACGGTGAGAGTGCATCGCTGGAAGGCTTCGTTTTCAGGTAAGTTTCACATAATGTGAAAGTATGCAAAGCATACTAGCACATTATGGCTTTATCTTGCAGGTCAAAATAAAATAATAATCACCCAGCGGTTTACTACAGCTTTAATAAAACCTGGAAGCTGACTGGTTTCTTTACAAACCTTAACCAGATTTTTCATGTTCCAGTTTTAGCAAACCTCCCCCAGAGTATGTCTCTTTTGTATTAAAAACTTGCCTGTTTGCCAAAATGTTTTCTTGCTTACAGTTCTACATCAATAAAAATGGCAATTTATTTGTTTTAGTGCACACAAAACAACCTCTGAGGAATTTTTCTATTAAGTGCTGTATAGAAGATAAGACAATATCAAAGTACCAAAATAATTTTATGCACAGAGTGCTGTGGTTCTGCCTGCTTCATCACTACAGGACACAGTAGAGAAATAGCAGATGGCAGGTGAAATCGAGAGACCTTAAGGACATTGGATTTTTGGCAGAAATATTTGTGGAATTTAGTTCCAATTTAATGGAAAACCAATCACTAAAATTTCATAGAAGCTTTTAACATGTTAATGTAATTTTAAAAGTAAATTTTCAATCTTTGTTAAAAGGCTCCAGGTTTTTCATCTTAATGCATGAAGTTGAAAAAAACTGTGCTGCAGCTGCCCCCAAAACCATTGGCTCCCACTGCTGTCAATCAAATGCACCGTGACACAGGATCGGGGGGGGGCAGGGCCGAGTCCCGCTGTCTGTGTCAATGGAAACACACACATTAATATTTGTTTGCTTTTAATAAAGCAGTATTAAACCAGCAGCGCTTTTTATGTTCTATACATTGAGCACAATAAAACAAACCCTCCCAAGTAAATTTTGACAAAATTCTTATCCCATCACTTATAGTTTAGAACTTTTAAATATTGATGACTGCCGCTTCAAAGAACTTTCAGTCTTCACAGGAAAAGAGTTTAAAGAGGAACTTTACCTCAAAAATAAAAATTGGCAAACAGGCAGGAATTTTAATGCAATCACAGCCAATGAGGAGGGAGCAGGGGCTGAGCCACGCAATGTGTCAGTGAACACACACAGCAGACTCAGGAGTGAGCTGGCACAAGTGCCCCCATAGCAAGCGTCTAGGAGCCAGGCCAAGCATGATCCAATTTGCTACAGCAGGGGGAAAAAGTGCCTCCCTGATGCTCCGAGAGATAAATCAGATGATTTTTCCCCTCGATCAACTTTACTGTGCCGAACGGGCACAATCCCGGCAGGTAACCTATAAATGTCAGTACCCAGTTATATTATGTACATTTAGGAAAGAAACCAGGCTTTTATTTTTTTAACCACTTCAATACCAAGCACTTTCGCCCCTTCCTGCCCAGGACAATTTTCAGCTTTCAGCGCTGTCGCACTTTGAATGACAATTGCGCAGTCATGCAACACTGTACCCAAACTAAATTTTTATAATTTTCTTCCCACAAATAAAGCTTTTTTTTGGTGGTATTTGATCACCACTGGGGTTTTTATTTTTTGCTAAACAAACTCGTTTCGGTTATAAAAAAAAAAAATTTCCCCCCTTCACTGACGGGCAGGGATATATACATTTTCTTGTTCAGGAACGTACGTTATTTATTATATATATATATATATATATATATATATATATATATATATAAAAAGGGAGGTGACAACACTGCCCCTGTCTTCCAATTGTGCTCCAGGCTTCCGACGAAGAGTACAAGTGACCATTTTAAAGTAGAATTCCAGCCTAACACTAACTAGTCCTAAAGGATAAGTACACCTTTGGAACATCCTCTTCCCCCATAACACCCCTCGCTGTGACAATGAGTGGGGGGGGGGGATCTTCTGCCCAAACCCGCTGCCACAACTTAAAAACAGCATGGCTGTGCAGGGCCCTGCCTACACAGCTTCATCATTCGTTTTTAGAGTTCTGTGAATCAATAAACTACAAGTACCGTCGTTCACTGCGGCTTACAGCTTGTAGTTCTCAAACTGTCACATGAGAGCCACTAAGGAATCAGGTATAAAGCTGCATTTTTAAATTTATTTTTATGGAGGCATAGACACAGGGGCAGATTACATTATTAAACAGAGGATAATGTGAAATGCAAACTGTCATTTTAGCAGCAGGAGGGGAAGGGGTCGGCACGGACACGGAACAGACGGGAGGACAGGAGACACAGCGGATGATGGAGGCACGTAAACTGACCATGGTATCAGGGCTCAGCAACCATGATAAATCGTGGTCAGTTTACAAAGGGGAGGGCAGAACCAGCCAGGTATTTCATGCGATACAAGGGACCAAATTGCACAGCACAAGCATCGTGCTGTTATTCATGCTTTAAAAGGAACATGATCCATTTTTTTTTCCTTTAGGGTAACAAATGCTTTAAGCAGCCCATAGATTATGCAATTCTCTTAACTTCCAGGAAAGAAATTTGCTGGATCCCCCCTACTCTGGGGGGGGGGGGGGGGAAGATCAAGGGGTTTTTAACACTATTATTGCTGATAACAGTGATGATCACTGTTATAAGCACCACCACAATAAGTGATGCCACGATACGGGTATTGGTGCCGATACTAGGAATTTTCGTGAGTATTAGCACCCTCTAAGCTCCGATACCGGAAGTGATGTCAGCTGGGGGTGGGACTCCTCCTCCCCTTCGGCAGTGGGGTTCGGAGAAGTACATACCTTACGGTGCAAGGGCGGGGGGTAGAAAAATCCTCTGCACAGTGGGAAGAGTCTGACAGCTGGCCACACTGGCACTCCTGCTCCCGGCTGTCTGTTTTCATTATGCAGCACTGCCACGACTCCTCCCTTCCTGTTCCTGCACAGACAGAGAGCTGGCTGCTATCCAATGACAGAGAGTGGGTGGGTCGCCAAGGGGCTGGACAGCATCAACATGTGCGTTTCTATAGTGTGTGGCAACTGTGGAAGCATCCCTGGGAGCAGAACCCAGTATTGGGGGGAGAAAGACCTGCAAACAAATGTGTGTAGTATGTACAGTACAGTGTCAGAAGGGTACAGACTGGGCTTATACACTAGCACCATACAGTATATACAGACCAGTCTGTACATGTTATACACACACACACCAGTCTGTATATAATGTACAGTGTCAGTGTACAGGCTGGCCAGTACCTACCGCCCTGTACCCACCCTGTATTGCATCTTCCTTCCCCCACCAGCAGTCACCTCTCCCCCCAAGTCTTCCAATAACCGTCCCATGCCCATCCTCTTCCCCCAGCGATCACAGCCTTTTTCTTCTCAACTCTTCCACCCCACAATCCCTATTTCACCCAATCCTCAACTACCCTGCCCTCACTTACCCCTCTACTGCCCATCCCAGCCTCACCCAACTCCCCCCCCCCCCCCCCACAAACCACCATCCTACTTTTGTGATGGGTATCGGTAATTGGTATTAGTGAGTACTTGCAAAAAAGTATCGGTACTCGTAGTTACAAGAAAAAAGTGGTATCGGTGCAACCGTAAACACAATCAGTGTGGGAATCTTTCCTGCAGAGCTATTGTGTTCCCAGCAAGGGAGAGCACAATGGTCAGGCAGAAATCATATTAAATAGTCAAACAGGCTGGCAGTACTGAGATCGATCAGCCTGTCCATAGATGGATGAAATCTCAGCTGAACTGGCTGAGGTTGGAGCCTTCTATGGCCGGCCTTAGGCTGGAGTTGTACACAGACATGGTCCACTGTTGTCACCATCAGAAGAGCCTCCATGGAAATGCTGTGACCCATCACTAGAAGACATGTAGACAGGAAGGAGGAGGAAAGAGACTGCAGGAGATCAGCAACAAAGGATGAGGAAAGGTGAACACATGTATTTTTTTTTTAATATGTAAAAAAAGTATATTCTACTCTATCCCAAACTAATAATCACTCAGAGGGGGTTATATCTACACGAGACGTGATATTAAGCATACTGGGACAAGGTACGCTTCTAGGACGGTCAGTGTGTCGCTGTATACATCAGTACACGGCTTGTATCCTAACACTGGCGGGGTGTACCGAGCATGTCGTACAATGGAGGGTCACAACACCGAGCTCTATATCACCTCTAAATGCGCCACTTAGACAATAATATGATACACACACACCTTGGTCATATAAATGGGAGTAGTGTACCGCCTGCACGAGTACACCACAAATCACCTACCTGAGGAGTCCTCCTAGTCCACCGCACCGACAAACACAACGAGCCGGACACACAGCGACAAACAAGAGCAACTGCACAATTATGTCCGGGGATAGGAGGGGTAAACAAAAGCTGGCGAAAATCACACACTGACCCCTAGTGGCTGGGAGGAGACATGACCATTAGACAAGCCATTGGAATTTATGCTTTAGTCACAAAACAGGTTCGGGGTGCTTAAAATGTAACTGTTGTAACTAAATGTAAATCTTTATAAAATGATGTAAATTTTTATTTATATATGGTTATTTTATTGTAAAATATTTATGATAAATGTTATAAGAGATCCTTTACTGTCATTTTATGTATGTATGCTAGAAAAGAAAATGTGGAGCTGTAGTGGCATTTGTTTCATCACAGTCCATAGAAAGAGATGGCTAATATAATGCATGCGGGCAACCAGGCCCAGATGCCCAACCCTTGGCCCTTTTTGTGCGTTCCTCAGGGGCCCTGTAGTCACTAATTTGTGTTTCCCCATCACTCTGTTATAGCAGTTATATCTAGCTGCATCATGTATTATGTCTCCAGTCTACTACTGTCTCCTGAAGAATGTCCCCAGTCTGCAACCACCCCTCTATAATGTCCCCAGTCTGCAACCACCCCTCTATAATGTCCCCAGTCTGCAACCACCCCTCTATAATGTCCCCAGTCTGCAAACACCCCTCTATAATGTCCCCAGTCTGCAACCACCCCTCTATAATGTTCCCAGTCTGCAACCACCCCTCTATAATGTCCCCAGTCTGCAAACACCCCTCTATAATGTCCCCAGCCTGCAACCACCCCTCTATAATGTCCCCAGCCTGCAACAACTCCTCTATAATGTCCCCAGCCTGCAACAACTCCTCTATCATGTCCCCAGCCTGCAACCACTCCTCTATCATGTCCCCAGTCTGCAACCACTCCTCTATCATGTCCCCAGTCTGCAACAACTCCTCTATCATGTCCCCAGTCTGCAACAACTCCTATATCATGTCCCCAGTCTGCAACAACTCCTCTATCATGTCCCCAGTCTGCAACCACTCCTATATCATATCCCCAGTCTGCAACAACTCCTCTATCATGTCCCCAGTCTGCAACAACTCCTTTATCATATCTCTCCAGTCTGCAACAACTCCTCTATCATGTCCCCAGACTGCAACAACTCCTTTATCATATCTCTCCAGTCTGCAACAACTCCTCTATCATGTCCCCAGACTGCAACAACTCCTTTATCATATCTCTCCAGTCTGCAACAACTCCTCTATCATGTCCCCAGACTGCAACAACTCCTTTATCATATCTCTCCAGTCTGCAACAACTCCTCTATCATGTCCCCAGACTGCAACAACTCCTTTATCATATCTCTCCAGTCTGCAACAACTCCTCTATCATGTCTCCAGTCTGCAACAACTCCTCTATCATGTCCCCAGTCTGCAACAACTCCTCTATCATGTCCCCAGTCTGCAACAACTCCTTTATCATGTCCCCAGTCTGCAACCACCCCTATATCATGTCCCCAGTCTGCAACCACTCCTATATCATGTCTCTAGTCTGCAACCACTCCATTATCATGTCCCCAGTCTGCAACCACTCCTTTATCATGTCCCCAGTCTGCAACAACTCCTTTATCATGTCCCCAGTCTGCAACAACTCCTCTAGCATGTCCCCAGTCTGCAACAACTCCTTTATCATGTCCCCAGTCTGCAATCACCCCTCTATCATGTCCCCAGTCTGCAACAACTCCTATATCATATCCCCAGTCTGCAACCATCACTCCTATATCATGTCCCCAGTCTGCAACCACCTCTATATCATGTCCCCACTCTGCAACCACTCCTCTATCATGTCCCAAATCTGCAACCACTCCTCTATCATGTCCCCAGTCTGCAACCACTCCTCTATCATGTCCCTAGTCTGCAACTCTATCATGTCCCCAGTCTGCAACCACCACTCCTCTATCATGTCCTCAGTCTGCAACCACCCCTATATCATATCCCCAGTCTTCAACCATCACTCCTATATCATATCACCAGTCTGCAACCACCTCTATATCATGTCCCCAGTCTGCAACCACTCCTATATCATGTCCCCAGTCTGCAACCACTCCTATATCATGTCCCCAGTCTGCAACCATCACTCCTATATCATATCCCCAGTCTGCAACCACCAATATATCATGTCCCCAGTCTGCAACCACTCCTCTATCATGTCCTCAGTCTGCAACCACCCCTATATCATGTCCCCAGTCTGCAACCACCACTCCTATATCATGTCCCCAGTCTGCAACCACCTCTATATCATCTCCCCAGTCTGCAACCACCTCTATATTAGGGATGAGCCGAACACCCCCCCCCCCCATTCGGTTCGCACCAGAACCTGCGAACAGACCTAAAGTTCGCGCAAACTTTAGAACCCTATTCAATACAATGGACTCGAACGTTCAAAATCAAAAGTGCTAATTATCAAGGCTAATATGCAAGTTATTGTCCTAAAAAGGGTTTGGGGACCCCGGGTCCTGCCCCAGGGGACATGTATCAATGCAAAAAAGTTTTTAAAACTGCAGTTTTTTCGGGAGCAGTGATTTTAATAATGCTTAAAGTGAAACAATAAAAGTGAAATATTCCTTTAAATTTCGTACCTGGGGGGGGGGTATAGTATGCCTGTAAAGCAGCGCTTGTTTCCCGTGCTTAGAACTGTCCCTGCACAAAGTGTCATTTCTGAAGGATTATTAGGATAATTTAAAAGCACTCGCGGCTATAATGAATTGTCGGCTCCCGGCAATACAGAGAAAAGTAATTGATAAAAAAAAAAAAGCGCAGGGGTCCCCTCAAATTCCATTACCAGGCCCTTCAGGTCTGGTATAGATATTAAGGGGAACCCTGCGTCTTATTTAAAAAAAAAATTACGTGGGGTTCCCCCTAAATATCCATACCAGACCCTTCAGGTCTGGTATGGATTTTAAGGGGAACTCCACGCCAAATAAAAAAAAAATGGCGTGGAGTTCCCCCCAAAAATCCATACCAGACCCTTTATCCGAGCACGCAACCTGCAGGCTGCAGGAAAAGAGGGGGGGACGAGAGAGCGGCCCCCTCCCTCCTGAACCGTACCAGGCCACATGCCCTCAACATGGGGAGGATGCTTTGGGGGTCTGTGACCCCTCAAAGCACCATGTCCCCATGTTGATGGGGACAAGGTCCTCATCCCCACAACCCTTGCCCGGTGGTTGTGGGGGTCTGCGGGCGGGGGGCTTATCGGAATCTAGAAGACCCCTTTAACCACTTCAGCCCTGGAAGAATTTACCCCCTTCCTGACCAGAGCACTTTTTGCGATGCAGCACTGCGTCGCTTTAACTGACAATTGCGCGGTCGTGCGACGTTGAACCTAACCAAAATTGACGTCCTTTTCCCCCCACAAATAGAGCTTTCTTTTGGTGGTATTTGATCACCTCTGCGGTTTTTATTTTTTGTGCTATAAACAAAAGAAGAGCGACATATTTGAAAAAAATGCAATATTTTTTACTTTTTGATTTAATAAATATCACAATTTTTTTTTTTTAAAACAATTTTTTTTCTAAGTTTAGACCGATACGTATTCTACATATTTTTGGTAATTTTTTTTTGCAATAAGCGTATATTGATTGGTTTGCGCAAAAGTTATAGCGTCTACATAATAGGGGATAGATTTATGGCATTTTTATTTTTTTTATTTTTTTTACTAGTAATAGCGGCGATCTGCGATTTTTATTGTGACCGTGACATTGCGGTAGACACATCGGACACTATTGGCGCGTTTTTGGGACCATTCACATTTATACAGCGATTAGTGCTATAAAACTGCACTAATTACTGTGTAAATGTGACTGGCAGGGAAAGGGTTAACACTAGGGGGCGATCAAGGGGTTAATATGTTCCCTATTGAGTGATTGTAACTGTAGGGGGAGGGGACTCACAAGGGGAGGAGACCGATCTGTGTTCCTCTGT
This sequence comes from Rana muscosa, assembly GCA_029206835.1. Taxonomy (NCBI): domain Eukaryota; kingdom Metazoa; phylum Chordata; class Amphibia; order Anura; family Ranidae; genus Rana; species Rana muscosa. The sequence continues at coordinate 49,936,481 of CM055119.1, forward strand.
ACTGGGAACACACATCGGTCTCCTCACCTCTGACAGGAGGTGGATCTGTGTGTTTACACACACAGATCCACACTTCTGCCGTGATCGTGGGCAATCGCGGGTGCCCAGCGGACATCGCGACCGCCGGGCACACTCACCGGGTCACGAGCGTTGCCGCGGGTGCGCGCGCGCGCCCCATAGACGGCCGGGAAAAAAGGACGTCATATGACGTCCGCCCGGAGGGAGGGAGGGTTCCTGCTGGCGTCATATGTCTATGACCCGGTAGGAAGTGGTTAACAAAGGGGACACCCAGATCCCGCCCACCCCTATGTGAATTGGTAAGGGGTACATTGTACCCCTACCATTTCACAAAGAAAGTGTAAAAAATTGTAAAAAAAAACACTCAGACACAGTTGGGAATGTCCTTTATTAAAAATAAAAAAATAAAAAACCCATTCCAGCGATGTAATCCAGTGTCCCGCGGTGATCTCTCCAGTCTGCAACAAATGTCCCCAGTCTGCAACCACTCCTATATCATGTCCCCAGTCTGCAACAAATTTTTTATCATGTGCCCAGTCTGCAACCACTCCTCTATCATGTCCCCAGTCTGCAACAACTCCTTTATCATGTCCCCAGTCTGCAACCACTCCCCTATCATGTCCCCAGTCTGCAACAACTTTTTTATCATGTCCCCAGTCTGCAACAACTCCTCTATCATGTCCCCAGTCTGCAACCACTCCTATATCATGTCCCCAGCCTGCAACCACTCCTCTATCATGTCCCCAGTCTGCAACCACTCCTCTATCATGTCCCCAGTCTGCAACCACTCCTCTATCATGTCCCCAGTCTGCAACCACTCCTTTATCATGTCCCCAGTCTGCAACAACTCCTCTATTATGTCCCCAGTCTGCAACCACTCCTATATCATATCCCCAGTCTGCAACAACTCCTCTATCATGTCCCCAGTCTGCAACCACTCCTTTATCATGTCCCCAGTCTGAAACAACTCCTCTATCATGTCCCCAGTCTGCAACCACTCCTTTATCATGTCTCCAGTCTGCAACCACCTCTATATCAAGTCCCCAGTCTGCAACCACTCCTATATCATGTCCCCAGTCTGCAACAACTCTATCATGTCCCCAGTCTGCAACCACTCCTATATCATGTCTCTAGTCTGCAACCACTCCTTTATCATGTCCCCAGTCTGCAACCACTCCTCTATCATGTCCCCAGTCTGCAACCACTCCTATATCATGTCCCCAGTCTGCAACCACCTCTATATCATGTCCCCAGTCTGCAACCACTCCTAAATCATGTCCCTAGTCTGCAACCACTCCTATATCATGTCCCCAGACTGCAACAACTCCTCTATCATGTCCCCAGTCTGCAACAACTCCTCTATCATGTCCCCAGTCTGCAACAACTCCTATATCATGTCCCCAGTCTGCAACAACTCCTCTATCATGTCCCCAGTCTGCAACCACTCCTATATCATATCCCCAGTCTGCAACAACTCCTCTATCATGTCCCCAGTCTGCAACAACTCCTTTATCATATCTCTCCAGTCTGCAACAACTCCTCTATCATGTCCCCAGTCTGCAATAACTCCTTTATCATATCTCTCCAGTCTGCAACAACTCCTCTATCATGTCCCCAGTCTGCAACAACTCCTCTATCATGTCCCCAGTCTGCAACAACTCCTTTATCATGTCCCCAGTCTGCACCCACCCCTATATCATGTCCCCAGTCTGCAACCACTCCTATATCATGTCTCCAGTCTGCAACCACTCCTTTATCATGTCCCCAGTCTTCAACAACTCCTTTATCATGTCCCCAGTCTGCAACAACTCCTCTATCATGTCCCCAGTCTGCAACAACTCCTTTATCATGTCCCCAGTCTGCAATCACCCCTCTATCATGTCCCCAGTCTGCAACAACTCCTATATCATATCCCCAGTCTGCAACCATCACTCCTATATCATGTCCCCAGTCTGCAACCACCTCTATATCATGTCCCCAGTCTGCAACCACTCCTCTATCATGTCCCAAATCTGCAACCACTCCTCTATCATGTCCCCAGTCTGCAACCACTCCTCTATCATGTCCCTAGTCTACAACTCTATCATGTCCCCAGTCTGCAACCACCACTCCTCTATCATGTCCTCAGTCTGCAACCACCCCTATATCATATCCCCAGTCTTCAACCATCACTCCTATATCATATCACCAGTCTGCAACCACCTCTATATCATGTCCCCAGTCTGCAACCACTCCTATATCATGTCCCCAGTCTGCAACCACTCCTATATCATGTCCCCAGTCTGCAACCATCACTCCTATATCATATCCCCAGTCTGCAACCACCAATATATCATGTCCCCAGTCTGCAACCACTCCTCTATCATGTCCTCAGTCTGCAACCACCCCTATATCATGTCCCCAGTCTACAACCACCACTCCTATATCATGTCCCCAGTCTGCAACCACCTCTATATCATCTCCCCAGTCTGCAACCACCTCTATATTAGGGATGACCCGAACACACACCCCCCCCCCCCCCATTCGGTTCGCACCAGAACCTGCGAACAGACCTAAAGTTCGCACAAACTTTAGAACCCTATTAAATACAATGGACGTGAACGTTCAAAATCAAAAGTGCTAATTATCAAGGCTAATATGCAAGTTATTGTCCTAAAAAGGGTTTGGGGACCCCGGGTCCTGCCCCAGGGGACATGTATCAATGCAAAAAAGTTTTTAAAACTGCAGTTTTTTCGGGAGCAGTGATTTTAATAATGTTTAAAGTGAAACAATAAAAGTGAAATATTCCTTTAAATTTCGTACCTGGGGGGGGGGGGGTATAGTATGCCTGTAAAGCAGCGCTTGTTTCCCGTGCTTAGAACTGTCCCTGCACAAAGTGTCATTTCTGAAGGATTATTAGGATAATTTAAAAGCACTCGCGGCTATAATGAATTGTCGGCTCCCGGCAATACAGAGAAAAGTAATTGATAAAAAAAAAGCGCGGGGGTCCCCTCAAATTCCATTACCAGGCCCTTCAGGTCTGGTATAGATATTAAGGGGAACCCTGCGTCAAATTTAAAAAAAAATGAAGTGGGGTTCCCCCTAAATATCCATACCAGACCCTTCAGGTCTGGTATGGATTTTAAGGGGAACTCCATGCCAAATAAAAAAAAAATGGCATGGAGTTCCCCCCAAAAATCCATACCAGACCCTTTATCCGAGCACGCAACCTGCAGGCTGCAGGAAAAGAGGGGGGGACGAGAGAGCGGCCCCCTCCCTCCTGAACCGTACCAGGCCACATGCCCTCAACATGGGGAGGATGCTTTGGGGGTCTGTGACCCCTCAAAGCACCATGTCCCCATGTTGATGGGGACAAGGGCCTCATCCCCACAACCCTTGCCCGGTGGTTGTGGGGGTCTGCGGGCGGGGGGCTTATCGGAATCTAGAAGACCCCTTTAACAAAGGGGACACCCAGATCCTGCCCACCCCTATGTGAATTGGTAAGGGGTACATTGTACCCCTACCATTTCACAAAGAAAGTGTAAAAAATTGTAAAAAAAAAAACACTCAGACACAGTTGGGAATGTCCTTTATTAAAAATAAAAAAATAAAAAACCCATTCCAGCGATGTAATCCAGTGTCCCGCGGTGATCCCATGTCCAGCGCTGCAGTCTCCTCCAGTCTTCACTCCACACAAAACCCCCATGACGTACGAGGGGGCGGGGTCACCCGTCACATCATAGGGTAAGCCCCAGCTTTCCCCGCTTGCCGGGGAATAGCCAATGACGTAGGCGGGATCCCACCTACGTCATTGGCTATTCCCCACAAGCGGGGAAACCCGGGACTTACCCCTATGATCTGACGGGTGACCCCGCCCCCTCGTACGTCAGACCCTGCCTACCTGAGCAGACCTGATGGGGAACTTCTTCCGCAGTGTAATAAATGAATAGACCCCGCCCCTTCTCACGTTCCCCATCAGGTCCACTCAGCCTTACACCCAGTGAAGGTGACCCGCCCCCTACGTCATTGGCTGAGCGGACCTGATGGGGAGCGTGAGAAGGGGCGGGGTCTATTCATTTATTTCACTGCAGAGGAAGTTCCCCATCAGGTCCGGCAAGGTAGGCGGGGTCTGACGTACAAGGGGGCGGGTCACCCGTCACATCATAGGGTAAGCCCCAGATTTCCCCGCTTGCGGGGATTAGCCAATGACGTAGCCAATGACGGGTGAACAGGCAATGTTCGAGTCGAACATGAGTTCGACTCGACCTCAAAGCTCATCCCTACTCTATATCATGTCCCCAGTCTGCAACCACTCCTTTATTATGTCCCCAGTCTGCAACCACCACTCCTATATCATGTCCCCAGTCTGCAACCATCTCTAGATCATCTCCCCAGTCTGCAACCACCTCTATATCATCTCCCCAGTCTGCAACCACTCCTATATCATGTTCCCAGTCTGCAACCACCCCTTTATCATGTCCCCAGTCTGCACCCACCCCTATATCATGTCCCCAGTCTGCAACCATCACTCCTATATCATGCCCCCAGTCTGCAACCATCACTCCTATATCATGTCCCCAGTCTGCAACCACCTCTATATCATGTCCCCAGTCAGCAACCACCACTCCTATATCATGTCCCCAGTCTGCAACCACCACTCCTATATCATGTCCCCAGTCTGCAACCACTCCTATATCATGTCCCCAGTCTGCAACCAGCTCTATATCATGTCCCCAGTCTGCAACCACTCCTTTATCATGTCCCCAGTCTGCAACCACTCCTATATCATGTCCCCAGTAGGGATGGGCCCGGTGCTCGATTCGAACCCATGTTCGAATCGAGCATCGGGCGTTCGCTCGCTCGTCGAGCCCAGAACTATTTGGGCCGTTCGCATCACATTCGTGTGATGCGAGCGGCCCCGCAATGCATTGCGGCCGGCGCGGCCGGCGCAGTGCATTGCTGGCTGATGATTGGCCAAGCATGCACTGTGACCCCGCATGCTTGGCCAATCACAGCGCCCGAAACTCGGAGAGCAATAATTGGCTACAGGCAGGACGCCTGTAGCCAATTACAGCTCAGGGGCTTTAGTACACGCCCCACCATTTAAAAGGCCGCCACGCCATCGGCCCCGGTCACATGAGTTCCGGCTTTAGGAGAGATTAGTCTGCTGATTCTGTCTTTGCTTGATACTGAAAGATTTGCTCTTCTTTGCTAAACCATTGGCTATTTCTTTGCTAAACCATTGCTACCTAAGTCATTGATCGTTCATTGCTGCTGATTGCACAGTTAGTGTGTTATTAGCTGCTGCTGGGGATTAGTCTGGTGCGTGCTTACTGTTAGTACAGTATTGCAGTAGTACCAACCGCAGTGCTGTTAGCACAGCATTGCACCCCAACAGCACCCATAGGACTTCTAGTGTGTTAGTGGCAGCAAACAGAGCTCCTATATTTTCTTCTCAGCAGCACCCATAGGACTTCTAGTGTGTTAGTGGCATCACACAGAGCTCCTATATTTTCTTCTCAGCAGCACCCATAGGACTTCTAGTGTGTTAGTGGCATCACACAGAGCTCCTATATTTTCTTCTCAGCAGCACCCATAGGACTTCTAGTGTGTTAGTGGCAGCAAACAGAGCTCCTATATTTTCTTCTCAGCAGCACCCATAGGACTTCTAATGTGTTAGTGGCATCACACAGAGTTCCTATATTTTCATCTCAGCAGCACCCATAGGACTTCTAGTGTGTTAGTGGCATCACACAGAGCTCCTATATTTTCTTCTCAGCAGCACCCATAGGACTTCTAGTGTGTTAGTGGCAGCAAACAGAGCTCCTATATTTTCTTCTCAGCAGCACCCATAGGACTTCTTGTGTGTTAGTGGCAGCAAACAGAGCTCCTATATTTTCTTCTCAGCAGCACCCATAGGACTTCTAGTGTGTTAGTGGCATCACACAGAGCTCCTATATTTTCTTCTCAGCAGCACCCATAGGACTTCTAGTGTGTTAGTGGCATCACACAGAGCTCCTATATTTTCTTCTCAGCAGCACCCTTAGGACTTCTAGTGTGTTAGTGGCATCACACAGAGTTCCTATATTTTCTTCTCAGCAGCACCCATAGGACTTCTAGTGTGTTAGTGGCAGCAAACAGAGCTCCTATATTTTCTTCTCAGCAGCACCCATAGGACTTCTAATGTGTTAGTGGCATCACACAGAGTTCCTATATTTTCATCTCAGCAGCACCCATAGGACTTCTAGTGTGTTAGTGGCATCACACAGAGCTCCTATATTTTCTTCTCAGCAGCACCCATAGGACTTCTAGTGTGTTAGTGGCAGCAAACAGAGCTCCTATATTTTCTTCTCAGCAGCACCCATAGGACTTCTAGTGTGTTAGTGGCATCACACAGAGCTCCTATATTTTCTTCTCAGCAGCACCCATAGGACTTCTAGTGTGTTAGTGGCAGCAAACAGAGCTCCTATATTTTCTTCTCAGCAGCACCCATAGGACTTCTAGTGTGTTAGTGGCAGCAAACAGAGCTCCTATATTTTCTTCTCAGCAGCACCCATAGGACTTCTAGTGTGTTAGTGGCAGCAAACAGAGCTCCTATATTTTCTTCTCAGCAGCACCCATAGGACTTCTAGTGTGTTAGTGGCATCACACAGAGCTCCTATATTTTCTTCTCAGCAGCACCCATAGGACTTCTAGTGTGTTAGTGGCAGCAAACAGAGCTCCTATATTTTCTTCTCAGCAGCACCCATAGGACTTCTAGTGTGTTAGTGGCAGCAAACAGAGCTCCTATATTTTCTTCTCAGCAGCACCCATAGGACTTCTAGTGTGTTAGTGGCATCACACAGAGCTCCTATATTTTCTTCTCAGCAGCACCCATAGGACTTCTAGTGTGTTAGTGGCATCACACAGAGCTCCTATATTTTCTTCTCAGCAGCACCCATAGGACTTCTAGTGTGTTAGTGGCAGCAAACAGAGCTCCTATATTTTCTTCTCAGCAGCACCCATAGGACTTCTAGTGTGTTAGTGGCATCACACAGAGCTCCTATATTTTCTTCTCAGCAGCACCCATAGGACTTCTAGTGTGTTAGTGGCATCACACAGAGCTCCTATATTTTCTTCTCAGCAGCACCCATAGGACTTCTAGTGTGTTAGTGGCAGCAAACAGAGCTCCTATATTTTCTTCTCAGCAGCACCCATAGGACTTCTAATGTGTTAGTGGCATCACACAGAGTTCCTATATTTTCATCTCAGCAGCACCCATAGGACTTCTAGTGTGTTAGTGGCATCACACAGAGCTCCTATATTTTCTTCTCAGCAGCACCCATAGGACTTCTAGTGTGTTAGTGGCAGCAAACAGAGCTCCTATATTTTCTTCTCAGCAGCACCCATAGGACTTCTAGTGTGTTAGTGGCATCACACAGAGCTCCTATATTTTCTTCTCAGCAGCACCCATAGGACTTCTAGTGTGTTAGTGGCAGCAAACAGAGCTCCTATATTTTCTTCTCAGCAGCACCCATAGGACTTCTAGTGTGTTAGTGGCAGCAAACAGAGCTCCTATATTTTCTTCTCAGCAGCACCCATAGGACTTCTAGTGTGTTAGTGGCAGCAAACAGAGCTCCTATATTTTCTTCTCAGCAGCACCCATAGGACTTCTAGTGTGTTAGTGGCATCACACAGAGCTCCTATATTTTCTTCTCAGCAGCACCCATAGGACTTCTAGTGTGTTAGTGGCAGCAAACAGAGCTCCTATATTTTCTTCTCAGCAGCACCCATAGGACTTCTAGTGTGTTAGTGGCAGCAAACAGAGCTCCTATATTTTCTTCTCAGCAGCACCCATAGGACTTCTAGTGTGTTAGTGCCAGCAAACAGAGCTCCTATATTTTCTTCTCAGCAGCACCCATAGGACTTCTAGTGTGTTAGTGGCAGCAAACAGAGCTCCTATATTTTCTTCTCAGCAGCACCCATAGGACTTCTAATGTGTTAGTGGCATCACACAGAGTTCCTATATTTTCATCTCAGCAGCACCCATAGGACTTCTAGTGTGTTAGTGGCATCACACAGAGCTCCTATATTTTCTTCTCAGCAGCACCCATAGGACTTCTAGTGTGTTAGTGGCAGCAAACAGAGCTCCTATATTTTCTTGTCAGCAGCACACATAGTACCTATAGTGTGTTAGTGTCAGCACCCATAGGACCTACAGTGTGTTGTGAGCACACATAGGAGTTCTATTTTTTATACTATATACACTACCGACTACAATGGCTGGAAGACCGCCAAGGAGAGGCAGAGCGTGCCGAGGCAAGAACACAGGGCAGGCAGGCTCTGTTTCTAGAGACAACAGTGCTGGCCGTGGACGTGGTCGTGCATCGTCATCAGCACGTGGCCATGGGACACGCTTGTCTTTGTTTTCGGCAGCTGGACATGTGGAGCCGCATCATGCCGAAGGCTTGGTAGAATGGATGACCAAGCCCTCCTCATCCTCCTCATCCTCTCTCACCCAGGCTCAGGGTACTGGCAGAGCAGCTGCCAACGCGTACTCAATGGCATCATCAGCCACCCCTTCCCTAGACCCACCATGTCCTCCTGAGGAGTCCCCCGAACTGTTTGAGCACAGTGTTGGGTACATGCTCCAGGAGGATGCCCAACGATTCGAAGGCTCGGATGATGATACCCAGCTTGAGGAAGTCAGTAGTGTGCGCGCAGAGAGAGGGGATGCTGAAGGACAGCAATCTGGCAGTAGTGTTCCACCAGCTGCAGCTTACTGCCAGGTTTGCTCTAGTGGTGAAGAGGGAGGGGATGATGAGGTCACTGACTCCACGTGGGTGCCTGAAGGGAGAGAGGAGGAGGAGGAGGAGGATGCAGCGTCACATGTCCAACGAGGCAGGATGCCCCCTGGAGGCCAGCTAGAGGCCAGCACAGCAACTGTACCACACCGCAGAGCTCCGCCTGTGCAGGGCGCTGCCTCTGCACGTTATCACAAAAGTTCTTTGGTGTGGGCCTTTTTTGAGACGAGTGCATCAGATCGCACCACTGCTATTTGCAATATTTGTCTCAAGCGTATCGCGCGTGGCCAAAACATCAGCCGCTTGGGCACCACAAGCATGAGCAGACATATGTCGACCTGCCATGCAGCTCGTTGGCAAGCACACATAAAAGACCCACACCAAAGAACAAAGCGGACCTCTCCTTGCTCCTCATCAGCTGGGATCTCCATCCCCACTATATCTTTAGTCCTCTCTGAAAGCTGCTCTGAGAGGACTGAAGGTGTAGAATTAGGTGTGTCACAACCAAGTACTTGCAGTACACCGACGTCCGATTGTAGCAGGCAAATTTCCCTGCCCCAGCTGCTGGACCGTCGAAAGAAGTATACTCCCAGCCATCCACATGCCCAGCGGTTGAATGCTAGCTTGGCTAAATTGCTAGCACTTCAACTGCTGCCTTTTCAGTTGATAGACTCGGCCCCCTTCCGTGAGTTTGTTCAATGTGCGGTTCCTCAGTGGCAGGTTCCCAAACGCCACTTTTTCTCACGGAAGGCGATTCCGTCTCTCTACTGGCATGTGGAAGGCAATGTCCATGCCTCGCTGGACAGGGCGGTCAGCGGTAAGGTGCATATTACCGCTGACTCATGGTCCAGCAGGCATGGACAGGGACGTTATCTTTCTTTCACGGCCCATTGGGTCACTCTATTGGTAGCTGGGAGGGATGCAGGACAAGGTGCAGTAGTGTTGGAGGTTGTTCCGCCACCACGCCTCCAAAATGCTACTACTGGTTGTGACACACCTCTCTCCTCCACCCCCTCCTCTTCTTCTTCCTCCATGTCCTCTTCGAGTGCTCTGTCCTCGGAACCAGCGGTGCTCCGTAGGCGTACAAGGGGCTACGCGAGTACGCAGGCAAAAAGATGCCATGCCGTGCTTGCGCTGGTGTGTTTGGGGGACAGGAGCCACACTGGGCCAGAGGTTCTGGCAGCTCTGCAGGGGCAGGCCGAGAGGTGGTTGACGCCATGCCAGCTTAAGCCAGGAATGGTCGTTTCTGATAATGGCACCAACCTCCTCTCCGCCCTGCGACAGGGGCAGCTCACCCATGTGCCCTGTATGGCTCACGTCCTCAACCTGGTGGTGCAGCGGTTCTTGGGCAGGTTCCCAGGCTTACAGGATGTCCTGAGGCAGGCCAGGAAAGTCTGTGTGCATTTCCGCCGATCTTATAATGCCAGTGCTCGGCTGACTGAGCTGCAAAAGGAGCTGAACCTGCCCAAGAACCGCCTAATATGTGACATGCCCACCAGGTGGAACTCAACGTTGGCCATGCTGCAGCGACTGCACACGCAGCAGAGGGCCATCAATGAGTACCTTTGCGACTACGGCACCAGGACAGGGTCAGGGGAGCTTGGCTTTTTTTCCCCACGCCAGTGGAGCATGATCAGGGATGCATGCACTGTCCTCTCACCATTTGAGGAGGCCACGAGGATGGTGAGCAGTGACAGTGCATGCATCAGTGACACTGTACCTCTTGTCCACCTGTTGGAGCATACGCTGCGTGGGATAATGGACAGGGCACTTGAGGCAGAACAGAGGCAGGAAGAGGAGGACTTCCTTGTCTCTCAAGGCCCCCTTTATCCAGACAATGTTCCTTCTGTCCCACCCATCACACAGGAAGAGGAGGAGGAGGAGGAGGAGGAGGAGGATTGTGTGAGCATGGAGGTGGAGCCTGGCACTCAGCATCAGCAGCAGCAGTCTTTTAGGGATGATGTACAGTCCCAACAAACCAGTGGACTTGTACGTGGCTGGGAGGAGGTGGCTGGCGATCATGTCATCCTCAGTGACCCAGAAGACTCCGGACCGAATGCCTCAGCTAACCTACGCTGCATGGCCTCCCTGATCCTGCAAAGCCTGCGGAAGGATCCTCGTGTTCTTCGGATCAAGGAGAGTGACCATTACTGGCTGGCCACTCTCCTTGATCCACGGTACAAGGGTAAGGTTGCGGACCTTATCTTGCCGTCGCAGAGGGAGCAGAGGATGAGACATCTCAGGGAGGCCTTGCAGAAAGGTCTGTGCAACGCGTTCCCAGAAACTGGGAGGTTACAAACTCCTGGTCCTGGACGACGAGTTGCTGAGGCTTCGGTCAGTAGCAGAAGGAGCGGTGGGGAAGGTGGACGTCTGACCGATGCGTTCAGACAATTTTTTAGTCCGCAGCCCCAAGGTATGATCGGTTCCAGCAACCATCGCCAGCGTCTGATATACATGGTGCAGGAATACCTAGGGGCAAGGTCAGACTTGGACACCTTTCCCACCGAAAATCCTCTGGCTTACTGGGTCCTGAGGATGGATCACTGGCCAGAGCTTGCACAGTATGCAATTGAGCTACTGGCCTGTCCTGCATCCAGCGTTCTTTCCGAACGCACATTCAGTGCTGCTGGAGGATTTGTCACCGATCATAGGGTGCGCCTGTCCACCGACTCGGTTGATCGACTGACCTTCATAAAAATGAATCAGTCTTGGATCACCACCAGCTACCAGACACCTGAAGCGGATATAACGGAATAATTTATAATGTCACATCCCTTCAAGACTGCCTATGCTGATGCTGAGTGACTGTCCTGTTATGTTCACTGACTATCCTCTTCCTCCTCCTCAATGATCCATGCCACCACACCAGTGCCTAAGGCACAATTTTTCAGCCCCTGTATAACAGGGGCGTGTAATTACAATTTTTTAAAAAGATGCTTCGCAACAGGTGTGACTGCTGTGCTCAGAGTACAGTATCTGTGAGGGGTTGCAGTGTTGTGGCACCAGCACCAGTGCCTAAGGCACAATTTTTCAGCCCCTGTTGGGGCGTGTAATTACAATTTTTAGGCAATGCTTTGCAACAGGTCTCATTGCTGTGCTCAGAGTACAGTATCTGTGAGGGGTTGCAGTGTTGTGGCACCAGCACCAGTGCCTAAGGCACAATTTTTCAGCCCCTGTTGGGGCGTGTAATTACAATTTTTAGGCAATGCTTTGCAACAGGTCTCATTGCTGTGCTCAGAGTACAGTATCTGTGAGGGGTTGCAGTGTTGTGGCACCAGCACCAGTGCCTAAGGCACAATTTTTCAGCCCCTGTATAACAGGGGCGTGTAATTACAATTTTTTAAAAAGATGCTTCGCAACAGGTGTGACTGCTGTGCTCAGAGTACAGTATCTGTGAGGGGTTGCAGTGTTGTGGCACCAGCACCAGTGCCTAAGGCACAATTTTTCAGCCCCTGTTGGGGCGTGTAATTACAATTTTTAGGCAATGCTTTGCAACAGGTCTCATTGCTGTGCTCAGAGTACAGTATCTGTGAGGGGTTGCAGTGTTGTGGCACCAGCACCAGTGCCTAAGGCACAATTTTTCAGCCCCTGTATAACAGGGGCGTGTAATTACAATTTTTTAAAAAGATGCTTCGCAACAGGTGTGACTGCTGTGCTCCAAGTACAGTATCTGTGAGGGGTTGCAGTGTTGTGGCACCAGCACCAATGCCTAAGGCACAATTTTTCAGCCCCTGTTTAACAGGGGCGTGTAATTACAAATCTTGATCTAATAGTTCACAGCAGGGCCCATTCCTGCGCCCACCAAGAGTAACTATGAGGGCCTACAGTCTTGTGGCAACACCGTCCACCACCACCACCACCAAAGGCCCAATTTTTCTGCCCTGTTCAACAGGTGCATGCAATTACAAATCTTGATCTAATAACTCACAGCAGGGCCCATTCCTGCACCCACCAAGAGTAACTGTGAGGGCTTACAGTCTTGTGGCAACACCGTCCACCACCACCACCACCACCACCACCAAAGGCCCAATTTTTCTGCCCGGTTCAACAGGTGCATGCAAGTACAAATCTTGATCTATTAACTCACAGCAGGGCCCATTCCTGTGCCCACCAGTCTTGTGGCTACACCAACATCTAATAGGGCAAATTTCTGCAGAGTATATACGGCAGGCCCCTACTTTCAAACATCCAACTTACAAACGACTCCTACTTGCAAACGGCAAGAGAAAACAGGAAGTGAGAGGAAATCTACCCCTAGGAAGGAAAATTCTATCCTGTTAGATTTAATTTGGGAAAAAGGTATCTCCTCTCTACTGATGCTTTATCACCAATCCTTGTTTCAATTAAAACCCCACTTTTCCAAAAACATTTGTCATTGGGACAGAAAGTGAGGTGACATGTTCTGAACAGATGTGCAAAGACAGCAAATGTTACAGGGGTGATAACCCCTCCCTATGTTCTCCAAAAAGCTTAAAAATTGATTTTTTTGGGATGTAGCTACACTTCATAATGTACCTGTTCAGATTCTACTTAAGAACAAACCTACAGTCCATGTCTTGTTTGCACCACCTATATACTGCTGTTCAGAGTATATAGGGTTGTAGGTATAGGGTTTTATTTTGGGTGCGGGGTCCCCCTTAGTATCCATACAAGACCCAAAGGGGCTGGGGTGGGGGGGGGGGTGATGGGGTAGCCATGCCATTTTTCTCAAGGATTTTCAGCCATATGGCGGCCAGGACAAGACATGACATTAAAGCCGCAAGTGGTTTTAAATGGCTTATTTTTTTCCTTTACAAATGTCATTTTGTGCAAGGACAGTTCTAAACACGGGAAACACATGCCACTTCACAGGCATACTTTAGACACCCCCCAGGTACCATATTTAAAGGAAAATTTCACTTTTTTTTTTTTCACTTTATGCATCATTAAAATGACTGCTCCCGAAAAAACTTTAGTTTTTAAAATTTCTTTTTGCATTGATATATGTCCCCTGGGGCAGGACCCGGGTCCCCAAACCTGTTTTATAACATTAACATGCATATTGGCCGTTGTAATTAGCAATTTTGATTTCGAACGTTCGCGTCCATTATAACGAATAGGGTTCGAAAATTCGCGCAAACTTTCGGTCCGTTCGAAGGTTCTGGTGCGAACCGAACCCGGGGGTGTTCGGCTCATCCCTAGTCCCCAGTCTGCAACCACTCCTCTATCATGTCCTAAGTTTGCAACAACTCCTTTATCATGTCCTCAAACCAAACGTGAGGGACCACTGATACCATTAATCACCACCTATTCTACCCAACACTATCTAGTAGGGTTGTCCCGATACCACTTTTTTAGGACCGAGTACAAGTACCGATACTATTTTCCAAGTACTCGCCGATACCGATTACCGATACTTTTTTTTCAGTGTCATGTGACAGTTTGAAAGATGGGGACTGATAGGTGGCACTGACAGGTGGCACTTATGGGCACTGACTGGTGACTGGCTCTGATGGGCACTAATAGGTGGCTGGCACTGATAGATGGCACTGATTGCACTGATAGGTGGCACTTATGGGCACTTATAGGTGGCACTTATAGGTGGCACTTGTGGGCACTGATAGATGGCACTGATTGCACTGAAAGGTGGCACTTGTGGGCACTGATATGTGGCACTTGTGGGCACTGATATGTGGCACTTGTGGGCACTGACAGCACTGATAGGTGGCACTTGTGGGCACTGACAGCACTGATAGGTGGCACTTGGTGGCACTGATTGCACTATCAGTGCCCACATGTGCCATCTATCAGTGCCACCTATCAGTGCCCACAAGTGCCACCTTTCAGTGCTATCAGTGCCCACAAGTGCCACATATCAGTGCCCACAAGTGCCACATATCAGTGCCCACAAGTGCCACCTTTCAGTGCAATCAGTGCCATCTATCAGTGCCCACAAGTGTCACCTTTCAGTGCCATCAGTGCCCACAAGTGCCACATATCAGTGCCCACAAGTGCCACATATCAGTGCCCACAAGTGCCACATCAGTGCCACCAAGTGCCACCTATCAGTGCAATCAGTACCATCTACCAGTGCCACCTGATAGGTGGCACTGGTAGATGGCACTGATTGCACTGATAGGTAGCACTTGTGGGTACTGATAGGTGGCTGGCACTGAAATGCTGCGGGAAAAAAAAATGACACAGGATTTAAAATAAAAAAAACTGCTGCAACGCCCATCTTGGTACACCCTGCACTCGGCTGAAGTAAGCAGCAGCAGACATCTTGTTACACCCAGCCCATATAGCTCGGGCTGGGTGTAACAAGATGTCTGCTGCTTACTGCAGCCAAGTGCAGGGTGTACCAAGATGTGTGTGGGGACGTTCAGCCGCTGACGGCGACCGAATGCGACATCACCGGTCACCGATCCTGATGCGGCTGCGCCCTGCACCCCTGCCAGCTTACCAGTTTCAACTGCAGGTGAGGGACTCGCTCTCCGCCCCCCGCCGCACTCTCCGCCCCCCGCCGCACTCTCCGTCCCGCTCTCCGCCTTGGTCTCCGCCCCACTCTCCGCCCCCCGCCGCACTCTCCGTCCCGCTCTCTGCCCTGGTCTCCGCCCCCCGCCACGCTCTCCGCCCTGCTCTCCGCCCCCCGCTCTCCACCCCCTCTCTGCGTCCGCTCTGGAAAAAAAAAAAAAAGTATCGGACTGGGCATCGGGAGCATTTGCGCGAGTACAAGTAGTCGCGCAAATGCTTGGTATCGGTCCCGATACCGATACTAGTATCGGTATCGGGACAACCCTACTATCTAGTGAAGAAGATTATACATAAACACTGGCATATTTTGAGAAGTGATCAAATTATCAACTAATTTTTGCCAGCCACTCCACAAGTTATTTTTAGGGGTGTCCCTTCACTAAGGGATAGAATAGCGCCAAATGTGGTTGATCCAACCCCAAAAAAAGTTTATTTCTTTCAAAACATCTCGGGCTACCACCAGTGTCGTAGGTGCCAGGTATGTACATTAAATAAAACCAAATCAAAGAAAACAATGTCGTTCAAATCAACTAGCACCTCTAGGGAACATAAAATCGAGGCCTTTGTGACTTGTAGTTCCACGGGTATGGTCTACCTGTTGGAATGCCCATGTGGTATGCAATACATAGGTAGAACTAAAAGATCTATGCAGGTGCGTCTTGGTGAGCACATTACAAACATTAAGAGTGGATTTAAAGACCACTCAGTTTCAAGACACTATGATTTGCATCACCAACGTAATCCAGCAGGAACACTATTTTTGGGTATAGATAGGTACAGTCCTCATTGGAGGGGAGGTTCCCTAGTGAGAGAGATATCGAGGATGGAAATGTCTTGGATATACAGGGTTCGTAGCTACACCCCTTATGGCCTTAACATCGATATAGATGTGAACGCATTTATTGATAATGCTTAGGACATGAGTTTATAGTTCTCATAATTTCCTTGTTTTGTTGTAAAGATTTGTGAACTAGATCTGATCATTCAGTGGTCATTGCCCACTAGTTACATATATAACCCTTATACTCACTATATGAACAGAAACTATTAGTTTTTGTCTCCATAATGCATCAAAATGATAACATCTGTGAATAGATCATCTAGATCAGGGATATGCAATTAGCGGACCTCCAGCTGTTGCAAAACTACAAGTCCCATCATGCCTCTGCCTCTGGGTGTCATGCTTGTGGTTGTGAGAGTCTTGCTCTGCCTCATGGGAATTGTAGTTCTGCAACAGCTGGAGGTCCGCTAATTGCATATCCCTGATCTAGATGTATATAATGGGATACATCTCTTTGATCACTTATGATGATATGATATCACATATTGTGAGTTATCAATATTACAGAGAGAACTTATCAATATACAATTAAAAGTTGAGAAGCAATCATTCAACTTACTGAATATTTATTGGCTTAACGATTATTCTATTTTTTGTTTTCCTTTTCCTCTTGTTTTTGCATTGGATTTGGTAGGCGGTAGCCATATATTTTTTGGACAATTCATTTTTGTCCTTGGATGTGAGGTTTATTGCCTAGCTGTACGATGCAAATATATACATAAGTATAATAATTTTTAATAACATTTTTTGGAGGTGTTATTATATTGAGCATCTTGTCTGGGTCTATTTCCATATAGTTTTTGTTAATTGTGGAATTTGACCGCTAGAGGGCTGCTCTATTTTTTATTATTTTTTTATTTGTCTAATATGCTGTCAATTAGAGTTGGAGTATAATGACAAACACCAATTTGTATTTTTAATAAAGGTAACATATATGAGTTGGCGTTATTTTATATATGAGGTTGATGTAAGAAGTTTTGATAGGGTCGGTTATGGTTGTGCTGTGCGCGGCACCACCAGCCAGCCAGCATACCATTTACTGACTAAGGATTCTTCCTTCAACCCCTTGTTCCAATCAGTGGAATCTTTGTCCTATGACTGGGATTGTTTATATTCTAGCCAGCAATATGGATTATGCCCTTACGATTTTGCTGTTGTATGGGCATTTTTGCCAATAGTCAACATGGCGATTCATTTGTCAGGAGCGCTGAATGATCAGATCTGGGCGTTTCTATTGTATCCATGAGTATTTATGGCGGTGGGTCAGCACGCCGCCCGTGCCCCTGGACGACGTCATCTGTGACGAAACGACGTAGGGAGGAGCGGCGTGCTGACGTCACCGACATACCAACGAGTCCCGGAAGGAACGGGCAGTCTTAGCCGGCCGGCTAAATTTACTACACGCCTATATACTTGCGATTCATGTAAGTGCATTACTTTTTATAATAAACTTGTTTTATCGGATTCACGCTATGGTGGCTTTCTTTCCATATGCATTTTAACATCGTGACGTGTGGAGAGGAGTGGCGTGGAATTCGGGAGATAAGCTGACATTGACAAATTACCTAGAGACCCTGGCTGGGGAATAGCCATCTGTTTGTATTGATCTCTGAAGAGATCAATAGTTCTGGTAAGCGGCAGTGAGAACTGGTGGTGGTGGAATCTATATCTATCAAGTGTTTAGCACTTTTCATTGGGTGTTTTGCATTTGAAGTCACCAATTAGCTGAACAAGAAGATCCTTATCCACACTTCGTTGTTGTTTTGGCTATCAGGACTTTTTGAATTCATAAAGATATTATTTAATAATTTTTTCACTATACAGGACTTTGTATTCTTGCTGAATGTGATGTGTCTGGCAATCAGTTATAGTTGTTATAGTTGTCACCATTGGCAATTGAGACTGAGCTCTGCGTATACTTTTTCACCATTTTTTTCTTTGGTTTAATGGTGGTGCAAACCCATTATTTTTCACTATTTGCGCAGCTTTATTACTTCTATTATTCTTTTATTGTGTGTGTCTCACATAGAAGTTGCAGCATTTGTTTCTGGAGAGATAGATTCACTACATCAGTGGTTTATATCTCACTAATTGGACAGCGCAGTATAATTTACACATTACAGCATCCAGACCCTGCCCTACCCTATGTCCTGGAAGTCGATGCTTCAGAGGTGGCCACAGGAGCAGTACTATCTCAACGCCAGGGTCCTAAAGCTTCATCCCGTGGCCTTCTCTTCACGGAAGATGAGTCAGCCAGAAAATAATTATGACGTAGGGGATCGTGAACTTTTAGCAATTAAGACCGCTTTGGAGGAATGGTTTTTACCCATCCTATCTTGATCTTCACGGATCATAAGAATTTAGAATATCTCCGCACGGCCAAACGGTTGAGACCCCGACAGGCTCGATGGGCCTTGTTCTTTTCTAGGTTTAATTTCCATATAACCTACCGGCCAGGGTCGAAGAATGGGAAGGCTGACGCCTTATCTCGAATGTTTCCGGATACCCCTAAGGAAATCTCACCCAGTACAATCCTGTCTTCTCAAAACTTTCTGTTGTTACAGCCTGATTTAAGGACTTCAATTGAGCAGGCATCTACTCAGTGCACGGAGGAAGAAAGCTCCTCTTTAAGAAATCAGGAGGGGCTACTGTGGCACCAAGACAAGATATTCGTCCCTCAGCAGGTCAGGGTTCAGGTTCTAAAGACTTTTCACGACCACCAAGTAGCCGGTCACTTTGGGGTCCGGAAGACAACTGAGCTTGTTCAACGATCCTTGTGGTGGCCTACTCTAAAGTCTGACTGCAAGGAATATGTAAATTCCTGCATGACTTGCCAACGTAACAAGGGGTCCAACGCTAAATCTTGGGGTCTGTTGAGACCACTACCAGTCCCTGAACAACCGTGGAAAAACATTTCTGTGGACTTTATAGTAGATCTGCCACCCTCGGAAAATTTCACAACCTTCTTGGTTGTAGTAGACCGACTCTCCAAGATGGCACATTTCGTACCAATGATGGGCACACCGTCTGCTACGGACACAGCAAAAGTCTTTATAAAGGAGATAGTCAGACTGCATGGCTTACCGGACAACATCGTGTCTGACAGAGGTGTGCAATTCACCTCTAAGTAGTTCTGGAGGAACCTCTGCAAATCATTATCCATCAAGACTTGTTTTTCCACAGCCTACCACCCACAAAGCAATGGCCAGACTGAAAGAACTTGTCATGGAAACCCTGTCAGGAACAGACGCCCTGGACTTCCTGGTTCCCGCCCCCGCAGGTGACGCCCGAAGGGCTATTTAAACTCCTCACTTGCAGACAGTCCCTGCTGTCTGCTCTACAGCGTTTATCCCAAGTGACCTGATCTGCCTTGTTTACCTGTATCTGACCCGGCTTCCTGTGACCCTCCTGCTATCTGCCTGTACCTGACCATCGGCCTGTTTTCTGACTTCGGTATTGCCTGATCCTTTTGTGCCTCGCTGCCTGCCAGTTTACCCGACCCCGGCTTGTCTGACGATCCTGCCTGACCTTGGCTCTTGTTCACCTGCTGCTGCCTAGTGGTTCCAGTTTACCTGCTGTGCCTCCCGGTCCGGGTCATCTGCTGAGTTCCTGGTTCCTGTCTGCTCATCTGCTGGTTCCTGTCTGCTCATCTGCTGGTTCCTGTCTGCTCATCTGCTGGTTCCTGTTCACCTGCTGCTGCCTAGTGGTTCCAGTTTACCTGCTGTGCCTCCCGGTCCGGGTCATCTGCTGAGTTCCTGGTTCCTGTCTGCTCATCTGCTGGTTCCTGTCTGCTCATCTGCTGGTTCCTGTCTGCTCATCTGCTGGTTCCTGTTCATCTGCTGCTGCCCAGTGGTTCCAGTCTACCTGCTGTGCCTCCCGGTCCGGGTCATCTTCTGAGTTCCTGGTTCCTGTCTACTCACCTGCTGTAGTTCCTGGTTCCTGTCCACTCACCTGCTGTAGTTCCTGCCTCCTTACCTGCTGGTTCCTGATCACCTGCGGTAGTTCTTGATCCTGCCAGGCACTCGTACCCCTTCCACCTCCGTGCTTCCTGTTATATCACCAGGGGCCGCCGGTGGGAGCCGTAAGGGAGGCCTCCCTCTGCTAACCGGGCTCGTCACCGTCAGGTACGTGACAGTAGCAGACAGCCATGTCTGAGCCCGAGCAGGGAGCCTCACCTATGGAGGAACTATGCCGACACCTGGCGGGACTGACCGAGGCCGTTAAGAGCCTCCAGCAAGGCTACACTCACCTGGAAGGACAAGTGCGGGCCCTCACCAACCCCGATGGAGCTCAAGGGGGTCCACGTGCCTCCACTTCTTCCGCCGGGGCAGGAGTTGCGCCCACGGTGGTCATGCTTCCCCCTGAACCCAGGGTCCCTACACCCGAAAGATTCTCCGGGGACCGGAGCAAGTTCAGGGCTTTCCGGAACTCTTGTGAGTTGTACTTTGCCTTACAGCCCCGCACCTTTTCCTTAGAAGCTACCAAGGTGGGCTTTGTAATTTCGCTGCTTTCCGGAGACCCACAGAACTGGGCCCACCGCCTGCTAGAACGCAAAGATGTGTCCTTGGACAGCCTTACACTTTTTTTTTTGACGCCATTGCCCAATTGTACGAGGACCCTCAGCTCTCGGTCACTGCAGAGAACGCCCTGCGGACCCTTCAGCAGGGACGCAGAGCAGCGGAAGATTATGTAGCTGAATTCAGGCGCTGGAGCGCAGACACCAGCTGGAATGACGCTGCCCTCCGTCACCAGTTTCGCATAGGCCTTTCTGACCCATTGAAGGACGAACTGGCTAGGGTAGGAATACCAGAAAATTTGAACCTACTGATCGATCTGACAATTCAGATCGACCGACGCCTGAGGGAACGGAGGGTTGAGAGGGCCACGGGCTTCACCCGGCCGACCTGGATGCTTCCCTGGGTCCCCAGTCATCCGCACCCAGCTTCTGCAGCACCCTTGACCCCCTCGTACGATGCTGCTGAACCCATGCAGCGTGGGGTCCTCCGCCCTTCCCTTACTCCGGAGGAACACCAACGCCAACGCGCGCACAACCTGTGCCTGTACTGCGGGGAGCCCGGTCACTTCGTTAGGAACTGTCCCCTGAAGTTCCGTAAGGGCTTGTCAGTATTCCCTGCTGTGATCAACCCTCAGACTAAATCCTCCTCTCACTTCGCTCTTTCTATCTCCCTGCAGCTCCCAGGAAGGACCCTGCAAGTCGTTGCAATTATTGACTCTGGGGCTTGTAGTTGCTTCATGGACTCAACTTTTGCCCGTACTCAACTTATTCCTCTACTTCCCAAGACCCATGGACTACGGGTTCACCTGGCTGATGGGTCCCTTATCAAGTCGGGGCCCGTGGTCGAAGAGACGGCTCCCCTACCTGTCACTGTCTTCTCCTCTACCGGGGTGCACCGAGAATATCTACGGCTGGATATTATCTCCTCTCCACTGTTCCCCATAATTCTCGGTATGCCCTGGCTACAAGCCCATAATCCTACCATTAACTGGGTCACGGGGGTGATCACGTTTCCTTCCTCCTACTGCCAACGGTCCTGTGGCTCACACAAACCCCCTGGGCCTGCCACCTTAATGTGTACCGACACTGAGGCCGGAATACGTCAGGCCATCCCTGACGCTTACCTGGACTTTCTCGATGTGTTTAGTAAACAGGGGGCAGAGACACTACCACCCCACCGAGCCTACGACTGCCCCATTGATCTACTTCCCGGAGCAGCTATTCCTTTCGGTAGGATTTTCCCTTTAACGGAGGTGGAACAGGGGGCCCTGAAGGACTACATTGATGAGAACCTTTTAAAGGGGTTCATTCGCCCCTCTACGTCGCCAGCAGGCGCAGGCATTTTCTTTGTAGAAAAGAAGGACCATACCCTCAGGCCATGTGTGGACTACCGTGAACTAAATAAGGTCACCATTAAAAATCGTTATCCTCTTCCTCTGGTACCAGAGTTGTTCCAAAGATTGGGAGCTGCCGTTATTTTCACTAAGCTTGACCTCCGGGGAGCCTATAACCTGGTCCGAATCAAGGAGGGCGATGAGTGGAAAACCGCCTTCCGCTCCCGGTTCGGACATTTCGAATATTTAGTGATGCCCTTCGGGCTGTGCAATGCCCCTGCCACCTTCCAGTATTTAATTAATGATGTTCTTCGGGACTTTTTAGATCTCTTTGTGATTGCTTATTTAGATGACATACTAATCTTCTCTTCCTCCCTTGACTCTCATCGCAGGCATGTCAGAAGTGTGTTAGACCGGCTTCGGCAGCATAAACTATATGCGAAGGCTGAGAAATGCGAGTTTGAGCGGGAGAGCATAGCATTTCTGGGATTAATCATCTCTGGCGAAGGCATCAGGATGGACCCACAGAAGATCACCACAATCTTGGACTGGCCAGCGCCAGTGGATAAGAAGGGAATCCAACGGTTCGTTGGATTCGCCAACTTTTATCGTAAATTCATCCGGGGGTTCTCCGCCATCATTGCACCCATTACTCAGCTAACCAAGCAAGGTACCCGCTTCCACTGGTCCCCTGAGGCCCAAAAGGCCTTTGAGGATCTCAAAGGGCTCTTCACCTCTGCATCCATCTTAAAACACCCAGATTCCTCCCTACCATTTGTACTTGAGGTAGATGCTTCTGAGGTTGCAGTAGGGGCAATATTGTCACAGAGGCAAGGAACCAAGGCTTTGCTTCATCCGGTGGCTTTCTTTTCTCGCAAATTATCTGCGGCAGAAAAGAACTATGACGTGGGAGACCGGGAACTCTTGGCCATTAAGTCCGCCCTGGAAGAATGGAGGTACTTACTTGAAGGTGCTGCTCACCCGATCTTAGTATTCACCGACCATAAGAACTTAGAGTACCTGAAAACTGCAAAAAGACTAAAACCACGACAAGCCAGATGGGCCCTGTTTTTTTCCCGGTTCTCCTTCCATGTGACATACCGCCCCGGTGCCAAGAACACTAAACCTGACGCCTTGTCCCGAATGTTTCATGGATTCAAAGAACTCTCCTCACCCGATACAATCCTCGCTCCTGGGAATTTTCTCCTACTTCAGGAGGACCTACTCTCCCGGATCAGACAAGGCACCACTAGACAGGAACCCTCTCCTGAACTGGATCTGCAAACCAAGGATGGATTACTCTGGCACCAAGACAGGATATTCATACCAGAAGAACTAAAGATAACCGTGCTAGAGCTCTGCCACGATCATGCCCTTGCTGGGCACTTTGGCGTGGCTAAGACCACTGAGTTGGTACAACGTACCTTCTGGTGGCCTCGACTACGCGAGGATTGCAGGAGGTTCGTGGAGTCCTGTACTACATGTACCCGGAATAAAGGGTCCAGATCCAAAGCCTGGGGACTACTGAAGCCCTTACCCGTTCCAGAGAGACCGTGGAAAATGCTTTCTATCGACTTCATAGTTGAACTCCCCCCGGCTGAGAATCACACCACCATCTTTGTGATTGTGGACCGTCTGTCCAAGATGGCACATTTTGTTCCTATGAGAGGGACCCCCTCGGCCCCGGAAACTGCACAAATGTTCATTAAAGAAGTCGTCAGGCTCCACGGGGTACCTGCTAATATAGTCTCCGATCGGGGGGTACAATTTACCTCCCGGTTCTGGAGGTCCCTCTGCAAGACTCTGGGAATAGAGCTATCATTCTCTTCGGCTTACCACCCTCAAACCAACGGACAGACTGAGAGAACAAATCAGACCCTCGAGCAATATTTGCGTTGTTTCTCCTCCTTTGCTCAGAATGACTGGCTCTCCCTGCTTCCGCTAGCGGAGTTCTCCTACAATAACTCCATCCACTCCGCAACTAACCAGACCCCATTTTTTGCGAACTTCGGGTTTCACCCCACATTTCTGCCCAACTCTCTCCCTGAGTGCTCAGTGCCCGCAGTTCTGGAAAAAGTGAATTTCTTCTCCTCTAACAACCAGCTTCTACGCGAAGCCATGGCAAGAACTCAGGAGTATAACAAGACGGTCTACGACAGGAGGAGACGGGGTGAATTAGCGCTGGCACCGGGCGACCAAGTATGGCTTTCCACCATCAATCTAAGATTGGCTTGCCCGTCCAAGAAATTGGGCCCCAAGTTTCTAGGGCCTTTTCCTATCAAAAGGAAAATCAACGAGGTGGCCTACGAGCTGGAGCTCCCCGACTCCCTGAGGGTCCACCCTGTTTTTCATGTTTCTCTATTGAAACCGTCAGTCTCCAACCCATTCCCAGGTCGGACCCCGACTCGCCCTGATCCCGTCATCATAGACGGGGAACAGGAATTCGAGGTAGAAGCTATTTTAGATGCACGAAGAAGAAATAGCCAGAGTCAATTTTTAATAAAATGGAAGGGTTACGGACCAGAGGAGAACTCCTGGGAACCCGAAGAGAACATTCACGCCAAAGACCTGATACAAGCCTTCAGGAGGTCTCACCCCGAGAAGTTTGCTCCTAGGGGCATCCGGAGGCTGCCCCTGGGGGGGGGGCAATGTCATGGAAACCCTGTCAGGAACAGACGCCCTGGACTTCCTGGTTCCCGCCCCCGCAGGTGACGCCCGAAGGGCTATTTAAACTCCTCACTTGCAGACAGTCCCTGCTGTCTGCTCTACAGCATTTATCCCAAGTGACCTGATCTGCCTTGTTTACCTGTATCTGACCCGGCTTCCTCTGACCCTCCTGCTATCTGCCTGTACCTGACCATCGGCCTGTTTTCTGACTTCGGTATTGCCTGATCCTTTTGTGCCTCGCTGCCTGCCAGTTTACCCGACCCCGGCTTGTCTGACGATCCTGCCTGACCTTGGCATTGTTCACCTGCTGCTGCCTAGTGGTTCCAGTTTACCTGCTGTGCCTCCCAGTCCGGGTCATCTGCTGAGTTCCTGGTTCCTGTCCGCTCATCTGCTGGTTCCTGTCTGCTCATCTGCTGGTTCCTGTCTGCTCATCTGCTGGTTCCTGTTCACCTGCTGCTGCCTAGTGGTTCCAGTTTACCTGCTGTGCCTCCCGGTCCGGGTCATCTGCTGAGTTCCTGGTTCCTGTCTGCTCATCTGCTGGTTCCTGTCTGCTCATCTGCTGGTTCCTGTTCATCTGCTGCTGCCCAGTGGTTCCAGTCTACCTGCTGTGCCTCCCGGTCCGGGTCATCTTCTGAGTTCCTGGTTCCTGTCTACTCACCTGCTGTAGTTCCTGGTTCCTGTCCACTCACCTGCTGTAGTTCCTGGTTCCTGCCTCCTCACCTGCTGGTTCCTGATCACCTGCGGTAGTTCTTGATCCTGCCAGGCACTCGTACCCCTTCCACCTCCGTGCTTCCTGTTATATCACCAGGGGCCGCCGGTGGGAGCCGTAAGGGAGGCCTCCCTCTGCTAACCGGGCTCGTCACCGTCAGGTACGTGACAGAACGAATCAAACGCTAGAGCAATATTTGCAGTGTTTTTGTTCCTTTTCTCAGGATGACTGGTTTTCACTTTTGCCCTGTGCGGAATTCGCATATAATAACTCTGTACACACCGCAACCAACCACTCACCTTTCTGGGCAAATTATGGCTTCCATCCATCTTTCTTACCCAATACCATCCCCGAATCCTCAGTTCCAGCAGTCCAGGACAGAATAAACTTCATTCAGGCAAATTACCAGACTCTCCGGGACACAATGAAGAAAGCCCAAGAAGCTTACAAAAAACATTATGACAGAAGGAGAAGAGGAGATCCCACCTTTAAAGTTGGGGACAAAGTCTGGCTGTCATCAGTCAACCTTAAATTGCCATGTCCGTCCCGGAAACTGGGGCCAAAGTTTGTTGGCCCTTTTGAAATTAAGCTGGAGATCAATCCCGTAGCCTTTGAACTTGCTCTACCTGAAACTTATAGAATCCATCCCGTGTTTCATGTGTCATTGCTTAAACATGCCATCTCTAGTTCTTTTCCAGGAAGAGAAGAGGTACCTCCGCCTCCGGTCCTGGTTGGAGACGAAACTGAATTCGAGGTGGAGTCCATTCTTGATTGTCGACGGAGAGGTAGGACAATTCAGTTTTTAATTAAATGGAAGGGATATTCTGCAGAAGAGAACTCTTGGGAGCCTGCAAGTTATGTACACGCCCCGAGGCTTATACAGAGATTCCGCAGCAGTCACCCCGAAAAATGGGCACGCCTGGGCATCCGGAGGCTGCCCCTTGGGGGGGCACTATCAGGGAAATAGACGCCTTGATGCGCATGCGCGCACAAGGATGCGCGGCACCATGGTTGGGCAGGCGCGCGCCGGGACTAGGCGAACGTGCGGCGCCGTGACGATGCGCATGCGCAATGGTGCACGCCCGGCGTAATGATGCCCGGCCTATTTAAACCCACTGCTGACAGTGGTGCATCGCTGGTGTATCTTCAGCTTGTCTGCGTTCCTGTGTCCTGTGAATCTGCTGTTCCTGATCCGTGTACCGACTCGGCTATCCTGACCTGATCCTTCTGACCCCCTGGCTTGATCCTTGGCTTTGCAGCTGACTTCCCTCTGCCTGCTTCCTGCATCTGATCCTGGCTTGGCTACTGGACTTGTTTATCTTACTCCCTGAACTTGACTCTAATCCTGGACTGACTTCCTGTGTTGATCCCTGGCCTGGCTCCTGGCTCTGCTATCAAGTCTGTCCGCCGGTCCCTGCTTCCTGGACCATCCAAGCACGCCTGTCTCCAGTTCCAGCTACCAGGCACCCGTGCTTCTGTGGGTACCACACCTGCTGTGTCACCCTCAGTGGTGTGCTGCGCTCGGCCGCAAGGGGAGCCCTCCTAGCATCTCGGCTTTCTACCAAGTTCCTGACATTTACGTTCCAGTTTGACGATGTCCAGATCCCATTTTTGGATCTGGTCATCGTCAAACAAATGGACGGTACTCTTGGTACCAACCTATATCGCAAGCCAACGGCTGGCAATACCCTACTTTACGCAACTAGTGCTCACCCTAAACCACTCATACGGAGCATTCCATTTGCGCAATACCTGCGACTTTGCAGGAACTGCACACTGCAAAGCGATTTTAAAATCCAAGCTAATGCCTTACGAGAACGTCTACTACTAAGAGGCTATTCACGCACTAATTTGAAAAACGCCTACAACAAGGCTTGTCTCCGTTCTAGACAATCATTGCTTTATCCCCCTCCAAAGCCTAATCCTACTTCAGAATCTGTCAGATTCATTACTACCTTTTCTGCTCATCACAATACACTTCGGAATATCTTAACCAATAATTGGCATTTACTTACGGAACACAATACTCTACATAAACATTTGAAACCCAACCCTGAAGTGGTCTTTCGTAGAGCCCATTCACTACGTCAGGGATATGCAATTAGCGGACCTCCAGCTGTTGCCAAACTACAAGTCTCATGAGGCATAGCGAGACTGACAGCACCAAGCATGACACCCAGAGGCAGAGGCATGATGGGACTTGTAGTTTGGCAACAGCTGGAGGTCTGCTAATTGCATATCCCTGCACTACGTGATCGTTTGACTCAAAGTCACTATATATCTCAAAAGGCCCCAAAACTAGGACCTAATGGTACATTACAATGTGGTAATTGTCCCCGTTGCCCATGGGTTTTGGAGGGTAGGAATTTTATCCTCCCCAATGGAGAATACTTTCGTCCTTCCACATACGCTGATTGTGGCACCAAGGGCGTTATTTATTTGATGGTATGCAATTGCAAAGCTTTTTATGTAGGTAAAACTATTAGGGAATTTAGACAACGCATCGGGGACCATTTGTATTATTCTGGTAGTGGTAAACTTACCACTATCGGACGACACATCGTCTTGTACCATCGATATGATCTGTCCGTGGTGCGTTTCTTGGTCCTTGAGGTCGTAACACCCAACTCCAGGGGGGGGGGGGGGGTAACTGGGATAAGGCCATCTTACAGAGGGAAACCCTGAGGATAGACCATCTCAATGCCACCATACCCCAGGGGGCTGAATGAGATAAATTCATATCAACCTTTTTTGTAAGATTATTACTTATTTCCCCTTCCCCATCCTTCTTTCCTCTCCCTTTCCCTATGATGGCTTGTAAAGGTCCAATTGCCTTTGCCCTCCTAGTGCCATCCCAACCAATGGCTATAGTTTCCCTTTAGTATATGTCCCCGTTTTTATTTCTGGATCCGCAATTGGTGATAACTATTAGAATTGCTTCTAGTAGTTTAACTTATTTGATATGTATATTTCCTTTAAACTATGCTTGTAATGACTGTACGATGGTCTACGGCCTTTTTTTGTGTTTTTCTGCTGCCGAGGTGTCATGTGATATTTGCTCTCTCTCCACCCTACCGGCGAACGAGTGTCCTTCCTGGTCAGAACAGCCTATGGCTGTTCCTGACCTTCATCAGCAGACCTGGCCTCGCGGTCAATGGGTCTCGCCGTTGCGCACTTGCGCAGTAGCTCACCTTGCTCTGCGGAAATGTGGAGGGACTGAACCCGTTACGTCACACGCGGCGTGATGTGCGGCGGGGTTGGGGATCACATTTAAACAGCTCCATTGCGAGCCGCTTGTGTGAGTGGTGATCACTCTCCCTGGGGTTTGGCGCTTGGACTGTATACCGAGGTAAGTGTTCTTCTGATGCATGGATCATGGCACATTGAGTGCTTGTCAGGTCAGCCTCTTCTGTTTGGCTAAACTGCAGAATTTTTATATCCTTGTCCAGTCGCCTATTGTTTAACATCACCCCAGTAAAATTTAGTCTCTCCACATTGTGGTAAGATTTACCAATTATCTACCTATGGTGGTGGTCCCCTTCAGTACACATTTACTGGTATATGGGTGGTATGGTGTTTCTCTCCCCCCCATCTTCATTCCCTTTCCCCCCTTTCCTATTCCCCCCCCTTTTTTCTCCCTCTCTCCCCCCCTTTTTCCTTTCCCCCCTTCTCCCTCCCTCCCTCCCTTTTCCCCCCTCCCTCCCTTTTCCCCCCCCTTCTGCCTCCCTCCCTCCCTTTTTCCCCCTCCCCCTCCTTTTCGTTTTTTTTCTCCCCTCCCCCCGTTCTTTTTTTCCCCCTCTTACCTCCCTCCTCTCCTTTGTCCTTTCCTTGGACCTCCCCTTTTTTCCCTCCCCCCCTTTTTTCTTCCCCCCAACCCTCCCCCTTTTTCCCACGTCCTTCCCTTTCTTTTCCCCTCCCTTCTTTTTTCCCCTCCCTCGTCCTCCCCCTTCCCTTTCCCCTCTCTTCTTTTTTCCCCTCCCTTCCCCTGCCCCCCCACCTCCTCTTTTCCTACACCCACACCTGGTGTCCTCAATATTTCTAGTTATAATTTTTGGACTTATGCTAACAGCATTTAATTATTTTTATCAGAGAGCACCACACATGTCCCCCTCGTTTGCCGTGGGGGGGCTAAATTGAGCCTTTGCCTGACCCATGAACCCTATTCGTGAGCAGACAATCATTTTCTGACATTGACTGTACCCATTATGTTAAAATATTGTACCTTCATATGTTACATGTATATGTCATTGCTAGTTCATTTATTGCATATTATGTATTATATAGACCCTCCTGAAGAAGCGGTACCAACCGCGAAACCAGTTGAGGTTTTCGCCTCTCCTCCACCATACACAGATGTGTGACGGTGGTTCCGTTATCAACCAGGCTGTTTTTCCTTGTGGGGTTTGGCTCAAATGTTTTTAATTGTATTGTTTTTATGTAAAAAATATACTTTTATATGAATATTTTTGTCATGTTATCAGTGCCTAGAAAAATCCACCCAACATCCCTATTCCTGGTGTCCATGTGGGCGAGTTGGCAATAGCAGCCATCACCCTATGTTCACCCGGTTCAATCCTTCATTATTTATGTTTTGAATATATTTCCTTAACCACTTAACGACCGCCCACTGTAAATATACGTCAGCAGAATGGCACCTACAGGCAGAATCACGTATATGTACGTGATTGCCTTTGTATAGTTGGGGGGTCCGATCAGACCCCCCTTCTTTACAGTGAGCAGTCGTTTTACCTTCGGGAGCAATCCGGCATGAGGGGACGGCCGTTCGATTCCGGCCACCCCCTCTCGATCGCTCCCGGCGAATGAGAGAGCTTCCCCTGCCTGCCAGGAAGGAGGAAGTGATGTAATCTCTCCTGGGGCGCTCACATATACCGAGCGCCGTACAGGAGAAGATGCCAGGTTAGTACACAAAACAGCACACTGACACCAGGACACATAGGCACATAAATCGCACCCCCAGACACCACCAGCCCGCCCCCAGTCACAGTGTCACTGATTGCAGTGACCATTTATTTAGTGATCACTGCAATCAGTGACATTAGTGACTGTAAAAGTGTCACTACATTTAGTTTAAGGTCCAGTGTAGCCCCCTAACCCCCCCATATAAAGGTTTAACCCCCTGATCACCCCCCAGATAACCCTTTCACCCCCTATCACCACTGTCACTAAGCAATCATTTCTTTTTCGTACATCACGGGACACAGAGCGACTTAGTCATTACTAATGGGTTATATAGATTACCTTCAGGTGTTGGCACTGGCCAATTCCAAACCGGAAGTACCCTCCCCTATATAAGCCCCTCCCATCCGGGAGCACCTCAGTTTTTTGCCAGTGTCTAAGGTGTTGGCCAAAGAGTAACATGTGTTTTCACTGGGCTTGCGTACAGGTTCTTTTGGGCCTTAGTAAGCTGTTCCGGATCCCACCAAAAAAGCTTCATAGCTAAACGGTCGGTACCCGGGCCTTGCAGCAGAAGAGCAAGGTTTTGCCTGTAATGCCTCTCTTAGGAGGGCTGGACCCTGGGATCCAGAGCTCTGGTCATACCCACGACCAAGATGTTGTCTGTGCAGGGTGCTATACAGGTCCAGGGGAGTGGAATCCTTGGGAACCCGGTCCCTGAAGGTTTAATTACAATGCCTGCCGTGATAGGTGAAGTTTGGACTTCTGTGGACCAAACAAAGTCCTGCGGCGGGGATCAGGTAAGTGGGGGCCCCCAGGAACTTGGTTCTATTGGGGGACCCCCAAGCCTAATTTGTCTTTCTGTCTGTTACCTAACGGTATTCCCGCTAATATCTGTGTTTGCCTGTAACTACTGAAAATGTAAAATTTTCAAGAAAAAATAAATAAAAAAGGGACCGCGGTACCTGTGTTAAACCACTAGAGGCCGCTGTAGTCCATTTTTCTTGTCATGTGGATCTTTGGTTTTCTCAAGTCAAAAGATCCAGGCAGTTGGTAAGTTTCTCTGTGGGAATCCACTTCCTCTGCCCTGTTGCTGCGCTCATCCACCGCACAGGCCCTCCGGCAAAAAGGGCCCTGGCTCCTAGTCCCTGTTTGATTTCGAAAAGGGCGCCAATGGCGCACGGGCGCGTGCACGCGCCTCCTATGAAAAAAAAGGGGCGGGGCGGGTGGATGACGCTCGATGCGCGCCGCGGCGCTTCTGCGCATGTGCAGGCATCCCAGCATGGTTAAAAGACACAGTACAAGTGTCAGCTGGATGCAAACAGAGCTAGCAACAAACAGTGGCACACAGAGGCGGTTGATGCAGGCATCCCCATAGAAAGGCACTTTAGTGGACACCAGCTGGTATATAGCAGCAACTGTGTTAGACTATTACCAGCAAAAATTGGTGTATGACGACGGGAATACCTCAGCTTTGTGCTTAAAGGATATGTCGTCCAGACGCTCCGGAAATAGGTCTTCCAGGAAGCCAAAGGGGTCTCCATCGGGCTCTGAGGATATTGGGCATGCTTGTACTGCACCAATCTCCCCTGAGAATTCAGAGGTCAGTAGCCGTAGAAACCCCGCAGGAGTGCCTGGTGCTGCGGCTGTCCCCAGTCCACCTGCTCCTGTATATATAACAGAGGAGGTTTTATCCTCAACTCTGGGAGGATTGGAAGAGAGATTAACAGCATTGATCGCTGCTTCCCTGTCACAGGAAAAGCGCGTCTGATCTCCGTCTCCTCCTTCAGAGTGCCTGTTAGTGGAGGAACAGCCCCACACAGAGATCGACCTACCTGAAGGGGATCAGGATGAGGTTGATTCAGTTATAGAGGAATCAACAGTGGAAGAACCTTTCTCAGCATCTCAGGCTGAAAGATTATGGGTTCAGTCTCTGACTAACATGGTCCGATCAGCATTTAAAATGCCTCTGGCGGAACCACCAGCCACTACGGTTTCCTCGCTGGGGTCGCTAAAAGCTCCCCAGGCTGTCTGTTCCTTCCCAATCCACCCTTTATTAGAAGGGCTTATTTACCAGGATTGGGAGCATCCTGATAAAATATTTGCTCCCCCCAAGAGATTTCCGGTGATCTATCCCATGGAGGATAAGTTCATAAAAAAATGGAGGGTCCCTACAGTGGACGCAGCCATCTCTTCTGTTAACAAATCACTGACATGTCCAGTAGATAATGTTCCAATGTTCAAAGACCCAATAGATAAAAAATTGGAGTCTTTACTAAAATCTGCTTTCTCTACAGCAAGCATGGTGACACTACCTGCGGTAGCAGCGATTGGAGTCTGCCAAGCAGTGAAAGATCAGTTGAAACAAGTCTTAAGGGACTTACCAGAGCAGCAGGCTCTTGCCCTAGCTGACCTGCCTAGAGCCTTGTGTTTTGCGGTGGACGCCATAAAGGATACAATCCAACAGGCCTCCCGCTTTACGCTGTCTATAGTACATATGCGTAGGCTTCTGTGGCTCAAAAACTGGTCTGCTGAAGCTCCCTGTAAAAAACTGCTGGTTAGCTTCCCATTTCATGGAGAACGCTTATTTGGAGAAGATCTGGACAAATATATCCAGAAAATTTCTGCCGGTAAAAGTTCACTCTTACCGGTTAAGAACAAGGGTAGAAGTCCTTCTTTTAAGAGGCCTACTTCTCCAGTCCCTGGCACATCGGCTGTGAAACAGTTCCGACGGCCTCCGCGGTCAAATCCAGGGGGCAGAAATCAGGGACAATCACAGGGTAACAAGAAACCCTGGGTCAAGAGAGGTACAAAACCTCCCCCTAAGTCATGAAGGGTTGCCCCCACTCAGTCGGGTGAGGGGAAGACTTCAGTTGTTCACAGAGACCTGGCGGGACACCATCAGAGATGGGTGATCTCCGCAGTAAGTCTGGGATACAGGCTGGAGTTAAAAGACATTCCTCCTGCCCATTTTATAAGGTCAAACGTGCCAAGCGATCCCCAGAAGAGTGGATCCCTCCTTCTGGCACTAGAGCAACTATTGCCCCAAGGGTAATCATGAAGGTTCCCTTGGAAGAAAACGGGTTCGGGTTTTACTCGAACCTTGTCACAGTCCCCAAACCAAATGGGGACATGAGGCCCATATTAAATATAAAAGGGCTAAACAAGTTCCTACATATCAGGACTTTTTCGGATGGAGTCGATCCGATCGGTGGCCACCGCCCTACAAGGGCAGGAATGGTTAGCCTCGATCGACATAAGGGATGCTTATTTGCATATTCCCATCTGTCCGGCCCACCAGAAATTTCTACGCCTTGCAGTAGAAGGGCGCCATTTTCAGTTCAGAGCCTTACCTTTCGGTCTGGCCACGGCACCACGAGTGTTCACAAAAGTTCTGGCCGTACGATTGGCCAAACTAGGAACACAAGGTGTAACGATAATGGCATATCTAGAGGACTTGTTGCTGATAGACCACTCAGTGAAAAAAACTAGAAGTGGTCGTTCACAAGATAATCAAGTATCTGGAATCTCACGGTTGCATTATCAACCGAGACAGGTCAGCCCTAAAACCAGTCAAAAGCCTGGAATACTTGGGGGCTAAGACTGGATTCAAATCAGAGAAAGATTTTCTTACCTCCAGAGAAGGTGTCGTCTTTGAAAGATTTGACCCACTTAGTGGGTACAAAAAAGAAAAACCATCCATACGCCTGTGTATAAGGCTGCTGGGAAAAATGGTGGCTTCATTCGAAGCGGTACCCTGCGGTCAATTCCATTCAAGGAACTTGCAGAGGGCCATACTGTCAGCCTAGAACAAAAAAGTTCAGGCTTTAGACTTACCAATGTCCCTGTCCCCTTCCGTTCGCAAGAGCCTCCATTGGTGGTTGGTGCCCCAGAATCTGGAAAAAGGGAAACCCTTCAGTCCGGTTTCTTGGAAGGTGGTCACTACAGTTGCCAGCCTCATAGGCTGGGGGGGCAGTACTGGAGCAATGGTCTCTCCAGGGCAAGTGGTCAGAAGCAGAGAAGGCCCTGCCCACCAATCTCTTAGAGATACGAGCAGCCCGGTATGCCCTAGTAGCATGGACATCCAAACTCCAAGGGTCACCTGTCAGAATTCAATCAGACAATGCCACAGCAGTGGCATATATCAATCACCAGGGTGGCACCAGGAGTCGTGCAGCCCAGAGGGAAGCGAATTGCATCCTGGAATGGGCAGAAAGGTATGTCACAGCCATATCCGCGGTTTTCATCCCAGGAGTGGAAAATTGGAGAGCGGACTTTTTAAGTCGCCAGCAATTATGCCCGGGGGAATGGTCTCTTCACCCCGAGGTTTTCCAGGCAATATGCCAGCGGTGGGGAACACCGGATGTAGATCTGCTAGCATCCAGATTCAACGCAAAGGTGGACAGATTTGTGTCTCGCACAAGGGATCCCCTAGCTTGCGGCTCGGATGCCCTAGTGTTCCCTTGGGATCAGTTCAAGCTGATATATGCATTCCCACCGCGATTAATCCGCAGAATCAGGGTAGAAAAGAAACCAGTGATTCTGGTGGCTCCAGCGTGGCCCCCGAAGGGCATGGTCCGCGGAGATTGTAAAAATGTCAGTGGGAAGTCCTTGGACCCTCCCACATCGTCCGGACCTGCTTTCGCAAGGACCGATATACTACCCTTCCTTACCAGCCCTAGGTTTGATGGCCTGGCTATTGAAGCCCACATTCTAAAAAAGAGAGGGCTCTCTAATCTACCATGATCAATGCCAGGAAGCCGGTATCCAGGCAGATCTATTATAGGATCTAGAAGGCGTACATCACGTGGTGTGAGGCCAGGAAATGGCATCCACGTAAGTACGTAATAGGTAGGATTCTGGACTTCCTACAGTGGGCTGTACATAGGAAGCTTGCCTTGAGTACTATCAAGGGTCAGACGGCCTTGTCAATATTTTTTTCAAAGGCCCTTGGCTTTGCATTCATTAGTCAAAGCTTTCATACAAGGAGTGATGCGTATTAGCCCTCCGGTTAGTATTCCCATATGTCCATGGGACTTAAACCTGGTTCTGTCGGTTCTACAGAAACAACCATTTGAACCATTGCGGCACATTTTCTTGGTTCTTTTCACCAGGAAATTGATTTTCTGAGTAGCCATTTGTTCGGCTAAAAGAGTATCGGAATTAGCCGCCTTGTCCTGTAAGGAGCCATATCTGGTTATCCATAAGGACAGAGTAGTATTACGTCCTCATCCAGCCTTCTTCCTAAGGTGGTATCGAGGTTCCATTTGAACCAAGATGTGGTTCTTCCTTCCTTTTTCCCAAAACCTAGTTCGGTAGAGGAAAAGTTATTGCATTCTTTGGATGTAGTAAGAGCAGTTAAAGCTTATCTTAAAGCCACTGCTCAGATTCGTAGAACGGATACTTTGTTTGTTCTGCCGGAAGGCCCCAGAAAGGGTCAGGCAGCATCAAAAATCTACTTTAGCCAAGTGGATTCGACAGGTCATAATACAAGCCTATGGCTTGAAAAGGAGACCGCCTCCGTTCAAAGTTAGGGCGCACTCCACAAGAGCAGTTGGAACTTCATGGGCAGTGCATCACCAAGCCTCCCTGGCTCAAGTCTGTAAGGCCACAACATGGTCCTTAGTACACACGTTTACTAGATTCTACCAGGTAGACGTCAGAAGTCAGGAGGATGTCGCCTTTGGGCGCAGTGTGTTGCAGGCCGCAAAAGAGCCTCATGCCTGATGGCGCCCAGCTTATGTATCCCTCCCCTCATTTGGCATTGCTTTGGGACGTCCCATTAGTAATGACTAAGTCGCTTTGTGTCCCGTGATGTACGAAAAAGAAAAAGGGATTTTTATAACAGCTTACCTGTAAAATCCTTTTCTTGGAGTACATCACGGGACACAGAGCTCCCACCCCTCTTTTTGGGACACTTATTGCTTGGCTACAAAACTGAGGTGCTCCCGGATGGGAGGGGCTTATATAGGGGAGGGTACTTCCGGTTTGGAATTGGCCAGTGCCAACACCTGAAGGTAATCTATATAACCCATTAGTAATGACTAAGTCGCTCTGTGTCCCGTGATGTACTCCAAGAAAAGGATTTTACAGGTAAGCTGTTATAAAAATCCCTTTTTTTCTGATCGATGTCTTAGCGTCGGTGATGCTGATCGGTAGCCAGTAATTTTTTTTAGGTTCGCCGCAGGTTTTTATAGCGTCGGGTACCCCCATATATTACCTAATAAAGGTTTAACCCCCTTGATCACCCCCCAGGTAACCCTTTCACCCCCTAGCACCGCCGTGGCTATGCGATCATTTTTCTGATCGATGTCTTAGCGTCGGTGATGCTGATCGGTAGCCAGTAATTTTTTTTAGGTTCGCCGCAGGTTTTTATAGCGTCGGGTACCCCCATATATTACCTAATAAAGGTGTAACCCCCTTGATCACCCCCCAGGTAACCCTTTCACCCCCTAGCACCGCCGTCACTATGCGATCATTTTTCTGATCGATGTCTTAGCGTCGGTGATGCTGATCGGTAGCCAGTAATTTTTTTTTAGGTTCGCCGTCAGGTTTTTATATAGCGTCAGGTACCCCCATAAATTATCTAATAAAGGTTTTAACCCCCTAAATGCCCCTAGTTAACCCTTTCACCAGTGATCATCATATAAG
This sequence comes from Rana muscosa, assembly GCA_029206835.1. Lineage (NCBI taxonomy): Eukaryota > Metazoa > Chordata > Amphibia > Anura > Ranidae > Rana > Rana muscosa. The sequence goes on from CM055119.1 coordinate 49,973,406, forward strand.
TGTTACGGGTGACGCTGGTTAGTTAGTTTGCTTTTTATAGTGTCAGGGCACCCGCCGTATATAACCCAATAAAGGTTTAACCCCCTGATCGCCCGGCGGGTGATATCAGTTAGGTTTTAGCGTCAGAGAGGGTCTGCGTCACACCCCAGGCAGCGTCAGGTTAGTGCCAGTAGCGCTAACACCCACACGTGAAGCATACACCCCCCTTAGTGGTATAGTATCTGATCAGTTCAATATCTGATCTGATCAGATCTATACTAGCGTCCCCAGCAGTTTAGGGTTCCCAAAAACGCAGTGTTAGCGGGATCAGCCCAGATACCTGCTAGCACCTGCGTTTTGCCCCTCCGTCCAGCCCAGGCCACCGAAGTGCAGTATCGATCGATCACTGTCACTTGCAAAACACAACACACATAACTGCAGCGTTCGCAGAGACAGGCCTGATCCCTGCGACTCCAGTGCTGTAGGAGGTAATTTCACCACCACAGTTAAAAAAAAAAAAAGCATATATCCCGAAGCATTGGGGCAGCAGGGGCGGAGGAGCGATTTTGCTCCTAATGCCGCCTACATACGGTCGAAATTCCGACGGAGGCTTGCCCGTGGAAAAGTCTGACCATGTGTACGCGGCATAACTTTTGCGAGTAGATGCCCCCATGCTTCGGCATATATAAATGGTGCATGTATGCCCATCATTAGAAGTGGGTGGATGAAGGGCGGTATTCTAATGGTGGGCATACCCACCGATCAATCTTTTTTTTTCGTTCAGCCAACAGGCTGCATGAAAAAAAAGATTACAATACATGTCCAACAAGGACCAGCAACGTACTGGTATGTTGCTGGACTTTGAATGTTTATACCAGAATGATGCCTGCGGGTTTAGGTATCATCTTGGTATCATTCTTTTCAGCCAGCGGCCGGCTTTCATGTAAAAGCAATCCTAGTGGCTAATTAGCCTCTGGACTGCTTTTACAAGCAGTGGGAGGGAATGTCCCCCCCCCCCGGATATAAAAAGCGCCATTGGGAAATTGGGAAAGCATTTTATCACACCGATCTTGGTGTGGTCAGATGCTTTGAGGGCAGAGGAAAGATCTAGGGTCCAATAGACCCCAGTTTTTTCAAAAAAGAGTACCTGTCATTACCTATTGCTATCATAGGGGATATTTACATTCCCTGAGATAACAATAAAAGTGATAAAAATAAATAACTATGGAAGCAACAGTTTAAAAATAAAATAAAAAAGCAAAATTAATAATAAAAAAAAAAAAAAAAAAGCACCCCTGTCCTGCCCTGCTCTTGGCCAATGGCGAACGCAAGCGTCGGTCTGGCGTCATATGTAAACAGCAATTGCACCATGCATGTGAGGTATCACCGCGAAGGTCAGATCGAGGGCAGTAATTTTAGCAGTAGACCTGCTCTGTAAATCTAACGGGGTAACCTGTAAATGCTTTTAAAGGCTTTTAAAAATGTATGTAGTTTGTCGCCAATGCGCGTTTGTGCAAAATTTTAAAGCATGTCGTGTTTGGTATCTATGTACTCGGCCTAAGATCATCTTTTTTATTTCATCAATTATTTGGGCAATATAGTGTGTTTTAGTGCATTAAAATTAAAAAAAGTGTATTTTTTCCCATAAAAATGCATTTGAAAAATCGCTGCGCAAATACTGTGTAGAAAAAAAAAATGCAACACCCACCATTTTATTCTGTAGGGCCTTTGCTTTAAAAATATATATAATGTTTGGGGGTTCAACATAATTTTCTTGCAAAAAAAAAAATGTTTTCATGTAAACAAAAAGTGTCAAAAAGGGCTTTGTCTTCAAGTGGTTAGAAGAGTGGATGTAAGCTTCCTAATGTTGTGTATAAAATGCCAGAACAGTTCAAAACCCCCCCAAATGACCCCATTTTGGAAAGTAGACACCCCAAGCTATATACTGAGAGGCATGTCGAGTCCATGGAATATTTTATATGTTGACACAAGTTGCGGAAAAAATAATTTTTTTTTTTTTTTTTTTGCACAAAGTTGTCACTAAATGATATATTGCTCAAACATGCCATGGGCATATGTGGAATTACACCCCAAAATACATTCTGTTGCTTCTCCTGAGTACGGGGATACCACATGTGAGACTTTTTGGGAGCCTAGCCGCGTACGGGACCCCAAAAACCAAGCACCGCCTTCAGGCTTTCTAAGGGTGTCAATTTTTGATTTCACTTCTCACTGCCTATCACAGTTTCGGAGGCCATGGAATGCCCAGATGGCACAAAACCCCCCCAAATGACCCCATTTTGGAAAGTAGACACCCCAAGCTATTTGCTGAGAGGTATTGTGAGTATTTTGCAGATCTCGCTTTTTGTCACAAAGTTTTGAAAATTGAAAAAAAAGAAGAAAAAAAAAAAAAAAGTGCTTTCTTCATTTTCAAAAACAAATGAGAGCTGTAAAATACTCACCATGCCTCTCAGCAAACAGCTTGGGGTGTCTACTTTCCAAAATGGGGTCATTTGGGGGGGTTTTGTGCTATTTTGGCATTTTATGGCCTTCAAAACTGTGATAGGTAGTGAGGAGTGAAATCAAAAATTTGCGCCCTTAGAAATCCTGAAGGCGGTGCTTGGTTTCCGGGGTCCCGTACGTGGCTAGGCTCCTAAAAAGTCCCACACATGTGGTATCCCCGTACTCAGGAGAAGCAGCAGAATGTATTTTGGGGTGCAATTCCACATATAACCATGGCATGTGTGAGCAATATATCATTTAGTGACAACTTTTTGTAATTTTTTTTTTTGTCATTATTCAATCACTTGGGACAAAAAAAAAAAATATTCAATGGGCTCAACATGCCTCTCAGCAATTTCCTTGGGGTGTCTACTTTCTAAAATGGGGTCATTTGGGGGGGTTTTGTACTGCCCTGTCATTTTAGCACCTCAAGAAATGAGATAGGCAGTCATAAATTAAAAGCTGTGTAAATTCCAGAAAATGTACCCTAGTTTGTAAACGCTATAACTTTTGCGCAAACCGATAAATATACGCTTATTGACATTTTTTTTACTAAAGACATGTGGCTGAATACATTTTGGCCTAAATGTATGACTAAAATTGAGTTTATTCGATTTTTCTTATAACAAAAAGTAGAAAATATCATTTTTTTTCAAAATTTTCGGTCTTTTTCCGTTTATATCGCAAAAAATAAAAATCGCAGAGGCAATCAAATACCATTAAAAGAAAGCTCTATTTGTGGGAAGAAAAGGACGCAAATTTCGTTTGGGTACAACATTGCATGTCCGCACAATTTACAGTTAAAGCAGCGCAGTGCAAAATTCTGAATTCACCTCTGGTCCTTTAGCTACCAAATGGTCCGGGGCTTAAGTGGTTAAGTGAGGCTACACTCAAAATTTTGATACCTAAGCAAAAGGCACCACTAACCAAACACGGCTATGAAGACCAAGGAACTCTCCAAACAAGTAAGGGACAATGTTGTTGAGAAGTACAAGTCAGGGTTAGGTTATAAAAAAATATCCAAATCTTTGATGTTCCCTAGGAGAACCATCAAATCTATCATAACCAAATGGAAAGAACATGGCACAACAGCAAACCTGCCAAGAGACGGCCACACACCAAAACTCATGGACCTGGCAAGGAGGGCATTAATCAGAGAGGCAGCACAGAGACCTAAGGTAACCCTAGAGGAGCTGCAGAGCTCCACAGTAGAGACTGGAGTACCTGTACATAGGACGACAAAAAGCTGTACGCTCCATAGGAGTTGGGCTTTATGGCAGAGTGGCCAGAAGAAAACCATTATTTTCAGCAAAAAACAAAATGGCACGTTTTGAATTTACGAAAAGGCATGATGGAGACTCTCAAAATGTATGAAGGAAGGTGCTCTGGTCTGATGAGACTAAAATTTTACTTTTTGGCCATCAAAGAAAACGTTATGTCTGGCGCAAACCCAACACATCACATTACCCAAAGAACACCATCCCCACAGTGAAACATGGTGGTGGCAACATCATGCTATGGGGATGTTTTTCAGCAGTTGGGACTGGGAAACTGGTCAGAGTTGAGGGAAAGATGGATGGTGCTAAATACCGGGATATGCTTGAGCATAATCTGTACCACTCTGTGTGTGATTTTAGGCTAGTACGGAGGTTCACCTTCCAGCAGGACAATGACCCCAAACCAGGGCCAGATTAATAACATCATGGGCCTGGTGCTGAGGATTTTGGTGGGGCTTTTTGTAAATAAATAAAAATAAACATTTTTTATCATAACAAATTAAATTAAAGAGAGAGAGGATGAGAGAGCGAGAGGGGGGAGGGGTAAGGAGGGAGGATGAGAGAGAGAGAGAGAGGGGATGCACATGAGCATGTGTGGGAATGACATCAACGCAGCCCGGCCAAGGCAAGTGACCGAAGCACAGAACCCAGAAGGAAGACCGGGTGAAGATCACAGATTGATCACAGCGCAGCACTGAAGGGCTCAGTCTGACAATTTAAGTGTACTCTAATGTGCTAATATGCTGTGCATACTTGTACATTGTGGCATAACCTACCTCAGGGCCTGTAAAAAGTAGTAATGTTAGCAACGTTTACTACCGCTTTAATATCACAGGATTCCAGGAGCCTCTCATGGGGCCCCCTACTAACCCAGTGGCCCTTGGGCAGTGTCTAAGTGCATAGTTGCCAACATTTCAAAGATATTTTTAGGGACACTTTTTTTTACAAGTGCTATATTTAGAGTAGCTGAGATCCCCTCTGTTCCTCTATACATCACAGTAGTAATCACAAAATTAAATGAGTACTAATAATGGGCAGAACAAATATGAGGACGGAGAAGATTTCCTTTAGTTGAACAAAAGTGTGCCCATTCTAGAGCTGGTAACATTGAGGATATTCAGTATAATTTTAAAGAACTATTTTTGTGGGTAAGAGGCATAGGGGAGGAGTATGGACGGTATAAATGTGGTTAGTATGTATAGGTGAGGAAGAGGAATGTGGAGGGTCTAACAGAAGGCACTATGTACAGGAGAGGAGTTTGAAGAGTATGACAGTGGGCAGCATGCACAGCAGAGGAGTGTGGAGGGTATGCCAGTGGGCAGTATGCACAGGAGAGGAGTGTGGAGGGTATCACAGTGGGCGGTATGTACAGGAGAGGACTGTGGATGGCATGATAGTGGGCAGTATGCACAGGAGAGGAGTGTGAAGAGTATGATGGGGGCAGTATGCACAGGAGAGGAGTGTGGAGGGTATGACAGCCGGCACTATGTATAATAGAGGAGTTTATGAATGTGGGCATTATGTACAGGAGAGGAGTGTGGAGAGTATGACGGTGGGCAGTATGTACAGGAGAGGTGTGTGGATAGTATGATACTGAGCAGTATGTACATGAGATGAGTGTGGAGGGTAAGAGTGAGCAGTATGTATAGGAGGGGAGTTTATGAAAATGGGCAGTATGTACAGGAGAGGAGTGTGGAGGGTATGACAGTGAGCAGTATGTACAGGAGAGGAGTGTGGAGGGTATGACAGTGAGCAGTAGGTACTGGAGAGGAGTGTGGAGGGTATGACGGTGGGCACTATGTATAGGAGAGAAGTGTGGAGGGTACGACAGTGGGCACTATGTACAGTAGAGGAGTGTGTAGGGTTTGACAGCGGGCACTATGTATAGGAGAGAAGTGTGGAGGGTATGTACAGGTGAGGAGGATGAAGGAATCTGGGAAGGAAAAATGTAAAAGGTTTTTGTTTAGGGACTGCGTAGTGGTCAAGCGGGACATACATGAATTGCAATTACACCAATTAAGCAGACCAGCCATAGTCGATCTATGTATGGGCAAGCTGGTTTTACACAAGTCAATCTATTAACCGACTTGAGTACAACCAGCCTGTCAGGTTTTTCCCCAAAACAATCCGTACTGCCAGCTTTAGTTAGCAACACTAATCATTGTATTCACTGGCAGAACACAATAACACTACAGGAGTGATTCCCCCATCCACAGGTCAGCAGGTGAGCGTGTGTGGGGACAGGCTTTTTATAAACTAAACAGTTTCTTTTAAAAAAAAAACACGTTTGAAAAATTGCTGCGCAAAGACCACCATTTTATTCCATAGGATGTCTGCTAAAACAATATATATATATAAATGTATATATATATATATATATATATATATATATATATAAATAAATGTTTGGGGGTTCTGAGTAATTTTCTAGCAAAAAAAAAAAAAGATTTTTACATGTAGGAGAGAATTGGCCTGGGTGGTAAGGGGTTAATTATCATAAGAAATATACAAATAATTATTATAAGCACTGTGATCTCATCCTCTCAGTCTGCTGTAGTGTGTCAGCTTGTATTTATACTGGCCGCTCTGTATGTAGCTTCGGACAGGCTGCGCAAGCAGCCCCGTACCTCCGAAACCATAAATGATAGGAGCCCCATATTTTGACCAGTCAAACTTTTTTTTTTTTGGGCAAATCGGCCTATCTTGAGGAAGGGGCCTGGAGCTGCAGCTCCAATAGCCCCTATGTTAATCCAGCCCTGCCCCAAACACACTGCTAAAGCAACACTTGAGTGATTTAAAGGAGAAACATGTAAATGTGTTGGAATGGCCTAGTCATAGCCCAGACCTCAATCCAATAGAAAATCTGTGGTCAGACTTAAAGATTGCTGTTCACAAGTAGGGTTGAGCGAACCCGAACTTTAAAGTTCGGGTTCGTACCGGACTTTTGGTACCCGGACCTGAACCCGAACAATTTACTGTATGTTCGGTTCGAGTTCGGTGATCGGCAATGTAATGGCGCATTTTAAAAAGCTGCAGGGCAGTCAATCAACATTCGTTTAACTTGTGTGCCCTTAGAAGCCATCACAGCCATGCCTACTAATGGCATGGCTGTGATTGGCCAGTGCAGCATGTGACCCAGCCTCTATATAAACTAGAGGCACATAGCACAGCACGTCACTCTGCTTTAGATAGTGTAGGGAAAGGTTGCTGCTGCTGCTTTGAGGGAGAGAATTAGATAGGAGTCCTGATTCAGAAATCAAATTACTCAGCGATCTACCTTGATTTTGTTGTGTGGGTGCAGTGCACAATCTTTTTACCCTGCCCTGAGCCCAGTGCCAGAGAAAAGATAACTTTTATCTATCTGTTAGTTAAGTTGGCGTCAGCAGGCATTTTATGCAAGCTCAGTGCACCAGCACTGCATATGTTACTGTGAGATACACCCTTTAGATACTGTTGGTCTATTCTGCTATTCTAAAAACACCCATTTAGGGCAAAAGAAAATATATATATATTTTGCTGCGTTTCCTGCATATCTGTATTTAGTGAGATACACACTTTAAATACTGTTTTATTCTGCTATTCCAAAAAATAAAAATTTAGGGCAAAAAAAATAATTTTGCAGCGATACACACTTTAGATACTGTTGTTCTATTCTGCTATTCAAAAAACACCCATTTAGGGCAAGATCCTAAATTTTAGAAATATGAGAACGTCAAATAAGGGACGTGGCCCCGGTCGAAGTGCTGCTGGTGATGCTCCTGTTGCAGGGAGAGGACATGGTTGATCTGTGCCAGCTACACGCACAAGTGAAACACCGTCCTCAGGTGCGAGTAGGCGACAGAGCCTGCAGCGGTATTTGGTCGGGCCTAATGCGGCTCTACGAATGTTGAGGCCAGAACAAGTACAGGCGATAGTAGATTGGGTTGCTGACGGTGCCTCCAGTTCCTTCACATTGTCTCCCACCCATGTTATTTTAAGTTATTTCCCTATCCACATTTGTTTGCAGAGCACTTGCCATGCTCTTAACAACATTTTGCTGCCATTTGCAGCCCTCTAGCCCTTTCCATTACTTTTTTAGAGGCATTTTAGTCCTCAAAAGTTCGGGTCCCCATTGACTTCAATGGAGTTAGGGGTCAAATCTGGGTCCCGAACTCAAAATTTTTTGCGAAGTTCGGTCGAACCCGAACATCCAGGTGTCTGCTCAACTGTATTCACAAGCGCAAACCATCCAACTTGAAGGAGCAGATTTGCAAGGAGGAATGGGCAAAAATCCCAGTGGTAACATGTGGCAAGCTCATAGAGACTTATCCAAAGCGATTTGGAACTTTGATAGCCGCAAAAGGTGGCTCTACAAAGTACTGACTTTAGGGGGTGAATAGTTATGCACATTGACTTTTTCTGCTATTTTGTCCGATTTGTTGTTTGCTTCACAATAAAAATAAATAAATAAAAAGTTGTGGGCATGTTCTGTAAATTAAATGATGCAAATCCTCAAACAATCCATGTTAATTCCAGGTTGTGAGGCAACAAAACACGAAAAATGGCAAGGGGGGCGAATACTTTTGCAAGGCACTGTACCTAGGAATCTTGTGGAGTTAATACCAGACTCAGAGAGAGAGACCTACTTTAAGGAGCGCTTGCGGAAGCCTCCTGTACGTTTGGCCCAGAGATTAGCTTTCCCACTCATGCCTTACTCATCTCCCCAGCCTCCTGGGCCCGAGTCCTCCAGTGAAGTAGAGCCCGCGCAGCTGGATTTCTCACGTCTCTCTCCCGAAGAGAGGGACTTTGGGAGAGATTGTGCCTTTACTGTGGCCAGGCAGGTCACTTATTGAAGTCTTGTCCTACCTGTCTGGGAAACGCCTGGACCTGACAGACCTTAGGTGGCGTCTTTGCATCCCCATCTATCCTGAAGCATAAACACAAAACAATTCTGCTGCTCTTGGGTGCTGGGTCTAAGGATGTGTGGCGCAGTCAACCCTATTGTATAGAATGTCAATGGTCTTGCTGCCCTCCTCAGAGCAATGGGTGTCCTTGGAATTGAAACATATAAAAAAGAAGGAAGGGCGCATGTTGGACCAGACGGTATTGCAGAGTGGCCAACGTGTTTCGAGGGAGGACCCTCTTCCTCTGAGCCAAAACCTCTAGTTCCGGATACCCTTTCTTGGTCTGAGTTTTCCATCGATACTCAGGCACTTATCGATTGTGGGGCTGCAGGCTTGTTCATAGTGTCTTCACGTTGAAGCACTCTATACAGCCTTGTGCCTCCCCACTTGCCCTTAAGGCTATTGATGGGAGACCTCAGCCTGCCCATTGGACTCCTGAAACTACTCCGTTGACCATGGCTGTAGGGGCTTTCATAGCATGAATTCAGTAATGTCTTTGACAAAGGTCAGACAGGTATTTTGCCGCCGCATGAGCCTTAATATTGCACAATTGAACTTCAACATGGTTCCATTCCTTCTCATGGCCGGCTTTCCTTGGGGGTTGATTGGCAAATCCTCTTCTCCTGCTGGTGCTGGCTTTTTCTTTGTGAAAGAGTGGTGAAGTAAGATCTTTTATTGATTATAGGGGTCTCAATCGCATTACAGTCAAGAATGTTTATCCAATCGCATTAATTACGGAATTATTTGACCGTCTCAAAGGGAGCAATGGTCTTCACTAAGCTTGATTTGAGAGGGGCATACAATCTCATGAGGATTAAGGAGGGCTACCAATGGAAAACTGCGTTTTAATTTTGGGACCAGACACTACGAATACCTGGTGCCTGCAGTTTTTCAGGAATTTATTAACAATCCCGAAGTATGCTGCAGCAATGTGTGGTGGATAATGATATTCTCATATATTCGAAATCCATAGAGAACCACCACACAGATGTCTCCCATGTGCTACAGAAGGGGAGGGAGGGGAGAGGGAGAGACCTGTATTGCAAGTTGAAAAAGTGCGAATTCCATCTTAAACAGGTTACATTTTTGGTTTATGCGATTTCTACTGCCACATTTTCAATGGACCCAGAGAAACTTTTTGCAGTCTTACAGTGGCCTCGACCGTAGGTCTACGTTTTCTTAGCTTTGCCAATTATTATCGGAAATGTATTTAGAATTTCTCTTCTCTGGTCAAACCCCTCACTGATATGACCAGGAAGAACGGCAACCCACAGAATTGGCCCCAGATTCCATTAAAGCCTTTGAATCCCTCAAGGCCACTTTTGCTACTGCTCATGTGCTGGCACATCCTGATCCTACGTTGCCCTTCATTCTTGAAGTTGAAATGTCTGAAACTGAAGTTGGTGCTCTCCTGTCTCAACGTCCTACCTCAGAGCTCTATGCACCCCTGTGGCTACTTTTCTGAGAAATTGACTCCTGCAGAATGCAGTTACAAGAATGTGGACAGAGAGTTATTAGCCATTATTTTAGCTCTTAAAGAATTAAGGCATCCCCTTGAGGGTACTACTGTGCCGGTCCTCATTTTGACTGACCATAAGTATCTCACATTTTTGTCTGAGACAAAATGCTTATCTCTCAGAAGGGCATGGTGGGCTCTTTTACTATCAAACCTCATTTACATATAATCTTCCTACAGAGTAGGAAAGAGACTAAGGGCTGACACTTTGTCACGGCCATTTTCCTCCTCTTCCAAGATGGAATCTGTTCCTACTCCTGCGATACCTCTGGACCGCATTTTGGCCACCATTTGCACTAGTCTCACTTCACCTTTGGGTGAGAGAATTCTGGCTTCTCAAATCCATTCTCCTCCTGACTGCTTTCTCCCTGAGAATCTCCACACTGCTTTGCTCTAGACCTACCATTCTCCTAAAGCAGCTGGGCACCCAGGGAAGAATCAACCCATATGGTCTATGTCTCAAAAAAACTGGTGGCCAAGTCCCTGCGCTGATGTAACTGCCTTTGTAGTCGCTTGTCCCGTGTGTTCAAAATCACCCAGATACCTACCACTTCTCTGATGACTTTTATTTGGATTTATTTATTCTTATGGTGGTGGACCGCTTTTCAAACATGTCTCATTGTTTTCCGCTATAAAAGTTGCCTACGTCCAAAGAACTGGCATCAATTTTCGCTCAGGAGGTCCTAAAGTTATCATCTCGGGGACAGGGGTAGCAAGTGTCTGCCCAGGTTTTGGCAAGCCTTTTGTGCACAGTTGGGAATTCAGCTTTCTTTCTCTTCGGCATATCATCTGTAGTCCAACAGGGCCGAAGAACAGGCCAACCAAGCCTTGGAGTAGTTCTTGCATTGCAATATTCCTTACCACCAAAACAACTGCTCGGACCTGTTAACTTGGGCGGAGATTGCGCACAATAGCGCCATCAATGTCGCTCCCTGATTATCTCCATTTATGGTGAATTAATGGCTACAGCCATCCATGTTGTCTGACACATTTGTTCCGCAAGGAATTCCTGCATTAAAAGGAACATCTTCGGGTGCTCCGTTCCACTTGGGTGCAGGTCCAAGAATCCTTGCAACGCGCCAGAGGGGTAAAAACTTCATGCTGACCACCGACACCCACCTGCGCCCTCCTACCAAATTGGGGAGAGTGTTTGGCTGTCAGTGTTCCCACCCTAAAACTGGTGCCTCTGTATATTGGGCCTTTCCAAATACTCCAAAGGATTAACCCAGGATTAGCCTACACATTAGATTTTCCTTCCAACATATTCCACATTCCTTCATTTAAACTTTTGGTGTGCAGTCACTATACCACCTCTGTACCACGCTCTAACCTGGTTATGAACCATTAAGAATAGGGGATACAATCTATCATTGACTCCTGTAGGTTTCCTGGATGTATACAATACCTTGTTCATTGGAAAGGTTAGGGTCTGGAGGAATGCTCTTTGGTCTCATCCTCAGACGTACATACCCCTGCCCTCCTATGTGCTTTCCATAGACGTTTTTCCCTCAAGCCTTTGGCTTGGCTCTCGGTTTCCTCTTAACCAAGCACCTCAGAATACCTTCCCTTCTAGTGCTTCCAGCCTGTTACAGCCATCTCCTGGTGATTAGCTCATTGGACTACAGCAGCACCTGGCAAACTGTACTTCTTTGGGAACTACACTCCCGGTTCCATCTCCAGGGGGGTGTTGCACTTAGCCGCAAGGGGAGCCCTCTCAGCACCTCGGCCTCCAACTGGTAGGTAACAAAGTGAGCCAGGGTGCTTGGCTCCCATCTAATTTCTGGCACAGTCGCCTTCTCTTAAAGATTATTATACAATGTCTTATTTCACTCTGATTACATGTCTTCAGTCCTAGGAGTTTTAAGTTTATTATTGTTGTTGCAAAATTGGATAAAGGTAGTTGCTGCATATATAAAACTTAGACGTTACCTTATTCTCCCTTCTGTGTTGAGCAGCTTACCAGTAAAAACCTGTTTTGTTTTACTGTTGATGGATTCTGTATAGGAGATGAGATGATCAATGGCATTGTAATTGTCCTTTGCTACCACGCAATGTTAATTGTATTTTCTTTTTGTCTTGGAAAATCTTAAACACTACTGAAAAGAAAAGTCAGCAGCTACAACAATTAAATAAAAGGACATTTAGCTGTTCAGTGCTGTCCTCACCTAGCCTGGTCGTTTGCCGGTCTTCAGGTCTCAGGCGCTGTCTTGTCTACTGTGACAAGTCGGCCTTACGGCTTGCTTCCAGCTATGCTGCGCTTTGTGAATGGTCCTACATCATTCTGTGACATGTCCAAGAACACTGTAGGCAAAGAGAGGGTCAAACCAAACTACTACTCGGATCACTTAGGAGCAGAAGTGGGAGCAAGTATCTATCAAAACTAGGTACCTGCTCCCCAAAAAAGAAAAATGCCCAAGCATTAAAAAGGGAAGGGGGAGGAGGTGAAAAAGCAGAACTTCCCCTTTTGGGTGAAGTTCTACTTTAAGTGCCTAATCACATATTTTATAAAGTAATGCCATAATTCTAATAAAAGGAAGATGGCCAAGATCACATATTACACGACCAGCAGAACACTGCAGGATGTAAGCTGTGTTAGCTACACTATGAAGTTGAAAGTACTAGATTCTGTTAATTAATTTCACTACATTGAATGAATACAGAAGCTTATGATTTAAGAACATCATTTGTAATGCAAACTCCACTCCTATTAAAAAAAAAAAAGTCCCTGTAAACGGAGAAAAAAAAAAAAAACCACACACACACACACACCTCCTCCTCCTCCTCCTCCTCTATAATGCCACCATCTTGAATTTGTTTGCTAGGTCTACACCAGTGGTTCTCAACCTGTCCTCAATTACCCCAAACAGGCCATGTTTTGTACATTTCTCTTAGATAAAATAGCTGTCCAAAATACCAAGCCATTGACTGATTGAAAGCACCTGTGCAAGCTAAAAGGAAAACCTGGCCTTTTGGGGGTATTTGAGGACAGGATTGAGAAGCACTGGTCTACAGGACCTGCCAGAACCTTGCAGTGCATCTGTGCATGCTCCAGACACGCCATGGACCCCTGTCTGTAAACTGGCAAGCATCCTGCTCTCTTTCTGGGAATGCACAAGTTCCCGCGATCTGCTTCATGGGGTGAGTGACATGGAAATCCCTGGTGGCACTGCGCAGGACCACGCAGATGAGCAGGAACACCGGAACAGGTGCCAAAGCGACCTATGGCATTCCTGCGCATGTACTGAATTCGGGTACATCCTCCTCACCCAAGAAAGAATGACAGCCTGGGAAAAACCAAATAAAAATTAATAAAAATATTTATTTTTTTTGCAACTCTGCTATAGGGCAGGTGGGAGGAGAGTACCATTTAAATAAAAAAATTAATAAAAAAACAATGGTCCGCTTTAAGCAACACTTTAATTTTCTAAAAAAAGATTACAAATAAAACAGTTGAAGCACAGTTACATGTAAATTTTAGATTTATAAAGGTATTGTTTCCATATTCCACTAGCAATCAAATTTACATAGAATGGCAAATTAAATTGCTAAAGTTTAATCTCATTCGAGTGTGGAGTAAACAATTTCAAGGACACAGTGGTACACTTTGGGTGGAGAATGTTTCCTAAATACCAAAAAGATTTCTGATCTTATTCAATCAGAATCTGAAGCACAGATTATCTATATGCAGGAATATACAAATGCTTGGCTGGTTTTGTATGCAGCAAAGTAAAAAAACAAAAAAGATTACAGATGCATATATATAAAAAAAAAAATCAAAAAAAAAAATCAGGTGTGTCTCAACACTTGACTAGTACTTGAAGTCACTAGTAAGCAGGCATCTTCAACCATTATCACCAACTGATTCCCATGAACTGTGCACATTTCCAGTATGTTAACTCTCCACAGATGGCCTAGAAAGAAATATATGTGGACCTACTAAGGCATCTTGTATTGCAAAAACACTTGTAAACAACTGGAATCTCTGTGTGTCTGTACTACAATTGTGCTTTGATGAAATGGGATCAATACTTCTTTCTATTCACAATGACTATTTTTTTTTTTTGGTGGCAACTTCAGATCATGTCTACTCTACAAAGAATTATGGGGTTTGTGCAATTGTTGATGTCGGAGAGTCACTTGTGTCTTCTTGCGGTATTAATGGGAATTCTAACTTTTCATAAATTGCTTCCATCACAGGTAAATACTGAGAAATATCATTGGGCTCTGTGAAAAGAGGAGGGGGCACATGACTAAGGTTGCTGATTTTGCTCTCCTTGGATGTGTATTCTCTCAGCATGTACGTTTTGTCACTTTCGTAATAAAGTCGTGTGTCATTCATTCGGATAAGGACACCATCTACTCTCAGGAAGAATCTAAGAAGAAGAAAAAAACTGGAAGGCATAACTCTAATTTTAACACTTAAGCCAGATACTCCATGATCATGGAGCTCATCTTCAAACAACAAAACCTCCTCGAAAAACGTGATTTGTTCTCTTGTCTTCAACTTTTCTGTGTCAATTCGTTCAGTAGTCGTGACAACATTGAATTTCAGGTCATTACCCAGTAATGTTCCTTTATAGTCAGTTGTGTAAGTCCAATCATAGGGCTTTACAATTTCTTTGCTATGCTCGTTTTCTGACCTGCTCTCTTGCCACTCTTCAGCACAAGCTACCTTTACAACTCCTTGCTTCTTATTGACTCTTATAAGAGCATCTTTAGCATTAAATTCTATACCAAAGCCAGAGGAGTGTTTAATTCTTAGGACATTGTCTCCAAACATCATCTCAGGAAGACAGGGCATGTGCATTTCTTCAGCCAGTTTTTCCACATCAGCTGACTTCATAATATGAGTCTTGATAGCAGTGAGCTTCCATGGTCCAAAGCTAAAGTCTTGATTACTGCTTTTAAAGCCGTGAATCATCATAGCTAGCACCAATAAAATTCTGAAAACAAAAAATAAAATAAGTCAGTAGACTACATTATCAATACAATAAAATATATTTAAGAAACATCCAATGATCCAATATACTTTGGGGTGGATTTACTAAAACTGAAGAGTGCAAAAGCGGTTGCAGTGGTGCATGGTAGCCAGCTATTAACTTCAGCTTGTTCACTTAAGCTTTGACAAACAGCTGGAAGATTATTGGTTTCTATGCAGAGCTGCGCCAGATTTTGCGCTCTCCAGTTTTAATAAAATGTACCCCTTTATGTCCATAATCGGGGCACATAAAATAAAAATAGAGGGGCATAACCAGAAGAACATACAATTACATTTGAGATCTCCTACTACAATACACAGAAATTAAACAGACAAAAAGGAGGAGAAAATATAGTTAGTTCTAGGGAGCATACACACACTGAAAAGCAAAGTCAGCTACCATTGGTTACAATGTGTGTTCACAAGGTTTTAGTGACCACCCAAATATGATTTGTTTTTAAAGTGGTTGTAAACCTTTACATATACCCAGTGAAGTGACTAGCCTCAATTCATAGACATCTAACAAACCCCCCCCCTACATCAATTGTACCCATTTATCTGCAGTCTTCTCTTCAGCTGTTCAAAGTGCAGAATTTAGGGTTGAATATATTTTTATTGGTAGCATAGACAGAACATTAGAAAACACAATTGACACATTGTTCACAGAAAAGCGTCATCGAGCGTGCCAAATGGCTATCGCCTACAGCTGCGCTCGCGCCTAGGATGTTGCATACAATCACATAGTCAATTTGTGTCTAACAGTAAAATAACATAAGGGAGAGAAAAAAGTAGGAAAGAAGAGAGAGAGAGAGCGAAGGGATCAGAGGAGGGGAAAACAGGAAAGGGGGAGGGTCTGCTGCGAGAGACAGGGCAGGAGAGGCGTGTACTTGGCGAATAAGGAATCACCAATGAGTTGAAGCAGAGATCAGGGTCTGGGTGAGGACGAGCTCGGCGAGGCAGGGAGCATGCCAAGCAGAGTATCCGATGAGGAGAAGTGCCGCCAGATAGACCACAGTGTCTGATATTTGTCATATGTGTTATTATCAAGCGCCAGCATCTCCTCCATTCGCATGATGTCATTCATAGTAGAGACCCAAAGAGATAGCGGAGGAGTTGTGGTTGTTTTCCAAAAAAGGGGAATGAGTTGTCGAGCCGCTGATAGAAAAAAGCGTAGTAGACACTTTTTTGGAGAGGCCATCGATCCCGGGAGCATGGAGAGAAGAGCGATCTCAGGAGTCAGTCAAAGTGCAGAATTTATACAGCTTGTCTGAGCCTTAAGAAAGCAGGGGAGGGGGAGCTAAAATTACACTCTGCAAATCTCAGTAAGAAGAGCTCTGAAAACTGATTGGAAAGGAGGGAAGGTAAGGGACACAGGAGTGCACTTACTTTTGCTCTCCTGTGACTCGAGGCAGTCGACAGAAGGCTAAAGGCCACTATCGGCTAACATCACAGACTCGCTCCACGCTCTGGAAGGATCCCGACCATATTGTAGCGATTCACCCAGCTGCTTGAGTGACAGCTGGCTTTGGCTCTCAGCGCGTGGCTCAGGGCCGAAGCCGGTGCGCCAGCCCCCTCTCTTGTAAGCGCTGCTCCAAGCAGGCAGATAGCTGAGCAATCCGCAGTCATGCGATTGCTCAGGTCTCGGTTTTAGAGCTGGCAGGGACAGCTTCAGCATCACAAAAATCCTGCCACATTGAGGTATGCATGTTTTTTTATTTATTATTAATTTATTTTTGACTACCCCAAACTTGTCCTTTTAAAAAGGAGATGGTTGGGGGCGTGGCCGGCATGCGTACATGATGGCCGCGTAATACACAGGCTCTTATCACTGAGAGGAAGCATTGGCGTCTCTCTGCTCTCCCGTGGCCCAAAATATCATCCTCACTGCTCGCCCGCACACACTACCATCCAGCAGCGGCATGTCGCTGAAGAGGAAAAAGGAATACTGACCAAGGAAACTCACCGCATTTATGTTTCAGCCAGCCGAGCGGTGAGGCCAAGATGGCGCCACGCCCGTGTCTCATGCAGGGCAGCCTGCGGCTCTCCCATCCCAGCGGATCCCCGCAGAAGCTCTCCAGCTGCCAGGGACAGAGGATCCCTCACACATCGGATCCACCTTACCAGCTTCTCCCCCGGGGACCCCAGCATCAGGCAGCCCTGCTAAAGCACGCATGAGACTGGATTCTCAAGTCACATACCTGCCAGAGGTGAGCCATCCATCCCACTCCCAAAGCCATCAAAAAGCACAGCCTGATCCCATCACATCCTACCTTACAGCAGGCCAACCTGTTATAGACACCACATTGAAAGAGATGCTCATATCTCTCAGATGCTCCTTAAAAGCTGATATGCTGTAATTTCGACATAAATTTGACCACAACATTACTGCTTTAGAAGACAGAGTGCTCCATGTAGAAACGAACATGGGAGATGTTGCTAATACAGTAGTGGTGCAACGGATCGTCACCGATCCATGATCCGAACGGGTCAATCTGTTTGGATCGGCACACCACGCGATCCGCGAAACGCTCCGCTGCCTCGGCCATAGGAAAGGCTGCGGCTTCGGCCTAGCTCTGGAGCGGAGGCCATCTTGGTACACCCGGTAGTGGCCGCTGTCTCGTCAGAAAGTGACGTTTCGTCGCCGCCATCTTAGGGCTGGGAAAAAAATCGATTTTAATCTTGAATCGAGTTTTGAGCTCAAATCGATTCAGTTTTGAAGAAAATCGATTTTTTTAGATTTTTTTTTTTTTGAAAAAAAAAAAAAAAAAAAAAAAAAAAAAGGTTTTTTTTTTTTTCCTTCCCTTCAAAGTTTCCGGAGCAGGACTGCAGGGGGCGTATCCGGAATGGCACTGAGCAGCGTTACCCCAATTACATCTACTCGCTGCAGCCGCCGTCTGCCTACCTGATCAGCGTGTCATGCAGACAGACGGCGGCCATTGCAGTGTTCAAAAGCCGCGCCTCCCGAGTCCTCGTCGTCTGTGATAGGCGGAACACTCAATTTCACAGCAGGCAGTATTCAGCCTATCACGGACATCCTCTCATCCTCGTCTGTGTTATGAGGATGACC
Organism: Rana muscosa; assembly: GCA_029206835.1. Lineage (NCBI taxonomy): Eukaryota > Metazoa > Chordata > Amphibia > Anura > Ranidae > Rana > Rana muscosa. Next base: position 49,991,608 of record CM055119.1, read on the forward strand.
ATGATAGGCGGAACACTGAATGCTGGGAAATTGAGTGTTCCGCCTATCACAGACGAGAAGGAGGCGCGGCTTTTGAATACTGGAATGGCCACCGGTGTAGCAGTAAAATCCGTATACCATGAAAATCTGCATCAGGTATGGGCACAGTGAGACACGGGCACAGTGAGGCACGGGCACAGTGATGCATGGACACAGTTCAATTCAACTAAGAGTAACCTCAGGATTTTTTGTTGTTTTATTAGCTAAATCCAAATACAGTATTAATAATTTGGATGTTTAACAATCTTTGTTGCACACTGCAAAAAACAACAAAAGGTCACAAGCGCTAAATTGGTGGATAAAGAAAAAAATATAATGGATGATAATAATAATAAGAAAAAAATCTCAAATATTTTGGGAAGTACAAAGTATCCAAAAGGGGGAAAAAACAGGATCCAGCGCAGCAAGAAAAAATCCGTACCCAGAAGTACAAAATACACAACATGCACACAATATAATCCAGCGCTCATGGAACATACATTATTAACTAACTATTGAAAACTCTTGAAGAATTGATAAAAAAAGCTAAGTCTATTTATTAATTACAATAAAGAGAGGGATCCAATCCCAAATGTGCAGAGGGCAAATTAATCTTAACTCTCCAGTTGCCAGTGGTGACAAACTTGTTAAACTTGCAGTGACATCCGTGGAGCAAGGAGGGGTTAAAAAAGTCAAAACAAAGCCTGTGGCATGATCTCCGTGTGAGCACAGTACCTTGAATGATGGACAACAGGCAGACCAGCGTGTGGAGGGCCCTCCAACCCAAAAGGATGCAGAGCCAGGATCGCAGCAAGGCTGGGACAGAAGGAATCACACACACAGAGTTTCAAGAGTTTTCAATAGTTAATAATGTATGTTCCATGAGCGCTGGAATATATTGTGCGTTTGTTGCACACTGACTTTGCAGTTAGAGAAAGGGTTTGCCTTTGCAATTTTGTTTGTTGATGCACTTTAATTAATATAATTGAAAAAAAAAATCGAATCGAATATCGAGTTTTTTATAAAAAAAAAAATCGCAGATTTTTTTTTGGGGGAAAATCGCCCAGCCCTACGCCATCTTGCTACACCCCACACTCCTGCACAGTAATGATAGATTGAGAAGGGGACAAGCAGACATCTTGTTACACCCAGCAGAGTTTTAGATTTCACAGTTATTTTCAACACAAAACAGAGCTTATATGCTTAAATACAGTATTTGTAAAGCCGACGGACTGTTTAGATCAGGGCTCGACAAACCCCGGGCGCCAGGTCGCAAATGCGACTAGAATAAGCGACCTGGCGCCGCATAACTGAGGTTTCCTGTATCTCCGTATTTTGCCCAAGACAAGGCCTAGAGATGTGATACTTCGCATCCATTTTTACCATGTGAAGGAACAACTTAAGCAAAAAATGAAAGCTATGGGAAACCTTCCGGACCCCTATGCTACCCTACAAATTTTTGCTGACCTATCCCAACACACGCTGCAACGCCGCAGGCAACTAAATACAAAATCACCAAAGCTCTACAGATCAATAGACACTACAAAAGGTTTCATCCTCCTCTAGCCTCCCCACAATGTGGTCTGACCACTCACTGATAAGTATTACTATAGAGGACTGCCCAAAATCAGCTTCTGCTTATATCCAGCGTCTAAACACCAGAATTCTGCAATCCTCTCCCTATGCGAACTCCCTTTGCAATAACCTTGAAAACTACTTTAACTTGAACAAAGACTCACTATCTGATCCCAACACCATATGGGCAGCACACAAGGCTTGCATGCGGGGGCTTTTCAGTCAATTGGGGGCTTGGGATAAGAAGCGGAGGAAGCAGTGCCTTGACTCTCTCCTTGCAGAAATACAGGCCACTGACACACTAAACAAATCCCAGCCATCTACTGACCTCAAAACAAAGCTAATTAAACTACACCTTGACTTATGTTCTCTACTTTTAGAAAACTTTGATAAGTCTCAGAAACGTCTCAAAATGCGCTTTTACACGCACGGTAACAAAGCTGGTAAACTCCTAGCTCATCAAATCAAAGCATATTACACTAAGACCCCCATTCCCTTTCATCTATCACCCTAGTAGTAAAGCCAAAGTGCATGACCCACAGGCTATAGCAGATGCCTTCAGCAATTATTATAGCACCCTGTACAATTTAAAGGAGGACACATCCATAAAACATCCTGAGGTTTCCGATATACAAACCCTTTTGGACTCCCTCTCGCCTGAACAACTAAAAGACCTTAACACCCCTTTTTCCACCCCTGAGGTGAGCAAGGCCATAGCTTCCCTCCCTAAGAATAAAGCTCCTGGCCCAGATGGCTTTGTGGGTGAATATTACCAGCAATTTAAATCTATCCTGCTTGAACACATCACAAATGTATTCAATAATGCTGCTTCCTCAGCTTCTTTCCCACAAGAAATGCTAAAAGCGTTAATTATTACGTTACCAAAACCAGGGAAGGAACCCACATCACCCCAAAACTCTCGGCCTCTCTACTGAACCATGATACTAAACTATATGCAAAGGTGGTGGCTAATAGATTAGTGGATCTTTTACAATCCCTCATCCACCCTGATCAGTTCGGCTTTACAAAAGGACGACAGACCTCAGATGCCACGCGAAGAATGATTAACATTATTCGACGCGCAGAAACCAAGGGAATGCCTTCTCTGCTTGGATGCAGAAAAGGCATTTGACAGGGTCCAGTGGCACTACTTAAAATATGACACTACGTATGTTTGGCTTTAATGGACATATTCTATCTGCAATCATGGCTCTAAATTCCTGCCCCTCTGCCCAAGTGTATTGCTCCGCCATGCTATCCAAACCATTTCCTATATCTAACGGCACGAGACAAGGTTGCCCCCCCATCTCCCCATATTTTTAATTTGGCTATGGAACCCCTGGCTGAAAGGATCAGATCGCACTTAGACATCTCTGGATTTGTTATTGGCACTATGGAGCACAAAATGTATTTATTTATTTGCAGACGATGTTATTCTCATGATAACTAACCCTACATCTTCCCTGGCTTCGGTACAAAAGACTTTGGATGACTTCAGTTCTATATCTTATTACAAACTGAATGCTTCCAAATCACATATTCTTCCATTAGGAGTCTCAAAATAAATGCAGACCACTCTTGAGAGTACTTATCCATATACATCGACTAGAGCCTCCCTTACATACTTAGTGGTCAAACTGACTGCTTCTCTATCCTCACTTTACTGGACCAATTTTGTTCCCTTTCTAGGCAACCTACCTAAGGAAATAGAAAAAATTACCACGCTAAATCTATCCTGGTCGGGCCATCTTGCAGCATACAAAATTATTCATCTACCGCAGTTACTGTATCTTTTCAGGACATCACCCATCCCGGTCCCGATATCCTTCTTCACCACTATCCAGAATCTTTTGGGTCGTACGGTATGGTATAATAAAAAGTCTAGAACCTCTCAAGCCTGCCTAATCAAACATAGATCAGTGGGAGGCATGGGAGATTATAATATATATATATATATATATATATATATATATATATATATACACACACACACACGCATTAGAGACTATAACATTGCTTCTATTTTAAACACAACTCAAAGCGTGGTTCCTACCCAGTTCTTCCTGTATATGGAGCAATATTGAAGCTCTGCAAATCCCCGCCCATAATCTAAGAAATTGGATTCTCAGTGCTCAATTGAATAAAATTGGTGGCAAAGCTCTCTCACCCATTATTATTGCTACCATGAGAGCGTTTGATTACTTTGTCACCAACACTCCTTTAGGGAGCAATCATCATAATATCCCTGTACCACTCTCCGCTCTGTCACTGCTCATTCCCAACATATCCTTGAAAACTTGGGAGTCCAAGAGCTTAATGTTAATCTCAGATCTGTACCATGTTAGTCTCCTTATTCCGTTCCCCTCCTTACAAAAATCATACTCTTTGCCTAACACAGAGTATTACAAGTACACTCAGATGACCCATTGCCTACTCCGTAACCATCACTTCCACAAATCTATACCAAAAGAAGCGTGGGTGTTCCTGACGCATAACACCCTGACCACCAAAGGTATCACCCTCTTTTACAACCCATTATGTGACAAATTACCTTTTACTAAAATGCAGCCTATGGCAAAATGGGAAAGGGACATAGGTCTTACATTTACGGATACACAATGGAAAACAGCCCTATCCTCTAATAATCGAGCAACACACTCCTCCAATTTATGGGATCTCTTATATAAATTCAACCTCAGATGGTATATTATAGAGTAGGGCTGGGCGATTTTCCCCCCAAAAAAAATCTGCGATTTTTTTATAAAAAACTCGATTTACGATTCGATTTTTTTTTTTATTATATTAAAGTGCATCAAAACAAAATTGCAAAGGCAAACCCTTTCTCTAACTGCAAAGTCAGTGTGCAACAAACACACAATATATTCCAGCGCTCATGGAACATACATTATTAACTATTGAAAACTCTTGAAACTCTGTGTGTGTGATTCCTTCTGTCCCAGCCTTGCTGCGATCCTGGCTCTGCATCCTTTTGGGTTGGAGGGCCCTCCACACGCTGGTCTGCCTGTTGTCCATCATTCAAGGTACTGTGCTCACACGGAGATCATGCCACAGGCTTTGTTTTGACTTTTTTAACCCCTCCTTGCTCCACGGATGTCACTGCAAGTTTAACAAGTTTGTCACCACTGGCAACTGGAGAGTTAAGATTAATTTGCCCTCTGCACATTTGGGATTGGATCCCTCTCTTTATTGTGATAAATGGACTAAGCTTTTTTATTAATTCTTCAAGAGTTTTCAATAGTTAATAATGTATGTTCCATGAGCGCTGGATTATATTGTGTGCATGTTGTGTATTTTGTACTTCTGGGTACGGATTTTTTCTTGCTGCGCTGGATCCTGTTTTTTCCCCCTTTTTGGATACTTTGTACTTCCCAAAATATTTGGGATTTTTTTCTTATTATTATTATCATCCATTATATTTTTTTCTTTATCCACCAATTTAGCGCTTGTGACCTTTTGTTGTTTTTTGCAGTGTGCAACAAAGATTGTTAAACATCCAAATTATTAATACTGTATTTGGATTTAGCTAATAAAACAAAAAATCCTGAGGTTACTCTTAGTTGAATTGAACTGTGTCCATGTCTCACTGTGCCCGTGTCTCACTGTGCCCAAGATTCAATCACTGTGCCCGTACCTGATGCAGATTTTCATGGTATACGGATTTTACTGCTACACCGGTGGCCATTCCAGTATTCAAAAGCCGCGCCTCCTCCTCGTCTGTGATAGGCGGAACACTCAATTTCCCAGCATTCAGTGTTCCGCCTATCATGGTCATCCTCATAACACAGACGAGGATGTCCGTGATAGGCTGAATACTGCCTGCTGTGAAATTGAGTGTTCCGCCTATCACAGACGAGGACTCGGGAGGCGCGGCTTTTGAACACTGCAATGGCCGCCGTCTGTCTGCATGACACGCTGATCAGGTAGGCAGATGGCGGCTGCAGCGAGTAGATGTAATTGGGGTAACGCTGCCCAGTTCCATTCCGGATACGCCCCCTGCAGTCCTGCTATGGAAACTTTGAAGGGGAAAAAAAAAAATCGATTTTCTTCAAAACTGAATCGATTTGAGCTCAAAACTCGATTCAAGATTAAAATCGATTTTTTTCCCAGCCCTATTATAGAGGTTGACCGATATGGGTTTTTCTCTGGCCGATGCCAATATTTAGAAATTGGAGCGGCCGATGGCCAATATATGCCGATTTTTGTGGCCGATAAAAAAAAAAAACACTCACTCCACTCCTTCCTGCATACTCCTGTCACTCACTTGATGTCCTCAGTACAGATGACACTGGCAGGTGGCATTGGTTTGGAACTGGCAGGTGGCACTGATTGGCAGTTGCACTGGCAGGTGGCACTGATTGGCGATGGCACTGGTAGGCACTGGCGGGTGGCTCGACACTGGCTGGCAGTGGGGGGCGACACTGGCAGATGGCACTGATTGGTGGTGGCACTGGCATGTTTCACACTAAGCCGAGTGTAACTGTAAAGCCCTGTACACACAATCGGATTTCCTATGGATTCTAATCTGATGGAGCTGACTTCCATCAGTCTTGCCTACACACCATCAGTCAAAAATCCGACCGTCCCAAACGCTGTGACGTAAAACACTCAGACGAGCCGAGAAAAATTAAGTTCAATGCTTCTGAGCATGCGTGGGTTTTTTCTCCGATGGAATTTGCCATAGTTTTTTTTCCATTGGATAAATTTAAAACAAGTTCTATTTTTTCTCACCGATAAAAAAAAAGACCAATGGGGCCCATACACGATCGGTTAGTTAGTAGAAAAGTCCGGACTGTTTTCATCTGTAAAACCGATCGTGTGTACACGGCATAACTGTGTGAAGGGGGAGAGGGAGAGAGAGAGAGAGAGAGGGAGAGAGAGAGGGAGAGAGAGAGGGAGAGAGAGAGGGAAAGAGAGAGGGAGAGAGAGAGGGAGAGAGAGAGGGAGAGAGAGAGGGAGAGAGAGAGGGAGAGAGAGAGGGAGAGATCAGAATTAACCTCGATGTGGGGGTGCGCGGGACCCAGCAGCTAAATTACACTAGCCAATGATTGGGCTGCTTTAGAAAGGGTGGCGTGGCCACAGACACGTAGCGGCCCGCCCAGATACCATCCCATTGGCTGGTGTAATATAGCTGTTGGGTCCCGCCCACCCCCGACAGAGTTGACAGCTCCTCTCTCTCTCCTCTCTGTTACTTGTCAGTTTCACACACTCAGCGCGGCGCTTGATGCTGCCAGAGCCGCTGAGTGTGGAGAATGGAGGAGGAACGGCGGTCAGTGTAAAATATCGGTGTCAGGGTCAGCGTCTAAGGTGACCAGACACGTAGCTACACCAAGGAACCGAGACCAAACAAAAGGATATATACACAATTAAAGTGATATTTATTTACAGTGAACACACACAAATAAACATATACAGCAACCAGTGAAAGCATAAACCACTCCAGCAAACAAGATCAAGAATAACTAATAAACCTAACTGCTATCTATATACAATATCTACAACTAAGGGACAAAGGCAACAGGGATGCAAGGAAGGGGACACGACTGGGTACAAGGGCATAGAACAAGGCAGAGGGGTGCAGGACGGATCAGGACAAGGGAAGGTTCAGAAAGGTATCAGGCACAATCTGGTAGCAAGGAGACGATCAGACAGGATAGTGACGCACTGGGGGAAGGGAGGAGCAGCCTTAAGTATCCACCTGGCAGCTGGAGCCAGGTGTGGCTGATCAGAACCTGCTGGCTTTTGGGAGACACCTGCTGGTGGACACTGGAACTGCAGCCATTGGCAAAGTGAACCTCAGTGCCCCAGCAGGTGAACTCAACCCTGACAATCGGCCTAATTTTGATATTAAATCGGCTGATGCCGAGTTATCAAAAATGGCCAAAATATCGGCCGATTTATCGGTCGACCTCTAATGTGGATATTACAGTGGGGGAGATGTGGATATTACAGTGGGGGAGATGTGGATATTACTAATATCCACATCTCCCCCACTGTAATGTCCACATCTCCCCCCACTGTATAGGAAGATTGTCTGCTCTTACCAGCAGGCAAGTGATGATGATGTCAGCGCGCACTCTAGGGGAGCTCACCTAGGCCACCGCAGGGGGGAAAAGATGGCCACCATTCTGGAGCTAGGTCAAAGCCGCTACCTTTCCTAGAAGCTCAATCCGCGGATCGCGTGGTGTGCCGACCCGAACAGGTTGACCCGTTCGGATCAATGACGATCCGTTGCACCACTAATACCAACACATCAGTATTGGGTACACAAAAAATGATTGTCCATATAATGAAATAAAAAAGTGACTAATACAGTCCAAAAAGTGAAAAGATGATCCAAAATACTGAACAAAATCCAAAATGTAGGTGTGACCCTCAGGATATATGTGAAGGAACAGCCAGAAACCACCACCGACGATAAGAGGCGGCTTACCAGATGTCAGTGACTTGGCGAGGCATATGCCGCCCAAGTCATGCAAGGCTTGTTGGTAAATAGACCTGATGGGTGCAGCTATTTCTGGATCCAGACCGGCTCATCAACCAACCAGAACTTCAATGGAATGTGGAGGTGTATATCATACTCTCATGTGAAGGACAAAGGCTCCCCCAGATGACGACTTGTTAGTCGAAATGCACTGTCAGCGAAACAGTCAATCCAGCCGCATCCCTGCGTGCATGCGCGGCGTAACGGCGCTCCTGATCATGCTCATTCGCGGCCCGACGCGTGCGCGCTAGTGCACGCTCAACGTGACGCTCTGGCTGGCCTATAAAGGTTGCTCAGACAAGTTGCTGGTTTGTCTTCAGCTTCCTGTATGAGTTTGGTTCCTGTTTCCTGCATCTGATTACTCATTGTGACCCAGATTGAGCCCGACTACTCTGCTCTTCTCCTGGACCCGACCCTTGGCCTGTTTAACGGACTCTGCCTGGCCTCCAGTGCTTGACCTTCTGCCTGTGACCCGGACCTGCCTCCTGTCTCCTTGCCTTGACCCCCTGCTTGTGACCTGGATTTACCTGGTGTCTTCTGAACCCTGCGTCTCAGCCAGTGATCTGGAAATTACCTCATCCTCCAGTGTTTGAACCTCAGCCTGTTCTCGACTTTGTTGGGGTTCCTTCCTGCGAGCCATCCTATCTGCCAGTCACTGCACAGCTGCTCAACTCTACAAGGACCACTACGCAAGTCTTGTCCTGCCTGCTGGTAGCGTGTGCCTCTTCGTGCCATCCACTCCCTGTATTACCTCCAGGAGGCGGAGTGCGCCTAGTCGCAAAGGCGAACCGCTCTCGGCCTCGGTAAGTACTTATCTGACACACGTCAGGTGGACCTACCTACAAGCATCGCTTTGGACTTGAAATTGTCCAAAATGTTTTGGTATGCTGGACGCCTTAAGAGTTCCCTTCACTTGAACCAATGGGCAAAGCCCAAACCCTGAAAAACAACCCCACACCATAATCCCCCCTCAAGGAATGATTTGGACCAGTGCACAAAGCAAGGTCCATAAAGTCAAGGATGAGCGAGTTGGGGGTGGAGGAACTTGACTGGCCTGCACAGAGTCCTTACCTCAACCCAATAGAACACATTTTGAATGAATTAGAGCAGAGACTGTGAGCCAGGCCTTCTCGTCCAACATCAGCGCCTGAACTCACAAATGCTCTTCTTGAAGAAGAGTCAAACATTCCCATAGACACACTCCTAAACCTTGTGGACAGCCTTCCCAGAAGAGTTGAAGATGTTATAGCTGCGAAGGGTGGGCCAACTCAATATTGAACCCTACGGACAAAGACTGGGATGCCATTAAAGTTTGTGTGCATGTAAAGGCAGGCATCCCAATACTTTTAGTAATATAGTGTGAAGAAGAAGAAGCTCCTGCACCCTTTTCAGGTGCAGAGCTTGGCACATTTTTACTACGTTTGTTGTGTGCTCGAAGAATAATACGCATTTTCTGAGTGTTATGTAAATGTGAATGCAGCCCCATACTTGTAGCATTTTAACTAGGGTTGTCTCGATACTAGTATCGGTACCAATACCGAGCATTTGCCCGAGTACTCGGGCAAATTCTCAGATGCTTCACCCGATACCTGGACAGTCAACGGTGATCAATGCGTGGGGAAGTTACAAGCTTCTCCCGCCACGGCTTTCAGCTGCTTTAGTGAAATCTATACAGCGGTTGATCTGTGCTTGTAACTCCCCCACACACGATCACCGCTGACTGTCCCCGCATCCTCCTCCAGTCCCCCTCCATGCCCCCTCCGTTCTGCTGCTGTCCCCCCTCTCACTGACTCTGTCCATTCACATAACTGAAACATTGTAACCTCCTGCGATTACGATGTCTCCGTTTATGAATGGAGAGGAGTCGCTGTCTCCTCTCCATTAATTTTCAGTGCAGCTGAGGCATTTAGAGAAAGGTACTGGGGAATCTCTATCCTCAATCTCTTTCTCTGTCTAAAGGGGGAGATAAAAAGAACCCTGATATCTCCAAAAAAAAAAAAAAAAGTATTGCAATAAATAATAATAAAAAATAAAAAAAACAGACACCATCTACCCCCTCCCCATTAAAAAAAACAAACACGGTCACGTGACATTAAAAAAGTATCGGTGAGTACTTGAAAAAAAAATTATCGGTACTTGTACTCGGTCTTAAAAAAGTGGTATCGGGGCAACCCTAATTTTTACATTTTCATTCTTAAAATCTTTAGGCTGGGTTCACACTTTTCTGGTGTGTTACACATTAACTTGCTTTGTATTAAGATAGCCTTTTCAATGAATGGGCTGGAAACACACCAGAACATCCCAAACCTCCAATCCCACAACATTTTTGGCAACACAGTGCATGGTAGTGGCTTACCATGTATTGGAGTTTCATTGCCTTAGGACTTCCATTCAGAATGCACCACAGTAGAAAACTGTAAACTCAGCCTTTAGGTGCCTTGCTAAAAGCCACTTCCACATCTTGGTCACACTTGCAAACATCTATGGCTTGATACAGTATAAGATCGTACCAACACTTAGTAAGGAATGCTATTTACAGTGTATATTCCTGAGGATAGACAGCACAAACAACCCTTAGCAAAATAATTCACAAGCTATTACCATACCTATAGGACCAGATTTCTGCACAGCCAACAGACTATGGCCTCGAGTGGCAGAGTTGCAAACATGTTGCCAGGTTGTTTATAATAAAAAATAAATAAAAATAAAATAAAATAAAAAAAAGGAGTCCAAATGTTTCCCTACCTGCTGGGTCTTAACCGTTGCCAGTAAGGGTGTTGAAAATGATCGCCGCATCGATTATGCCTTTCACGATTCGGCATCAATGCGGGTATGCAGCCTAATCGATTATGCATGACGTCATTCCTGCTCCTCCCCCTCGCCCGCACAGCAGTGTCTTATCTGGTCATGACAAACAAGCGATCGGCTGGCTGCACCTGGCGCCGTTTCCCGTCATTAGAGGATGTAGTCTAAGTATTCTGCCCTCACCCACTCTCTCCCCCTCCTCAGGATTTGTACCTGTGAGGAGTGACACCGGTCATCTCCCCGATGGGCGGGCGCAGATCACTGCAGCTGTCTTATCACCCATGGGGATAAGGCATAGCGTCTGTGAGGAGAGTAGGGGGGAAGGTAGGAGTGCTCCGGAGGTGAGATAAGTCTGTCATGCTTGATGTGTGTGAGGGGTGAGTGCATAGAAGTGGCACATCCCCCCTCCCCACATGCTGCACCTATCCAGTGTGTACTGTCTGTGTGCCTAACACATTGGGGGCTGAAAAAAAAAAAAAACATTTCACCGGTGCTATTGAATTGATGTAAACTGAACACCAGCTGGGAAAAGTGACATGCAAAAAAAAAAAAAAAAAAACCTCCTGTGATACTGTAGGATATTTTAAATCATTCCTATTACATATAAACATGTACTGGTCCAGTCCCTTCATGGGTTTTTTATCAAATAAACTTTGTTTTTCTTTATTACTGTCACTGATGGATTGACTTCATTCTGGTCTTAACCCATTGAGCGCTGACTCACATTGGGGCTACACAGTGCACACTCTTTTTCTGTCTAATTTCTTCCAAAGATTTCCCCATCATCTCTCTCCTCTGGAAACATCCACTGATCTGCAATCAGTATATGTATTACTGATTGGAATGTCTTCCCTTTTTTCTTTTTTTTGCACTGATGGTGACCTGTTTACTATCGAAGTTGCTGCCAAAAGACTAAAGGGTATTATTTTTTCCTTTAAAATAAAAAATATATCATATTTACCTGCTGACTCTCCTGTAGCATGTCTGCAGTCTCTGACCATCTCCTGTAGCATGTCTGCAGTCTCTGACCATCTCCTGTAGTAATTTGGGTGGAGCCTGGAGCTCCTCCAAGTGGTTGTCTGCTGTGTTTAGACTTTGCTGCATGCAGGGAGTGTTGTCTCCCCCCCCCCCCCCACTCTTTTTTTTTTAAGAACAGATAAAATAAAAAAATGGAGTTCTCCTGACTGCTTGAATCTTTATGAAAACCGTGTGCTGCAATCGTGATGCATCGCGGAATCGAATCGTGAGGCCAGTGAAGATGCGCACCTCTAGTTGCCAGCCTACCTCAGTGGGCCTTGGGTAGCAGTTTTCACATATATTTTTTCAGCATTGTTGTATTCGTTTTTGGGTGATTTCCTTCCCTGGGTACATGTAAATGTGCACACGGAGATTGTTGCTTGCTCTAAAGTTTTGTTAACCATAAATACTGTTTTAATAGCACTATTGTTCTAATAGCACCATACTAATAATATATTGTAGGGTTGGCGCAGTTACCATTTCGAATAATCAGAGGGATAAGGTTTTATTTGCGCCGGTGACACATACCTTTTTTCTATATATGTCCCCAGTGCAGCCTACCTGTGCGGGGGGGGGGGGGGGGGAGAGGGAGAGGGGGGAGACCGCCGCGTTGATTATAGCGCTGGTAACATCACAGCTTTAATTTCAATAGCTGTGTGTTCCCTGCGGCGCGCCATCACATACAGCCCTTCCCCCTTGTCCGGGCACTTTGATAGACAGATCACCCATCCAATCCTGGGACAGGTGATCTGTCTATCAAAGTTCCTGGGCAAGTGGGCTGTATGTGATGGCGCACCGCAGGGAACACACAGCTATTTAAATGAAAGCTGTGATGTTCCCAGGGCTGTAATCAACGCGGCGGCTCTCCTCTCTTCTGCGCTCTAGGACACCCCCGTAATAGGTGGCACCAGGGGCGGGGGGGCAGAGCCCCCGCCCAATTTTCGGTTTCGTTATTGGCCATTTTTTTCTTTCGGCATTTTGCCGAAAGGGCCATTATCGGCCGATATATTTCGGTGGCCGAAATTTCGGTGCATCTCTAGTAGCTATGACTTGATTTGTTTTGGTACTGTCATTCAGCAATGCAACAGGTCCTGCACAGCTGTCAAATTTTGACATGTGGCTGTGCCCATGCAGCTGTTGAGTCTGCTTCCACCTCAATAGGCTGCCAGCACTTAGCTTAGGGATGGATACAGGCACAAAAACAAAGACATTGTATACTCCCTGCGCCAGGCCCGGACTGGGACAAAAAATACCTTTACATTACACAGCCCCCCAAAGTTTGTTACACAGACACCCCCTAACAGTTCTGGACCCCCTGCATGTTACACAGACCTCCCTACAGTACAGCCCCCCTCCCTACCGTACAGAACCCCCTCTTACAATACAGAAACCCCCCTTCAGACCCATAATGTACCTCAGATCAGCGCTGGACTGCATGTTGGGTCCCCTCCCCCTGTGTGGACATAAAGGAGGAGTGGGAGGCGGCTTCACTCTGATCGGCTGTGTGAGACAGCAGAGCCGAGACTGATCAGATCATCAGTGCCGCGGCCACCTTGCCAGAGAGAAGGGGATCGTTGCGGGTCCCTGATGTGCCAACGGGTGTCACTGTCACTCGAGTGCGGCTCCGACTACGAGCCGAGAGTGCACTGGGCCAGTGGCGTCACTAGGGTTGGTGTCACCTGGTGCGGCAAAACATGGTGTCACCCCCCTCCCGTCTATCCTGCCCAGCGCCCTGCAGGCAGCGCACGGGCACAAGGCGCACCCCCAAATGACCCCTGAAAATTAAAGTATTGGGCCAGCTGGGGCGATATAGGGCAGGTTGGGGTGGCATAGGGCAGTTTGTGGTGGTATATAGCAGGCTGGGGTGATATAGGGCAGGGTGTGGTGGCATAGAGCAGGTTGGGGTGGTATAGAGCAGTTTGCGGTGGCATGGGGCAGGCTGGGGTGGCATGGGGCAGGCTGGCATAAGGCAGGTTGGGGTGGCACACATAGGGCAGGGTGCGGTGGCATAGGGCAGGCTGGGGTGGTATGGTGCCAGGTTAGGACTCCATGTAGTGACATGTGCAGCAACTTACAGCATGCTTGGAGATGAAGACACTCTCGCTGCTGTGTCCTCGTTTCTTCCTCCTTCAGCTGTGATATCAGCCAGAGTGAACGAGTCTGTGGGAGGAGTGGAGGGGCAGCCACACCCCCAGCTCCGCCCACCAACTCCGGCTGCCTCCGGAGACATTGGAGATGATGGGGAAGACGTGACATGCTGCCGCGGCCCTCCGGGCATTTTCCCGGTATGCCCTATGGCCAGTCCGGGCCTGCCCTGCGCTCAAGTGCGGTGCTGGGGATCTAACAGAGTCCCTGCTCTCTTGAGGCCCTAAAATGCCAAGACAGGCACAATGACGTACATGTACATTATTGTGCTGCCCCACTGCAGTATACTTACTGTGGCTGTCCCGCTTGGCGTCGGCACCTCCCATCGCCTTTAAGCGGTTTAGGATGCCGGAAGGAGGGGTTTATGACTATGTCATCGCCGTGATTGGCTGTCATACAAGCAATGATGAGGAGCTTTCCGTTAACCTCCGGTAACTGTGCCAGGAGCGCACTTTAGGCACAGCTGTACTTACACTAATTCACGCAAATATGCGGCCGCTCGATGCCAAGGCCCATCAGCCAAGATGCCGCAAATTTGCGTGCAGCCGGCGCCTTAAGGGGTTTAAGTTACACCCAAGCACTTAAAACCAGCTCCAAAAGTAAGGTTGGGCCTCTCTACATAAGTACGAAATACGAATGTTAATGCACTTGTCAGGGAGGCCTACACACAAAGCGCTACACGTTACATATTGCCATGCACACCAGAGTGAGAGAAATAGTTCTAAGCCCATATTCATGGTCATCTCTAAACTGACGACCTGCAGGAGTGTTTATAGTTTCACCAATAGAAGATACAGTACTGAAGTTTGTCACCATTTCACAGGCACATGGAATTGTAAGGTTTGACGCGTTAGGTACCTATTCACCCGGTTAAAACAGAATATTTTTTGGTACAATAAAAACAGATTGCGTTTTTGTGCCCCAATATAATTTAAAGCTGAACTCCAGCTTTGGAAACACTTTCCATTAGGAATGCACCGAAATTTCGGATGCCGAAAGATATCGGCCGAAAATGGCGTTTGGTGGTGGCTACAGACAGTACAGTAACAGTACTGTGGGGTAGACGTGACCCCAGGAGCAACATCACTCTGACCCACCCCCCAGGACTGGAGGAAGCTGTGCAAGGAGAAGGAGGAAAATGACCTGTCGCTGCTGAGCTCTGAGTCTACCGAGCAAGCTGAGAGACCCAGACACCCCCACACACCTCATTTACCTTGCCCATGGCCTGTGATTCCTGCTGGGAGCTGCCCATGGCCTACAGGCAAATCAAATACAGCTCCTTGACACACGGAGATCGCCAGAGATCACACGAAGATGCAGGCAGGCTGCACAATGGGCACTGGTGAGGCTGCATTGATCTCCTGGACCATGTCCCCAGTCTCTGACCATCTGCTGGACCATGTCCCCAGTCTCTGACCATCTGCTGGACCATGTCCCCAGTCTCTGACCATCTGCTGGACCATGTCCCCAGTCTCTGACCATCTGCTGGACCATGTCCCCAGTCTCTGACCATCTGCTGGACCATGTCCACAGTCTCTGACCATCTGCTGTATAAAAATATATTTTTTAAAAACAGTCATTTTCGGTATCGGTTTTCGGCCTAGTGTATTTAAAATTTTTGGTTTATGCACCAAAAAACCCATTCGGTGCACGAGTGTTAATTTCGTCAACGAAAACGTTTGTCAACGATTTCGTCAGCGGCAATTTTAAAGTGACGATAACGGAACGAAAAGTACAGCACGTTTTCGTCCTCTGACGAAAACTATGACGAAAATTGGATCCGTTTTCGGACGACAACGAGACGAAAATGGTAAGGAGGGACGTTTAACAACTTACGGAGCTCCGCCTACTTACGCAATCCACGCGCCCAGCGACACCGTAAGAAGAGTCTGACGCCAGTGGTGAGGCGAGGCCGCCCCCGTGTGAGGACACAGACAGAGAAAGCACTCCGAGTCTCCAGACAGAGTCCCGCTCCCGACTACTCCGACTCCACCCGCCACTCTTCTCCCACCCAGAGAGGCAGAGAAAACAGAGTACAGACATCACATCAGAGATACACAAATTGTGGTACGTACAACAAGCCTGAGGCCTCCACCTCCCCTGACCCACTACTACTAGTTAGTACAGTACTACTGCCCTTAGACGACCACTTGTGTGATGAAATTCTGCTGCTCAGTGGAGTGGCACTGGCATCCATTCCAGGCCTTTTTGCAAAATATGTCTCACTGTCCATTATAGGCCATCCCCTCAGAGTCAGACCAACATCCAGGCAGAATGTTTACTGTACTGACTGCATGCCATTTATTTCCTAATTTCACAGGCCTACTCTACTCTACTCAGAGACCACCGTCGAGAGCACTGCCACATACAGGCTCCCCCCCCCCCCCCACACCATACAATATCCAAGACTCCAAAGCCCAAACTATTACTATACAGGAATGTCGGCTGTGATTATCACTGGTTGAAAGAGAAGAGAAGATCTATGGCTGTATTTTACATTTGATGTTAAGGACAACAAGACTCTTTGCAAACCATGTGGAGCGACACTCGCTGGTAAAAATACAACAAATTTGAAGCGTCATTTGCGGACAACTCATCCTGAAATTCATAAAAAAAGGTAAGCACAGCAACATGTGACAATATAAATAAAATTAATAAGATTTTTTTTAAAGCGTCCCCCACGAGCTGAAAACGTAAGTCGCCCCTGCATAATGCATTTTTTAAGATGTAGATGTTTAGGTACAGTAGTGTAGTTTGTTGCCAATTCGCCATTATTACACGAGTCATGTTTGGTATTTACTCCGCGTAACATCATCTGATCTTTCACATTATACGAAACAATTGAGCTTTACTGTTTATTTTTTTATTCATTAAAGTGCCTTTTTCCAAAAAAAATGTGTTTGAAATACCGCTGCGCAAATACTGTGTGACATAAAATATCAACGACCGCCATGTGTTTCTCTGCTATAGATATAGTATATTATAGAGAGGCAACTTAGTTGGAGCTGACTGACTGTGTGGGTGGGGAGGGTCACTGGGGTGAGAGAGCACGTAAAATCAGAATAACTTTAATTTTTCCCCCTAATTCAACCCCACAGATACTGAAAACATCAAATGATGGACTGAGTCAAGCCAGTGGCAGTGCACAACCACAGCAAACTATTTGCACTGCTCTTTTAGGTGCTTCAAAATATAAAATTGACTCTAAGGAACAACATGCCAGGGAGGAGGCCATAGCAAGATGGATTGGGCGCACCGGATTACCAGTCAGAACGTTTGAAGATGAGGACTTTGTTAGCATGATGGAGACACTAGATAGAAAGCGGACTGTTCCAAAGAAAACTAAAATAAGCAATCTGATTGACAAACAATATGAACATGTTAAACAAAAATTCAAAAAGAGAGTGGCTGCTGCTCGGAGAGTATCCATTTGCACTGATTTGTGGACCAAAAAAGGACTCTCAGCTTCATTCCTTGCCATAAGTGCATGCTACTTTTGTGTTGAACAACATAAACCTGAACACATATTGTTGGCCCTTGAACAAGTATCCCACCCACACACTGCACCGTCAATCAAATCCTGTGTGGACAAATGCTTGCAAGACTGGGACATACCAAAGAGGAAGATCCTTACAGTGATAACAGACAACGGAAGCAATATGGTGGCGGCATTTAAACAAACCACAGCAGCAGCAGAAGAACCACCCAGCTCTAGTGAGGAAGACTCCCCCCATGACGGAAAGTGACTCTGAGGCTGAGACGGAAATTGATGATCTGCGGTGAGTGAGTGAGACATTTTTATTCTTTTACATGATGACATGGTTGACACGGTGACAGTCACCAGTCAATTATCTAATGGCTATGAGATGATTGATATGGGGGCACAGCGCTATCTGCTCTAGTCTACGTGGTGCAGTCAGTCAGTGCACCTTTTTTTATTTTTCCACTATAATTTGTCTTGTGTACTGTAAAAGTATTCCCATAAGATGTTAAAATAATAGAATGGAACAAACATTTTCTATAGTATGCTTATTGGGCTGTGTGTGTGTGTGTGTGTGTGTGTGTTTCACTTGATAGGTACCAACAGATCGACATGGACCGGACACCATGTGTGGTGCATACGTTGCAACTTGTGGTCCACATGGTGCATAAGGAGGCAAGTGTGAAGAGAATACTGGATAAAGCAAGATCAATAGTGCACCTCTTCATTTAGTCTTCAGTTGCAACACAGAAGCTATTGGAGCATTGTGGCCTTATTCTTTTAAATGACTGCCTCACACGCTGGTCAAGTACATTCAACATGATCGCAAGACTCCTCAAACTGAAAGAGTAAGTCTGCCAAATTGCAAACAGCATGGGATGGGACAGCTTGCTCCCTAGTGAATGGCAAAAGCTCACATCATTGCATGACCTACTGCTGCCTTTTGCAGAACATACCAAAACCATCCAGAGTGACACCATGTCCCTGCCCTCTTTGATCTGCTCAGCCATCTTGAGGACTTTAAACAGAATACTAGCTACCAAGACCTTGCCACAATTGCACAGAAAATGAAAGGGAGTGTCAACCAACGTTTTGCTTCATCTTAGATCCAACTGACGAAATGTTCTCTTCACTTGCAGCAGCTGCTTATTTTATCAACCCTATCGTCTGTGAAATCCTTGTTGATGTGGCGGATGAGAATATTCAAGAACTGCTTAAAAAGGCAGAGGAGTATGCCGCAAGAAAATCCACATTGCCACACACACCCCTTGAGGAATTGTCTGACGATAATGTGGTAGAAGAACTATCGCAGGAAGTCGAAGAAGCACCGCCACCGGCATCCACATCTAAGCAACCAGTCTTTCGGTTTCTTTCTAAATGCCGCAGAAGACCCAAGCAGAGGATCTCCCCAAACAGCATAGAGCAGCAGTTCAGAAAATATAAGGAAGAGCTTTTGCACCAAGTTGCCATCAGTGAGGAGTACACCACCGCAACAGATTTTTGGCTGTCAAAGAGTGACCACTTTGTATCACCAGCTAAAACCTTTTGCATTAGACCTGCTGGCTATGCCAGCTTCTCAAGCCTTTGCAGAGAGGGTATTCAGTGTTACAGGTGACCTCTCTAGAGGTCGGCAGAATAGAGCAAAGGTCATGTTGGCACAAAGTGCTTTCCTTAAAATGAATCGAAACAAATAGGAGTGTTTTATTATTCTCTTCAAGTATTCTATTTACAGAAGCATACCCAATACTTGTGGGTTCTGCTTACTGCGATAGGATAGGAAGAATCAGTAGTTCAACAGTTTTAATTGTCAGTCAAATTCATAGGAAAAATGCTCAGGCTGAGGCTACAAATGCCATTAGTATGTGTATTCTGGAACAATAACAAGTCAACCACTACTTTTTATCAACCAACGTGTTGACTGACAATGTACCCTCTCTTTTAGCATTGACAAATTTGACAATATAGGTAAATATCACACTAATGAAAGAAAAATAGATCAGTAACGGTAATGGACGGTCAAAAAAGGCAACTGTCTTTTGTTTTAGTGTGATATTTACCTCTATTTTGTCATTGTGAAACTGGATGCTGAGAGAGAGAGGACTGGAGTTGATAAAAAGTGGTGACTGTTATAATCCAGTAAATCCACGCACTAATGGCATTATTGTAGACTGTGCACTTTTTCTTTGAATGTATCTGAAAATTAGAACTGTTGAAATAATAAACTGACAGTAAACTTATTCTTATTGTAGAAATAAGCATTACCCTCAAGTATTGGTTTGTTTGTTATGCTGTCACAGCATAGTCGGGACTCGGGAGTGCTCTCTCTGTGCCTGTGCCACTGCCAGACAGGCACCAGGCAGTAAGTAAGTAACAGTGCCTGTGCAGTGTGCTGCTGTCTGTGCTTGGTTGGCCATGGCATGTACATGTACAGCTATGTCCAAAATAACACCAAAATAATTTTGACAATGTCTGCTAGTGCTGCTTCAGTGTTTTAGATCTTTTTGTGTCAGTCTCAGATGCATCTGGGATACAATGATCTGTCATTTGTGTCAGATCATTGTATCCGGTAAAAGCATTGCATAAGTGTCAAATGTTTTTATTGACATTAATTTTTTGCATTGCAAATGCAAAGAGTCAATATTTGCACTGCAGTCACAGTGTTGACTTGAGTTAGTTGACCCTTCTTTTTAAAGACCTCTGCTCTGCTGCAATTTGCCCTGGGCCTGACAATCGTGGTGGCATGTTGTCATGGTCAATCAAGTTCAACTTGTCAGAATGTGTTTTTTTTTGGGTTCCCTTTCCCTCACCCTCATCACCAGCCTCTTGAGGTTGGATTGACCATGACCACCAGTCCATCACAAGTTCAACTTGTTACTTCTCAAAGGGATTAAGGTCTAGTTTCCCTGGCCATGGACCCAAAATTAATTTTTTTTTGGTTCCCAGTACCGCTTACTTACTAGTACTACTTATCACTTTTGCCTTATGGTAAGGAGCTCCATCATGCTGGAAAAGACATGTTGTTCTGTTCATCACTAAACTGTTCTTAGATTGTTAGGAGTAGGACTTAGAAGAAGTAGTTCTCGGAGCCTGAATAGTATGTTTTTGTACCATTTATTCATGGCTGTGTTCTTCTTAGGCAAAATTGTGAGTGGGCCCACCACACCGCACACTCCCTTGGCTGAGAAGAAGCAGCAGAGCCAACCGCGCACACATGAATGTCACGCAAAGTGTTCCTATTTTTTTGGGGGGGTATTTTATTATTTTATTAAAACAGCAATATTCTTGACAAAAAGTTTTTAATTAAATAAAGACGTTATACAATGACTAAATCTGTGTCTCTGTAGTGCATGTTCAAACCTAACCATTAAAAAACAACATATTTGATTTCTCACTCCAGCAGCAGTTACTATATAATAATGAGTTTAGAAATAGTAGAGAAATGCTTAATTGATGCATTACAATTAAACTACACCCATTCGATTTTAGACAACTAAAAGGACTTTTAGTCAACTAAAAAAAGAAGGACTTTTAGTTGGCTAAAACTCGACTAAAATTAATTGGAGTTTTAGTCGACTAAAACTAAAACTATTGCAGAAGACTAAAATGGGACTAAAACGCCATTTCAGTCCTGAGACTAAGACTAAAACTAAAACAAAATTTGCTGCCAAAATGAAAAAACACTGCGGTGTACAACCCCTACTTTCCATAGTTTGTTTGGGCTAAGCTGACCCAAACAAACTATGTAACACACTAACATGTGAGGCCGCTGAGTGTGCGGTATAAACTGTATGTAGCTGAGCCAATATACAGCATACCGCACAGTGTTCTGGGTTCAAGCTGAGACCTTCCTGTCTTATACCCAGAAACACATTGGAGTCTTATCTGATCGGCGCTAAACCATTCAGAGAAAGGAATATATTCTAGCTGGGAATGCTTAATAGCCGCATTTTGAAGCTTTTATAGTTAGAGCATTTTTACAGCTGGAAAACTCCTCTATAACCCCATTAGTTCTGGGTTTTTATCCAGCCAGAAAACACCCCTGCCAAAAATTGCTGATAACAGCCTGTGTGTGCATGGACACATAGGATAACATGCTGGGGAGTTTACTGGCTGCAGAAAAAAAAAAACACCTGAAGCCAGCAACTGTAAAAAACATCCAGTGTGTATGAGGCTTTAAAGAGGACGCAAACCCTGGTGGGTTTTTCTTCCTTTCTTCGCCCCTGCAACGTTAAGGCATAATGTGCTAGTATGCAACCCATACTAGCACATTATGTGACACTTACTTGCAAACGAAGCCTGCGTCGTCCCCGCTGCAGGCCGCATCCATCTTCGCCCATCTATTCTTCCAGGGCCAAGGACTCCGGTTCTTTGACTGGCCGGAGCCACATGACATCACTCCCACGTATGCGCACCGGAGCCACCGGTCACGGCACACTTTCCTGAAGAAACATGTAGCGGGTGTTTGCTTTAAGGCCCAGAGACTATCATACCCAGGATGCATTTCCCAGGTCAAGAACTGCTGGGGCGGGTCGGAGGACTTTCTCTGTGGACACCACCCGCCCAGCAAGTGGAACTCTGTGCTGAGTCTGCTGGTAATACAGGGCCTGAAGCCTAGGCCTGTATTACTCCAAAGAGCCTTCCGTACCGACTGAGGAGCCTGAGGGACGTCGCATCCTGCTGCTGTTCTGCTACTACCAGGAGGACCGAAGACCCGGGTGTCGTGGAATCTGTGTACCAAGACACAGAAACGTAAGACACGGACTGGTCCGGTTGGGTGAGAGAGCACCCGCTCAGAGAATAATACAGGATCTCTAGACACAGAAACTGTTGTTCGGAACGAACATTAGTGTTTGCAGTTGCATGCCGGAAGGACAGTGCATAGAATAACGATAGTGGATTTATTCTGTGTTCACCAAGTTATCAAACCCCTTTATTCTAGTGGATTACAAATTGTTCCAGAAGTGCACCACCGTTTGCTAGCGAAGATCTTTCTCTACAGAACTTTCACCTAGTAAAGTCAGGCCTGACTTAGCAGTGTAGACATTGTTGGGCGCCATTTTGCCCACGAGGGGGAAGAGCTGCAGCGGGGTCTGTTAGTTTCTTGTCATAGGATTGTATGTCTGTGTGCTAAAACACTCTTCATTGCAGGGCTCTGCATATGTTTATGTATACTGTTTTATCTGCTTAACAATCATTTTCAGTAAAGTACCAGGGTTAAGTATATCAGTTGTTTGTGTCATTTACTGTGCAGGAGAAACGGTTAGTGATGGCTACACCATACTATTGTGTGCCTTTATTGTGGGATTGTGCTGCCAAGAATCACAGGTTACACAATCCCATCATCCCCTACTAACTGTGCCAAGGGAGGGTAGAGCCAATTGCCGGTGTTGACAGTGAGTGCTACAGGGCTCAAAACAAATCATACCAGCGGCCCTCTTAGCTGGGGGTATCGCTACAAACAGCATGAGCGGCCATTCCTTCAGAGCACATGAGCCAATAACATCGGTGCAGTAAACAGTATATATCTCCTGAATGGTGCACGTTTAGGAGATATTTACACTACCTATAGGTAAGCCAGGGCTTGACAAATTTGCTTTGAATCTAGGAGCCAGGTAAAAAAGTTAGGCGCCAGTTTTTTTTTTGACTCAGTGATTAGCCCCAGTGGTGTCACTAGGGTTGGTGTCACCCCCTCCACTAACTACAGACCCAGACCCGCCCCTCCACCAACTACAGATCCCCCTCCACCAACTACAGATCCCCCTCCACCAACTACAGATCCCCCTCCACCAACTACAGATCCCCCTCCACCAACTACAGATCCCTCTCGCTAAGTATCGATCCCCCTCACTAAGTACAGACCCACTCATTGTAGACCCCCCTCCATCAGTGCAGCCCCCCATCATTGCAGACCACCCATCAATGCAGACCCACCTTCTCCCCTCCAATAGCGCCCCCCAGCACGTCTATTTGGATCACATTAAACATTTTACAGACCTCAGAACAGCGCGGGATAGGCACAGCAGAGTGTGTCCCTCGGACTCCCTCCTCCGTTAAGAGAGGAGAGGGAGGCGGCTTCGGTCCGCTCCGCTGTGTAGGGGTGAGGACTGTGCGGCGTGCAGTTTTAGCGATCGGTGCCGCTGCCCACAGGTGTCACCCCTCTGGTGGGTCTCACCCGGTGCGGCTCGCAGCCCCCGCCTGGGAACACCACTGAGACCCTCTTCTCCCGTGCTCAGCCCCTCTCCTTCAGCCAGAGGAGCAGGGCGCTCAGGTGCTGGGAAACCACTGACTCCGGATCCCCGATGTGCTGAGCCGCTTCCCGCAATACCCTAAGGCAGAGCGTCAGCAGCAGTGGGGATGACAGGCCGCCGAGGATCCCCAGCTGGACTTCACTCTGCTGGCCACTCGTTCCTCCCGCCGTGTCAGCCGCTCCTGTGCCGCTCTCTTCCTGCTCCATCCCCGCTGCCACCGCTAATCACGTTCCTGGTCAAGACCCCGCAACCCGCCCTGTAACAGAGGCACCTGTTACTGATCAAAGCCCAGGCGCCAGGGTGAAATTTCTAGTCGCAATGACGACCTGGTGCCTGGGATTTGTCGAGCCCTGAGGTAAGCCTTATTCTAGTCTTACCTAGGAGGTACAACTTCTCCATGGTGGTTGTAAAGCCACTTTGTTCTCTTTATATAATCCCCAGTGTTAGATTACATTATGTGCTCCAGTGTTTTATAAAACAAAAAAAATATGCGATTTTAATAACTTATTTTTAGAGCGGCGCTCACATGACTGCCCGTTGCTCTCCCCTACCAATCTAAAAAGTACAATGGGAGGGACTGAGAATCCCCCACTGACGTTAGCCAGGAGGAGGGGAGAAGAGCGTCGGGCAGTCAAGTGAGCGCTGAGCGGCACTCAGAAATAAAAAAAAAAAAAAAAAAAAAAAAAGTATAGATTTATTTTTACAAAAAACAAACACACACACACACACACACACACACACACACACTGTTATCCAACACTGGGGGTTTGTATTAAAAAAAAACAATTTATTCTAGCAGCAGGAGAGAAGGGACAGGCACTGACACCAGCTGACATGCAGGGGGAGAAGAGGGAAAGATGGGGGCACGAAACTGACCACAGTATCATGGATCAGTAGCCATGATAAACCTGGTCAGTTTACAGAGGGGAGGGCAGCATCAGCCAGGTATTTTAGATGACAGCACAAGCACTGTTAGGTTGGTTATTTATGCAAGGAGCAGGAACCATTATTTTTTTACGGCAACAAAAAGTGTATATTTAACTAAAATGTGGGGCTTGGTAAACCATTGTGCTAATACCGTGCAACATAAAAAAAAACAGCACTATTTGATTCTCCAGGGTGTTGGCTTTCAGAACATTTATAATGTTTGGGGTTTAGGCCTAAAATTATATTTTAAACATGGAAAAAAAAAAAAAAACACACACACACACAAACAAACAAGGCTATGGCTGTGGCAGTGAAAGTATTAGCGGCACGGCTCCTGTTGTACAGAAGTGTTGTAATAATGTTCTAGGGTGGGGGGGGGGGGTGTTTGTGACGGGGTGCACAGCTGGGGCCCCTGACCTGGGGGTGCACAGATGGGGGGCCCCTGACCTGGGGGTGCACAGATGGGGGGGCCCCTGACCTGGGGGTGCACAGATGGGGGGGGGCCCCTGACCTGGGGGTGCACAGATGGGGGGGCCCCTGACCTGGGGGTGCACAGATGGGGGGGCCCCTGACCTGGGGGTGCACAGATGGGGGGGCCCTGACCTGGGGGTGCACAGATGGGGGGGGGCCCCTGACCTGGGGGTGCACAGATGGGGGGGCCCTGAATCACACCCACATATGGAAACACGGGGGGGGGCAGTTCAAACCACCCCCAGCCGTGTACCTTGATATGTACCCTCTAGCACAGCAATACCCAACTACAACCAATACAGGTCCTTCCTGCGTACAGTTACCCACATTGCCCGCCAACACAATGCCTTATATGCCCTTTTGTCTACCTCAAGGCCTGCAGAGCCCCAGCACCATACTCACCAAGCAAGGCGCCGTCCTCCTGTCCTGATACATTATCCACGCCAGACGCAAACCAGCCAAACGCTGAGCTGCGTCGGATGATTGGCTCCTATCTGGTCCAATCACGGAGCAGACGTGATTCCCGTTGCCCCGAGCGTCATCATTTACTACTGAATGAAGAGGTCAGATCGGGGGGGTCTAGGCATTGGCAGCCAATCAGAGTGCGCAAATTTAGGTTGTTCGCCAATCGTAGCCAGCGTTACATAGGAACGTGTGGAGGTGGAAGCTGAGCAGGAAGTAAAGTGAAGTAAACAGAGCAGGTAGAGATGAACTCTCTGGAGCAGGCTGAAGGTGCGCTATAGGGAAAGGGGAGGGGGTGTTATTATGTCTGGGGTATCGTCTGTGTTACAATATGATAGTTGTACGGGAGAACATTGTGTAGTTGGTTCTGAATAGTCCAGGCTTCCCATTGACTGACCTCACGTGTGTGCGCTGAGTATGTGCTCATGGTTGGTCACACTTCTCTTCTTTTACAAGCAACACTTATTTTTGCTTTTCTTATTTTTTTTGGCTTGAGAGGAGAGCACACAGGTGTCTTGGTTAGCCAATTTATTATTATATTTAAAAAAAATAACAGAAGCAACCAGTTGTATTCCATTATTGTTCTAATCTAAAAGATCAAAACCAAAAGTTATTCTGTTAGCATATTCAACAAATGATTCCAAACTGGCAAGTGATGATGAAGCTGAAGTTAGCTCCTTATTCGGCCAGCTTCTTATTCAGGTTGGATCTTTATTCACAAAAGTGATTATTTACTAAACAATCATCTGCAATGTTTATAATAAAATTGTGAACTTTAACAACAATTCTATCTCCCTAAGGCCCCTTTCACACTGGGGCGTTTTTCATGCGGTTTAGCGCTAATAATAGCGCTGTTATACCGCTGTTATACCGCTGTTATACCGCATGAAAAAATCCTGCCCTGTGCCTTCAATGTGAAAGCCCGAAGGCTTTCACACTGAAGCGGTGCGCTAGCAGGACCGCTCCAAAAGTCCTGCTAGCCGCTTCTTTACAGCGGTAAAGGAGCGGTGTGTTCACCGCTCCTTTACCGCGGTCTCCCATTGAAATCAATGGGACACCGCGGTAATACTGCCCGCAAACCGCGGCAATAGCCGCGGTTTGCGGGCGGTATTAACCCTTTTTCGGCCGCTAGCGGGGTTTAAATTAACCCCCCTAGCGTCCGCATACCGCGGTAAGAACGACGGTATAGCAGCGCTGAAAATCGCGCTGCTATACCGCCACCGCTCCTGCCCGCCCCAGTGTGAAAGGGGCCTTAATGCCATGTATTTAAATGGGTAATTCTGAATAAATATCTGAAAACCATCCTGGCTCACCAAAATTCCACTTGTGTTATACTCATTGGGCATCCTACTACACAGGAAAGTTCAATTTGGCCCGAGCCAAGTGATCTAAATCCTAAAATATGGCACCTTGACAGCCATACATTTCTATGGGAAATTTTAAATAAGGAACCAAGATATTCCTATATGAAAACCATCTTGGCTCACCAAAATTTCACTTGTTTTAAACTCACTGGGCTTCCTACTATATAGGAAAGTTCAATTTGGCCCGAACCAAGTGATAGAAATCCTAAAATATGGCACCATGACAGCCATGCATTTCAATGGGAAATTCCGAATAAGAAGCCAAGCTATTCCTATATGAAAACCATCTTGGCTCACCAAACTCCACTTGTTTTATACTCATTGAGCTTCCTACTATATAGGAAAGTTTGATTGAGCTGTAGCCAAATAACATTACTAACAAATTAATGAACTACACCTGACACCCTGTTAGCCTTGCATTTGGGATCACAGTGTGAAGCAACAACTTAAATGACTGTCGCAACTTCTTCTGCTTTGTTACCTTCTATATTATTATTTTTTTTATGTGTGGAGTTCTGATTCCATAAGAGTGAGACTTGCTGTAGATGCCTTCTACTTATGGCATTGTAATTGTGATAGATACAGGCATACCCCGCTTTAAGTACACTCACTTTACATACACTCGCGAGTAAGGACATACCCGCGACTGTATGTAAAGTGCCTCACAAGTACTGTACAGACATTTTGCAGCCACAGTAGAAGGAGCTGAAGCTCAGAGAGCATAGCCCGCCCTGTTCCAGTGTGCCCCTGACACCCCCACTACAGCCCCTGAGACCTCAACTACAGCTCCTGACACCCCCACTACAGCCCCTGCCCCCCCCCCACTACACCCTAGAAGTGAAAAAAGGTATTGTTTCACTTTAAGTACATTTTCGTTTTACATACATGCTCTGGTCCCATTGTGTACTTAAAAGTGGGGTATGCCTGTATATGACTTTTGAATACGACAAAATAAACACAGATAACAGGTGGGCTGGCTTTGTACTTTTTTAAAGTGATTTTAAAGTCCTGTTGTTTGTTATTTTTATAGTAAAAAAAAATAAATAAAAAAATGTTATACTTACTTGCTCTGTACAGTTGGTTTTACACAGAGCGGCCCAAATCCTCCAATTTTTGGGTCCCTCTTCTGTGATCCTGGCCACTCCCTCCTGTTAAGTGCCCCCACAGCAAGCAGCTTGCTATGGGGGCACCCGAGCCAAGTCACAGCTCCGTGTGTCCATTCAGATTGGCTAGCTGACTTTGATTGACAGCAGCAGCAGACAATGGCACTGTTGCTGTGTCTCAGCCAATCAGGAGGGAGAATCTTGGACGGCTGAGATATTGTGGACATTGAGAGGGACCTCAGGTAAGTGTTATGGGGTGTTGGGGGGTCTGCTGCACACAGAAACGTTATCTTAATGCATTAAGATAAAAAACCTTCTGCCTTTACAACCACTTGAAGTCTAGTGTATCTGTGAGGCCGGGTTCACACCTATGCAAATTGGTTGTGGCTTACACCGCATCCAATTCGCATAACATTTTAAAATACATTTATTTTAACCACTTGTCTACCGCGCACCGTCAAATGACGGCGGGCGGAAGACTCTCTTGTTCTGACAGGACGTCGTATGATGTCCTGCCTTTAAAAGCAGCTAGAGGGCACGCGCCCGCCGCGTCGCTGGAGATCCGATGCGCGTGCCTGGCGGCCGCGACGGCCTCCGTGCACCCGCGATTGCCCAGTAACCGAGCAGGACTGTGTGTGTGTGTGTAAAGAAAAGAAAAAGGAGGGCGCACCAACCTCGTGCATTACCACTTAAAAGTTTTATTAAAATATAAATAAAAAGCAATGGTCCTACTCACAGACGGAGCTTAAGTACAAGCTTATCGGACAATTTAGGCTGGAAATTCTTGGCACCCACCGACCGAACTTGATGACAGAGAGGGTCCGGCAGCACCTCAAACATCTATACAGCTGACGCGTTTCAGGGGCGCACCCCTTTCCTCAGAGCTAAGTTGGATCATCTTAGCTCTGAGGAAAGGGGTGCGCCCCTGAAACGCGTCAGCTGTATAGATGTTTGAGGTGCTGCCGGACCCTCTCTGTCATCAAGTTCGGTCGGTGGGTGCCAAGAATTTCCAGCCTAAATTGTCCGATAAGCTTGTACTTAAGCTCCGTCTGTGAGTAGGACCATTGCTTTTTATTTATATTTTAATAAAACTTTTAAGTGGTAATGCACGAGGTTGGTGCGCCCTCCTTTTTTCTTTTCTTTTTTCTAGCCATGTGAACACCCATTGTTCTGAGGAGGGCTGCAAGACTTCAGACTTTGCTTTTAGACGGAACCACACTACCCGTACCCTGACTGTACACTGAGAGCACAGGAGATTGTTGTTGTTTTTCTGTGTGTGTAAACACACAGATCCATGTCCTGTCAGGGAGAGGAGACCGATGGTGTGTCCCTTGTACATAGGGACAACCATCAGTCACCTCCCCCAGTCAGTCCCCTCCCCCCAAAGTTAGAATCACTAATAGGAAACACATTTAACCCCTTCCTCGCCCCCTAGTGTTAACCCCTTCCCTGTCAGTCACATTTATACAGTAATCAATGCATTTTCTCTTATAGTCCATGGACTGACACAGCTGTCATACTGATTATGTGTGGGTATATGTCCCTGCTTGCAGGAGAAGACCTAGGCAGAATGTTAGATGTTAAAACATTCTAGAACAAACCAGAGCTGAACAGCCCCGCCCAGGGGGGCGGTCCCTCTGGACATTACCCTCCCACCTGCAGCTAGCAGACCTCAGTTTGTTTCTGCCTAGCAGAAGGAGAAGACGTGGCTCTCTCAGGAGCCAGTCTCCTGGAAGATTTTACTTTTAAATTTTATTCCTTTGGGAATTGTATTATTTAATTTTTGAGACCTTCAATCAACTGTCGTCTGGGCAACAGGTTAGGTACACTGGTATACTCGTAGTCTTCCCTGTCCGACCATCGAGCGTGCTGATCCTCGCCTTGTGTGCGTGAGACTCAGTTCACGACATACTCCAGGGGTGGCCGGGTTGCTTTTAGCTCCCATGGTCCTCTCAAGATTGAACAGTACCTGACTGACTGTATCTCTCGCGGTGGACCGGGCCGACAGCTACGCAGTACTACTCTGTGATAGGTCTGTCTGAAACAAGCCAGTGGGTCCCTGAAAGGGACGAGCAAGTAGTCTCTCCTACTGCAGGTGAGTACATGCTGGCTGTGTTTCTTTATATGGGGGGTTTCTCCCTGTCCCCCCCCCCTGTTATGCTGCTCTCTGCACCCTGTACTGGTGCTGTGCTGTGTGGGGGTGCTTGGGGGTCACTCTGGCCTGACTGGGGGCGATCATGTCTGTTTTAATGGCCCTGGGAGAGGTGCAGTGTTCTGGTGTGAGTGTTGTACATACTGTTGTGGCCCCAGCGCTTGGTGGTTTACATGCATGCTTAGCAAAGCTAAGCTTCACAGGTTCAGTACTGAGTGGGGCTGTTTGTGTTCAAACAGCCACCCCAGTGCTTGCCGTGCCACTAAACATGTGCGCCATTAGCGCTGTGAGTTTTTTTGCCGCGGATCGATGGCGCAGTAATGTATGCGGCCGGCGGCCATTTTCTTCTCACAATCTCCTCACGGTCCAGTCTCCCCAGGCTTTACCCGTGCGGCAGCGCGGTTTTATACAGCGGAATGAGCGGTCCTTACAGGGGTTGGTGAGTACTCTGGGTATCCCCTCCTCAGCTTCAGCATAGCCAGTGGGTGGACTGTGTTACTCGCAATAATAGTGTTTAAAAGTCTCAGAGGGTGGCAGTATGGAGTCTAGTTCACCTGCTTCTCCACACTTGTCTGAGGCAACTGGCAGTGCTCCTGCACCTGCGGTCCCTAGCGATTAGTTGTCGGCAGTCCTGGAATCATCCTTGTCAGGATAGAAGCTGTGTGCGAGCGCAAGGGAGCTGTAAAGCGCCCCCTCCCCACACATCCTCCTGTAGGGGAGTGCTCTGTCTCAGATATGGGCCTAGCTATTGCTGCTCAGGACCCTAGCTCTGAGGATTTTCATGTTTTTAAACAGGATATTCCCTGTGAGGAAGACCTTAGTTCTGAAAAACTGACAGGGTGCTTGTAAGTGAACTCATTGATGCTGTGAGGAACACTCTCAAGCTGAATGTTGAGGCTGAGGAACCTCAAGTGGAAGCTGTCTCCTTTTTGGTTCCTTTAAAGCCATTTATTCAAAAAGTTTTTTTCCGTAACTTACGGGCTGGGGCAGAGTCTGGGGAGTTCTGTCAGCCCAAGGCGATCAATGTCCTGGAACTTTGGGCGATCAGACTGTGTCTCTCCTCGTGGTCGGGGAGACTGCAGGGACGCTCGGTCAGGATCCAATCGGACAACGCCACGGCAGTGGCTTATGTCAACCATCAGGAGGGAACTCAGAGCTCAGCCGCGGCGTCCGAGGTCGTTCACATCTTAAGATGGGCGGAAACAAACGTGCCGGCTCTGTCTGCCGTTTACATTCCAGGAGTGGACAACTGGCAGGCGGACGCTCTGAGCCGCCAGATGTTGGACCAGGGGGGTATGCTCCTTGCATCCGGAGGTGTTTCACTTCCTTTGCCGGAGGTGGGGCACGCCGGATGTGGACCTCTTGACTCAATCGCAAGTCCCGAGATTCGTGGCCAGGTCCAGGGATCCCTGGGCAGACTCTTTGGTGGCCCCATGGGGTCGGTATCGGCTGATTTATGCCTATCCTCCACTGAAGCTGCTTCCTCGCTTGCTTCGCAGGGTGGAGGCCGAGGGGATTCCGGTGATCCTCATCGCTCCGGATTGGGCTCGACGTCCTTGGTACGCCAATCTTGTACGCCTAGTTGCGGACGTTCCATGGCGACTGCCGCTGCGGGAGGACCTTCTGTCTCAAGGTCCCATACTTCATCCTGCTTTACAGTCGCTGGCTTTAACGGCATTTCTATTGAAAGCCAGGTGCTGAGAGACCGGGGTCTCTCTGATTTGGTCATCTCGACCATGCTGAGGGCACGGAAATCTTCATCCAGGAAGATATACCACCGTACCTGGAGGGCCTACATCGCTATGTGCGAGGAGCTGGATTGGCGTCCACGGACGTATTCCATTCCCCAAATCCTTGCTGTTCTTACAGCGTGCTGTGACTCAAAAGCTTGCCTTAAGCACCATTAAAGGTCAGATTTCGGCCTTAGCCGTTTCTCTTTCAGAGGCTGCTAGCGGGCCATTCTTTGATTAGTACCTTCATGCAGGGGGTCCGACATGTGCTCCCCCCTGTTAAACCACCTCTTCCTCCTTAGGATTTGAATTTGGTGCTCTCGGTTCTTCAGGAACCTCCTTTCTTTTTTGTACATCACGGGACACAGAGCGACATAGTCATTACTAATGGGTTATATAGTTTACCTTCAGGTGCTGGCACTGGCAACTTCCAAACCGGAAGTACCCTCCCCTATATAAGCCCCTCCCATCCGGGAGCACCTCAGTTTTTTGCCAGTGTCGAAGGTGTTGGCCAAAGAGTAACATGTGTTTTCCTGGGCTTGCGTACAGGTTCTTTTACGGGCCTTAGTAAGCTGTTACGGATCCCACCAAAAAAGCTTCATAGCTAAACGGTCGGTACCCGGGCCTTGCAACAGAAGAGCAAGGTTTTGCCTGTAATGCCTCTCTTAGGAGGGCTGGACCCTGGGATCCAGAGCTCTGGTCATACCCACGACCAAGATGTTTTCTGTGCAGGGTGCTATACAGGTCCAGGGGAGTGGAATCCTTGGGAACCCGGTCCCTGAAGGTTTAATTACAATGCCTGCCATGATAGGTGAAGTTTGGGCTTCTGTGGACCAAACAGAGTCCTGCGGCAGGGAACAGGTAAGTGGGGGCCCCCAGGAACTTGGTTCTATTGGGGGACCCCCAAGCCTAATTTGTCTTTCTGTCTGTTACCTAACGGTATTCCCGCTAATATCTGTGTATGCCTGTAACTACTGAAAAATGTAAAATTTTAATAGTAGTCAAGAAAAAAAAAAAAAAAAGAGGACCGCGGTACCTGTGTTAAACCACTAGAGGCCGCTGTGGTCCATTTTTTCTTGTCATGTGGATCTTTGGTTTTCTCAAGTCAAAAGATCCAGGCAGTTGGTAAGTTCTCTGTGGGAATCCACTTCCTCTGCCCTGTTGCTGCGCTCATCAACCGCACAGGCCCTCCGGCAAAAAGGGCCCTGGCTCCTAGTCCCTGCTTGGTTTTCGAAAAGGGCGCCAATGGCGCACGGGCACGCGTGCACGCGCCTCCTATGAAAAAAAGGGGCGGGGCGGGTGGATGACGCTCGATCCGCGGCGCTTCTGCGCATGTGCAGGCGTCCCAGCATGTATAAAAGACACAGTACAAGTGTCAGCTGGATGCAAACAGAGCTAGCAACAAACAGTGGCACACAGAGGCGGTTGATGCAGGCATCCCCATAGAAAGGCACTTTAGTGGACACCAGCCGGTATATAGCAGCAACTGTGTTAGACTATTACCAGCAAAATTGGTGTATGACGACGGGAATACCTCAGCTTTGTGCTTAAAGGATATGTCGTCCAGACGCTCCGGAAATAAGTCTTCCAGGAAGCCAAAGGGGTCTCCATCGGGCTCTGATGATATTGGGCATGCTTGTACTGCACCAATCTCCCCTGAGAATTCAGAGGTCAGTAGCCGTAGGAACCCCGCAGGAGTGCCTGGTGCTGCGACTGTCCCCAGTCCACCTGCTCCTGTATATATAACAGAGGAGGTTTTATCCTCAACTCTGGGAGGATTGGAAGAGAGATTAACAGCATTGATCGCTGCTTCCCTGTCACAGGGAAAGCGCGTCCGATCTCCGTCTCCTCCTTCAGAGTGCCTGTTAGTGGAGGAACAGCCCCACACAGAGATCGACCTACCTGAAGGGGATCAGGATGAGGTTGATTCAGCTATGGAGGAATCAACAGTGGAAGAACCTTTCTCAGCATCTCAGGCTGAAAGATTATGGGTTCAGTCTCTGACTAACATGGTCCGATCAGCATTTAAAATGCCTCTGGCGGAACCATCAACCACTACGGTTTCCTCGCTGGGGTCGCTGAAAGCTCCTCAGGCTGTCTGTTCCATCCCAATCCACCCTTTATTGGAAGGGCTTATTTACCAGGATTGGGAGCATCCTGATAAAATATTTACTCCCCCCAAGAGATTTCCGGTGATCTATCCCATGGAGGATAAGTTCATAAAAAAATGGAGGGTCCCTACAGTGGACGCAGCCATCTCTTCTGTTAACAAATCACTGACATGTCCAGTAGATAATGTTCCAATGTTCAAAGACCCAATAGATAAAAAATTGGAGTCTTTACTAAAATCTGCTTTCTCTACAGCAAGCATGGTGACACAACCTGCGGTAGCAGCGATTGGAGTCTGCCAAGCGGTGAAAGATCAGTTGAAACAAGTCTTAAGGGACTTACCAGATCAGCAGGCTCTTGCCCTAGCTGACCTACCTAGAGCCTTGTGTTTTGCGGTGGACGCCATAAAGGATACAATCCAACAGGCCTCCCGCTTTACGCTGTCTGTAGTACATATGCGTAGGCTTCTATGGCTCAAAAACTGGTCTGCTGAAGCTCCCTGTAAGAAATTGCTGGTTAGCTTCCCATTTCATGGAGAACGCTTATTTGGAGAAGATCTGGACAAATATATCCAGAAAATTTCTGCTGGTAAAAGTTCACTCTTACCGGTTAAGAACAAGAGTAGAAGTCCTTCTTTTAAGAGGCCTACTTCTCCAGTCCTTCTGGCACTAGAACAACTATTGCTCCAAGGTGTAATCATGAAGG
This sequence comes from Rana muscosa, assembly GCA_029206835.1. Taxonomy (NCBI): domain Eukaryota; kingdom Metazoa; phylum Chordata; class Amphibia; order Anura; family Ranidae; genus Rana; species Rana muscosa. The sequence goes on from CM055119.1 coordinate 50,026,422, forward strand.
TTCCCCTGGAAGAAAGTGGGTTCGGGTTTTACTCGAACCTTTTCACAGTCCCCAAACCAAATGGGGACGTGAGGCCCATATTAAATCTAAAAGGGCTAAACAAGTTCCTAAATATCAGGACTTTTCGGATGGAGTCGATCCGATCGGTGGCCACCGCCCTACAAGGGCAGGAATGGTTAGCCTCGATCGACATAAGGGATGCTTATCTGCATATTCCCATCTTTCCTGCCCACCAGAAATTTCTACGCATTTTCAGTTCAGAGCCTTACCTTTCGGTCTGGCCACAGCACCATGAGTGTTCACAAAAATTCTGGCCCCATTATTGGCCAATCTAAGAACACAAGGTGTAACGATAATGGCATATCTAGACGACCTGCTACTAATAGACCACTCAGTGGAAAAGCTGGAAGTAGCTATTCACAAGACAATCAAGTATCTGGAATATCACGGTTGGATTATCAACCGGGACAAGTCAGCTCTAAGACCAGTCAAAAGTCTGGAATACTTAGGGCTAAGGCTGGATTCAAATCAGAGAAAGATTTTCTTACCTCCAGAAAAGGTGTCGTCTTTAAAAGATTTGACCCACTTAGTGGGTACAAAAAGAAAACCATCCATACGCCTGTGCATGAGGCTGCTGGGAAAAATGGTGGCTTCATTCGAAGCAGTACCCTACGGTCAATTCCATTCAAGGAACTTGCAGAGGGCCATACTGTCAGCCTGGAACAAAAAAGTTCAGGCTTTAGACTTACCAATGTCCCTGTCCCCTTCCGTTCGCAAGAGCCTCCATTGGTGGTTGGTGCCCCAGAATCTGGAAAAAGGGAAACCCTTCAGTCCGGTTTCTTGGAAGGTGGTCACTACAGATGCCAGCCTCATAGGCTGGGGGGCAGTACTGGAGCAATGGTCTCTCCAGGGCAAGTGGTCAGAAGCAGAGAAGGCCCTGCCCATCAATCTCTTAGAGATACGAGCAGCCCGGTATGCCCTAGTAGCATGGACATCCAAACTCCAAGGGTCCCCTGTCAGAATTCAATCAGACAATGCCACAGCAGTGGCATATATCAATCACCAGGGTGGCACCAGGAGTCGTGCAGCCCAGAGGGAAGCGAATTGCATCCTGGAATGGGCAGAAAGATATGTCCCAGCCATATCCGCGGTTTTCATCCCAGGAGTGGAAAATTGGAAAGCGGACTTTTTAAGTCGCCAGCAATTATGCCCGGGGGAATGGTCTCTTCACCCCGAGGTTTTCCAGGCAATATGCCAGCGGTGGGGAACACCGGATGTAGATCTGCTAGCATCCAGATTCAACGCAAAGGTGGACAGATTTGTGTCTCGCACAAGGGATCCCCTAGCTTGCGGCTCGGATGCCCTAGTGTTCCCTTGGGATCAGTTCAAGCTGATATATGCATTCCCACCGCCACAATTGTTACCGCGATTAATCCGCAGAATCAGGGTAGAAAAGAAACCAGTGATTCTGGTGGCTCCAGCGTGGCCCCGAAGGGCATGGTACGCGGAGATTGTAAAAATGTCAGTGAGGAGTCCTTGGACCCTCCCACATCGTCCGGACCTGCTGTCGCAAGGACCGATATACCACCCTTCCTTACCAGCCCTAGGTTTGACGGCCTGGCTATTGAAGCCCACATTCTGAAAAAGAGAGGGCTCTCTAATCCTGTGGTATCTACCATGATCAATGCCAGGAAGCCGGTATCCAGGAAGATCTATTATAGGATCTGGAAGGCGTACATTACATGGTGTGAGGCCAGGAAATGGCATCCACGTAAGTACGTAATAGGTAGGATTTTGGACTTCCTACAGTGGGCTGTAGATAGGAAGCTGGCCTTGAGTACTATCAAGGGTCAGATTTCGGCCTTGTCAATATTTTTTCAAAGGCCCTTGGCTTCGCATTCACTAGTCAAAGCTTTCATACAAGGAGTGATGCGTATTAGCCCTCCGGTTAGTATTCCCATATGTCCATGGGACTTAAACCTGGTTCTGTCGGTTCTACAGAAACAACCGTTTGAACCATTGCAACACATTTCCTTGGTTCTTCTCACCAGGAAATTGATTTTCTTAGTAGCCATTTGTTCGGCTAAAAGAGTATCGGAATTAGCCGCCTTGTCCTGTAAGGAGCCATATCTGGTTGTCCATAAGGACAGAGTAGTATTACGTCCTCATCCAGCCTTTCTTCCTAAGGTGGTATCGAGGTTTCATTTGAACCAAGATGTGGTTCTTCCTTCTTTTTTCCCCAAACCTAGCTCGGTAGAGGAAAAGTTATTGCATTCTTTGGATGTAGTAAGAGCAGTTAAAGCTTATCTAAAAGCCACTGCTCAGATTCGCAGAACGGATACTTTGTTTATTCTGCCGGAAGGCCCCAGAAAGGGTCAGGCAGCATCAAAATCTACTTTAGCCAAGTGGATTCGACAGGTCATAATACAAGCCTATGGCTTGAGAATGAGACCGCCTCCATTCAAAGTTAGGGCGCACCCACAAGAGCAGTTGGAACTTCATGGGCAGTGCATCACCAGGCCTCCCTGGCTCAAGTCTGTAAGGCCGCAACATGGTCTTCAGTACACACGTTTACTAGATTCTACCAGGTAGACGTTAGAAGTCAGGAGGATGTCGCCTTTGGGCGCAGTGTGTTGCAGGCCGCAAAAGATCCTCATGCCTGATGGCGCCCAGCTTATGTATAGTGTATCCCTCCCCTCATTTGGCATTGCTTTGGGACGTCCCATTAGTAATGACTAAGTCGCTCTGTGTCCCGTGATGTAAGAAAAAGGGATTTTTATAACAGCTTACCTGTAAAATCCTTTTCTTGGAGTACATCACGGGACACAGAGCTCCCACCCCTCTTTTTGGGACACTTATTGCTTTGCTACAAAACTGAGGTGCTCCCGGATGGGAGGGGCTTATATAGGGGAGGGTACTTCCGGTTTGGAAGTTGCCAGTGCCAGCACCTGAAGGTAAACTACTATATAACCCATTAGTAATGACTAAGTTGCTCTGTGTCCCGTGATGTACTCCAAGAAAAGGATTTTACAGGTAAGCTGTTATAAAAATCCCTTTTTTTGAAAACCTCAGATTCCTCTCTTAACCTTTATCTCAGAAGGTGGCTTTTCTGGTAGCCATCACTTCTGTCAGAAGGGTTTTCGAGTTGGCGGCCTTGTCTTGCAAACCGCCATACTTTGTCCTCCATAAGGATAAGGCGGTGCTACGCCCGCAGCCTTCTTTTCTCCCGAAGGTGGTCTCGGCCTTCCATCTTAACGAGGACATTGTGCTCCGGTCCTTATGTCCTCATCCGTCGCATCTCAGAGAGTTTGCGCTCCACGCGTTAGATGTGGTACGTGCACTGCGGGTGTACCTGTCTGCTACGGCTTAGATTCAGAAGTCTGATTCGATCTTTGTGTCTGTGTCTGGTCCACAACAGGGCCATGCGGTTTCGTCTACCACCATTTCTCGGTGGATCAGGCAGACCGTCATACAGGCCTATGCCCTTAAGGGGCGGGCGCCTCCCTTTCCGGTTACGACGCATTCAACCAGGGCAATAGGTGCTTCCTGGGCTTTCCGACATCAAGCATCTGTTGCACAAGTGTGCAAGGCGGCGACCTGGTCGTCCGCGCATACCTTTTCAAAGTTCTATAGCAGGGATATGCAATTAGCGGACCTCCAGCTGTTGCAGAACTACAAGTCCCATGAGGCATTGCAAGACTCTGACAGCCACAAGCATGACACCCAGAGGCAGAGGCATGATGGGACTTGTAGTTTTGCAACAGCTGGAGGTCCGCTAATTGCATATCCCTGTTTTATAAGGTTGATGTGGCTGCATCTTCTGATGCTTCCCTCGGCCGCAAAGTTTTGCAGGCGGCTGTTTAATGTTGCAACTCCCTTGTTGAGGAGCTCTGCTTGTTTGGGGTGAAGTGACTGTTCAGCTCTGGTAAGGGAATGTATGTTGAAACATCTAACATTCTGCCTAGTCTTCTCCTATGAGCAGGAACATAACCCACTTTGTCAACAATGAAGATGCTGTGTCAGTCCAAGGACGTCAGAGAAAAGGATTTTACGGTGAGTACAAAAAAATCCTATTTCTCTTATCGTCCATGGACTGACACAGCTCTCATACTGTTTACGTGTGGGTATATGTCCCTGCTTGCAGGAGAAGACATAGGCAGAATGTTAGATGTTAGAAACATTCTAGAACAAAACCAGAGCTGAACAGCCCCGCCCAGGGGGGGCGCAGTCCCTCCGGACATAACCCTCCCACTGCAGTCAGCAGACCTCGGTTTTTTTTCTGCCTAGCAGAAGGAGAAGACGTGGCTCTCTCAGGAGCCAGTCTCCTGGAAGATTTAACTTTTAATTTTTATTCCTTTGGGAATTTTATTATTTTATTTTAGAGACCGTCAATCAACTGTCGGCTGGGCAACAGGTTGGGTACACTGGTATCCTCGTAGTCTTCCCTGTCCGACCATCGAGCGTGCTGATCCTCGCCTTGTGTGCGTGAGACTCCGTTCACGACATGCCCCATGACTTCAGGGGTGGCCAGGTTGCTTTTAGCTCCCGCGGTCCTCTCAAGATTTAACAGTACCTGTCTGTATCTTTTGCGGTGGACCGGGCCAACAGCTACGTAGTACTGCTCTGTGATAGGTCTGTCTGAAACAAGCCAGTGGGTCCCTCTGGGACGGGTAAGTAGTCTCTCCTGCTACAGGTGAGTACATGCTGGCTGTGTTTCTTTATATGGGGGGTTTCTCCCTGTCTCCCCCCCCCCCGTTAAGCTGCTCTCTGCACCCTGTACTGGTGCTGTGCTGTGTGGGGGTGCTTGGGGGTCACTCTGCGGGCCTCGGCATGTGGAGTAGTGGTTAGCATGCATGCTTGGCAACGCTAAGCTTCACAGTTTCATTTCCTGATTGGGGCTGCTTGTGTCTAAACAGCTGCCCCAGCGCCTACCGTGCCACAGTGACAAAGGGGGCGCTCATGTCTGTTTTAATGGCCCTGGGAGAGGTGCAGTGTTCTGGTGTGTGAGTGTTGTACATACTGTGTGCGCCATTAGCACTGTGAGGTGATTTGAAAACCGCGCTTGGCAGCCATCTTGCCGTGGATCGATGGTGCAGTAATGTATGCGGCCGGCGCCCATTTTCTTGAAGCCGCAGCGTTTTTGCTTTCGGCCTCTATCAGCCGCTGCTGCGGCACGAATCTCGCAGTCTCCTCACTCTCCCTCAGGGTTCACCCGCGCGGCAGCGCGGTTTCATACAGCGAATGAGCGGTCCCTACGAGGGTTGGTGAGTTCCCTGGGTATCCCCTCCTCAGCATAGCCAGTGGGTGGACTGTGTTACTCGCAATAATAGTGTTTAAAAGTCTCAGAGGGTGGCAGTATGGAGTCTAGTTCACCTGCTTCTCCACACTTGTCTGAGGCAACTGGCAGTGCTCCTGCACCTGCGGTCCATAGCGACTAGTTGTCGGCAGTCCTGGAATCATCCTTGTCAGGATGGAAGCGGTGTGCGAGCGCAAGGGAGCTGTAAAGCGCCCCCTCCCCACACATCCTCCTGTAGGGGAGTGCTCTGTCTCAGATATGGGCCTAGCTATTGCTGCTCAGGACCCTAGCTGTGAAGATTTTCATGTTTTTTAAACAGGATATTCCCTGTGAAGAAGACCCCAGTTCTGAAAAACTGACAGGGTGCTTGTAAGTGAACTCATTGATGCTGTGAGGAACACTCTAAAGCTGAATGTTGAGGCTGAGGAACCTCAGGTGGAAGCTGTCTCCTTTTTGGTTCCTTTAACCACTTAAGCCCCGGACCATTTTGTAGCTAGAGGACCAGAGGTGTTCAGAATTTTGCGCTGCTTTAACTGTATATTGTGCGGACATGCAATGTTGTACCCAAACAAAATTTGCGTCCTTTTCTTCACACAAATAGAGCTTTCCTTTAATGGTATTTGATTGCCTCTGCGATTTTTTTATTTTTTGCGATATAAACGGAAAAAGACTGAAAATTTTGAAAAAAAATTGATATTTTCTACTTTTTGTTATAAGAAAAATCGAATAAACTCAATTTTAGTCATACATTTAGGCATGATGACAAAAAAATAAAAAAAAATTACAAAAAGTTGTCACTAAATGATATATTGCTCACACATGCCATGGTTATATGTGGAATTTCACCCCAAAATACATTTTGCTGCTTCTCCTGAGTACGGGGATACCACATGTGTGGGACTTTTTGGGAGCCTAACCGCGTACGGGACCCCGAAAACCAAGCACCGCCTTCAGGATTTCTAAGGGCACAAATTTTTGATTTCACTTCTCACTACCTATCACAGTTTCGAAGGCCATAAAATGCCAAAATAGCACAAATGACCCCATTTTGGAAACTAGACACCCCAAGCCAGGGCTCGACAAATCCAGGGCTCCATTGCGACTAGAATTAGCCACCTGGCGCCTGGGGCAGCACAGCTGGGGTATCCTGTGTCTCCGTGCCCTCCGCGCCGCCGGATCGCGTCGGGCCGCTTCCTTCTGCGAACTAGCGCCCTCTTGTGGTGGCAGTTGGTATGACAACCAGCAATGCTAATGGAGTTTCCCTGTCTGTTTTCCCTGTCATCTCCTTCCCTCTAATTAGAACCCCCAAACATTATATATATTTTTTATTCTAACACCCTAGAGAATAAAATGGCGGTTGTTGCAATACTTTCTGTCACACCGTATTTGCGCAGCGGTCTTACAAGCGCACTTTTTTTGGGAAAAAATACACTTTTTTTAAAATAAAAAAATAAGACAACAGTAAAGTTAGCCCAATTTTTTTTATATTGTGAAAGATAATGTTACGCTGAGTAAATTGATACCCAACATGTCACGCTTCAAAATTGCGTCCGCTCGTGGAATGGCGACTAACTTTTACCCTTTAAAATCTCCATAGGCGACGTTTAAAAAATTCTACAGGTTGCATGTTTTGAGTTACAGAGGAGCTCAAGGGCTAGAATTATTGCTCTCGCTCTACCGATCGCGGCGATACCTCACATGTGTGGTTTTAACACCGCTTTCATATGCGGGCGCTACTCACGTATGCGTTCGCTTCTGTGCGCGAGCTCGGCGGGACAGGGCGCGTTCCTGGCTCCTAACTTTTTTAGCTGGCTCCTAGATTCCAAGCAAATTTGTCAAGCCCTGCCCCAAGCTATTTGCTGAGAGGCATGTTGAGTATTTTACAGCTCTCATTTGTTTTTGAAAATGAAGAAAGAGAAAATAATCTTTTTTTTTTTTTTTTTTTTTTTTCTTAATTTTCAAAACTTTGTGACAAAAAGCGAGATCTGCAACATACTCACCATACCTCTCAGCAAATAGCTTGGGGTGTCTACTTTCCAAAATGGGGTCATTTGGGGGGGGTTTGTGCCATCTGGGCATTCCATGGCCTCCGAAACTGTGATAGGCAGTGAGAAGTGAAATCAAAAATTTACACCCTTAGAAAGCCTGAAGGCGGTGCTTGGTTTTTGGGGTCCCGTACGTGGCTAGGCTCCCAAAAAGTCTCACACATTTGGTATCCCCGTACTCAGGAGAAGCAACAGAATGTATTTTGGGGTGTAATTCCACATATGCCCATGGCATGTTTGAGTAATATATCATTTAGTAACAACTTTGTGCAAAAAAAATAAAAAATAAAAATAAATTCTTTTTTCCGCAACTTGTGTCAACAACATATAAAATATTCCATGGACTCGACATGCCTCTCAGTATATAGCTTGGGGTGTCTACTTTCCAAAATGGGGTCATTTGGGGGGGGGTTTTGAACTGTTCTGGCATTTTATACACAACATTAGGAAGCTTACATCCACTCTTCTAACCACTTGAAGACAAAGCCCTTTCTGACGCTTTTTATTTACATGAAAAGAAAATTATGTTGAACCCCCAAACTTTTTTTTTTTTTAAAGCAAAGGCCCTACAGATTAAAATGGTGGGTGTTGCATTTTTTTTTCCACACAGTATTTGCGCAACGATTTTTCAAACGCATTTTTTGGGGAAAAAATACACTTTTTTTATTTTAATGCACTAAAACACACTATATTGCCCAAATGTTTGATGAAATAAAAAAGATAATCTTAGGCTGAGTACATAGATACCAAACCCGACATGCTTTAAAATTTCGCACAAACGCGCATTGGCGACAAACTACATCCATTTTTAAAAGCCTTTACAGGTTACCACATTAGATTTACAGAGGAGGTCTACTGCTAAAATGACTGCCCTCGATCTGACCTTCGCGGTGATACCTCACATGCATGGTGCAATTGCTGTTTACATATGACGCCAGACCGACGCTTGCATTCACCATTGCGCAAGAGCAGGGCAGGACAGGGGTGCTTTTATTTTTTTATTTTTTTTTTATTATTAATTTTGCTTTTTTATTTTATTTTTAAACTGTTCCTTCCATATTTTTTTTTTTTTTTTTTATTATCATTTTTATTGTTATCTCAGGGAATGTAAATATCCCCTATGATAGCAATAGGTAGTGACAGGTACTCCTTTTTTTTTTTTTTTTTTTTTTGAAAAAACTGGGGTCTATTAGACCCTAGATCTTTCCTCTGCCCTCAAAGCATCTGACCACACCAAGATCGGTGTGATAAAATGCTTTCCCAATTTCCCAATGGCGCTTTTTATATCCGGGTGGGGGGGGGGACATTCCCTCCCACTGCTTGTAAAAGCAGTCCAGAGGCTAATTAGCCGCTAGGATTGCTTTTACATGAAAGCTGGCCGCTGGCTGAAAAGAATGATACCAAGATGATACCTAAACCCGCAGGCATCATTCTGGTATAAACATTCAAAGTCCAGCAACATACCAGTATGTTGCTGGTCCTTGTTGGACATGTATTGTAATCTTTTTTTTTTTTTTCATGCAGCCTGTTGGCTGAACAAAAAAAAGAGATTGATCGGTGGGTATGCCCACCATTAGAATACCGCCATTCATCCACCCACTTCTAATGATGGGCATACATGCACCATTTATGTATGCCGAAGCATTGGGGCATCCTCCCGCAAAAATTATGCCGCACACACATGGTCGGACTTTTCCACGGGCAAGCCTCCGTCGGAATTTCGACCGTATGTATGCGGCATTAGGAGCAAAATCGCTCCTCCGCCCCTGCTGCCCCCATGCTTCGGCATATATGCTTTTTTTTTTTTTTTTTTTTTACTGTGGTGGTGAAATCACCTCCTACAGCACTGGAGTCGCAGCGATCAGGCCTGTCTCTGCAAACACTGCAGTTATGTGTGTTGTGTTTTGTAAGTGACAGTGATCGATCGATACTGCACTTGGGTGGCCTGGGCTGGACGGAGGGGCAAAACGCAGGTACTAGCAGGTATCTGGGCTGATCCCGCTAACACTGCGTTTTTGGGAACCCTAAACTGCTGGGGACGCTAGTATAGATCTGATCAGATATTGATCTGTTCAGATACTATACCACTAAGGGAGGTGTATGCTTCACGCGTGGGTGTTAGTGTTACTGGCACTAACCTGACGCTGCCTGGGGTGTGACGCAGGGTTAACTAGGGGCAATTAGGCGGTTAAAACCTATATTAGATAATATATGGGGGTACCTGACACTATAAAAACCTGCGGCGAACCTAAAAAAAATAACTGGCTATCTATCGGCACCAGCATAAGTAATACAGCGATCAGAAAAACGATCGCTTAGTGACACTGGCAAAAGGGGGTGAAAGGGTTACCTGGGGGGGCAATCAAGGGGTTAAACCTTTATTAGGTAATATATGGGGGTACCTGACGCTATAAAAACCTGCGGCGAACCTAAAAAAAATAACTGGCTACCGATCGGCATCACCGACACTAAAATAGCGATCAGAAAAACGATCGCTTAGTGACGGCGGTGCTAGGGGGTGAAAGGGTTATCTGGGGGGGTGATCAGGGGGTTAAACCTTTGTTAGGGGGCTACACTGGACCTAAACTAACTGTAGTGACTCTTTTACAGTCACAAATGTCACTGATTGCAGTGATCAGTAAATAAATGGTCACTGCAATCAGTGACACTGTGACTGGGGGGTGATCTGGGGGGGCGATTTATGTTCCTATGTGTCCTGGTGTCAGTGTACTGTTTGTGCACTAACCTGTGTGTCTTCTCTTGTACGGCGCTCGGTATATGTGAGCGCCGCATGAGAGATGACATCACTTCCTCTGCCTGTGTAAACATTACACAGCAGAGGAAGCTTTCTCATTCGCCGGGAGCGATCGCGGGGGGGTGGCCGGAATCGAACGGCCGTCCCCTCATCGCGGATCGCTCCCCAACAGGTAACGACCGCTCACTGTATAGAAGGGGGGGTCCAATCGGACCCCCCAACTATACAAAGGCAATCACGTACACTGTACGTGATTGTGCCTGTCAGTGCCATTCTGCCGACGTACATATACAGTGAGCGGTCGTTAAGTGGTTAAAGCCATTTATTCAAAAAGGTTTTTTCCATATGTGCCTTTTTTTGATACATTCATTGACCAAGTCTGGGATAAGCCGCAGAAGACTTTGACAGTCCCGTGGTGCCTAGTCATGAGGTACCCCTTTGAAGGGAGACCTGGTTAAGAAGTGGGCTCTCCCCCCAGTGGTCGACCCCCCCCCCCCCCCCCGGTCGCCCGTTTGAATAAGGCTACCACGCTCCCAATGTATGGGACTCCTGCATTTAAGGATCCCACTGACAGGAGGTCAGAAGTGGTGAGTAGAACTATGTTTACCTTATTGGGGTCTGCCTTACGCTCTATAATGGCGGCGACACTTGTGTCTCAAGACACTCACAGGATGGGCAAAGATTTTGCACCAGACAGTGCAGGAGCATAATCTCCCTCCTGAGACCATTACCCTGGCTCGCCAACTGGCACAGGGTTTAGTCTCTGTGTGCGATGCCACTTTGGATGCGGCCCCTTTAATTTCTGGGGCCTCTATCTGCTGTGGTGCTGCGTCGCCTTATCTGGCTGAAATGCTGGTCGGCCGACCTAGCTTCCAAATAGCTGCTGGCTGACTTGCCCTTTAAGGGCGGTAGACTGTTTGGGGCCGCCCTGGATGCCATTATTATGGATGTCACAAGGGGTAAGAGCACCTTCCTTCCTCAGTCTGTTACGGAAAAAGGAGCCCCACCGTAGGCCGGGCCCTACCTTTCCGGCAAAGAAGAATGATTTTTTTTTTCGTCAGTCAGAATCCACAGGTTTTCCAGACTGGAAAAAGTGCGGCTGGGGGACATAAGCGTCCCTGGATGCGTAAGCCTACCAAGCAAGCTCCCGAGCCCGCCGCCGCATGAAGTCTTGCCCCTGCCTGATTCTGGGGTGGGGGGACGTCCTTGCAGGTTCATGGTTCGGTGGACCTCCCGGATCTCCGACCGGTGGGTGTGCGAGGTGGTCACCTCAGGATAGAATTCCTGGCCCCCAGACAGATTCTTTCCCTCAATTCTCCCTCTCCTTCCTGCCCGTCGGGCGGCCCTCCTAAGGGCCGTACAGGATTGATCAGGTCCGGAGTGATTGTGCCGGTTCCGTCACAGGAGCGGTTTTTCAGGGTCTCTACTCGAATCTGTTTGTAGTCCCAAAAAGTGGACGGGGGTTCGGCCAATCCTGGGCCTCAAGGCCTAAATGCCTTTGTGATGGTGCAAAAGTTCCGCATGGAATCCATTTGCACGGTGTTCGCTACACTCCATCAAGAGGATTTTCTGCCATCCTTGGACATCAAGGACGCCTACTTGCATGTTCCGATCTGCGGACGTCACCAGTAGTTTCTGCACTTTGCGATCGGCGAAGTCCACTATCAATTGTGGCTCTTCCCTTCGGCCTAGCCCCGGCACCAAAGGTTTTTTACCAAGGTGCTTGCTTCGGTTCTAGCTTTGCTGAGACAGCGAGGCATTGCTATCATTGGCTATCTGGACGATCTTCTTCTAAGAGCAGACAATGGCTCAGAATTAGAAGTGTGACTATTGTCAGTCAGACCCTTGGGGACTTCGGTTGGCTCCCAAACATTCAGAAGTCGACCCTGGTCCCGGCTCAGCATTCGGAGTATCTCGGTCTGATCCTGGACTCCATGGAGGCGTAGGTGTCAGGGACGTGCTGGGCTTGAACCTGGGACCTCTTCTGTGTCTGGCATTGACTCTTCCAACGGAGCTATCTAAGATGCTGGACAGTTCCCTGCCTGATCTGCTGGATAACCGATCTGATCCATTAGACTACTCTGCTTGGTGTCTTGATTCCTGTTGAACTCTGAACCCTCTTGCTCCTCCCATGTACTTCCTATAAAAGACATTCCAGAGATGTTGCCCCTTGCGGTTTGATCTGCTTCTGTTCCCTGAGTTCCTGATTCTGTGCTTGTATCCTGTTCCTGTGTTTGACCCGGCTTCCTGACCACGCTTCTTTCTCTAGTCCTGACCTCAGCTCGTTTGACCCTGCTCAGTTATGTGCCAGTCTGCCTGTTGCCAAGTTTCGGCCTGGACTTTGACTACTCTCTGCCTGCCACTTATGATGTTTACCTTGATGTGTATGACCCGGCTTGTCTGACTCTGCAAACCTGCACAAGCTTACCTGCATCCTCTGCTCTGCGAGCTGCACACGCTGACCTGCATCCTTTGCAATGCAAACCGGCACCTGCTGACCTGCATCCTCTGCTCTGCAAGCTGCACCTGCTGACCTGCATCCGCTGCTTCCGGAACCAGCCGTTCCAGTCTCCACTCGGCTCCACCACTCCAAGCAGTGCGGATCAGACAGGCACCCTTACCTCACCGTGCTCTTACCACCACTGTCCCCACTCCAGTGGTCTCCGAGCCGGGGTTGTACGGGAGGTCCCTCTCCGCACGTCAGGCTCACACCTAAGGTACGTTACAGTAGGTATTCCTAACCCTGGAGAAGTTACTGACTTTTCAGTCTGTAGTGCGGGTCCTGACGTCTCGGAAATGGACGTCAACCCGTTTTTTGTCCTGGGACTCATGATGGCCTCGTTCGAGGCTGTTCCGTATGGGCGTCCCTGGCGTGGTGGTTGGGGTCCCCGGCTCTTCGGTCCTGGAAGTCGTTCCTTCCCATCCAGTGGACGGTGTTCATGACGGACGCCAGCCTGACGGGCTGGGGTAGAGTCTGGGAGTCCTGTCAGCCCCAGGGTTTTGGACTCCGGGCGAAACCCGTTTACCGATCAATGTTCTGGAAATACGGGCAATCAGACTATGCCTCCCCACGTGGTCTCTATCAGCCGTCTACATTCAAGCGTAGACAATTGGCAGGCGGACTATCGGAGTCGCCAGATGCTGGACCAGGAAGAGTGGTCCTTACACCTGGAGGTCTTTCAAATTCTGTGCCTTCGGTGGGGCATGCTTGATGTGGACCTGAGGGCCTCTCGACTCAATCGTAAGGTGTCAAGGTTTGTGGCCAGGTCCAGGGATCCTTGGGCGGATGCCTCTGATCCGTTGGTGGCCCCATGGGGTCATTATCACTTGATATCTGTTATCCTCCGCTGCAGCTGCTTCCTCGCCTGCTGCGCAGGGTCGTGGCCGAGGGGATTCCGGTGATCCTCTTTGCGCCGGGTGGGTCTCATCGTCATTGGTACGATGATCTGGTACTTCTCATCGCGGACGTTCCTTGGCGGTTGCCAATAAGGGAGGACCTTCTGTTTCAAGGTCCTATTTTTCATCCTGTTTTACAGTCTCTGGCTTAACGCCATAGCTATTGAAAGCCAGGTGCTGAGAGTCTGAGGTCTCTCGGATTCGGTCATTTCGACCATGTTCAGGGCACGGAAGTCTTCCGCTTGAAAGATATATCACCATACTTGGGAAGCTTACATCGCTATGTGCAAAGAGCTGGACGTATTCCGTCCCCAGTATCCTGCGGTCCTTGCAGCGTGGTGTGACCCAAATGCTTGCTTTTGAGTACCATTTAGGGGTCAGTTTTTGGCCTTGGCCGTCTTCCTTCAGCAACCGCTAGCGGGTCATTCTTTGGTAGCACCTTTGTGCAGGGGGTTCGCCATGTGCTCCCTCCTGTTTGAAACCTCCTCTCCCTCCTCAGGATTTGAATTTGGTGCTCTCGGTTCTCCAGGAACCTCACTTTGAAAATATCAGAGATATTCCCCTCTTGACCTTGTCTCTGGAGGTGGCCTTCTTAGTGGCCATTACTTCTGTCAGACGGGTGTCTGAGTTGGCGGCCTTGTCCTGCAAGTCGCCCTATTTGGTCATCCATAAAGATAAGGCGGTGTTGCGTCCGCGACCTTCCGTTTGCAACAGGTGGTCTTGGCTTTTCTCCTACATGTGGACATTGTCCTCACACATCGCATTCCAGAGGGTTTGCGCTTCACACATTTTATGTGGTACGTGATATGACTCACTAGTTGTCTGTCTCTGGTCCGAAACAGGGCCGAGCGGTATCGTCTGCCACATTTTCTAGATGGATCAGACATACTGTTATACAGGCCTATGCCATTAAGGGGGTGGCCCCTCACTTTCCGGTTACGGCACATGCCACCAGGGCAATTGGTGCTTCCTGGGCTTTCCGACATCAAGCGTCGGTTGCACAAGTGTGCAAGGCGGCGACCTGGTCGTCCGTTCATGCCTTTTCAAAATTCTATAAGGTTGATGTGGCTGCATCTTCGGATGCTTCCTTCGGCCGCAAAGTGTTGCAGGCCGCTGTTTAATGTTGCAACTCCTCCGTTGAGGAGCTCTGCTGGTTTGGAGTGAAGTTTTGGTTGTTCCTTTACTATTTTGCTCCCACCCTTTTCTTGTACTGCTTTGGGACGTCCCACACGTAATCAGTATGACAGCTGTGTCGGTCCATGGACGATAAGAGAAAATAGGATTTTTGTACTCACCGTAAAATCCGTTTCTCTGATGTCCATTGACTGACACAGCACCCACCCTTCCTTTTTAAGGTTTGTACTGCTTTGTTGCGAATTGAGGTCTGCTGACTGCAGTGGGAGGGTTATGTCCGGAGGGACCGTCCCCCTGGGCGGGGCTGTTCAGCTCTGGTTTTGTTCTAGAATGTATCTAACATTCTGCCTAGGTCTTCTCCTGCAAGCAGGGACATATACCCACACGTAAACCGTATGAGAGCTATGTCAGTCCATGGACGTCAGAGAAACGGATTTTAGGGTGAGTACAAAAATCCTATTTTTTTTTTTTTTTTTTTTCCATCCATCTGGCTGATCGGATCGGATGAGAACGGACTCTACGGTCCGTCTTCATCCGATCCCCCATAGAGGAGAGTTGCGCTCTGACAAGTTGTCCCTGCACAGTGTCCAGAGACAGACCTGTCATCTACCTTCTCAGCAGGGATCGATGGAGCGATCCCTGCTGAGCAAAGCGGAGCCCGTATACGGACACGTCCGTGTGAAAGGGCCCTTAGCTGTAAAGGAGGGTTTAATTCTGATTTAAAGTGGATGTAAACCTGCAATATTTTTATTTTTTTTTAAATTTATTTTTTTAAATATAGACTTCTACCTGATACAGTAGAGGATGCAAAGTAGAGCTGCACGATTCTGGCTAAAATGAGAATCACTATTTTTTTGCTTAGAAGATAGATCACTATTCTCACGGTGTAACATCATCTTTCACATTAAACCAAAAAATTGGGCTAACTTTACTGTGTCCTTATTTCTTTTTTTTTTATTAATTGAAGTGTATTTTTCCTCAAAAATTGCATTTGAAAGACCACTGTGCAAATACAGTGTGACATAAAATATTGCAACAATCGCCATTTTATTGTCTAGGGTCTCTGCGAAAAAAAAAATATATATATATATATATATATATATATATATATATATATATAAATAATGTTTGGGTGTTCCAAGTAATTTCCTAGCAAAAAAATACTGATTTTAACTTTGTAAGAAACAAGTGTCAGAAAAAGGTTTAGACTTTAAGAGCCGGTTCACACTGGGGCAACACTACTTCCAGCGCGACTTTACAAGGCAACTTCAAGGCAACTCCGAGGCAACTTCAAGTTTCCTCCAGGACAGGCGACTTTGCCAGTGGCCAATCAAACAATAATCAGCTCTGTGGGAGGGAGGGGTTTGCCTGAGAAAACTATTTTCTCTTCCTGTAAAGTTGCTTCAGTTAAGACACTGATCCGACTTTGGTAGCGACTTCCATTGAAATCAATGGGTACAAGTCGCCTAGAAGTTGCCTTGAAGTAGTACAGGAACCTTTTCTGAAGTCGGAGCGACTTCAGTAGTGTGCATAAAGACGGCTCCATAGACTAACATTACAGCGCGACTTGGGGCGACCTGAAGTCGGATCCTGAGTCTCCCTGGTGTGAACCGGCTCTTAGTGGTTAAACTTCCTGCATTTAGGCTGGGTTCACACTGATACGACACGACATTCATCCGACTTTCATCCTACTTTGCTCTGCGACATCAGTCCGACATTCATGAACAGGATACTACTTTGATCTGACATTGTGCTAGTCTGACTTGTCCTTTGACCAATCAAAACAATCCCAGGGTGAGATAAATTCCTTTTACTGCTGCTGTAATCACCATGTCGGATGTCAAATGTCGGATGGTTAGGACAAGGATCCTACTTTGATCCGACTTCAATGATATTCAATGGGCTGAAGTAGGATCAAAGTCGGACAGAAGTAGTACAGGGAGCATTTTTAATGTCGGACCGACTTGTGTCGGACCAGTTAAGACGGCTCTCATAGGGATTCATTGATTTTCACACGTCATGCGACATGAGCTCCCAATGTCGGAGCGTTTGTCGGACAAGTGTGAACCAGGCCTCACACACAGAAATGTATCCCTCTGATCTAATAAAACTAGAAACATTGTAACTCTTCTATCTACTAGCACAGACAATGTTGTTAAAAACTTGGCAGACTGCCCGTTTTTTTTTTTTCTTTTGACAGCTGAGTGAGCAGAGAACTCTCTACACTTGTTACATGAAAAAATCGGGGAACTCTGCAGTAGAGATGTGAGGGGTGTTGAATCGAGATCACGATTTTTTTTAAGGATTAATTGTGCAGCTCTAATGGCAAGTCATCTGTGCCCAGTCTTGCCTCGAAGAGTTAATCCAGCTCTGAGCAATCCTCTAGTGTTTTTTTTTTTTTTTTGTGAGATATAAAAATTACACACAGATGAGTTTTGCCACATCCCCCACTGCTATGACTGACATCTGATTTATTTATTTCATAAACAAGCAGAGAGTGTGTTAAGATTCCAGCTTCACACCCCCCCCCCTCCTTTCTTCTCCAGCTCTCCCAGGATTGGCTGCTCCACATCTCAGCATGATTGGGCATGCTAAAGTCATGTGGTGCCTTTACTGAGTTTTGACTGAATGTTGCTAAAAACTCAGGAGTAGGAGAGTGTAGAGGTGGGTGGGGAGTCTTGTGACATCACAACTCCGCCCACCGAGCTCCGTCAAAGAGACCCACCCACTGATTCCAGAGTTTTGTGGGGCTCCTACTGCTGAAGAGGGGGACATTTGCAAGGTAGGGATACATGCAGGAGGCGTGTGTGTGTGTACACACACACACACACACACACACACACACACACACACACTCACACACACTGTGCCAATAAGTTTATACTGGGTGAGTGGTGGGTTTACATCTACTTTAACCACTTCAATGCAGGACACTTATACACCTTCCTGCCCAGACCAATTTTCAGCTTTCAGCGCTCTCACATATTGAATGACAATTGTGCGGTAATACGACGCTGTACCCAAACAAAATTTTTATAAATTTTTTTTCCCACAAATAGAGCTTTCTTTTGGTGTTTTTTGATCACCTTTTTGGGGTTTTTAGTTTTTGCGCTACAAATAAAAAAAATAAAACAAAAACGTTTTTTCTTTGTTACAAACCTTTTAAATAAGTACGCATTCTCCTGCACTGACAGGCACGGATGAGGCTGCACTGACGGGAACTGATGAGGCAGTACTGATTGGCACTGATGAGGCGTCAATTATGGGCGGCACTCGGGGGGGGGGGGGTGCTGCACTTATAATCAATCAGTGCAGACCCCCCCTGTCAGGAGAGCAGCCAGTAGAGGAATGGCCTATAATGGCCTATACAGGGCTTTTCCTGTTTACACTGTGATTGGACACAGCTGATCGTGTGGTAAAGAGCCTCCGTCAGAGGAGATGCAGTGTGTCAGACGGACACCCCGCACCCCCGATCGCCATGCTGCGGGCACGCGATCGCGACTTATCCTGCTGAACATCATATGACACCCAGTCAGGATAACTAAACCACTTCCCAGCTGTCATTCTGCTATAGGCCGTGCGGTAAGTGGTTATGTTAAGTGGAACTTTACCTATAACAACTTGATAAAAAAGAATGTGTTTCTCTTTTCGTCCATGGACGGACACAGCTCCTTAATTCTTGACAGTTGGGTTATGTTCCTGTTCATAGGAGAGACCTAGGCAGAACATGTTAGTTATCTTAAAACATGTAACTTTAACATAGTTGAACAGCCCCGCCCAGGGGGCGGTCCCTCCTTACATAACCCTCCACCCTGCAGCATGCAGCCTCAGTTTTTTTCTGCCTAGCTGAGGAGAGGACGTGGCTCCCTTTTGAGCCCAGCATCCTGAGGAGATTTTTACTTTTAATTAGAGGAGGACATGTCTATAGCCAGTCAGGCTCTTCGGGAGTTTGGTGGATACTGAGCCTCCAGAAGTCGGTGTTGGTACTGACCCTGAGCCTAGAGTACCTGGAGTTGATCCTAGACTTCTCGGAGGCCTGAGTCTTTCTTCCCTTGGGGAAGTTGCAGTCTGCGGTGAGGTTGTTGACATCCCTCAAATTGTCATCTCTCCGTTTTTTTTACAGCACTCGGGTTTTGCAGACGGAGATTTTCAAAACATGAAACGGATCTCCGTTGTCTCTGGATCATCAGATTCAGATAAATCATCTCGTCGGGTCCTCTCTGAGTTGGTGGCTGAGATTCCCGGCTCTTCGGTCTGGGATGTCGTTCCTTGTCATGGACTGTGATCACGACGGACGCCTGTCTGACCGGTTGGAGGGGGACTCCGTCCGAATCCCAACTGCCGATCACTGTTCCGTAACTCCGGGCGATCAGGCTGTGCCTTTCCAGGTGGTCTCAGAGACTATGAGGGCATCCAGTCAGACAACGCCACGGCTGTGGTATACGTCATTCGTCAAGGAGGAACGAGAAGCTCGGCTGCAACGTCGGCGGTCACTCACATCCTGGTGGGCGGACGGGAACGTGCCAGCCCTGTCGGCAGTTTACACTCCGGCGTAGGACACGGATGGGCGGACTATGGAGTCGCCAGATGCTGGACCGCGGGGAATGGTCATTACATCCGGAGGGTTTTTTCAACTCCTTTATTGGAGATGGGACACCCCAGACGTGAATCTCCTGATCTCTCGATTCAATCGCAAGTGTCGAGGTTTGTGGCCAGGTCCAGAGATCCCTGAGTAGTCGCGTCAGATGCGTTGGTGGCCCCATGGGGTCAGCTCGGCTACCTTTATGACTTTTCAACCACTGAAGTAGCTTCCTCGTCTACTCCGCAGAGTAGAGTCCGAAGGAATTCCGGTGATTTTAATCACCCTAGACTGGCCCAGGCGTCCCTAGTTCGCCGACCTCGTGTCTCTGGTGGTGGATATGCCTTTGCGTTTACCAATGGGGCGGGACATTCTCTCTCGCATGGTCCCATTCTTCATCCTACTTTGTAGTCGCTGGCTTTAGCGCCATGGCTGAGGGACCGAGACCTATCTGATTCGGTCATTTCGACCATGTTAGGAGCACAGAAATCTTCTATGAAGATCTAACATCGCACTTGGTGAGCCTACATCGCTGTGGGAGGCGATGGATTGGCGTCCCTGGACTTATTCGGTTTTCGGGATCCTGCTGTTTTTTTTTTTTTTTTTACAGCATGGTGAGGCTTAAACTGGCCTTAAGCACCATTCAGGGGCAGTTTTCAGCCCTAGCTGTTTTCTTTCAGCGACCCCTGGTGTCTCTTTTAACGAGCAAGTACGTTTTGCGCAATGGGTCCAACATGTGGATTTTGAGTCCGGTGCTGTTGGCGCTGCAGAAAGCTCCTTTTGAGGACATTAGGGAAATCACATCTGTCAGGAGGGTTTCTGACTTGGCGGCCTTGTCTTGCAAGTCCCCATATTTGGTCCTCCAATGGGACAAGCGGTGCTACGACCGCAGCCTTCTTTTCTTCAGAAGGTGGTTTCGGCCTTTCACCTGAATGAGGACATGGTACTTCCACGTTGTGTCCTCGGCCATCGCATTCCAAGGAGATTGCGCTACTTTCTTTAGATGTGGTACGTGCCCTGCGGGTGTACCTGTCTGTATCGCCTCCCGTTCCGAAGGTCTGACTCACTGTTTCTGTCGGTGTCTGGTCCGCAGAAGGGCCTGACGGTCTCGTCGGCCACCATTTTGCGGTGGATCAGGCGGACCATCATCCAGCCTATGCCCTTAAATGGCAGGCGCCTTTCTTCCAGTTACGGCGCATTCGACCTGGGCTTTTAGTGCCTCTTGGGCTTTCCGACATCAAGCATCTGTATCACAGATGTGTAAGGCGGCGACCTGGTCTTTTCACGGTTGATGTGAATGCGTCTTCGGATGCTAGTTTCGGCCGCAAAGTTTTGTAGGCGGCTGTTTGAGGTTGCACCTCCTCCATTGAGGAGCTCTGCTTGTTTGGGGTGAAAATGTTTTTTTTGTTTGCTGTTCCCACCCCTCGTTTTTAACACTGCTTTGGGACGTCCCAACTGTCAAGAATGAAGGAGCTGTGTCCGTCCATGGACGAAAAGAGAAAATAGGATTTTTGTACTCGCCGTAAAATCCTTTTCTCTGTCGTCCGTGGACGGACACAGCACCCACCCCTCCTCCTTCTTCTAAAAAAAAAAAAAAAAAAGGTTTGTACTGCTTGTTACGAACTGAGGGTAATGTACGGAGGGACCGCCCCCTGGGCGGGGCTGTTCAACTCTGTTAAAGTTACATGTTTTAAGATAACTAACATGTTCTGCCTAGTCCTCTCCTGTGAACAGGAACATAACCCAACTGTCAAGAATTAAGGAGCTCTGTCCGTCCACGGACGACAGAGAAAAGGATTTTACGGTGAGTACAAAAATCCTTTTTTTTTTTTTTTTAGCAAGGAGCTAACGTTCCATACTATTTATAATACCAAATAAGTGTGTGCTGTCTATTGCCTCCAACGTTGTTCCTGCTCATTCTCGCTGGAGGCTGCCATTTGTTTGAAGCCCAGAGCCTTCAAACAACGGAACTAAACCCATCGATTTAACGGTTTCAAAAAATATTGTTAACTGTCACATTTGCTTTCTCAATTAAACTATCAAATGGCTGTTGTCATAACTGGTCACGTGTGCAGCACCATGGCAGTTGCAGATCATATAGAAGCAGCATCCTTGGGGTTTAATTCCACTTCAAAGGCACATACACATGATCAGACTTTTTGACAACTGTCCGACGGACGTGTTTTATCATACAATCCAACCGTCTGTATGCTCCATCAGACAATTGTTTTCGGTTTTTCACCCGACAAATGTTCGCTGTGCATGCTCTCAACTTTTTCGACAACAAATGTCCGATGGAGGATCATCCGATCGTGTGTACACAAGTCCATCGGACTAAAGTCCAAAGTACAAACCTCCCTGCAGAGGTGGTTCTGGCCAGCTCAGTAGATTGCTTTAAAAAGCGCCTGGATACTTTCTTAAATGTACATAATATAACTGGGTACTGACATTTATAAGTAAAGTTGATCCGGGGAATATCCGATTGCCTCTCGGGGGATCAGGAAGGAATTTTTTCCCCTGCTGTAGCAAATTGGTCAGTTGGAAGTCCGATCGTGTGTATGAGGCTTAAGGCTGTCATCAGATCGGTCTCTACAAACTCGGCATTGCCTAAAAATGGAGAGCATCTATCTGTTAAAAAAAAAAAAAAAAGAGCGCAACTGAGCATGTGCACAGCAGGGCGGCACAGTGTATTACTGGATTTTTTTTTTTAACTATTTATTTATAATTTTCTTTAACACAACACACAAAAAGAAGGAAAAGGCAAGGGAAAAAAAAAATATACTTAAAAAATAAATAAAAGTGTGTGTGTGTGTGTGTGTGTGTGTGTGTGTGTGTGTGTGTGTGTGTGTGTGTGTATATATATATATATATATATATATATATATATATATATAAATATATATATATATATATATATATATATATATAGTGTATATGTATATATATATATAATGGGAAAAAATAACTAAATAAAAATAAGAGCAACTGCTCATGTCAGTATTCCACACATCACATAAGTCTTAATTAACATTATCAAATATCTTCATTTTCTAAGTTAATAGGTCTCGCCCACCCCGTATTGGGAACAAACTAGGCGAAGACCCATCAACTTGTTGTTAAATTCATTATAGAAAATGCATGATCTACTTAACTAGGCTTGAGGTAGGCAACTATAGAATTACAGAGTACCGTGTATTACTGGATTTTAAACAGTATAGGCAGTTATTGTTAATGTTTTACATTGCTATACCTGCAAAAAGTGCCAGCCTGAAGTGATCTAGCTCCACTTTAGCAGAACACCTGATCACCACAAACCAAAAATGCTATTAAATTTAAAAAATGTAATATTCAAAGCAAAATCGCCCATCCATCCATGTCTCCATACTTCATTTTGTTGAGAAATCACTGTAGAAAACACCCAATGCGTTTTCTGCCCATGGCCATCTTGAGTTAAGGGTATATTATTCATGTAGCATTTACTTCCTGGAATTCCTCTGCCCTTAGCGCAGGCAGGCATGCATGCAGGAGAGTGGGCTTGGCTGAGAAAACCTCTCCTCTCCTCCTGAAGACTCCTGGGATGTATAACATCATTTGCCTAGACAAGGAACCAGGAAGTAAATGAAGAAATGTAAAAAAAAAAAAAGTTTAAAACCTGTAAATATGATATACGGTATCTATTTTACCAATGCTAGCAGCATGAAGATTAAAAATAATCAATGTTAATTGGGAGAGCGAAGTTCCTCTTTATATCTTTAAAAAGTGGTAGTAAACCCAAAACCAAAAATGTCATACAAACAGAATGCAATACAATAGAAAATATAAAACATTTAAAATGTTGGAACTAAGAAAATTGTAAGATTTTAAGAAAAAAATAAGGTCATTTTGAAATTGGTGGCAGCAACACGTCTCAAACATTTAGGATAGGGCCATGTTTTGATTTTAGATGAATAAATAAAATCTGATCATTGTACGCACCCTCATAACAACGTGTTGCATGTTACACCCTAAATACAAGCGTAATGTAGCCTTTAAACCAGGGGTGTCGAACACCATTTCATTGTGGGCTGCATCAGCATTATGATTGCCCTCAAAAGGGCCGGTTGTATCTGTAAGATTATATGTCCAGTGCATCCCTTCCCCCATATATCAGATGTCAAGAGCCACCCCACCATCAGAAGTTGAGTCCCCCACTCTCCCTTACATCACAGTGCGCACCCCCCTCCCTTTTTCCTTATGCTGCTGCTGGGAAGAAGTTGGATGCATTGCTTGAAAGCAGAAAGTAAGGGTCTGGAGGAGGGCTGGAGCTCTCCTGTATCTGCAGGGAAGGTGCGTGGGCCACATGAAATGGCCTGGAGCGCCGGATTCGGCCCGCGAGCCTTGTGTTTGACACCTGTGCTTTTAAAGCGTTTGTTACCCCAACACTTCATATTTCTGATATGTGCCTGCTGTACCATGTACTTGTATGAGAAAGTATCCTGTTCTCTTTGTATTGCTATGTGAAATCCCTGATGATCCTGCCAGTCCCTCTGCTTCCCTATTATAAACTGACCACACTAAGTAGGAGAGCACACCCGTGGTCCATTCTCTTGCTTTGCTGGGAACTCGGTGTACGCTCCTCCAATGATCAGACTTGTCCTGACACCCACCCCACTACACAGCCATTCACTGGCAAGCTAATGCCTTGTACACACGATCGGATTTCCGATGGAATTTTCCGTCGGAATTCCGATGAAGCTGACTTCCATCAGTCTTACATACACACTGTCAGACTAAATTCCGACTGTCCAAAACGTGGTGACGTAAAACACTCCGAGCCAAGAAAAATGAAGTTCAATGTTTCTGAGCATGCGTGGATTTTTCACACAGACGATCGGAATTTCCCATCGTATTTTTTTCCATCGGAAAAATTTAAAACATGTTCTATTTTTTTACACCGATGGAAAAAAGTCTCATGGGGCCCACACACGATTGGAATTTCCGATGAAAAAAGTCCCCCCAGCTCTTATGCAGCTGAGAACAGAGGGAATGTGATCACTTATTGAAAAAGTATTTATGTTTTAATATCTATACAAAATTGTTTTGCCTTTTCATTTCTATTTTAAACTGAATGGGTTGTTTTACAAGGTGATAATTTTACAATCACTTTAATACCGCTTTAGAACGTTCCTGTCCAGCCTGTAGCAAAATGGTGGGGCTTTTGTCGATCCAGGTGGACATCATGTGACATCCTCCCAGATCGCACCTCATGCTGCGGCGCAATCTGTCAGGAATAGCTTTGCATGGGTGAGAACTCCCATTCGGCCCGATTCCAGTGCGGACCAATAAAAGGGTCCTGCACCATTCTGGTGCGAATGCGATGCAAATTCAGCCATACAGTTTGTATGGCTGAATTCACTTTGCATGGGATGTGCACAGCAATGCGGTGCGAATCGCATGCGATGTCTGACATCGTACTAGTGTGAACCCAGCTTGAATGAATCGGTTTGATTCAGTAAAAATGGTTGCTTATACCAGTGAAAATCACTGTTGAAAACCTGATCACTCCACCAGAGTACCACCGTGTTACTATGGTAACACTGTATTGCTCTGGTCACAGTTGTGTTTAAAAAAAGGAAATAATATTTTTTTTAAATTTTATTATTACAATTTATTTATTTATTTTTACATCCTGTCCCCATTCAGTGTCCCTGATCCACCGCCACACCCAGTATATAAAAACGCTGTACTGCACTGGTGACTATGTTAAAAAAAATATATATATATATATATATATATAAACACACCTTGGACTGTCTACTTTCCAAAAAGGGGTCATTTGTTTTTGTTTTTTTTACGGTCCTGCCATTTTCAGGCCTCAAGAAATTTGACGGTCAGTACATCAGAAATTGATCGATTGTCAGATATACTGTGTATATACCATATTTTATGGTCACTATAACTTTCCTACAGACTAAATTAATATACACTAATTTGGGTTAATTTCACCAAAGATGTAGCAGAATAGATTTTGGCCTAAATTTATGAAGAAACGTTATTTATTTTCCAAAGTTTTATAAGGAAGACAAAGACTTTTTTTTTTTTTGCCCCTGTTTATTTAGCAAAAAATAACCCAGTGGTAATTGCATACCACCAAAAGAAAGCTCGATTTGTGTTAAAAAATGATAAAAATAAAATTTGGGTGCAGTGTTGTATGACTGTGCAATTTGTCATTCAAGCTGTGACAGCGCTGAAAGTGGAAAATTGGCCTGGGCAGTAAGGGGGGTAAAAGTGCCCGGAATTGAAATGGTTAACTAAAGTGCATTTTGTAGGAAGGTTCTGGGCATAAATCTGCTGTGTAGCAGGACTATAATTTTTTTCCAGATAAAACAGTTCACAAACTTAAACAGACTTAACAGACTTGAAATTTAGCAAACAACCATTTCTCTTACCATCCATGGACTGACACGGTGTCTCTTTACACTTTACACGTGGGTTATGTCCCTGCTTGCAGGAGAAGACCTAGGCAGAATGTGAAATGTTATACATACATTCTAAAAGCCAGAGCTGAACAGCCCCACCCAGGGGGCGGTCCCTCCGGACATAACCCTCCCACTACAGTCAGCAGACTTTAGTTTTTTTCTGCCTAGCAGAAGAAGACGTGGCTCTCTCAGGAGCCAGTCTCCTGACCTATTTTTATTCCTTTTCTGGAATTCTTTTTTATTTTATTTTTGAGAATTTTCTATCAACTGTCGGCTGGGCAACAGGTTGGGTACAAGATATATCCTCGTAGTCTTCCCTGTCCGACCATCGAGCGTGCTGATCCTCGCCTTGTGTGCGTGAGACTCAGTTCACGACAGGCCCCATGACTCCAGGGGTGGCCGGGTTTGCTTTCATGCTCCCACGGTCCTCTCAAGACTGAACAGTTCCTGACTGACTGTATCTTTCGCGGTGGACCGGGCCGACAGCTACTCAGTACTGCACTGTGATAGTCCTATCAGAAACACACCAGTGGGTCCCTCAGGGGACGGGTAAGTAGTCTCTCCTGCCTGCAGGTGAGTACAAAAGGCTGTGTGTTTCTCTGTGGGGGATTTTCCCTGTCTCCCCCTGTATTTCATTGTCACTCTCTGTCACCATTGCTGGTGCTGTGTGGGGTGCCTGGGGGTCACACTGTTATTGGAGGGGCTAATGCTGGTCTGCAGATATGCTTGGGGCCTTTTTTGTGTATTTTGGGGCCTGAGTGGCGCTGTGTGTGTGTGCTGTTTTTTTTTTTTTTTTTTTTTTTTTCACTTTTGCTGAGTCATGGCGGCCATCTTGCCGCGGATCGCCTCAGTGAAGTGCGGTGGCCATTTTCTTGTAGCCTGCGCGCTCTTCAGCACTAGTTTTGGCCTCTAGCGCTGCTGTAACAGCGCAAATCTCCTCACAGCTCACCAGCGCTGACACAGCGCGGTACAGACAGCGGAACTGAGCGGTCCCTGGTCCAGTTTGGTGAGTCCCCTGGGCGCCCCCTCCTCAGTCAGCACAGCCTGTGGGTGGACTTTTTATCTGAGGAGTCTCAGAGGGGGGCAATATGGAGTCTCTGTCACCAGCTTCCCCTAAATGTCAGTGGACAACAGGCAGTGCTTCAGCACCTGCGGTCCCTAGGGACCAGTTGTGGGCAGTCCTGGAATCATTTCTGACCAGGATGGGAGCTGTGTGCAAGGGAGCAAAAAAGCGCCCTCTCCCCACTTTACTTCATGAGGGCAGTGCGCTGATTCAGATATGGGCCTAGCCACTACCGCTCAGGACCCTAGTTCTGAATGTATTGGATGGTTTTGAACAGGACATTCCTTATGAGGAAAACTCCAGTTCTGAGTCAGTAAATGACAGGGCGCTTGTTAGTGTACTCATGACTGCGGTGAGGGACACTCTCAAGCTAAAATGCTTCGGATGCAGAACCTCAGGCGGATACAATCTCCTTTGGTTCTTTTAAGGCCAGGCCTTCTAAAGAGGTTTTTCCATATGTACTTTCTTTGACCAGCTCATTGATAAGGTCTGGAAAAAGCCGCAGAAGAATTTTTTTATGGTCCCGCGGCGTTTGTCTATCGGATACCCCTTGAAGATGCCCTACTTAAAAAGTGGGCTTCTCCCCCAGGGTCGACCCTCCAGTCGCCCAGTTGAACAAGGCCATCACTCTCCCGATGGAGGGGACTCCTGCATTTGAGGTCCCCACTGACAGGAGGTCAGAAGTGGTGAGCAGAGCCATGTTTGCCTTGTTGGGATCCGCCCTACGGCCTGTGGTAGTGGCGACCCTTGTGTCTTAAACACTTACAGGTTGGGCAAAAATGTTGCACCTAGCTGTACAGGAGCGTAATCTTCCTCCAGACACAGTTGCTTTGGCCCACCAACTGGTTCAGGGCCTGGTTTATGTGTGCGACGCCACGTTGGACGCGGCCCCTTTAATATCCAGGGCCTCTGTCTCGGCGGTGGTATTGCGTCGTCTTATCTGGTTGAAGTGCTGGTCTGCTGACCTAGCCTTAGGAAGCTCCTGACAGATCTACCATTTAAAGGTGGTAGACCTTTCGGTGCTGCTCTGGATGACATCGTCATGGATGTCATGGGAGGTAAAAGCACTCTTCTTCCTTAGACTAGCAAGGGTGAAGAGGCCCGCCGCAAACAGGGGCCTTCCTTTCCAGCAAAACGGGGTTTTTTTTGTCAGTCAGTCCACGGGTAGGCCCTCTCAGACTGACGGCAGTGCGGCTGGTGGGCACAAGTGCTCTTGGGTGCGTAAGCCGAACAAGCGGCTCCCAAGCCCGCCTCCACGTGAAGTCTTGCCTCCGCCCGACTCTGCGGTGGGGGGACGACTTCGCAGGTCACAAATCGGTGGTCCTCCCCGAATCTCCGACTGGTGGGTGTGCGAGGTGGTCACCTCAGGATACAGGATAGTATTCCGATCCTGGCCCCCAGACAGATTCTTTCCCTCAAATCTTCCTCTCCTTCCTACCTGTTGGTCAGCCCTCTTGGGGGCTGTACAGGATTTGATCAGGTCCGGAGTGATTGTGCCGGTTCCGTCACAGGAGAGTTTTCAGGGATTCTACTCGAATGTGTTTGTCGTCCCAAAAATAGGACATGGTTCGACCTATCCTGGACCTCAAGGCCCTGAATGCCTTCGAGAAGGTGCAGAAATTCCGCATGGGATCCATTCGCATGGTGATCGATACACTCCACCAAAGGGATTTTCTTCTTGCGTCCTTGGACTTCAAGGACGCCTACTTGCATGTTCCGATCTGCGCAAGTCACCAGAAGTTTCTGCGCTTTGCGATCAGCGAAGTCCACTATCGATTGTGGCTCTTCCTTTTGGCCTAGCCTCGGCACCAAGGGTGTTCACCAAGGTGCTTGCTCCGGTTCTAGCCTTCTGTTACAGCGAGGTATTGCTGTCGTGGGCTATCTGGACGATCTTCTGCTAAGAGCAGAAAGTGGATCAGACTTAGAGGAAAGGTGACTATCGTAAATTAGACCCTCAGGGACTCGGGTGGTTCCTGAACATTCAGGAGTCAGTCCTGGTCCCGACTCAGTGTCTGGAGTATCTAGTTCTGATTCTGTACTCCTTGGAGGCAAAGGTATCCTACCTCTGGAGAAGTTGCTGACACTTCGGTCTACGGTGCGGGTGCTGACATCCCAAAAATGGTTGTCAATCCGTTTTTTGCATGAGAGTCCCGAGACTCGTGGTGGCCTCCTTCGCGGCCGTTCCGTATGCCCAATCACACACCAGGGCATTGCAGAAGGAGATCTTGTCCACCTGGGACAAATCCCCGTTGTCCTTGGATCTTCAGATCCAGGTGATTCACCTGGTCAGGGCGCCCCTGACATGGTGGTTGAGATCCTCCGGCTCTTCGGTCCGGAAAGTCGTTCCCCTCCCATCCAATGGACGGTACTCACGACGGACACCAGCCTGACGGGCTGGGGTGGAGTCTGGGGAGTCCTGACGGCTCAGGCCTTGGACTCCGGACGAGTCCGTTTGCCCGTATTTCCAGAACAGTGATTGGTAATCGGACTGTGTCTCTCCTCAGGTCGGAGAGAGTACGGGGTCGCTCCATCAGGAGCCAGTCAGACACCGCCACGGCGGTGGCGTATGTAAACCATCAAGGGGGAACTCGGAGCTCAGCTGCGGCTTCCGAGGTAGTCTGTATCCTGAAGTGGGCCGGAAGAAACGTGCCGGCTCTGTAGGCCATTTTACATTCTGGGCATAGACAATGGGCAGGCGGACCATCTGAGTCGGCAATCGCCAGACACCGGACCAAGAAGAGTGGTCCTTGAATATTTCAACTCCTTTACCGATGGTGGGGCACGCCGGATGTGGACCTGATGGCCTCTCGACTCAATCGCAAGGGTCGAGGTTGTGGCCAGATCCAGGGATCCTTGGGCGATGCCTCGGATGCGTTGGTGGCCCCATAGGGTCCTTATCGCCTGATATAAACTCCGGCGATCCTAATTGTTCCGGATTGGCCTCAGCATCACTGGTACGCTGATCTGGCACGTCTCGTCGCGAACGTTCTCTGGCGGTTGCCGATGAGGGAGGCCCTTCAGTCTCAAGGTCCTATGTTTCATCCGGCTTACAGTCTCTGGCTTTAACGGCAGGGCTTTTAAAAGCCAGGTGTTGAGGGTCCGAGATCTCTCGGACTCGGTCATTTTGACCATGTTAAGGACACGGAGGTCTTCCTCCAGGCAGATCTATCACCGTGCCTGGAAAGCTTATATCGCCATGTGCGAAGCGCTGGACTGGCATCCTCGGACGTATTCCGTCCCCAGAATCCTGCGTCCTCTGCAGTGTGGAGTGACCCAAAAGCTTGCTTTGAGTACCATCAAGGATCAGATTTCGGCCTTGGCCGTCTTCTTTCAGCGACCTCTAGCGGGTCATTTTTCTTGGTTAGCACCTTGTGTTGGGGGTTCGCCATGTGCTCCCTCCTGTCAAGCCTCCTCTCCCACCGTGGGATCTGAATTTGGTGCTCTCGGTCCTCCAGGAACCTCCTTTTGGGAATATCCGGGATATTCCCCTCTTGTCTTGTCTCAGAAGGTGGCCTTTTTAGTGGCAATCACTTCTGTTTTACGAGTGTCTGAGTTGGCGGCTTTGTCCTGCAAGTCGCCATATTTGGTCATCCATAAGGATAAGGCGGTGTTGCATCCGCGGCCTTCTTCCTTTTTTGCCAAAGGTGGTGTCGACCTTTCACCTACATGAGGACATTGCCCTCCCGTCCTTGTGTCGTCACCCATCGCATCCCAGAGAGTTTGCGCTGCACATATTGGAGGTGGTACGAGCCTTACGGGTGTACCTGTCTGCTACTGCTTCTGTTCGGAAGTCCGACTCACTGTGAATGTCTCTGGTCCATAACAGGGCCAAGCGGTTTCGTCTGCCATCATTTTTAGGGGAATCGGACAAACCGTCATTCAAGCCTATGCTCTCAAAGGGTGGGCGCCTCCCTTTCCGGTTACGGCACATTCCACCAGGGCAATTGGTGCTTCCTGGGTTTCCCGACATCAAGCGTCGGTTGCACAAGTGTGCAAGGCGGCGACCTGGTCGTCTGTTCATGCCTTTTAAGTTTTATAAGGTTAATGTGGCTGCATCTCCGGATGCTACCTTAGGCCGCAGGGTGCTGCAGGCCGCTGTTTAAAGTTGCGACTCCTCCGTTGAGGAGCTCTGCCTTATTGGAGTGAAGTTTTTTGGTTTTTCCATTTATACTGCTCCCATCCCTCTTGACACTGCTTTGGGACATCCCACGTGTAAAGTGTAAAGAGACACCGTGTCAGTCCATGGATGGTAAGAGAAAATAGGATTTTTTGTACTCACCGTAAAATCCTTTTCTCTGACATCCATGGACTGACACGGCACCCACCCTTCCTTTTAAGTTTGTACTGCTTTGTTATGAACTGAAGTCTGCTGACTGTAGTGGGAGGGTTATGTCCGGAGGGACCGCCCCCTGGGTGGGGCTGTTCAGCTCTGGCTTTTAGAATGTATGTATAACATTTCACATTCTGCCTAGGTCTTCTCCTGCAAGCAGGGACATAACCCACGTGTAAAGAGACACCGTGTCAGTCCATGGATGTCAGAGAAAAGGATTTTACGGTGAGTACAAAAAATCCTATTTTTTTCTCATTTTGTTCTTAACCATTTGTGTAACATAACAGGTTGTGTAAATGCTTAATATAATATTTCTTTTTTTCAGATCTGAAAGCTTTTGAGAGAAGACTTACTGAATATGTTTCATGTTTACAGCCAGCAACTGGACGCTGGAGAAGTAAGCTGCTTTATTTTCTTTCTCGTACATCACGGGACACAGAGCGACATAGTCATTACTAATGGGTTATATAGTTACCGTCAGGTGCTGGCACTGGCAACTTCCAAAACCGGAAGTACCCTCCCCTATATAAGCCCCTCCCATCCGGGAGCACCTCAGTTTTTTGCCAGTGTCTAAGGTGTTGGCCAAGAAGAAACATGTGTTTTTCACTGAGCTTGCGTACAGGTTCTTTTGGGCCTCAGTAAGCTATTCCGGATCCGACCAAAAAAGCTTCATAGCTAAACGGTCGGTACCCGGGCCTTGCAAAGAGAAGAGCAAGGTTCTGCCTGTAATGCTTCTCTTAGGAGAGCTGGACCCTGGGATCCAGAGCTCTGGTCATACCCACGACCAAGATGTTTTCTGTGCAGGGTGCTATACAGGTCCAGGGGAGTGGAATCCTTGGGAACCCGGTCCCTGAAGGTTTGATTACAATGCCTGCCGTGATAGGTGAAGTTTGGGCTTTTGTGGACCAAACAAAGTCCTGCGGCGAGGAACAGGTAAGTGGGGGCCCCCAGGAACTTGGTTCTATTGGGGGACCCCCAAGCCTAATTTGTCTTTCTGTCTGTTACCTAATGGTATTCCCGCAAGATTCTGTGCATGCCTGTAACTACTAAAAAAATGTAATAATTTTTAATGGTGGTCAAGAAAAAAAAAAAAAAAATGTTTTTTTATATATATTTAGTATATTAGACTGCGGTACCTGTGTTTGTCCACTAGAGGCCGCTGTGGAATGTTTTCTTGTCATGTGGACTAGTTTCTTCTCAGAGAGCAAAGTCCAGGCAGTTGGTGAGTTCTCCTATAGGAAACTGCTTCCTCTGCCATGTTGCAGTGCTCGTCCATCCCCCGGCCTGCGGGGACTAGAAATTCCAGGAGGAATAGGGGGTCTCCATCGGGCTCTGAGGATCTTGGGCATGCTTTGGCTGCACCAGTCTCCCCTGAAGAATCAGAGGTTAGTGACCGTAGGGCACCCCCAGGAGTACCTGGTACTGTGGCTGTCCTCAGTTCACCTGCTCCTGTGTATGTAACAGAGGAGGTTTTTTCCTCAGCTCTGGGAGGACTGGAAGAGAGATTGTCAGCATTAATCGCTGCTTCCCTGTCACAGGAGAAAAGCGCTCGATCTCCGTCTCCTCCCTCAGAGTGCCTGTTAACAGAGCAACAGTCCCATACAGAGGTCGACCTACCTGAGGGGGATCAGGATGAGGTTGATTCGGTTGTAGAGGAATCAACAGTGGAAGAGCCGTTCTCAGCATCACATGCTGAGAGGTTATGGGTTCAGTCCCTGACTAATATGGTCCGATCAGCATTTAAAATGCCACTTGCGGAGCCATCCTCCACTTCTGTCTCCTCGTTGGGGTCGCTAAAAGCTCCCCAGACTGTTTGTTCCTTTCCGATCCATCCTTTACTGGAGGGGCTCATTTACCAGGATTGGGAGCATCCTGACAAAATATTTACTCCCCCCAAGAGATTTCCGGTGGTCTATCCCATGGAGGATAAGTTCATCAGAAAATGGAAGGTCCCTACAGTGGACGCAGCCATCTCTTGTGTGAATAAATCACTGACATGTCCGGTGGAAAATGTCCAAATGTTCAAGGACCCAATAGATAAAAAATTGGAGTCATTATTGAAATCTGCTTTTTCTACAGCAGGATTGGTGACACAACCAGCAGTGGCAGCTATAGGGGTCTGCCAAGCAGTGAAGGATCAGTTGAAACAGGTCTTAAGAGACTTGCCGGATCAGCAGGCTCTTGCCCTAGCTGATCTACCTAGAGCCTTATGCTTTGCGGTGGACGCTATAAAGGATTCAATCCATCAGGCCTCCCGCCTTACGCTGTCTGTAGTACATATGCGCAGGCTTCTATGGCTCAAAAACTGGTCTGCTGAAGCTCCCTGTAAAAAATTGCTGGTCAGCTTCCCATTTCATGGGGAGCGCTTATTCGGGGAAGACCTGGACAAGTATATCCAGAGAATTTCCAGCGGTAAAAGTACACTTTTGCCGGTTAAAAATAGAGTTAGAGGTCCCTCCTTTAAGAGGCCGGCTTCTCCAGTCCCTAGGACATCGGCTGTGAAACAGTTCCGACGGCCTCCCCGGTCAAATCCCGGAGGTAAAAATCAGGGACAGTTGCAGGGTAACAAGAAGCCCTGGAGCAGGAGAGGTACAAAACCTCCCCCAAAGTCAAATGCATGAAGGGTTGCCCCCACCCAATCGGGTGGGGGGAAGACTTCAGTTGTTCACAGAAACCTGGCGGGACACGATCCGAGACAGATGGGTGCTCTCCGCAGTAAATCTGGGATACAAATTGGAGTTAAAAAACTCCCCTCCTTCCCGCTTTATAAGGTCAAACGTGCCAAGGGATCCCCAGAAGAGAGGATCCCTCCTGTTGGCACTGGAACAATTATTGCTTCAAGCAGTAATTATAGAGGTTCCCCTGGAAGAATGGGGGTTCGGGTTTTACTCAAACCTCTTTACAGTTCCGAAGCCAAACGGGGACGTGAGGCCCATATTAAATCTAAAAGGGCTAAACAAATTCCTACATATCAGGACTTTCCGGATGGAGTCGATCCGATCGGTAGCCACTGCCCTACAAGGGGAGGAATGGTTAGCCTCAATCGACATCAAAGATGCTTATTTGCACATCCCCATCTTTCCAGCCCACCAAAAATTTCTACGCTTTGCGGTAGAAGGGCGCCATTTTCAGTTCAGAGCCTTACCCTTCGGTCTGGCCACAGCACCAAGAGTGTTCACAAAAATTCTGGCCCCATTATTGGCCAATCTAAGAACACGAGGTGTAACGATAATGGCATATCTAGACGACTTGTTGCTGATAGACCACTCAGTGGAAAAACTAGAAGTGGTTGTTCACGAGACAATCAAGTATCTGGAATATCACGGTTGGATTATCAACCGAGACAAGTCAGCCCTAAAACCAGTCAAAAGTCTGGAATACTTGGGGCTAAGGCTGGATTCAGACCAGAGAAAGATTTTCTTGCCTCAAGAAAAGGGGTCGTCTTTGAGAGATTTGATCCACTTAGTGGGTTCAAAAAGACAGCCATCCATACGCCTGTGCATGAGGCTGCTGGGAAAAATGGTGGCATCATTCGAAGCAGTACCCTACGGTCAATTCCATTCAAGGAAGTTGCAAAGGGCCATACTGTCAGCCTGGAACAAAAAAGTTCAGGCTCTGGACTTACCAATGTCCTTGTCCCCTTCCGTTCGCAGGAGCCTCCGCTGGTGGTTGGTTCCCCAGAATCTGGAAAGAGGGAAATCCTTCAGTCCGATTTCCTGGAAGGTGGTCACTACAGATGCCAGCCTTATAGGCTGGGGAGCAGTACTGGAGCAATGGTCTCTCCAGGGCAGATGGTCGGATGCGGAAAAGGCCCTGCCCATCAATCTCTTAGAGATACGAGCAGCCCGGTATGCCCTAGTAGCATGGACATCCAAACTCCAAGGGTCCCCTGTCAGAGTTCAGTCAGACAATGCCACAGCAGTGGCATATATCAATCGTCAGGGGGGCACCAGGAGTCGTGCAGCCCAAAGGGAAGTAAATTACATCCTGAGATGGGCAGAAAGATATGTCCCAGCCATATCTGCGGTATTCATTCCAGGGGTGGAGAATTGGAAGGCGGACTTTCTAAGTCGCCAACAATTATGCCCAGGGGAATGGTCCCTTCATCCCGAGGTTTTCCGGACAATATGTCAGCGGTGGGGAACACCGGATGTAGATCTGCTAGCATCCAGATTCAACACAAAAGTGGACAGGTTTGTCTCTTGGGCAAGGGATCCCCTAGCGTGCGGCTCGGATGCCCTAGTGTTCCCTTGGGATCAGTTCAAGCTGATATATGCATTCCCACCGCCACAATTGTTACCTCGATTACTCCGCAGAATCAGGGTAGAAAAGAAACCAGTGATTCTGGTGGCTCCAGCGTGGCCCCGAAGAGCATGGTACGCGGAGATTGTAAAAATGTCTGTGGGGAGTCCTTGGACCCTCCCACATCGTCCGGACCTGCTTTCGCAGGGACCGATATACCACCCTTCCTTACCAGCCCTAGGTTTGACGGCCTGGCTATTGAAGCCCACATTCTAAAAAAGAGAGGGCTCTCTAATGCTGTGGTATCTACCATGATCAATGCCAGGAAGCCGGTATCCAGGCAGATCTACTATAGAATCTGGAAGGCGTACATCGCCTGGTGTGAAGCCAAGAAATGGCATCCACGTAAATACGTAATAGGTAGGATTCTGGACTTCCTACAATGGGCTGTAGATAGGAAGCTTGCCTTGAGTACTATCAAGGGTCAGATTTCGGCCTTGTCAATATTTTTTCAAAGGCCCTTGGCTTCGCATTCACTAGTCAAAGCCTTTATACAAGGAGTGATGCGTATTAGTCCTCCGGTTAATATTCCCATATGTCCATGGGATCTAAACTTGGTTCTGTCGGTTCTACAGAAACAACCATTTGAACCATTACAGCATATTTCCTTAGTGCTTCTCACCAGGAAATTGATTTTTCTAGTAGCCATTTGTTCGGCTAAAAGAGTATCGGAATTAGCAGCTATGTCCTGTAGGGAGCCATATCTGGTTATCCATAAGGACAGAGTAGTGTTACGTCCTCATCCAGCCTTTCTTCCTAAGGTGGTATCGAGTTTTCATTTGAACCAAGATGTGGTTCTTCCTTCTTTTTTCCCCAAGCCTACTTCGGTAGAGGAAAAGTTATTGCATTCTTTGGATGTAGTAAGAGCAGTTAAAGCTTATCTAAAAGCCACTGCTCAGATTCGCAGAACGGATACTTTGTTTATTCTGCCGGAAGGCCCCAGAAAGGGTCAGGCTGCGTCAAAATCTACTTTAGCCAAGTGGATTCGACAGGTCATAATACAAGCCTATAGCTTGAGAAGTAGACCGCCTCCGTTCAAAGTTAGGGCGCACTCCACGAGAGCAGTTGGAACTTCATGGGCAGTGCATCACCAGGCCTCCCTGGCTCAAATCTGTAAGGCCGCAACATGGTCTTCGGTACACACGTTTACTAGGTTCTACCAGGTGGACGTTAGAAGTCAGGAGGATGTCGCCTTTGGGCGCAGTGTGTTGCAGGCCGCAAAAGATCCTCATGTCTGATAGCGCTCAGCTTATATATGGTGTATCCCCCCCCTCATTTGGCATTGCTTTAGGACATCCCATTAGTAATGACTATGTCGCTCTGTGTCCCGTGATGTGCGAGAAAGAAAATAGGATTTTTATAACAGCTTACCTGTAAAATCCTTTTCTTGGAGTACATCACGGGACACAGAGCTCCCGCCCCTCTTTGGGGACACTTATTGCTTTGCTACAAAACTGAGGTGCTCCCGGATGGGAGGGGCTTATATAGGGGAGGGTACTTCCGGTTTTGGAAGTTGCCAGTGCCAGCACCTGACGGTAACTATATAACCCATTAGTAATGACTATGTCGCTCTGTGTCCCGTGATGTACTCCAAGAAAAGGATTTTACAGGTAAGCTGTTATAAAAATCCTATTTTTAGTGTGTTTTTAACCACTTTGTCTACAGAGGCAATAAATCTTCCCACACACATTAAAATCTGCATAATTTGCTAGAAATTACCTTAAACCCCCCAAACAATCATATATTTTCTTTAAAGCGGAGGTTCACCCAAAAAATTATCTATATGCCAACACAATCAGTACCCTATATATTTCATCAAAAGCCAAATCAATTCTTATAATCCTATTTATTTTTTATTTTTTTTTTATTTTTTTTAAAGACTTTTATTTTGAAAATAAGAAACCAAGTCATACAGTCACAGAGAAGTTGACAGGCGACAGAGAAACGCGGGCACAGCCGCTGAAAATAACAAACGTGGTAATATACCATTTCAGACGGTGTATATCAAATGAATAAAGACAGAATAAAACCTAAAAAAAAAGTGTCAATATTCACTGTAACAGCTTGTCCTAAAAACATTATGGTACAGAAAACTATGAAATAGATTATGCATAACATTCGAGAACCTGTTTGGACCTCGCAGTCATCTAATTTGGGGTTGGTCCTAGTCAAGTCGAGATCCGGTATAAGATGTATGGTCAGGATAGAATAGAGTAGAATAAAAGAAAGTAGAACATATTGTAGGTCAAAGTACTTGGTGATTGACTGGGATAGGATGATACTGGGGAAGTGAGGGAAGAGGCAGGGGGACCAGCCCCCCTTTACCTCCCTGCTACAGCTCTTGTGGTTCAATTAGATCTGGACTTTTTTGTATTCCTCCGTGGTAGTGAAGTGAATCCAGCATGACCATGTTTCGGTGAATTTGGCTGGGGTATCGCGTGCCTGATGTATTAAGTCCTCCATTTCCGACATTTTATGTATACGCCTAAACCAATCTGTTAATGATGGCGGGTCAGGGGAGCGCCACTTAGATGGTATACACATTCTTGCCGCATTCACCATGTGCATGGCCAGTGAGCGTAGGTAGGAACGGGGTAGCGTCGGAGAGTGGTGGAGCAGATATTGTGCTGGCGTATAATCTAGTATGTACGTGGAAACTTGAGCAATGAGCCTGTGAACCTCAGACCAGAAGGGTTGAAGTTTGGGGCAAGTCCACCAGATATGCAAGAAAGACCCTATCTCCGTCTTGCATCTCCAGCACTGTTGGGTATGGGAAGGGTAAATGTGGTGTATTTGGAGAGGTGTTCTGTACCACCTGGAAAAGATTTTAAATGCATTCTCTTGTGCACTCACATTGACCGTTACCTTGTGTATATGCGTGTAGATTTTTTCCCAATCCGTTGCCGCAAGGTCAGTTGTCAGGTCTCGTTCCCATGTCTGATTGACCCAGTGTAATTTGGGATTATGATCTGAAAAAAGTAAGGCATATGTGTACGAAACCAGATGCCTCTGGGGTTCTTCTTTTAAACAAAGAGATTCAAATGGGGTGGTACACCGAGACCACTCGGGTCTGGGTTTAGGATGGTCAAAATAATGTCTGAGTTGGACGTAAGTCCAGAAGGGGAATGCGGCTGTGGTCATTTTGGAGGATAAGTCTGTGTGGGATAGAAAACGGTCGTCTTCGAAGAAGTGTTCTGCCCTAATAGTCGGGTGCGGCCATCCCTCTGCTAAAAAGGAGTTGTGTCCCCGGGGAGAACTCAGGATTGTGTTTAAGTGGGGTCATCGGTCCATGTATCGAGGAAATCTTGTGCTTGGTGCATGCATCTCGGAAGGATGTAAGAGTAGGGTAGATGAGTGGGTGAAGTTTGCTTTCCGCAGGAGTGTGTTGAGGGGCTATCCAGGGGAGTTGCGCCAGTGGGAGGGCAGATAAAGCCTGTTCTAATCGGACCCAATCTTTCCGGTTGGCGTGTATGTTCCAATCTAATATTCTGGTGAGATAACAGGCCTGCTGATACTTGCGAATGTCAGGAAGGCCTATCCCCCCCTTGGGTTTGGGAGTGGTGAGTCTAAGGTAGCCTAATCGTGGACGAATTTCTCCCCATATAAAGTTAGTGCAAAATCTCCGATAGGTCGAGAAGAATGTTTGGGGAAGTGCGATAGGTATCGTCTGTAGGAGGTACAGGATCTTAGGCAGGATAGTCATTTTGACGATTGAGGCCCTCCCGAACCATGAAAACGTTCCAGAGGACCATTTTCCTAGATCTGTTATGATAGACCGTAGTAGCGGCGCATGGTTTTTGGAGTATAAGTCAGTCAGGGAGGTAGGAAGTTGTATGCCCAGGTATGTGATCGCAGTGCGTTGCCATGTGAACAGGAAATTTTCTTGACATGGTCGACAAATGTTAGGGGGTAGAGTGATGTTTAGGGCGTTGGATTTTGCGAAGTTTATTTGAAGGTTGGTGAGGATCTTAAACTTATAATCATATATAGTTACCGTATAATAGCATACTTCCGGGATTCGGCTCCCACGGGAGTAGGCGTGGGACTTTGCAGCAATGTGTTCTGGGGGCACATTTTTTCTGCATACCATCACAACGGGGCGTGTTATTTCTATGACGCCGCCCGTTGTGATGGCAACCAATATGTTTACGGCGCTACTCGCCGTGAACAATGCGCACTTCCAGGAAGTGATTGCTTGTGGGCTTCACAATGCCCACAAGCAAAATGGAAACAGCCAGGAAAGCAGAATATAAGTTGTTCTATCTAACGAAAACCGAGAGGGTTTATTTAAAGATACCGAAAATGTGAATACACATTAGTATGCTAAAACACGTTTGAATGCTAAAAAATAAAAAAAATCGCCGCGGAACCTCTGCTTTAAAGCAGAGACCTCTGAGAATAAAATAGTGGCAGATGCCAATTTTTCTATTGCACAATAATTGCGCAACTATTTATTAAACATATTTTCAGATCAGACTTTTGTTGAGACGCCCCCCTCTGCACAGCCATTCACTGGGAAATTCAGTGTGCTGTGGTTTCTGCATAAGGAGCTTAGAGGGTATGTGATCATTTTATAAAATGGGGAAAAATAAATATCTATAATATGTGTGTGTGTGTGTGTGTGTGTATACAGTCAGGTCCATAAATATTGGGACATCTACACAATTCTAATCTTTTTGGCTCTATACACCACCACAATGGATTTGAAATGAAACGAACAAGATGTGCTTTAACTGCAGACTTTCAGCTTTAGAATTGTGTCGCTGTCCCAATATTTATGGACGTGTGTGTGTGCATATGTATATATGTGTGTGTGTATATGTATGTATGTGTGTGTGTGTGTGTATATATATATATATATATATATATATATAATATATACACACACGCCCCTTTAAAGAACAGAGAACCAATTACAGTACATTAAAGAGACCGCCTCAGCGCAATCCAGTCCAGCAAAGAGACAGCCACAACCCAGCCCAGTCCAGCAAAGGGACACGGGCATCAAAGCCCTATTCAGCAGCATTGTTATTTTGTTAACAACCAGAAAACTTGTTACTCTTTCGTCCATGGACCGACACAGCTTCTCTATTGACAAAGTGGGTATTATCCGTTAATTAGGAGTGACTAGGCAGAAAAACTTGTAAAAAGTGTTGCATCACACCTTCTACAGTACCGCCCAGGGGGCGGACCCTCTGGGTATACCCTCTCAGTCTGCATCTTCGCAGATCAGTTTTTTTCTGTCTAGCAAGGAGTAGGACATGGCTCCCTTCGGGCCCATTGGTCCGGGGAAAAAAGATATATATATATATTTTATTTTTATTTTTTTTGCTACATTTGTTGTTTCCTGCGATCTTCGATCAACTGCCGACTGGGTGACAGGCTGGATCCTCGATCCTTGTAGTCTCCCCAGTTTCGGCCATCGAGCGTGTGCTGACCCTAGCTACGCGCTGGGTTTTCCACGACATGCCCGTCGCTCCACTGGTGGCCGGTGAGCTTACACTCCAGGGCCTGCATCGGACCGCTCAGCTTCGGCTGACCTTACGGCCGAGTCGCAGCAGCCTGGCCGGTGAGCTTACGCTCCAAGGCTTGCATCGGACCGCTCAGCTTCGGCTGACCTTACGGCCGAGTCGCAGCAGCCTGTCCGGTGAGCGTCATGCTCCAGGGCATACATATGATCGTCCCTTCTGGGTCCAATCACAGCATGCCTGGCCAACAGTCACCTTCCGTGCGCGGACGATGATCTGTTTGGAATGTCTTCCAGCAGAATACATGCAGGATAGGTAAGTAAAACTCCCCTGCCTCGGCTGGGTGATTTAGCTGGACATTCCTGGAGAGATCAAGTAAGTGGTTGTGGCCCCTTTCTTCCCTCTCTCCCTGCCTTTCCCTCCTCCCTGGGCTTCTAGCTAAAGGTTGCTGGGTGCTGGGGGTCACCTAGGGGGTCCCACTGGAGCGGGGCTGGCTGTAACTAACATTTAAAAGAAATGTCATTTTTTTTCTTACCTGTGTTTGTGTCCTTCCTCCTCCATGCTGTCGGCGGCCATTTTGAGGTGGTCCATGCTAAGTTTGGCCTCTTGTGACTGCCCGGCGGCCATCTTCCTGTGGTTCGGCCACACCCACTGGCCCCTATCAGCTGATCGGCGGCCATGTTTGTCCACCCTGTATGCAGATATTGCCGTTCGGCGGCCATCTTTTTGTGGGCTATGGCTGCTTGACCTCTATCTTCTGTCGGCGGCCATTTTCTTAGAGCCCACATTATCTTCCATACAGACGTTTTTGGCAACCATTTTTCGAGAGCCTCCGGCCTCTAGGGTGCATTACACTGGCGCGAAAATTCACACAGGAAGTGCTGATAAAAGAAGCAGACTGACAAAGCAGCAGAGGGACAGCATCACAGGCGCAGCATAGCAGTACCTATCCAGGGTGGTGAGTCCTCTGGGTGACCCAGCCTCTCTGCAGCACATTGGGTGGCCTATTGATATCTTGCCTGGAGCCCTGTGAGTGTCAGCGTGTGGTCAGCATGGCATTTGAGCCAGATGTCTTCTCCCCTGAAACACCAGATTTAGCAGCTGGTGCCCCTGAGGTGTCTATGAACGCTATGACTGCAATCCTAGAGGCGTTTGCTGCCAGGGTGGAAGCAGCACACGGGAATACAGGGGGTAGTAAACGCCCCATCCCCTGCAAGCTTCTGGGGATAATTCTGGTGCAGAACCAGGTCCAGCTACGGCTCGGGGCCCAGATTCTGACGCATCAGAGACTGCAGACCGTGACCGGACAGTGAGAATGACTCCAAGTCCAGGTCAGTACGCGAGACGGCTTTGGTATCTGACCTTATTACTGCAGTGCGGGATATGCTAAAATTGGAAAATACTGCAGAAGCAGCAGAGACTCCGGTCCACTTGGGTTTCATAGACCTGCCCGCACTGCTAAGGTGTTCCCTTGTGTGTCTTTTGATAAACTCTTATACAAGGAATGGGAGAACCCACTGAGGGTCTTTACAGCCCCAAAGAGGTTTGCGGTACGGTACCCCTTTTGAGGAGAGTTTTCTGAAGAAATGGACCTCTCCCCCCTATAGTGGACCCTCCAGTGTCCAGACTTAATAGAGCCACCACAATTCCTGTAGAAGGGGCTCCTGTTTTCAAGGACCCTGTGGATAAGAAGACTGAAGCACTCGCTTGCTACCTATACTCAGTGGTAGGCTCGGCAGTACGCCCGGCATTGGCGGGGGCCCTAGTGTCTCACACACTTACTGAATGGGCAAGATTGCTACTCCAGGGGTTAAGGAGCGAGATGCTCCTCCTGATGAGATAACATTGGCCGACCTGTTGGTCCAGGGCCTTAGGTTTGTCTGCGAGTCAGACATGAATACTATTCCCCTGCTGTCTAAAACTTTGGTTTATGCAGTAGCAATACGCCGCCTGATCTGGCTAAAAAGATGGTCTGCGGAAGAGTCGGCAAGGGCCCTCCTTTACTGCACACAAGTGGTTTTTTCGTCCCCCTAGGGCGACAGGGAAAAGACCCCAGGCCGATAAAGCGCCTTCCCAAGGACAAAAGCGTCCCTGGTCCCGCATACCCAATAAGCCTGCGGACAAATTTGCGTCCGCATGAAGGTCCACCCCCACCCAGCTCTCGGGTGGGGAGACGTCTTCGCAAATTCGCGACTCAGTGGACAGCACTAATCTCCGACAGGTGGGTTTGCGAAGTAATCTCCTCAGGCTACAAGATAGAGTTTCTCTCTTGTCCACCGGACAGATTCAACCCCTCCA
This sequence comes from Rana muscosa, assembly GCA_029206835.1. Lineage (NCBI taxonomy): Eukaryota > Metazoa > Chordata > Amphibia > Anura > Ranidae > Rana > Rana muscosa. The sequence goes on from CM055119.1 coordinate 50,069,546, forward strand.
ATCTCCAGCTACTACCGACCCGTCGGGAGGCCCTGTATGGGGCGGTCCAGGGTCTACTGGAACGCGGGATAGTTATTCCAGTTCCAGAACTGGAACGGGGTTTTTACTCAAATCTGTTCATTGTGCCGAAGAAGGAGGGGGTTCGTCCAAGCTTGGATCTCAGAGCCCTCAATTGCTTTGTGAAGGTACAAAGTTTTCGGATGGAGTCGGTTCGATCTGTAGTCACGGCTCTCCATCCGGGGGACTTTCTGGCCTCCTTGGACATCAAGGACGCATACCTGCATGTCCCCATATACTCCAGACACCAGAGGTTTCTGCGATTTGCTATCGGGAAGGACCACTACCAGTTTGTGGCCCTCCCGTTGGGCCTTGCCTCAGCACCCTGGACGTTCACCAAGGTGCTCGCTCCGATTCTGGCACTTCTAAGACAGCGGGGTATTGCTATCACAGGCTACTTATACGACCTTCTGCTGAAGGCCTCTTCAAGCTCAGAATTAGAGGTAAGCATGTCCATTACCTGTCAGACTCTTCGAGACTGTGGTTGGATACTAAACACGCAAAAGTCAGTATTGGTGCCCACTCAACGCCTAGGGTACCTGGGGTTGATTCTGGATTCTTCAGAGGCAAAGGTATTCCTCCCTGTGGAGAAGTTGCAGACCCTCCGGGCTGCAGTACGGCAGCTGACTTCCAGGAATTGGTCGTCACTCCGTTTTTGCATGCGAGTGTTGGGCCTCAGGGTAGCCTCCTTCGAGGCGGTTCCATATGCTCAATACCACACTCGAGTGTTACAGAAGGAAGTTCTGTCCAGATGGAACAGATGTCCATCATCTCTGGATTATCAAATCCGAGTGAGCCACATAGTCAGGAGATCCCTGGTATGGTGGCTGACAGCACCGGCTCTAATGGCCGGGAAGTCATTTCTTCCGGTTTACTGGATAGTGATCACGACGGACGCCAGCCTTACAGGTTGGGGGGGAGTCTGGGGTGTTCAGTCGGCGCAAGGTCGCTGGACCCCAGAGGAAGCCCTCCTGCCGATCAATGTCCTGGTAATCCGGGCGATCAAGCTGTGCCTCTTCAAATGGTCTCAGAGGCTGCAAGGGCGTCCAGTCAGGATCCAGTTAGACAACGCCACAGCAGTGGCATATGTCAATCATCAAGGAGGAACAAGAAGCTCAGCTGCAACATCGGAGATCGCTCGCATCCTGAAGTGGCACTGTCGGCCGTGTACATTCCGGGTGTGGAAAACTGGCAGGCGGACTACCTGAGCCGCCAGATGCTGGACCAGGGAGAATGGTCCTTACACCCGGAGGTGTTCCAACTCCTCTGCCAAAGATGGGGCACACCAGACGTAGATCTTCTGGCTTCCCGACTCAATCGGAAGGTATTGAGATTTGTGGCCCGGTCAAGAGACCCATGGGCAGACGCAACGGACGCGTTGGTAGCATCGTGGGGTCAGTATCGGCTAATCTATGCCTTCCCTCCCTTAAGGCTTCTTCCTCTTCTGCTCCGCAGAGTGGAGGCAGAGGGAATTCCAATGATCCTAATCGCTCCAGATTGGCCTCAGCGTCCTTGGTACGCCGATCTAGTACGTCTGGTAGCAGACGTCCCCTGGCGCCTACCACTACGGAAGGACCTGCTATCGCAAGGTCCCATATTCCATCCTGCTTTACAGTCATTGGCTTTAACGGCATGGCTGTTGAGAACCAGGTACTGAGAGACCGGGGCCTGTCAGACTCAGTAATCTCTACTATGAGAAGTGCTCGAAAACCGTCCTCTAGGAAGGTCTATCACTGCACTTGGAGGGCCTACATCTCCATGTGTGAGGAAATGAAATGGCATCCGCGTACCTATTTGGTTTCCAGAATCCTGCTGTTTTTACAGCATGGGGTGGACCAAAGGCTTTGCCCTAAGTACGATTTAAGGGACAGATATCTGCCCTGGCTGTCTTTTTTCAGCGACCCCTGGCGACTCACTCTCTCGTGAGTACATTTGTGCAGGGGGTCCGACATGTGGCCCCTCCGGTCCGTCCCCCGTTACCTCCGTGGGACTTGAACCTGGTCCTCTCGGTGCTTCAGAAGGCACCGTTTGAGAATATTAGAGATATTCCCCTGTTGACACTTTCTCAGAAAGTGGTCTTTTTGGTGGCTGTTACGTCAGTTAGACGAGTCTCTGAGCTGGCAGCCTTGTCCTGCAAGGCTCCCTATTTGATTTTCCACAAGGATAAGGTGGTGCTGCGGCCGCAGCCTTCCTTTCTTCCGAAAGTCGTTTCGGCTTTTCATCTCAACGAAGACATTGTACTTCCATCCTTGTGTCCTCAGCCGTCGAATCCTAAGGAGTCGGCGTTGCATTCCTTGGACGTTGTCCGAGCTTTGAGAGTATACCTATCTGCTACTTCCCTGTTCCGGAAGTCAGACTCACTGTTTGTTTCGGTGGCTGGTCCCAAGAAGGGCCAAGCAGTCTCATCGGCCACCATCTCTAGGTGGATCCGACAGATAGTAATCCAGGCTTACGCCTTAAAGGGTAAAGGGCCCCCCTTTCCTGTCACGGCGCATTCGACCAGGGCAATAGGTGCCTCTTGGGCTTTCCGACATCAAGCGTCTGTTTCCCAATTATGTAAAGCGGCGACTTGGTCGTCCGCACACACTTTCACAAAATTCTACAAAATTGATGTAGGTGCATCTTCGGATGCCTCTTTTGGCCGCAAGGTTTTGCAAGCGGCTGTTTAGAGTTGCAACTCCTCCGTTGGAGGAGTGCTGTTTTGTGTTTTGGGGTGAAGTTTATTTTTATGCTGTTACCACCCCTCGTTTTTTTCTCTGACACTGCTTTGGGACGTCCCACTTTGTCAATAGAGAAGCTGTGTCGGTCCATGGACGAAAGAGTAAATAGGATTTTTTACTCACCGTAAAATCCTTTTCTCTGAGTCCATGGACCGACACAGCACCCACCCCTCCTTTTAAGTTTGTACTGCTTTTTGACGAACTGATCTGCGAAGATGCAGACTGAGAGGGTATACCCAGAGGGTCCGCCCCCTGGGCGGTACTGTAGAAGGTGTGATGCAACACTTTTTACAAGTTTTTCTGCCTAGTCACTCCTAATTAACGGATAATACCCACTTTGTCAATAGAGAAGCTGTGTCGGTCCATGGACTCAGAGAAAAGGATTTTACGGTGAGTAAAAAATCCTATTTTTCACATAATGAGGAGAAAGGCAGCCTGGCTACCTACCCACACCATCTGTGCCACAGCTCGCTCTCATAGTGACACACAAGCTTCCGGACCGTCTGCACTAAGAGGCATGGCGAAGTACCGATCACTCCACTATACGCTCTCACAAGCTGCAGCCATTTGATCCCTAGGCGGCTGCCAGTGTTTGTTCATTATAGTCAGCGTGCAGCAGGCTATATAGAGTACACACAGTGTATACAGTGCACACAGAGGTGCCTCTGTGGTTTATCCCTCCGTGGCTGCCAGTGATTTTTTTTTTACAGGCAAAGGCAGACCAGGGTTCCATGGAACGCTAGGGTTCCTCCAGAGGTTTCTCGAGGTTCCTTGAGCAATGATCATTTTCCACCTCTCAGATAAATTCTCACTCACACCATTCATCTTTTTAGCTGTTTGTAAGGGGGTAATTCTTCCCAATGACCACAAGTATAAGGATCAGTCTTCCCACTGACCATCACACGTGTGTGTGTGTGTGTGTGTGTGTGTATGTATGTGTGTGTGTGTGTGTGTGTGTGTATGTATGTGTATGTGTGTATATATATATATATATATATATATATATATATATATATATATATACACATAATCTGGGTGATTAGGTTCAAATGGTGCATGCGATTTTTAGGAACACGCGTCAGTCCAGACTGCTCTTTGAGGGCATGGCAGCCCACTTTTATTTAAAGTAAACGAAAAGGGGGGGTTCCACCATTATTTCATATGAAGTGCTCTAGAATTATCTGGTAGAGGGCTGTGCTGACTTTAGACTTGATAAAATACAGTGGACCAACACCAGCAAATGACATGGCTCCCCAAAGCATCACTGACCTTGGAAACTTCACACAGGACCGCATGCAACTTGGATTCTGTGCCTCTCCACTCTTCCTCCAGACTCTGGGACCTTGACTTCCAAATAAAAGGCAACATTTTACACAGTCCGTGATGATTTGGGGAGCCATGTCATCTTCTGGTGTTGGTCCACTGTGTTTTATCAAGTCCAAAGTCAGTGTAGCCCTCTACCAGCAAATTCTAGCTAACTACATAAAAACACATACACTATATATACCCTATTTTTCCAAAAGTATTGGGCCACCTGCTTTTACACGTACATGAATTTTAATGGCATCCCAGTCTTAGTCCGTAGGGTTCAATATTGATTTGCCCCATCCTTTGCAGTTATAACAGCTTCAACTCTTCTGGGAAGGCTGTCCACAAGGCTTAGGAGTGTGTCTATGGAACGTTTGACCATTCTTCCAGAAGCGCATTTGTGAGGTCAGGCGACGTGGACAAGTAGGCCTGACTTGCAGTCTCTGCTCTAATTCACTGCAAAGATGTTCTATTGGGTTGAGGTCAGGACTCTGTGCATGCCAGTCAAATTTCTCCACCCCAAACTCGCTCATCCATGTCTTTATGGACCTTGCTTTGTGCACTGGTCCAAATCATTTGGTGGAGGGGGATTATGGTGTTTGTTTTTTTTTTTTTCATGTGTTGGGCTTGGCCCCTTACTTCCAGTGGGGGAAACTTATGAGTCTTCATACCTAGACATTTTGGACAATTTCATGCTCCCAATTTTGTGGGAACAGTTTGGGGATGGCCCCTGCGTGTTCCAACATGACTGCACACCAGTGGCAGAGTTGTCCTTTTGTTAATATTCTTTGTGTATCATGCAGTCCTAATTTAGCAGGAAGCTAAAATTCTGTGATTGGTCATACAATTTTGTGTCTATGAAAACAATTTTTCTCTTTTCGTCCATGGACGGACACAGCTCCTTCAATCTTGACTGTTGGGTATGTTCCGTCTATTAGGAGAGGACTAGGCATAACATGTTAGATATGCATACATGTTGTTGAAACAGCCCCGCCCAGGGGGCGGTCCCTCTGAACGTAACCCTCCACCCTGCAACCAACAGCCTCAGTTTTTTTTTCTGCCTAGTAGACCAGATGGACCTGGCTCCCTTTGGGCCCAGAGTCCTGAAGAAATTTTTTCTTTTTTTTCTTCTCTTTTTTTGAATCTTCAATCAACTGCCGGCTGGGCATGACAGGCAGGATAATATAGATCCTTGTAGTCCCCCCAGTCTGGCCATCGAGCGTGAGCAGACCTTGGCTACGTGCGGGGTCGGCCACAACATACCCCATGGCTCCAGGGGTGGCCGGTGAGCTATGCTCCAGGGTTCACATATGACGAGCGGATTGCTGTCTCAGTCACAGTGGACCGGGCCGACAGTTACTCCGTACTGCTCGGTTGTAGGTCTGTCAGGAACGCAGGTCCTCGCAGGATGGGTAAGTACAGTTCCTCCTGCTTCGGTGGGATGGAACAGCTGGGCATTCCTAAGGGGATCGTTGGGGGGTTCTCCTGCACTCCCTTCTCTCCCTCTGTCACCCCTTTTTTCCTTTTTCCTCCTCCCCTTGCGGGGCTCGCTGTGACCGGGGAATACCTTGGGGGGGGGGGGCTCCAAGTCCCGACGGGGGGCTGTGAGGGTGTCCAGGTCCACTCTGTGCGGGGGGGGGTGTAATTTGTTGGAAGCCTCCGTGCCTGGCCTTCTCGTCCACCTCGCTTGCTGGGCGCCATTTTTTGAAGCACTGGCGCCATTTTTTTTGGGGCCTGTGCATTGCATTGTAATTTTCATTGGCGGCCATTTTGCCGTGGCCGCGCTAGCATGCATTGCGGGCAGCCATTTTCTTGTGGTCCGCACGCTTTCTTTGAGGCACTCGGCGGCCATTTTTGAGTGGGTTTTGGCCTCTAGTGTTGGCTGGCTTCCTGAACTGCGCGATTTACCTCACACAGTTCCTCAGGCACACACGGTGTGCGGATAGAGAGCGGGCAGCTCTTTGGCTAGGCGGTGAGTCCCCTGGGTATTCCCCCACCTCGGTCAGTGCAGCAAAGAGAGTGGACTGTAATTTGCCAGGTATCTTGACTGGGTCCCTAAGGGCTGAAAGTGGGTAACATGGTGTCAGAAGCTGGCGTTTTTTCCCCAGACATTCCAGAGGCAGCAACCGGTGCCCCTGCACCTGCTATTCCACTGGACGCTTTGTCGGCAGTCCTGGAGTCATTTGTTGCCAGGGTGGAAGCGGCGTGCGAGCGTAAAGGGGGTACTAAGCGCCCTTTTCCCACACCATCACCTGGGGAATGTTCTGACTCTGGCCTGGCTGCAGCTCAGGACCCCTGTTCTGGTGTGTCAGAAGATGCGGACCAGGACCTTCCCTGTGATTAGGACCCCTCGTCCGGGTCAGCTCAGGACAAGGCACTTGTCAGTGCACTTATCAATGCTGTGAGGGACACCCTCAAGCTGGAAGATACAGCTGGGACATCCACAGCAGGGTCTGTCCCTTTTTTGGGTCGCACAAACCGACCCGCTCTGCTAAGGTTTTTCCTTATGTTGATTTCTTTGACAAGTTCATAGATAAAGAATGGGGACGGCCGCAGAGGCCCTTTGCGGTCCCTCAGCGCATGGCGGTAAGTTACCCTTTTGAATAAAGTAACCACTATCCCGGTGGAGGAGACCCCTGCTTTTAAGGACCCTACTGATAGAGCGGCTCACCGCTTCGGACCTCCTATGTTCACCATGCTGGGGTCAGCATTGCGGCCTATGTTGGCGGCTACCTTAGTGTCCCAGACACTCACGGAGTGGGCAAAAATTTTGCACCAGTTTCCTCCAGTATGCGTGTCACTGGCTGAACAGTTGGTACGAGGACTTGTGTACGTCTGTGATGCTACCCTGGATGCAGCCCCTTTGATTTCCAGAGCCTTAGCATCTGCGGTGGTACTGCGACACCTAATATGGCTAAAATGCTGGTCCGCTGACCAAGCTTCTAAGAAAACTCTAGCAGAGTTGCCTTTCAAGGGTGGGAGGCTTTTTGGTGCCTCACTGGACGACATCATTAAGGATGTCACTGGAGGTAAGAGCACATTTCTCCCTCAGTCCACTAAAGGGAAGGAGCCGCGCCGTAAGCCGGGGCCCTCCTTTCCCACACAGAAGCGGTATTTTCGTCAGTCAGGACCTGCCGGCAGACCCTCCCGTGCGGACAAAGGTCCACCTGGGGGACAGAAGCATCCCTGGGTGCGTAAGCCCGCCAAGCCAACAAACAAACCAGCTACCGCATAAAGTTTTGCCCCCGCCTGACTTCAGGGTGGGGGGACGGCTTCGCGGGTTTGCAGCTCGGTGGACCTCCCTGCTCTCCGACCAGTGGGTCTGCGAGGTGGTCATCTCGGGGTACAAGATAGAGTTCCTTTCTTGTCCACCAAACTGATTTTTTCCTTCAAATCTGCCTCTCCTTCCGGCTCGTCGGACTGCCCTCCAGGGGGCGGTGCACAACTTGTTGAGGTGCAGGGTGATCATACCCGTATCAACACAGGACAGGTTTCAGGGTTTTTACTCTAATCTGTTTGTGGTCCCAAAGAAGGACGGAGTTCGTTCAATTTTGGACCTCAAGGCCCTCCATGCCTTCATAAGGATTCAAAAATTCCGTATGGAATCGATTCGTTCGGTGGTAGCTGCACTTCACCCAGGGGACTTCCTGGCGTCCTTGGATATCAAGGACGCATACTTGCATGTCCCCATCTGCGTCAGGCATCAGAGGTTCCTGTGCTTTACGATCGGCGAAGACCACTATCAGTTTGTGGCCCTTCCCTTTGGCCTAGCATCGGCACCAAGAGTTTTCACCGAGGTGCTCGCCCCGATTCTAGCTTTGCTGAGACAGTGCGGCATTGCTATCGTAGGCTACTTGGGCGACCTTCTTCTGAGAGCTGCTTCAAGCTCAGAATTAGAGGAGGACGTGTCTATAGTCAGCCAGACCCTCCGGGAGTTTGGTTGGATACTGAGCCTCCAGAAGACGGTGTTAGTACCGACCCAGCGTCTAGAGTACCTGGGGTTGATTCTGGACTCCTCGGAGGCCAGAGTCTTTCTTCCCTTAGAGAAGTTGCAGACACTTCAGTCGGCAGTCAGGTTGTTGACATCCCGCAAATGGTCGTCTCTCCGTTTCTGCATGTGAGTTTTGGGCCTCACTCGGGTCTTGCAGAAGTAGATTCTCTCCAAATGGAACAAATCTCCGTTTGTCTCTGGATCGTCAGATTCAGTTAAATCACCTTGTCAGGTCCTCTCTGAGTTGGTGGCTGAGATCCCCGGCTCTTCGGTCCGGGAAGTCCTTCCTCCCTTTCCATTGGACGGTGATCACGACGGACGCCAGCCTGACCGGTTGGGGGTGGGAGTCTGGGGGGTTCAGTCGGCTCAGGGCCGCTGGTCCCCGACCAAATTCCAACTGTCGATCAATGTTTTGGAACTCCGGGCGATCAGGCTGTGCCTCTCCAAGTGGTCTCGGAGACTGCAGGGGCGTCCAGTCAGGATCCAGTCAGACAACGCCACGGCTGTGGCGTACGTCAACCAACAAGAAGTTCAGCTGCAGCGTCGGAAGTCGCTTACATCTTACGGTGGGCGGAAAGGAGCGTGCCGGCCCTATCGGCAGTTTACATCCCAGGCGTGGAAAACTGGCAGGCGGACTGTCTGAGTCGCCAGATGCTGGACCACGGGGAATGGTCGTTACATCCGGAGGTTTATCAACTCCTTTTGCCGGAGATGGGGCACGCCGGATGTGGATCTACTGGCCTCTCGACTCAATCTCAAGGTGTCGAGATTCGTGGCCAGGTCCAGAGATCCCTGGGCAGACGCGTCAGACGCGTTGGTGGGCCCGTGGGGTCAGTATCGGTTAATTTATGCCTTTCCCCCACTGAAGTTGCTTCCTCGTCTACTCCGCAGGGTAGAGACCAAGGGAATTCTAGTGATTCTCATCGCCCCAGATTGGCCCCTGGTCCCTGGTACGCCGACCTTGTGCGGCTGGTGGTGGACGTGCCCTGGCGACTACCAATGAGGGAGGACCTTCTCTCGCAAGGTCCCATTCTTCATCCTGCTTTACAGTCACTGGCTTTAACAGCGTGGCTATTGAAAGCCAGGTACTGAGGGACCAGGGCCTGTCGGATTCGGTCATTTCAACTATGTTGAGAGCACGAAAATCTTCTTCTTCTAGGAAGATCTACCATTGCACATGGAGAGCCTACATCTCTGTGTGAGGAGATGGAATGGCGTCCACGGACTTATTCGGTTTCCAGGATCCTGCTGTTTTTACAGCGCGGAGTAGTTTAGAAACTTGCTTTAAGCACCATTAAGGGGCAGATTTCATCCTTGGCTGTTTTCTTTCAACGACCCCTGGCGGCTCATTCACTAGTAATTACGTTTTTGTGCAAGGGGTTCGACATGTGGCTCCTCCGGTGCGTCCACCACTACCTCCGTGGGATATGAATCTGGTGCTCTCTGCGCTTCAGAAACCTCCTTTTGAGGACATTAGGGAAATTCCTCTTTTGACACTCTCTCAGAAGTTTGCCTTCCTGGTAGCCATCACATGTGTTAGGAGGGTTTCTGAATTGGCGGCCGTATTTGGTCCTCCATAAGGACAAAGCGGTGCTACGCCCGCAGACTTCTTTTCTTCCAAAAGTGGTTTCGGCCTTTCACCTGAATGAGGACATTGTGCTTCCATCCTTGTGTCCTCGGCCATCGCATGCCAAGGAGGTTGCGTTACATTCCTTGGACGTGGTACGTGCCCTGCGGGTGTACCTGTCTGCCACGGCTCCGTTCCGGAGGTCTGACTCACTGTTTGTGTCGTGTCTGGTCCACAGAAGGGCCTGGCGGTCTCGTCGGCCACCATTTCTCGGTGGATCATGCAGACTGTCATTCAGGCTTATGCCCTTAAAGGGCGGGCGCCTCCCTTTCCCGTTTACGGCGCATTCGACCAGGGCTATTGGTGCCTCCTTGGGCTTTCCGACATCAAGCGTCAATCTCAAGTGTGTAAGGTGGCAACCTGGTCGTCCGTTCACACCTTTTTCAAAATTTTACAAGGTTGATGTGAGTGCATCTTCGGATGCTAGCTTCGGCCTCAAAGTTTTGTAGGCGGCTGTCTGAGCTTGCAACTCCTCCATTGAGGATCTCTGCCTGTTTGGGGTGAAACAGTTTTTTTTTTTTTTTTGATTGCTGTGCCCACCCCTCGTTTATTGACACTGCTTTGGGACGTCCCAACAGTCAAGATTGAAGGACCCACCCCTCCCTTTTTGGTTTGTACTGCTTTTCTACGAACTGAGGCTGCTGGCTGCAGGGTGGAGGGTTATGTTCAGAGGGATCGCCCCCTGGGCAGGGCTGTTTCAACTCTGTTTAACATGTATGCATATCTAACATGTTCTGCCTAGTCCTGTCCTAATAGACGGAACATACCCAACAGTCAAGATTGAAGGAGCTGTGTCCGTCCATGGACGACAGAGAATTTTTTTTTTACGGTGAGTACAAAAAATCCTATTTTCGAGAAGAATGCACAAATCGGAGTAATCATTTTCCTTCCAGTATTGTATTGGACAGAAAATTTAAAGTCCAACTCAAAAGTCTCAGATTTATAATGCATGTTCCTTTTTGTTTTTCGATTTCGATATTTTTTTATTGCAAATGTTTCCACAAAAGAAGATTTCAAACAGTACGCAGTAGTTGCGGATCCTCTGCTGTTTGGAGTAGATACACAATACACAATGAATGTAAGATAAAAAGTAAGACAGAAGGCGTAAACCAGTAAGATTTACAGTCACAATAAGTTGCATTGTCCATAGTAGAAGAACAGAAGGAGAAAGAGAAAAGTAGGAAAGAGGGGGTGTCTGGAGACTCCACACTCTGATCCTCACTGTCCAGAAAGCACCTTAATCGGGTACAGTCCGAGGATCACTGGTCAAATATTTGAACCACGGGTCCCATACTTTCTCAAACACCTTCATTCTGTCATTCAAGATTGCGGACAGATGCTCGTTTATCATAATCCAGGAGAGTTTAAAGTGATTGATTGTAAACGATCAGCTTGTATAACAATTTATTCAGTTTAAAATAGAAATGAACTAGGGGAGAACCTCTGGGGGAATCTAGGATGGAAAAGAACCTGGGGGTCCTGGTAGACAACAAGCTCAGCAATGGCATGCAATGCCAAGCTGCTGCAAGCAAGGCCAACAGAATATTGGCATGCATTTAAAAAGGGGATTCACTCCGTAGATAAAACGATAATTCTCCCACTCTACAAGACTCTCTGGTCCGACCGCATCTTGAGTATGTCATTCAGTTCTGGGCACCAGAAGGGCAACAAAACTAATAAAGGGACTAGAGGATCTCAACTTTGGGGAAAGACTACAAGCATTTAACTTATTCTCTCTGGAGAGGAGAAGCTTGAGAGGGGATATGATGGCACTGTACAAATTCCGTACTTGTGACCCTAGCATAGGGAAAAACTTTTCAGTGACCGGGAATTTAAAAAGACACGTGGCCTTTTCACTGAAATTGGTAGAGAAGTGGTTTAACCTTAAACTGCGTAGAGGGTTCTTTTACTGTCAGAGCGGTAAGCATGTGGAATTCTCTTCCCCAAGCAGTGGTATCAGCAGGGAGTGTTAATAGTTTCCAAAAACTATTAGATGGGCACCTTAACCACTTAACGACCGCTCACTGTATATATACGTCGGCAGAATGGCACCGACAGGCACAATCACGTAGAGTGTACGTGATTGCCTTTGTACAGTTGGGGGGTCCAATCGGACCCCCCTTCTATACAGTGAGCGGTGGCTAAGTGTCCGGGAGCGTTCCGGGATGAGGGGGCAGCCATTCGTTTCTGGCCACCCCCTCGCGATCGCTCCTGGCGAATAGAAATGCCCCCTCTGTCTGTGTCAGACAGAGGGAGCAGGAGGAAGTGATGTCATCTCTGGTGCGGCGCTCACATATACCGAGCGCCGTACAAGAGAAGATATCAGGTCAGTGCACACAACACTACACTGACACCAGGACACATAGGGACATAAATCGCCCCCCCAGGCCCCCCCAGACACCCCAGATCACCCCCCAGATCACCCCCCCAGCCCCCAGTCACAGTGTCACTGATTGCAGTGATCACTAAATAAATGGTCACTGCAATCAGTGACATTTGTGACTGTAAAAGTGTCACCAAAGTTTAGTCTTAGGTCCAGTGTAGCCCCCTAACCCCCCTAATAAAGGTTTAACCCCCTGATCACCCCCCAGATAACCCTTTCACCCCCTATCACCACTGTCGCTTAGCGATCATTTTTCTGATCGCTGTCTTAGTGTCTGTGATGCAGATCGGCAGCCAGTAATTTTTTTTAGGTTCGCCGCAGGTTTTTATAGCGTCAGGTACCCCAATATATTATCTAATAAAGGTTTAACCCCCTTGATCGCCCCCCAGGTAACCCTTTCACCCCCTATCACCACTGTCGCTAAGCAATTGTTTTTCTAAACGCTGTCTTACTGTCGGTGATGCAGATCGTAGCCAGTATTTTTTTTTTAGGTTCGCCGCATGTTTTTATAGCGTCAGGTACCCCAATATATTATCTAATAAAGGTTTAACCCCCTTGATCGCCCCCCCAGGTAACCCTTTCACCCCCTATCACCACTGTCGCTAAGCAATTGTTTTTCTAAACGCTGTCTTAGTGTCGGTGATGCAGATCGTAGCCAGTATTTTTTTTTAGGTTCGCCGCATGTTTTTATAGCGTCAGGTACCCCAATATATTATCTAATAAAGGTTTAACCCCCTTGATCGCCCCCCCAGGTAACCCTTTCACCCCCATCACCACTGTCGCTAAGCAATCGTTTTTCTAAACGCTGTCTTAGTGTCGGTGATGCAGATCGGTAGCTGGTAATTTTTTTTAGGTTCGCCGCAGGTTTTTATAGCGTCAGGTACCCCCATATATTATCTAATAAAGGTTTTAACCCCCTGATTGCCCCTAGTTAACCCTTTCACCAGTGATCACCATATAAGTGTTACAGGTGACGCTGGTTAGTTAGTTTGCTTTTTATAGTGTCAGGGCACCCGCCGTGTATATAACCCAATAAAGGTTTAACCCCCTGATCGCCCGGCGGGTGATATCAATTAGGTTTTAGCGTCAGAGAGGGTCTGAGTCACACCCCAGGCAGCATCAGGTTAGTGCCAGTAACGCTAACACCCACACGTGAAGCATACACCCCCCTTAGTGGTATAGTATCTGAACAGATCAATATCTGATCTGATCAGATCTATACTAGCGTCCCCAGCAGTTTAGGGTTCCCAAAAACGCAGTGTTAGCGGGATCAGCCCAGATACCTGCTGGCACCTGCGTTTTGCCCCTCCGTCCAGCCCAGGCCACCCAAGTGCAGTATCGATCGATCACTGTCACTTACAAAACAAAAACACACATAACTGCAGCGTTCGCAGAGACAGGCCTGATCCCTGCGACTCCAGTGCTGTAGGAGGTGATTTCACCACCACAGTTAAAAAAAAAAAAGCAAATATGCCGAAGCATTGGGGCAGCAGGGGCGGAGGAGCAATTTTGCTCCTAATGCCGCGTACATACGGTCGAAATTCCGACGGAGGCTTGCCCGTGGAAAAGTCCGACCATGTGTGTGCGGCATAACTTTTTTGCGGGAGGATGCCCCCATGCTTCGGCATATATAAATGGTGCGTGTATGCCCATCATTGGAAGTGGGTGGATGAAGGGCGGTATTCTAATGGTGGGCATACCCACCGATCAATCTCTTTTTTCGTTCAGCCAACTGGCTGCATGAAATAAAAAGATTACAATACATGTCCAACAAGGACCAGCAATGTACTGGTATGTTGCTGGACTTTGAATGTTTATACCAGAATGATGCCTGCGGGTTTAGGTATCATCTTGGTATCATTCTTTTCAGCCTGCGGCCGGCTTTCATGTAAAAGCAATCCTAGCGGCTAATTAGCCTCTGGACTGCTTTTACAAGCAGTGGGAGGGAATGCCCCCCCCCCCCGGATATAAAAAGCGCCATTGGGAAATTGGGAAAGCATTTTATCACACCGATCTTGGTGTGGTCAGATGCTTTGAGGGCAGAGGAAAAATCTAGGGTCTAGAAGACCCCAGTTTTTTCAAAAAAAGAGTACCTGTCACTACCTATTGCTATCATAGGGGATATTTACATTCCCTGAGATAACAATAAAAATGATAAAAAAAAAAAATACTTGGAAGGAACAATTTAAAAATAAAATATAAAAGCAAAATTAATAATAAAAAAAAAAAAGAAAAAAAAAAAAAGCACCCCTGTCCTGCCCTGCTCTTGCCCAATGGCGAACGCAAGCGTCGGTCTGGCGTCATATGTAAACAGCAATTGCACCATGCATGTGAGGTATCACCGCGAAGGTCAGATCGAGGGCAATCATTTTACCAGTAGACCTCCTCTGTAAATCTACTGGGGTAACCTGTAAAGGCTTTTAAAGGCTTTTAAAAATGTATGTAGTTTGTCGCCAATGCGCGTTTGTGCGAAATTTTAAAGCGTGTCGTGTTTGGTATCTATGTACTCGGCCTAAGATCATCTTTTTTATTTCATCAAACATTTGGGCAATATAGTGTGTTTTAGTGCATTAAAATTAAAAAAAGTGTATTTTTTAACCCAAAAAATGCGTTTGAAAAATCGCTGCGCAAATACTGTGTAGAAAAAAAAAATGCAACACCCACCATTTTAATCTGTAGGGCCTTTGCTTTAAAAATATATATATATAATGTTTGGGGGTTCAACATAATTTTCTTGCAAAAAAAAAAATGTTTTCATGTAAACAAAAAGTGTCAAAAAAGGGCTTTGTCTTCAAGTGGTTAGAAGAGTGGATGTAAGCTTCCTAATGTTGTGTATAAAATGCCAGAACAGTTCAAAACCCCCCCAAATGACCCCATTTTGGAAAGTAGACACCCCAAGCTATATACTGAGAGGCATGTCGAGTCCATGGAATATTTTATATGTTGACACAAGTTGCGGAAAAACGACAATTTTTTTTTTTTTTTTTTTTGCACAAAGTTGTCACTAAATGATATATTGCTCAAACATGCCATGGGCATATGTGGAATTACACCCCAAAATACATTCTGTTGCTTCTCCTGAGTACGGGGATACCACATGTGTGAGACTTTTTGGGAGCCTAGCCATGTACGGGACCCCAAAAACCAAGCACCGCCTTCAGGCTTTCTAAGGGTGTAAATTTTTGATTTCACTTCTCACTGCCTATCACAGTTTCGGAGGCCATGGAATGCCCAGATAGCACAAAACCCCCCCAAATGACCCCATTTTGGAAAGTAGACACCCCAAGCTATTTGCTGAGAGGTATTGTGAGTATTTTGCAGATCTCGCTTTTTGTCACAAAGTTTTGAAAATTGAAAATATATATATTTTCTTTCTTCATTTTCAAAAACAAATGAGAGCTGTAAAATACTCGCCATTCCTCTCAACAAATAGCTTGGGGTGTCTATATTCCAAAATGGGGTCATTTGGGGGGGTTTTGTGCTATTTTGGCATTTTATGGCCTTCGAAACTGTGATAGGTAGTGAGGAGTGAAATCAAAAATTTGCGCCCTTAGAAATCCTGAAGGCGGTGCTTGGTTTCCGGGGTCCCGTACATGGCTAGGCTCCCAAAAAGTCCCACACATGTGGTATCCCCGTACTCAGGAGAAGCAGCAAAATGTATTTTGGGGTGAAATTCCACATATAACCATGGCATGTGTGAGCAATATATCATTTAGTGACAACTTTTTGTAATTTTTTTTTTTTTTTTTTTTAGTCATTATTCAATCACTTGGGACAAAAAAATAAAAAATTCAATGGGCTCAACATGCCTCTCAGCAATTTCCTTGGGGTGTCTACTTTCCAAAATGGGGTCATTTGGGGGGGTTTTGTACTGCCCTGTCATTTTAGCACCTCAAGAAATGAGATAGGCAGTCATAAATTTAAAGCTGTGTAAATTTCAGAAAATGTACCCTAGTTTGTAAACTCTATAACTTTTGCGCAAACCAATAAATATACGCTTATTGACATTTTTTTTACTAAAAACATGTGGCTGAATACATTTTGGCCTAAATGTATGACTACAATTGAGTTTTTATTCGATTTTTCTTATAACAAAAAGTAGAAAATATAATTTTTTTTCAAAATTTTCGGTCTTTTTCCGTTTATATCGCAAAAAATAAAAATCGCAGAGGCAATCAAATACCATTAAAAGAAAGCTCTATTTGTGGGAAGAAAAGGACGCAAATTTCGTTTGGGTACAACATTGCATGTCCGCACAATTTACAGTTAAAGCAGCGCAGTGCAAAATTCTGAATTCACCTCTGGTCCTCTAGCTACCAAATGGTCCGGGGCTTAAGTGGTTAATGATCACAACATACAGGGATATACAGTGTACTATTGACATAAACACAAACACAAGCACACACACCACAGATTGAACTGGATGGACTGGTGTCTTTTCCATACAAGTACATGGTACAGCAGACACATATCAGCAATGTTAGATGTTGGGGTAACATTTTAAAGTGGTTGTAAATCCTTCCAATACACTTTTGACTACAGGTAAGCCTATAATAAGGCTTACCTGTAGCTACCTCGGCTATCTCCTAAACCCATAGGAGATATCCGGCACGAACCCTAGCCATTGCTTCAGTTAGTGTGCCATTACCGGTGGCTCCCACGTGCATGTGCTGTGATTGGCCGGAGCCTGCGATACCCGGAAGTAACTCCGGGAGCGATGTCGCCGGCAGGAGCGGTGTACAGGGACCGCTGCAGGGGCTTCGATCTAAGGGGAGTATTTCATAATGAGCAATAGTGATTTTTGCAGATACAAATATATAAAGGTCATGAGTCGCCTCTGATTCCTTGAGGCTGTCTCCACCTTGCATCCCAGAAAAGCATGTCTCGGAGACTTAATGAGAATAACTTTCGTAAGGGCATAAATAAGCCCATATGCTCTAATCCAAAAACGCCTCACCTTAGGACACTGCCACCATTTATGATATGCCGTCCCCTCTCGACCACAGCCCCGTAAACACGGTGAACACCCTCGGGACATAGGTAGCCAATCTGGCCAGTGCCATATACCATCTCAATAGCACTTTTTATATTTTTTATATTTTGCCTCAATAATGGAGGTATTAACGAGAGACATTGAAACTTCCTGAGCTATCGAGTGCCTTTCATCTAGCGCAAAAGTTTCTTGGTGATCCTGCCCCTATTTTTTGTATCTCTTGGTTTTTGTTTGCATTTGGATGCTCTAGTTTGACAAGGGAAGGGCATTGCACCAGTGATTTTTTTTGATGCATACTAATGCTATGTTGTTTTATATACTATTCTCTTAACAACAGATATACTTTTAAAGTTCATCTACTTGCCTATCCAGATGTCATAGACATCTCAGGTCTGTACTGTCATGTCTGTTTCTGGAATGGAAGTTTTGGTATGAATAACTAACTTTTATTTTATTTTTATTTTCCCCTTTCTTTTAGTGATTCTTATTGTGGTTTCCGTTTGTACTGCAACCGGTGCATGGAATTGGTTAATAGACCCAGAAACACAGAAGGTATTGCTGTTTTCTTTTAAAATGTTATTTGTATTTTTTTGTACTGGAACTTCACTTTTGTGTTCCTAAAAATTTAAAATTAGCAGCTACAAACTGGTACTTACCAGGCCATGGAATCCAGACGCTGTCTTCATGGAAGCAAATTCTTTACCAGGTTTTAGACCCCCGGTGAGGCCATTTTGAATGTGAGAGCCAGCTGTCACCTGATGTCTCACAGCCTGCTGTCCACTGCGCATGTGTGAGATTGCGTGGTGCTTTGAGACTGTTCCTGCAACCTTCTGTGACGTGTCCCAGGAGGCTAAAGGCTAAGGGGAGGGAGGGCTAAACTGATGTCATCCTCGCCTAGGCCAGAATTGAGGAAGTGAAAGCAGGTACTTGTTAAACAAAAAATAAAAATGTGTAATCTTAATCTTTGGGAATCTTGTGTTTATTGCAAATTTTGCTAGAGTTTAAAGAGAAGTATGGCCAAAGCTTTTGTGGCCATACTTCTCATGTGGGTCACAGGAGTTCATTTATTTTTGCACTACTATGACCCAGAATCAGTCAACAGTGGGCTAAAGGCCACTGGCGGCTTACTTCCAGTAGCTGATCCAGGGTCTGCAGGCAGCTGGTTCAAACTCTCAGCACACCGCTGAGAACCTGAGCCAGCTGTTCCCATACTCTCCACAGTTCTCTGTTTAATTCAACACAATATACCAGGATTCTAATCTGCTGTTCTGACAGACCAGAAAGTGTTTTCTTAGAGCTTTTGTCCAACACTGTACATTAGTGCAAACAGACATGAGAGCTGTCCCTGCTAACTTCTAGACTTCAGATTTTTTTATGAAACATATTGGAGGACCTGCCTAATCTCCTATATCAGTCACCCAAACCCCCAATGCATATATACAAAATATACAGAACCTTGACATTGGGTTAAGATGTCTTGTTAAAGCATGTGGGTAGCTTGATATGACTGCACATTCTGACTTTGCCAATAGCTTCATACCAGTTGTTTGAACCATAATATGGTTTTAGAGGTTAAAATGTTTTTATTGATTTAATATACCAAATATGGTTTTAAATGCCCCATATGTTTACTATGTGAGGATTTATTTTGTATTTTAATATACATTTCGGTAATTTTTTTTCCACTAGTTTCAATGTGTATTCTCTAACTCCTGTCTCTACTTACCTGGCCCAGATTGTTGGCAGTAGTGTATTCAGAAAGATTATTTGTAGAAATGCACCCCTGGGCAAACCACTATATATTCATCCTAAATAATCAGCATAGGAAGAGAAATGTCATTGGCTGGAATGTAGTAACATTTTTGGTTTCTTATACATTTTTAAAAGCATTATCCATAACATTATTTGTAATCTTACTTATACTGCTGTATCCTTTGTTTTTAACAGGTGTCATTCTTCACATCGCTGTGGAACCACCCCTTCTTTACAATCAGCTGCATAACTTTAATAGGACTCTTTTTTGCTGGGATCCACAAGAGAGTTGTCGCACCATCAATGTATCCTTTTATTATTCTGTTTGCCACTGCCATTAAAATATTTTGCTTGATAAACTGCTATTTCAAATAATGAAGGTAAATGACACTCGCTAGCATTATTAAAGGATAATAAACCCAAACTCAAGTTTTCCTTAGATGTGATGGATGCGTTAGTTTACATTTTTCAAGCTAAGAACATATTCAGCAAGTACAGAAAATACCTGTTAATCTTGCCAGAAATGCAGTGTCCTGTTTATGTCCAGTGAGCTAAGCAAACAGCAAAAAGAATATTATTTTTCTTAAAAAAAAAATACTTGTCTCATTATCCTCTCCATGTAATAAAGACCAGCAAAGACTGACATGTTTGAAGTCTACTCTGGGTGGCAGTCATGGCTCCCTCCATAGATACAGTGGAGAAGTGAGCGTAGCTATCCATGGACAGGAAATGTGTTATTCACAGTATTACTAAGTGAAAATAAAGGGGAGAAGCCTGCAAAAAATAATTACTGTAAGTAATTATTTGACCTGATTTTTTTTTTTCTCTCTTAAAAATGGTAAGTTAGCATGTGCTGCAACATTCAAAGTGCTCCCAGGGCTGTGCAAAGCATTTTTTAGGATTTTTTTTTTCACTACATGGAATAAAAATATCGAAGCAGAACATTAAAGCACAGGTGGCCACAGCGTAATGATGGAGGAGCAAATAGCAACCATGTTGTACGCTGAGCTAGTTTCCAGCTTATAGTAATTCACACATTCATCAAATTATTTTGTGGTTCATACTTCAGTTATAAAGTTTCTGATAAATTGGTATGCTGGTAATTGTTTGCCTGTGGCATAATGGCTGCCATTCTGGTTTAGCATTGTAACAGGGTTACATCCCTCTCAATATAGGCAAGGATGGTCTCTCCTCTCCTGGCAGGTCATTAGGAAATTGATCTGTGTACAGTAGCGCTGAGCCACTGCCTCTTTCTTTTTAAGCTATCGATTATTGACCTATGCTAGAAGCAGCCAGGCAATCAATTTATCAGCAGTACGCTAACCTCATTCAGTGCTGCCTCTGAGTTAAAGTGTATGTACAGGCTAACGGTAAACGTTTCTTGCTCCCTTTTGGCCTATTAAATAGACCACTGAAAGCGTTATGTTACATCTGTTTGATAGTTTAAAAAAAATAACTGTTGGTCCTGCCAGAAATCAAGTGCTGTCCTGTGCATTCTGTAGTGCCCTCTCAAGCAATGTTGTCGTCCTTCCCAGTTCACCGCTGCTCACAACAAAACATTAAAAGAAGGGGCTATTCTGTTGGGCTAAAGCCTAGTACACACGACCGAGAATCTCGTTGTAAAAAAACCCTTTGTTTTTCTCGACGAGATTCTTGTCAAGCTTTCCTTGTATACACGCTGTTAATTCCAAATCTCGTTGTTGTAAAGCGCGGTCACGTACAACACGTACGACGGCAGTATAAAGGGGAAGTTCGATTCCAATGGCGCCACCCCTTGGGCTGCTTTTGCTGATCGCGTGTTAGTAAAAGTTTGGGGAGAGACGATTCGCGCTTTTCAGTCTTCATGCTTTCAGTTCGTTACAGCGTGACGAATGTGCTATCTCCATTACAAGCGCTAGTTTTACCAGAAGGAGTGCTCCCGTCTTATACTTGATTCTGAGCATGCGCGATTTTTTAAGACTCGGAAAAGCATACACACAACCGGTTTTCTTGTCGGGAAACAGGCCGACGAGAAAAACGAGAATCCTGACGAGAAAATAGAGAGCAGGTTCTTTATCTTTCTCATCGAGATTCCCGGCAGTTTTCTCGATGAGAAACTATACACACAAACGTTTTTCTCAGCAAGAAAGCTCTCCCAACAGTTTCCTTGTCGTTTCTTGACGAGAAAACCGGTTGTGTGTACGAGGCTTAACACTACCTGTGCTAGGGTGACAATGCTGCTCCCCCTTAGGTACAGTTCAGTGAGTAAGCGTTGTCACCCCAGGAAACTAAATTTGCTACTGGCTGGATTTTCTCAGGTTGAAGGGCCATGTGAAGTGAGTCCATCACACTGTTCTTTTTTTTTCCCCCAAAAAAATGCAGCTATGGTAAGCTATGTAAATAGATTTTTTGTCTTTCCCATGAGAAAAGCTTGTGCTGTGTATGGCCATTATCTGATAAGGACAAAAACCAAATCTCAATGACCATCTGAATTTATTCACTCTAAGGCTTCATGTACACCCTGCCTACATTTAATGCAACTGCGGGAAAATGCAAAACACTGCAAAATCGGTTTTGCTGCATGTTGCGTTTTCCCGCAGCTGGCGGTCAAAACGTTTTTATCCTGAATGCGATTTTTCCGCGTTCAGGAGAGGCAGGTTAAAGCTCACCTAACCGCGGCAGCTTCTAAACTCTGCTAAAGCTTGTGTACATTGACACATATAGGTTTTTTTGGAGTTGAGTTTGACAGCTTTGGCAAAAAAAATGCCACAAGCTGAAGTTTAGGAGCTGCTAGGCTTACACGAAGCCTAAGATTCATACAAGTCACAGTCTAGGCTTTGAGAGATGCCATATTACGGTAAGTTTTTTTTTTTTATTTTTTTATTTTTTTTTTATTTACATTTCAATTTTGTTCTTTAACCTAGTGGTTCAGAATAGCAGCAAGATGTCGTACTGTGCTAGCAGAGTATAACATGTCATGTGATGATGTAAGTATTACATGCTCTGCCTATGATTTTTTGTTAGTGGTATTTTATTTACCCTTAAAGAAGCTTTTTGTCTCTACAAGAAACTGTTGCCTTTTTAGATGGCTTGCATTTTATACCGGCATGTATGACCACTTCAGCCCCGGAAGGATTTACCCCCTTAATGACCAGAGCACTTTTTACAATTTGGCACTGCGCTGCTTTAACTGGTAATTGCGCAGTCACGCAATGCTGTACCCAAACGAAATGTGTGTAATTTCCCCCCACAAATAGAGATTTCTTTTGGTGTTTTTTTATTTTTTATTTTTTTGCGATAAACAAAAAAAGACCGAAAAAAATTATTAAAATAAAATGTCAGGGCAGTACAAAACCCCTCCAAACCCCTTTTTGGAGAATAGACACCCGTAGGAATTTGCTTAGCAGGATGTTGAGCCCATTGTATATTGAATTTTTTTGTCACAAGTGAAATGAAAAATTACAAAAAAAAAAAAGCCACGGACCCCGAAAACCAATCGCCGCCTTCAGGATTTCTAAGGGTGTAATTTTTTAATTTCACTACTCGCCATCTATCGCAGTTTGAGGCCATGAAATGCCATGATAGCACAACCCCCCCCCCCCCCAAATTACCTAATTTTGGAAAGTAGTCACCCCAAGCTATATGCTTAGAAGCATGTTGAGTATTTTGAACTGTTCTGGCATTTTATGCCCAACATTAGAAGCTTATACCACACATCACCTATTTTTCTAACCACTTGAACCACCAAGTCCTTTCTGACACTTTTTGTTTAAATTTTTTTGCTAGAAAATTATTTTGAACCCCCCCCAAACATTTATTTTTTTATATATATATATATATATATATATATATATATAAAAAAAATATCTATATCTCATTTTTATTTTTTTAAAAGCAGAAGCCCTACAGATTAAAATGGTGGGTGTTGCAAATTTTGTTTATCCCAAAGTATTTAGTAAGGATTTTTCAAACGGATTTTTGGGGGAAAAAAAAACACTTTTTTTTGATCTTTAATACACAAAAACACACTATAATATATTAATGAAATATAAAAGATGATCTTATGCTGAGTACATAGATACCAAACACAACGTGCTTTTAAAATTATGCAAACTTGTGCAGCGGCGACCAACTTTATACATTTTTAAAAGCTTTTACAGGTTACTACTTTAGCTTTACAGAGGGCGTCTACTGCTAGAATTACTGCCCTCGATCTGACATTCACAGTGATACCTCACATATATGGTGCAATTGCTGTTTACTTACGACACAAGACCACTGCTTGCATGCACTGGGGGACAGGGGTGCTTTAATTTTTTTTTTTTATTATTCATTTTGCTTTTTATTTTATTTTTACACTGTCCCTTTTAATATATTTGTTTTTACAGGGAATGTAAATATCCCCTATGGTAGCAATATGTAGTGACAGGTACTCTTCTTCTTTTTTTTTTATGTTTTTTTATTTGGGGTCTATTAAACTCTACATCTCTCCTCAACCCTTAAAGCATCTGACCACACCAAGATCGGTGTAATAAGATGCTTTCCCAATTTCCTAATAGCACTGTTTAAATCCGGCGAAAGTCATGAAATGCTCGTAGTTTCCGGTTTATTAGGCCATAGAGATGATTGGCGCCGTTCTAGTCTTTGATCAGCTCTATGGTCAGCCGGCGGAACCACCGGCTGTATTCTGAGGTTCCCCCCGGTGGGACAGGAGAGCCTGAGAAAACCATTGAAGACGACAAGGGGCGGAGACGTTCCCTCCAACGACTTGTAAAAGCAGTCTAGCGGCTAATTAGCCATTAGGATTGCCTTTATATAAAAAAGCCGACCACCGGCTGAAAAAAAAACGATACCAAGATGAACTAAACCTGCAAGCATCATTCTGGTATAACCACGCAAAGCCCAGCAACATACCAGTACGTAGCTGGTCCTTTGTTGGGCATATATTGTAATGTTATTTTTTTCATATAGCCTGTGGGTTAAATGAAAAAAGAGAACCTAACCAATTCCTCCATAGCACATCGCTCGATTAGAATATCGCCCTGCATTCACCCACTTCTAATGATGGGCATACATGTACCGTTCTCTTTTTTTTCCGTTCAGCTTATGGGCTGAATGAAAAAAAACAACCTAACAGATTCCTCCATTCACATTGATCTATGTGGTTGAAGAAATCTCTGCCAAGAAAAGTAAATAAAAATATATGCCGAAGCATAGGGGCAATTTACCCTAATGTCCACCACCCCTGCCCCTATGCTTCGGCATATATGCTCTTCTTTTTTTTTTTTTTTTTTTTTTAACTATGGTGGTGAAATCGCCTCCTACAGCGCTCAAGTTGCTGATTTGCATATCGTGAGAGAAACTGCTGTTGCTGTCAAAATAAATAAATCAGTGCTGCAGCTGAATGGCATACCTGCAAAGCACACAATGGTAACAATAAATATCACAGTATCAATAAAACATAAACTTAATAAAACAACTTTATTTATTTTTTTGCAATCTGTGCCAAAAAAAAGTAAAAAAATATATATGCCGAAGCATAGAGGCAATTGGCCCCTAATGTCTAACCATGCCTTGGCATATATGCTCTTCTTCTTTTTTAAATGTGGGGGTGAAATCACCTCCTACTGGTTCAGCACTGGAGTCATGGATTTATGTATTGTGAGAGCAAACCCTGTTGCTGTCAAAATAAATAACTTGTGCTGCAGCTGACTGGCGCACCTGCAAAGCAAATAATGGTTAACAATAAAACACAGTAACATTACAGTATAACAGTAGGACATACCTGCAAAGCAAACACAATAAAACACAGTAACAATAAGACATTACAGTTAAGCATAAAATACAGTAAAAAAGAGCAGAACAATAAAGAGCGTAGAGCAATAAAACGACAGTTATATTTAGATTTTTTATTTTTATATATTTTTTTTTATGTTTTCTTTTTTTTTACTTTTTTACACTTATTGTAACGATAAACGTTCCAGCTTGGGGTCTCTCAAAATACGATGGCCATCTAACATCTTTCGAGACCCTGTGTGATAGTGTGCCCTAGGACTGTGCTGTGTTGTACCATATTCTAATGCCGCGTACACACGAGCGGAATTCCCGTCGGAAAGAAATTTGGATGTTTTTTCCGACGGAATTCCGCTCAAGCCTGCCTTACATACGCACGGTCACACAAGTTTGGTGAACTTTTGACTGCCAAGAACCTGGTGACGTAAAAGACTACGACGAGCTGAGAAAATTAAGTTCTATGCTTCCGAGCATGCGTCGGAATTTGTACACACGATAGGAAATTCCGATCAGATTTTTTTCCGACGGAAAAATAAAGAACCTGCTCTCTATCCAAGTCCGTCGGAAAAATCCGACGGGAAAAGTCCGATGGGGCATACACACGGTCGGAATATCCAATGAAAAGCTCCCATCTGACTTTTTCCATCGGAAATTCCGACCGTGTGTATGCGGCATAATACTCAACTAGTGTATGGTAGTGACGGAAACAGTCACCTAGAGGGACAATAAAAGCGGGCGTCACGCCTATATCAGTGTTTTCTACAGACACAACATCTTCTTTGGGGTGTTCTTTGGGTAGCAGTACCACGGAGGACATCCGGAAAATGCTTGTCATGCAGCCAGCTCACTGCACTTGCATTGGGAAGTTGGGCCACAGCACCGATGATGATCTCCTGACGCTTTGTATAGCAAATTTGGAATAAGTATACAGACACTTTTTTTTATACCAGCGTCTGGCCTTACAGGCAAATAAGTACGACGCCATCATCTGGTTGTTCAAGTCCACCCCTCCCATGTTAAGGTTGTATTCGTGTACACAGAGGGGCTTCTCAACATCACTGTCGCCGTTGTAATTTGGACTGTCGTATCTGCGTGAATGGAGGACAGAAAGAGAAAACATTCAATATTTCCCTCCACTTCACTGCAAGCGATTTATTAAACTTCAAGCAGGCTCTCTCCCCCGTCTAAGTCGGGAATCTACGAACCGTTGGGGAAAGCCCCGGCGATTAGATCGCACTGTGCCACATGGGCCAATTCTAGAATCAAAAAGGTGACTAAAAAGTGGCACGCTTGTGTAATAGTTGTCAACGTACAAGTGGTACCCCTTTCCAAATAAGGGTGACACCAAGTCCCAAACAATCTTACCACTGCTCCCTATGTAGTCTGGGCAGTTACGGGGCTCCATGCTGCTATCTTTTCCCTCATAAACCAGAAAACTATATGTATAGCCTGTGGCCCTGTCACAGAGTTTATAAATCTTGTCCCCATATCTGGCACGCTTGCTGGGGAGAAACTGTTTGAAAGCAAGGCGGCCAGAAAACGTAATCAAGGACTCCTCAACAGGGATGAGCCGAACACCCCCCTGTTCGGTTCGCACCAGAACCTGCGAACAGACAAAATGTTCGTGTAAACTTTAGAACCCTATTAAATACAATGGACTCGAACGTTCGAAATCTAAAGTGTTAATTATAAAGGCTAATATGCAAGTTATTGTCCTAAAAAGTGTTTGGGGACCTGGGTCCTGCCCCAGGGGACATGTATCAATGCAAAAAGAAGTTTTAAAAACGGCCGTTTTTTCGGGAGCAGTGATTTTAATAATGCTTAAAATGAAAAAATAAAAGTGAAATATTCCTTTAAATTTCGTACCTGGGGGGTGTGTATGATATGCATGTGAAGTGGCGCATGTTTCCCGTGCTTAGAACTGTCCCTGCAAAAAATGTCATTTTTGAAAGAAAAAAAATGCATTTAAAACTGACTCGCGGCTATTAATGAATTGTCGGCTCCCGGCAATACATACAAAAGTCATTGAGAAAAAAAAAAAAAAAGCGTGGGGGTTCCCCAGAATTCAATTACCAGGCCCTTCAGATCTGGCATGGATTTTAAGGGGAACTCCACCCCAAGTTTAAAAAAAAAATGGCGTGGAGTCCCCCTAAAAATCCATACCAGACCCCTTATCCGAGCACGCAACCTGGCCGGCCGCAGGGGAAAAGGGGGGGACGAGAGAGCGGCCCCCCCTCCCTCCTGAACCGTACCAAGCCACATGCCCTCAACATGGGGAGGATGTCCCCATGTTGATGGGGACAAGGGCCTCATCCCCACAACCCTTGCCCGGTGGTTGTGGGGGTCTGCGGGCGGGGGGCTTATCGGAATCTGGAAGACCCCTTTAACAAAGGGGACCCCCAGATCCCGCCCCCCCCCCTATGTGAATTGGTAACGGGTACATTGTACCCCTACCATTTCACGAAGAAAGCGTAAAAAAAATGTTTAAAAAAACACACAAACACCTTGAAAAAGTCCTTTATTTAAAATTTTTTTAAAAAAAACATTCCAGCGGTGAAATCCAGTGTCCCGCGGCGATCCCGATGTCCAGCGCTGTCCTTCATTGGTTGTGCCTGAGCGGACCTGATGGGGAACTCCCTCTCAGTATTTTAAATGTATAGACCCGCCCCTTCTAAAGTTCCCCATCAGGTCCGCTCAGCGGACGAGATGCGGAACATGAGAAGGGGCGGGTCTATACATGTATTACCAAAGTGAGAGCAGTTCCCCATCAGGTCCGCCCCCTCGGTATGTCAGACCCGCCTACGTCATTGGCTTGAGCGGGGAACTTCCTTCACACAGAGAAGGAATTTCCCCGCTCAGGCCAATGACGTAGGCGGGTCTGACATACCGAGGAGGCGGACCTGATGGGGAACTGCTCTCACTTTGGTAATACATGTATAGACCCGCCCCTTCTCATGTTCCGCATCTCGTCCGCTGAGCGGACCTGATGGGGAACTTTAGAAGGGGCGGGTCTATACATTTAAAATACTGAGAGGGAGTTCCCCATCAGGTCCGCTCAGGCACAACCAATGACGGACAGCGCTGGACATCGGGATCGCCGCGGGACACTGGATTTCACCGCTGGAATGTTTTGTTTTTTTGTTTTTAAATAAAGGACTTTTTCAAGGTGTTTGTGTGTTTTTTTAAACATTTTTTTACGCTTTCTTCGTGAAATGGTAGGGGTACAATGTACCCCTTACCAATTCACATAGGGGGGGGGCCGGGATCTGGGGGTCCTCTTTGTTAAAGGGGTCTTCCAGATTCCGATAAGCCCCCCGCCCGCAGACCCCCACAACCACCGGGCAAGGGTTGTGGGGATGAGGCCCTTGTCCCCATCAACATGGGGACATCCTCCCCATGTTGAGGGCATGTGGTTTGGTACGGTTCAGGAGGGAGGGGGGGCCGCTCTCTCGTCCCCCCCTTTTCCCCTGCGGCCGGCCAGGTTGCATGCTCGGATAAGGGGTCTGGTATGGATTTTTAGGGGGACTCCACGCCATTTTTTTTTTATTTGGGGTGGAGTTCCCCTTAAAATCCATGCCAGATCTGAAGGGCCTGGAATGGATATTTGGGGGAACCCCGCGTCAATTTTTTTTTATTTGCGGCGGGGTTCCCCTTAATATCCATTCCAGACCTGAAGGGCCTGGTAATTGAATTCTGGGGAACCCCCACGCTTTTTTTTTTTTTTTTATCAATGACTTTTGTATGTATTGCCGGGAGCCGACAATTCATTAATAGCCGCGAGTCAGTTTTAAATGCATTTTTTTCTTTCAAAAATGACACTTTTTGCAGGGACAGTTCTAAGCACGGGAAACATGCGCCACTTCACATGCATATCATACACACCCCCCAGGTACGAAATTTAAAGGAATATTTCACTTTTATTTTTTCATTTTAAGCATTATTAAAATCACTGCTCCCGAAAAAACGGCCGTTTTTAAAACTTCTTTTTGCATTGATACATGTCCCCTGGGGCAGGACCCGGGTCCCCAAACACTTTTTAGGACAATAACTTGCATATAAGCCTTTATAATTAGCACTTTAGATTTCTCCCATAGATTTTTCGAATTTGCCGCGAACACCCCAATTTGTTCGCTGTTCGGCGAACAGGCAATGTTCGAGTCGAACATGAGTTCGACTCGAACTCGAAGCTCATCCCTACTCCTCAACACAAACAACTTGATCAGGAATAAACAAGGCTGCAAATTGTTGGTTGAAGTGGTTTATGAGGGGCTGAATTTTGTGGAGCCAATCATATTCAGGGTCACCCCGAGGACGACAGAGTTCATTGTCATTGAAATGCATGAACTGCAAGATTTGCTCGTATGGATTTCTGGTCATGGAAGCAGAGAACACGGCATAAGGTGAATTGGGTCAGTGGACCAATATGACCGCAACTCAACCTTTTTAGTAATGCACATGAAGAGGGATGGGCCCAGAAAGGTCTTAAATTCGGGAACCGTGATAGGTTTCCAAGCAAATTCTCTGGCAAGGATCAAATTTGGATTTGTGATGATAAATTGACCAGCGTATAAATTGTTTTGGTCCACAATAGATCTGTACAGATCTTCCGTGAAAAACAGCTCATAAAAGTCAAGGGTACTAAAATCCGCTGTTTCCACCTGATCTCTGGGTTGGCCAGTGAATGAGGGAAGTACGGGCGTTGCAGAAGTGGTGAGCTGCCAATCAGGATTTGCAAACGCATCAGGAAGGGCACTATGGGCTTTAGGTGCCTGTCTTTGCATTCCTGGTGGCTGTGGGGTACTACCTGTGCTAGCCACCGCACCAGCTTGAACTGCTTTTATGGGACTCAATACATCACCAAGTGTTACTGCAGTGCTGGTTTGTCTATGAACAGGAAGTACTAGGCCGCTACTGCTTGCCAGTTTACCAGAAGGTTGAGCGGCACTAGTACAGGCTCTCTGCTCCATACGAGAACCATGTGGTTGTTATACCTCGGCAACAGAAGAATGGGGTCGGGTACGCCTGACCTTGGCAGGAACCACTTCTCTGTCGTCAGAGCTATCTGTCAGGGTGCCGCTGCTCTACCAGTTTGTATACTGAGCCAGAATCTGACAGTGAGGTTTTCCCTTCGCTCTCATCTGTCATGCTCCGCAATGTGTAGACCTCGTCACTAATGTACCTCTGTTTGGATATTTTGGCCACTAAATTTATAGGTACAGCTAGTGCGAATCACAGGTAAAGGAGCACCTGGTTGTTGGCGACTGAATCGCTACAAAAAAAAGGTATCAGTTCAATGACTCTGCTAACGCTGCAGTTTTGTGTGCTGTGTTTTGTAAGTGACAGTGATCTATTGATACTGCACTTGGGTGGGCTGGGCAGGGCAGAGGGGCTAAACGTAGGTGCTGGCAGGTGTCAAGGCTGATCCTGCTAGCGCCGCATTTTTGGGAACACTATACTATCGGTGACACTAGCATAGATCTGATCAGATCAAAGATATTGGTCCGTTCAAGCACAATTCTAGTAAGGGAGGGGTATGGTGTGTGTGTTAGTGCTACTGGCAATCTATATGGGGGGTACGCTAAACCTACCTGGGCCTACCACTAACTGCCCTAACGCTGTTTAGTGTCACAAGTCACACCAGTACAGTGATCAGTGAAAAATCTGAAAACTGCACTTGGTGGCACTGTAACAGGGAGTGAAAGGGTTAACTGGGAGGGCGATCAGGCGTTAAGTGTGCCAATGTGTACTGCTGTTAGTGTAGTGTTGGTGTACTCACAGTAGATGTCTTCTATCACGCTGGAACAGAAAAGGGCTGCCTGTGTTTACATTACACAGACAGAGGAGGCATTTAATTTGCCAGAACCGATCAGCAGGTCTAGGCCAGAAATTATTGGCCTGGGCCTGTAGATCGATCGATTCTGTAGCGAATCCGATTTGCCGCAGGGATGGAGCGGCTGATGTACACCTACGGCGATTTGCGCAGCCAAGCCAACCTGCCGTAATATAACTGCGGCGGTTGGTCGACAACTGGTTAACAGCATTAAAATACAAAGAGGGGAATTGATGAAAACTGGCGCAGCCAGAATCGGGAGCGCTGTGCATGGCTTCTGTTTTTCAACCAGCCAACTAACTGCCTTTTTATCTTTCGCTTGTTCAGTTATGCTTAGAAAATGAAAACTAGAAGAGCTCTGATCCTTCAGCTATTTTCGGCTATATCTTGTATACAAGTGGGTGATGTGAGAGCCCCTCTCTGATACTATTTCATATGGAGGAGTTGAAAGCAGCACAGAAGTCAGACAACTTCCATTGATCCTGACAGTGTGGCTTGGCCTCGCCCCGACTACCTCTACATTTAATTTGATTGGCTCCCACTGCTATGTTATCAATCTGTCCAGTGAGGAGGGAGAGAGTGGAGACATGCAGCACAATTTTTTTTTTACTTTAAAGTGTTACTCAACCCAGGACTACTATGGTCTCCCATAGTACACAGAACGTGGAAATGCAATTACAGTATTTTAATAAATATAAACTGCTAAATACTTTTTTCACATCAGCAGTATATTGCAGTCTTATGACTTTTATCAGTGTCCAGTAGGGTTGTCCCGATACCACTTTTTTAAGACCGAGTACAAGTACCGATACTTTTTTTCAAGTACTCGCCGATACCGATTACCGATACTTTTTTTCCATGTTATGTGACCGTTTGAAAGATGGGCACTGATGGATGGCACTTATGGGCACTGATAGGTGGCACTTGGGGGCACTGATAGGTGGCACTTGTGGGCAGTGATAGGTGGCACTTGTGGGCAGTGATAAGTGGCACTTGTGGGCAGTGATAGCACTGATAGATGGCACTGATTGCACTGATAGATGCCAATCAGTGGCCATAAGTGCCACCTATCAGTGCCATTTACCAGTGCCACCAGTGGGTACTGATAGGTGATTGGCACTGAAATGCTGCGGGGGGGGAAAAAATTACACAGGATTTAAAAAAAAAAAACTGCTGCAACGCCCATCTTGGTACACCCTGCACTCGGTTGCAGTAAGCAGCAGCAGACATCTTGTTACACCCAGCCCATATAGCTCGGGCTGGGTGTAACAAGATGTCTGCTGCTGCTTACTGCAGCCGAGTGCAGGGTGTACCAAGATGGGCGTGGGGACGTTCAGCCGCTGACGGCGACTGAATGTGACAGCACCGGTCACCGATCCTGATGCGGCTGCGCCCTGAACCCCTGCCAGCTTACCAGGTTCAACTGCAGGTGAGGGACTCGCTCTCCGCCCGCAGACTCTGTCCACCGACTGTGCCCGCCCTCTCCAGCCAGACTCCACCCGCACTTTCCTCTCCCGCCCTCCCCAGCCACTGACTCCTCCCGCCCTCCCCAGCCACTGACTCCTCCCGCCCTCCCCAGCCACTGACTCCTCCCGCCCTCCCCAGCCACTGACTCCTCCCGCCCTCCCCAGCCACTGACTCCTCCCGCCCTCCCCAGCCACTGACTCCGCCCGCCCTCCCCAGCCACTCACTTCTCCCGCCCTCTCCGGCCAGACTCTACACACACTCCCCTGCCTTCTCCAGCCACTGACTCCTCCCGCCCTCTCTGGCCACAAAAAATAAATAAAAAAGTATCGGGTGAAGCATCGGGAGCATTTGCGCGAGTACAAGTACTAGTATCGGTATCGGGACAACCCTAGTGTCCAGCAAAGCACTGGTTAAAGCTTGTAGGAGGAGTTTTCATTCTCCTCTGATGGTCGTATGAGGCTGCATGACCCCTGACCCTCTGTCTGGACAGTGCTGATTGGCCCTGTGCTGATCACATGCGCCCTCCCAAAGAAAAATAATACACACCAAACTGAGCATGTGCAGAGTGCCCTCCAAGGCTCTGTTCTATAAGCAGATGGCTTGGGGACAGTAAAAGAAGAGGAGGGTCAGAGAAGACAGGATCAAACAGCCTGTTTACACAATGTGGAGGATTAACCCCTTAGGTTCCACACAAGCATGCTTTACTGCACATACAGACTTCTTTTACTGTTGTGGGTTTAGTAACACTTTAATGCATAGAAAGAGGCTTTAGAACCACTTAAACACCTTTCACACTTGTACTAATATTTTATATTTGTTTTTTCTTTGCAGACGGGGAAATTAATTCTTAAACCAAGACCGCATGTCCAGTGACATTTTTCTTGCAATATCTGAAGGTAGTAGTGGATTAATGGACAATATCTTCAGTTTCTAATTTAATCGGGTCTTGTGTAAGACGCGTTACTGCCAAAAAGGAACATCGAGACATGAATACAGAAACTCTTGGAAAATTTACTGCGAAGATGTTGAATGTTTTTTTACTTAAAGACTGCAATTACAGTTCATCATTTTCACGTAATCATTTCGCTTTTTTTTTTTTTTTGTGACAAGTGTCACCAAAAAGATTCGTTCATATACAGTATTGTACAAAGTAGATTTTTCAGAGACTTTTTTTTTTTTTTTATTAAACTTTAACCAAATATGGCACAAAGTACTGAAAATTAATAAGTTAAATGAAGCCAATGCTATTTTATTTTCTCTGGCTATTTTGCATCTGGGAAAATATTTGCATGTAACTGGATCAATAAATAGTGGCTAGTGCCTTTTTAAGTGTCTGCAGTTCACCTTTCCCTCTTCAGTTTTTGCCTGTGTTTAGCCTGGATCCGGGCTGAGCTTCTAATCTAAATTGATTTAATTGAACCATGCCAGAGGCATTGCCATGGTATACAACTGCACTGCCCAAACTTATCCTTCAAACAGTGTGAGAGGAATTGTTTTTGAATAATATAGAATATAGTAGGCTTTCTGTGGCTATTTTCTTACCAGATCACTGTTTTTAGCTAATCTGCTTCAGAAAGGTTTATGTTTACCTTTTGACAAATATGCCCATGATACATTTGTTAGAATTCCAAAGAAACCTTCATTTATTTAACCAATAAGCTAAATACATTGCAGATGCTTAATAATAAAAGGTGTTTAAAGCCTTAAAGGAACACTAAAGGTTCCCGTTTTTTTTTTTTTTAAATAACAAACATGTTGTACTTGCCTCCACTGTGCAGCTCGTTTTGCACACAGTGGCCCCAATCCTGGTCTTCTGGGGGTCCCTCGGCGGCTGTCTCGGCTCCTCCCCGCAAGGACTCCACACCATAATGCGAGCGAGCGAGCATGGTGTGGAGTTACTGCGGGCGCGCTCCCGTGATACAGCAGCGTCCATAGCCGCCGACTGTATCACTCGGCCCCGCCCCCCGGCGCGCCGCCTCATTGGATGTGATTGACAGCAGCGCCAGCCAATGGCTGCGCTGCTTTCAATCCATCCACAGTAGCCAATCAACGGCCAGCCACAGGAACTCGGAGGATGACGGGAGCGAGCGCGGGACTTTTGAGGGGCCAGGTAAGTATTGTCGAATGTTTTTTCACCTTAATGCATAGGATGCATTAAGGTGAAAAAACATGTACCTTTTACAACCCCTTTAAGCCCTGTACACACGATCGGTTTTACAGATGAAAACAGTCCGATGGACTTTTTTCATCGGACAAACCGATCGTGTTTGGGACCCATCTGTCTTTTTTTCCATCGGTTTTAAAAAATAGAACATGTTTTAAATTTTTCCGATGGATCAAAAACCGATAGCAAATTCCGATCGTCCATGGGCAAGTCCATCGGATAAAAAAACCCACGCATGCTCAGAATCAAGTCGACTCATGCTCAGAAGCATTGAACTTCATTTTTCTTGGCTCATCGGGAGTGTTTTACGTCACCGCGTTTGGAACGGTCGGTTTTTAGACTGATGGTGTGTAGGCAAGACTGATGGAAGTCAGCTTCATCGGATTTCCGATGGACAAAACCATCGGATCAGAATCCATAGGATATCCGATCGTGTGTACGAGGCTTTAGAGTTCATTTTCTTTCTAAAGGCCTGTCACCAGCAGCAGCAGAGACGTGGAAGCAACAATCTTATTGTAGAGGTCTGATATGAACTTCTGTTGAGTCAGAACCAGAGCTCTTCAGTCGGTTGAGAGTATGAGCTTTGTTGATTGGATAGCAATTGGTTTGACTCTGTAGGGGGGTGCATGTTGGGCCTCTGCAGGTAGAACAATGCTTTCAAACAGACAGTCACACTGCTGCTGGCAGGACACAAGCTTTTCTACATGGTTGAAGCTGCTTTAGAGATAAAGCCAGCTGTAAAGCTGGCCATAGATGGATCAAAATTTCGCTAGTTCTGCATTGACCGAAGAAATTTTGATCCATCTATGGATTGTCGCTCGATAGAAGTCGAACGTCAGATGGTGTAACAGGAATTGTCCAATGGGAATGTTGGAAAACTTTCATTTGATTAGCTGCTGCAGCACTAATCAGTGTTTCTGACAATGGAGGAGTCCCTGCTGTCAGAATACAAAAGCGAAGCAGGAAGGTGTCCACCATACCATCTTCATCGCTTGTGTGGTTGGGGGAATCTGTTTGTTTGTGGGTTTGTTTTTTTTTCTTCTTCCTCACAAGAAAAACTGATGTCAGCTGAATTAATGATAAACTACTGGGAGTGTAAGGTAGAGCTCTTGAAAACAACAACTTTGTATAGTTGGTTAAAGAACTCCTATTCTTTAAAGAGAACATTTTAGTATTTTTCTTTCCATGCCATTAGTCATTTTTACTCCAATTTAAAATGACCCTGTCTGTAAGCAAAAACAACTATAAACACCCTGAAGATCAGTAATATCTACCAGTCTGGTGTGTGGTGGCTCACATGTTTGCTTTCTTGCAGAGCTATGGTGGCTGAAGAAGTTTTAAACCTACAATCTGACAATCCTGCGCTTTGTGATTCTACCCACCAGACACTATGTCCATGCTATGTCCTGTAGTGAGTTTAGAATACCAGTGTACAGCAGAGGAAAGCTTTGGCTGTCGGCAGCAGCTGGATATTTGGAGTACCCATCCACCAGACTGGTATTTATTACTAAATGTCTTGTGTAGGGTGCTTGTAGTAATATTTACAAGGTTAGTTTATTAACCAATAACATAATGTGGGTTATTTACAGCACTTTGCACTACAAGTGTAAAGTGCACTTGAAATTGCAGTCGCTGTAAATCTGAGGGGTAAATCTGAAATGAGGGGAAGCTCTGCTGATTTTATCATCCAATCATGTGCAAGCTACAATGCCGTTTTTTTTATTCTCCTTGCATGTCCCCCTCGAATCTACAGCGACTGCTCCTACAAGTGCACTTTCAGTGCAATTTCAAGTGCACTTTGCACTTGTAGTTTGCACTTGTAGTGCAAAGTGGATTTTCCTTTCGTAAATGACCCCCCCCCCCCCAATGTATTCATAGCTGTGGGATACTGTCAACTGTACTAGGCTTCATACACATCACCTGCTTACAGTATGTCCAGGCAGTCAGATATGTTTGTAGTTCATTTTGTTGTAAGATGTTTGTTCTGTTTGATCATTTTATTGTTACATAAATTTTACTTTTAATTTACCTTTTTAAATACAAATAAAAGTATATTTCTGCTCAGTAGGTTTCATATTTTTATGAATTGGTTATGTATTTGTTCTTGCAAACATTTACTGCTAGCAGTTTTTAATAGCGTTGTCAGATTCTTGAACCTAAATAAACAGTTTTATTTATCTCCAGTCCTCAAATACAAAATGTTCAATTCTACTTTTTTTTTTTTTTTTTTTGTGTGGTGTTCTTTTTTTTTTCCCTTGTTAAAATAACTCCTGGTAATTGAGTAAAAGGTGTGAGAAACATCAGATTATTTAAAGCCAAAAATGAAACATGATTTTTGTACCGTAATTTATTACACGAAAAACAAATAGTATCTTGAAAACCTAAATCTAAGCAGTTGTATACTTTCTCAGTGGAACCAAAATGAACTGCTAGTTCTCCATATACTGACACATGAAGACATTCCTAGGTAGTTGGCCCTTGGATACGTGTGACGTTTTTGTGGGAGTAACTACCTTAACTAAGGACATATTATTCCATTGATTACAAGGCTAATGCAGATATATCAACAGCAAATTTCTGTTCACTTGTTCAAGCTTTTCACATGTTTGAATAGTTAAAGTGAATATTCACACAATTTCTTGGGTGAAGCTTTTAAACTCCTTTTGGAAATCAGCCCAGTGATCTAAGGCTGCATTTTACACATGATCGCGGGCTGAATCGCCCCACGATATCAAATGGCTGCAAAACGCGGATGCATTTGCAATGCCATTACTTCTAATGGCACCCCAATCGCTCCACGATTTTCACACAGTAAATCGCGCTGCAATCGCAACAAAAAGGGACATGATCTTCTTTTGGGCAACCACGTTGTGATTTGCCGCGATTGCAGGACGGCAAAATCGCAGTGCGATTGGGGTGCCATTAGAAGTAATAGCATTGCAAACGCACCTCGCATTTTGCAACCATTTGAAATTGCAGCGATTCCGCCCGCAATCATGTGTGAATGCAGCCTAAAGTATAATTTGAGAACTGAAATAAAAAAATTAAAAAATTCTCTTCATTTATTGATAGACACAGCTCTCTGTATTTATGATTGCAGGAGTCCTGTATGTAGCAATAATAAAATCCGCTCGGGCACGGATTCAAGCATAATTGTAGTATTACACAGTGACCTATTTTCCAAATAGGAAAAAAGAAAAATGATTGGAAATACAATGACAGACTTAATATAGGCAAAGAGATCAACACCATATTTTGTAAAATGCTAAATAAAACACATAAAATACATTATCTTTATCTGAGTTCATTACAAACCTAGTAAGAAAGGCTGGCAATAGATGGATCAAAATTTGCCCTGTTCAGAAGGGATCAACTGAATTTTGATCCATCTATGGCTGGTCCTTTTTAAAAGTATTCATTTTATTGATTGACTGCTCATGAACAGGCTTGCTGAAAAACTTTAGTTGGATCAGTGCTGATGAGTGTATTCTGATAGCAGAGGTGTCCAGCTGACTTCTCCGCTATCAGAATACAGTGATACAGCAGGAATGGTTACTGCATCCACCTGGAATGTCAGTTTAGTGCTGTGATATTGTCCTAATTTGTTAGCCTGAATATATTGACGTGTGTGTGTGTGTGTGTGTGTATATATATATATATATATATATATATATATATATATATAAATTTATTTTTTTGTATAAAAAAAAATATAATAATCTCAATGTTTTGTTTTTTTTGTTTGTTTGTTTTTTCTTGTTTTTTTCCATTTTGTACATTTTGTACATTTTGTCACAATGAAATTTGATATGACAAGAGTGTGCTATAGACCTGGATAAACTTCATGTGATTATTATTCATTAAATTAATCTGTGGCTAATTTAAATGTGCTAAACCAACAGCTATTGAAATTGGCCACCTACAGGTGTCTGCTTGAATATTTAATGTACCTTATTCAACAGCCCAGAAGGCCTGAAACTTGGAGTACAGTACTGTTAAAAAAAAAATCTTAACCAGTTCCTATGATCGATTGCACAGGGCCTGTGTTATCAAGAACAGGAACTTTTTAATATTGCATAACAGATTTGGGGCGCTATACGAGGTATGTAAACATTCATGCAGGTAAAAGTTTTTCGTTTTGTTTTTCCATTCAAGGCCTTCTCTAATTTTGGGGGGTAATTGAAAGAAGAAAATAATAATTTTAGTCATATTTGTTGGTATATTGGTATCTCATGTATATGTTTTTTACATTTTGCTCAAAGGTGAAGTGCATGAATGTAAAAAAATAAACACATATACTAAACAGTACCTACCTGCTTGCAACATTGTGCCAATGCTGCAAGCTGTTCCCTGCCAGCTCCAAGCCCGAGAACTGAGTGATTATGTGACTGCTGATCGCTCCGTTCTCAGTCTTCACTTAACAGAGAGCCTGTTAGTCACTGGCTCTCTGCTCTTCCCCTCCAGTGCTCACTGCAGTGCTGTAAATGCATTCCTGTGACTCGCATGCAAAGTATGGCCAAAAGAGCTTTGGCTATTCTCCTCCTGGAAAATAGGCGAGTGATGCTGGAGCTGGCAGCAGTGACATGTAGCCAGGTAAATGTTTAGAGACAGTCAGTGTGGTGTTATTTTACATTAATGCAGGAAAGGCATTAAGGTAAAAAAAATAATAATATAGAATTTAGTACTACTTTAAAATGCTCATTGGAGATTATATATATATATATATATATATATAATGTATATGTGTGCATACTGGGCAGGTAAACCCCTAATCCCCCCCCACCAGATGGGCATGGCTGTTGTGGTTACACTGGTCTACATTTAAAATGTCAATGCTACTATACGTGTCTTTTAAATAAATACAGTGCTCATACTTGCACAATGTTAAAAGCACTACTAACCCTAACCCTAGAGCAAATTCTGCATTTAATAGAAGTTCTGTTGATTATTTTAACAATTAAAGTGTGAACTTTGTTAAAACATATTTGCTACGATCTCAAATACAATAAAGCAGCTCCATATTATGAACAACAGATGGCTAAAATTAACAAAGCTTTATTGTTTTAAAATGTAAAACATACAAAAGTGTGTATTTATTACCATAAAGTATTTAATAGAATACATCACTTACAACAAAGATATCTAACAGGATTTTTTTTAACACCTGTCTTCACATGTTACTGTTAAGTATCACAAATATCTTGCCCACTGACATCACAGAAATAATGCCCAGGGCAACTGGTCATTGTTGGCACCACGAAGAAACTCAAGTCACATTATCATTTTAACGATAAAGCAGCTCATGTTTCATAGGCTGGAAGTTTCTTAAAACATTTTAAAAAAAGCATACTGCTTTTTAATTTGGGAAGCCCCTCCTATGTACTCATCATCATATGATGAGCTGCCAACATACAGCAATGTAAAAGAAACCATGGTACATTGAGGCAATGCATGGTAAAACACACATTACCACAGGGTATAGCTCTCAAGAGAACCTAAAGCAGGGGTCTCAAACTGGCGGCCCTCCAGCTGTTGCGAAACTACAAGTCCCATGCGGCATTGTAAGACTTGGCAGTTACAAGCATGACGACCTTTAGGCACAGGCATGATGGGACTTGTAGTTCCGCAACAGCTGGAGGGCCACCAGTTTGAGACCCCTGACCTAAAGACTTAAGTATACTTTCAAGTGAATTCCCTTTTAATGACCCTCCTCCCTGTACTACAATTATTCTTTGGATCAGTGGGCGATACGGTTCAGGACCCTTTGCCAGATTGGGTGTACCCTTGGCACTGCATCTTCCTGTCATCAAGCCCTCCACTGCTGCACTCTTAAATCTGAATATCTCTGCTTTCCAGCATCCTTGACCATGCACCTTCCTGCCTCCCAACAGCTTTGCCACTGCATACTACACCACTTCTCCCTTTTGCCACATTTGCAGGGACATGCAGAGGGGAGGTGAGGTTGACCCTGGAGTTTCTAGGCCCTCTGCCCACTTCCTTCTAGTTACGTCACCTCCTCCCCAGTACAGTCTGTAGTTGCAGATCATTGCAAAAATTGCTTTAACAGCTGGGAGAGGACACTAAAACCAGGTATCTCCTGTGTTTTCTTGGTGAAAGGACAGCTATGCAATTGGTAACTGTCACTATGGACAGACAAGCTGTCAGTCCTCGCCTCTGGGGGCATTGTGTGTGTGTGTGTGTGTGTGTGTGTGTGTGTGTGTGTTCCCAGGGACAGGTTGGACAATGTACACACTTGTGGGCTAAAGGTTAGTGGTTTTAAAACTGATATGTTATTACAAACCCACCGCTTCCATTACTATGGAACCCTTTTAAAGTGACAGCCATCATAGACATCCACATATATTCTTTTATTTCTTCTACGTTCAATGAAAGTGTTTGTTTTATACAAAATACAACACCTTTATTTATCACTCCTGTCTCCTACACCATTGAACCTTCTACAGTATATTATTTATTTTTCGTACATCACGGGACACAATGGCTTAATCGTTACATAATGGGTTATATCTCACCTTCAGGTGCTGGACACTGGTGTAATCAACTAGACAGGAAGTTTCCTCCCTATATAACCCCTCCCATACTGGGAGCTCCTCAGTTTTTTCGCCAGTGTCTATGGTGTGGGTCACGGTTAAAGATGTGCTAAGAAGAAAGCTCTACTGAAAGATCCCTCCAGGGGTCAATGAGCAATACAACCGGATCCATCCAAAAAGCCAGAAAAAAAGCTAAAAAGGATGGTACCCGGGCCTCGCGGAAGAGCAAGGTTTTGCCTGTAATGTCGCTCTTTGAGGACTGGGCTCTGGGATCCAGTACTTTCGCAATATATCAAAAATGCGCAAAAGTTTCTGGCAGAGTCTTTTACATGGTCCAGGGAAGAGGCCTCCTTTAAGTAGGAACCCAGATCCCTGAAGGTTGGCACAACACTACCCGCCGTGATGGGTGAAGGCTGGATCTGTCTGTATCCTGCGGCGGGGATAAGGTAAGTGAAGACAACCATAAGTATTATCTTCCATGAGTAGCTGCATGTCTTATCTGTTTTCCGCCACTAGAGGGAGTAAAAAGACATACCTGGTGTTTTACTCACCATGCTCTCCAGAAACGAAAGCTCAGTGTCAGCCGGTCTGTTGAGCGGCTCACTTCCTCCACTTCAGGCTCTGCCACAGTTGTGTAGGGGGGGTCCCTCATAGTCTGGGTCCACGGCGCTCCTTGGGGGATCTCTCTTTCTCTCTCCCCCTCTTGCTCCCGCCTCCACATTTCCCTATGCGTGAGCAAGGGGGGTGCGCTTTTAAAGCCACAATGGCGGGTAAGCGGGAGGGGGATGTGGTTGCTGCTGGCGCGCGCTTGCACACCGGCTTACAGTGCAGGGCAGGGCTTCAAAGAAACCCCAGACACCAGAGCTCTGTAAAGCCAGAGGGACTAGGCAGCTTTGGGCATGTAAGCACCTCCTGTGTGTTGGATACAGACTAACTAAGACGCCTACTCAGCATCAGGCTGTGCAGATTAGCAGGCATTGTTAATTGCTAGACTAAGTTCAGCTGTTGATGCACCTGTGTTAAATTCCTCTGCTTTTTTAGCTTAGGACTATGTCCTGTAAAAATAAAATAAGAAGGGGGTTCAGGGGCAGGATCATGCCTGCATGATACCATCCTCCTCTGAGAGGCTCTAGGCAGCCGCACAGGTTAAGCCATCGGCCCTGTCAGGCATTGCAGCCTCCCCCAACCTTGCAGCCACTCTGCATATGTAATTTTGGACGTTTTTTCTTTTTTTTGCATTTGTTGGTCTATAGAGAGGTTAACTGCTATAATCACAGCCTCCTCACAAAGAGCAGAAAGCGGGGTGTGACCCTTCCCCTGCTCTAAGTCCTCAAACAAGAGGATTAAAGTCCTGAGGATGAAAGTTCACGGTCGGAGGACAGGGAACAGGTGCAGCTGACTAGGCAGAGGTATCAGAAGCCTCACAAGCTCTGAAGTTGCAGCTGCAGTCTTTTTCAGAGATTCACGCTGCATATAACTTGCCCTCAGCCTAAATGGCCGAAGCCTCTGTCTCCTCCTTGGGGTTTAAAAAAATAAATAAAAAATCCCCATAGGTTGCTTGTACCTTCCCACTCCATCCATTACTGCAACAGTTTTTCTCTTCCGTTCATGGACGGACACAGCACCAGTCTTGACTTGTGGGTATTAGCCT
This sequence comes from Rana muscosa, assembly GCA_029206835.1. Lineage (NCBI taxonomy): Eukaryota > Metazoa > Chordata > Amphibia > Anura > Ranidae > Rana > Rana muscosa. The sequence goes on from CM055119.1 coordinate 50,111,812, forward strand.
TCTATTAGGAGATATGCTGTTTCTGCCTAGTCTGTTAGTGTTAAAACACATTAAAACTGTACAGTACCGCCCAGGGGGCGATCCCTCTAGGTACAACCCCTCTCCCTGCATATAGCAGCTCAGTTTTTTTCTGCCTAGCATAGGAAAAGGACATGGCTCCCTATGGGTCCTGGAGTTTTTTTCAGTTTTTTTTTCTAATTTTTTGGATCCTGAGATCTACTATCAACTGCCGACTGGGTGACAGGCTGGTTCCCAGATCCTTGTAGTCCCCCCAGTTTCGGCCATCGAGCGTGTGCTGACCTTTTAGCTACGCGCTGGGTCGTCCACGACATGCCCCGTTGCTCCAGGGGTGGCCGGTGAGCTCATGCTCCGAGGCACACATATGACCGGGCTTTATGTCCGTGTCACAGTGTGCCGGGCCGACAGCCATGCCGTAACCGCATGGACGTTGGGTCTGGAATGCCTTCAGCTGGTCCTCGCAGGACGGGTAAGTAGCAGTCCCCCTGCTCCGGCAGGGTGGTATGGCTGGGCATTCCCGGGGAGGTCGATAGAGGGTTCCACCCTTCCTTTCCGCTCTCCCTTCCTCCCCTCCTCCCTAGGCTCTGGGAAGCTAGGATGGCTCACGGAGGTTTCACCTGGGGGGGCTCCATCCTATGGCTGGGGGCTGCACAGTTGGTCCGCTATCCTGGGGGTGCTTTCCACCTAGTATGCATGGGGGGGGGCCCCGGGTGTTCACTGTATTCTGTGTGTATTTTTTCTCACTACATGCGGCCGACGGCCATGTTGGCGGCGTCCGAGGCTGTAGTTTGTATCTGCACTCGGCAGCCATTTTCTTGTAGTCCGCGCGCTCTGTTTGCATTGCGGCATGTCGGCGGCCATTTTGGAGGGTGTTTTTGTCTCTAGTGGTCAGATTCTCAGAGCAAACGGCTCCAGCACACTTCTGAGGGACAGTGACTCGGGCAGAGCGTCTAGGAGGGATAGTGCGGACGGTGGCTTAGCAGTACCTGGTCTGGGTGGCGAGTCCTTTTGGGGGGCCCCCTGGTTCACTGCGGCAGCTAGGAGGGTGGTCCGTGTGTCTTGCCTTACGTTCCTAGGGGTGTCAGGCGAGTGGGTCAGCATGGCGTCGGAAGCGGACGCTTCTTCCCCAGACATACCTGAGTTGGCAACTGGTGCCCCTGCACCTGTGACATCTATAGACGCTATGTCGGCAGTCCTGGAGGCTTTTGTTGCCAGGGTGGAAGCAGCGCATGGTCAAAAGGGGGGTAAAAAATGCCCCCTCCCCCCGCTGTCTTCCGGGGACAAATCTGACACAGAGTCAGGCCCAGCTACTGCTCCCGGCCCGGGCTCTGATGTGTCAGAGGATGCGGACCTCGACCGTTCGGACAGTGAGGATGACTCTGGGACAGGGTCAGCGCATGATAGGGCGCTTGTGGGAGCACTTATCACCACGGTGCGGGATACTCTAAAAATGGAGGATACGGCGGAGGCGACAGATGTCGGTGCCTTTTGGGTTCCGTAAGCCGACCCACACTGCTAAGGTGTTTCCTTGTGTACCTTATCTGGATAAGCTCTTGTACAAGGAATGGGATCGACCGGGATCAACCGCAAAAGGTCTTTTCAGCCCCAAAATGTTTAGCTGTCCGTTACCCCTTTGAGGAGAATTTCCTGAAAAAATTTACTTCTCCACCTACAGTGGACCCCCCTGTGTCCAGACTGAACAAGGTGACCACGATTCCAAGGACCCTGCAGACAGGAGGGCTGAGGCTGTGGCCCGCACACTGTTCATGGTGGTGGGGTCAGCAGTGCGGCCTGTCGTGGCCGGGGCTCTAGTGTCTCAGACACTTACTGAATGGGCAAAAACGTTGCACCAGGGGTTAAAAGACCATCACGTTCCTCCGGACTGTGTGAAACTGGCCGACCAGTTGGTACAGGGCCTTAAATTTGTCTGTGAGTCAGCCTTGGATACGATTCCCTTGCTCTCCAGAGCCTCGGTCTATGCGGTGGTGTTGCGCCGCCTGGTCTGGATAAAGTGTTGGTCCGCGGACCAATCTTCTAAGAAGGCTGTGGTAGATTTACCTTTTAAGGGTGAAAGGCTTTTTGGATCCTCTCTGGATGACATCAAAGATGCCACGCGAGGTAAGAGCACTCTACTCTAGCAATCCTGTAAGGGTAAGGAGCCACGCCGTAGGCATGGGCCCTCCTTTACCGATCACAATAGTTTTTTTCGTCCGCCCGGCACTGCAGGTAAGCGCTCCCAGGCCGCTAAGGCACCTGCTGAAGGGCAAAAGCGTCCCTGGTTTCGCAAGCCCAACAAATCTGCGTCCGCATGAAGGTCTGCCCCTGCCCGACACTCGGGTGGGGGGCTGTCTTTGCGAATTCGTGGCTCGGTGGACGTCTCTACTCTCCGACCGGTGGGTTTGCGAAGTAGATTCCTCAGGGTACAAGATAGTTTCTCTCCTACCCACCAAACAGATTTTTTGCCTTCAGCTTCCTCCGATTCGTCGGGAGGCCCTGTTTAGGACAGTTCAGGATCTGCTGGTGCGTGGGGTGATCGTGCCTGTTCCATTACAGGAACGGTTTCAGGGATTTTACTCAAATCTGTTTGTAGTCCCAAAGAAGGACAGGGTCCGTCCAATTCTGGATCTCAAGGCCCTCAATTGCTTTGTGAAAGTGCAAAGGTTCAGGATGGAATCAGTTTGCTCTGTTGTCGCTGCTCTCCATCCGGGGGATTTTCTGGCATCCTTGGACATCAAGGACGCATACTTACATGTCCCCATATGCTCCAGGCATCAGAGATTTCCGCGCTTTGCGGTCGGGAAAGACCACTACCAATTTGTGGCTCTCCCCTTTGGCCTAGCATCGGCACCGAGGGTGTTCACCAATGTGCTCGCCCCAATTCTGGCCTTGCTGAGACAGCGGGGAATCGCTATTGTAGGCTACCTGGACGATCTTCTTCTGAGAGCTTCTTCAAGCTCAGAATTAGAGGAAGATGTGTCTATAACCTGTCAGACCCTCTGAGAATTTGGTTGGGTGCTGAACATTCAGAAGTCGGTGTTGGTACCGTCTCAACGCCTAGAATACCTGGGGTTGGTTCTGGACTCTTCAGAGGCGAGAGTTTTTCTCCCTGTGGAAAGGTTGCAGACTCTGCGGGCTGCAGTGCAGCGGTTGACGTCCCAAAAATGGTCGTCGCTCCACTTTTGCATGCGAGTCCTGGGTCTCATGGTGGCCTCCTTCAAGGCGGTTTCATATGCTCAATTCCACACTCGAGTGTTGCAGAGGGAAATTCTGTCCCTGGATTGTCAGATCCGGGTGAGCTACCTGGTCAGGACCTCTCTTGTTTGGTGGCTGACTTCCCCGACTCTTCGGTCCCGGAAGTCGTTCCTTCCCTTTTATTGGACGGTGATCACGACGGACGCCAGCCTTTACCGGTTGGGGGCGAGTTTGGGGGGTTTAGTCGGCCCGGAGTCGCTGGACTCAGGAAGAATCCAGCCTGCCGATCAATGTCCTGGAACTTCGGGCGATCAAGTGGTTTCAGAGGCTACAAGGACGTCCAGTCAGGATCCAGTCGGACAACGCCACGGCAGTGGCGTACGTCAACCATCGGGGAGGAACAAGAAGCTCGGCCGCAGCGGCGGAGGTCCCTCACATTCTGAGGTGGGCAGAACGGAGTGTGCCGGCTCTATTGGCCATGTACATTCCGGGCGTAGATAACTGGCAAGCGGACTACCTAAGTCGCCAGACGCTGGACCAAGGAGAATGGTCTCTACACCTGGAGGTCTTTCAGCTCCTGTGTCGAAAATGGGGCACACCAGAAATGGATCTCCTGGCGTCGCGGCTCAATCGGAAGGTATTGAGATTCGTGGCCAGATCAAAAGACCCGTGGGCGGACGCGACAGACGCGTTGGTGCCGTGGGGTCAGTATCGGCTGATTTATGCCTTCCCTCCTCTAAAGCTTCTTTCCCATCTGCTTCGCAGAGTGGAGGCCGAAGGGATTCCAACAATCCTAATTGCTCCAGATTGGCCTTGGCGTCCCTGGTACGCCGACTTAGTGCGTCTGGTGGCAGATGTTCCTTGGCATCTGCCATTGCGGGAGGACCTTCTGTCACAAGGTCCCATACTTCATCCTGCTTTACAGTCGCTGGCTTTAACGGCATGGCTATTGAAAGCCAGGTATTAAGGGACCGTGGCCTGTCTGATTCCGTGATCTCTACCATGATGAGAGCACAAATATCGTCCTCTCGGAAGATTTACCATCGTACATGGAAGGCCTACATCTCTATGTGTGAGGAGATGAAGTGGCATCCGCGTGCATATTTGGTTTCCAGGGTCCTGCTGTTTTCACAGCGTGGGGTGGACCAGAAACTTGCCTTAAGTACAATTTTAAGGGGCAGATTTCAGCCCTGGCTGTCTTCTTTCAACGACCCTTGGCAGCTCACTCTCTGGTGAGTACGTTTGTGCAGGGGGTTCGATATGTGGCCCCTCCGGTGCATCCTCAACTTCCTCCGTGGGACTTGAATCTGGTCCTATCCGTACTTCAAAGTTCACCATTTTGAGAACATTAGGGAGATTCCCTTACTGGCTCTCTCCCAGAAGGTGGCCTTTTTGGTGGCGATTACATCAGTCAGACGGGTCTCTGAACTGGCAGCCTTGTCTTGCAAGGCTCCCTATTTGATCTTTCACAAGGATAAGGTGGTGCTGCGTTCGCAGCCGTCTTTTCTTCCTAAGGTCGTTTCGGCCTTTCACCTCAATGAGTACATTGTACTTCCGTCTTTGTCCTCGTCCGTCGCATCCCAAAGAGGCTGCGTTGCATTCCTTGGACGTTGTCCGAGCTCTACGGGTGTACCTGTCTGTTACTGCTCTGTTCCAGAGGTCGGACTCCCTGTTTGTTTCGGTGGTTGGTCCTAAGAAGGGTCTGGCGGTCTCGTCGGCCACCATTTCTAGGTGGATCAGACAGGTCGTGATTCAGGCCTATGCCCTAAAAGGGCGGGTGCCTCCCTTCCCGGTCACGGCGCATTCGACCAGGGCAATAGGTGCCGCCTGGGCTTTCCAACATCAAGCGTCTGTTTCCCAGGTGTGTAAGGCGGCGACCTTGTCGTCCGTTCACACCTTCACAAAATTTTACAAGGTTGATGTGAGTGCATCTTTGGATGCTTGCTTCGGCCGCAAAGTTTTGCAGGCGGCTGTTTAGAGTTGCAACTCCTCCATTGAGGAGCTCTGGTTGTTTGGGGTGAAGTTGGTTTAATGCTGTTTTTCCCACCCCTCGTTTTTGACACTGCTTGGGGACGTCCACAAGTCAAGACTGGTGCTGTGTCCATCCATGAACGGAAGAAAAAATTGGACTTTTGTACTCACCGTAAAATCCTTTTCTCTGAGTTCATGGACGGACACAGCACCCACCCCCTCCTTTTTTTATTTTTTATGTTTGTACTGCTTTTTGACAAACAGAGCTGCTGTATGCAGGGAGAGGGGTTGTACCTAGAGGGACCGCCCCTTGGGCGGTGCTGTACAGTTTTAATGTGCTTTAACACTAACATGCTGTTTCTGCCTAGTCTATCTCCTAATAGAAGGCTAATACCCACAAGTCAAGACTGGTGTTGTGTCCGTCCATGAACTCAGAGAAAAGGATTTTACGGTGAGTACAAAAATCCTATTTCTGCTGGTTGGGCACCCGCATAAGCTGTTATTTTCTCCTCCTAAAAACTTTAGCCGAGGAGTATAGGTTGCTAGAAAACCTCCACAGCAAACTGCTGGGGTGCACAGTTGCTGGTGCACATTGTTGAGCTTAATCGCATTTTAGCGGAAATGCACGTTTGGGGAGGATAATATCCTCATTTACCAGCCCACATGTTGGCATAAGATACATGTTTGCGGTTGATGGATTGACATATCATTACATAATCGCATGAGGATGCTTGGTCATATTTAAGTGCTTAAGTCGCCCAAAGAGGCCTGTTTCCACAAATGCACAAGCTGCTGGGATGCACAGTTGCTGGTGCACATTGTTGCTAAACGCACAACAGCTAAATCGCATGATTGTGGAAATGCACGTTTCCTCTTTACCAGTCCACATGTTTGCATAAAATACATGAGTTTGGAATGTGCAAGATGCATGTGTGGTAAAAACAAGTAACAGAATGTGTTTAGTGTTGATCACTTAAAGATACATGTTTCTGTTTGTATGAATCTACATGTTTTTTACATAGTCGCATAAAGATGCTTGATTGCATAAAGATGCGGGGTTGCACAAAGGTGCTTGATCTCGCAAAGCCTTTGGTTACCCAGGAGTACTTAATCACATGAACAGGCTTGTTTTACAGACATGCCTAAAATCGCATAAAAATGCTTGATTGCATAAAAGATGCTGAATCGCACAAGGGTGCCTGATCACTCAAGAATCTTTGGTCAAAGGTGCTTGTCGGCACAGTAGTGCTTTTAAGATGCATTAAATGTTTGATCGCATCAAGATGCTGAATCACATATAAGTTGCATGATCGCCTTGATTTTGCATGGTTCCATAATAAGGCATGATAATTTAAGTATTCATTAATTTATACAGGATTCCTTATGTTCGCATAAGAATACGTGTCTGCATGGATACATGATGTGTGATGTTGCATAAACGCATGCTTGCTCGCAAGATACCCGTTCCATAGCACACGTGCGCTATATATATATAGGCGTGTATACAGTACACACTTTTTTATGTTTTGGCCTAAAACATACCGTATATACTCGAGTATAAGCCGAGATTTTCAGCCCTTTTTTTTGGGCTGAAAGTCCTCCCCCCCCCCCCTTGGCTTATACTCGAGTCAGCGAAAGTTTTTACATGTAAATAGTACCTGGGAAAAAAAGTTGCGGCGTCCATCGTTCAAATCCCACGGTCTCTTCCTGGTCCCTTCCGTGATAGGCGATTCTCATCAGACACTCTCCGCCTATCACGAACGTTCTCTCATCCTCAGTTTCCTACCAGACGTCTGTGATTGGCGGAACACCCAACACAGTGTCTGCTGGGAAACTGAGGATGAGAGAACGTTCGTGATAGGCGGAGAGTGTCTGATGAGAATCACCTATCACGGAAGGAACAGGAAGAGACCGCGGGATTTGAACGATGGACGCCGCAGCCGCAACTTTTTTTCAGGTACTATTTACAATGTAAAATTTAAACAGTGAGGATGGGGAACAGTGAGGCATTGTTGTCCCTCGGCTTATACTCGAGTCCGTAAGTTTTCTCAGTTTTTGGTGGCAACATTAGGTACCTCGGCTTATACTCGAGTATATACGGTATTTGTACAAGTTCATGCTTCCATGAATGCACGCTTCCATAGAAGCATTTAGCTTCAACACTTACCACTTACACATATAAGGAGCCATTTGTGTTTATTTACATGGGACTGCAAGAAGTTGTCTGCGTTCGTGGGGGAACAGCACCTCCTTCCAGTTGGTGGCCTTGCCCTTTGGGTTAGCCACCATGCCTGGGTTTACAAGGTGCTAGAGCCCGCCTCTAGCAGGACTAAAAGCCCAGGGTATAGCAGCTATGGCAGGCTGAGACAATCTGCTGCTGATAAATCAGTCAGTAGCATGGCTAGACCTCAGTGTGTCCAGCATGCTATCTGGAACTCCTAGTGTACGATCCCAGTCTAAGGGTACATTGGTACGTTCGATAAGGAGCTTGGAGTGTTTGGGATATAGCCCAATTAGGCTCTCTTGGAGCTAGACCACCTCCCCTGGGCAGTGGTCTCTTCTAGGACTGGTCTTCATAGCCACTACCTCTCAGGTAACCGGCCTGAAGGATCTTCCTTTCTGCCAAACTTTTGGTTAAGAACTACCAACTGAGACTTCAGCGTATCCGTAAGACCAGAACCTTTGGATAATGCCAGGTTAGGATCAAGTCGCCTAGAATGAAACTGAGCATAGGGAGCTATTTGAATGAAGCTACCATCCCTAGCACCTTAATCAAAAGGTGATAAGGAACATTTCCTTGCTTTGACCACATAGACCAGCTTTCTTATAGCGTTGACTTTGTCTAAAGCAAGAAAAAAAAGTCTGAAAGACAGTTAAACTGAACCTTGGTATAGAAAGTTTGTAGACCCCCCAATCTACACTATTGGGTTTGGGTCCTGCAGCACATGCATTCTGCAATCTCCATTTATTTCCAAAGGAAAGATCATACTATCAAGTGTGATTGAAACACATGAAATCAAAGGTAACATTTAAGGCATCCCTTGCTTATTCTAATACTCAACGTGGGGAACACAAATTTTCCATCTTCAGTAATCCTTTAGATGCATTGCTCTTTAAGGAAATGGAAAACATAATTTAAAATATGAACTCTTGGCCTATGTTTTTTTTTACCCTTGTGTAAATCGATCTATCAAATAGATAGTCAGTGCACACCTGTTGGGTTGGTTATTTATAGACCTTTTGCCAATCATGAACTTACTCCTCTAGCACTTGACTTAGAAGGAGAATATAAGGTGTAAAGCCCTGTACACACGGTCGGACTTTTGGCCAACAAACTTCATTTTGAGCAAGTTGGACCAACAATCCGACCGTGTGTACGGTCAGACAAACTTTTTTTTTTTTTTTTTGTTTTCATCGGACAAAAGTTCGGTCTGCAAACGGACAAACTTTTGGCCAACAAAAGTCCGATGGAGCAAAGTCTGACCGTGTGTACAGAAAACCATCGGACTTTTGTCCGATGGACAAAACAAATAATGTTAAAATCAACCAACAATATCAGAAGTTGACCAAAGGATGGCGGTAAAGAGCAGAAAAACCACGCGATGTTGGAAGAAGTTTTGGTAAAGTTTGCAGAAAAGTCCTGTGGTGTGTATGCTATGGGTGTTCCCGGCCAACTCCGTTCGGACAAAAATACACGGAAAAGTCAGATGGAAGTCCGGCCGTGTGTACGAGGCTTGAGACAGCAATGATGCTCAAGCAGAGAAAACCAAAGTCCTGTGTCTCATTGGGTAACCTAGATATAGCCTAAAAGCATATGATGATGTGTGGTAAGGAAAATAAAACGGATACCGCTCGAATGGCCACAATGTTTGCAGGTGCTGGTCAGGTTGAACACTAGCTTGTCAGACACATTGAGGAATACAACAAAATGTTGCCTGTCTGCATACTCTTAAGCGCCATACACACAATAGATTTTCTGTAGATTTTTGTCTTCAGATTTACCAAAACCATGTAGTGCAAGGGCCTGCCTGATTGCATACAAATTGAGACTCTTAAGGTTTGACCTCATATTATATGGTTTTGGTAAATCTGAAGACAAAAACCTGCAGAAAATCTAATAGTGTGTATGGGGCTTTAGAAAAAATGGCTTTAGCTTGGTCGCCAATTTAATACGAGCAGATTTAGATGGCTTTGACTAACAAAATAAAGTTGAACACCTGCTAACATTTTTTAACCACATACACCAACATTTTTTTTCCATTTTGGGATAAAGATTTTACACAAATGAAAAAAGCTGGCACCCTGTCAGTGATAAATGGTTTGCATCTAACCTTTAGCTGCCACTTTTGCTTGACAGCTTGGTCTGTTAAAAAAATTTGAAAAATAACAGACTTACTGGTTGAACCAACAGGTGAAAATAAAGGAAAAAAAAACTGCCTTCTAAGAAATGGTAAGCTGCAATATAATATATTTCTTGGAAGGGGGTAATACTACTTTAATGTACAAGAAAAAAAAATACTGAAAATTATCTTTAATTTGCAAAACATGGCAGTTAATATACTCTGCCCCAATGATACCATGGACAGTCAAAATCTATTTTCAGCTTCTGTGCTGTAGAACTCTGTTAAAGAAACTATGTAGACGTGAATGCCTAAATCCAATGCATTTATTTATTTTCTTCTGAGCCAAGAGAATTGATTTCCACAATTCTCTAGAGTTAACTGCTCTATATGGGATTGGCACCTCAATTGTCAAAGCATTCGCTAAAGCTTCCTCTGGCTCACACCTCAATGAAATGTGGTAGAACCTTCGACCATGTGTATCCCACACTAAAACACACGGTCAAACGAGAAGGGAGCCTGAATTATCTTGGGAAAGAACTGGTGTCAGCTGTTTACTCAGTGGAGCTGGGAGAATTCACAAAAGTGATAGGCCGTGAGAATTGAATCCTGACTACAGTTGCAAGTTTATGGAAAATGTCTGAAGTACCTCGATGTTTCTCATCTGTGTTTTAATAACATAATGTCTCTGTAATTATTTTGTTCTTTATTATATTTAGATGCACAAGTATTCCTACAAGAACAATAGATTAACAATACACATCTGCAGGTTCATGCTGTAAGACAATAGGCTGCACTACGTATTTATAGCAAGTTTTATTGCAGTTTCAAATATTATATGCAATGAGCCTACAGATTGCAAACCTATTCATTAACTAGTGCAAGGAAAAAAACGTGGTAAACCATAACTACTAATTTAAAATTGCACTCTCCTGATGACAGACTTTCACCTAGTATTATTGCAGTTTATTATTACATGCTACTTACATATTTACTTATATTGTTTTACTAAATAAGACTGGTAAATCTGTAAAAGACAAAGGTAAAGAAGGTTGTCGTTTTGGAACTGCCATCTTCTGTTAAAATAAAACCAACTGTAATATGGGCCTGCCTGGCTATAGGCAGGTTGCCTACACAGGGAATGTTATCTGTTAGCAAGTGTTTCACGTACCAGGCTGGAGGCTGGGATGACGAGAGGACTCCCCTTGCTGCTGAGAGCAGAGTAGCCCTGGAGTTGGAGACAGAGGATGCTCTGCCCAGAGATGCATGGGTTGCCTGCTGATGAAGCTGTCTGATGGTTCCAGAACCAGACCCCCCGGAGCAGAGAAGGTGGTCACAGCCAATGATTCCCTGGAGGATCTTAGCAGGGGGAAGAGCAGAGACGTCGTCAAAAGTCAGGCCAGGGGTCAAACACAGGAAGGCAGTCAGAAGCAGAGGCAGGAGGTGTAGTTGTAATCAAGCTGGGGTCAAACACAGGAAGTCAATCTGGAACAGGCAAGTAGCAGGTCTGTGAAACAAGCTGGGTTCAGAGCCAGGAGAGAAGTCAGAGCAGGTCAGGTTAAGCCGGTTCGGTAACAGGTAATCAAACAGGAGCAAGAGGAACACAGGATACAGAGATGAGGATAATCCAGCAATTTATGAGCACAGTTGGTAATAGGCCAGCAAAACACTGGTAATTAGTTTGCGTACGAACTATAGCCGCTGCTAACGTGCGTTCGCCGTTACGCGTTGATTGCTAATGCGCATGTGCAGATTAGCACAGCCATGACGGATATTGGCATATCTGCCAGTTCTCCGGTTTCTTCCCTGACAGACCCCCCCCCCCCCAGAGGGACAGCCTCCGGATGCCCAGACATGCCTGTTTTTCGGGGAATCTGTTGAACTCCTGAGGAAGTTTAGGAGCATGCACGTTCTTTGCTGGTTCCCATGAGTTTTCTTCAGGTGGATATCCTTTCCATTTAATGAGATATTGCACCTGTCTCCCCCTCCTTCGAGCATCCATAAAGGCCTCCACCTCAAACTCCGTGTCCTCCCCTATACTAACCGGTGGTGGAGGTGGCTCTTCTCTTTCAAGAAACAAGCTGAACACTGCTGGTATGAGTAAGGACACGTGGAAGACTGGATACATTTTATATGAGTTTGGTAGGTCCAGTTCAAATGCTACAGGGTTTATTTCTCTCTTAACCTTGAAAGGTCCAATAAACCTTGGGCCCATTTCCGAGAGGGACACTAGAGTCTGAGGTTTGCTGTGGAAAGCCAAACTTTGTCCCCAACCTTCAGTATTGGATTATCTCTTCTCCTTTTTGTCAGTGTTTTTTGTAATCCTCCTGAGATTTTTTCATGGCATTTTGAAGTGTTTGGTAGTTGGTTTGAATAAAGGTAAGCTTATCCTGGACTGCGGGTACTGAGGCTTCTGGAAAAACATCTGGAAGAAAGGACGGATGTAAGCCGTAGTTTGCCCAAAATGATGATTGATTAGTGGATGCATGGACTGAGTTGTTATAAGAAAATTCGGCACATGGGAGGAGGGATGCCCAATTGTCTTGGATAAAAGATGAGAAACATCTCAGGTACTGCTCTAAAGTTTGATTAGTTCTTTCTGTCTGTCCATTACTTTGTGGATGATATACAGAGGACAGACAAACTTAAATTTTCAGGGCTTTGCACAGAGCTTTCCAGAATCTAGAGGTAAACTGCACCCCTCTGTTGGAGACAATACTGCTGGGCAATCCATGCAACTGTACAATCTCCTTGATAAACAGGGGTGCCGTATCTTGGGCTAAAGGGGTACTTATCATGGGTAAAAAGTGGGCCATCTTGGACAATCGGTCAACAACCACCAGGATGGTGGTGAATCCCTCTGAGGGAGGTAAGTCAACAATAAAATTCATTGACAGCATTCTCCAGGGTTGTTCTGGTACGGGAAGAGGTCTCAGCAGGCCCCAGGCTTTGGTATTACTACCTTTGTTGCGAAGACACGTTACACAAGAGTTTACATAGTCCTTACAATCTTGTCTTGGATTGGGCCACCAGAAGGATCTTTGAATGAGTTCACATGTTTTCCGAACTCCAAAGTGTCCTGCAAGCAGATGATCATGACAGGCCTTAAGGACTTCAGTTCTTACTGATCCCTGAGGGATGAAGATCTTGTCCTCATGCCAAAAGAGTTCTTCATGTTTCCTCAATGAGAGGGTTTCGGATTCAGGACATAGAGCAGAAGCTTGCTTGATTGATGTACCTAGATCAGGTTGAATTAGTAAAAAGTTATGAGGTGACAGGAAGGTACTGGGAGCAGCTATTTTGGGAGTCTCTGGAAACATACGAGAAAGGGCATCCGCTTTTCTGTTCTTGGACCCTGGGCGATAGGTTAGATGAAAATTGAATCTTGAAAAGAACAAAGCCCAACGGGCCTGTCGTGGTCTTAATCGCTTGGCAGTTCTGAGATATTCAAGATTTTTATGATCTGTAAATATCAGGATGGGGTGAGCAGCGCCCTCCAGCAGGTATCGTCATTCTTCCAGGGCTGATTTGATGGCCAACAGTTCCCGGTCACCTGCATCACAGTTCTTCTCAGGCTGACTCATCTTCCTTGAGAAGAAAGCCACTGGGTGAAGCAGAGCTTTGGGCCCCTGACGTTGTGACAGAATGGCTCCTGTGGCAATTTCTGATTCATCAACTTCAAGGACAAAGGGCAAGGCTGGGTCTGGGTGCTGCAATACTGGAGCAGATGTATACAAAGTCTTTAATTTATCAAACGCCAACTGGGCTTCCTGGGACCATTGAAACCGGACATGTTGCCGGGTCAGCTGGGTGATGGGAGAGATGACGGTGGAAACATTTTTGACAAATCTTCTATAGAAATTGGCAAAGCCCACAAATCTCTGGATGCCTTTCTTGTCAGTGGGAGCAGGCCAATTAATGATGGCAGCCACCTTTTGTGAATCCATGGAAATCCCACCTGTGGATATGACTAGCCCCAAGAATTGAATTGATAGTCTCTCAACTTCACATTTCTCTGCCTTTGCTTATAGTCTGTGCTGCCTTAGTGTGGACAGAAATGTCTTTTACATATATCCTGTGGAGATCCAGGTTGGCAGAGAAAATGAGAATATCATCTAGGTAAACTATCACAAAGTAATTCAGAAACTCTCGGAAGATGTCATTCACAAAGTGTTGAAAGGTGGCTGGGGCGTTGCACAAGTTGAAAGGCATGACAAGGTATTCAAAGTGCCCGAAGCGTGTCCGAAATGCAGTCTTCCATTCATCACCTTTGCGGATGCGAACTAAATTGTAGGCACCACGTAGATCAAGTTTTGTAAAGACTCGAGCAAATCAAAATCTTTGAAAAAGCTCAGGAACGAGAGCGAGAAGGTAACGATTCTTGATCGTGATCTTGTTGAGCTCCCGATAATCCACACAAGGTCTAAGTTATTGATCCTTCTTCTGGACAAAATAAATACCAGCACCAGCAGCTGAAGAGGAAGGCCGAATGAATTTCTTCTGGAGGCTCTCATCAATGTAGAGTCGTAAGGCTTCAAGTTCATTTTCAGATAGCGGAAAAATCCGCCCAAACAGGACCTCTGCGCCTGGAAGTAATTCAATAGGGCAATCATATGGCCGATGGGGTGGTAGGACATCGGCTTTCTTTTTGTCGAATACGTCCAAGTATTCATGGTAGGCTGGTGGCACTATTTGGTCGGTACTGGTTACAGGCTGGACTGTCAGAGAACTTGAAGAATTACTGCATTCCGGGGCAAAACAGTGCTGCAAGCAATATTCAGATTGGAAGGAGATTTTCCCCAAGGGACAATTAATCTGAGGGTTATGCGCCCAAAGCCACCAAATTCCCCAGAATGATGGGGGAACATAGTATGTAAAAGCAGAGGAATTCCTGGTGATCAGAGTCTGTTAGAGTAAAAATGGGGACAGCTTCTTGTGTCACAGGTCCAGATCTGGGAATGGTCCCATCAGCCAGATGGACCTCAAGTCTCTGTTTCTTGTTTTTAATTTGCAGTTTTCTTGCCAAAGTAACGTCCAGGAAGCAACTGCATGCCCCGGAGTCAACAATTGCTTGGAACTGGACTATTCCTTCCGCCACCTGCAATGAGATGGGTAAAATAAGGTGAGCTGGAGAAGATCCAGAAACTTGGAAGTAGGCAGGACATGGAGGGAGGAACTTACTGGGTCTCACTGGACAGTTACCTAGGAAGTGTCCAGTACCTCTGCAGTAGAGGCAGAGGCAGGGATTAGCCAGACGCCTTTGCATCTTTTCATCTGGAGACAGAGCATTGCGTACCAGTCCAATCTGCATTGGTTCTCCTTCAGTAGCGGAAGCAGGTGGGGAGACAGGCATAGGTAGAGGTGCGGATTGAATCCTGGGCAGCATTCAGGTGGGTCTGTAAGAGTTTGTTTTTTTTGATAGTCGCTCCCGCAGACGGCAGTCAAGCTGAATGGCTAATTTAATGAGGCCTTCAAGGGTAGCGGGAGACTCAACTCGGGCTAGTTCGTCCTTAAGAGCTTCGGAAAGACCCAGCCGGTACTGGTACTTTTTCCATCCGGTATCTGCAGACCATTTACAGAAGTCAACGGTGTAGTCCTCAACGGGGTGTCGCCCTTGTTGCAGGGTATGAAGGGTAGCCTCTGCCGTGGCCATGCGTTGAGGGTCATCGTAAAGTTGTGCCATGGCCTTGAGGAACGTGGCGACAGTATTGGTCCCAGGATTTTTCTGCTCCAGTAGGGGTTCTTCTTAGAGGAGGGAGATGATGAACTCGCTTTTCACGGATTCCAGAGAAAAAGTCCTTGGCTGAAGCGCAAAATATAGAAGGCACGCATTCTGGAAAGCCCTGAACTTTTGTTGGTCCCCCGAGAAGCGTTCGGGGACTGGTACCCTGGGTTCTGGAGGTGGCATCACCACAGCGGGAGCAGAGGCAGAATGTTCTTGGGCAGGAGCCGCTGAAGTAGAGGGAGCAGTAGAGAGATTTTGGCTAACAGGTGCAGATGACACAGCAAGGTTCTGTAGGCGACCTTCCAGCTGAAAGTAACCTTCTTGCAGGTTTTTCACCGCTTGGGTAAGGGCAGTAACTTGCTGGCATATAGTCTCTAATGGGGGAAGCCCCTCTTTCAGGCTCAGACATTTTGGCTGGATTATACTGTCACGTACTAGGCTGGAGGCTGGGGTGACAAGAGGGCTCCCCTTGCGGCTGAGAGCAGAGTACCCCTGGAGTTGGAGACAGAGGATGCTCTGCCCAGAGATGCACAGGTTGCCTGCCGATGAAGCTGTCTGATGGTTCCAGAAGCGGACACCTCGGAGCAGAGAAGGTGGTCACAGCCAATGATTCTCTGGAGGTACTGGTGGATCTTAGCAGGTGGAAAAGCAGAGATGTCATCATAAGCCAGGCCGGGGGTCAAACACAGGAAGGCAGTCAGAAGCAGAGGCAGGAGGTGTAGTTGTGTTCAAGCTGGGGTCAAACACAGGATGTCAAACTGGAACAGGCAAGGAGCAGGTCCGTGAAACAAGCCGGGTTCAGAGCCAGGAGAGAAGTCAGAGCAGGTCAGGGTAAGCCGGGTCGGTAACAGGTAATCAAACAGGAGCAAGGAACACAGGATACAGAGCTGACGATAATCCAGTGATTTATGAGAGCAGTTGGAGTCCTTATATAGGCCAGCAAAACACTAGTAATTAGCACGTTTGCGTACAAACGTTAGCCGTTGCTAACATGCGCTCGCCGTTGCGCACCGATTGCTAATGCGCATGCGCGGATTAGCGCGGCCATAACGGATATTGGCATATCTGCCATTTCTTCTCCGTTTTATTCCCTGACAAAGTGTCTCTGCAGTTCCTGGTCTTTTTGAGCTCTCTCTGCTCTCTCCTCTGAGCTGTAAATAAAAGGGGGAAGGGCTCTGCACAAAGAGAGCTGCCTGCATGGAAAGAACAGAGAGGCCAAGATACAGCATGTATTCTCCAGCTCGTTCACAGCGCCCGTTGTGGCTCTTGGTTGGCTCTGTTTGCACTCTCGGCTCATGGTACTGGGACTGCTGCACCTTGCAGTCTGTTAAAGGCACCAGGGTGGCCAGAGGACATGTAGAATACCAAGTTAGACTATCACCTCATGAAGGTATGCCTGGTCAGCTACACATTTGTAGTTAGAATAGGGATTAGGACATTCATATTGAACCGTATGCTGCAATTTGTTCAGTAAAGTTACATTAACTGTTCCAAGCCTGGTCTGAAGTTATTCAAAGGGGTGCATGTGGGTTCTGGCGTATCTAAAAGAACCAGTATCTGTAAAGCACAACAGAGTATGAAGCTCAGCTACTATAGAAGGGTTAACTTGGCAACACAAGAAGAAGAATGTAGTTACTCTTGGTAACCAAATGAAGGAACAAGCTACAAGCAACGCGGTCTTTAGGTGGGGTACCTGGTAAAGGTGACAGATACTCCGGTAGTGACTAGGGGGTTGATGTCTGGCTCCCTCCCAAGCGGTCAAATCCAAAAATGACTGGATGTGAACCCACGTTACGGAGATCTATGGCCTGGTCATGAGGTACAGGAAGGAGTTAATGAACATGCATGAGGTCCACGCTACTGTATGTGCTCAGTGGTACCCTATGTTACTGGGAGTGAAGTAACAGAGGTACGCTGGTCTGGTGGAGTGGGCGCAGGTTCAGCACATCCCTCCTAATGCAACATCTACCAAGTTACAGTGTGCAGTGATGTGGGCTAGCACTTTTCAGAAGAACTCTATTATTTTTCTGCACACAATGAAGGCTCATCTCTAAGTGGGCGAAATGCCTTAGATTTTTTATATGACCGCAGTCTCTGCCTGGTCCCGGGTATTGATGAACATGTGCACAGCGAAAGGTAAACCCACGTGCAGGGCAAAGATGACCCCGCCCACATGCCAAAGTATGGCATACGCCCTCGTCATCAGTCAGTCTCAATGTGGTACAAGGAACTTGCTATGGATGAACAGACAATGACAACGTATGCAAACAAAACAGCTTGTTCTACCGTTCTTCCAAATCATTCTCTCCAAAATCAGAACTTGATTGTCACATACCTGGTGAAGATCGAGCTGTAGAGAGGGCTTTTCTTGCACCTCCTGTCCAACACCCCTGATAGAGATGACAGGGAGTGTAGAACATAGAGTGGCACGAGGGACGGTATAGCAGGTGGCACCAGCTGAGGCTTGACAGGAACCCGATAGCCGTAGATCACCAGACAGACATTGGGATGTGGAACTCTATGTCGCTGGATCAGCAAGCAGAGGCGTAGCCGGAACATAAGCCAGGGGGTCATCAACAGCCAGGCAGAGCAGGTACAGGAACATGAGACTGGGGCCCAAACAGAATACAAGACGGGTTCCGTACACAATCGGGCAGCAAGGTACAGGAGCATGAGATAGGAGCAGAGTCAAAAACAAGCCAAGGTCACAGGTAGGCAGGCGGAAGTCCAGAGGAAGGTACAGGTGAAGCCGGGTCAAACACAGGAAAACTAGAACAGATCAAGGTACAGGTTAACAGGAACAAGCCGAAAGACCACTCAGAAATGTGTATGTGTCATTGCCCAGTTTAAATAGACTATCTGGCGCAAGTACATGCACGTGTGTGTGCGTGCGTCTGCTCGCGCCCGCTCACGCATGCGCCAATACATGTCTCTTTGTGCACACGCTGGTGTGCCCGCGCCTGCCAGCCAATTTGCGTTTGTTGACCGGACTTCTCTTGCATTGATACACTTTGGTTACACAGGAGTGGTACTGTATCTTTTACAATCAACACGCACATAGCTATATCCCTAATCACTCCATTCCCTTACAATTCTCTATTAAAGATGAGCTTGGACGCTCTCTCTAACTTTATCTCTGAACTCCCACTTTCTTTATCGTACATCACGGGACACAGAGCACCATAATAATAACTATGTGGGTTATATGCCACCTATAGGTGAATAGACACTGGTACACTAAAAAAGGCAGGAGGTCCCCCTCCCCAAGGGTCAAGTCCTGGGGAAAAAAGTGTGGGAACTCCCACCCAAGATCCTCTCCCCCACCAAAAAAAAAATACATACACTGACCTCACCTACCTGACCTACATACACCTACCTGGCATACATACACAGTTACACTGACCTCACCTACCTGACCAGGAGACAGACTTCCTGTTTCCAGGTGTCCTGCAGTTCAGTTCAGCCTCAGCCGTAGTGTGCGGTGTGCAGCATGTGTCACAGCAGACAGCCAGAGGAGGAGAGGAGACTGCTTGGATTTCATCACCTGCACGGGCAGCAGGCACAAGGCGGTATGGAGAAGACTCTTCTGCCTCCTGCTGCACACTCCAGTGCCCATGATCGGACACACCGAGATCCGAAGCTCTTCACTCTGCCATCCGCCCCCAGCACAGCTCAGGTCATCAACACACCCCAGGGCTCCTCCGGTCATCCTCATCTCCTCCTCTACAATGATCGTGCAGTCACTGGTAGAGTGGCAGATCTCGCCCGATCGCTCCTCCGCTGCCCTGATCTCTCCCGATCGCTCCAATAACCGCCCGCCTCCAACCAGGGATCTCAGTGATGTGGCGCGGCAGCGGCATTGTAATTCCCGCCTTCTGAAGCCTGCGGCGCCTATGATGGATATCAGGCGTCCCACGGTCCCGGCATTGGACCAGTGGGACGTCCATCATAGGCGCTGCAGGCTCCAGAAGGCAGGACCTGCTATGTCACTCAGCCACACTTGGCAGATCAGATAGTCCCCGCTCGAGGCTGCTCTAGTCCTGCAAAGGGAACGGCGTTCCTGCTGTGAAAAAAGTGCAGGGACGCCGTTCCCACGCGTTCCCGCAGGACTCGAGCCCTGCCCCTCCCTATATAACCCCTCCAATCCAGGGAGTACCTCCGTTTTTTCACCAGTGTCTAAGGTGTTGGTCACGGTTAATGAAGTGCTAAGAAGATGATCTTGGATAGGATCAGGAGGGGCTATGCAATCAGATCCATTCAAAGAGCCAGAAACAAAAAAGGCTAAACAGATGGTACCCGAGCCTCGAAACAGAAGAACAAGGTTTTTGCCTGTAATGCTTCTCGCTGAGAGCTGGACTCTAGGACCCAGCACCTTGGTCACATTTCCATACCACAGGTTTGCTCTGGCAGAGTGCCGTACAAGTCCAAGGGAGTGGACCCTATATACAAAGGGGACCCGGTCCTTGAAGGTCTGTCATGACAAAGCTCGGCGTGATGAGTGAAGATTGGACTCCTGTTATCTACAGAGTCCTGCAGCGAGGAATGGTAAGTCTGCATTTGTTTGCAGTTTCTTTTTTTTTTAAAAGAGAGAGATCTGACTGTCTGTTTTTCCGGTGGCCACTGGGAGTAGTGTGCTGTTCAATCATGCTATGTGCTCTTACTCATGCGGGCTGCTATTTCTTCCCCAGCCACTAGAGGGCGCAGGTTCGCTCAAGTCTAGCCTATTTTCTTATTTAGGCAGGAAGAGGAAGGGCGGCCATGCCATGTGGGGACAGGTCCAGAAAGGCCTTGGAGATAGAGCGGCGGCCCTTGAGTGTGTGAGTACTTGCTTGGGGGAACTGGGTGCAGACAAGTCATGATTACATGCTGCATATTTTCTGCCTATCCGAGGGGCATGTACATCTGTAAGTAGATACACCCCTGGATGATTAGCAGTTCACTTTAAATGTGTTATTATCTGCTTGTAGACAGGAACAGCATAATATACGTGCTTGAAAATGTATTGCTTAACCACTTAAGCCCCGGACCATTTGGCTGGCCAAAGACCAGAGCACTTTATTTTGGTGGTATTTGATCACCTCTGTGGTTTTTATTTTTTGCGCTATAAACAAAAATAGAGCGATAATTTAACTTTTTTTGCAATAATAAATATCCCCAAAAAATATATAAAAAACATATTTTTTCCTCAGTTTAGGCCGATACGTATTCTTCTACATATTTTTGGTAAAAAAATCGCAATAAGCGTTTATTGATTGGTTTGCGCAAAAGTTCTAGCGTCTACAAAATAAGGGATAGAATTATGGCATTTTTTATTAATAATTTTTTTTTTTTACTAGTAATGGTGGCGATCAGTGATTTTTATCATGACTGCGACATTATGGCGGACACATCGGACACTTTTGACACCTTTTTGGGACCATTGTCATTTTCACAGCGATCAGTGCTATAAAAATGCACTGATTACTGTAAAAATGACACTGGCAGTTAAGGGGTTTACCAGGAGGGAGCGCTGAAGGGGTTAAGTGTGTCCTAGGGATGTGTTCTAACTGTAGGGGGGATGGGCTACGTCTGACACGTCACTGATCACCGCTCCCGATTATAGGGTGCTGTGATCAGTGTCCTGTCACTAGGAAGAATGGGGAAATGCTTGTTTACATTAGCATTTCCCCGTTCTTCCTCTCCGTGAGACGATCACGGGTATCCCCGCGACCATGGGACCTGCGGTCAAACTCACAGAGCTTGCGGCAGGCGCACGCGCCCACAATGCCAAATCTTAAAGGGGACGTACCTGTACGCCCATCTGCCCAGCCGTGCCATTTTGTTGACGTATAAGTGCGTGCGGCGGTTCTTAAAGTGGAAGTAAACCCATTGATTTAGCAGTTTAAAAAAACAGTTAAATTCCCGGCATGCCGGAAATGCTAACTGCCACATTGGTTGTGCTCTCAAGCAAACTGTCAAACCATCCAATGGCTGGTGTCATAGCTGGTCACATGTGCAGCATCATGGCAGTTGAAGATTAAACAAAGGTCAAGATGGCAGCTTCCTTGGCTGAAAACGATAGGAGGGTTTACTTCCACTTTAAGTGATTAATTGCATGTTTTAATGTACATGTTTAAAAAACATAAGCATGGGTGCATTTTAGGGAGTTGTATCTCCAATATAGTGCATATGTGCTTGGTATCCTGCAGGTCTGAGTATGGGACCAACTGCAGTTGAGCAGATGCTTTCTTACAAACTAGCTAAAACGCACGACTGCTGGAAGGCACAGTTGCTGGAATGCTGGAGCACGCACAGATGCTGAAACGCACAGTTGCTAAAATGCACAGTTGCTGGAACACACAGTTGCTGGAGCACACAGTTGCTGAAAAACACGGTTGCTGAAGATAACTATTTTTACCAGTTCACATGTTTTCATAAAAATACATGCATGTTTGGACAAAAAACAAAACATGTTTATTGTTGATCACATAAAAATGCGTGATCGCATAAGGTGACAGGATCACTTATGGATATATGGTCACATAAAGATGCATGTTTATGTTGGTATAGATATACATGGTTTTTACATAGTCGCATAAAATGCTTGATCACATAAAAGTGCTTGATCGCACAAGGATGCCTTATCACACAAGGATGCTTGATCACACAAGGATGTTTGAAAGCATAAGATGCTTGATCTCATAAGGGTGCTTGATCACACAGAGAGGCTCGATCGCACAAGGGTGCTTGATCACACAAGGATGCTTGATCGCATAAAGATTCTTGATTGCACAAGGGTGCTTGATCACACAAGGATGCTTGATCGCACAAGGGTACTTGATCACACAAGGGTGCTTGGTCGCACAGAGAGGCTTGATCGCATAAAGATGCTTGATCGCATAAAGGTGCTTGATCACATAAAGATGCTGGATCGCATAAGGATGCATGATCGCCTAAAGTTGCATGATCGCCTAAAGATGCATGGTTGCATAATGAGGCATGTTAATACATGTTTACTTAAATATACATGATTCCTCATGATCGCATAGGGATACATGTCTGCATAGATACAGGTTGCGTAATGATGCATAACACGTTTCATAAACGCATGCTTGCTTTGCAAAGATGCTTGTTCCATGGCACACGTGCTACATGAATGCGTGTGTACAGCACACACTTTTCATATTTTGCCTTAAAGCATATTTGTATGGACTCATGCTTCCATGAACGCACGCTTTTATAGAGGCATATTGCTTTAACACATGCTGCATACGCTAATACGTATGTACTTGTTTTTTTCTGGAACTATTTACCTATGTGTTTATTTGCATAGGACTACAGAAGTGCCTGAGGGCAGAAGCCTACAAAACAGAGTCCCAAGGCCTCCTTATGAAGGGGCGCCCCCGCTCGATCGAGGTGGGGGGAAGACTTCTGTGGTTTTCAGGGGCTTGGCAAGAAGAGATCCTTGACGGATGGGTCATCTCTGTGGTAGCCCTAAGCTACTCCCCAAAGACCCAATGAAAAGAAGGTCTTTATTTCTGACGCTAGACCGATTGATGTCTCAGGGTGTAATCATAGAGACCCCCTCAGAAGAGCAGGGTATGTGGTTTTATTCAAATCTCTTAACGGTACCGAAACTGATTGGAGATGTCAGACCCATTTAGATCTCAAAGATCTGAATCGGTTCCTAAACATCCGCTCCTTGCGCATGGAGTCAATCCAGTCAGTCGTTTCCACCTTGCGGGGAGAGGAATTTCTAGCGTCAATAGACATCAAAGATGCATATCTGCATGTGCCAATTTTTTCCCGCACACCAGAAGTTTCTGTGTCTTGCAGTAAGGCACCGCCACTTTCAGTTGGTGGCCTTACCCTTCGGGTTGGCCACCGCTCCCCGAGTGTTTACAAAGGTTCTGGCCCCGCCGTTGGCGAAACGAAGGGCTCAGGGTATAGCAGTAATGACATACCTGGACGACCTGTTGCTGATAGATCAGTCAGGGGCTCGGTTAAACCAGGGTGTGTCCAGCACGGTCAAGTATCTGGAACACCTGAGTTGGATTCTAAACCTAAAAAAAATAAAAAATAAAGTTTAGGTCTGGTTATAGACAGCCCAAAGAAGGGTGTTTTTGCCTCAGACAAAAGTCAACGCCATAAGAAAGCTGATCAAGGTGGTTAAGACAAGGAGGGGTCCTTCCATTGGCCTTTGCATGAGGTTGCTAGGAAAGATGATGGCTTCATTCAAAGTGATTCCCTATGCCCAGTTTTATTCAAGACTGTTACAGTATTCTGTCTGCCTGGAATAAGGGACCCCAGCCTTGGGTTACACAATGTGTCTGGCCCCAAGGGGTGCCAAGAGTCTCAATTGGTGGTTGATAACCAAGAATTTGCAGAAGGGGAATCCTTCATGCCAGGTACCTGGAATTATTAACAACAGATGCCAGCCTCTTGGGCTGGGGTACAGTCCTGGAAGAATCCACTGTCGAGGGTCAGAGTCCGAGAAGACCTTGCCCGTCAACATCCTAGAGATTCTGGCAGTACGTCTGGCTCTAATGGCCTGGACGTTCAGGTTGCGGAATTGTCCTGTCAGGATACTGAAATATAACGGTATTTCGCTAATCTTGTATTAATAATCGATATTCAATAATTCATATTGATGAGAAAAATTCCAAGAAAATCTGTTCCGTTCTCGTGTAAAAACTCCAAAATTGATTTAATAATAAAATATAAAATGTCACATGAATGTATCATCAATTGTAGAATATAAAAAATAGCATAGATAAGTATCTTATTCTTGAAGATTGAATGAAAATGAATATCTTTGTGTGTGTGTGAATAGCTCAATCAGCTTCCTTACATGTCTTCTGTGTGAATCAGTGTTCCAGCGTCAGCTAGCAGATGTGTGTGTAGCATTCAAGAGAGACCGCATGTCAGCTCAAGTCTGCCTAAAAATCTAACAGTCACTAGCTTTTCACCCCTCAAATCTGAGCCCCACCTTCTTTCGAAGGAATGATTTAACGTTTCATGAAGCCCGCGAGTTTCAAATATAATCTTAGTTGTTCAGTGTCTAAAATTCTTACGGGTGGGGCTGTGAACTATGTGAGTAGCTAAAAATGAGCATTATTCAACTTGTAATAATATATTACTACATATCTGAGTCAAATACTAAATATTACACTATGGATACATTAAAAACCAAATATTCTTATTAATATCCTAATCAAGAAATATAGCAATATTTAAGAACTTATAATCTTAGCTAAAATACTTTTACATCTAAAGTAATATGAGATCTTTCTTCTCATCATGGGAGGATGGTAGAAGCCTAATTATGAACACATGTTTGAGCTTACCACTTGAAGCTTAAAACAAACTATATACTTACACAATTCTAAAAGTTTATATATTTCACTTTTCCATATCCAGACACAAATATAAATATTTTAAATGTATTCAAGTCCATCATTCTCAAAGACCCAAATCCATTCATTCATGTGTTAATATTGTTAGTAAATGAATATTAGATATTAGATTAAAGAAAATCTTTTTAACAGATACAGTCCGACAATGCCACAGCAGTGGCCTACATCAATCACCAAGGGGGCACCAAACGTCATGCAGCCCAGAGGGAGGTGAACCATATTCTGGCTTGGGCAGAGAAACATGTTCCTTGTCTATCTGCAGTCTTCACCCCAGGAGTGGAGAATTGGCAGGCGGATTTCTTGAGCCGCCAACAGTTGTTCCTGGGAAAATGGTCCCTACATCCCAATGTCTTTCTGGCCATATGCCAGAGATGGGGTACCCCAGACATAGATCTGTTGGCATCCAGGTTCAACAAGAAGTTGGACAGCTTTGTGTCAAAAACAAGGGATCCACTCGCGCTCGGGACAGATGCGGTAGTGACCCCGTGGGATCAGTTTTCACTGATTTAAGCATTCCCTCCAGTTCAGCTGCTACCGTGGCTTCTTCGCAGAATCAAGGAGGAAGGGAAGCCGGTAATCCAAGTAGTTCTGGCGTGACCCAGGAGATCCTGGTATGCAGAGATCATGAAGATGGCAGTAGGGGATTCATGGACTTTTCCATCTCGTCCAGACCTGCTGTCGCAAGGGCCGGTATTCTATCCTGCCTTACAATCGCTAAATTTAACGGTTTGGCTATTAAAGTCCACATTCTAAAGAGTCAAGGGCTTTCAGGTTCAGTAGTTACCACCCTGATTAATGCTAGAAAGCCGGCCTCTAGGACCATTTATTCTAGGGTCTGGAGAGCCTATGTCTCTTGGTGTGAAGCCAAGGGTTGGCACCCTTGAAAGTATGTCATAGGGAGATTTCTTGCCTTTCTACAGTTGGGGGTAGAAAGGAAGCTGGCCTTAAGTATGATCAAGGGTCAGATCTCGGCCTTGGCAGTATTTTTCCAAAGGCCGTTTGCTTCGCATTCTTTGGTCCGAGCCTTTATACAAGGGGTAACTCCGATAACTCCGCCAGTTAGGTCACCCTTGTGCCCATGGGATTTGAATCTAGTTTTGTCGGTTTTGCAGACAACCCTTTGAGCCGATACGTAATATTCCTTTGCTTCTTTTGACAAGAAAATTGGTGTTCTTAGTTGCGGTAACTGCAAGAAAAGTGTCAGAATTGGCTGCTTTTTCCTGTAAAGAGCCATACTTGATTATTCATAAGCACAAGGTGGTGTTGCATCCTCACCCAACCTTTTTGCCTACGGTAGTGTCAGGTTTTCATCTGAACCAGGATGTTTCCCTGCCTTCCTTTTTTCCAGAACCTCGTTCTGTAGAAGAAAGATTGTTACATTCTCTCGATGTAGTGAGAGCAGTCAAGGCCTATCTGAAGGCAACAGCTCAGATGCGGAAAACTGATGTTTTGTTTGTACTACCAGAAGGCCCCAGAAAGGGCCAGGCAGCTTCGAAATCAACTATTGCTAAGTGGATTCGTCAGGTGATTAGTCAGGCTTATGGGCTGAAAAGAAGGGTTCTGCCTTTTCAGATTAAAGCACACTCTACCAGGGCAGTCAGTGCTTCATGGGCAGTGCATCACCAAGCCTCTGTGGCTCAGATTTGCAAGGCCGCTAATTGGTCGTCAGTATTTACATTCACAAAATTCTATCAGATGGATGTAAGATGGCAGGAGGATGCCGCCTTTGGGCGCAGTGTACTGCGGGCAGCAGCATAAGTCCTCACGCCTAGCGGCGGCCGTTTTGCTTTGTGTCTCCCTCCCCTCAGATGGCATTGCTTTGGGAAATCCCACATAGTTATTACTATTGTGCTCTTTGTCCCGTGATGTACGATAAAGAAAATAGGATTTGTATAACGGCTTACCTGTAAAATCCTTTTCTTGGAGTACATCACGGGACACAGAGGTCCTGCCCCTCTTATTGGGATATATATATATATATTGCTTTGCTACAAAAACTGAGGTACTCCCTGAATGGGAGGGGTTATATGGGAAGGGGATCTTCCTGTCTTTTGAGTGTACCAGTGTCCATTAACCTATAGGTGGCGTATAACCCACATAGTTATTACTATGGTGGTCTGTGTCCCATGATGTACTCCAAGAAAAGGATTTTAAAGGTAAGCTGTTATAAAAATCCTATTTTTAGTACTCCTATCAGCTTCGGCCTGCATCATTTCCCTCACATGAGTCACAGCTAATTTTTTGAAAAAACGCAGGACTTCAGAGTTCGAATAAGAGATGAGTTTGGAGGACATCTAAGTTCATCTCTCTACTAGCAAAAAAATCTGTCTCTAAAAACAAACAGTTAACAGCCAATCCATGTGTACACAGTATAAGAACAGAAGAATATCGCTTTTATTTTTTTAAATTCCTCTTTATTGAATTTTTTACAAAATATATTACATACATTTATATATAAACATTAAAACATATATACATAATAAAACAATTTCTCGGTCTCAGTTCATCCCCTGCCTATATATGCACCATTCAGATTCGTTATACTATAAGAAAGAAAGATCTAGATATCCTGTGGTATATTTACCCTATCTAATATTTACCCGTATTTTAGACACTTGTTAGAGATACCCATATAGGAAGAGAGAGGGCGAAGAAAGGGGGGGGGGGGGGGAAGAAAAAAAAAAAGAAAAAACACCCCAGTCACCCGGGGAGGGGAAATTTTTCCCTAATCTCTTAGTGACAATTTCATCAGTGCTAATAAGGTGTACAAATAGGGGAAGTTTTAAACCCCTCAAACATAAAGAAAAAAAAAAAAGGGGGTGCAAGGAGATATCTAATCTCCAGTGACAATTTCTATTGTGATATTGTTTTTTTCCTTTTTTTTCTTTTTTTATGCTCGGCATCTCATCCTAATAGGAAGTAAAAAAAACATTCAATTGCTGTCAAGGGTATCTAGTTTTTAGTGACACTAACTCATATAATGTTAGAAAGAGAAAAAAAAAAAAAAAAGGGGTGCAAGGAGATATCTAATCTCCAGTGACAATTTCTATTGTGATATATTTCTTTTATTTTTTTCTTCTTTTTTCATGCTCGGCGACTCAACCTAATAGGAAGGAAAAAAAACATTCAAGTGCTGTCAAGGGTATCTAGTTTTTAGTGACACTGACTCATATAATGTTAAAAAAAAAGAAGAAGAATATATATATATATATATATATATATGCATGTATGTATACATACATATATATATATATATATATATATATATATATATAGACCGGGGAGGGAAAAAAAAATATATATATATATATATATATATATATATTTCTTCTTTTTTTCCCGGTCTCTAATGAAATTAAATCGGTGCTGGTGAAATATGTGTATAAAGGGTAATTTGTGAATCTTAAAAAAAAAATAAAACACCATCTCACTGTGGAACCCCATTGCATGTGCTAGACATCATATCTAATCTCTGGTGACCGTTTCTTCTATACTAGTGAAGTCTATACATTGGGTATGAAGATAGGGGAAAAAAAAATTCAACCCCTAAAAGAAAAAGGAGGAGAAAAAATAAAAGAAAAAAGGGTGTTGCTAGGGGAAATGTATAAAGATATGTGATCACTAGTGACAGTTTCTATTGTGATATTACATTTTTATGTTCAGCATCTCAAAAAAAAAAAAAAAGTAGATAAATAAATATGTATAGAAAACCCACATACTATAAACCCCATACCCAGCTAACCAAAAAAAATAAAAAATAGGGGACATAGAGGGGAAGGTAGGGGAAGGGTTGGACCGGAAGCTTATCTCCGATCCCCCAGCCGCTCCCCAGTTACCTCTAGTTCCCTAAACTCTCTCCATCCTCTCCAGATTCTATCAAATTTTGGCCTGCCCTCATTCTGGGTTGACATCAACTCTTCCATCAATCTAATTCTATTAACCTCCTCCACCCATTCTCCTATTGATGGAGCTTTTGTACCCTTCCAATTCCTTGGAATTAATGCTTTCGCTCCATTTAGAAGATGTGGGACTATGGACCCTCTATATTTTTTCCTTGTTGTACCCGTGTTGTGGAACAGACAGTGCCAGGGATCTAACTTAACCGCCACCCCACTAATCTTCTTTATCATACTTAGTATCTCCTTCCAATATTCCTGTATCAGGGGACATTGCCACCATATGTGGGCATGCGTTCCCTCCATCTCACACTCTCTCCAACACATGGGTGATATCTCTTCATTAATTCTATGGAGTTTCACTGGGACAAAGTACCATTTAGTAAGGAGTTTATAGTTCATCTCTTTCATTTTTGCTTCTACTGATGTTGAATGGGCGTATTCTAAAACTTGTCTCTTCTTTTCCTCTGATATAGATTGCTTTAATTCTATCTCCCAACTTTCCAGTGCTTTAGATGTCTCATGTCCCCTTGAAGATCTTAGTATCCTATATATATTCGATATCCCCTGTCTTCTTATACCTATATGTTCTACCAATTTTTGCCAGGCGTTCAGCTCATTCCTAGCTCGCAGGGGCTTTGGTAGGGTACCTACAAAATGCTGGACTTGTCTGTACCGCCATGTATCCGCTTGGGAGGATCCATATTTTTCTTTCAATTCTGTAAGTGAACATAGGGCATTTCCTTTCAGTATATCTTTAAGTTTTAATGTGTCCGAGGTTGCCCATCTCAGGAACGCACCTCCCCCTTTGCCCGGCAGGAAGAGGTCCGTACCCGTGAGGGGCAAAAAGGACTATTATATTTCCACTCCTTTTCTTTAGACACTCTGTCCCAAATTCTAAGGGTTTCCTTTGTCATTGATGGTATCTCCTGAGGTAGGCCTCTATATTGTTTTGGGATCCATATTATGTTTCCCAGTTCCCTTTTACTCAGGCTCTCTTCTACTCCCACCCACTTATTTTCTTCTTGTCTACCCCCCTGCATCCAGTCCACTATTCTCTTTAAAACAGCTGCCTCGTAATATCTTTTAAAGTCTGGTAAATATAGTCCCCCCTCCTGCTTGGGTTTCATCAAGGTCTCTACTGAGATTCGAGGTTTCCTCTCCTTCCATATAAATCTCCTCAATATCTTCCCCAATATTTTGAAATATGTTTCTGGGATTTTTATCGGAAGTGTTTGGAAGATATACAATGCTTTATACAGGATCATCATCTTAATTGTATTTATTCTTCCCATCCAGGATACTCTTTCCATCGGATATCCCTTCAATTCTAATTTTATTTTATTTAAAAGGGGAATATAGTTGTCTTCGTATAGGTCCCTTTCTTTATTGGACAGCAATATTCCTAAATATTTCATCCCCCTCTGTTTCCAGGTGAATGGGTATAGGTCCTTAAGATCCCTGCGTTCCCTTGAGCTCAGGGATATATTTAATATCTCTGTTTTCTCTTTATTGATTTTCAGATTAGATATTTCTCCATATCTTTCATATTCTTCTAAGATCTTCGGTAATATCTGCATTGGATTTGTAACATATAGCATCATATCATACGCAAACGCTGAGATCCACCTTGACACCCTCTATCCCCTGATTTATTCGTATGGTTGTCAATAGTGGCTCTAATGCAAGAACAAAAAGGAAGGGGTGAGAGCGGGCATCCCTGACATGTACCATTGAAAAGAGAGAACCTATCCGATAGAGTTCCATTTACCCGCACCTGGGCCGAGGGTTTGGAATACAGAGCTCCAATCCATCTAAGTATATTGGGCCCAAGGCCCATATGTCTCAATGTTGCAAACATAAATTCCCAGTCTAGTCTGTCAAAAGCCTTTTTGGCATCCAGTGACAGAAACAACGCTGGGATCTTGTTTTTCTTGGCTTTTTGTATCAGGAATAGAGCTCTTAATATGTTATCTCTTGTTTCTCTTCCAGGCGTAAACCCCGCTTGATCATTTTCTATCCATCCTGTCATAAAAGGTTTTAATCTATCAGCTAATATTTTTGCGTAGATCTTTATGTCTGTGTTTATTAAGGATATGGGCCTAAAGCTGGCACATAGGAAGGGATCTTTTTCTTCCTTTACTATCAGAGTAATGTGCGCTCCTAGTGCTTCCTCATGCATTACCATACCTCTACCTATAGAATTTATATACTTCTGAAAGTACGGGATCATAGTTTCTACATATCTTTTATAATATACTGAGGTATACCCATCCGGGCCGGGGCTCTTTCCCATTTTAATATTTTTTATTGTTTGACATATTTCTGCCCTTGATATTTCCTTATCTAATTTATTGATTTCTTCCTCGGCTATTTCCGGGAACTTAACCCTCTCCAAGTATTGTTCAATTCTCCTTCTTTTACTTTGTATTGCTAATGGGCCTTGTTCTGTATTTACATTATAGAGATCTTGGTAATATTCCTGGAATATTTTTGTTATTTCTTTCGTCGAATGTTTCATATCTCCCTTCTTATCTTTGATTTTTGAAATATAGTTCTGTGTGTTTCTGGGTTTAATTGTTCTTGCGAGTAATTTCCCCGGTTTATTCCCCATAACGTAAAAAATGTTATTCACATTATTAAATACCCATTTGGTTTCCTGTTCCACTAAGTCTCTTAATTTTTCTCTTTTCCCAGTTAATATCTTTAAGATATATTGTTCCTGTCTTTCTTTATGTTTCAGTTCTAGATCTTGGATCTCTTCTAATAATATTGCTTTCTGGGCCTGCCTAATTTTTTTCCTCTTGGCCTTTTCTGCTATCATCCTCCCTCTCATAAACAATTTATGTGTTTCCCATAAGATCGATGGGGACACATTTTCTATATCATTTTTCTTTGAAGAAAAGATCCATATCCTTTTCCAGATCATCCGCTATCTTGGGATCGTTTAGGAGGGATTCATCCATTCTCCAGGTCCTTGTACCAGCCGGGATTTCTCCTAACGCCAAGGTCATTACGACCGGGGCATGGTCAGAGAGCATTATTGTTTTTATTTCTACCCCTCTCATTCCTTCTAGTAGCCGATGATCCAGCAGGATATGGTCTATTCTGGAGTATGACCTATGTACAGATGAATAGTATGTATAATCCTTGTCTTTTGGATGAAGAATTCTCCAAGCCTCAACCAACTGCATTTGATATAATTTGTGCTTAATTTTTCTGAGATGTTTCCCCTCAGACCTTAATGATATGGGTTGGGTGTCTAATGCTGGATCAAAAACAAAATTTAAATCACCTGCTAGTAGCACCATCCCCTCTCTGAAGGCCTCCAATCTAGTCAGGATTTTTCCCAAATACCTTGCTGGACATTTATTAGGACAGTATACATTTCCCAAAGTAAATTACTTATTGAACAAAACACCCTTAATGAAGAGATATCTTCCCTCGGGGTCCAGTTCCATAGCTTCTAATAAAAATTGTGTATTCTTGTCAAGCCCTATTGCTGTACCCTTCGATCGTTTATTGGGTGAGTAACAGTGTATCCAAGTAGGAAAATCTTTTGAGATAAGCCTAGTTTTGGACATCGATTTTAGGTGGGTTTCTTGCAGAAACACTATATTAGCCGACAATCCCTTCATCTCCTGTAGTACCTGATATCGCTTGTTTGGGGTATTTAAACCTCGCATGTTATACGTGACTATTTTCAGGGCCGCCATTCCTCAATTTGAGTCCTTTGTATTATATAAACAGCTATTTATCAGACACAGACAGCAGAGGAGGGACCTTAGGCATTTTTCTTCCCTCAGGAAGAACTCATCCATCCTTCCTTTCATAACGATCATCCTCTCTAGACCAAACTTTAGTAGCAACGAAAAAAAAAACCCATAGAAATATAGGACAAATTGAGACCACACATCCCCACCCCAGTCGCATTGCCAACCAATGCTAGGACTCCCCCGATAAGTGCTCCTCCTGGCGCTTCCTCGAGCCGACCCTATCTCGGGATATTTTATATGTCCACCCCTACTCTGAGGCCCAGCCCTCAGTTGAGGGGCTGGTCCTCAGGGAACCGGCGGCATTCTTGCTCCATATCCCCTCCTCCAGGCAGATACAATCATATACTATATTTTTTCTTTTTTTTTCCTCTCTTTTTTTCTTCCTTTTTTTTCTCCTTTTTTCTTATCTGTCTCTCTTCATATAAAGAAGAGATAGGCCTCGTACACACGGCCGAGATTCTCGTTGAAAAAAACATGTCGTTTTTTTCGACGAGATTCTTGGACAAGAAACTTGTCCCGGCCGAGTGTACACACGCTCGTTTCAAAGAACCCGCGGTTCTTTGAAAGGAGCGTACGCGGTGACGTCATTGACTACGTCGAGCATGCGCTCGTCACATTCGATGCCGTTGCCGCCATCTTGGTATACCCTACGTATGCCTAGGAAGCTACCGCGCATGCGTCAAATTCATTTCGAACATGCGCGGGCTTCCGGGAGGACAGGTAAGTGTACACACACTCACTTTTCTCGTCGAGAAACATGCCGACGAGAATCTCGACGAGAAAATAGAGAGCAGGTTCTCTATTTTCTCGCCGAGGTTTCTTGTCGGTTTTCTCGACGAGAAACCCGATAGCAGCGTACACACGACCGATTTTCTCGGCAAGAACCAGCAAGAAACTTGCTGGCAGAGAGGTCTTGCCGAGAAAATCGGTCGTGTGTACGAGGCCATATACTAAGCCTATTGATCCTAAACTCTGTTCCATTCATGCTCTTTCCACCTTCTCCAAGCTGAAGGTCTCTTTTCCCAGTTGTCTATTTTTATATAAGGTATATTCAATTTGTTACAAAATTCCTTTATATCTTCTGGGAACCTTACATAAGCTGAGACCCCCTGATTTTTTACCATTAAACAGGCTGGGAACCCCCATCTATATGGGATATTATTTGCCTGCAGATGATTGTTAATGGCTTCAATGCCCTTTTACGAGCTAATGTCTCTGGCGCCAGATCTGAAAAAGTAAGTATCTCTTTTCCTTTATATTCCATAGGGATAGTGTTCCTTGTACTTTGAGAGACACATTCTTTTTGTTCGTACTCCTGAAATCTTGCAATGACATCCCTTGGTAAATCCCTATGGGCATTGTATGTTCTTTGAATTCTGTGTACCCTTTTAAAACCCATTGAAACAGTAATTTCATGCTTTAGAGCCGTATTAAAAATTTACCGCAACACCTCTCCAAGTTCTAAATCCTTCACTTCTTTAGGGAGTCCTCTGACTCGTAGATTTTTGCTTCTACTCCGATTTTCTTGGTCTTCAAGTTTATACCGGGCATTTCTTATCTCTGACCAATCCATATCTGCTCTTTGCCTTAGTTCTTTTATTGCGCATTTATGTTCTTCTAACTGTTCTTCTATTCCTTCAACCCTTTGGAGTACACACTGTATATCTTTTCTTGTTGCCCCTAGGTTTGTTCTAACCGTGATATCATTCCTATCATGTCCTGCATATCCTGCTTAGTTGGAGGGGCTTGTAGATATTCCTAGGGTATTTCCAATTGTTGTCTCTCAGGTGTTTTCTTCCCTTGTGTTTCTGGCGGTCAGACCCTGATGGTTTTATTTTCCCCTGGGGACCCCTCTTCTATCTGATCGCTCTCTGGGACCCCCTTTTTTGCCGGTGTCTTTATTCTTGTCTCTGCTTTTTTACTGGGGCTGTCAGCCATTTGGTCAGATCCTTCCACCACTAGGTAAGACTTGATTGTGTTTTGACTTGTACCCTCCCCTTGATTCACCTTGGGTCCCTTTTTCCCCATTTTCTTCTTACTAGAAGACCTTAGTTCCAGCAGGCTCTATACTGGCCGACCTAGACCTAGACCCTTTGTGGCCCGTTTTAGCGTGTAGGGACCAAGAGATTCACAAACCAGAGCCGTAATCTCTTATTTTGTTGTAGAATTTCAAAGGATAAACTATGCCCCTTCAGTCAGCCATTAGTCTCTTTGTCTGTGTTTATACCTTAATCATGCTGATTATTGTAGGCTGCCTGCTTTTATCTTCTAATGGCGACCTGACAACCGTCGATGACCACACTATTGTATAGTCAGCAGCAGATATTACAACCTACTCGGCACATGTCAAAAAATAGTTCAAGGTAATTCACAGTGATCATCCAGATTTTGATGTTTGCATTCAATCAGCATTATAGTCAAAAGGTGGGAGAGCTAGTGATTAAATGTAATTAGCCTCTGCTCCTCATATACAGCATCACACTCCAGGCAGGGAAGGAAGAAGGCACCGGAACAAAAAAAAAAAAAAAAGAACAATACAATATCCTTCAGTGCCTCTAAAAAATCCAGTCCCTTTTACATACACATCTCCCTTTTTCTGCTGGTTATGTCTATATGTTTAAGCTCCTTTCCTTACTGCCACTGTGTTAAACAATCCTTTAAGGTTTCTGAGAAATGGGTAAACAGAGTTCATGAGCTTCTTACCCTTCTTCTGTCTCAGTCACTGACCTTTCAAGTCGCTCTCTCCTACACCTCCTGTCCTTACCGCAATTTACAGGTGGGTATTCTTGCTGTTAGGAGAGCATGCAGCCTGTGGTCGATGCGGGCTTGTGATGGTGGCCCCCTCCACACTCCCCACTATTCCTAGGGCATCCTGGGCGTCTGCTGCTACGGTGTCTGCCGCGGAGTCACGTGGGATCTTCCTTCTCCGACAAGCTCGGCAATGATCGGGTCCCGGCCCCAACGCTTCACGCCGCTCCCTGCTCGCAGCTCCACACACAGCCCGTCACAGGGACCTCTCCGGACCGTGCCTCTAGGATCCAAGCAATGCGCGACCCCTGGCTGATCAGCGTCAGATCCAGTCCCAATCAGGTTAGGTTAAGAGATATCTGCTGGACCCGGCTTAGTTGCTTAGTTGCTTAGCCATCCATCCTTACGGATCACCTGGAGGGGAACATGGAGCCTGCTGCCACGCTCAGCCCTACGGCGCCATGTTGTTACTAGCTCCTCCCAGCATCCTGGGCGGCAGGATTATTCCCCGCTTTTAAAGCTTTATTGGTCATACTTCTTTTCTGGGTCACAAGAGCGCACTTACTATTGCTCTTCTGTGACCCAGAGTCAGCCGACAGCAGGCTAAAGGGGTGGACCTTTCAATCAGCCTCCTGCCCTCCATTCATAGGTCCTGTTTTATTCATAAAAGCTGTAATACTGCTTCTACGAATGGACTACATAGTTGGTATAGTCGGACACGAGAGCCTGTGACAGCCTGTTAGTTCTATTAATCCCACCACCAGAAGATTACAGCAGTGGAGGTGGGACATTGATGGAGTTGGATTTCAACTAACATAAAAGGTATCAGCACAAGGGACACATCCTACCCACAATAAGTAAAGTCCCTTGTAAAGATTTTTCTGTCTTTTATTTTGGCGGCACTTGGGCATGGCCTCACCTCATTACAGCTGCCTTGTGCAGGAAGAGACTAGCTCCAGAGCTTCCAGGTACATATGTGAGCGCTGGTCCATATTAGAATCTGAAGAGAACTCCTTTCACCAAGGGTGCCCAACCTTTTGAAGAGCAAGGGACACTTAAGTGACTTAGTAACCAGTTGCGGGCCACAATGAGCGGAGTGAGCGAATGACAGGTCCGTGTCCACTCTGCATATGCAGAGTGGACACAGACACAGCCCATTCTTCGCTATGGGCCCTCTGATCCTATCAGATGGAAGGGGATGGATCCACTTCAGTTTTTTTAGCAGATCGGTAGGTGTGTTTGTAAACGAACACAAGTCTCTTTACATCTGCCGCTCCATAGAGGTGAATGGGGGGGTCTGATTGGGTCGGACCGATCATGTGAAAGGGGCCTAAGGCTGCTTTTACACTGATGGTCTGCGGTCTACCCACGCTGCAGGTGCAGTGCACCTGTGGTTTTCCTGGGGTTTAGCTGCACTTTGTCATAGAATTCTATTATATCCTGCAGGTGTGGTGCACTTTCTGAAAGCGCCACAACCCGCAGGTAAAACCAGAAGTCTATGGCTCAGTGCATGTAACCCGCAGGTGCACTGCACTGCACCTGCCGATCAATTTGAAAGCAGCCCAGTAACCACTGCAGAACAGATATGCCCATATACACACTGTGATTTTAGTAATAAATTTACCATTAATAACAGTTTTCCATTCAGGCATCACCAGCTGTTGCTGTCCCAGGCAGAGTGCATTTGGAATCATTCTGTCAATGACAGGAGCCAGCACTATACAGGAAGCATTGGCTTATGGGGCTCTGCTACACAGCTGCTTGCTTCCTCTACCGCTGGCTTCATTCACAACACTGATGCTTTGCTCTGGCTCTGGGATGCTCTGGGATGGTGGGTCGGCAACCTGCAATCTGGGCTTGCCAACCCGCCATCCCAGAGCAAGAGGTCGCAGGCCACATCAGAGGGCTCCGTGGGCTACTGGTTGGGCACCCCTGCCTTACACAATGACTTGCAGGACCTGGCTGTTATGCAAGATTGCGAATCATTGCTATCAGGCTGCAATAGGGAACATCATAAACAATATTAACAGATATACAGGAGCCTGTCTAAGTAGGTTTATGTAAAAGTATACCACTAAGCCACCAATAAATATCAGAAGAACAATTTCTATATTTCCTTACATTTACTCACCTCAGCTCCGGAAGGTTTTACCCACTTCATGACCAGGGCATTTTTGCTATTCAGCACTGCACTACTTTAACTGGCAATTGCGCGGTCATGCAATACTGTACGCAAATTAAATTGTTATCATTTTTTTCACACAAATAAAGCTTTCTTTTGGTGGTATATCCTCCACTGGGTTTTTATTTTTTTGCAATTTAAAAGAAAAAGACTGAATATTTAGAAAAAAAATATATATATTTTCTACTTTCTGTTATAAACCATATGCAATAAAATCAAATTTCTTCAATACATTTGGGCCAAAATGTATTCTGCTATGTGTCTTTGGTAAAAAAAAAAACGTATAATGCCGCGTACACACGACCGTTTTTAATGACGAGAAAAATGCAATTTTTTAAAATGGTCATTAAAAATGATCGTGTGTGGGCTTCTGAGCATTTTTCACGACGTGAAAAATGGGCAAGAAAAAATTGGAACATGCTCTAATTTTTCTCGTCGTTTTTCACATCGTCTTTTTTCTCGTCATGAAAAACGGCCGTGTGTAGGCTTTAACGATGTGAAAAAAATGCGCATGCTCAGAATCAAGTATTGAGACGGGAGCACTCGTTCTGGTAAAACTAGCGTTCGTAATGGAGATAGCACATTTGTCACGCTGTAACGGACTGAAAAAGCATGAGACTGAAAAGCGCGAATCGTCTCTCAACAAACTTTACTAACATGAAGGGTGGCGCCATCCGAATGGAACTTCCCCTTTATAGTGCCGTTGTACGTCACCGCGCTTTAGTCGAACATTTTTTTCCACGATAGTGTGTAGGCAAGGCAGGCTTGAGAAGAATCACGTCGAAAAAAATGCAGTTTTTTTCAATGACATTAAAAACGGTCGTGTGTACGCGGCATAAGTGTATATTAATTGGTTTGTGTGAAAGTTATAGCGCCTACAAGCCATGGTATATATATTTTTGAAAATGTATCAATTCTGATTTACTGACGGCCTCATCTCATTTCTTGAGGCCCTAAAATGCCAGGACAGTACAAATATCCCCCAAATTACCCCTTTTTGAAAAGTAGACAGTCTGAGGCATTTAGTAAGAGCTTTTTTAAGTTGTAATTTTTTAGCACAATTTTTGAAAATGAATAAAATGTGTTCTGATTTACATTTTTTTTTTTACCTACTATCACTTGTACAGTACAGTGTCATCATATGACTGATGTGGCGGTGATCAGGGATACTGACTGGTGACAGTATATTAAAATAAATAAATACATTTTTTATTTAATTTGTTAAACATAATTTTTAATTGTTAACTTTTTTTAATGTTTGACATATTGGGTTATATTCATGAATGACAGCTGAGATTACTAGTGATCTGTTAATGGCTACAGCTAATCACATAGTACAGGGTGCTGTGGTTGGCCTAGGTACCATGTGATAGCTGTGGGCCAATCACAGCATTTGAAACACACGCCCCCTTAAAGGAGAATTATACAAAAAAAAATTGTTAAACCCACAAGTGCTTTCTTTTACCGCTACTATTCCTTTATACTGGCTTTTGAAATTTACAGATGCAGCAATTTAGAATTTGGATAAAAGGTTTAGCATTTTTTTTTAAACATAAATAGTGCATTTTATATACACCTATATACAGTAGATCAGACCAAAATGAGGACAAATGAGGAGGAAAGAGGGACTTTTTTCCATATTAGGCACAGTCCCTGGAAATCAGAGACAGTTGGGAGCTATGCCTTGTATTGCTTTCAGAAAAGGAGAGGTACGGGAGCTCACAGAGGACATTACAAGGAGGCAGAAAAACACAGTAAGAAACTATTTCCTGAAAAGTCAATTACAAAGCCATTACAGTGTTACTAAATTCACAACAGGAAAATCAGTCTGCATATGCAGTAACGCATGCTTGTTATACTCACTGTGGAACCTAAGGGGTTAAAGGCAGTTTGAACCTATTTTCTCTGATCCTCCCCTTCTTCCATTGTCCCCCCATCCATATCCTAATAAGGCAGAGCCTTTGGAGTCACTCTGCACAAGCTCAGTTTGGTGTGTATTGTTAGAGAGTTTTTTTTTCCTTGGGAGGGTGCATGTAATCAGCACAGAGCCAATCGGCACTGTCTAGACAGAGGGTCATGGGTCCTGCAGTCTCACGGGACAAAGTAGAATGAAAACGTATACTACAAGCTTTAACCATACACTGACAGAAGTCACAATACTGCTATATACTGCTGATGAGAAAAGGTATTTAGCTGTTTATATGTACTAAAATAATTGCATTTCCATATTCAGTGTACTGTGGAAGACCAGATATACTGAATGCAGGGTCCTGGGTTTAGTAACACTTTAAGTAGTGGATGTGTATGGATTTGTTTTGTAGAATAGGAATATAGTTTATTGTCACTTTAAGTCTGAACTGTGTGCTGCTGTAAATAGCATTAGTAACAGGATATGTCTTGATATCAGCATTCTCTAATCCCTTGCAACACTCAGACCATACTGGGAGCAAGCACAATGTGACCCTGCTGGAATGTAGCTGAGCTGACAGAGTACATGCTGTCAGAAGGCCAAGCTGTACTGTTGTTGCAGCAGAGGAGGACCGTTTGATAGGGTTGCTTGGCTTCTGCATGTACACCAGTGAGTGAGTGGGTAAGTAGAAAACTTGTGACCTTTGCCTTAATACTGTGTACTAAAAATTGTCCATATTTCTGTTCTCAGAAAGCTATGGAGGTATTAAAGGGATAAATAGTACAGCAGCAGAGGATTTTAGATCTTAAAGGGAAGGTCTTGCTGGAGGCTCTGTTAAAGTTTACACCTAAACATCTGTAGCGCTATCTCTCACAGGGTTACAAGAAATTATATTCAGACAGTCGTGAGCACTTTCAGAAGTTTAAAACATTCTTAGTCACAGGGATGGGTTTTTGGCCTTGTAGTATTCAATAAACCAACTGGGTGCCAGTCACTTTAAAGCAGAGCTCTAACCATAAATAACCAGATAAAAATGAATAGCCCATAAAAATATAATATGAGTGCAGAGACATGTCAGAGTGTGAAAAGGATTTGTTGCTACTCATGCTTATCATCCATAAGTAAGGGGTTCCAGGATGAACGTCTCACAAGAAGAAAACTGTATTTGTAAATCCTGGTTTGTCGCCTGGAGGCTTTTTTAGAATATAGGGTGGGATAAGTCTTCCAGCCCTGGGTCCATGGTTTGCCAACAACCAGTGTCCTGGTTGTGTGGGTGTGCATAGCCCTTTTAGTATGGGTGCTGTCTACTCTGGGGGGACAGAGAACTTTGGCCAGGAGTCAGGCAGGGTCTACCTAGGAGACAGGTGGGAACCAGTGTAGCAGGAAGCTGTCAGGTGTATGAACAGAGCTTGTGTGACTTGGAGGATTCTGACCAGGGCATGAGGACTGAGGCCCAAGCAGCAGCTAGAGCAAAGCCAGGAGCCTGTTGAACATTTGTTTTGTAGCAGAAAAATGCCCAGCTGTTTTGAACTTTTATTTTTTTAAATAAAAGTGGGCAGGAAAGCCCTAAAAACATTTGTCGAGTGTCTGTGTCCTTAAAGGGGGTGTAAAGGTTTGTTTTTTATTTTCTAAATAGGTTCCTTTAAGCTAGTGCATTGTTGGTTCACTTACCTTTTCCTTAGATTTCCCTTCTAAATATTTTTTTTCTTTGTTTTCTTTGTCTGAATTTCTCACTTCCTGTTCCTCCTCAGTAAGCTGTGCAGTAAGCTGTTCTGGCTGACTCCACACCACTCAGATGATGGTGTGAAGTTCAGTGAGG
This sequence comes from Rana muscosa, assembly GCA_029206835.1. NCBI lineage: Eukaryota > Metazoa > Chordata > Amphibia > Anura > Ranidae > Rana > Rana muscosa. Next base: position 50,152,783 of record CM055119.1, read on the forward strand.
AGAAACAGGAAGTGAGAAAGTCAGACAAAGAAAAAAACATTTAGAAGGTAAATCAAAGGAAAAGGTAAGTGAACCAACAATGCACTAGCTTAAAGGAACCTATTTAGAAAATAAAAAACAAACCTTTACAACCCCTTTAAAGGAGTAGTAAAGTTACGTTTTTTCACCTTAATGCATCCTATGCATTAAGGTGAAAAAACATTCGACAATACCGCCCCCCCCCCGAGCCCCCGTTTTTCTTACCTGGCCCCTCGAAAGTCCCATGCTCGTCCCCGTCATCCTCTTCGTTTTTCTGCCTGGCCGCCGATTGGCTACACTGGATAGATTGAAAGCAGCGCAGCCATTGGCTGGCGCTGCTGTCAATCACATCCAATGACGCGGCACGCCGGGGGGCGGGGCCGAGTGATACAGTCGGCGGCTATGGCCGCCGCTGTATCACGGGAGCGCGCCCGCAATCACTCCACACCATGCGAGCTCACTCGCATTAAGGTGTGGAGTCCTTGCGGGGAGGAGCCAAGACAGCCGCCGAGGGACCCCAGAAGACCAGGATCGGGGCCACTGTGTGCAAAACGAGCTGCACAGTGGAGGTAAGTATAACATGTTTGTTATTTTTAAGCAAAAAAAAAAAAAGCTTTAGTGCTCCTTTAAGGCTTTTACCATTTGAACCTAGTCCCAATGTTAAAAAAAATGCTTTTTCTGCAGTATTCACCATCAGGGATGAGCTCAGGAATGTTTAGTCCCACCTGAGCCATACCAACAGGAAGCAAAGCAGTCACGCAGCCACACATATATACGCCACTTGTATACATTTAGATGCAGGGTGGGCATTAAATGGAAGAAATGTTCTTTTGTGCTAATTTGTGAAAACAAAATTCACCTAAACTTAGCCTTTAAATTCTGCACTTGCTATTAATTCAAAAGGGGCAATTTACATTACAGGGGATGTTCTGACATGCCACATACTCATAGTCTGCAAGAATCCTGAAATGCCTGGGACATTCACAAATTTTTGACAGCGGTCCCGATCAGACCTTGTCCTGGGCTGTGTCCCGGATATCAAGGTCTGTCACGGACAGCTGAGCTGCTCGCTGTTCAACTTTAGTGCAGATGGTGCCAAAACACATGCTACTAGGTGGGGCTGGCATTCACAGTCACATCACAGATCCCTCCCTCTTCTTCCTCCGGCTCCCCCAGCAGCAGAGCTGTTCAGCGGCTATGTATTGGGAACTGTCCGACTTTGATTGGGATGCCAGGTGGTTCCTGCTTCTTTATGTGATTGTTCGGGACTCCTGAGGCGGCGTGGCCAGCTGAGGAGTGAGATCGCGCCAGCCCGGTCAGTTGCAGGAGGAGGCTGCAATGAGTACTATAGAGCAGGCCCAACAGGACACAGAGCGGCGGCAGGGACACAGGAGGACATAGTCCAGTGAGCGGACCTGACCAGAGGACTCAGGAGGAGGTGTGAAAAACCCAACCAGAGGAGTTAGCCAGGTAATTGCTGACTGACTGGCTGCATTGCTTAGAAACTTCTAGTTATGACTTCCTCACTCAGCTCAGTACCAGTATCTTCAATTCCATTGCACAGCCAGCTCAGTGTTGAACTGTTGTGTTCCCAGATCTACAGATGACCTGCTTTTTGACTGACATCCTATTTAACAATTTCCTGTAGGACTTATCTTGTGCTCAGTGGGAAGCTCTTTTCCCCTGTATCAAACTGTCCAATAATACCGAATATAGGCATCTCTCCCTAAAAACACACTGGCTTATCATATTTCTCAGTCATCCTGCAGACAAACACAGTCATCTCTATCTTGCCATCTCCATCCTGCACACACACACACACAGTCATCTCCATCCTCCCTCGTTCTGCACTGTACATTCCCTATTTAACAATACCACTTTCTGCACTATGCATATCATCTCAAACTCTATTTAACCACACCCTCTTTAAGCCACATCCAATATTTAGCGTAATTTGAACTATGCCCACCTTTTACCGCGGCGCGATTCCCTTGCCACATTTTTGCTTGTCTTCCATCTTCTTGAGCCACGCTCATAATAAATTAATGCCCCACCCCTAATTAATGTTATGCTCCACCTAGAGTAGCTTTCTCCAAAAAGGTATCCCTAAAAACTTTTTGGAAATGTTGGCAACTATGCATACTCACCTGTCTTGCTCCATTAAAATTGGGGTCGGCATCCTTTTCTTGGAAATCCACACTGCAGGGGTCCTTCTCCCACACATGTGCTTAAGTTATTCACACTGATATTGTCACCACTGACAGATGCTCTATTGTCATTCTTGTTGTGAACTATTATTGGTAGCATTATTGTCAATACCTCATATTGTCACAATTTCCCATTTATTGTCAGCATATCATTGTGATTGGCCATTTGTTGATCTCATATGCTCTCATATTGTCATGGCTGCCTGTTTGATGCTCACATACTGCCATCACTGCCAATTTGTTGCCCATGTATTGTCATGATTGTCTGTATTTTTGCCCACATATATTATGATTCCTTGTCTGTTGCAGGCACATTATATGATTGCCCCTTAATTGCTTTTATGTTGACACAATTTCTCTCATTTTGGCACTATTGTGATTTTCTTGCTCTCATATTGTCACAATTGCCTATTTGTTGTCTGCATATTGTCACCACTGCCCATTTGTTGTCATTATTGCCCATGTGTTGCCCTTGTATTTGAAAATTGCTTGTTTGTAACTCATGTATAATCAGCAATATGCTTTCATATTCTCAAGTCAACACTGTTTGTTTAGAGGATTGTATTACTATATAATTAAAATTATTATATATTCCTGTTTAACTGAATCCCCTGCAGGCCTGCCAAACCACAGCACTGGTAGCCCCATATTTGGCTGTGGCTTACTGTAGTCACAACTCTTAAAGATTAATTCCAGGTTTGACATTTTTTACGTAGTTACATTGGTCCAGCTTGGACCAATGTAACTATGAATATAATATACCTCTAGAAACTGGAAATCACTGTGGTAGACACAGCTACTCCAGCAATCTCCACTAGCTTCCGGGTGTTGTGCAAAGTGACTGCTCTCCTGCATTGTGAACACAGGAGGTTGGCTGCTGGACACATGCACCATTCAGAGAATGCTTTACATCTTCGGAAAAAATGTAAAGCATTCTCTGATTGGGCCAGGTGGAGAGTATCATGTTACTTACACCCCAGATTCTCTTCCTCATCAGATCAGAGAACACTTTGCATTCACTGAGATAATGAAAATTGAGTACTGTCCGTGATACTTTTTTTATTTGCACTAAGATACAATTTTTCAGGACAAGCTTTCGGGGTATGCCCCCTTCTTCAAGGTCCAAGCAGTACTCAAGCAGTACTCAGAACCTTGAAGAAGGGGAAATACCCCGAAAGCTTGTCCTGAAAATTTGTATCTTAGTGCAAATAAAAAAAGTATCACGGACAGTGCTCAATTTTCTCTGTCACAATTGCACTAATACGGCTACAATCACATCAAGTACTGAGATAAAGCAAAGCATTCTCTGAATGGTGCCCTCCTGTGTTTACAATGCAGCAGGGCAGCCGCTTGACACAAGACCCAGAAGCTAGTGGAAATTGCTGGAGTAGCGGTGTCTACCACAGTGATTTCCAGTTAGCACAGGACACGGAAGCTAATAGAGATCAGTGGAGTAGTGGTGTCAATCACAGGGATTTCTAGCTTCCAGAAGGATTCCACAAGTATGGTCTTTTCGTGGTTTCGGGAAAAGAGAAGAAAGAGTGCCACGCTCCCATAGTATAAAATCCTCAGGTGTACTTTATTCAAGTTAACAAACCCAGTATAGCAGTGCATATCAATCGGAACAAGGCAACTAAAATACCCAGAATGCTGTTCAATTTACACGCATGCGTGGTGACATCAAGACTTCTGGTCACGCCCTACGTGTTTCATCAGATATGACATAATTGGGGGATCTTCTTCAGAGCTCCCAATGACAACATATCTGACGAAACATGTAGGACGTGACTGGAAGTCGTGACACTTTCGTCTCTTTTCCCTGAGCATCTGAACATGATGGGCAATCACGACAAGATGCTGGCAATAAATGGGCAATCATTACAGTTTGGAGCGGTATAAGCTACAATTGGGCCCTCCCCACCCCAATCTCAGGCTCATTGCCTTTGGAAATGTCCCAGATCTGACCATATCTATATGGACGTGGCTTTTGTGCACCCAATCTCAACAATTGCAAGAGTTGTCAACATATTTTGGTCTTATAGTGTATCTGTACCTAGTGCTAGCACTTCAGCATTCGTATTCTAGATCTAACACGTCACTGACCCCCTCTATCTGTAGGTGTGGCATGTTTTACAATTGTTGATAAAGTTATTTGGAAAAAAAAAAGCGTCAGGCTGCCATGACGTTGTACGGAGTTGAGGGAGCCGCCCCTTTCTCAGTGATCATGGGGAAGAGCCGGGCTCGGAGATTTAAGGCGGCGGGCTATGCTTCTACCCCCGCTGTCAAACAAGCAGCAGAGCCCGAGGATCCGGCGGAGGGGGAGTCCCTGCACGCTGAGCATCTTCTACAGAAAGTGAGTAATCCGTATACGTCGCCTGCCTGGGTGTCATGTCCGCGCTCTACAGAGTCCATGCGTGTGAGGAGTGGGCCATTGTCCGGGAGGGGGTGCTATGTCTGTCCGAGTCAGGATCACGTACATGTTGTGGATGACGTACTACAGATCGCTACATTAACGACTCAGAACAACAACACATGTGATTGCTCTGTTATCGCTGAATGACAAATAAAGCTTGTTTTATAGAAAAAAAAATTGGGCGGAACTTGAGGAAATAGGCGGAGCTCTGCGTTCACTGTGTTAGTGGCAGCTGCATGTTATCAGTAAATGAGGGTCCGCCCCCTTCACTCTGGATTGGCAGCTTTCCCTTCTGATTGGTAAAGCTCCGTGACCCCAGAAATGTACATTCTATTGGATGGAAGTAGAACTGAGGGCAAAACTTATTTCGGACAGAGTAAGGAAAGGTGATAACCACATCTGCTTTTTTTTTTTGCATTGGTCTCCAAGTGGAGAGTTTTCCCATCACTTTCTGTCCAAAAACATAACAGAAAGTAAGAGGAAATCCCTCCAAAGAGGGAGTCCATGCCTGTCACCAGATTTCCTCTCTGTTACTGTTTTGGGGACAACACAACATTTTAGTTTTACTTTCAGTAATAACAGTAAACAGGACAAAAAAGGTGAAACTCCCTAAAGGGGGCACAGACCGCAATAAAATTGTGACAGGGGTTCTAATCCCCCTCCACTATATCCCAAAAAAAAGAAATGCCTTTTAAAGGAGAAGTTCAGCCTGAGCTTTTTTCAGTCGGGGCAGCGCGTGATCCCGACTTCCAAAGCTGCCTTGATTGCAGTTTTAGCGAGCCGCCGAGACTGCCGCTCCCTGCCCCTCTACTTCTCCGCGCTCATTGCAGTGCTAAGCTGTGGAGCAGAAGCGATGCTGACTGACAGTCAGCATCGCTCTGCTTGGTGAGGCGTGAGAACCGAGCCATTGGCGGTGTTCGATGGCTCGGGTCTCAGTGCAAAGACACCGGGGGACAGATGCAGCATCAATCTGATGCTGCATCCACCGAGGTAAGTATGATTAGAAGAAACCGCCCCCTCCCCCATACTTCTTTTAACCACTTCCATACCAGGTTTATTCTGGCACTCCTCCCCCTATATTTAAAAATCATAAAAAAAAATTGCTAGAAAATTACTTAAAGGGGGGGGGGTTCCACCCGCAAATTTATTTTTATTTTTTTAAAGGTCAGCAGCTACAAACACTGTAGCTGCTGACTTTTTATAAGGTCACTTACCTGTCCTACTTGCCCGCAATGTCAGCCCCCCTGAGGCCGATCCCTCGATCCTGGCAGCTCCCGGTGCCGCCATCCTCAGTAAGGGAAACAGGCAGTGAAGCCGTGCGGCTTCACTGCCTGTTTCCTACTGCGCATGCACACACATAGTTCCCAGAAGGCAGCTCGCCCCAGTCACCAAAAGACACTGCAAGTAGGACGGAGGAAGAAGATCCACCACGGAGGATGAAGAGGCAAATTAGGGACTTCTGCATAGCAACCGCTATTTCTGGTAAGTATAAAAACTTTTTGTGTTTCAATTTCTTTTTATTTTATTTTTTTTAAGGATTTTTGGTGAAAATGTTTTTTTCAGGGTGGAACTCCACTTTAAACACCACACACACACACACACACACACACACACACACACACACACACACACACACACACACACACACACACACACACACATACACACATACATACACACATACATACACGCACATACATACACGCACATACATACACGCACATACATACACGCACATACATACACGCACATACATACACACACATACATACACACACATACACACACACACATACACACACATACACACACATACACACACATACACACACATACACACACATACACATATATATATATATATATATATATATCTCAGAGACCCTAGGGAATAAAATGGTGGTCTTCTTTTTTTTTGGGGGGGGAAAAATTTGTAAAGAAAAAGTTAGCCCGATTTTGTATGTGAAAGATGATCTATCTAGTAAATAGATAGATGCCTAACATGTCACACTTTCAAATTGCGCACGCTCGTGGAATGGCACCAAACTTCGATACCAAAAAATCTCCATAGGCGATGCCTTAAATTTTTTTACAGGTTACATGTTTTTTTACATGTTAGGTCTAGCGCTAGAATTATTGCTTTTGCTATAACGTTCACAGTGCTACCTCACATGTGTGGTTTGAATGCCTTTTACATACGTACGTATGCGTTCGCTTCTGCGTGCAAGCACGCAGGGACAGTGGCACTTTACAAATTTATTTTTATTTTGACACTTTCCCTTTTTTAAAATTTAATTTTTTTTTGAACACTGTTATTCCTATTCCAAGGAATATAAACATTTCTTGGAATAGGACATGATATGTCCTCTTTACAGAGAGATCTTGTGTTTATAAGTCCCCAGATCTATCCTCTAGCCTGAAATAAAAAATAAATAAAAAAACGCGAACTTGTCGTCCCACCTGAAGAAAGGGCAGTGTTTACATCTGACGAGGCCGGAGGTGATGTCATAACGTGGCTCCCGGGCTCTGAAGGTCATAGAGACTGCCAGGGACCATCTGGTCCGTGGTATTCTCTATGGTAAACAGCTGCCGCCGGCCAATTCATTCTCTGACTCGCTGATTGTATGGGAGATCTGGTAGAAGCCGCTATGATTGCTTGTTTTTACATGACAGGGAATCGCTGGCAGAAAAAGAAGATATAGATTTAACCTCTTAAACTCGGGCGCGGGCATGTGGAGTGAGCTCATCCGAAATGGAATGGGACAGAATGAAAGGCTCCACAGCTGCAGGTTGATTCTTTCTATTTCAGTAACTCAGGATTGATTTTGTAAACCCTTTCCCTGAATCTTTGACTGAAGAGCCCAGTCAGTGAGCATGGAGTGAAGCATGAGATGGTAAAAGCTGCTCCACCAAAGAGGCCCTGAACCTTCTAGGTGCCTGCACTGTAAGATTTTGTCCACATGATCGTACATCCTACACTCTTATCAAATTCACATTTTCTGATATTTTTATTGCCATTTTCACCCTGCAGGAAGTTCTGATTTGTCTGTTTTCTTTCAGTTGCAGAGCCCATGTCCTGAAGTCAGAGAATTTGCATGTGCCAACATCTCCAAGCTTGTCCAGCAAAAACAAGTCATCCCTTCTTTTCTACAGAAAGATGCCGTTAGATGCCTTGGACCATTGCTACTTGATAGGTGTATGGCTGTGCGTGAAACAGCAGCTGGTGCCCTACGGTAAGAACGCTGGCTTGCTAGAGTTTATGTAGAAGAGAGGTTGGTTTAAGTTTAAGCTAAACCACTTGCTGCCCGCCCTATAGCAAATTGACGGCGGCAAAGTGGGTTCAATATCCTGACTGGACGTTATATGACGACTTCAGGATATTGAGCCGGTGCGCATCGCGGCTATCGTTGTTGCGGGATGTCAGTCTGACACCCCGCAACACCGATCTAGGTAAAGAGTCTCCGACAGAGACTCTTTACCACGTGATCAGCCGTGTCCAATCACGGCTGATCACGATGTAAGCAGGAAAGGCCGGTCATCGGCTTTTCCTCACTCGCGTCTGTCAGACGCGAGTAGAGGAGAGCCGATCGGCTGCTCCTCTGACAGGGGGGGTTTGTGCTGATCCATTATCAGCGCAGCCCCCCTGAGGATGCCCACACTGGACCACCAGGGATGCCCACCTTAAGGTATGCCACCTTAGACCACTAGGGATGCCAATTAGAAATGCCTAATGGATGCCAATCAGTGCCCACAATGGATGCCAATCAGTGCCCACAATGGGCACCACTGATTGGCAGGCATTGTTTGGCACGGATTGGCATCCATTAGTACAACACATTACAGTGCCGCTTATCAGTGCCCATCCATGCCGCTCTGTGCCACTCATCAGTGCCGCCTCATCGGTGCCCGTCAGTGCAGCCCCATCAGTGCCCATCAGTGAAGGAGAAAACGTACTTATTTACAAAGTTTTGTAACTGAAACAAAAAACATGTTTTTTTTTTTTTTAATTTTCGGTCTTTTTTTAATTTTCTTTTAGCAGAAAATAAAAATCGCAGAGGTGATCAAATACCACCAAAAGAAAGCTCTATTTGTGGGAACAAAATGATAAACATTTAGTTTGGGTACAGTGTAGCATGACCGCGCAATTGCCATTCAAAGTGCAACAGCGCAGAAAGCTGAAAATTGGTCTGGGCAGGAAGCTGTATAAGTGCCCTGTATGGAAGTGGTTAAAGGGTAACTCCATTTTCATATGAAAACCAAATAGAAAAAATAATATAGCGTGTATAATTGCGGCACGAGTCATATTCTAATTAAATGTTTAAAAAAATGACCTTTCCTTTTCAATTTGCAGCTCTGTAAAATGCAATATGGCAACCTGGAGTTGTTTTGTACACAGAATGTTTACAGAACACCCCCCAGAAACATAATTTCCTGCTTGTTTAATTGGCTCACTGATTTTTCCCAGAAGTCTGAACTAAGATATACGTTGGATATCCGGCATTCCCTGCACCAAAAATGTCATTTTTGGTGAGATACTCCCAATAGGAAATCATGTCTAAAGGATGCGTACCCTGCAAGTTTTCTCATTGGAGCCCTGCAGGTGCAGCAGCTGATTGATAATTATGAAACCACTCCCATTAGATTTACTTACCACATGGACACAGACAAACACACATGGATTTCTTCAGAATAACAAAAGGCAGGAATCTGCAACAGTTTGTTAAAATCCTTGTAATGTACATAGATCACCCAGAGGGGAATGTTTTTTTTTTTTCTCAGCAAAAGTTGGTATGAAACCCAAACATTTTATTATATTGCGGCTTATCAATTCTTGAATGTGATGGCTGCGTACGTTTTTCCTTTTTTTTTTTTTTTTTTGGCTTGCTTTCTTTTTCTATTTTCATCTGGTGATCTGGCCAGCAAGTCTGTTGTTTTTCAACAATAAACCTCTCTTGCAGTTACAGGGATGAGACAAACCATTTAACCCTGACAGGGGTGCTTAAAATGATCAGCTTTTGTTTATTTACCGTATTTATCGGCCTTTACCACACATACAGGTGTATAACAAGCGCCTTCATTTTAAGAGGGAAGTTTCAGGCAAAAAAACGTACATTTTAAATACAGAACTTTGAAGCAAAATAAGGGCCATTGCCCATCAATGGTAGGAGCCATCCGGGAGGCGGGACTGGGTGTGATTGCGAGCTAAACCTGAGCTGAGCCAAGTATACAGGAGATCCGGCTCTGTCTAATCTGACGGCCCTCGCCCCCATCTTCCCCTCTGAGGCAGCCCTATATCGGCGTATAACAGCCACCCACAATTTGCACCCTATTTTCAGGGGGGAAAGTGTGTGTTATACGCCAATAACTACGGTATGTAAAATCTTTTTTCCAAAAGGAAAAACTGATTACGTGCCTCATGCACACTATTTTCTTGTAAACGCTGTTTATCCTGACAGGAGAAAATCAGCGTTGTACTCTCACCTAAGCTGCACTTTTTTCAAAACCGTCTAGGTGAGTTTATCAGCATTTGGAGTTTGGGAGTTTATTTCATTGGCCAGAATTTTAATTTTATTCTGGACATTGAAATAAGTTGAAGTGCTAAATGTGCCTAGCGTTTATGAACGTTTAATAGCGTTTGAGGTCAGAGTTCCTGCTCCTGAACGCAATTTTAGGGTGTTCAGAAAACCGCCTAAAATCTCCCCTGCTGATAAACTGCTAAAAACTTTCATGTGTGCATAGACATGTAGGATTACATAGAGGGGAATTTTAAGGGCAACCAAAAAAACCCCCACCAAACTCGCAAAAACGGTGAGTTTAACAGCAGCAGTGTGCACGAGGCATTCAATATTAGCTGGAGTTCAGCTCCAGTTTGTTAGTGTATTTAAATCTGCTAGTACATCTAGCATTCACCTCCCCCACACTGACAATGCTGCTGTCCAAAGTGGCCCTGTGCTCCTTCATCCAGAGCGTACATTGTTACTGGGTAGATCACCAGGTAAAGCGGGGGGGAAAAAGGCTAAAAAAAGAAAACAAATACAACCACCACACCTAATGATCGGTATGCTGCAATATTTTGTGTTTGGGTTTAATACCACTTTAGTTTGCTGTAGTAAATTGTAACTCTGCATTTTCTTTCTTTGGTTTGTGTTTAAAGGAACTTGAGCACATGTGGAGGTTTTGAAGTATGTGATGACATGGTGACCAGAGATATCATGACCCCGTTGGTTGTCCTTTTGAGAGAGGTTTGTAACTGAGCATTGCAATAGCTGGCTTATTAGTTAATTTTCAATATCTTTGATTTATTGCCGGGTTTGCATCTTAACCACTTAGGGACCGCCCACCACAGGAATACGTTGGCTGTTTGAAGAGGAATGCTGTTGTTATGGTAGAAGCTAGCTACCATATCCCCAGTATCCTTTTCTTCAGATAAAAGTGGTCTCTGTGGCGGATACGCCGCAAGATCACTTTGATCGGAGCCATCGGCAGCGGCGGAGGCGATCCGGTCCTGTTCCTGCCTGGGTATGGAGACGAGTGAGGGGAAGATGGCCCCCACCCGTCTCCATATAACTGCAGGGCGGAAGCGACGTCAAGAGGTCACTTTCGCCTAATGCTCTTAAAGGGACAATTTTTTATTTATTTTTTTATTCTGACTGTGACATTGCGGCGGACAGATCAGACACTTTTGACAATTATATACAGTGACCGGTGCTATAAATATGCACTGATTACTGTATAAATGTCACTGGCAGGGAAGGGGTTAACACTAGGGGGTGATCAAGGGGTTAACTGTGTGTCCTAGTTTATATATTGGCGTCTATTTGTTGGTTGATGCTCGTGCATTAAGGCAGCCAATCTTAATGCATGAACAACCGCATTTGCAGCATTTTTGACAATGTAACACATGCTGCACTGCAGATGCATTGATTTAATGTTCAAACCACTTCCTCAAACTGAATCTATCTAAAACTGAGCTATTAATATTTCCTCCCCCACGTGCCCCTTCCCCTGACATCTATCAGTCTGTCCCCACATGCCAGGGTGCTAGGGGTAACTTTAGACTCTGAACTGTCCTTTCAGGCCCACATCCAATCCCTGTCCAAATCATGGCGCCTTAGCCTCCGCAACATTTCCAGAATACGCCCCTTTTTAACTAATGACACCACCAAGCTTCTAATTCACTCCCTGGTTATCTCTCGCCTCGACTACTGCAACTCCCTCCTCAATGGATTACCTTTTACATAGGCTATCCCCCCTTCAGTCCGTCATGAATGCCGCTGCCAGACTCATCCACCTTACCAACCGCTCAGTGTCCTCCACCCCTCTCTGCCAATCCCTCCACTGGCTTCCACTCGCCCAACGAATAAAATTCAAAGTACTAACAATAATTTACAAAGCCATCCACAACTCGGCGCCCAGCTACAACACTAAGCTAGTCCCAAAATACCAACCAAGTCGCACTCTTCGGTCCTCCCAAGACCTCCTGCTCTCTAGCTCCCTTGTCACCTCCTCCCATGCTCGCCTCCAGAGCTTCTCCTATCCTTTAGAACTCCCTTCCCCAATCTGTCCGACTGTCCTCTAATCTATCCATCTTTAGACGATCCCTAAAAAAAAACAAAAAAAAAAACCTCTTCTCTTTAAAGAAGCCTATCCTGCTTCTAACTAACACTGTTTTACTTCCTCCTTCAGCTCATCCCCCCCCCCCCCCCCCCCCACAGCTATTGCCTTATTTTTATTACCGATTTCCTCTCGGGGGATCAGGAAGGAATATTTTCCCCTGCTGTAGCAAATTGGATTATGCTTTGCTGGGGTTCTTTGCCTTCCTCTGGATCAACTGTGGGTGTAGAATTGGGTATACGGGATTGTATTTTTTATATATATATATATATATATATATATATATATATATATATATATATATAATAATTTTATGGTTGAACTGGATGGACTTTTTTTCAACCTGACTAACTATGTAAGGCCTTGTTTCCACTGAACGGTTCGGGTTGGTACGGTTTGAATGGTCCGGTCTATTCTGGTGAGCATTTCCACTGCAAGTCGGACCGTCAGGGACCATTCAGGGTTTAGAAAAAATGGCTAGCGTGTCCGCCAATCAGTGGAATGTATTGTAGCTCCGCCCTAACCGTACCGTTCCATTTTCTATGGCCCCACATCTGAAGCAGGACCCAGAATGGTGCGGTACGGTTCGGTTTTATGGCACGCTTTCATAATGGAAACACCCAAAATAGCGTACCGTACCGATCCGCTCAGTGGAAATGAGGCATAATTGACCTTCCCTTTTTTAGATTGTAAGCTCTATTGAGCAGAGCCCTCTGATTCCTCTTGTACCAAATTGTAATGTAACTGTAATGTCTGCCTTTTATTTTGTTAAGCGCTGCGCAAACTGTTGGTGCTATATAAAACCTGCATTATTATTAATAATAATAATATTATAATAATGTAATGTGTGTTTAAGTACATATTTTGGTCACATGTAATTACAGTGCATAATTTTGAATGGTCCCTTTAGGGATATAGGGGTTTATTTACTAAAGCTGGAGAGTGCAAAATCGGGCTCACTTCTGCATAGAAACCAATCGGCTTCTAACCTCGGCTTGTTCAATTAAGCTTTGGCAACAAAACCTGGAAGCTGATTGGTTTCTATGCAGAAGTGAGCCTGATTTTGCACTCTCCAGCTTTAGTAAATAAACCTTGTAGTTTAGTTAACTTTTATTTGTCATAAAGTATGTACCTTGCTTGGTATGGGGCATGATGAGGGGCAGAGTGAAGCCATGATGATAGATCTAGTTTTTAGTGAGTCGATGGGCGACTTTCTTGTAAATATTGATTTTGTCCAGAGTATAGATAAATTGTTGACTGTTATTTTTAAGGGGCTCAATCGCTTATCTCTCACATAAAAAAAATAAAAAAAAATGGAAAAACACCAACTTACGTTGTGTAATTTGTTTCACTCTACAGTGTTCCACCGGTTTAGATTCCAACCTGGTGCCGTTAATGAATGGCAAAGACTTGCCAAAGAACTATGTTGAAGATATTGCGAATCAGGCTATTAATGTCCTGTGGAATATGTGGTAAGCTTGTATCTTTATTCATTTCATTGCACAGAAATGTTTGAAAATAAACCATGGTACATAGTTCATAGATGATTGTATCAAAGTCCTGCACAATAAAATATACAGCAATTTGTGATGCCAAATTCCTTAGAACAAAAAAAGAAAGTGTAGTATTATAAATATCCTAATACATATGAATAATAAAGTGCTGGATTTACACTGAATTATATTTGCAAAAAAGTGCTAAAACTGAAAGAATTATATAAATATATATTGCATCCGGAAAGTATTCCCAACGCTTCACTTTTTCCACTTTTTGTTATTTTACAGCCTTATTCCAAAACTGATTAAATTCATTATTTGCCTCAGAATTCTACAAAAAATACCCTATAATGAAAAAAGTTTGATTGAAATCTTTGCAGATTTATTAAAAATCAAAAACGAAAAAAATCCCATGTACAATAAGTATTCACAGGCTTTGCTCAATACTTTGTTAAAGCACCTTTTGGCCCCAATTACAGCCTTAAGTCTTTTTTGAGTATGATGCTAAAAACTTGGCACACCTATTTTTGGGCAGTTTCTCCCATTCTTCTTTTGCAGGACCTCTCAAGCTCCATCAGGTTGGATGGGGCGCATCAGTGCACAGCCATTTTCAGATCTCTCCAGAAATGTTCAATCTGGTTTAAGTCTTGGCTCTGGCTGGGCTATTCAGACATTCACAGAGTTGTCACGTAGCCACTCCTTTGTTATCTTGGCTGTGTGTTTTAGGGTCGTTATCCTGTTGAAAGGTGAACCTTCGCCCAAGTCTGCGGTCCAGAGCGCTCTGCAGCAAGTTTTCATCAAGGATGTTTCTGTACATTGCTGCATTCATCTTTCCATTGATCCTGACTAGTCTCCCAGTTCCTGCTGCTGAAAAACATCCCCACAGCATAATGCTGCCACCACCATGCTTCACTTTCGGGATTGTATTGGCCAGGTGATGAGCAGTGCCTGGTTTCCTCCAGACATGATGCTTGCCATTCAGGCCACAGAATTCATTCTTTGTTTCATCGGACCATAGACGTCTTGGCCACTCTACCATACAGGCCTGATTGGTGGAGTGCTGCAGAGATGACTGTTCTTCTGGAAGGTTCTCCTCTCTCCACAGAGAAAAGCTGGAGCTCTGTCAGAGTGACCATCGGGTTCTTTTTTTTAATTTTTTATTTAAAGATATGGCACAGATGCAAATGGACAACTTTGCATTGCATATAGACTGTGATGAACACATCAAGTATAACAACGACCATGGGGTTCTTGGTCACCTCCTTGACTAAGGCCATTCTCCCCCGATCACTCAGTTTGGCTGGGGGGCCCTCTTTAACCACTTCCCGCCCGGCCAATAGCAGATTGACGTCCGGAAAGTGGTTCTGTTCTCCTGACTGGACGTCATATGTCCAGCAGGATAACAGCCTCCGCGCATCGCGGCCATCGGTGGTGCGGTGTGTCAGTCTGACACACCGCTCTCGATGTCCAATCACGGCTGATCACGATGTAAATGGGAAGAGCCATTGATCGGCTTTTCCTCACTCGCATCTGGCAGATGCGAGTAGAGCCGATCGACGGCTCTCCTGACGGGGGGGCTTGCGTTGATTGATCGGATGCCCACATTGGACCACCAGGGAAGCCGCCAGGACCACCAGGGAAGCCTTCAACATGTGGATGGCCAGGTACATGCCCCATGGCCATCCACATTTGCAAATTATGCCAATCCGTGACCACAAATGGGCACTGACTGGCATCATTATAGTACTAAAAAAAACAGCGAAGCCCAGCAATGCCACCCATCAGTGCCTGTCAGTGCAGCCATATCAGTGCCCGTCATTGAAGAAAACGTACTTATTTACAAAAAAAAATGACAGAAACAAATAACTTTATTTTTTTCAAAATTTTCGGTCTTTTTTTTTTATTCGTTGCGCAAAAAATAAAAATTGCAGAGGTGATCAAATACCACCAAAAGAAATCTCTATTTGTGGGAACAAAATAATAAAACTTTTTTTGGGTACAGTGTAGCATGACCGCGCAATTGTCATTCAAATTGCGACAGCGCTGAAAGCTGAAAATTGGCTTGGGCAGGAAGTTGTATAATTGCCTGCAATTTGAAGTGGTTAAAAAGTCTTGGTGGTTCCAGACTTCCATTTACGGTTGCTGGAGGCCACTGTGCTCGTTGGGACCTTCAATGCTGCAGAAATTTTTTCTGTATTCTTCCCCACATCTGTGCCTCGATGCAATCCTGTCTCGGAGGTCTACAGACAATTCCTTGGTTAAATTTGGGACCTTGTATAGACAGCTGTGTGCCTTTCCAAATCATGTTTAATCAACTGAATTTACCACAGGTGGACTCCAATCAAGTTGTAGAAATATCTCAAGGATGATCAGTGGAAACAGTATGCACCAAAGCTCAATTTTTTATTTATTTTTTGTCATGGTAAATGCTGTGAATACTTATGTACACGTGATTTATTTTTATTTTTTTGGCGTTTTTATTATTTTTCTTAATACATTTCCAAAGGTTTCACATAAACTTATTTCACGTTCTCATTATGGGGTATTGTTTGTAGAATTTTGAGGAAAATAATGAATTCTATCCATTTTGGAATAAGGCTGTAACATAACAAAATGCAGGGAAAAGGTGAAGCGCTGTGAAAACTTTCCGGATGCACTGCGTGTGTGTGTGTGTGTGTGTGTGTGTGTGTGTGTGTGTGTAATTTTGTAAGGGGGTTCACTCCAAGTGTAGAACTTTAAGGACACCGCTACTCGCGGTTTCTTCTTCTTTTTTAAGGGCTCATTTTTATTAATAGAAAGTTCAGCAAACATAAACTTAGGTTTCCCTCACAGGGGTTTTCAGCATTTCTTCTCCAACGACATTCAGCCATTTTCTGGCTTGTACTTGCAGCACCGCCGCTCTGGCCTTACACTCCAGGCCCTTGTCTGTGTCCTAGAGACTGTTCACCAACCAACTTGGTGCACACAGCTAGAAGCCCCTTCCTGCACTGGTTCCCACGTGGAGCCCTCCTGACTCCTGGGCCAGACTTTCTCTCTGCTGAGGTGGCGCTCAGAACTATGGTCCGGTGTCTACAAATAGCCACCACACACCTGACCAGTCAGTGTGCAGGCGATTCCCAAAATCAGAACCCAGGACTGGGGATTTCATCCCACCTGGATCTCTCAAATTCCCGGGCTCCAGGTCCCAAAGTGGACTTTTCTAAAAAATGAGGAAACTGAAATGCCAGTTCCTCCCAAATATGCAAATCCCCTGGAGCCCCTCAACCTGCTGGGTTAAGAATCCTGCATCATTACCCTGGTGGGGTACCACACTGCCACTATATATGTGTGTGTGTGTGTGTGTGTGTGTGTTTGTTTTCCTAATAGAAAAGTGCAAAGAAAACAAAGTGTCCTGGTGTATTGCCAAAACAAAGTTGTGACGTCATCATGCAAGTTGCTGGCGGGAGCCCAGGGTTCTGGAGCAGCCTGGTTTCTTTTTTGGTACAAATATTTTATGAAATTTTTAAAAGAATAGTAAGCGTCCAAACTGTCCATGCAGAGGCTTGGAGTGGCAGCATAACTTGGAGGAAGACTTCACATACTATCAACCAAATAAAAGAAAACCATGGCATTGGTTATATGCAAAACCTAGAAAGTTTAATTAATCTCCAGAAAAATCTGTAAATGTCAAACCTGCACCGGCTAAATCCCTGAGAGTAATACAATGTAATTCTACACTCAGGGAGCGTGAGATAACCACAAAGAGGAGGGGGCGCAAGCCCCAGGAGGAAGGGGAAGAAAAAAGAGGACAAAATGAAAGAGTAAGAGGGGGGAACAAGAGGGAAGCCAACAGAAAAGAGGAAGGGCAAAGGGGATATATGGACTCGGGATCCTGGTTTGCTTTTTAAATACACTAGATGAGCAGGATTCCCATTTATGTAAGCGTGTTTTATACTACACAAAAATTTTTTTAATATGCTGCACTATGTCTGCATGCAATGTTTGTGTTGGTACTAATGATGTTGTCAGAGGAGCTGTGCTACTGACTGCATGACGTAGAGAGAGGTATAGGTATACAAAGTGCTATTGACAATTTTTAATCCTCTGTCCACAGCATCTGGTAAGAGACTTGTGTGTTTGGTTTGCTTACATGGTGATGCTACTTCCGTGGAGATCAGTTACTACACTGGATGGTGGAATGTCATATTTAAATCACTGTTGACCATTAATGTATGAATGGTCCACTCTGTCTGGTAAGGGTTCACGGTTTTTCTTGCTCGCTGGGGAAGATGGAACGTACTGATTTGGAAATATCATGCTATGAGAGAGTTCGGCTGTAATAGGAAGATTCTTGGTTTTGGCAGTACACTGGGACGCTTTTTTATTTTATTTTGTTTTCTTTTGCACTGTTCTGTTAGGATCAAGTGGGACGTTTCTTTTATGTGTGTGTGTGTCGGGTAAAATAAGTATTGAACACGTCACCATCTTTCTAGGTAAATGTATCTATTGACATGATTTCTGGGATATTTATAGTGCTGCACAAAGTACATAGAACATTAAGAGATGATGATAATAATGTAAAAGGTTTTTCTAACAAAGCTTCCAACTGAAGAACTCTTCTTGGGAAGATGGGAAGAGAAAATAAAACCTTTTGCTTTTTTGACAATATTTGCATGCCCCCCCCCCCCCCAAATAAAAAACAAAAACTTTAAAGTGATATTAAAGTCTTGGGTTTTTGTAAAAAAAATAACTAGCATGTCATACTTACCTGCTCTGTGCAGTGGTTTTCCACAGAGCAAACCCGATCCTCCTGTTCTCGGGTCCCATGCCAGTGCTCCTGGCTCCTCCCTCCTGTTCCCAGAGCAAGCAGCTTGCTTTGGAGGCAGGCTCGCTCCCGAGCCACTGCTCTGTGTCTCCATCCACACACAGAGCTGTGGCTCACTCCTCATTGGTTCTTTGGCGCCCGCTGCTGTCTCAGCCAATGAGGAAGAGCCTCTAGAAAGCTGAGGCTATTCTGCACATCGCTGGATCAAGATGGGGCTCAGGTAAGAATTAAGGGGGGCTGGGGGCACTTCTGCGCACAGGTGTATTATGTTAATGCATAGAATGCATTAAGGTAAAAAACTTCTGCCTTTAGAACCACTTTAACCAGTTAATGACCGCCCGCCGTAGTTGTACTGTGACAGGTTGGCTTTCCTGGGCGAATTGCCAACATTGTACGTCGCATGTGCACCCGCGGCGATCGGATTAATTCCAGAACTGATCAGTCTCCAGGCCCAGGTCAACCATTTCTGGCCTGGACCTGGTGATCGGTTCTGTCGAATGAGAGACTGTCCTCTGCCTGTGTAATGTAAACACAGGCAGAGGAAGTGATGTCACTTCCCCTTGTGGAGCCCTTTTTGGTTCCAGAGAGAAGAGAGAGGACATATAACCGTGAGTTGCACCAACACTACACTGACATCGGGACACTTAAGCACACTTGTCACCCCCTGATCGTGCAGAGGCCTACACGTTGCTGAGCATGACATGAGAGCGAATGGGAAGCCTCTCTGTCCGATTCAGGCTCAGTATACGAATTAGTAGAGAGTAGCAGCACCCTACAGATGGCAGAACCGCAGGGCTCTCGTATGGAGCAGAGAGCCAGTACTAGTGCCGCTCATCCTTCTGGTGAACTGGCAAGCACCAGCGGCCTAGTGCATCCTGGTAGTTGACAAACCAGCACTGCAGTAACACTTTGTGACGTGGCGAGTCCCATAAGTGCAGTTCAAGGTGGTGCCGTGGCTAGCACAAGTAGTGCCCCGCAGCCACCAAGAGTTTGAACACTGGCCCGTAGAGCCCATAGTGCCCTTCCCGCTGCATATGCCAATCCTGATTGGGAGCCCACCACTTCTGCAGCGCCCGTACTTCCCCCATTCACTGGCCAACCTGTAATTCAGGTGGTAAGGCCCCATGCACACGAGACGCCGGTGCAAACTCTGCTGAACGCATGTTTTTAAAGGCTGAAACAGGCGTTTAGAAACACCCGTTTTGCGGCGTTTTACGTCTATAAGCATTTAGTTAAGAAACATCATAAGACCCTACTTTACCTCAAAAAACAGTATTTAACCATTTCATTTTGTGAGACCAGAGTGAGTAGCAGCAGCTGAGAGAGCAGCAGTGTACTTGTATTTAGCGTGTCACTTGCCACGTCACCTGCCACAAGTTGTGGATTGTCCACTGGCCACCTCACCTGCCACAAGTTGTGGATTGTCCACTGGCCACCTCGCCTGCCACAAGTTGTGGATTGTCCACTGGCCACCTCGCCTGCCACAAGTTGTGGATTGTCCACTGGCCACCTCGCCTGCCACAAGTTGTGGATTGTCCACTGGCCACCTCGCCTGCCACAAGTTGTGGATTGTCCACTGGCCACCTCGCCTGCCACAAGTTGTGGATTGTCCACTGGCCATGTCACCTGCCACGTCATCTGGCCACCTTACCTGCCAGAAGTTGTGAATTGTCCACTTGCCACGTCACCTGGCCATGTCACCTGCCACAAGTTGTGGATTGTCCACTTGCCACGTCACCTGCCACACGTTGTGGATTGTTCACAATGCAATGCAAGCAATTAGTTTTTTTAAATATATTTTTTAATGGTTTTCCACCATTTGCCATCATTTTTGAGATTTCTAATGTAAAAAAATAGGTCACCTTTAAAAACGCTTGTAAACGAAACCGCGGCAAAACGCAGATACCGCGTTTTTTGCGTCTGAACCCATTTTTTTTTTTTGCTTTCAGAAAAACGAGGTTAAACGCAACTGCATATAAACGACAGTGTACATGGTCACATAGGATAACCTTGAATGGGTTCAGGGGCAGTTGAAAAAAGTGTCCAACTGCCTCTGAACGCGAGTTTAACAGCGTCCCGTGTGCATGGGGCCTAACAGTTGATTTTACGTCACTTGATTTTTATTCACTGTTTTTCGCAGAAAATCTCTCTAGATCTATTGTGGACCAAAGCAATTTGTATGCTGGTCAATTCATCGCTGCTTATACCCGTTTGACCCTTGCCAGAGAATGAAAACCTATTACAGTTTCCGAATTTAAGACCTTTCTGAACCTAGCCCTCCTCATGGGCATTATTAAAAAGAGTGGTTGCGGTCATATTGGTCCACTGACCCAATTCATCATATGCCTGTGTTCTCTGATTCCATGGCTAGGGCTAGATACAAGCAAATCTTGCGGTTAATGCATTTTAATGACAATTAACTCATCCTCAGGGTGACCCTGGATACGATCGGCTCCACAAAATTCAGCTCCTCGTAAACCACTTCAACCAACAATGCGCAGCCTTGTTTTTTCCCTATCAAGTTGTCTGCGTTGATGAGTCCCTGATTAGGTTTTCTGGCCGCTTGTCTTTCAAACAGTATCTTCCCAGCAATGGTCAAGTTGTAAAAGCTCTGTAACAGGCTATACATATAGTTTGAGTTTACAAGGGAAAAGACAGCACTGTGGAGCCCACCAACTGCCCAGACTGCAAAAGGGGCACTAGCAAGATTGTTTGGGACTTGGTGTCACCCTTATTCGGAAAGGGGTACCACTTGTACATGGACAATTAGTCATCCTTTTGATTGTGGAATTGGCGCATGTGGCACTGTGCGATCTAATCGCCAGGGCTTCCCACAACGACTTGTAGAATCCCGACTTATACCGGGGGAGAGCCTTGCAGTGAAGTGGAGGTATACACGGAATGTTTTTGTTCTGTTCTCGCGGATACGGTAGTCGAAATTCCAACGGCGACAGGTGTTGTTAAGCCCCTCCTGTGTCCACGAATACAACCTTAACATGAAAGGGGTGGACTTCAACGACCAGATGATGGTGCCATACTTGATTGCCTGTAAGGCCAGACGCTGGTATAAAAGTGTCTATATTGATTCTAACTGGCTCTGCTGAACGCTGAACGCTTATGTGCTATACAAAGCATCAGGACCAACTGGATCCTTCCTAAAATTTCAGGAAGAGATCATCACAGCCCTTCTGTTTCCAGATGGTGCTGTGCCCCAACTACACAATGTAAATGCAGTGAGCTTGCTGCATGAGAGGCACTTTCCAGAAGACCTCTGTGGTACCCCTGCCCAAAGAGCATCCCAATAATGTGTCTGCAGAAAATGCGGATCTAGGTGTGACACCCGCTTTTATTGTCCGTTATTGTGTTGACCAACCTGGTCACTGCATCAGTGAATGTTTCCGTCGCTACCACACTCTAGTGGAGTGTTAGAGTAGGGTACAGCACTGCACAATCCTAGGGCACCCTAACACATGGTCTCAAAAGATAAGATGGCCATCCCATTTTGAGACCCTAATCTGGAACATTTACAGTTAAAATAAAAGTGCAAAAAAAGCCCAAAATAGTTGTCGTTTTTATTTTCTTTATTGTTACTGTATTTTATGCTTAACTGTAATGTTTTGTTTTTATTGTATTTGCTTTTCAGGTATGGTCTTGCTGTATTACTGTAATGTTACTTTTGTTTTATTGTTAACCATTATTTTCTTTGCAGGTATGCCATTCAGTTGCAGCACTGATTTTATTTAATTCAACAGCGTTTGCTCTCACGATACGTAAAGCCGCAACTCCAGCGCTGTAGGAGGTGATTTCACCACTACAGTTAAAAACAAAACTGTGAATGTATGCCCATCATTTAGAAGTGGGTGGATGAAGGGCGGTATTCTAATGGTGGGCATACCATAATCCCTTTTTTTTTTTTTTTTTTTTTTTTTCCGTTAGCCCCCAGGCTGCATGGAAAGGAAAAAGCATTACAATATACTGTATGCCCAACAAGGACCAGCGACGTACTAGTATTAGAGGTCGACCGATATGGGTTTTTCTCTGGCCGATGCCGATATTTAGAAATCGTGGTAGCCGATGGCCGATATATGATGCCGTTTTTTTTTTTTTTTTTTTTTTGGGCAGATATGTTAGGCTGATTTTTTTTTTTTTTTTTTTTTTCCCCTTCATCTCATAAAATCTAACAGTTGGACCACTTTCACACTGGGGGGTTTTTTCAGGCACTTTTGGGCTAAAAATGGCACCTGTAAAAGTGGCTGCAAAAAGCTCCCCTGCAGTCTCACACTGAGGCGGTGCGCTGGCAGGACGTTAAAAGTCCTGCAAGCAGCATCTTTGGAGTATACCGCTCCTCCACCACATCTTTGGAGTATACCGCTCCTCCACCACTCCTGCCCATTGAAATTAATGGGCACTGCTGCCGAAGCGCCTGCAAAGCGCTTCTGCAGCGGTGCTACACGGGTGCATTTAACCTCTTCATGGGCCGCTAGCTGGGTTATATGCTCCCTGCTAGCAGCCGAATAGCGGCGTTTTACCGTCAACGCCTACCCACTCCAGTGGAAAAGCAGCGTTCCGCCGAAAATAAATAAATATTAAAAGTCAGCAGCTACAAATACTGCAGCTGCTGACTTTTAATTATATGGACACTTACCTGTCCTGGGCGCCCGCGATGTCGGCACACGAAGCCGCTCTCTCCCTCGGCTCTCGGGTGCTGCTGCCGCCATCTTCGGTAAGGGAATCGGGAAGCAGGCACAAAAACAGGTAATCAAATTTTTTAGACGAAAAAAAATAATAAAAACGGCTAACTTTACTGTTTATTATTTAAAATTCATTAAAGTGTATTTCTTTTTCGTACATCACGGGACACAGAGCGACTTAGTCATTACTAATGGGTTATATAGATTACCTTCAGGTGCTGGCACTGGCCACTTCCAAACCGGAAGTACCCTCCCCTATATAAGCCCCTCCCATCCGGGAGCACCTCAGTTTTTTGCCAGTGTCTAAGGTGTTGGCCAAAGAGTAACATGTGTTTTCACTGGGCTTGAGTACAGGTTCTTTTGGGCCTTAGTAAGCTGTTCCGGATCCCACCAAAAAAGCTTCATAGCTAAACGGTCGGTACCCGGGCCTTGCAGCGGAAGAGCAAGGTTTTGCCTGTAATGCCTCTCTTAGGAGGGCTGGACCCTGGGATCCAGAGCTCTGGTCATACCCACGACCAAGATGTTGTCTGTGCAGGGTGCTATACAGGTCCAGGGGAGTGGAATCCTTGGGAACCCGGTCCCTGAAGGTTTAATTACAATGCCTGCCGTGATAGGTGAAGTTTGGGCTTCTGTGGACCAAACAGAGTCCTGCAGCGGGGATCAGGTAAGTGGGGGGCCCCCAGGAACTTGGTTCTATTGGGGGACCCCCAAGCCTAATTTGTCTTTCTGTCTGTTACCTAACGGTATTCCCGCTAATATCTGTGTATGCCTGTAACTACTGAAAATGTAAAATTTTAATAGTAGTCAAGAAAAAAAAAAAAAAAAAAAGAGGACCGCGGTACCTGTGTTAAACCACTAGAGGCCGCTGTGGTCCATTTTTCGTGTCATGTGGATCTTTGGTTTTCTCAAGTCAAAAGATCCAGGCAGTTGGTAAGTTTCTCTGTGGGAATCCACTTCCTCTGCCCTGTTGCTGCGCTCATCCACCGCACAGGCCCTCCGGCAAAAAGGGCCCTGGCTCCTAGTCCCTGTTTGGTTTCGAAAAGGGCGCCAATGGCGCGCGGGCGTGTGCACGCGCCTCCTATGAAAAAAAAGGGGCGGGGCGGGTGGATGACGCTCGATGCGCGCCACGGCGCTTCTGCGCATGTGCAGGCATCCCAGCTTGTATAAAGACACAGTACAAGTGTCAGCTGGATGCAAACAGAGCTAGCAACAAACAGTGGCACACAGAGGCGGTTGATGCAGGCATCCCCATAGAAAGGCACTTTAGTGGACACCAGCTGGTATATAGCAGCAACTGTGTTAGACTATTACCAGCAAAATTGGTGTATGACGACGGGAATACCTCAGCTTTGTGCTTAAAGGATATGTCGTCCAGACGCTCCGGAAATAGATCTTCCAGGAAGCCAAAGGGGTCTCCATCGGGCTCTGAGGATATTGGGCATGCTTGTACTGCACCAATCTCCCCTGAGAATTCAGAGGTCAGTAGCCGTAGAAACCCCGCAGGAGTGCCTGGTGCTGCGGCTGTCCCCAGTCCACCTGCTCCTGTATATATAACAGAGGAGGTTTTATCCTCAACTCTGGGAGGATTGGAAGAGAGATTAACAGCATTGATCGCTGCTTCCCTGTCACAGGGAAAGCGCGTCCGATCTCCGTCTCCTCCTTCAGAGTGCCTGTTAGTGGAGGAACAGCCCCACACAGGGATCGACCTACCTGAAGGGGATCAGGATGAGGTTGATTCAGTTATGGAGGAATCAACAGTGGAAGAACCTTTCTCAGCATCTCAGGCTGAAAGATTATGGGTTCAGTCTCTGACTAACATGGTCCGATCAGCATTTAAAATGCCTCTGGCGGAACCACCATCCACTACGGTTTCCTCGCTGGGGTCGCTGAAAGCTCCCCAGGCTGTCTGTTCCTTCCCAATCCACCCTTTATTGGAAGGGCTTATTTACCAGGATTGGGAGCATCCTGATAAAATATTTGCTCCCCCCAAGAGATTTCCGGTGATCTATCCCATGGAGGATAAGTTCATAAAAAAATGGAGGGTCCCTACAGTGGACGCAGCCATCTCTTCTGTGAACAAATCACTGACATGTCCAGTAGATAATGTTCCAATGTTCAAAGACCCAATAGATAAAAAATTGGAGTCTTTACTAAAATCTGCTTTCTCTACAGCAAGCATGGTGACACAACCTGCGGTAGCAGCGATTGGAGTCTGCCAAGCAGTGAAAGATCAGTTGAAACAAGTCTTAAGGGACTTACCAGATCAGCAGGCTCTTGCCCTAGCTGACCTGCCTAGAGCCTTGTGTTTTGCGGTAGACGCCATAAAGGATACAATCCAACAGGCCTCCCGCTTTACGCTGTCTATAGTACATATGCGTAGGCTTCTGTGGCTCAAAAACTGGTCTGCTGAAGCTCCCTGTAAGAAACTGCTGGTTAGCTTCCCATTTCATGAACGCTTATTTGGAGAAGATCTGGACAAATATATCCAGAAAATTTCTGCCGGTAAAAGTTCACTCTTACCGGTTAAGAACAAGAGTAGAAGTCCTTCTTTTAAGAGGCCTACTTCTCCAGTCCCGGGCACATCGGCTGTGAAGCAGTTCCGACGGCCTCCGCGGTCAAATTCAGGGGGCAGAAATCAGGGACAATCACAGGGTAACAAGAAGCCCTGGATCAAGAGAGGTACAAAACCTCCCCCCAAGTCATGAAGCGTTGCCCCCACTCAATCGGGTGGGGGGGGAGGCTTCAGTTGTTCACAGAGACCTGGCGGGACACCATCAGAGACAGATGGGTGCTCTCCGCAGTAAGTCTGGGATACAAGCTGGAGTTAAAAGGCACTCCTCCTGCCCAATTTATGAGGTCAAACGTGCCAAGAGATCCCCCAGAAGAGAGGATCCCTCCTTCTGGCACTAGAACAACTATTGCTCCAAGGTGTAATCATGAAGGTTCCCCTGGAAGAAAGCGGATTCGGGTTTTACTCGAACCTTTTCACAGTCCCCAAACCAAATGGGGACGTGAGGCCCATATTAAATCTAAAAGGGCTAAACAAGTTCCTAAATATCAGGACTTTTCGGATGGAGTCGATCCGATCGGTGGCCACCGCCCTACAAGGGCAGGAATGGTTAGCCTCGATCGACATAAGGGATGCTTATCTGCATATTCCCATCTTTCCGGCCCACCAGAAATTTCTACGCTTTGCAGTAGAAGGGCGCCATTTTCAGTTCAGAGCCTTACCTTTCGGTCTGGCCACAGCACCACGAGTGTTCACAAAAATTCTGGCCCCATTATTGGCCAATCTAAGAACACAAGGTGTAACGATAATGGCATATCTAGACGACCTGCTACTAATAGACCACTCAGTGGAAAAGCTGGAAGTAGCTATTCACAAGACAATCAAGTATCTGGAATATCACGGTTGGATTATCAACAGGGACAAGTCAGCTCTAAGACCAGTCAAAAGTCTGGAATACTTAGGGCTAAGGCTGGATTCAAATCAGAGAAAGATTTTCTTACCTCCAGAGAAGGTGTCGTCTTTAAAAGATTTGACCCACTTAGTGGGTACAAAAAGAAAACCATCCATACGCCTCTGCATGAGGCTGCTGGGAAAAATGGTGACTTCATTCGAAGCGGTACCCTACGGTCAATTCCATTCAAGGAATTTGCAAAGGGCCATACTGTCAGCCTGGAACAAAAAAGTTCAGGCTTTAGACTTACCAATGTCCCTGTCCCCTTCCGTTCGCAAGAGCCTCCTTTGGTGGTTGGTGCCCCAGAATCTGGAAAAAGGGAAACCCTTCAGTCCGGTTTCTTGGAAGGTAGTCACTACAGATGCCAGCCTCATAGGCTGGGGGGCAGTACTGGAGCAATGGTCTCTCCAGGGCAAGTGGTCAGAAGCAGAAAAGGCCCTGCCCATCAATCTCTTAGAGATACGAGCAGCCCGGTATGCCCTAGTAGCATGGACATCCAAACTCCAAGGGTCCCCTGTCAGAATTCAATCAGACAATGCCACAGCAGTGGCATATATCAATCACCAGGGTGGCACCAGGAGTCGTGCAGCCCAGAGGGAAGCAAATTGCATCCTGGAGTGGGCAGAAAAATATGTCCCAGCCATATCCGCGGTTTTCATCCCAGGAGTGGAAAATTGGAGAGCGGACTTTTTAAGTCGCCAACAATTATGCCCGGGGGAATGGTCTCTTCACCCCGAGGTTTTCCAGGCAATATGCCAGCGGTGGGGAACACCGGATGTAGATCTGCTAGCATCCAGATTCAACGCAAAGGTGGACAGATTTGTGTCTCGCACAAGGGATCCTCTAGCTTGCGGCTCGGATGCCCTAGTGTTCCCTTGGGATCAGTTCAAGCTGATATATGCATTCCCACCGCCACAATTGTTACCGCGATTACTCCGCAGAATCAGGGTAGAAAAGAAACCAGTGATTCTGGTGGCTCCAGCGTGGCCCCGAAGGGCATGGTACGCGGAGATTGTAAAAATGTCAGTGAGGAGTCCTTGGACCCTCCCACATCCTCCGGACCTGCTGTCGCAGGGACCGATATACCACCCTTCCTTACCAGCCCTAGGTTTGACGGCCTGGCTATTGAAGCCCACATTCTGAAAAAGAGAGGGCTCTCTAATTCTGTGGTATCTACCATGATCAATGCCAGGAAGCCGGTATCCAGGCAGATCTATTATAGGATCTGGAAAGCGTACATTACGTGGTGTGAGGCCAAGAAATGGCATCCACGTAAGTATGTGATAGGGAGGATTTTGGACTTCCTACAGTGGGCTGTAGATAGGAAGCTGGCCTTGAGTACTATCAAGGGTCAGATTTCGGCCTTGTCAATATTTTTTCAAAGGCCCTTGGCTTCGCATTCACTAGTCAAAGCTTTCATACAAGGAGTGATGCGTATTAGCCCTCCGGTTAGTATTCCCATATGTCCTTGGGACTTAAACCTGGTTCTGTTGGTTCTACAGAAACAACCGTTTGAACCATTGCAACACATTTCCTTGGTTCTTCTCACCAGGAAATTGATTTTCTTAGTAGCCATTTGTTCGGCTAAAAGAGTATCGGAATTAGCCGCCTTGTCCTGTAAGGAGCCATATCTGGTTGTCCATAAGGACAGAGTAGTATTACGTCCTCATCCAGCCTTTCTTCCCAAGGTGGTATCGAGGTTTCATTTGAACCAAGATGTGGTTCTTCCTTCTTTTTTCCCCAAACCTAGCTCGGTAGAGGAAAAGTTATTACATTCTTTGGATGTAGTAAGAGCAGTTAAAGCTTATCTAAAAGCCACTGCTCAGATTCGCAGAACGGATACTTTGTTTGTTCTGCCGGAAGGCCCTAAAAAGGGTCAGGCAGCATCAAAATCTACTTTAGCCAAGTGGATTCGACAGGTCATAATACAAGCCTATGGCTTGAGAAAGAGACCGCCTCTGTTCAAAGTTAGGGCGCACTCCACAAGAGCAGTTGGAACTTCATGGGCAGTGCATCACCAGGCCTCCCTGGCTCAAGTATGTAAGGCCGCAACATGGTCTTCGGTACACACGTTTACTAGATTCTACCAGGTAGACGTTAGAAGTCAGGAGGATGTCGCCTTTGGGCGCAGTGTGTTGCAGGCCGCAAAAGATCCTCATGCCTGATGGCGCCCAGCTTATGTATCCCTCCCCTCATTTGGCATTGCTTTGGGACGTCCCATTAGTAATGACTAAGTCACTCTGTGTCCCGTGATGTACGAAAAAGAAAAAGGGATTTTTATAACAGCTTACCTGTAAAATCCTTTTCTTGGAGTACATCACGGGACACAGAGCTCCCACCCCTCTTTTTGGGACACTTATTGCTTGGCTACAAAACTGAGGTGCTCCCGGATGGGAGGGGCTTATATAGGGGAGGGTACTTCCGGTTTGGAAGTGGCCAGTGCCAGCACCTGAAGGTAATCTACATAACCCATTAGTAATGACTAAGTCGCTCTGTGTCCCGTGATGTACTCCAAGAAAAGGATTTTACAGGTAAGCTGTTATAAAAATCCCTTTTTTTTTCCCCAAAAATTGCGTTTGAAAGACCACTGCGCAAATACCATGTGACATAAAATATTGCAACAACCGCCATTTTATTCCCTAGGGTCTCTGCTAAAAAAAAAAATAATGTTTGGGGGTTCCAAGTGATTTTCTAGCAGAAAATATAGGATTTCCTCCCTCGAATCTCCCTCTCCTTCCTGCCCGTCGGGCAGCCCTATGGGGCCTATTCAGGATTGCTCAGGTCCGGAGTGATTGTGCCGGTTCCGTCACAGGAGAGATTTCAGGGATTCTACTCGAATTCGTTTGTCGTCCCAAAAAAGGGACGGGGTTCGGCCTATCTTGGACCTCAGGTCCTGAATGCCTTCGTGAAGGTGCAGAAGTTCCGCATGGAATCCATTCGCACGGTGATCAATACACTCCGACAAGGGGATTTTCTGGCGACCTTGGACATCTAGGACGCCTACTTACATGTTCCGATCTGCGCAAGTCACCAGAAGTTTCTACGCTTGAGATCGGTGAAGTCCACTATCAATTTGTGGCTCTTCCTTCGGCCTAGCCTTCGCACCGAGGGGTGTTCTCCAAGGTGCTTGTGCCGGTTCTAGTTTTGATGAGACGGCGAGGTATCGCTGTCGTGGGCTTCGGGTGGCTCTTAAACATTCAGGAGTCAGTCCTGGTCCTGACTCAACGTCTGGAGTGTCTTGATCTGATTCTGGACTCAGAGGCAAAGGTATTCCTACCTCCGGGGAAGCTACTGACACTTCAGTCTGCAGTGCGGGTGCTGACATCCCAAAAAATGGTCGTCAATCAGTTTTTGCATGGGAGTCCTGGGACTCATGGTGGCCTCTTTCGAGGCCGTTCCGTATGACCAATCACACACCAGGGTCTTGTTCACTTGGAACAAATCCCCGTTTTCTTTGGATTTTCCGATCCAGGTGAGTCACCTGGTCAGGGCGTCCCTGACATGTTGGTTTGGGTCCCCGGCTCTTCGGTCCGGGAAGTAGTTCCTCCCTGTCCAATGGGAAGGTGTTCACTACGGACGCCAGCCTGAAGGGCTGGGGTGTAGTCTGGGGAGTCCTGTTGGCCCCAAGGGCTTGGACTCCGGACGAAGCCCCTTTGCCGATCAATGTTCTGGAAATACGGGCTATCAGACTGCCTCTCCTCGTGGTATGAGAGATTGCAGGATCGCTCCATTAGGATCCAGTCAGACAAAGTCACGGCGGTGGCGTATGTCGACCATCAAGGGGGGACTCGGAGCTCAGCTGCAGCTTCCGAGGTCCCCCGTACCCTGAAGTGGGCTAAAAGAAGCGTGCCGGCTCTGCCGGCCGTTTACATTTTGGGCATAGAACTGGCGGACTATTTGAGCCGCCAGACGCTGGACCAGGGAGAGTGGTCCTTGCACCCGGAGGTATTTCAACTCCTTTGCCACACAGACGGTGGGGCACGCCGGAGGTAGACCCGATGGCCTCTCGACTCAATCGCAAGGTGTCGAGGTTTGTGGCCAGATCCAGGGATCCTTGGGCGGATGCCTCAGAGGCGTTAGTGGCCCATGGGGTCATTTATCACCTGATATACGTTTTATCCTCCGCTGCAGTTGCTCCCTCGCCTGCTGTGCAGGGTGGCGACCGAGGGAATTCCGGTGATCCTCATTGCTCCGGATTGGCCTCGGCTTCACTGGTACGCCGATCTGGTACGTCTCGTCGCGGCCGTTCCCTTGCGGTTGCCAATAAGGGAAGACTTTCTGTCTCAAAGTCCTATATTTCATCCTGCCTTTACCGTCTCTGGCCTTTAACGGCATGGCTGATTGAAGGCCAGGTGTTGAGAGACCAAGGTCTCTCGGACTCGGTCATTTCGTCCATATTAAGGGCACGGAGGTCTTCCTCCAGAATGATCTATCACCGTACCTGGAAAGCTTACATCGCCATGTGCGAAGAGCTGGACTAACGTCCTCGGACGTATTCCGTCCCTAGAATCCTGCGTTTCCTGCAGCATGGAGTGGCCCAAAGGCTCGCGTTGAGTATCCATTAAGGGTCATATTTCGGCCTTGGCCGTCTTCTTTCGGCGACCACTAGCGGGTCATTCCTTGGTTAGCACCCTTGTGCAGGGGGTTCCCCATGTGCTCCCTCCTGTCAAGTCTCCTCTCCCCCCGTGGGATCGGAATTGGTACTCTCGGTTCTCCAGGAACCTCCTTTTGAGAATATTGGGGATATTCCCCTCTTGACTTTGTCTCAGAAGGTGGCCCTTTTAGTGGCAATCACTTCTGTTAGACGAGTGTCTGAGTTGTACTGCAAGTCGCCATATTTAGTCATCCATAAGTATAAGGCGGTGTTGCATTCGCGACTTTCTCTTTTGACAAGGGTGATCTTGACCTTTCAGTCCTTGTGTCCTCACCCATCGCATCCCAGAGAGTGTGCGCGGCACACTTTGAATGTGGTACGAGCCTTGCGGGTGTGCCTGTCTGCTACTGCTTCTATTCGGAAGTCTGACTCTGTTTGACTGTCTCTGGTCAGAAACAGGGCCTAGCGGCTTCGTCTACCACCATTTTCTAGGTGGATCGGACAAACCATCTTTCAAGCCTATGCTCTCATGGGGTGGGCGCCTCCCTTCCCGGTTACGGCGCATTCCACCAGGGCAATTGGCGCTTCCTGGGTTTTCCGACATCAAGTGTCGGTTGCACAAGTGAGGAGCTCTGCCTTGTTTGGAGTGAAGTTTTTTGGTTTTTCCATTTATACTGCTCCCATCCCTCTTGACACTGCTTTGGGACATCCCACACGTTCAGTGATTAAGAGCCGCCGTGTCGGTCCATGGATGATAAAAGAAAATAGGATTTCTTTCTCGTACATCACGGGACACAGAGCGACATAGTCATTACTAATGGGTTATATAGATACCGTCAGGTGCTGGCACTGGCAACTTCCAAAACCGGAAGTACCCTCCCCTATATAAGCCCCTCCCATCCGGGAGCACCTCAGTTTTTTGCCAGTGTCTAAGGTGTTGGCCAAGAAGAAACATGTGTTTTTCACTGAGCTTGCGTACAGGTTCTTTTGGGCCTCAGTAAGCTATTCCGGATCCGACCAAAAAAGCTTCATAGCTAAACGGTCGGTACCCGGGCCTTGCAGAGAAGAGCAAGGTTTTGCCTGTAATGCTTCTCTTAGGAGAGCTGGACCCTGGGATCCAGAGCTCTGGTCATACCCACGACCAAGATGTTTTCTGTGCAGGGTGCTATACAGGTCCAGGGGAGTGGAATCCTTGGGAACCCGGTCCCTGAAGGTTTGATTACAATGCCTGCCGTGATAGGTGAAGTTTGGGCTTTTGTGGACCAAACAAAGTCCTGCGGCGGGGAACAGGTAAGTGGGGGCCCCCAGGAACTTGGTTCTATTGGGGGACCCCCAAGCCTAATTTGTCTTTCTGTCTGTTACCTAATGGTATTCCCGCAAAATTCTGTGCATGCCTGTAACTACTAAAAAAATGTAATAATTTTTAATGGTGGTCAAGGAAAAAAATTTTTTTTTATATATATATATGTAATATATTAGACTGCGGTACCTGTGTTTGTCCACTAGAGGCCGCTGTGGAATGTTTTCTTGTCATGTGGACTAGCTTCTTCTCAGCAGAGCAAAGTCCAGGCAGATGGTGAGTTCTCTTATAGGAAACTGCTTCCTCTGCCATGTTGCAGTGCTCGTCCATCCCCCGGCCTGCGGCAAAGAGGGGCCCTGGCTCCTGTCCCTTGTTACCATATTTGAAATTAGCGCCGAAGGCGCACGTGGCCGCGCGCGTGCGCGTGCACGCGCCTCTATATATAGAGGTGAGCCGGGAAAGGGGGCGGAGCCTGGGGGATGACGCTCTGTGCGCGCCGCAGCGCTTCTGCGCATGTGCGGGCGTCCCAGCAGTTTAAAAAAACCACAATATTGTAGTGAGCTGGCTATGAAGTACAGAGACAGAGCTGGCAACATTTAAAGGCATACAGCAAGCGGTTGATACAGGCATCCCCTAGAAAGGCACATTAGTAGACACCAACTGTGATATAGCAGCAATTGTGCTAGACTATTCTCAGTAAAAGTGGTGTATTACGGCTGGAATACCTCAGCTTTAGGCTTAGGAATATGCCGTCCAGAAGCTCCGGAACTGAATCTTCCAGGAAGCGAAGGGGGTCTCATCGGGCTCGGAGGATCTTGGGCATACTCCTGCTGCACCAGTCTCCCCTGAAGTTCAGAGGTAAGTGACCGTAGAGACCCCGCAGGGGTACTTGGTACTGTGGCTGTCCTCAGTTCACCTGCTCCTGTGTATGTAACAGAGGAGGTTTTTCCTCAGCTCTGGGAGGATTAGAGAGAGATTGTCAACATTTATCGCTGCCTCCCTGTCAGGGAAAGCACGCCCGATCTCCGTCTCCTCCTTCAGAGTGCCTGTTAGCAGAGCAACAGTCCCATACAGGGATCGACCTGCCTGAAGGGGATCAGGATGAGGTTGATTCTGTTATAGAGGAATCAACAGTGGGGGAACCTTTTCTCAGCATCTCAAGCTGAAAGATTATGGGTTCAGTCTCTGACTAACATGGTCCGATCAGCATTTGAAAATGCACCTTGCGGAACCATCAACCACTACTGTATCCTCGTTGGGGTCGCTAGAAGCCCCCAGACTGTTTGTTCTTTTCCACTTCACCCTTTACTGAAAGGGCTCATTTACCAGGATTGGGAACGTCCTGAGAAAATATTTATTCCCCCAAGAGATTTCCGGTGGTCTATCCCATGGAGGATAAGTTCATCAAACAAAAAAAAAAAAAAAATGGAAGGTCCCTACAGTGGACGCAGCCATCTCTTGTATGTATAAATCACTGACATGTCCAGTGGATAATGTCCAAATGTTCAAGAACCCAATAGATAAAAGATTGGAGTCCTTATGAAAATCTGCTTGGTGATACAACCAGCAGTAGCAGCTATTGGGGTCTGCTAAGCAGTGAAGGATCAGTTGAAACAGGTCTTGAGGGACTTGACAGATCAGCAGGCTTTGCCCTAGCTGATCTACCTAGAGCCTTAGGCTTTGCGGTTGACGCCATAGAGGATTCAGTCCATCAGGCCTCCCGCCTTACGCTGTCTATAGTACATATGCGTAGGCTCCTATGGCTCAAAAACTGGTCTGCTGAAGCTCCCTGTAAAGAATGGCTGGTTAGCGTCCCATTTCATGGTGAACGCTTATTCAGGGAAAACCTGGACAAATATATCCAGAAAATTTCCAGCGGTAAAAATACGCTCTTGCCGGTTAAAAGCAGAGTTAGAGGTCCCTCTTTAAGAGGCCTGCTTCTCCAGTCCCTGGGGCATCGGCTGTGTAACAGTTCCGACGGCCTCCTCGGTCAAATCCCGGGGGTAAAAAACAGGGACAGTAGCAGGGTAATGAGAAACCCTGGGTCAGGGGAGGTACAAAACCTCCCCCAAAGTTAAATTCATTGAAGCCCCCACTCAGTCGGGTGGGGGGAGGACTCCAGTTGTTCGCAAGAGAGCTGGCGGGACACGATCAAGACAGATAGGTGCTCTCCGCAGTATGTTTGGGATACAGTTTGGAGTTAAAAGACTCTCCTCCTTCCCAATTTTGAGGTCAAACGTGCCAAGGGATCCCCGGAAGAGAGAGTCCCTCCTGTTGGCACTAGAACAACTATTGCTCCAAGGAGTAATTATGGAGGTTCCCCTGGAAGAATGAGGGTTCGGGTTTTACTCAAACCTCTTTACAGTCCCGAAGCAAACGCGGACGGGAGGCCCATATTAATTCTAAAAGGGCTATACAAATTCCTGTATATCAGGACTTTCCGATGGAGTCGATCCGATCGGTGGCCACTGCCCTACAAGGGGAGGATTGGTTAGCCACGATCGACATCAAAGATGCTTATTTGCACATTCCCATCTTTCCAGTCCACCAAAAATTTCTACGCTTTGCAGTAGAAGGGCGCCATTTTCAGTTCAGAGCCTTACCCTTCGGTTTGGCCACAGCACCACGAGTGTTTACAAAAATTCTGGCCCTTTATTGGCCAATCTAAGAACACAAGGTGTAATGATAATGGCATATCTGGATGACTTGTTGCTGATAGACCACTCAGTGAAAAAACTAGACGTGGTCGTTCACAAGACGATCAAGTATCTGGAATCTCACGGTTGGATTATCAACCGAGACAAGTCAGCCCTAAAAACCAGTCAAAAGTCTGGAATACTTGGGGCTAAGGTTGGATTCAGGCCAGAGAAAAATATTCTTGCCTCGAGGAAAGGTGTTGTCTTTGAAAGATTTGATCCACTTTGGGTACAAAAAAGACAGCCGTCCATACGCCTGTATATGAGGCTGCTGGGAAAAATGGTGGCATCATTCGAAGCAGTACCCTACGGTCAATTCCATTCAAGGAATTTGCAAGGGGCCATACTGTCAGCCTGGAACAAAAAAGTTCAGGCCCTAGACTTACAATGTCCTTGTCCCCTTCCGTTCGCAAGAGCCTCCGTTGGTGGTTGGTTCCCCCAGAATCTGGAAAAAAGGAAATCCTTCAGTCCGATTTCTTGGAAGGTGGTCACTACAGATGCCAGCCTTATAGGCTGGGGTGCAGTACTGGAGCAATAGTCTCTCCAGGGCAGATGGTCGGATGCAGAAAAGGCCCTGCCCATCAATCTCTTAGAGATACGAGCAGCCCGGTATGCCCTAGTAGCATGGACATCCAAACTCCAAGGGTCCCCTGTCAGAATTCAATCAGACAATGCCACAGCAGTGGCATATATCAATCATCAGGGGGGCACCAGGAGTCGTGCAGCCCAGAGGGAAGTGAATTACATCCTGAAATGGGCAGAAAAATATGTCCCAGCCATATCTGCGGTATTCATTCCAGGAGTGGAGAATTGGAAGGCGGACTTTCTAAGTCACCAGCAATTAGGCCCAGAGGAAGGGTCCCTTCACCCCGAGGTTTTCTGGACAATATGTCAGCGGTGGGGAACATCGGATGTAGATCTTCTAGCATCCAGATTCAACGCAAAGGGGGACAGGTTTGTCTCTCGGACAAGGGATCCCCTAGCTTGCGGCTCGGATGCCCTAGTGTTCCCTTGGGATCAGTTCAAGCTGATATATGCATTCACACCGCCACAATGGTTACCTCGATTACTCCGCAGAATCAGGGTAGAAAAGAAACCAGTGATTCCGGTGGCTCCAGCGTGGCCCCGAAGAGCGTGGTACGCGGAGATTGTAAAATTTCAGTGGGGAGTCCTTGGACTCTCCCACGTCGTCCGGCTTTCGCAAGGACCGATATACCACCCTTCCTTACCCGCCCTAGGTTTGACGGCCTGGCTATTGAAGCCCACATTCTAAAAAAGAGAGGGCTCTCTAATGCTGTGGTATCTACCATGATCAATGCCAGGAAGCCGGTATCCAGGCAGATCTACTATAGAATCTGGAAGGCGTACATCGCGTGGTGTGAGGCCAAGAAATGGCATCCACATAAGTACGTAATAGGTAGGATTCTGGACTTCCTACAGTGGGCTGTAGATAGGAAGCTTGCCTTGAGTACTATCAAGGGTCAGATTTCGGCCTTGTCAATATTTTTTCAAAGGCCCTTGGCTTCGCATTCACTAGTCAAAGCCTTTATACAAGGAGTGATGCGTATTAGTCCTCCGGTTAATATTCCCATATGTCCATGGGATCTAAACTTGGTTCTGTCGGTTCTACAGAAACAACCATTTGAACCATTACAGCATATTTCCTTGGTGCTTCTCACCAGGAAATTGATTTTTCTAGTAGCCATTTTGTTCGGCTAAAAGAGTATCGGAATTAGCAGCTATGTCCTGTAAGGAGCCATATCTGGTTATCCATAAGGACAGAGTAGTGTTACGTCCTCATCCAGCCTTTCTTCCTAAGGTGGTATCGAGGTTTCATTTGAACCAAGATGTGGTTCTTCCTTCTTTTTTCCCCAAACCTACTTTGGTAGAGGAAAAGTTATTGCATTCTTTGGATGTAGTAAGAGCAGTTAAAGCTTATCTAAAAGCCACTGCTCAGATTCGCAGAACGGATACTTTGTTTATTCTGCCGGAAGGCCCCAGAAAGGGTCAGGCAGCGTCAAAATCTACTTTAGCCAAGTGGATTCGACAGGTCATTATGCAAGCTTATGGCTTGAGAAGGAGACCGCCTCCGTTCAAAGTTAGAGCGCACTCCACGAGAGCAGTTGGAACTTCATGGCAGTGCATCACCAGGCCTCCCTGGCTCAAATCTGTAAGGCCGCAACATGGTCTTCGGTACACACGTTTACTAGGTCCTACCAGGTGGACGTTAGAAGTCAGGAGGATGTCGCCTTTGGGCGCAGTGTGTTGCAGGCCGCAAAAGATCCTCTGTCTGATAGCGCTCAGCTTATATATGGTGTATCCCCCCCCCTCATTTGGCATTGCTTTAGGACATCCCATTAGTAATGACTATGTCGCTCTGTGTCCCGTGATGTACGAGAAAGAAAATAGGATTTTTATAACAGCTTACCTGTAAAATCCTTTTCTTGGAGTACATCACGGGACACAGAGCTCCCGCCCCTCTTTAGGGACACTTATTGCTTTGCTACAAAACTGAGGTGCTCCCGGATGGGAGGGGCTTATATAGGGGAGGGTACTTCCGGTTTTGGAAGTTGCCAGTGCCAGCACCTGACGGTATCTATATAACCCATTAGTAATGACTATGTCGCTCTGTGTCCCGTGATGTACTCCAAGAAAAGGATTTTACAGGTAAGCTGTTATAAAAATCCTATTTTTTGTACTCACTGTAAAATCCGTTTCTCTGACATCCATGGACCGACACGGCACCCACCCTTCCTTTTTAAGTTTGTACTGCTTTGTTACGAACTGAGGTCTGCTAGCTGCAGGTGGGAGGGTAATGTCCGGAGGGACCGCCCCCCTGGGCAGGGCTGTTCAGCTCTGGTTTGCTCTAGAATGTTTTTTAACATTTACCATTCTGCCTAGGTCTTCTCCTGCAAGCAGGGACATATACCCACACGTTCAGTGATTAAGAGCCGCCGTGTCGGTCCATGGATGTCAGAGAAATGGATTTTACGGTGAGTACAAAAATCCTATTTTTTCAGCACGATCGGCCGATGCCGATTAATTAAAAAGTGCCAAAAATCGGCCGCTATATTGGTCGACCTCTAACTAGTATGTTGCTGGACTTTGAGTGGTTTTACCAGAATGATGCTTGCAGGTTTAGGTATCATCTTGGTATCTTTCTTTTCAGCCGGCGGTCGGCTTTCATGTAAAAGCAATCCTAGCGTCTAATTAGCCGTTAGACTGCTTTTACAAGCAGTGGGAGGGAAAGTCCCAGCAGGGAACCTGAGAATGCAGCCGGTGGTTCCGCTAGCTGACCATAGAGCTGATCGGAGACCAGAATGGCTCCAATCATCTCTATGGCCTAAGAAACCGGAAGCTGCGAGCATTTCATGACTTTGGTTTCGCCGGATATAAACCGTGCCAATGGGAAATTGGGAAAGCATATTATCACACTGATCTACAGTCTAATAGAGTACCTGTCACTGCTATCATAGGGGATATTTCTATTCCCTGTGATAACAATGAAAATTATAAAAATGAAAGGAACAGTAAAAAAATAAAGCACCCATGTCCGTGCTCGCGCACAAAGGGGAACCCAAGCGTCGGTCTTGTGTAAACAATTGCACCATGCATGTGAGGTATCACCGCACACGTCAGATCGAGGGCAGTAATCCTAGCAGTAGACCTCCTCCTTTAAATATAAAGTGGTAAACTGTAAAGGCTTTCAAAAATGTATGTAGTTTGTCGCTGCTGCATGGTTGTGTGCAATTTTAAAGCATGTCGTGTTTGGTATCTATGTACTCGGCATAAGATCATCTTTTTTATATTTTACCAAACATTTTGGCAATATAGTGGTGTTTTTAGTGCATTCAAAATCGAAAATTGCAACACCCACCATTTTATTCCGTAGGGCCTTTGTATAAAAAAAAAAAGTGTTTGCGGCTTCAAAATTTTCTAGCACCAAAAAATAATTTTTTCATCTAAACTAAGTGTCAGCGCTTTGTCTTCAAGTGGTTAGAGTGGGTGATGTGTGGCATAAGCTTCTAATGTTGTGCATAAAATGCCAGGGCAGTTCAAACCCCCCCCCCCCCAAATGACCCCTTTTTTGGAAAGTAGGCACCCCAAGCTATTTGAGAGGCTTGTTGAGTCTATTGAATATTTTATATTTTGCCACAAGTTTCGGGAAAATTAGCCCTTTATAGTACAAAGAGAAAATCGCTACTGTAAATATTACTTTCACTGTTCCACAGTGAAAAAAATGAATCCCTTAGGCCCCTTTCACACTGAGGCGTATTTTAGGCATTTTAGCACTAAAAATAGCGCATAAATAATGCCTGAAATACTCCTGCCCCAGCATTCTCCATGTGAAATTCCGAGGGCTTTCACACAGAGGCGTTGCGCTGGCAGGAGAAAAAAATCTCCTGCAAGCCACATCTTTGGAGCGGTGTGTATACCGCTCTTTCCCATTGAAATCAATGGGACACCGCGGTAATACCGCCTGCAAACCGCGGCTGTAGCTGCGGGCAGTATTAACCCTTTTTCGGCCGCTAGCGGGGGTTAAAACCGCACCGCTAGCGGCCGAATATCGCGGTAAATACGACGGTATAGCGGCGCTGAAAATCGCGCCGATATACCGCCACCGCACATGCCCGCCCCAGTGTGAAAGGGGCCTTACAGTAGCGATTAACCGCTATACATTTTTTCTTTTTTAACCCCATTATGTTACTAAACATCTTAGGCCTGGTTCACTCCAGAGTGTTTTTTTGGTGCTTTTTGCAGAAACACACTACAGTTCATTTACATGGTTTCCTATGGGACACGTTCACATCTATGCTTTTTTCAGCTGCTGCGTATATGGAAAGGGTCAATTACTTTTTTTTCAACGCAAAACAGTGCTTTTTTTGGTTCAATAAACTTCAATGGAGAAGCTGCAGAAAAGCATGTAATGCGTTTTTGCAGTAATTTGTGTTTTTTAATCTGCCCAACAACAAATTGGCCAATAAAAATGTAAAATGCAAACTGCATAGGTGTTTACCGAGCCTTATGCTGGCCACACAAATCAATTTTCAGACAAGTATATTTATACGAAAAATCTTTGTACATTCGCTGAATGAAAGAATGTTTGAAATTTTCACTTGCTTTTAACTTTCTGTTTTAAAATTAATGTAATTTCTGAACGAAAACCACATACACTGTCAGAAAACTTCTTTAGTCAAAAGAATTTTCAATTATTTCTAAATATTCCCGTCACTGTGGTTGACAACTAAAGTTTTTATTTTATTTTTTTGAAGGAAGACTTTGCTTCCTAACCATATAGTTGGAGGATAGGTGTACCGCTCGAATGTTCCAGGTTCCTTCAATTAGCTCCCGCCCTGCTCCACTTCCAGGTGCTGGCTATGCTCTAATGCTTGAGGAGAAGAAGTTATCTGGACTGCCGCACTCTGGTTAAACGCTTTATTAATGAAGAAAATTAAAATGCCAAAAAAAATCCAAAACGAAATAAACAAACAAAATCCATCCAAAGGCAATCAAAAGTGAAGGGACATGCAGGGTGACGGCTAACGCGTTTCACATCAGGGTATGATGCTTACTCATAGCTAAAGTGTAAGTGACCAGAACTGTGTATATAAGGTGATCTGAAAAACCTCTCAACCAATGAGAGCTGTTAAACACAGTGGTAGAATATTAGGCACTAATTTAGGTCTATTACACTC
Source organism: Rana muscosa (assembly GCA_029206835.1). Lineage (NCBI taxonomy): Eukaryota > Metazoa > Chordata > Amphibia > Anura > Ranidae > Rana > Rana muscosa. The sequence goes on from CM055119.1 coordinate 50,193,773, forward strand.
CGTGTTTGTGAAGCACCTGTTAAATGCCAAAACCATTAATGAGGATTGGCACGTAAGATCTTACACATGTGTAGAGTGCATAAAGGTATGTAAAAACTGGGTGAAAAGGAGTAAAAACTCCAGATCAAAAAAGAGATTAGATATATATGTGACTGCTTAAAGCAGGACAAGTGCTTTGAACAATTGTTTTATCTATAACGTGAAAAACTATATATGACACGTGTATAGTGCATCCGAAATAGGGATGCTATAATAGAGTAAAGAACAAAAACAAAACACAACAAAAAACCCCCAAAGTGCATGAGTAGTGTAAGTTGAAAAGAGTGGAAACTGGTCGGAACCGAAAAAGGGGTGAGCTGTACATAAATGTTAATATTGGCATTGAATTCATGAAAATGAATAGAATAGATATGAATATGAATATAAATATCTAAAATCATAAATAATGAAAAAGATGAAAACAATAATAATAATAATGATTCTTTTTGTGTACAAAAACCTAGATGTTCCAAAAACTAGAATTAATACAACTAGATACTAAACATAAAACCACAATGAGTTAATGTTGTTGAGATGTATGTTAAAAATATATGTGTGTGTTATTGTTGTTTAACTATAGATAAAACTTATTCATCCTGTGTAACCATTCTGCATGTCTATTTGAGGAGGGGCAAGATTATTAAAGTGTATATGTTAATCAATATATATGTCTGGTATTGATACTATAAGACATAAATTATGCTAACCTCCAAAAAGGCATGCAGATATGGTGGATGAATATGGAGGCGAACCCTACTTGCAGTGTGTATATATACATATAGATGATCGAATCGAAACACACACATATATTTTGTATATGTGCAAGTTATCATTTTCTTATTTTATTTAATTAAATTCAAATTTTGGTTTTGATTATTTAATTCTATTTTAATTTTATTTTTATTTTGGTTTTTAACACACATGAATATTGTATATGAACTTTTTTAATTTATGACATGCCTGTCCAGTGGCAAAATGTGTCAAAAATATATATACAATATTGTGTGTGTTTAAATGGCTGGGATCAGCTATAACCAAAGCCATATTAAAAAAAACAAGAAAAAAGAGAGGATTCCACTGTATATGAAGATTGAGCAAAAGATGGAAAACAACAGAAGGAAAAACTAAGCGATGGTAATGTCCTGTATTAATAAATCAAATAATTAGTACCAATTTTTAATTCTTAATTTTAATTCTAATGTGGTTCAATTTTATACTTGATTAAATAAGGGTTTTTGAGCAGGGCATGGATTCAAGTGTGGAGCCCAGGTGTGGAAAGAAATCCACACATGGGCCTCATCACTCCAATCGGGTGATGCAATGAGATCCAAGACAACAAAGTAACAGGATAGGAATGCCATGACCATGATCTATATGACTGTCATGAACATAATATCATAAGTATGTAAAACTGGTGTGGCATTTAAATACTGTAAAACTGTAGAATGCGCAATGAGCCTTGTGTACAAGAATGAACACCTTAGATGATTACAAAAAGGTGGCTACAGCGGGTGCGGTGGAAAACAAAAAAGGGGAAAATGACCAAACATGATGGATTAATAAATTAATAAAAGTGGGAAATGTCCCACTCAAAATTCAATCCAGAAGGTCGTCTAGTATTTAGAATAAAAATCCACCGCACTTCTTGTCTGCACAGGAGGTTAAACTTGTCGCCTCCTCTCAGAGGTCTTGCAATTTTCTCTAGGCCTTGTATAACTAAACTGGAAGTGTCCTTGTTATGAGCTACATTCCAGTGTCGCGCTACGTTTGTTGTATGGTTTTTGTCGATATCATAGAGATGATCGTATAGACTATCTTTTAATCTCCTGGTGGTCCTGCCTACATATTGGATTGAACACAAGTTGCATGTAATAACATAAACAACATATCGTGTGTTGCAATTAATGAAAGAATGCAGCTTATGGACTTTTCCTGTAGACTTGGAGGTGACCGTGTCGCCCCTCTGTATAAATGGGCAGTAAACACAATTATGACCACCACATTTAAAAGTGCCTTTGAACGAAAGCCAATTCGCAGGGGTGTTTTTGGTGGGAAAAAAGGCTGGGTGACAAAAGGCTGCCTAGAGAAGGTGCCCTCCTGGACACTGTACGGATCCCTTTTTTAAGAATTTCGCCATATATTGGATCGTGTGACAGAATCGGGAGGTATTTTGTAACTATATGTTTTACTTGATATTCCATGCTGTATGGGGTAGAGAAGGTAGGAACAAAGTTATCTACCCTGTTGTTTCTGTTGTTATATTGATTTACACTCATATTTTTAACCCTACCACGTTTATGTACATTGGTGGATTTTTTTGAGAGCAAAATGTCTCGCGTGGTACCTTTTGCTATCTGCAATCCTCTGTTGATGGCCGATTTAGGGTAACCCCTACTCTCGAATCTAGCTGTCATAGCTTGTGCTTCAATTTCAAAGTCAGAGTCTCTGTTGCAGAGCCTCCTGAGTCTGAGAAATTGTCCGACTGGGATGTTCTGTACTGTGTGTCCTGGGTGGCTCGAATCTGCCCTTAAGAGTGTTGCCTGCACTGGGCTTCCTATATAGATTGGAAATGATCATGTTGTTTTCACTAGTGAGCCTTATATCCAAAAAATCTATGGTTTTTGTATTTAAAGTACCCGTGAAGTGTAGATTGAGTGAGTTGTCATTCATGTATGCTAACCATGATTGGAGGTCTTCACAAGAGTTATTAACAATGAACAGGAGGTCGTCTATATACCTGCAGAAAAATATGGTATCCTTTCGGCGGGGACTACCAGGTCCAAAAAATGCGGAGCCTCTCCCACCATCCCATATAAAGATTTGCTAGAGACGGCGAGAATTTGGCGCCCATGGAGGCCCCGCATTTTTGGAGGTAGTACTCCCCATCAAACATAAAAAAATTGTGAGTTAAAAGATATTCCAAACACATAATAATGAATTCCTGCAATGCAGGAGAAAAACGTCCTGATAGCTGTAAAAAGAAAGATACGGCTTGTAATCCCAGAATATGAGGTATAGAAGAATATAGATTGGAGACGTCACAAGAAATCCACTGGTAATTGTCTTGCCATGTTATATCTTTTAAATTAGTAAGTAAGTGATTAGTGTCACGGATGTGTCCCGGCAGATCCAAAACCAGTGGTTGTAGCTGTTCGTCCACCCATTGTCCCAAACGTTCATTCAAAGAGTCTATTCCTGCGACAATGGGTCTGCCCGTTAATGGTGAAAGGCCCTTGTGTAGTTTGGGGAGGTGATGAAAAATGGGCATAACAGGAAACATAGGTATTAGAGTCTTTGTCCTTGTCCGTGAAAATGCCTATGGCAACCGCTCTGTCTAACAGGGAAGAAAGTTCTTTCCTGAAGGAATCAGTGGGGTCGCTTTTGAGTTTAAAGTAAGTCTTAGAATCTGACAACTGTCTCAAAGCTTCTTGCTTATATGTACTGGCATCCATGACCACAACAACTCCACCTTTTATCTGCATTCTTTATCACTATAGAAAGGTCTTTATGTAATTTTTCAAGTGAGATTTTTTCTTCTGCAGACAGGTTTTCTCTGCTTTTATTTAACGAACATTTGGCCAGGAGTGACAAGTCTCTTTCAACTAATTTCTGATATAAATCCATATACTTGCCCCTGGAATTAATGGGGTAAAAATCTGATCTAGTTTTAAAGGAGACAGGGCGACAGCCGGTATTGTCACTTGACAAGGTTGCACAATTAACATCTGATTCTATGGCAAGGTCTGTCAAATCTATTAATGCACATACAGGTCCTTCTCAAAAAATTAGCATATTGTGATAAAGTTCATTATTTTCTGTAATGTACTGATAAACATTAGACTTTCATATATTTTAGATTCATTACACACAACTGAAGTAGTTCAAGCCTTTTCTTGTTTTAATATTGATGTTTTTGGCATACAGCTCATGACAACCCAAAATTCCTATCTCAAAAAATTAGCATATTTCATCCGACCAATAAAAGAAAAGTGTTTTTAATACAAAAAAAGTCAACCTTCAAATAATTATGTTCAGTTATGCACTCAATACTTGGTCGGGAATCCTTTTGCAGAAATGACTGCTTTTAATGCGGCGTGGCATGGACGCAACCAGCCTGTGGCACTGCTGAGGTGTTATGGAGGCCCAGGATGCTTCGATAGCGGCCTTAAGCTCATCCAGAGTGTTGGGTCTTGCGTCTCTCAACTTTCTCTTCCCAATATCCCACAGATTCTCTATGGGGTTCAGGTCAGGAGAGTTGGCAGGCCAATTGAGCACAGTAATACCATGGTCAGTAAACCATTTACCAGTGGTTTTGGCACTGTGAGCAGGTGCCAGGTCGTGCTGAAAAATGTAATCTTCATCTCCATAAAGCTTTTCAGCAGATGGAAGCATGAAGTGCTCCAAAATCTCCTGATAGCTAGCTGCATTGACCCTGCCCTTGATAAAACACAGTGGACCAACACCAGCAGCTGACATGGCACCCCAGACCATCACTGACTGTGGGTACTTGACACTGGACTTCAGGCATTTTGGCATTTCCCTCTCCCCAGTCTTCCTCCAGACTCTGGCACCTTGATTTCCAAATGACATGCAAAATTTGCTTTCATCCGAAAAAAGTACTTTGGACCACTGGGCAACAGTCCAGTGCTGCTTCTCTGTAGCCCAGGTCAGGCGCTTCTGCTGCTGTTTCTGGTTCAAAAGTGGCTTGACCTGGGGAATGCGGCACCTGTAGCCCATTTCCTGCACACGCCTGTTCACGGTGGCTCTGGATGTTTCTACTCCAGACTCAGTCCACTGCTTCCGCAGGTCCTCCAAGGTCTGGAATCGGTCCTTCTCCACAATCTTCTTCAGGGTCCGGTCACCTCTTCTCGTTGTGCAGCGTTTTCTGCCACACTTTTTTTCCTTCCCACAGACTTCCCACTGAGGTGCCTTGATACAGCACTCTGGGAACAGCCTATTCGTTCAGAAATTTCTTTCTGTGTCTTACCCTCTTGCTTGAGGGTGTCAATGATGGCCTTCTGGACAGCAGTCAGGTCGGCAGTCTTACCCATGATTGCGGTTTTGAGTAATGAACCAGGCTGGGAGTTTTTAAAAGCCTCAGGAATCTTTTGCAGGTGTTTAGAGTTAATTAGTTGATTCAGATGATTAGGTTAATAGCTCGTTTAGAGAACCTTTTCATGATATGCTAATTTTTTGAGATAGGAATTTTGGGTTGTCATGAGCTGTATGCCAAAATCATCAATATTAAAACAAGAAAAGGCTTGAACTACTTCAGTTGTGTGTAATGAATCTAAAATATATGAAAGTCTAATGTTTATCAGTACATTACAGAAAATAATGAACTTTATCACAATATGCTAATTTTTTGAGAAGGACCTGTACATCGGGAAAAGCACAAGAAAACGGAACGGACTCACCCATTGACGTGTTGTCTGTGGAGGGAGATGATGCATTTTCCTGCTCGATGGTGAAGTAATGTTTCTGTAGCGTGAGGGTCCGGGCAAGTTTTTTCACATCCAAAATGGTGTTAAACAAGTTGAAGTGATTCGAAGGGCAAAAATTCAGGCCTCTGGATATAGTTGGTTATTTATATTTACCACTGCATGGAGATATTTAAGAATAAATAAATTTGCCTTTTTTAAAAAAAAAAAAAAAACTTTACATAAATTGTACACCTTTTTTTTTTTTTTTAAGGTTATTAACCGAATAATTGAAACAATAATCGGCCAACTAATCGATTATGAAAAGAATCGTTCGTTGCAGCCCTACACATGACATGGGTATATGTGAAATTACACCCCAAAATACATTCTACTGCTTCTCCCAAGTACAGGGATAGCACATGCATGTGAGACTGTTTGGGAGCCTAGCTGCGTACATGACCCTGAAAACAAATCACCGCCTTAAGGCTTTCTAAGGACGTAAAATGGTGATTTCACTCCTCACTACCTATCAGTTTCGGAGGCCCTAAAATGTCAAGATGGCACAAACCCCCCTCCCCCAATGACCCCTTTTTGGAAAGTAGACACCCCAAGGTATTTGCTAAGTGGCACGGTGAGTATTTTGCAGATCTTTTGTTTTTTAAAATGAAGAAAGGAAAATGTGTTTTTTTTTTTTTTTTATTTTTTTTATTTTGACAAAGCGAGATCTGCAAAAAACTCAACATGTCTCTCAGCAAATAGCTTGGGGTGTCTACTTTCCAAAATGGGGGTCATTTGGGGGGGGGGTTGTGCTTTCCTTTTGAATTTCATGGTCTCAAACTGTGATGGGTAGTGAGGAAGTGAAATTACCATTTTACATCCTTAGCCTGAATGCAGTGATTGGTTTTTGGGGTCCTGTATGCGGCTAGGCTCCCAAAAAGTCTCACACGTGGTATCCCCGTACTCAGGAGAAGCAGCAGAATGTGTATTTTGGGGTGTAATTTCACATATACCCATGGCACGTGTGAGCAATATATCATTTGGTGGCAACTTTATGCTGCTGCTTTTTTATTTATTTTTTATTTTTTTTGTCATTTTTTTTTTTAATCACTTGTGACAAAAAAAAAATCATTTTCAATGGGCTCAACATGCCTCTCAGAAAGTTCCTTGGGGTGTCAACTTTCCAAAAAGGGGTTATTTGGGAGGGTTTTGTACTGCCCTGCCATTTTAGCACCTCAAGAAATTTAAATAGGCAGTCATAAACTAAAAGCTGCGTAAATTACAGAAAATGTACCATAGTTTGTAAACCCTATAACATTTGTGCAAACCACAAAAAATATATGCTTATTGAAAACATTTTTGACACAAAGTATGACTAAAGTTGAGTTCATTGGATTTTTTATCTTTTTGTTATTAAAAAAAAAAAAAAGATTTTTTTTTATTTTTTTCAAAATTTTCAGGTTTTTTCGTTTTTATATTGCCAAATCCCAGAGGTGATCAAATGCCACCAAAAAACTCTATTTGTGGGGGGAAAAAAGGATGCAAATTTTGTTTGGGTAAAGCATTGCATGACCGGGCAATTACCAGTTAAAGCAGCACAGTACCAAATTGTAAAAAGTGCTCTGTTCATTAAGGGGGCAAATCCTTTTGGTCCTTCATGTGGTTAACACATTATTCACCACCTATTTGTCACCAAAGTGCCCGGCACTGAAAGAGACTCTTCTGTCCCAGCCTTGGGTAGAGAGAGAGAACCGCATTGGAGTATATTGGAAGTCTCCAAACTTTCTAAACAAAGGGCCAATTTAGTGCCCTTCAGAGGGGGGCGGACTGTGGCCAGCGGGAGTGAATTTTTTTTTTCTGCCATCAGTGGGGTAAACATCGCCACATTTGGTATTGGGGGGGGGGGGGGGGAATAGTGCCCCATTATTGGAATACTGGGGAGGAATAGTTCACCATTTATTGGTGTCGGTTGGCAGAATAGTGTCTCGTATAAATGGGAGGAATAGTGCCCCAAGAGCCAAATAAAGGCAAGCAAAGGACCGCATCCAGCCTCTGGGCCACAGTTTGATGACTGTGGGGTAAATTTCACTGGCACCAACCACAAATGCAGGAATAGGGATGGGGTTAGAATGTTTTTGAGCAGACTGAATTGTCTGTCCTTGAGGATCAGGCAGTTTCTGGCCTTCCAGTTCTGGGTTTTGAGAGGTCTACTCTACACACCTTTTATAGAAGTTCCAGTCATTGGAAAATGTATTTAGAGGGATGTTATCCAGCTAGCACATGGTCAACTATATAGTATTCAATTCTAAGCGTACAATTTTTATTTATTTTTTTGAAAGGGACATACAAATGTAATAAAAGCACCTGTACTGTCTTTGTTTTTAATTGGATATTTTTATTTATTTTGATGAAAGTGAAGGCATCAGCTGTATTGTTGAACGATTACTTGCTGATTGGCCATACTAATGTACAGATAAAAGTTAACTGATTGAACTCTTCCAGTTTGTTCAATTTGCTGTAATGTGCAAGTCTCATAAACCCATGTTTTATTAACAATAGAAAATAAAAAACTTATCAAATGTTTAGGCTCGGTTTACACTCCTGCGATTTAGGATCTGACTCAAAGACCCTAAGTTGCAGGATATGTGAAATGCCATGTATCTCTGAGAGCAGTTCCAATTGACACTACTGATGTCGCTGCGACTTCAGAAAATGTTCCTGCAATACTTTTATACGACTAGTGCAACAACGTATAAACGTCCTTTCAAAGTCACATAAGTCGGACTCCAAAAGTTGCACTGAAAATCACTCAGAGTTTGGAGTCGGCTAGTGTAAACTGAGCCTTAAACTGAATAAATGTACTATTTTAAGAAAAAATTATAGGGTAATTTTGAAATTGATGGCAGCAACATGTCTTAAAGTTGGGACAGGGCAACAAAAGGTTGGTAAAGTGGTACTAACAAGATAGAGTTGGCAGAACATTTTGCTGCTAATTGGGTTACCGTATTTTTCGCACCATAAGACGCACTTTTACCCCCCAAAAAAATAGGGAAAAGTGTCCCTGCGTCTTATGGAGCGAATGCTGAGCAGGCTCCGCCCCCCCCATCGCTGCCGCCGTGTCAGAATACAGACACTCGGCTTCTCTGTGGAGGAGAGATGACAGGATGTGAGGCATATCCTTGCTGGGGCATACCAAGGGGGAGCGGGGGGAGACGGTCTGCCCCAGGTGCCAAAACATGGGGGTTGTCAGTGTTGTTGCTATAATGGTGCACTCCGCACCCAGGTAAGTTGACACCCGCCAGATGTGACCCCATCCTGCAAACGACAAGAGCCCTGGATGGCTTTTTTTTTTTCAGCTGGAACACCCCCGGCGCCTTGGTCTGGTCCAGTCTCACTTCCTGCCTCTCTCGACTTGCCGCTGCTGCTGCTGCAAATTATGTCCTCAGTCCTCCTTCCTAGCTGCTGCCCGGGTGTATCTGATGCTGAGAGCCAGCCAGAGGGGGTTGTGGATTGTAATGGCAGTGTCCTCCACTGCCTGAGGTGAGTGATAAGGGAGTGGGAGGTGTGGGATGGTATCCACTGTTCATCATTTGAGCTGTTGTTATATGAGAGGCTGAGGGGGTGTTTGTGTCTGCCCTGCCACCCTGAGCTCATCTGGGAAGGGCGGGGGGGGGGGGGGGTTGCTGTGTGTCCACCACCACCACCCAGGTATAGTGTAGCTGAGCTGATTTGATAGGGGGGCTGATATTGCTGTGTGTCCACCACCCACCTATAGTAGTAATATAATATTAAATATTTTAGTACATCATTTGGTTCAGAATATTTTTTTTCTTGTTTTTCTCCTGTAAAACCTGGGTGCGTCTTATGGTCAGGTGCGTCTTATGGAGCGAAAAATACGGTAATTGGCAACTGGTCAGTAACATGATTTGGTATAAAAAGAGCATAGCATCTTAGAGTCAGAGTGCCTCAGAAGTATAAATGGGCAGAGGTTCACCAATATGTGAAGCTGCGTCCCATTGTAGAACAATTTCATAATGTTCCTCAATGTAAAATTGCAAAGACTTCAAATATATCATCATCTACAGAAGCCCTCAAAAATTCCACTTGCCTCTTTGCATTTTGCGAGTGGAATTTGAGGGCTGTCGAGCTATGGGAGCTGGGGAGGTCGAGCACCGGGGTTGTATGAGAGCCATTCTCCAGCCATCGGGGAGGGGAAGAGAAAAGAGAAAGCGGCCGGATGATCAGAGCGTGGGGAACATCACATGGGGGCTTTCATTTCAATTGCCGTATGTTCCCCGGGACTTTAATAGACAGATCACCCATCCAATCTCAGGACGTGTGACGTCTATCAAAGTTCCCTGGCCAGGAGGCGGGCTGTATGTGGCGGGAACACAGCGATTGAAATGAAAGCTTTGATGTTCTTCGGCACTCATCATCCGGCCGGCAATTCCTCTCCTCTCCGGCACGGGCAGGCTGCGTTGGTGGGCACGGGCAGGCTGCATTGGTGGGCACGGATAAAGTTGTTAATATTTCTTTTTATAACTTACTTCTGCATAAAACATCTAAGTGTCGTTTCATGAGATGATTTATGAGGGCGTGTTTCAGGGCGGAATTAGGGGCAGGGTAGGGGTTGGGTGGGGGAACTGGTGGCAAGTAACCCTTGAGGCCTGGCTAGTAGCTCAGAACTTGAGCCCTGATCTACAGTACATAATATCGTCAAAAGATTAAGAGGATCGTGAGAAATTTCTGTTTGCAAGGGACAAGGCCGAAACGCAGTAGTGGATGCTTGTGATCTTCAGGCCCCCAGACAGCACTGCATCAAAAACAAGCATGATTCTGTAATGGACATCACTGCATGGGCTCAGGCATACTTCAAAAATCACTGTCTGTGAACCAGTGTTAATTTAGTCGACTAAAATTACAAACATTTTAGTCGACTAAAACTAAAATGCCATTTTAGTCCTAAGACTAAAACTAAATTGATATTTGACTTCAAAATGAACACTGGTCTACAGTGCATGTTCATTTTCATTCCAGCAGTATATAATGAGTTTGGAAATTGTAGAGAAATGTTAACTAATGCATTACAATTTTTAATTACACTCATTAGATTTTAGACTAAAATGAATTTTAGTCGACTAAAATGCACTGGAGATTTAGTCGACTAAAACAATTGCAGAAGACTAAAATGGGACTAAAACTAAAATGCCATTTTAGTCCCAAGACTAATGCCGTGTACACACGATCGATTTTCTCGACGGTGAAAACACCGCCGAGAAATTCGACATGAAAAACGAGGACCGGCTTGGCCCCCTACACACGGCCGGTTTTCATGACATGTTTTTTCTCTTGGTCGAGAAAAACGACCGTGTGTAGGCTCCCTGGCAGTGTTTCCCTATGGGAAAACTGCCGCGGAAAAAAATGCCGTGAATCACGACGAGAAAAATTAGAGCATGTTCTAATTTTTCTCGTCGTGATTCTTGCCGTTTTTCTCATCGGGGAAAAATGCTGGAAAGCCCACACACGAGCGTTTTTCTCGTCAAAGAGAAAAAATTACATTTTTCCAGACGAGAAAAATGGTCGTGTGTACGCGGCATTAGACTAAAACTAAATCGAAATTTGCTGCCAAAATTAACACTGCTGTGAACATAGTTTGTTGCCATCCAAAAATGCACGTTCAAGTTCTAGCATGCAAAGAAGAAGCCATATCTGTTATGATCCAGAAACACTGCTGTCTTCTCTGGGCCAAAGCTCATTTAAAATGGTCTGTTGCAAAGTGGAAAACTGTTTTATGGTCAGACTAACTGAAATTTGACATTCTTTTTTGCAACCATGGGTGCTGCATCCTCTTGACTAGGGAAGGGGGACCTTCCTGCTTGTTATCAGTGTTCAGTTCAAAAGCCTGAATCTCTGATGTTAAGAGGGTGCATTAGTGTGTATGGAATGGGCAGCTTGCACATGTGGAAAGGCAAAATCAACTCTGGAATATATATATATATATATATATATATATATATATATATATATTGTACACGCCCCCATCCAGATGACGTCTTTTTATACAGGAAGTCTTTGCATATTTCTGCAGAACCGTGCTAAACTGCATCTATGACGACTGCATCGTTTTGTAGTAGAAGAGTCTGGGTGCTTATCTGGCCTGTCTGCAGTCCAGACCTTTCATCAATAGGAAATATTTGGCACATATTCAAATGAAAAATGTGACATGACTCGGGACTGTTGAGCAGTTAAAATTGTATATCAGGCAAGAATGGGACAACATTCCTCTCCCAAAACGCCAGCAGCTGGGCTCCTCAGTTTCCAGATGTTTAAAGTGTTGGTAAAAGAGGGATGCTGCACTGTGGTAAACATGGTCCTGTCAACTTTTTTGAGACGTGTTGCTGCCATCAATTTTAAAAATTACCTCTTTTTTTTTTTTTTTTTTTTTATGTAGATTTTACACGGCATCTCAACGTTTTTGGAATTGGGGTTGTACTACTTAGAGCTGAAATCTGGGTGATATTGTTTGACACTTTTCTCAATAACCTCTTTATGACTGGCCAACACATATGTGCAGCGGCAAAAGGGTGGGCTTTTATTCCCACATGCTGCATATATGCGTCGCTGGGTGGCCGATACTTATGTGCTGAGCGTATGCTCTCTGCACAAGGACTGAGCTGTCCCAGACAGCTGATGGGTCTGGGGCAGGATCTCCAAACTAAAAAAAAAAGCCATTTTACTGTCCTTCAGACTTTATAGGGGCCGAACTGGGACCACTGGGAGTAGAAAATGTCCCGGTATCAGTGGGAGTAAACCTTGATCCACCGTTGTATCTCTTTTCTTTCTTTTCTTTCTTTCTCAGCCTAAGTGTAGGAAAGTCGGCCTACAAGTATTGTTGAAATTAACATATTTACTTGATGATCAGCAACCTATGCTTTGAGAATCAATTTTGATACACATTAACTGGTTTCTCACTCTTGCATCCCTACAGTGAAAGCAATAGTAAAGCCTTATCCGTCTTTGTCAAGGAAAACTGTGTGGACATTGTTATCCAGTGCCTAAGCAAGTTCCCGACTAACATGGAACTAGCAATCTCTGCAGGTAGCATCCTTTGTTTTCATTTTTATATTTGGTCCATCTGAAAAGGAATAATTGCACAGCATTTTGTTTTTTGTCCACAGCTTACTGTCTACAGACAGTCACCGAAGACAACTCCGAATTGTTGGCCTCATTGGATGCTGCCTCCCTGCGGACATTGGAATCTGTTCTTGGCATTACTGCAACTACAATGGAGATGCAACTTTTAAAAACTTTGGTTGCAGGTAAACAGATGATCACTTTAGGTTCTAATAACTGCCCAATTGAGCTTTGAAGATGGTATGTCTACCACGTAGGGGTTGTATATGAATTAGAAGTTCTTATATACGACCCCCCCCCCCCACACACACACGCACACACACACACACACACACACACACACACACACCAGCCATACAGTATGTAAAGCCCTGCCCTAATGCATTATATGCTGTATTTTTGCTTATTACATGTTATGAATATGGAACTCTAATTATAAACATTAAGCCGTTCTCCATTATCTTGCAATCTAGATGTACAGTCAAGGATACATTTCTGGGTGTAGCAAGTTAGACCACTATCACACTGGGGCGTTTTTCAGGCGCTTTTGGGCCTGAATAACGCCTCCCCTGCAGCCCCAGTGGGAGAGCCAGAGTGCTTTCACACTGGTGCGGTGCGCTTTACACCGCTCCTCCACCGCCCCTGCCTATTGACATGAATGGGCAGCGCTGCCAAAGTGCCTGCTAACGCAGCTGACAGTTTGAAAGGGCTTTAAAAAAAAAAAAAGGGTAGAATAACTGAAATAAATAGGGCTGTTACTGATTAAATTTTTCGTGTTCGATTAATCTATTTTTTTTTTTTTTTTTTTTAATCGATCAACTAATTTTGATTAATTATAACGCACATACAGATCCAACTACTTTTAGCTGATCCCCTTGCAGGCTGATTCCCAGTGCAGCTACCAACCACTGGAAAAATGGATAGCAGGATACAAAAAACACACAAAGGCAGTGCTCAATGGGAATAGCATTAAAACTTTTATAGTCTTCAAGTAGGTAACAAAATGAATATTGCACTGGAGATAAAATCGATTTAGATACATAAACTGTAAAAATGGTGCGAGTAATACCAAACGGTAGCAAAAGCAGTCATAAAAACATGTAGCTAAGTATGATACTGGTATAAAAATGTGTACAACGATACCACTGCTGAATCCAGATGAGGATTGGTTAACATCAGTCCGTCGGCATGTAGATGTCCCGTGAAGGGAACTATCACAACTCCCAGTGGATGGCTGTAGAATCCCAGGTTGATAGAGGGAAGTGTAACAGTCCTTGCGTGTGGCAGATAGTAAGGTCCCGCCGGCATGCAGATATGAAGGCACAGCAAAGAAGCCCTTCAGATGGACACTTCAAGCCCCGCCGGTGTCCGTGATGTCAGCGGATCTCGGACGAAACTCTCTGAAGACCCGGAAGCCGGTGGAGAGGCGAGTACCGATCAAAAGAATTTGATCGATCAAAAAAGTTAATCGATTAATCGAGGAATTAATAGTTAATTTCCACAGCCCTAGAAATAAAGTAAATCATCTGAATCGGTTATGTGGACCAAGATGGAACAATTGCAACAATGTATGCATTGGAACACATTTTGACTTGATACAATCCCCTTTTTATATGCTTTGAAAACGACCAAAAGTAATCTGCCTGTTGAGCTGGCTGAAATTTCCTTAGCTAAATGAAATGTATATATATTTCGTCATTGGACGTCGTATGAGGCATGGCCATCTTGGTACACCCCACGTCTTTTATAGCAGACGGAGGTATTGCTGCAGCCGTTATCAATTATGCTAATTTCCAATACAAAAATCATGTTTCATTTAAAAAAAACAAGGGATCTCTATTATGACTACTCCCTTCCAGTTCAATATAATAATGATAAAAGTTAATATAATGTACTAATGAGAACTGGGTTTTGGTTTCTGTTTATAGAAATTTTCACCCAAGAAAGCTGTGAGAATCTTGTTTGAAAACATTAATAGATTCCTTCAACTTTTTTCCTTTTTAGCCTTTTTATAATACAAAAAGCTGAAAAATCATATTATATACACATTAAATGTAGTGGAAATTTTAAGAAGGTTGATTTAACCAGCAAGTAAATTTTGGATGCAGATACAAACCTCTGGAGGAACCCTAGAGTTCCCTAAAACCCTGGTTGAGAAACCCTATTCTAGACAGTTTGGGCTGTATGAAGATGCCAGTTTTTAGTTATCCTCATAGGGGCACAAAATGTATTATTTTTTTATTTCTCTATTGGGTGACACGGGAAGTCATTTACTGTCAGGGTTATACTGCTGCCTTCAGGAGGGTAGGACAATGCCAAACAAATATTTGGGCCAGCCCAGGATAACTCCTCCTGCACATTGCATGTATCTGCTTTCTTTCCAGTGTCCCAGGAGAATGGTGTTTTTTTTTTTTTTTTCTCCTGTTTTCAAGTAATATTTTTGCTACATTGCTGCTTGGGCTTGTCTCTATTTGGCAGCTGTTTGGGTCGGGCTTGCTTTACAAGTCTTGTACCATGACCCCACTGGACTGGATATGACCATCTTGCAATGGGCTTCAGAATGGCAAAGATGGTTTTTATTACAAATTATGTGAGCAGACTGCAGTTCCTCTTTAAATGTCAGAGGGATCTTGTACCCATATCCACATTCTGTAACTTCTAAAGGCTACGCTTTGTTTTGTTGTCCCTGCCATACCTCCCAGCTTGGAGGGTCGTTTGATCCAGGTTCATTTAGATAACACCATGGCAGTGGTATATATCGGACATGAGGGAGGAATCCAAGAAAGCCAAGGCTGGCTTATACTTGTAGCAGTCTCTGAAATATATGATCAGTTAAATGACTGTTAACCTTTATTTTTTATTGTCTTTAATGAAGTAATATTACATTTTTTACTTTTTTGTCCTATCAGTAAAACCATATACAGTCCGTTCGCTTCACAAACCATAGGTATATGTATCAGGCGACTACAGCATGCCATGGAACTAGAAATACAATATAAAACTTGGAAAGCAAGTTCAACAAAGGCCCATAGTCAAAGGTTTTCTCTACAATATGCATAAATACAACAATGCTATTGTTATGGACCTTCATTAACTGTTAAATAGACAGATTGGGCAGCATAGGTTCAAATGGGCCTAAGGTTGGCGACGATAGCCAAGGAGACTAGATTTTAAGCAATTTTTTTAGGGCATACCCTAAGTCACAAGTGATAAGTCAATCTTTTTTTCTTACATAAGTGTTTTCTTATAGCATACAGGAACAATTAAAGTACAATAACAATCTAATTTTATACAGTTCGAAAGGGTGCAAAGGAGATTACAATTGAGTAACCTCATACATTGTCAGGTGTTGGCTCACGACCTAGGTAAAGGATTTCAAAAGAGAGTGGCAATGGATCTTGGAGAAGAAGATGATGAAAGCAAGTCAGACTCTGCTTCATTACCATCTTCTAACTGTCCTATGAATCCACACGACCTCTGACAGTGCCGATTGGCCCTGTGCTGATCACATGCATCCTCCCAAAAAAACAAACAAAAGCAATACACACCAAACTGAGCATGTGCAGATTGCCCCCAAGGCTCTGTACTATCAGAAGATGAATTGGGGACTGTAGAAGCAGGGGAGGATCAGGGAAAACAGGATCAAACAGCCTTTTCACACAATGCACAGGCTTAACCCCTTCAGTTCCACAGTGAGTATAACGAGCATGCTTTACGTAATATACAAATAACAACATGGCCTGGGGAATGCCCAGGGAAAAACCAAGCCTACTTACCGACCAGCTAGCTGACAACCAATTAACCTGTCTAACAGTATGTGTTAAACAGGGGTTTGTCCGCACGCATTTGCAAATGCATGCGTGAGCCACAGAGCCACGCCAAGGCCCCCTGGAGTCTGTGGTCATATACAGACTTTTTTTTTTTTTTTTTACTCTGTTGCAGGTTAAGTAACACTTTACGCAATTTTGCTATTAAATAATAAAATCACTGCCATCGACTGACCTCAAAAAATTTAAGTTGCTTAAAGTGGTTGTTAAGCCACGAACTGATCATTATATCATCCCCTCTGTCACATAAAAACCTGTATCCTAGTACCTCTGCTTTATAAAAAAAAAAGAAGCAGATTTCTACCTGTTTAACAGTGTCTTCCAGCGATCGCATAACTCCAGGCTCTCAGCTCTCCCCGTCTGATATCTCCAGCAGGTGGGGCCGAGATTCCCCTGCTAACTTCAGCCAGGGAGGAGAGGAGCAGAGAGGCTGGAGTCATGTGATTGCTGGAAGACCCTGTTAAAACAGGTAGAAATGGGCTGTTTTTTTTTTTATAAAGCACAGGCACTAGGACTCAGCTTTTTATGTGACAGAGGGGATGATATAATGATCAATTAGTTATAAAGCCGTGGGGAGAGGAGCAGAGCGGCGCTAGTGAGAGCTGATAGGCAGGGAGAGGAGAGGAGGGGGGAGGACAGAGAGAGACAGGAGAGCTGCAGATGGCAGCGTATGATGGAGGCATGTACTCTGACCACAGTGTCTTTCAGTGCTCAGTAGCCCTGATACATGGTGGTTCTCTTGCAGAGGGGACGGTAGAAACTGGCAGGATCAGCCAGGTATTTCAGGCGATACATGGGGCCAAAATACACAGCACAAGCACCGTGCTGTTATTCATGCTTTAAAGAGGAAGTAAACCCTCTTAAAAAAAAATCTGAAAAAAAACCCCTGCAAGAGAAAGGCATAATAAACGAGTTTGCATAGCTGAGAACGAATCCCCCGCAGCGGTGTTCGTTCCTCTTCTCCATCGCCGCCATCCCTCCCCGAGTGTCTTCCTCGTATCGCGGCTCCGGCGCTGTGACTGGCCGGAGCCACGATGACGTCACTCCCGCGCATGTGCCGCCACTAAGGCCATGATCGCTGTTAGTAATGGCACGCCCAGTGCGCCTGCGCGCCGTTGTCTACGGCGCATGCGCCATAGACATCGGTGCATGTCTTTTGCAAATATCTCCTAAACCGTGTAGGTTTAGGAGATTTTTCTTGCACCTACAGGTAAGCCTTCATCTAGACTTACCTGTAGGTCTAAGTGGTCTGTAAGGGTTTACAACCACTTTAAGGGAACATTGTTTCGTTTGGGGGGAGGGGGTCAACAAACGCTTTAAGTGTTTAAGTGCATCTTTTTGTTTACTCTGTATTAAATATATACTGTATCAGTCTTTTCCTTTCAAGCAACAAGTGATTGGTTAGATGATTGTTTGCTGCTTGATGCCCATTAAATCTTTGTCCCCATTTACTAATCCTGTATGGCGACTAGATTTGTCCAAGCTTTTATTTCGGTCTGTACTTCCATTAAGGCGATTCAACCTCCTTTTATTTGTCTTGTATACCATTATCACCGAAAGTAAAAGTTAAAGAAGATTTTAAATTTTGGGTTTTCACTAGAAAACGAATGAAGGGAAAATCTTCCAGTGTGGACACTATTCCTCATGACTCCCTCAGTT
This sequence comes from Rana muscosa, assembly GCA_029206835.1. Taxonomy (NCBI): domain Eukaryota; kingdom Metazoa; phylum Chordata; class Amphibia; order Anura; family Ranidae; genus Rana; species Rana muscosa. The sequence goes on from CM055119.1 coordinate 50,211,852, forward strand.
TGGAGGTATTCCCTCCTGACTTTGTTTCAGGACAGGAAGTGAAAGGGAAATCTTTGCAATAGAACATTCTTGGATTATTATATCCCATCAAAAGGCGAAAAATTAATCCCAAAATAAAAGTTTGCTATTAGTTATGCTTTAAATAGCCCCTAGTATTTTATGTTAGGAAAGCTTTACTCCTAAAATGGAAACAACCAGAGGTACCCACTTTGAATTAATGGAAATCGTTGATGAACTCAGCGGTGCCATTATACAATGCGGCCTATCTCGCCAGAGGCTGCCCAGCTAAGTTTGACAAAATTTGGCATGTGTGCTTAGAATCAGACATCACGAGCACAACACAATAGGACCCCTTTGTTCGCTTTAACTAAATGTCTTGTAGCGGTGAAGACCTAATTTTGCTGTTATCTGAAGGTACACCTAGATGCATTATCCTCAACCTCAGCATCTCTCCTTGAAGTGGTCCGCTGAAGTATAAGAAACCATTATCCTTCCCGGTATCCCTCCAATTTGATGACCCAAGTAGTTTTAAGGTTGTAGTTGTTTCAATAGACTATATTAGAACTTATAGGACTGTTACAATGTATGTTGTTTAGGCCGCGGTATTCCCAGAGGCTTTATTATGTAACCCTTTTTTCCACACGAAAACTCAATAAAAAGTTTTTTAAAAAGAAAAAAAACAAAAAATCCCCAGCTATCATTTAATAGAGGCCACAGTTCTAATAATCCATACAGTGATGCTTGCAGAACTTGCCTTATTACTGTCAGAGTATGGACAGTAATGCAGGGGGATTCCAGAATGATTGTGTGCATCTTCACACGTGTGTGTGTGTGTGTATATAGATAGATAGATATACTGCCCTCTACTGTTACCTGCTAAAATCTGTGTTTATGTATATTTGTCTATAAACAAGGTGCTGCACTGTAACAAAAATAAAAAAAAGATTCTGTACCTTTTTAACCGCTTGCCGACCGTCTCCTGTACTTATACGTCGGCAGAATGGCACGGACAGGCACATCAATGTACCTGTACGTCCCCTTTAAATGCCTGCCCATGTGGTCACATGCGTGCGGTGGCGCGCTCGCGACCCTGCCGCCAACCCCGTGAGTCGGACCGCGCGTCCCGCGGACTCGATCGCTGCGGGGATCCCCGCGATTGCCTCACAAAGGTATAGAGTGGGGAGATGCTTGTGTAAACAAGCATCTCCCTGCTCTGACTAGTGACAATGACACTGATCTCGGCTCCGTGTACTCGGAGCGGAGATCAGTGTCATGTGACACAAAGCTCATCCCCCCTACAGTAAGAAACACTATGCAGGGAACACTTAACCCCTACAGCGCCACCTAGTGGTTAACCCCTTCACTGCCAGTGTCATTTTCACAGTAATTGGTGCCTTTTTTATAGCACTGATCGCTGTGAAAATGACAATGGTCCCAAAAATGTGTCAAAAGTGTCCAATGAGTCCACCATAATGTCGCAGTCACGAAAAAAATCACTGATCGCCGCCATTACTAGTAAAAAAAAAAAAAATAATAAAAATGCCATAAAACTATCCCCTATTTTTGTAAACGCAATAACTTTTGCGCAAACCAATGAATAAATGCTTATTGCAATTTCTTATTTGGTATAAAAAAAAAAAATGTAGAAGAATACGTATCGACCTAAACTGAGGAAAAAAATGTTTTTTTTATATATATTTTTGGGGGATATTTATTATAGCAAAAAGTAAAAAATATTGAAATTTTTTTTTTTTCAAAATTGTTGCTCTATTTTTGTTCATAGCCCAAAAAATAAAAACCGCAGAGGTGATCAAATATCACCAAAAGAAAGCTCTATTTGTGGGAAAAAAAAGACTTTAATTTTGTTTGGGAGCCATGTCGCACGACCGCGCAATTGGCAGTTAAAGCGACGCAGTGCTGAATCTCAAAGGGCCTGGTCTTTAACCGGCCAAAATGGTCTGGGGCTGAAGTGTTTAAAGCATGTCATTCAGCACAGTGCTTGTGCTGTGTTATTTGGCCCCTTGTATCACCTGAAATACCTAGCTGATCCTGCCTGGTTCTGCCCTCCCCTCTGTAAACTGACCACGGTTTATCATGGCTGCTAAGCCCTGACACCATGGTAAGTTTACATGCCTCAATCATCCAGAATAAGGTACACGGTGGCTTTCAAAAATAAATAAAAATCTCACACTGGGGAACATAGCATTATCTACCAGAGGGGATTGGAGAGACTTTGCAAGTGGCTTTACAACAACTTTAAATCATATTAAAGTTCTTATGTGAAGAAATATCCATGTGCCAAATTCATTTTTCAAGTCAAAAGGCTTTAATTAGAAGGTCCCTGCCACACGGTAAGCATATCTTTTGGTGGTGGTCTGCTTCAAGAGATGAAGGCTTTGGCTTCTCATGCTTTCATCTATTGCAGGGAAGAAGTGGGACTTTTTGTAATATTTATTTTGCACATGGATGTTTCTTCACATAAAGATTTTAGTTGTGTAGTTGTTAGGCCTCATGCCCACGGACGTTTTTACAGCCGCGTTTTTGAGCGTTTTTTACAGCTTAAAAACGCCTGTCCATGTTAGTCTATAGCTTCATGCCCACCTAAACGTTTTTGAGCTGCAAATAGCATAGGCGTTTTTAAGCTGTAAAAAAAAACCAGGACCAGTGCGTTCGTCGGCGTTAGGCATAAAAAAAATGCGCGAAAACGCAGCGATTGCGTTTTTGAGCTCCGACGTTTTTTTTGTTTTCGAAAAAAAAAAGTCAAATTTATACAATAACATGGACAGGCGTTTTTTAAGCTGTAAAAAACGCGGCTGTAAAAACGTCCGTGGGCATGAGGCCTAAGAGCGCAGAACTTTGTTTATAGATAATTATACATAACACTGTGATATTAACAGCTAACAGTAGAGGGCAGCATATCTATACATATTTTATATATAAATTTGTGTGTGTTACCGGCGTATAAGACGACCCCTTAATATTCAGTTTAAAACTGTGGTTTTGTGCTGTACTCACCGTAAAAGACGACCCCCTTGTGCGGTAATGCCGTTCAAAAACGAAGACGCTGGTGCTCTGTAAAGCTGTATGTAATTCAGTATATGCGCCGCTCAGCCAATCCCGGCGGGCGATGCACTCTGTTGATGACAGAGCCTGCTCGGATTGGAGTAACAACCTGTGCGAATCCGAGCAAGCTACATAATGTAGCCTGCTCGGATTGGCAGTGGTTGTTACTCCAATCTGAGCAGGTTTAGCAGGCTCTAGTCATCAACAGATTGCATCGCCCGCCGGGATTGGTTGAGCGGCGCATATGCTAAATTGCATACAGCTTTACAGAGCACCCGGCGGGCTGATATCAATTGGGCAGCTGCTTCACCTGGCGTATAAGACGACCCCCGGTTCTTGGCTCTATAATTCCGGTGTAAAAGGTGTGTGTGTGTGTGTGTGTGTGTGTATATATTGTGAAGGACTAGCATCAAAGGTAAAGCTTGAAGGACACCGCCACTCGCTGGTTCTTCTTTTTAAGGGCTTTGTTTGCCCATTTTTATTAAAAGAAGTTCAAAACAAAATCAAAGGTTTCCCTCGCATGGGTTTCAGCACTCATTTTCATCAACAAAATGACATTCAGCCTCCTGGCTTATACATACAGCAGTGCTGCTCAGTCCTTCTACTTCAGGCTCTCATCTGTCTCCCACAGACTATTCCCTTGCAAAGACCATCCGTTTAGATAGCAGCCCCTCACTGCTCTGATCCTCAGACTTGGGTCTCTGGCTTCCACAGTGCACACCTGCACTCGTCGGGAGGGTGGAGCCCAGAATGCTGGTCCTGACTCTACGATCAGGCCCACACACACCTGAACAATCAGTGTGCAGTTGAGTCTCAAAACCCGGATTCAGGACTGGGGATTTCATCCCACCCGGATCTCTAAGAAATCCCCCAAGCTCCAGGTCCCAAAGTGGACTTTAGTAAATCATGAGGAAACTGAAAAGCCAGTTTCCCCCCAAACAAGCAAATACCCTGGAGCCCCTCAACCTGCCTGGTTGAGAATCCTGTATTCATACACTGGTGGGGTACCACAATATATATATATGTGTGTGTGTGTGTGTGTGTGTGTGTGTGTATATATAAAATATATATATATATATATATATATATATATATATATATATATATATATATATATATATTTTTATCACACTTGCATCCCCCTTCTGTACTGTCCATACCCTGACAGTAATAAGGCAAGTCCTGTGAATGAAACACATTGCATGCTACACTGAATGAATTATTAGAGAAGGGACTTTTCTCTTTTTGCACTTGGTTTCCTCACATATGCACTTTAATATGATTTATTGGTTACAGCACTTTGTTTTATAGATGTTATTTGCTGTAATAAATATCTTAAGGTGTTTCTTCTGCTATTATGCCGTATTCGTTCGTTCTTCGCATGGAATACACAAGCATTATTTCTCTTATCGTCCATGGACTGACACAGCTGTCATACTGATTACGTGTTAGATTAGGTGTTAATGTTAGATGTTAAAACTTTCTAGAACAAACCAGAGCTGGCGGTCCCTCCGGACATTACCCTCTCACCTGCAGCTAACAGCCTCAGTTTTTTTCTGCCTAGCAGAAGACGTGGCTCTCTCAGGAGCCAGTCTCCTGGAAGATTTTACTTTTTAAATTTTATTCCTTTTGGGAATTTTATTTTATATTTGAGACCTTCAATCAACTGTCGGGTGGGCAACAGGTTGGGTACACTGGTATACTCGTAGTCTTCCCTGTCCGAAAATCAAGCGTGCTGATCCTTGCCTTGTGTGCGTGAGACTCAGTTCAAGACATGCCCCGTGACTCCAGGGGTGGCCGGGTTGCTTTTAGCTCCCATGGTCCTCTCAAGATTGAACAGTACCTGACTGACTCTCTCGCGGTGGACCGGGACGACAGCTACGCAGTACTACTCTGTGATAGGTCTGTCTTGAACAAGCCAGTGGGTCCCTGAAAGGGACGAGTAAGTAGTCTCTCCTACTGCAGGTGAGTACATGCTGGCTGTGTTTCTTTATATGGGGGGTTTCTCCCTGTCTCCCCCCCCCCCTGTTATGCTGCTCTCTGCACCCTGTACTGGTGCTGTGCTGTGTGGGGGTGCTTGGGGGTCACTCTGGCCTGACTGGGGGCGCTCATGTCTGTTTTAATGGCCCTGGGAGAGGTGCAGTGTTCTGGTGTGAGTGTTGTACATACTGTTGTGGAGTTGTGGTTTACATGCATGCTTAGCAAAGCTAAGCTTCACAGGTTCAGTTACTGAGTGGGGCTGTTTGTGTTCAAACAGTTGCCCCACCGCTTGCCGTGACACTAAACATGTGCGCCATTAGCGCTGTGAGGTATTTTAAAAAAAACGCGCTCGGCGGCCATTTTGCCGCGGATCGATGGTGCAGTAATGTATGCGCCCGGCGGCCATTTTCTTGAAGCCGCTGCGGTTTTGGTTTCGGCCTCTATCGGCCGCTGCTGCGGCGCAATTCTCACAATCTCCTCACAGTACAGTCTCCTCTCTCCCCAGGCTTCACCCGCGCGGCAGCGCGGTTTCATACAGCGGAATGAGCGGTCCTTACAGGGGTTGGTGAGTACTCTGTGTATCCCCTCCTCAGCTTCAGCATAGCCAGTGGGTGGACTGTGTTACTCACTATGAGTGGTTAAAAGTCTGAGGGTGGCAGTATGGAGTCTAGTAGACCTGCTTCTCCACACTTGTCTGAGGCAACTGGCAGTGCTCCTGCACCTGCGGTCCCTAGCGACTAGTTGTCGGCAGTCCTGGAATCATCCTTGTCAGGATGGAAGCGGTGTGCGAGCGCAAGGGAGCTGTAAAGCGCCCCCTCCCCACACATCCTCCTATAGGGGAGTGCTATGTCTCAGATATGGGCCTAGCTATTGCTGCTCAGGACCCTAGCTCTGAGGATTTTCAGGTTTTTAAACAGGATATTCCCTGTGAGGAAGACCCCAGTTCTGAAAAACTGACAGGGTGCTTGTAAGTGAACTCATTGATGCTGTGAGGAACACTCTCAAGCTGAATGTGGAGGCTGAGGAACCTCAGGTGGATGCTGTCTCCTTTTTGGTTCCTTTAAAGCCGTTTATTCAAAAAGGTTTTTTCCATATGTGCCTTTTTTTTGATGCATTCATTGACTAAGTCTGGGATAAGCCGCAGAAGACTTTGACGGTCCCGCGGCGCCTAGCCATGAGGTACCCCTTTAGGAGGACCTGGTTAAGAAGTGGGCTCTCCCCCCAGTGGTCGACCCCCCGGTCGCCCGTTTGAATAAGGCTACCACGCTCCCAATGGAAGGGACTCCTGCCTTTAAGGATCCCACTGACAGGAAGTCAGAAGTGGTGAGTAGAACTATGTTTACCTTATTGGGGTCTGCCTTTACGCCCTATAGGGGCGGCGACACTTGTGTCTCAAGACACTCACAGGATGGGCAAAGATTTTGCACCAGACGGTTCAGGAGCATAATCTCCCTCCTGAGACCATTACCCTGGCTCACCAACTGCCACAGGGTTTAGTCTCTGTGTGCGATGCCACTTTGGATGCGGCCCCTTTAATTTCTGGGGCCTCTATCTGCTGTGGTGCTGCGTCGCCTTATCTGGCTGAAATGCTGGTCGGCTGACCTAGCTTCCAAATAGCTCCTGGCTGACTTGCCCTTTAAGGGAGGTAGACTGTTTGGGGCCACCCTGGATGCCATTATTATGGATGTCACAGGGGGTAAGAGCACCTTCCTTCCTCAGTCTGGTACAGAAAAAGGAGCCCCACCTTAGGCCGGGCCCTTCCTTTCTGGCAAAAAGAATGAGTTTCTTCTCGTCAGTCAGAATCCACGGGTAAGCCCTCCCAGACTGGAAAAAGTGCGGCTGGGGGACATAAGTGTCCCTGGGTGCGTAAGCCTACCAAGCAAGCTCCCAAGCCCACCGCCGCATGGAGTCTTGCCCCTGCCCGACTCTGGGGTGGGGGGACGTCCTTGCAGGTTCACGGTTCGGTGGATCTCCGACCGGTGGGTGTGCGAGGTGGTCACCTCAGGATAGAATTCCGTTCCTGGCCCCCAGACAGATTCTTTCCCTCAATTCTCCCTCTCCTTCCTGCCCGTCGGGCGGCCCTCTTAAGGGCCGTACAGGATTAATCGGGTCCGGTGTGATTGTGCCCGTACCGTCACAGGTGAGGTGGTTCAGGGTTTCTACTCGAATCTGTTTGTAGTCCCAAAAGGTGGACGGGGGTTCGGCCAATCCTGGGCCTCAAGGCCTGACTGCCTTTGTTATGGTGCAAAAGTTCCGCATGGAATCCATTTGCGCGGTGTTCGCTACACTCCATCAAGGAGATTTTCTGGCATCCTTGGACGTCAAGGCCGCCTACTTGCATATTCCGATCTGCGCACGTCAACAGTAGTTTCTGCGCTTGCGATCGGCGAAGACCACTATCAATTGTGGCTCTTCCCTTCGGCCTAGCCTCGGCACCAAAGGTTTTTTACCAAGGTGCTTGCCCTGAGACAGCGAGGCATTGCTATTATGGGCTATCTGGACGATCTTCTTCTAAGAGCAGACAATGGCTCAGAATTAGAAGAAGTGTGATTGTCAGTCAGACCCTTAGGGACTTTGGGTGGCTCCCGAACATTCAGAAGTCGATCCTACTCCAGCATTTGGAGTATCTCGGTCTGATCCTGGACTCCATGGAGGCGTAGGTATTCCTAACCCTGGAGAAGTTACTGACTTTTCAGTCTGTAGTGCGGGTCCTGACGTCTCAGAAATGGTCGTCAACCCGATTTTTGCATGAGAGTCCTGGGACTCATGAGGGCCTCGTTTCGAGGCTGTTCTGTATGCCCAATCGCACACAAGGGCATTACAGTAAGGGATCCTTTCCACTTGGGACAAATCCCCGTTGTCCTTTGGATCTTCAGATCCAGATGAGTCACCCACTCAGGGCATCCCTGGCGTGGTGGTTGGGGTCCCCGACTCTTCGGTCCGGGAAGTCGTCCTTCCCCATTTAGTGGAAGGTGTTCATGACGGATGCCAGCCTAACGGGCTGGGGTGGAGTCTGGGGAGTCCTGTCAGCCCCAGGGCTTGGACTCCGGACGAAGCTGTTTACCGACCAATGTTCTGGAAATACGGGCAATCAGAATATGCCTCCCCACGTGGTCTCTATCGGCTGTCTACGTTCAAGCGTAGACAATTGACAGGCGGACTATGGGAGTCGCCAGACGCTGGACCAGGAGAGTGGTCCTTACACCTGGACATGCCAGTTGTGGACCTGAGGGCCTCTCGACTCAATCGTAAGGTGTCAAGGTTTGTGGCCAGGTCCAGGGATCCTTGGGCGGATGCCTCGGATCCGTTGGTGGGCCCCATGGGGTCATTATCACCTGATATCTGTTATCCTCCGCTGCAGCTGCTTCCTCACCTGCTGCGCAGGGTTGTGGCTGAAGGGATTCCGGTGATCCTCTTGCGCAGGGTGGGTCTCAGCGTCTTTGGTACGCTGAACTGGTACGTCTCATCGCGTACGTTCCTTGGCGGTTGCCAATAAGGGAGGACCTTCTGTTTCAAGGTCCTATTTTTCATCTTGTTTTACAGTCTCTGACTTAACGGCATAGCTATTGGAAGCCAGGTGCTGAGAGTCCGAGGTCTCTCGGATTCGGTCATTACGACCTTGTACAGGGCACAGAAATCTTCCGCTTGAAAAGATATATCACCGTACCTGGGAAGCTTACATCGCTATGTGCAATGAGCTGGACTAGCGTCTACGGACGTATTCCGTCCCCAGTATCCTGCGGTCCTTGCAGCGTGGTGTGACCCAAATGCTTGCTTTGAGTACCATTAGGGGTCAGTTTTCGGCCTTGGCTGTCTTCCTTCTGCAAACCGCTAGCGGATCATTCCTTGGTAGCACCTTTGTGCAGGGGGTTCGCCATGTGCTCCCTCCTGTTGAAACCTCTCCCTCCTCGGGATTTGAATTTGGTGCTCTCGGTTCTCCAGGAACCTCCCTTTGAAAATATCAGAGATATTCCCCTCTTGACCTTGTCTCAGGAGGTAGCCTTCTTAGTGGCCATTACTTCTGTCAGATGGGGGTCTGAGTTGGCGGCCTTGTCCTGCAAGTCGCCCTATTTGGTCATCCCATAAGGATAAGGCGGTGTTGCGTCCGCGACCTTCCTTTTGCAAAAGGTGGTCTCGGCTTTTCACCTACATGTGGACGTTGTCCTCCCGTCCTTGTGTCCTCGCACATCGCATTCCAGAGGGTTTGCGCTTCACACATTTTATGTTTTACTTGATATGACTCACTAGATGTGTCTGCCTCTGGTCCGAACAGGGCCGAGCGGTGTCGTCTGCCACCTTTTATAGATGGATCAGTCAGACTGTTATACAGGCCTATGCCATTAAGGGGGTGACCCCTCCCTTTCCGGTTACGCCGCATGCCACCAGGGCAATTGGTGCTTCCTAGGCTATCCGACATCAAGCGTCGGTTGCACAAGTGTGCAATGCGGCGACCTGGTCGTCCGTTCATGCCTTTTCAAAATTCTATAAAGTTGATGTGGCTGCATCTTCAGATGCTTCTTTCGGCCGCAAAGTGTTGCAGGCCGCTGTTTAATGTCGCAACTCCTCCGTTGAGGAGCTCTGCTGGTTTGGAGTGAAGTTTTGGTTGTTCCTTTACTATTTTGCTCCTACCCTTTTCTTATACTGCTTTGGGACGTCCCGCACGTAATAAGTATGACAGCTGTGTCAGTCCATGGACGATGAGAGAAAATAGGATTTTTGTACTCACCGTAAAATCCGTTTCTCTGACGTCCATGGACTGACACAGCACCCACCCTTCCTTTTTAAGGTTTGTACTGCTTTGTTACGAACTGAGGTCTGCTAGCTGCAGGTGGGAGGGTAATGTCCGGAGGGACCGCCCCCTGGGCGGGGCTGTTCAGCTCTGGTTTGTTCTGGAATGTTTTAACATTCTGCCTAGGTCTTCTCCTGCAAGCAGGGACATATACCCACACGTAATCAGTATGACAGCTGTGTCAGTCCATGGACATCAGAGAAACGGCTTTTACGGTGAGTACAAAAATCCTATTTTTTTTCCTGTTTTGTTTATATATTGGCACTTCTGTCTCTGAGGGGGGGCTGGCTATGCCAATAATGTTAAAAGGAAACTGGAGCCCCACCTGTTGGCTGGATGGAAAACTGTTATGCAAAAGCTATTTTGTTTTGTATATGGGTATTGCATTCCATCCAATATTTAGCCTATGCTATTGAGAGTAGTGGGTGGCATAAGAAATGTTACCCTTTGGAACATGGAACAGGGATCTTCAGACTACGCCCCTCCAGCTGGAACTACACTTCCCATGAGGTATTGTAAAACTCTGGCATTCACAGACATGGCTAGGCATGATGGGAGTTTTAGTTCCCAAACAACTGGAGGGCAATAGTTTGAAGACCGCTGCTTTGGAATAAACATATGTATAGGTTACTGAATCCCTTTCTATGGATTTGCTTTTTCTGCCGGTGGCATTTTTATTACTCTTTATTTCATAAATGTCATCCACAGGTACTGTTTGGAACTTGAAAGAAAGGATTCCTCCACATAGCCAGGCTGACACCGTAAATGCTATAATGAGGATACTGTCAGAAGTCCTCTCTCTGGATGCTGGGAAATTCATTGTGAAGATGAAGGGAGTTGAAAGTCTGCGTTTAAAGGCAGCCGAGTCCGAGGCACAAGAAGCCGCAGCAAGCCCTGAAGATGATGGAATTGCAGATGGGGTGATTAAAGGCTCGAGTCCTGCAGATTTATCTGATTTGAATCCAGTAGGTTAAACAAAATGTTTTTTTTTTTTTTTTCCCCCCTTTCAATTGCCATTATTACTTTCTAGATAAAATCCAGGTACATGACCTATTTAGACTAACTTTAGAAACTGGCCCTTCTCTCTGGATTCCACATTTTATAAGGACTTATGCAGCATTTCTTCTTCTTTTCATCTACTAGCCTCTCTTTGCAGGTTCTAATTTTAAAACTTCTCTAAGACCGCTTTCACACTGAGGCGGCGTCGGCAGTAAAGCGCTGCTATTTTTAGCGGCACTTTACCGTTGTTTTTGCGGAGGTATTCGGCTGCTAGCGGGGAGCTTTTAACCCCTGCTAGCGGCCAAAAAGGGTTAAAAGTGCTGCTGCAGCGGCGCTTTGCCGGCGGTTCAGCGGCGCTGCCCATTTATTTAATGGGATGGCTGGCGATGCGGCAGTGACACAACAAGGTGAGGGATGTGGCGGCAGCAGGTGATTGTATGCCTGCTAACAGGCACTGCCATGATGGATCTGAAATGACAGGTGCTCTTTAAATGTATTCTTGCTGGTAGTTAGAATCTTTAATATTTGCGAACAAAATGAAGGTTTCCTATTTAGAATAATAAGCTGTCAGATTAGTAAAACAACGATATCAGAAACAATTCAATCATACAGTTTTTAGTGTACATAGATTTGAAAAACAATGGGATAAAGGAATATTCCTGGACTTTGGTTTATCTCATGGTTACTGTGAAATTGTGTGAATGCATCAATGCAGTGTTATCTCGACTTGCAGAGCTTGGATTCATTGAATGAGTTTACCAAAAATGTGAATATTGCAGAATATACAGCTTCATGCTACATAACGAAGCTATATCTTTAAATATATTTTTACTCCAAAAGCATGTGATTAAAAAAAATGTGATAAAAGTCCATAAAATCCTTTTTTTTCTTTTTTTTTTTTAAATCATTGATTTATATCCACACTGGAATTAATAAATACAGAATGGAATCCATTTGTGTATTTTAAATCTAACTAGACTAGAGATTTAAAGATAAACTCTTGTGGGTCCTCGGCATCCTCATTTACAGTGCAGGACTGATGGTCCTTCGTGACATCACAGCTGCGGCCACCGGCCAGAGCCATAATGAGACTAAAAAGGAAATGGTGAAATAGAAGGAAGAGCCTACCAGTGTGAGAGTAGGTAAATGCTTTTTTTTCTGGTAGCTTAGGCAGAAACGAGAATTTAACATTTGCATTTTGCATATCTAAGGGCCACTGCAAGGATTTTCTTTTTTTTTTTTCTCTCTTTTTTTGGGGGGGGGGGGGGGTTAATTTTCATTGGGGTTTAGCTTTAATAGGTAGACAAAAATGTCTTGCAATGAGAAAAAAACAACAAAACCTACCAAAGCTGCAATGTGGAAGTGTAAAATTAAGGTTCTGTGCGGGTGTCAATGTAAAGTTAATGACTACCCCCAGATCGGTTCGCAGTGCGTACTGTGAATGGTCCAGGAATCGGATCGCATGGGTGAGATAACTGATGCGATATGATTTCAGTGCAGACCAAAAAAGGGTCCTGCACCATTTTCGCTCCGAATGCCATGCAAATTCAGCTATACAAACTGGCTGAATTCACATCCTCCAGACATTGCATGTAATCTGCACAGCAGTGTGGTGCGAATCACATGCAATGTCTGTGTTCATACTAGTGTGAACCCAACCTATATCTTAGGAAATTCTTAAGGCCCGTACACACGGTCTGACTTTTTGCCAACAAACTTCAAAATGAGCAAGTTTTTCAAAAAATCCGACTGTCTGTACGCTCCGTCGGACAAACTTTTTTTTGGTTTTGGTCGGACAAAAGTTTGCTCTGCAAATGGACAAACTTTTTGGCAACAAAATTCCGATGGTGCAAAGTCCTATCGTGTGTACAGAAATCCATCGGACTTTTGTACGAGGTACAAATACGCATGCCCAGAACCAATGTTAAAATCAACCAACAATAGCAGAAGTTGACGAAAGGGTGGCAGCAAAGAGCAGAAAAACCACTTGATGTTGGGAAAGTTTGCAGAAAAGTCCTGCCGTGTGTGCTATGGGTGTGCCCAGCCAACTCCCTTTGGACAAAAATCCACGGAAAAGTTTGTTTTGAAGTCCGACCGTGTGTACGAGGCTTTAAATTGGCTTGCTGCACAATTGTAGTAAATGGCAACAGGTGTGTATTCAGAATGAGTAGAGGCACACAACAATGCTCATTGGACAGGGAAAATATACTCCACTACACTGTCACCATCACACCAATATGACCATTTGTGTTACTTTTGTTCTAGGTGTCAAATGAAGAGCTAAAGCAAGCATCCTGCTTATTGGTGGCTCAGAAATCTGCACTGGAAATGATTGTTAACTTGTGCTGCAGTAATGGTTTGTATTTTTCTGAACCATACATTTTTCAGTTTTTCAAAATGATTGGTTTAGACCGCACCGATTATCGGCTGCAACACGTTACTAATTAAGGCACGGTTTATTTGGTCTTATACACAAACCCAAGATAATAGGGAGGGAAACCATTTCATAATCGCTTGATGTCTAAAATTAATTCACTTTTACTTTCTACTGTGTACAAATCTAAACGACAACACACTTCTAGGACCCTACCAACCTTTACCAGGTTGTGGTCTATAGGGGGAAAGCGATGCCTCCCCATGACTGGTACACAGCTTTTATGTATAAATCCTCTGTTTCCTGCTATGCCCAGGAGAAAAATGTATAAAGTGCTATCCTGATGGTATTGGGACCCTGTCGGCATATATTTTCCCTCAGCCCCAGAGAGTTTCTGGCGTTGCCACACTGGACGAGGTACGTATAATGCATATCTGGTGGGAGTGCCCCGGATACAGACTTTCTGGAATGCCATTTTTCAAATTTTATGCCGCGTACACACGACCATTTTTCTCGACCGTGTGTGGGCTGTTCATCATTTTTCCCGATGAGAAAAACGGCATGAATCACGACGAGAAAAATTAGAACATGCTCTAATTTTTCTCGTTGTGATTCACGGCATTTTTTTCCACTGCAGTTTTCCCATAGGGAAACACTGCCAGGGAGCCTACACATGGTCGTTTTTCTCGACCAAGAGAAAAAATGTCAGGAAAAACGGCCGTGTGTAGGGGACCAAGCCGGTCCTCCGTTTTTCCCGTCGATTTTCTCGACGGTTTTCACCGTCGAGAAAATCGATCGTGTGTACACTGCATTAGAATAACTATTCCTGGGTTAAACCTTCTACTTTATGGTATATCTAAATACATTTTTCTGCCTCCACCTGATTCAAAAACTGGCTCTTATAATGGACATCCGGATGTTTAGGCGTTCATGTCTCCTTTTAGTTCTCTCCTCTGCAGACGAGCTCATGACACCTAAAAAAAAACCCTGGTTGGGTTTGCCCTGATTTCCATCCTTTTTTTGTCTTTGCATGCATTTTCCTCACAAGCCTTGGCTTCAGACATGATGGACCGATCCCATAGGCCACTAATTTTCTTACTTTTCGCCTCTCCCTTTTCCTTCAATCCTGTTTTTTTTTTTTTTTTGTCTGGGTTCATTGCGGTTTATAACTTGTTACTTCAATCTCCCGTCTGTGGTGTGCAGCTGGCCCTTAGGTTGATATACAACGTGATCTTTTTTGTCTTTTCTGTATTTTTATTCACATGCCTTGTAGGGATGCACCGAAATTTCGGCCGCCGAAACATATCGGGCGAAAATGGTGTTTTTGGCACATTGCCGAAAGATAAATATTGCCGATAATTGAGCCGAAAATGGGGCGAGGCCTCGCCCCTGGTGACGCCCATTACGGGGGTGTCCTTCTGGCGCTCCGCAGTCTTCTCTCTTCTCCTCTTCCCCTCCCTCCTCGCCGCGATCTCCGTGTGTCATGGACCATAACTACTCAGACCGCAGTAACATTGTCCCGCCTCCTGTGACAGATGGCACACTGATCTAATGGTGGGACATTGAATCAGTGTGACGTGATCACAGGAGGCGGGACATTGTTACTGTGACCCGGGCAATTCAAATGCAGTTCCGTGACACGGAGATCGCCCATTATTGCAGTGAATCAATTAAATAACATTATTATTATTAATAATATTATTATTATTATTATTTATAATTATTATTATTATTTATTTTTATTTAAATCCCCCAGAACCATCTGATGACGAGTGGGAAGAGTTCTCCAGCAGCGATGAGAGTGAATTTAGCTTGGAGAAATCTGTGGCTGATGGAGGCCAGCTTCTTACTCCACTGTGCTTGTCTTCTGAAGTTCACTCGGCTCTCCTTGATCACTTTATCCCGAAAAAGGTACAGGGAAAAATGGCATACCTTTCATCTGTGGTCATATAATGTAGTATGCTGTGGGAAAAAAAATCGGATATTAAATAAATCCATCCATTTTCTAAATAATGGTATCGCCATTTATTTTGGGCACCAAAATGAATTTAGTGCAACGGCACCCAGGCTACAAATGGTACAGTTTAAGTGTAAATTCTCATTTTTTTTATAAAAATGGGGGGGGGGGGGAATAAAGTGAACTAATAAACTACACTCTTTCCCCCCCCCCCCACCCTCCAGTCAACGCTGCGCTTACTTCCTGTAGATGATTAGCTGTCACTGATTTAGTGAAAATACCTGCGCTATGGTTCTATGTGCTACACCATCTGTGGCATATTAAATATCCCAATAAATTGTGAATTCTAAAATATATCTTGTGTACCAAAGAAGTTGCTGCTATTGTGTAAGGTCAAAGACCCCATAGAATGACAATAGGGAATATTAAATTTAGCGCTGCTCCTGTGTTGAACTAATATTAAACAAACTAATATATAAAGTGCACATGCAATCAATAGGTCCATTGTTGTGCAATCATAAGTGAGAGTCCATCCATGCAGAAAGTGCCAAGCGTAGTTGATTTCTTCTTGTGAAGATTTCAGTGCCACTCTGTGCTCCCCTTCTGAGTCCCCACTCACCAGCAATATTATTCAAAACCGCATGGTCTTTATCCTGCACCAATAGATGGGTCTATTTCCTTCCTTCTCCTCCCGATTACAAGGTTCCCATTTTATTGTGGTATAAAATATACCAATGAAGAGAGAAGTAATACTGCTTGGTTTATTGGAAAAGTTTAAAAAGGAATGCACTTACAGCAATGAAAAATCATCTGGGCCTGTAAATGTTTGCTGCCGTGGCGTACGTTCCAGTCATCTGTGATTTCTATCTCGTCCCCGTTTGCCACGTTTAGCCCCTCCCACTGGGCTGATTAGCTGTCACTGCCCACGCAGCGGTCTGGGGATCTGAATGACCTATTCATGCCCTTCCTCTTTTTCCTTCTAGGACAGGACTGTCACAGTGGGGGACCAGAGGGATGCAGGCTTGGGCTTTTTGGTAACATGTTACATCCTGGATAAGGGTGTAACATGTTACTAAATGTGAACTTCTCCTTGAAGCGAGCACAAATTGCACAAAATTTAAAAAGTCCTTTTTAAAAGTGTGTTTAGAGTACCATTAGATTAGAAACGAGGAATGGGAACTAAAGTTTGCTAGAATACTAGATTTTAGTCTTGGAAGAGATGGAGGGGGTGGTTACAAAGTCAGAGCTTCTCTTTTTATATTTGTTGCAGATTATTGATCTTCTTTTTTTTTTTTTTTTTTTCTTTAGGTATTCGAAAAGACTTGGTTCCCTGATGATGACGCACTGCAGATTTGTAAACAGAATGCAACCTGGAAGCCATTAATTACAAAGTACGGTATATATATTTTTTGTCATTGTTTGTTGCTTGTTTCTGGTTTTGTCTAAGATTGATAGAGTAAGAGTGATTACAACTGGTGCTAACAGTGTTATTTTGTTGCTGTGTTGCAGGATTTACAGTGTGCAGTGCAGAGCACTGACGTGCTTACATAACATTTTGTCAGTGCTGGACATAGAGAATCTGGGTGGAGCCCCTGCATTACAGGAACTTTCTAAACACTTGTCACAATTAGTCTTCACACAGTTAGGTAGGTATTTTGAATCAGAGTGTAAAGCGCCTGCGTTTTTGTCCCTGCCCATAACCAATCGAATTTAGAACAGTATTTTTTCCAACCAGGGTACCAAGTGACCCTGGTGTGCCTTCAGGATTCTTCAGAAGTGCCTAAAAATTGCCGAGAAATTGTATACAACCCAGCGGGTGGATCAAGCCTGCCTTTTAGTTACACAAAGCCGCAGGTTTTCATTGTGCACCAATACAACCTTCCAGCCACCGGTGTCCTAACAACCAATGACCTCATCGATTGATAAGGAAGGTGTTGAATGCCTGCGCAGCATCCTTGTTTGACCCTCCTGTGCCTCCCTCTGTCAGCACTGGGGGTCACATTAGATGAGCAAGGGAGAGAAACTGGAATACTAGTCAGTATGCAAAGGTGTGTTGGCTTTGGAGGAAGAAATCGCCTCTAATGTTGGGTGTCCTACATGTGTGGATGTTGCTTCATTAAGTAAAAACTCTAGTTAATTTTTTTTTTCCATTTTTAGAATGCAGTGATTCAGCATTATGCAGAATTTTAAAAGGTGCCTTGACTGAAAAAAGGTTAAACGGGTTAGAATTTTGCTCAACTCAAGCGTTTGGAATTGACTTTTTAAACCCAACAAAAAAGCCACTCATTTCACAAATTCAAAAAATTTACATATTTCAACTTGCTGATCCTTAAATGTGTTGGCTGCATTTTTTAGGCCTTTTTTCTTCTGTTTTCACCTGGTATTCTGGTCTGTAACGCTCTTGCTGCTTTATGGTGTTTCCTTGTCACTGGAGGAGCAACTGAGGCACAGCAGCATTGTCAACTGTGGAGTGTGTAATGTTAGACTCACTAGCAGATTTAGATGGACTTGACTAACAAACTAAAGTTGAAATCCTTATATAGTTACATAGTTGGTAAGGTTGAAAAAATACACAAGTCCAACCTGTGTGTGCTTTTATGTCAATATTACATTGTATATCCCTGTATGTTGTGGTCTTTTTGGGTACCTATCTAATAGTTTTTGAAATTATCTAATCTCCCTGCTGAAACCACTGCTTGTGGAAGAGAATTTCACATTCTTACCGCTCCTACAGTAAAGAAGCCTCTACGTAGTTTAAGGTTTAACCGTTCTTCTTTTAATTTTAGTGAATGGCTGCGTGTATTTTTATGTTCCCTTTCGCAGAAAAGTTTTTCCCCTATTGTGGGGTCACCAGTAAGGTATATTTATACATTCAAATCATATCCCCTCTCAAGCTTCTCTTCTCCAGAGAGAATAAGTTCAGTGCTCGTAATCTTTCCTCATAACTAAGGTCCTTCAGTCACTTGATTAGCTTTGTTGCCCTTCTCTGGACTCTCTCCAGTTCCAGCACATCCTTCCTGAGGACTGGTGCCCAAAACTGGACAGCATACTCCAGGTGCGGCCGGACTAGAGTCTTGTAGAGTTGGAGAATTATCGTTTTATCTCTGGAGTTTATCCCCTTTTTAATGCATGCCAATATTCTGTTGACTTTCCTTGCAGCTTGGCATTACATACCATTGCTGACTGAGCCTGTCATCTACTAATACCCCCAGGTCCTTTTCCATTTTAGATTCCCCCAGAGGTTCTCCCCCTAGTGAGTAGATTGCATTCGTATTTTTGGCACACAAATGCATTATTTTTCATTTTTCTACATTAAACCTCATTTGCCATGTAGTTGCCCACCCCATTAATTTGTTCAGATCTTCTTGCAAGGTTTCCACATCCTGCGGAGAAGTTATTGCCCTGCTTGGCTTAGTATAGTCCGCAAATACTGAGATTGAGCTATTTATCCCATCCTCCAGATTGTTTATGAATAAGTTAAATAGGATTTGTCACAGGAAAGAACCCTGGGGGATCCCACTTTCCACACCAGACCATTCCGAGTACTCCCCATTTTTCACCACCCTCTGAGCTCTCCCCTGTAGCCAGTTTTCAATCCATGTACTCACCCTATGGTCCATGCTGACAGACCTTATTTCGCACAGTAAACGTTCATGGGTAACTGTATTGCATGCCTTTGCAAAATCCAGATACACTACGTCTACGACCTACTTTTATCTAGATGGCAGCTCCCCTCCTCATAGAAGGTTAATGGATTTGTTTGGCAAGAATGATTCTTCATGAATCCATGCGGATTACTGCTAATGATACAGTTTTCATTACTAAAATCTTGTATATAGTCCCTTTATTATCCCATCCAAGAGCTTGCATACTATTGACGTTGGGCTAACTGTTCTGTAATTCCCAGGGATATATCTTGGTCCTTTTTTTTAAATATTGGTGCTACATTGGCTTTTCTCCAATCAGCTGGTACCGTACCAGTCAGTAGACTGTTCGTAAAAATTAACAATGGGCTGGCAATTACTTGACTGAGTTCCTTAGGGACCCTCAGGTGTAAGCCATCCTGGTCCCGGTGACCAATTAATGTTAATGTTTTCAAGCCTATTCCTAATTCTATCCTGTTAACCACTGTTTCCAAAGTGACTTGTGCATAAATTTCTTGCAATTTCCAGTGTAAAAACAGTGATTAACTCATGCTCATATAGACAAGTGGTGGCGCACAATATCCACAGAAACATGTATTACCCAAAGTAATCAATATGAAGCAAGAAAAAATAATAATAATAATAATAATAAAAAATAATGAATGAATAAATAATTAAATAAAAAATAAAAAATAAATAAATAAATAAATAAAAAATAAAATAAAAAAATATATAAAATATAAAGATAAGATGAAAAAATACCATACAACATATGTATATATATAGACAGTCTTAAAGGAAGTCCTTAGGAGTCTGTTTACACACTGCGGTGTATATGGGTGGAGCAGGGATAAATGGGATCCACTGTGCACAGGGCGGCCATCATAGATGAACAGAAACCATGTTCAGGGGTAACTGGAAGACAAGGAGAGAGGCGCCTCTAAGTGCAATAGTGTAACAAGTTTTTAATAGTAGATACAAATACACTCACATTTAGGTGAATTAACATAGGCGTTTAAAATGTCAGGATGACGATCATCAGCAGCAGGTCACAGGGGGTTCTCAGCTCTGCGTAGAATGACAGGAGTGTCTCTGAAGATGGAGCGGCCGGCTTCCGGGGACAACGATCCTGTAGTGTGTTAAGAGCGAGGCTAGGAGCGCACATGTGGTTAAGCTGCAGAGGGTGACGTCATCAAAAATGGACGCGTTTCGTGAGTGTGCGGACTTGCGGTGTCCTGGCAAGTCGCGCTCCTTTATCAACAGTGCCAGTGATAATCCTTTCCATATGTGAACTTGCCATACGACTGGGAGTATCGAGGAAGAGGAACCAACACTGGCACTGAGATTAGAGGCAACTCTATCTGAATACGCATTACCCCTGCAGGGGTACATCTTTCTTGAGTGAACCAGGAGGGAGTGATTGACCGTTTTACACTGGAAATTGCATCAAATTTAGGCACAAGTCACTTTGGAAATCACAACTTTAAGAAAATAGATTTAATTTAGTTTGTTGGACTGTGTGATATTCATGGAATTTTTCTAACTGATGAATTGAGAAAACTACATATTATATATATATATATATATATATATATATA
This sequence comes from Rana muscosa, assembly GCA_029206835.1. Lineage (NCBI taxonomy): Eukaryota > Metazoa > Chordata > Amphibia > Anura > Ranidae > Rana > Rana muscosa. The sequence continues at coordinate 50,232,256 of CM055119.1, forward strand.
TATATATATATATATATATATTTTGGACTTTTTGTATTCAATAAATTTTTTTGTATTTCACATATTTTTTTATATCTCCCACCCTCCCCCATATCTCTATCAATAACTCCACCTAGTAAGGTTTTTGGGGTAGGCAGCAGCCATGATCATCTCCTGATACTCCCCTAAGCGTGGGACTTGCATCTTATTACATTTAAAGGCAAACCTTTTAATATATTGCAACTTGCCAATTCTTAGATGTGATGGCTGCATTGGTTTTATTTTTTTGGCTTTATTTTCGTCTGGTGATCTAGCCAGTAAGTCTGTTTGTAAACAGAACAAGCTGTTCTGAAAAATGTATCGTGTTGAAAAAAGTAAGACCATTTATCACTGATGGGTGCTTACAATAATCAACTTTTTATGTACAATGGAACCTCGGTTAAAGAGTAACGTGGTTAACGAGCGTTTTTGATTTACGAGCAACTTTTTTTTTTTTTTTTTCTTTCTCCTTTTTTTAATTTTTTTTAATACTGACTCGGTTTGCGAGTGTTTTCGCAAGAGGAGCAGTATTCTACCTAATAGGGCCTGCAGTACAGCATTTGACCTGAGATGCGAAGGGAACCAAAGCCGATCGTCGCCGTTCGGCAATGCTCGGAAATACTCAGTTTCCGAGCCTGTCCGATGTTTGCCGAGGTCAGCCGACGTGTCCTCGGGCCTTTCCGGCCGCTTCCGAGGCTCTCTGGCGCCCCAACCTCTGGCCGCATGCGGTATTGCATCCCATCGAAGTCCATGTGGAACTAATTATTTTCGTTTCCATTGACTTCAATGGGGAAACTCGCTTTGATATGCAAGTTCTTTGGATTGCGAGCATTCTCCTGGAACGGATTATGCTTGTAATCCGAGGTTCAACTGTATTCTGGTAAAATCTCTTTCCCAAAAGAATAAACAAACTCTTGCTTTTAACTGCAGTGTATCTTACTCTGCTAGTACATCTAACACTCCCCTCCCCTGGCTGACCGTGCTCCAGTCCAAACGTGCCCCTGTGCTCCTTCATCCAGGATGGGGGTGCTCTAATGTAGGATGTATGGTACCGGCCATAAAGTCTTAAATAAGAGAAATGGTGCTGCCACAACATCGAAGGATTGGTAAGATGCAATATATTACATATGTATGGTTTTGGGTTTAATACAACTTTAAGACATAGAATTATATACACAGATTAGCCATAATATTATGACCACCCATCATAACCTGTCGAGGCATGGACCTCCATTAGACCTCTGAAGGTATGCTGTAGTATTTGGCATGAAGCCATCCGTAGCAGATCCTTTAAATATTGTGAGGAGGGGCCTACAGAGATTGGACTTGTATTTCAGATCATTCTTGAAATTTATGAAACCAGGCCACCTTCTTCCATTATTCCGTGGTCCAGTTCTGATGTTCACCTGCCCATTGTAGACACCCTGACTGGTCTGTGGCTACACAAGCCCCATACACATCAAACTGTGTTCTGACACATTTTCTATCAGAACCAGCAATAACTTTTTCAGCAATTTAAGCTATTGTGGCTCTTCCATTGGATTACATGGGCCAGCCTTTTCTCCCTTTTTGTGTGTCATTTAGCCTTGGCTGCCCATGAACCTGTCACTGGTTCCCTGATTTTCCTTCCTTGGACCACTTTTGGCAGGTCCTGACCACTGCAGAGCAGGAACATGCCACAAGAGCTGCAGTTTTGGAGATGTTCTGTACCAGTTGTCTAGCCCTTACAATTTGACCCTTGTTGCTCACATTCTTACAACTAATTCTGGGACATGTTCACTTGCTGCATAATACATACAGTATCCCACTGACATTCAGGTGCCATTGTAGTTAGATAATCCATGTTCTTCACGTTACCAGTCATAATGCTATGGCTGATCTGTGTATGTAATCTACATGGTTGTGATGTTTCAGGACTACGGTATATAGTTATATACACTATATTACCAAAAGTATTGGGACACCTGCCTTTACACGCACATGAACTTTAATGGCATCGCAGTCTTGGTCCGTAGGGTTCAATATTGAGTTGGCCCACCCTTTACAGCTATAACAGCTTCAACTCTTCTGGGAAGGCTGTCTGCAAGGTTTAGCAATGTGTCTATGGGAATGTTTGACCATTCTTCCAGAAGCGCATTTGTGAAGTCAGGCACTGATGTTGGATGAGAAGGCCTGGCTCACAGTCTCCGGATTAATTCATCCCAAAGGTGTTCTATCGGGTTGAGGTCAGGACTCTGTGCAGGCCAGTCAAGTTCCTCCACCCCAAACTCTCTCATCCATGTCTTTATGGACCTTGTTTTGTGAATTGGTGCACAGTCATGTTGAAACAGGAAGGGGCCATTCCCAAACTGCTCCCACAAAGTTGAGAGCGTGATTTGTCCAAAATGTCTTGGTATGCTGATGACTTTTGAGTTCCCCTTCACTGGAACTAAGGGGGCAGCCCAACCCCTGAAAAACAACCGCACCTCCACCAAATGATTTGGACCAGTGCACAAAGCAAGGTCCACAAAGACATGGATGAGTGAGTTTGGGGTTGAGGAATTTGACTGGCCTGCACAGAGTCCTGACCTCCACCTGATGGAACACCTTTGGGATAATTTGGAGCAGAGACTGCGAGCCAGGCCTTCTCGTCCAACATCAGTGCCTGATCTTACAAATGCGCCTCTGAAATAATGGTCAAATGGTAGGCCAACTCAATATTGAATCCTACGTATTAAGACTGGGATGCCATTAAAGTTCATGTGCGTGTAAAGGCAGTCATCCCAAAACTTTTGGTAGTATAATATTTATACAACAGATGTATGTGTATAACACCTTGCTCCCACCGCCATAAGCCTTTAAAGGGGGTTAATGGCATGGTTGTTGAAGCCCAGGTTATGAGAGACAGAGGTGTGTCTGTATCTGTGATCCCTACAATGCTAAAAGCTGGGAAGTCTACTTCCCATAAGGTCTATCTTTGGATGTGAAAGGTATTTTCCATTTGGTATGAGTCTCGGGAACAAATCTTTTCCTCCTTCCTGCAGCTGCATCTGGACGAGCCTTTGATTCTCAGGTTTCTGCCCTTTCTATTTTGTTTAAAACTCTGATTAACACATTTTTGTGCAGGTAGTTTTTTGTGTAGCCCCCTCTGTTCATTTCTCTGTGACCAAGTGGGATGTAATCTGCTTACCTCTGTATGTCCGAAGCCACCTTTGAATCCATCAGGGAAATTTTCTCTTTTTACTCTTACCAATGACTTGAAATTCTTTGTTTCAGTCACATGTGAGAGGTGGGAATCTCCAACAAGCTGCCTTATCCTGCAATGAGCTCGGTCCATCATTTGTAGGTGGTTCAGGCAGACACTTATCCAAGCCTATGGTCTCATAGATCAAGTTTAAAGTGTAACTCCACTTTCGTGGGGGGGGAAAAAAGCGAATAAATAATTATATAGTGTAATACAATTGCGACACCAGTCTTATTGTAATTGCATTTTATTAAAAAATAACCTTTTTCTTTTCGATCAGCAGCTCTGTAATTTCTGAAAATGCAAAATTGCTACCTGGAGGTTTTCTGTATATAGAATGCCCCCCAGAAACCTAATTTCCTGATTGTCTGATTGGCTCACCAATTTTCCCAGAAGTCTGCCCTAAGATACAGGTCCGATATCAGGCATCCCCTGCAATAAAAATATGTTTGGTGAGATACGTCCAAAAGGAAATCACGTCTAAAGGGATGCAGGCCCAGCAGCTTTCCTCATTAGTGCCCTGCAGGTGCAGCAGCTGATTGATAATTATGAAACCACTTTCATTAAGCCCCGTACACACAGTCGGACTTCCATCTGACTTTTCCATGTTTTTTTTTGTCCGAACGGAGTTGGTCGGGAACACCCATAGCATACACACGCTCAGACTTTTCTGCAAACTTTCCCAAAACTTTATCCAACATCACGTGGTTTTTCTGCTCTTTACCGCCACCCTTTGGTCAACTTCTGCTATTGTTGGTTGATTGTAACATTATTTGTTTTGTCCATCGGACAAAAGTCAGATGGTTTTCTGTACACACGGTCGGATTTTGCTCCATCGGACTTTTGTTGGGCAAAAGTTTGTCCGTTTGCAGACCGAACATTTGTCCGATGAAAACAAAAATGTTTGTCCGATGGAGCGTACACACGGTCGGCTTGTTGGTCCAACTTGCTCAAAATGAAGTTTGTTGGCCAAAAGTCTGACCGCGTGTACGGGGCTTTAGACTCACTCTCCCACGTGGGTACAGACAAACCGTGATTTCTTCAAAATAACAAATGGTAGGAATCTGCAACAAAGTTTGTTAAAATACTTGTACATAGATCACCCAGAGGGAAATGTTTTCTTTCTAGACAAAAGTGGAGTTAGGCCCCTTTCACACGAGCGGCTGTTCTGCCGCAGTTAAAAGCATGTTTTGTTATTTTGAAATTCGGAGAATCCTGGCACAGCGTTCACTTGCAGTTGTACATTGCGATTAGCTGCGTTTACGTGTGGCTGCGTTGGAACATTCTTGCCATTTCTGTTCCACTGTTCGATTGCTTTCTGTTCTTTTTCTTTCCTTGTTGCCATCTGCAGGTGACATAATACACTGCAGATGGCTGCATTAAATCGTTCCTGGACGCAGTCAAATTTCTTCTATCCGCACCAAACCCCATGTAATGAAACCGTTGCTAAACGCAGTGTGTGAATGGGGACATAGGAAAGCATTGTCTGAGTTTAGCTGCGGTAGATAACGGTAGATAACTTGATCTATCCGCAGCTAAAAGCTGATTTCTTTCCGACCGTGTGAAAGGGGCCTTACGCTTTAAGCCTTTCCTGTCAAGGCTCACTCTGCTAGGTTCTCTGAATCGATTCTTGGGCTTTTCCACATCAACCGTTTCTCAAGATTTGCAGGAATGCCACCTTGTCCTTTTTGTTCACACATTTTACAAGGTGGAAATTAAGGCCTCAGATTCCCAAAGTCCTTTAGGTGACTCTTTGCGCCACTTTTTTTTTTTTCGGGTGAGCCCGTTGGCCTTTTGTTTGCTGTGTTGCCCACCCCTCAAGTGGTCTGCTTTTGGAGATCCTGAAGGTTAACGATATAATGGACAAGGAAGAAATTAGGATTTTTGTACTCCCCTTAAACCCCTTTGATATATTTTGGTTTTATTTGGGTTTCTCATATTTCTGTTTTGTTTCTCAGATATTCCAAAGCAGGATGAATTTTTAGAAGCTGCAAGCAGTGCTGTGCGAGCATTGCTACAGACAATGGCCTCTAAAGGAATACCGCAGGTAGCTACGCAGCATAGTAATACAAATATCCATTCCTTTTTCTTTTTTTTTCTGTATTTTTCTTTTTAATACTGGAAGATTAATCATTCTCTGTTAATTATTTCTGTTTTCTGCTGTCTGCTTTTCTTTTACAGTGTATGACCTCAGAACAAGTAATGAAATTTGGTGAGGGTTGTGTCTCTAGCGATAACACCAGCACAAGGGTGAATGCTGTCAGTATTATTGGGATCACAGGCAGTGTGCTGGCAAAAAGTGAAAACACAGCAGAAACGCTGAAGGTACAATCTTTAATTTATTACAGTTACCACAAAACTTTATCCAAGCACTAGACTACTACCTGGGTAGGTGTTTTACCTGTAGGTCAGAATCGTGTACAAAATTTAAAGGGAAACTACAGTATATTTGTGTCTTATTTTTTTTTTTTCTGTTTTGTGTATTAAGTGTATTGATTTTAGGCATGGTTCACACTATTGCCTGTGCGGGAATCACAACCACCCATTTAAATGATTGAGCTGCCTTGTCTGAGTAGACGTGGGCTGCAAACCCGCAATAGTGTGAACCAGGCCTTAAGGCCTACACAAACTATCAGAAAATCGTACAAAAAATTTACGTTTTCTAAGCGATCGTATGATAATCTGATCGTTGGTACACCGCTTTCAAGAGGGGATCATTATAGTTCATGTGAAATTATCCGATGGGACAAGCATGAAAACGTTTCTTGTACGATACCAGATCATACAATTTTCGCTTAAAGTGGTTGTAAACCCACTTCATAAACAAAGACCTACAGGTAAGCCTAGATTAACCACTTAACGACCGCCCACTGTAAATATACGTCAGCAGAATGGCACCGACAGGCAGAATCACGTATATGTACGTGATTGCCTTTGTATAGTTGGGGGGTCCGATCGGACCCCCCTTCTTTACAGTGAGCGGTCGTTTTACCTTCGGGAGCGATCCGGCATGAGGGGACGGCCGTTCGATTCCGGCCACCCCCTCTCGATCGCTCCCGGCGAATGAGAGAGCTTCCCCTGCCTGCCAGGAAGGAGGAAGTGATGTCATCTCTCCTGGGGCGCTCACATATACCGAGCGCCGTACAGGAGAAGATGCCAGGTTAGTACACAAAACAGCACACTGACACCAGGACACATAGGCACATAAATCGTCCCCCCCCCAGCCCCCAGTCACAGTGTCACTGATTGCAGTGACCATTTATTTAGTGATCACTGCAATCAGTGACATTTGTGACTGTAAAAGTGTCAGTACATTTAGTTTTAGGTCCAGTGTAGCCCCCTAACCCCCCCTAATAAAGGTGTAACCCCCTTGATCACCCCCCAGGTAACCCTTTCACCCCCTAGCACCGCCGTCACTATGCGATCATTTTTCTGATCGATGTCTTAGCGTCGGTGATGCTGATCGGTAGCCAGTAATTTTTTTTTAGGTTTGCCGCAGGTTTTTATAGCGTCAGGTACCCCCATATATTATCTAATAAAGGTTTTAACCCCCTAATTGCCCCTAGTTAACCCTTTCACCAGTGATCATCATATAAGTGTTACGGGTGACGCTAGTTAGTTTGCTTTTTATAGTGTCAGGGCACCCGCCGTATATAACCCAATAAAGGTTTAACCCCCTGATCGCCCGGCGGGTGATATCAGTTAGGTTTTAGCGTCAGAGAGGGTCTGCGTCACACCCCAGGCAGCGTCAGGTTAGTGCCAGTAGCGCTAACACCCACACGTGAAGCATACACCCCCCTTAGTGGTATAGTATCTGATCAGCTCAATATCTGATCAGATCTATACTAGCGTCCCCAGCAGTTTAGGGTTCCCAAAAACGCAGTGTTAGCGGGATCAGCCCAGATACCTGCTAGCACCTGCGTTTTGCCCCTCCCGTCCAGCCCAGGCCACCGAAGTGCAGCATCGATCGATCACTGTCACTTGCAAAACACAACACACATAACTGCAGCGTTCGCAGAGACAGGCCTGATCCCTGCGACTCCAGTGCTGTAGGAGGTAATTTCACCACCAGTTAAAAAAAAAAGCATATATGCCGTAGCATTGGGGCAGCAGGAGCGATTTTGCTCCTAATGCCGCGTATATACGGTCGAAATTCCGACGGAGGCTTGCCCGTGGAAAAGTCTGACCATATGTACGCGGCATAACTTTTGCGAGAAGATGCCCCCATGCTTCGGCATATATAAATGGTGCATGTATGCCCATCATTAGAAGTGGGTGGATGAAGGGCGGTATTCTAATGGTGGGCATACCCACCGATCAATCTTTTTTTTTCGTTCAGCCAACAGGCTGCATGAAAAAAAAGATTACAATACATGTCCAACAAGGACCAGCAACGTACTGGTATGTTGCTGGACTTTGAATGTTTATACCAGAATGATGCCTGCGGGTTTAGGTATCATCTTGGTATCATTCTTTTCAGCCAGCGGCCGGCTTTCATGTAAAAGCAATCCTAGTGGCTAATTAGCCTCTGGACTGCTTTTACAAGCAGTGGGAGGGAATGTCCCCCCCCCCCCCGGATATAAAAAGCGCCATTGGGAAATTGGGAAAGCATTTTATCACACCGATCTTGGTGTGGTCAGATGCTTTGAGGGCAGAGGAAAGATCTAGGGTCCAATAGACCCCAGTTTTTTCAAAATGGAGTACCTGTTATTACCTATTGCTATCATAGGGGATATTTACATTCCCTGAGATAACAATAAAAGTGATAAAAAAGTGTATTTTTTCCCCAAAAAATGCGTTTGAAAAATCGCTGCGCAAATACTGTGTAGAAAAAAAAATGCAACACCCACCATTTTAATCTGTAGGGCCTTTGCTTTAAAAATATATATAATGTTTGGGGGTTCAACATAATTTTCTTGCAAAAAAAAATATGTTTTCATGTAAACAAAAAGTGTCAAAAAGGGCTTTGTCTTCAAGTGGTTAGAAGAGTGTATGTAAGCTTCCTAATGTTGTGTATAAAATGCCAGAACAGTTCAAAACCCCCCCAAATGACCCCATTTTGGAAAGTAGACACCCCAAGCTATATACTGAGAGGCATGTCGAGTCCATGGAATATTTTATATGTTGACACAAGTTGCGGAAAAAATAATTTTTTTTTTTTTTTTTGCACAAAGTTGTCACTAAATGATATATTGCTCAAACATGCCATGGGCATATGTGGAATTACACCCCAAAATACATTCTGTTGCTTCTCCTGAGTATGGGGATACCACGTGTGAGACTTTTTGGGAGCCTAGCCGCGTACGGGACCCCAAAAACCAAGCACCGCCTTCAGGCTTTCTAAGGGTGTCAATTTTTGATTTCACTTCTCACTGCCTATCACAGTTTCGGAGGCCATGGAATGCCCAGATGGCACAAAACCCCCCCAAATGACCCCATTTTGGAAAGTAGACACCCCAAGCTATTTGCTGAGAGGTATGGTGAGTATTTTGCAGATCTCAATTTTTGTCACAAAGTTTTGAAAATTGAAAAAAAAAAAAAAAAAAAAAAAATGTTCTTTCTTCATTTTCAAAAACAAATGAGAGCTGTAAAATACTCACCATGCCTCTCAGCAAACAGCTTGGGGTGTCTACTTTCCAAAATGGGGTCACTTGGGGGGGTTTTGTGCTATTTTGGCATTTTATGGCCTTCAAAACTGTGATAGGTAGTGAGGAGTGAAATCAAAAATTTGCGCCCTTAGAAATCCTGGAGGCGGTGCTTGGTTTCCGGGGTCCCGTACGTGGCTAGGCTCCTAAAAAGTCCCACACATGTGGTATCCCCGTACTCAGGAGAAGCAGCAGAATGTATTTTGGGGTGCAATTCCACATATAACCATGGCATGTGTGAGCAATATATCATTTAGTGACAACTTTTTGTAATTTTTTTTTTTTTTGTCATTATTCAATCACTTGGGACAAAAAAAAAATATTCAATGGGCTCAACAGGCCTCTCAGCAATTTCCTTGGGGTGTCTACTTTCTAAAATGGGGTCATTTGGGGGGGTTTTGTACTGCCCTGTCATTTTAGCACCTCAAGAAATGAGATAGGCAGTCATAAATTAAAAGCTGTGTAAATTCCAGAAAATGTACCCTAGTTTGTAAACGCTATAACTTTTGCGCAAACCGATAAATATACGCTTATTGACATTTTTTTTACTAAAGACATGTGGCTGAATACATTTTGGCCTAAATGTATGACTAAAATTGAGTTTATTCGATTTTTCTTATAACAAAAAGTAGAAAATATCATTTTTTTTTCAAAATTTTCGGTCTTTTTCCGTTTATATCGCAAAAAATAAAAATCGCAGAGGCAATCAAATACCATTAAAAGAAAGCTTTATTTGTGGGAAGAAAAGGACGCAAATTTCGTTTGGGTACAACATTGCATGTCCGCACAATTTACAGTTAAAGCAGCGCAGTGCAAAATTCTGAATTCACCTCTGGTCCTTTAGCTACCAAATGGTCCGGGGCTTAAGTGGTTAAGGCTTACCTGTAGGTGCATGAAATATCTCCTTAACCTACACGGTTAAGGAGAGATTTGCATTTAAATGCGGTGACGCTGACGTCACGCGCATGGGGTTAACCCCATTCATAAATTTGGCTAGGTCGCAACATTCGACGACGTAGCCGAATTCGACGGCTCACGTCTTCGCCGCTCCAGCCAATCGCAGCGCCGGAGCGGCACTGTGATTGGCTGCAGTGGCGATACCCAGAAGTAACCTTCCAGCTATCGCCGCAGCGATGGATGCGGCTGAAGAGGGAGACGAGGACAGCTTCGGGGGCCCCGATCTAAGGTAAGTGATGCATAATGAGCTAAAAAAAATAAAAAATTTAGGAGGGTTTACAACCACTTTAATCCGTACAGTTGTCGTCCAAACATACAATACAAATACAATACACTACATCACTTCCGAATTTTTATTATGTTGTATGACAAGTTTCAAAACGTTAGTAACCTCCTTTTTTTTTTTATTTGCGATATATGATCCTAGCATGCAAAAAACGGATGATCATTCATCCAATAATGTCCTTGTGTGTACCAGACATTAGGTTGCTTTTTTTTTTATGCTGGTATATAGCGCTATAGGTTGTTTAACCACTTGCCGACCGCGTGTCGGCAGAATGGCTCCCCTGCGCGATTTGCTGTAGCTGTAAGGCGGCACGTTAAGGGGTATAGGACACACACATCCCCGTTCTGGCAGGGGAGAGGAGACAGATCGTGTGTTCCTAGTATATGGGAACAACGATCAGTCTCCCCCCCCCCCCCGATCGCCCCCTAGTGTTAACCTATTCCCTGCCAGTGACATTTATACAGTAATCACTGGCTATTTTTAGCTCTGATTGCTGTATAGATGTCAGTGGTCCCAAAAAGTTTCCAATCTGTCCGCCGCAATGTTGCAGTCCCAATAAAAAAAAATGCGTATCGCCATTACTAGTAAAAAATTTAATTTAAGAAAATGCCACAAATCTATCCCCTATTTTGTAGACGCTATAACTTTTGCGCAAACCAATCAATATACGCTTATTGCGATATTTTTTGAAAAAAATAAAAGAAATGTAGAAGAATAATATATGGGCCTAAACTGAGGAAGACTTTTTTTTTTTTCTTTTTTTTTTTTTTAACATTTTGGGATATTTATAATGGTAAAAAATAGTGTTTTATTAATGTTTTTCAAAATTGTCGGTCTTTGTTTTTATAGCGCAAAAAAAAAATCGCAGAGGTGATCAAATACAACCAAAAAGCTCCATTTGTTTGGGTACAGCGTTTCATGGCCGTGCAATTGTCAGTTAAAGCGACGCAGTGCCGTATCACAAAAAATGGCCCGGTCAGAAAGGGGCTAAATTCTAAACACGTAGAGGGGTTTTGTCAAATTTGACAGAAAAAGTGGGAATGCCCTTTAAAAACATATCATCATTATAATAATTCTATTAACTTCAGCTCTCACAGCCAAATACCGTATTTTTCGCTCCATAAAATGCACCTGACCATAAGACGCACCCAGGTTCTAGAGAAAACAAGAAAAAAAAATATTCTTAACCAAATGGTGTACTAAAATATTTAATATTATATTACTACTATAGGTGGGTGGTGGACAAACAGCAATACCAGCCCCCCTATCACATCAGCTCAGCTACACTATACCTGGGTGGTGGTGGTGGGCACACAGCAACCTCCCCCCTTCCCAGATCAGCTCAGGGCGGCAGGGCAGATCTAAACACCCTTTCAGCCTCTCATATCACAACAGCTCAGGTGATGGACAGTGGATACCATGCCAGCCCACACCTCCCACCCACTTAGCACCAGCTCACCTCAGGCAGTGGAGGACACTGCCATTACAATGCACAACCCCCTCTGTCTGGCTCTCAGCATCGGATACACCCGGGCAGCAGCTAGGAAGGAGAACTGAGGACATAGTTTGCAGCGGCCAGTGGAAGGAGGCCGGAAGTGAGACTGGACCAGACCACGGCGCCGGGGTGTTACAGCTGAAAAAAAAGCCAGCCAGGGCCTTTGTCGCTTGCGGGATGTGTCACATCTGGCGAGTGTCAACTGACCTAGGTGCGGAGGGCACCACTATAGCAACGCCACTGACACTTCCCATGTTTTGGCACCTGGGGCAGACCGCCTCCCCCCGCTCCCCCTTGGTATGCCCCTGCAAGGATCTGCCTCACATCCTGTCCTCTCTCTCCTCCACAGAGAAGCCGAGCGTCGGTATTCTGACACGGCGGCGACGGGGGGCGGAGCCTGCTCAGTATTCGCTCCATAAGACGCAGGAACACTTCCCCTATTTCTTTGGGGGGGGGGGGAGTGCGTCTTATGGTGCGAAAAATACGGTGCATCTTATGGACCAGAACAGCTTTCAATAAACTGTTAAATTTTTTTTAATGATGTCCCACCAAGTAAATCCAGTGTCATCATTTAGATTAATACGCTTGTTTGCATTAATAACCTCTTAACAGAATTAGGAGAAGTACATTTTATATAGTGGGTTTAGGTGTGGTAGGGTATGAGGAGAGCTTTGGTAATGTCACATTATATGGCACTCCTGAAGAATTGGTTCGGTCACAAAGCGTGGAGTGGATTGGGCGAAGGTTGGCGCGTACCTTACCAGAAGTAGACGAGCTTTTGTCCTCCCACTGTGTGATGTCACAAACTAGAAGCATCAAGGATTTTGACATTTCCTGCTTCGGTCTCGTATATAAAAACAAGCTGTTACCGGCTTGAACGAGTATCTGATATAACCGACCTTGGTTTGATCAGAAGCTTTGGAGGGCAGATCTCAACATAAAGAGGACCTGTCATGGCCCATGCTATAACAGGGAATATATTGTTCATCCCTTCTGATGGCAATAAGCGCTAAAAAAATAAAAATTTAAAGCCTCCCCGTGCTCAGCAAAGGCGAACACATACATAGGTTGCACACACCTATGTAAACAGTGTTCGCACCACATGTGAGGTATCACTGTAAATGTTATAGTGATGGCAATAATTCTAGCACCAGACCTCCTGTGTAACTCTAAACTGGTAACTGGTGAAGTCTTCTAAAGCATTGCCTATGGAGATTTTTAAGTATCATAGTTTTTGGCGCCATTCCACGAGTGTGCAATTTTTACGTGTGATATGTTGGGTTTCTATTTACTCTGTGTAACATCTTTTTTTATTTTAGCAAACAGTTGGGTAGTCTATTTTGTTTGTGTGCATTAAAATTCTGTATCCCCCCCCCCCCCAAAAAAAAAACTACAAATACTGTTACCAAAAAATAAATAAAAAAATCAATCATTATATTCTCTAGGGCGGGGGTCTCCAAACTTTTTACTTTGAGGGCTGCATTCTATATTTTACAGATATTCGCGGGCCTGGAAAAATCATTTATAAATTAATCCACAGTAAAAGAGTAGAATAGAATTTGACTTTCTGCTGACAGCAGGACTGGATGGTGCTCCTGTATCCTTTGCTGGCACCTAAACGCTGGATCATCATGCAGCGGGGCTAAACTTCCAGTGTGCATGTTCCCCTTGCATCCGTGTCCCCATCATGTTCCCCTTGCATCCGTGTCCCCATCATGTTCCCCTTGCATCCGTGTCCCCATCATGTTCCCCTTGCATCCGTGTCCCCATCATGTTCCCCTTGCATCCGTGTCCACATCATGTTCCCCTTGCATCCACATCATGTTCCCCTTGCATCCGTGTCCCCATCACTCATCAAGGTATCCCCAAAAATTGGTGTCCCCATCAGAACACACACACACACACACATTTTTATGTCCCCATCATTCATCAGAGTCTCCCTGCACATTTGTGTCCCCATCACAGCCCACCCCCCGCCTGCATATTTGTGTCCCCATTAGAGCCATCACCCCCCCACCCCCCCCCCCCCCCCAGATTTTGTGTCCCCATCAGCCCACACACACACACACACACACACGTTTGTGTCCCAATCCAGAGCCATTTAACCCACCCCCACACATGTGACCATCTCGCATCAGCCCCCCTCCTTGCATGTGTACTTAAACTATACCAGCGCATCTCAGACGTTACACTGGCTGTGCAGGCCTGCTGCATCTCCCGACTCCCACCCCCCAGTATTACACACTGGTTAACAGCGAGGCGGGAGGCAGGAGCCGGAAGGTGGCAACAGGTCTGCACTAAAGCACCTCATTGGCTGCAAGGATGCCCGCGGTCCCAGCAGCCAACACAGTGAGACGCCGGGAGAGATTGCCGGGGGTGAATATGCAGCGCAGGTTACACAACTGACAGGAGGACTAAGGACTCCTGCTGCGGGCTGGAAGAAATGGCCTGGCGGGCCGGATGTGGCCCGTGAGCCGTACTTTGGAGACCCCTGCTCTAGGGCCTCTGCTTAAAAATGTTTATAATGTAATATTTAGGGGTTCAAAGTAATTTTCTAGCAACAAATTAAGGTTTTTACATATCTGTGAGAAGTCAGAATTCCTCCGGTGTTGAAGTGGTTAAAATGGCTATGCGGACACAGGGTTAGAGGCTTTATTCCTCCCTAGACTCTTAAAAGCCTCAAGAACCCAAACCAGGAGTTAAAAATCCTGGAAAAAAATGTTAACCCAGTTCTCTCCACTCAGAATAGCCATCCTGGAGCTCCCCAACCTGCATCATTGGGGCACATATCCCTCTTAACACCATGGAAAGGTGTAGCACTGTCAGTCTGTTTGTTTACAGCACCACCAAATATTCTCTGCTTGCCTTTGTTTATACATGGACCTCCTGAGCTTTTAGCGTGAAAAGTGAACCTCCGTATGAGGTATAATCAAAGGGGAACAACAAAAAAAATTATGTCATCTTTGGCCTTTCTTAATAAGTGGTCAGTGAGTTTATTTCCTAAGGCTGGGTTCACACCTATTCAAATTGGATGCGGCTTACACCGCATCCAATTCACAGGACATTTTAAAATACATTAATTTGAATGAGGCTGGTTCACATATCGCACTCCGCATTGCCCAAAAAGTGTGCGTTTTCTAGGCAGTGCGGTCCAGCTCAGGTGCGAATTCAGGCCCATTATCTTCTATGGGAAGGCATCTGATTCGCAGATGCGTTCCCTTGTGAACATGAATTCTATCTCTCTCCTCACTACACCTCCCCCTCTCCCTACTCAGCTGATCCGCAGCTACAACGGAGAGGAACAGCTGCTTTTTCTCTTCACAGGGAAAACGGAGCTGGAATTCGCACCAGACTGGTGTGAACCCAGCCTCCGAGGCACACAAAAGTGGTTGATACGGAGGTGAAATAAGAAGGAAACAGGGTTTGATTACATTTTCAGTGGACTGTATCGCTAGGTGTGTTTGGTAAATAAGAAATTTGGGGTCCATTCACTAACCTTTACTACGATAGCACGGTCACGTGACTCAATTCACAAAAAAAATTAATAAAGATTATGCATTATTTACTGCAAAATGAAAAATGTAAAGGTAAATATCACCAAAATACCATGCTATATAAGCTCTTAAAGCGGAGTTCAGCCAAAAAAAATAAACATTAAGTCAGCAGCTACAAATGCTGCAGCTGCTGACTTTTGATATTAGGACACTTACCTGTCCAGGGCGCCCGCAATGTCCCTCGACTCCCGGGTGCAGGCACCAGCATCTTCAGTAAGGGAATGAGGAAGTGAAGCCTTGCGGCTTTAAAGCCTGGTTCCCCACTGCAGCTGCGCGAGTCGCGCTGTGTGTCCTCACTGGTCCCAGCTGTCTTCTGTGTGTCTCCCAGAAGACAGCGGGGGATGGCGACGGAGGAGGGGGCTGGGCATGGTGTAGATCTATCATTGGAAGTGGGACCAAATACCTGTATTAAACGGGGTATCTCCTCCCCTCCCCCTGAAAGGTGCCAAATGTGACACCGAAGGGGGGATGAACTGGAAAAAAAAGTTAAATTTTTGGGTGGAACTCCGCTTTAAGTCCAATTCACGGAACAGAGTAAAAAAAACTGTAATATTTATCACCAGGGTTTTGCTGGCGGTTTAGCATGCGGTATTTGCCAAACCATGTGGGGTTCCGCCCTCACTAGCTGGTTGCTAAGAAGCGGGCCTGGAAAGCTCCTTTAACCACTTAACGACCGCCCACCGCCGATTTACGTCGGCAGAATGGCACGGACAGGCAGAATCACGTAGATCTACGTGACTGCCTTTGTACAGTTGGGGGGTCCATCCGGACCCCCCTTCTGTGCCGTGAGCGGTCGTTACTTCACCGGGAGCGATCCCAGATGAGGGGGCGGCCTTTCGATTCCGGCCCCCCCCTCGCGATCGCTCCCGGCGAATGGAAATGCCTCCTCTGTCTGTTTCAGACAGAGGAGGCAGGAGGAAGTGATGTCATCTCCTGTGCGGCGCTCACATATACCGAGCGCCGTACAAGAGAAGACATCAGGTCAGTGAGCACAACACTACACTGACACCAGGACACATAGGAACACTAATCGCCCCCCCCAGGACCCCCAGATCACCCCCCAGATCACCCCCCAGCCCCCAGTCACAGTGTCACTGATTGCAGTGACCATTTATTTAGTGATCACTGCAATCAGTGACATTTGTGACTGTGAAAGTGTCACTAAAGTTTAGTTTTAGGTCCAGTGTAGCCCCCTAACCCCCCCTAATAAAGGTTTAACCCCCTGATCACCCCCCAGATAACCCTTTCACCCCCTATCACCGCTGTCGCTATGCGATCATTTTTCTGATGGCTGTCTTAGCATCAGTGATGGCGATCGGTAGCCAGTAATTTTTTTTAGGTTCGCCGCAGGTTTTTATAGCGTCGGGTACCCCAATATATTATCTAATAAAGGTTCAACCCCCTTGATCGCCCCCCAGGTAACCCTTTCACCCCCTATCACCGCTGTCGCTAATCGATCGTTTTTCTGATGCTGTCTTAGCATCAGTGATGGCGATCGGTAGCCAGTAATTTTTTTTAGGTTCGCCGCAGGTTTTTATAGCGTCAGGTACCCCAATATATTATCTAATAAAGGTTAAACCCCCTTGATCGCCCCCCAGGTAACCCTTTCACCCCCTATCACCGCTGTCGCTATGCGATCATTTTTCTGATGGCTGTCTTAGCATCAGTGATGGCGATCGGTAGCCAGTAATTTTTTTTAGGTTCGCCGCAGGTTTTTATAGCGTCGGGTACCCCAATATATTATCTAATAAAGGTTTAACCCCCTTGATCGCCCCCCAGGTAACCCTTTCACCCCCTATCACCGCTGTCGCTAATCGATCGTTTTTCTGATGCTGTCTTAGCATCAGTGATGGCGATCGGTAGCCAGTAATTTTTTTTAGGTTCGCCGCAGGTTTTTATAGCGTCAGGTACCCCAATATATTATCTAATAAAGGTTAAACCCCCTTGATCGCCCCCCAGGTAACCCTTTCACCCCCTATCACCGCTGTCGCTATGCGATCATTTTTCTGATGGCTGTCTTAGCATCAGTGATGGCGATCGGTAGCCAGTAATTTTTTTTAGGTTCGCCGCAGGTTTTTATAGCGTCGGGTACCCCAATATATTATCTAATAAAGGTTTAACCCCCTTGATCGCCCCCCAGGTAACCCTTTCACCCCCTATCACCACTGTCACTAAGCGATCGTTTTTCTGATCGCTGTCTTCGTGTCGGTGATGCCAATCGGTAGCCAGTTATTTTTTTTAGGTTCGCCGCAGGTTTTTATAGCGTCAGGTACCCCCAAACATGATCTAATAAAGGTTTTAACCCCCTAATTGCCCCTAGTTAACCCTTTCACCAGTGATCACCATATAAGTGTTACGGGTGACGCTGGTTAGTTAGTTTGCTTTTTATAGTGTCAGGGCACCCGCCGTATATAACCCAATAAAGGTTTAACCCCCTGATGCCCGGTGGGTGATATCAATTAGGTTTTAGCGTCAGAGAGGGTCTGCGTCACACCCCAGGCAGCGTCAGGTTAGTGCCAGTAACGCTAACACCCACGCGTAAAGCATACACCCCCCTTAGTGGTATAGTATCTGAACAGATCAATATCTGATCTGATCAGATCTATACCAGCGGTTTAGGGTTCCCAAAAACGCAGTGTTAGCGGGATCAGCCCAGATACCTGCTAGCACCTGCGTTTTGCCCCTCCGTCCAGCCCAGGCCACCCAAGTGCAGTATCGATCGATCACTGTCACTTACAAAACACAACACACATAACTGCAGCGTTCGCAGAGACAGGCCTGATCCCTGCGACTCCAGTGCTGTAGGAGGTGATTTCACCACCACAGTTAAAAAAAAAAAAGCATATATGCCGAAGCATGGGGGCAGCAGGGGCAGCAGGGCGGAGGAGCAATTTTGCTCCTAATGCCGCATACATACGGTCGAAATTCCGACGGAGGCTTGCCCGTGGAAACGTTTGACCATGTGTGTGCGGCATAACTTTTTTGCGGGAGGATGCCCCCATGCTTCGGCATATATAAATGGTGCATGTATGCCCATCATTAGAAGTGGGTGGATGAAGGGCGGTATTCTAATGGTGGGCATACCCACCAATCAATCTCTTTTTTCGTTCAGCCAACAGGCTGCATGAAAAAAAAAGATTACAATACATGTCCAACAAGGACCAGCAACGTACTGGTATGTTGCTGGACTTTGAATGGTTATACCAGATTGATGCCTGCGGGTTTAGGCATCATCTTGGTATCATTCTTTTCAGCCAGCGGCCGGCTTTCATGTAAAAGCAATCACAGCGGCTAATTAGCCTCTGGACTGCTTTTACAAGCAGTGGGAGGGAATGTCCCCCCCCCCGGATATAAAAAGCGCCATTGGGAAATTGGGAAAGCATTTTATCACACCGATCTTGGTGTGGTCAGATGCTTTGAGGGCAGAGGAAAGATCTAGGGTCTAGAAGACCCCAGTTTTTTCAAAAAAAGAGTACCTGTCACTACCTATTGCTATCATAGGGGATATTTACATTCCCTGAGATAACAATAAAAATTATAAAAAAAAAATATATATGTAAGGAACAATTTAAAAATAAAATAAAAAAGCAAAATTAATAATAAAAAAAAAAAAAAAAGCACCCCTGTCCTGCCCTGCTCTTGCCCAATGGCGAACGCAAGCGTCGGTCTGGCGTCATATGTAAACAGCAATTGCACCATGCATGTGAGGTATCACCGCGAAGGTCAGATCGAGGGCAGTCATTTTAGCAGTAGACCTCCTCTGTAAATCTAACGGGGTAATCTGTAAAGGCTTTTAAAGGCTTTTAAAAATGTATGTAGTTTGTCGCCAATGCGCGTTTGTGCGAAATTTTAAAGCATGTCGTGTTTGGTATCTATGTACTCGGCCTAAGATCATCTTTATTATTTCATCAAACATTTGGGCAATATAGTGTGTTTTAGTGCATTAAAATTAAAAAAAGTGTATTTTTTCCCCAAAAAATGCATTTGAAAAATCGCTGCGCAAATACTGTGTAGAAAAAAAAAATGCAACACCCACCATTTTAATCTGTAGGGCCTTTGCTTTAAAAATATATATAATGTTTGGGGGTTCAACATAATTTTCTTGCAAAAAAAAAATATGTTTTCATGTAAACAAAAAGTGTCAAAAAGGGCTTTGTCTTCAAGTGGTTAGAAGAGTGGATGTAAGCTTCCTAATGTTGTGTATAAAATGCCAGAACAGTTCAAAACCCCCCCAAATGACCCCATTTTGGAAAGTAGACACCCCAAGCTATATACTGAGAGGCATGTCGAGTCCATGGAATATTTTATATGTTGACACAAGTTGCGGAAAAAAGACAATTTTTTTTTTTTTAATTTTTTTTTTGCACAAAGTTGTCACTAAATGATATATTGCTCAAACATGCCATGGGCATATGTGGAATTACACCCCAAAATAAATTCTGTTGCTTCTCCTGAGTACAGGGATACCACATGTGTGAGACTTTTTGGGAGCCTAGCCGCGTACGGGACCCCAAAAACAAAGCACCGCCTTCAGGCTTTCTAAGGGTGTAAATTTTTGATTTTACTTCTCACTGCCTATCACAGTTTCGGAGGCCATGGAATGCCCAGATGGCACAAAACCCCCCCAAATGACCCCATTTTGGAAAGTAGACACCCCAAGCTATTTGCTGAGAGGTATTGTGAGTATTTTGCAGATCTCGCTTTTTGTCACAAAGTTTTGAAAATTGAAAAAGAAAAAAAAAAAAAAAAAAATTTTCTTTCTTCATTTTCAAAAACAAATGAGAGCTGTAAAATACTCACCATGCCTCCTCAGCAAATAGCTTGGGGTGTCTACTTTCCAAAATGGGGTCATTTGGGGGGGTTTTGTGCTATTTTGGCATTTTATGGCCTTAGAAACCGTGATAGGTAGTGAGGAGTGAAATCAAAAATTTGTGCCTAGAAATCCTGAAGGCGGTGCTTGGTTTTCGGGGTCCCGTACGCGGCTAGGCTCCTAAAAAGTCCCACACATGTGGTATCCCTGTACTCAGGAGAAGCAGCAAAATGTATTTTGGGGTGCAATTCCACATATAACCATGGCATGTGTGAGCAATATATCATTTAGTGACAACTTTTTGTAATTTATTTTTTATTTTTATTTTTTGTCATTATTCAATCACTTGGGACAAAAAAAAAAAATATTCAACGGGCTCAACAGGCCTCTCAGCAATTTCCTTGGGGTGTCTACTTTCTAAAATGGGGTCATTTGGGGGGGTTTTGTGCTATTTTGGCATTTTATGGCCTTCGAAACTGTGATAGGCAGTGAGGAATGAAATCAAAAATTTGCGCCCTTAGAAATCCTGAAGGCGGTGCTTGGTTTCCGGGGTCCCGTACGTGGCCAGGCTCCTAAAAAGTCCCACACATGTGGTATCCCCGTACTCAGGAGAAGCAGCAAAATGTATTTTGGGGTGCAATTCCACATATAACCATGGCATGTGTGAGCAATATATCATTTAGTGACAACTTTTTGTAATTTTTTTTTTTTTTTTTTTTTTTGTCATTATTCAATCACTTGGGACAAAAAAAAAAAATATTCAATGGGCTCAACATGCCTCTCAGCAATTTCCTTGGGGTGTCTACTTTCCAAAATGGGGTCATTTGGGGGGGTTTTGTACTGCCCTGCCATTTTAGCACCTCAAGAAATGAGATAGGCAGTCATAAATTTAAAGCTGTGTAAATTTCAGAAAATGTACCCTAGTTTGTAAACGCTATAACTTTTGCGCAAACCAATAAATATACGTTTATTGACATTTTTTTTACTAAAGACATGTGGCTGAATACATTTTGGCCTAAATGTCTGACTAAAATTGAGTTTATTCGATTTTTCTTATAACAAAAAGTAGAAAATATCATTTTTTTTCAAAATTTTCGGTCTTTTTCCGTTTATATCGCAAAAAATAAAAATCGCAGAGGCAATCAAATACCATTAAAAGAAAGCTCTATTTGTGGGAAGAAAAGGACGCAAATTTCATTTGGGTACAACATTGCATGTCCGCACAATTTACAGTTAAAGCAGCGCAGTGCCGAATCCCAAAAACAGGCCTGGTCCTAATGGCCCGAAATGGTCCGGGGCTTAAGTGGTTAAAGTGATTGTAAAGTTTCAAATTTAATTTTTTTAAATAACAAGCATGTTTTTCTTACCTGCTCAGTGCAGTTGGTTTTTGCACGAGCAGCCCAGATCCTCCTCCTCTCGGGTCCCTCTTTGCTGCTTCTGGCCCCTCCCTCTTGTTGAGTGCCCCCACAGTCAGCAGGTTCCTATGGGGGCATTGGCGCTGAGTCGCAGCTCCGTGTGTCCATTCAGACACGGAGCCCTGACCCGACCCAGTCCCCCTTCTCTCCCCCGATTGGCTGACTGACTTTAATTGACAGCCGCGGGAGCCAATGCCACCGCTGCTGTGTCTCAGCCAATCAGGAGGAGTGTCCTGGATGGATTAGACATTCGTAGACATCGCTGGAGAGATGAGGGGGATGCTGGGGAGGCTGCTACACACAAGGGTTTTTAACTTGCATAGAATACATTAAGATAAAAAACCTTCTGCCTTTACAACTCCTTTAACAATGGATGACTCATCAGCTTTCAGCTAGTTGTAAAGAAAACATTAAACAAAATTATGAAAAAAACAGCGTGGGGTGCCCCTCCAATGCATACCAAGCCCTTCGGTTCTGGTATGAATTTTAGAGGGAAACCCAACGGCAAAATTCAAAAGGCGTGGGATCCCCACCTAAAGTCTATACCAGCATGCAGGTCAGGAAAGGCAGGGGACAAGCAAGCGCCCCTCCCCACCCTAAAGCACCTTGTCCCCATGTTGATGGGGACAAGGTCCTCTTCCCCACAACCCTGGGCAGTGGTTGTGGGGGCCTGCGGGTGGGGGGCTTATCGGAATCTGGAAGCCACCTTTAACAAGGGGGCCTCCATATCCCGGCCGCTCCTTTATGTGAATGAATAATGGGGTACATTGTACCCCTACTCATTCACCAAAAAAGTTCCAAAAATGAATAAAAACACACACCCCGTTTTTTGACTATGTCACGATCAGGCGTCAGGCTCAGAGGCCAGTAGCTATAGCAGCAGAGCAGGTATTCACACAGGTCACCCTGGCTGATGACAGGGGTTCACCTGAGGTGCGGGGTCTAAGCACTGACCGGTATTCACCAGGGCTCCTAATGGTGGAGATGGGCTTCGCTGCGGGTCAGTGCCAGGTCGCGGTCCTCAGGTTAGCCCCACCAGGAGGTGAGCAAGCCGGGGTCCGGAAGCAGATAATACAGGTCGGGATCAAGCAGAAGCGTAGTCGGGGACGAGCCAAAAAGTTGGTAACAGATAGTTGCAGGTTGGGATTCAGCAGAAGCGTAGTCGGGGATGAGCCAAAAGTCGGTAGTGAGTGGTAGCAAAGATGCGGTCGGCAGCAGGAGACAGGAGCAAGATATTGGCTGGTGAAGACACAATATTCTGGCAACCAGTAAGTGCAGGGACATGGCTTAAATCAGGAAGTTCATGGGAGGAGCAAAGGGTTCAAGGCAAACAAGATTCAGGACAAGATCATTCAAGGAATTGTCCAAGGAGCATTCCAGGTGGCTCAGCAAGTAGAGACACCAGAGGTCCCAGGTTCAAGCCCAGGTCCTAACAGACAATTCCTTAATGAGAAAAAAAAATGTCCCCAGAAGTAGCTCCAACATTAAGCCCGACGCCCGCCGGACCCGAAAAAGAAGAGAAAAAGAAAAACCTCTGGCCCCTACGAAGGCTCCCGCCAACTACCTGCTCCTCCACTTGACATTTCTTTAATGGCTAAGGGGAGGAGTATGCTCTTAGCCAGTGACTTCACATGGGGATGGGGCCACCCAGTGACATCACCGGAAGACTCGTCCCCTTCCAGATTCCGATAAGCTCCCCGCCCGCAGACCACAACCCCACAGGCCAGGCTAGTGGGGAAGAGGCCCTTGTCCCCATCAACATAGGGACACGGTGCATTGGGGGGGTGGGCAGAACCCCACCTTCCCTGCCCCAAAGCACCTTTTCCATATTGAGGGCAGGGCCTGATATGGTTTGGGGGGGCACTCTGTTTTGTATTTTAATAATTTTTTAATTGCCGGAATGTTTTCTTTACAATCGGCTGTCAGTGGGGATCCTGGTCCTTAGCAATCAGTTCAATGCGATAAATTACTGCATGAAAATATGCAGTAATTACTGCATTATCTAAACTTCACCGTACAATTCTCAGTGAATTCCACTTTCAAAACTGATTTAACGTAAGAGCTATTTTATTTTCGGTTATCTAACTTTTTGTGAATTGACCCCTTTGTCTGATATATATACTAGGTGAATTTATGTACAGTTAATCTGGACTCCTATTTTAATGTTAAAAGCATGGATAAGGTCTACAATGCTTTTCTAAGACTTTTTTTTTTTTTTTTTATTTACACCGGTATTGCTGATGGCAGGGTGCGCATTTTGAGTGCTCTGGTAGAAGCTTAAAGGTTTCCTAAATGAATAAATTAAATAAATATGAAAGCGCTGGTTATATATAACCCAAAAGCAAAAAGATGTAACAAAAATTAAAGTGTTTCTAGTTTTAACTAGAATTCGTTTTAAAACCAGTGTTCAGAAAATTTTATTCTGTGACTTGCCTCTTTTATAATGGCGTGCAGGGGTGGGCGAGGAGCCCTGAACGCAGACAGTATGCATTTGGGACCAATCATCTGCCCCTACATGCATGTCATGTTAAGTCAAGTGGTTATGCACACAACTCCAGGGAACTCTTGCCATATAGGCGCTGTGGCCCATATAGTGCTTATCTAAACAAAATAAAAGGGATGGGATTTTTTTTTTTTGTTTTTTTTTTTTTCTTTCTGAGTTCTACTTTCTGTCTGATTTTAGCGGATCGGATGTCAGCGGACATGTCACCGCTGACCTCCGTCGCTCCATAGACCTACATAAAGTGTCCGTTCAGGTCCGCCTAAAAAAAACGGACAGGCAGACCTCAACAGTCCTCATGTGTGAAAGGGGACTAAAGAGTCTTAACAAAAAAAATATATATACATCATAGATTTGTACTTTGTGTATAAAGTTAAAAAAATGGGATTTACACTTTCATCAGGACAGTAGAATACCCTTAACCTTGTTCCCTTATGTGGACCCAGTGAGAACTCTCCCTGCTTGAAACTGTTGATGGCTGGCATCTTTGGCCACCCCTTTATGTGAATGAATAGGGATACATTGTACCCCTACTCATTCACCAAAAGTTCCAAAAAGAAATAAAAACATGCACCCAGTTTTTGACAATTTCTTTATTAAAAAATAAATGTCCCCAGAAGTAGATCCAACATATTTATTCACATAAAGGGGTGGCCGAAGATGCTGGCCATCAAGAGTTTCAAGCAGGGAGAGTTCTCACTGGGTCCACATAAGGGAACAAGGTTAAACGGAAGCTAGAGCATTTTGGGGAATTTGGGTTTGTTCTTCAGGAGCAGCGGCTGCTGATAAACCCGCATTAAGGGACAGGTGGAAAGGTTTTCCAAATAGGTAAAAAGTCACAAACCGTTTTTGTTATATTTTTCTAAAGTTTCTCTCCTCCTTTAGTTAATAGGAAGCTTCCTTCTTGGAGTTGCGAGTCAAGATTCTTCCCTGGTGGTTTCCGGGGGAGCACTGGATGCCATTTTTGATGTATTTGCTGATGGTGATGAAGCGGAGAAGGCTGCTGTGGAGCTTAAGTTACATCAAGCCCTAAAGAAAATTCAGCCAGCTTTCAAATCAAAGGTAAAGGCTCATCTAGTATAATTATGCAATGCTAGCAATATATTCTTGTTCAATGAATTATAGCAGTCAGGAAAAAAAAAAATTCCGTCTATTGATGTCTCACTCCATGCCTTCCCTAATTGTTTCATGAGCCTGCAGTATATTGCCATTACTGAGTACTGATTTTTTCTATTTTACAGCCAAACTCTTAGCAAATAAAGTATCCTTTGCAGTGGGGACCCCACTGTAAGCGTTAAAGTGGTGTTAACACAAAAGCAAACATTTTGTATATTTCGGCTTACCGTTTCTTAGATGTGAGTTTTCTTTTTTAGACTTGCTTCTATTTTCATCTAGTGATCAAGCCAGTAAGTCTGTTTTTCAAAAGGGCAAGCTCTCCAGCAGAATATCTGTTGCAGAGAAGACACAAACTATTTAGCACTAGCAGGGATGCTTATAATCGGGTTTTATTTCTGAAAAATGAACCATTTCTGCAAAACCTTTTTTGGTTTATGTAAAACCTTTATCACAAAGGGGGGGGGGGGGGGCATGGCTATAACTGCCTATAAAGAATTAGCTGCAGTTTCGCTTTAATTTGTTTGTGTATTTAAATCTGCTAGTACCTCTAATACTCCCCACCCCCCCAGACTGACAATGCTGCTGTCCAAAGGTCCCCCTGTGCAGTAGTGTATTTAGGTTTTGAGCTGTCCTAGGCCTGACTAAACTTGTGCACCCCCTAATTCTAATTTTAATATTACCCACCCCTTCCTGTCAAGGCCACACCCGTTTCTGTTTAAGACCCGGCCTGAAATTTTCCAGTGAGGACACTAGTTCTGAGGGCCTGGGGAGGGACAATGGATTCCCTTAACCATGCTAATGATGCAGCAGAAAACATATAACACAGTGAGGAAGGTTTGTGGTCCAGGCTGATAGGACAGTCAAAATTAGAAGCAGTTCCCCCCCAGTTGCGGAATGCCGGCCGCCCGCGTACCGGAAGCAGTGCGGCCGCTTTATGGGGGGGGGCTAGACTAATTTGCCTCTCAGCCCAGTCCGCCCCATAAGACTGGCGCTACACTAACAGACGGGGACTCTTTCTGTGCTGCCCCCCTGCAAAGTGCTGCCCTAGACCAAGATACAGCGTTGCCCCTGTGTTCATCCAGAGTGGAGGGCATTCTAATACAGGAGGTGTGTTACTGGCCAGAAAATCAGGTGAAAACAGAGGGGGGGGAGCATAAGAAAACAAAACAAATGCAGCCATGAAATCTAATGATTGATGAGCTGCAATATATTAAATTTTTAGTTTTTTGGGTTTAATGTCGCTTTAATTGCTTGTTTTATGTCCAGGGGAACAATAAAAGGAAATATACTTGTCTAAACTTCTGTACCACTGCATTCTAGGGTCCTGGCATCATCAAGACCAGAGCGGGGGCCATAGCCCTGCTGTGGACATAAGAATGCAGAGGGACAGTCAGAATCATGGGGAGCACCATCTGCCGGGGGTTAACAGATCAGATAAATAAAACCGTTTCTCCTCTCCCCTGGACAAAACAAGATATTAACCCTTGCAGTGTGGGCACAAACTCTCTACATTGGATCATTTCTTTTCTGCCTGGAGTTAGGCTTTCAACAGTGCAGAAAGAGCTGCTAATAAAATTGAGTAATCTATAGCTCATCAGACCAGAGCAAAAGGTTTATTCGCAGAACTCCAGTAAGAATGAATGGCATTTCTCTGAGAGTGCTAGTTTCAGAAGTTTATAACTGCATATCTGCCACAAGATGGTAGTATTAGAATTACAAGGAATTCTTCTGCCATTCAGTGGAACGTATTCTGAAGGACAGCAAGCTGTCATGTGTGATCATGTGTAGAAATTAGTAAAACAATGAACTTATTTGTACGGGACATGGCACAGGCAGAATATTCATACACCATAGGTTATAGGAGTGTACCTTCAGCTGACTGGACACTGGCACAGCTGTAGAAGACCCACCCCCTGGGTGCCCCCTATAACTTTGCCCCACTGTGGAAGTCCCCAGTTTTGTGCTGGTGTTTGTAGGTCATGGACCTTTTTGTCCTTTAGAGAAACTCGCTCGAAAACCACTTGCCCTCTGTAAAAATGTATACAAAAAATGTAGCGCTATACATAAAAAATAAACACCCAAGTGTAGTGCTCAAAGTGAATGAGTCTTGAAAAGTCTGTACAAATAAATCCAAAAAAGTGCTGAGAAATGCTCTGATGACCATTCAAAAAGTGGATAGTGTTGAAGCTTCCAAGGTATAATGGTGACTTTCAAAAAAAAACAAGTGACTGTAACGTGACCACCACCACTCGAAAGGAGGCTTACCAGATGAAGTGGACCCAATGGACATACGTCTATAGGGTCAACTAGGCTTGATATATGTATATCTATTGTGAGGGGGTTAACTCGGTAGCGGGTGTGTGTGACCCCCTGGTTGGGCTCCCCACACAAAAACAGGGCCAGCAGACGGAGGTTGTGGTTTTCAAAATCAAAAGGTGCGGTTTATTTCTCTATGTACAGTGACAAAAACACAGCAAAGCCAAAAAGAAACAAACAAAATAAATCCTGGTCAGTTTGACCTCTGACTAAACATGCAGGTTTCCTAAACTAACAACTGGGATCAGCCTGGTGCTGTCCTAGTCCCTAAGTCCCTGGTTTAGTAAAAGTCCAAACAAATAGCCACACAGGCTTTGCCTCACCGCACAGGGGTTCACTCTCCCTAGACAGTCCACACAGGTCTGGTTCCAGGCATGAGCTAACATCTAATGAAGCTGGGAGTTCTTATAGAGGCCTAAATGAGCTGACAAGCTTCAGCTGGTCTCATCAACTCCCTGTCTCACGACGCCCAGCACTCTCCCTAGAGGTATGAGTCATTCATGAGCCCACTAGCCTCAGCTGGGCTTCATCAACTCCCTAGTTGTATAAGTCGGCATAAAGCCTGAATCTGGGAGAAATATATCTACCCCCCTGGATGCAACCAGGTGACTTTACCTTCCTGCTGTCACATACCCCCCCCTCTTGTTTTAACCTTGGGGTTGGAACACCAGCAATCAGGCATTCATGTACTCGAGACAAAGCATCCACATTCCCCATTTGAACGCCAGGGCGATGCTTTACTGTGAAGTTGAATTCCTGTAGGGCCAGGAACCACCTATTCACTCTTCTATTTGTCTCCTTGTTTTGAGCCATCCACTTTAACGGAGCGTGATCCGTAACCATGTCAAAGTGCCTACCTAGCAGATAGTACCGAAGGGAATCTAGAGCCCACTTCACCGCTAAACACTCCTTTTCAACCGTGGCGTAATTTACCTCATGGGACTTCAACTTCCTGCTGAGGTAAATGACTGGGTGCTCTTCCCCGTTCCAGACCTGGGACAATACTGCTCCTAACCCCACATCTGACGCATCACTTTGTACGACAAAGTCTTTAGAGAAGTCGGGTGAGTACAACACTGGCTGGCTACATAAGGCTTGTTTCAAGAATTGGAATGCTGCCTCAGCCTCGGGGGTCCATTTAATCATGACCGACCCTTTCCCTTTCGTCAGGTTGGTTAGGGGCACAGCCTTAGAAGCAAAGTGGGGAATGAAGCGCCGATAATAACCCGCGATTCCCAGAAAGGCTCGTACCTGCTTCTTGCTGTTGGGACGTGGCCAACTCTGGATGGCCTCGACTTTGTTGAGTTGGGGTTTTATTACTCCCCTGCCAATGGTGTACCCAAGATATTTGGCCTCCTCCTGCCCAATGGTACACTTCTTGGGGTTAGCCGTAAACCCCGCTTCCCGGATAGAGTCTAGGACTGCTTGCACTTTTGGCAGATGTGATGCCCAATCTGTGCTATGGACAATTACGTCATCCAGGTAAGCCGCAGCATACTTCCGATGGGGCCTCAGTATCTGGTCCATTTTCCGCTGGAATGTGGCCGGCGCATTCTGTAACCCGAACGGCATTCTCTTATATTGGAACGCCCCGTCTGGGGTTACAAATGCGGTTTTCTCTTTGGCCGACTTGGCCAGGGGAATTTGCCAATACCCTTTTGTGAGGTCAAGAGTCGTCATGTATCGGGCTGTTCCCAGCCGGTCGATCAACTCATCTATACGTGGCATGGGGTAGGTGTCAAATTTTGTAACTTTGTTCAACTGACGAAAATCGTTACAAAATCGCCAGCTCCCATCCGGTTTAGGCACCAACACAATGGGACTAGACCAATCACTTTGGGACTCCTCTATCACCCCTAAGTTCAGCATTTTCTGTACTTCCTCCCGTATTGCCTCCCGTCGGGCCTCTGGGATCCGATAGGGTTTTAACTTCACCCTTTCACCGGGCGGGGTAATAATATCATGCTCTACCCCAGATGTTTGTCCCGGCAGCTCAGAGAACACCTCCTTGTTGCGAAGCACAAACTCCTTAACCTCCTGTTGTTGGGGTTGTGACAAGGTGGCTGCTATTCCAACCTCCGGAATCACGCAACCAGTTTGAGCTGGTGACCAAGTTTCTGCGACTAGGGACTCTCTATCCCTCCAGGCTTTCAACAGATTAACGTGATATATCTGTTCGGGCTTTCGCCTTCCTGGTTGTCTGACCTTGTAATTCACTTCGCTCACTTTTTCCATTATCTCGTAGGGGCCTTGCCATTTGGCAAGGAATTTACTTTCAACCGTAGGGACAAGTACCAATATCCTATCCCCCGGGGAAAAGGTACGGGTCTTTGCTCCACGGTTGTACACTCTCTGCTGTGCCAACTGCGCTTGGGCCAAATGTTCCTTCACGATGGGCATTACCTGTGCAATTCGATCTTGCATCAGGGCGACATGCTCAATCACACTCCTGTGGGGAGAACTCTCACTTTCCCAAGTTTCCTTGGCAATATCCAACAGCCCTCTTGGGTGTCTCCCATACAGTAACTCAAAGGGGGAGAATCCCGTAGAGGATTGGGGCACCTCCCTAATAGCAAACATCAAATAAGGAAGTAGACAGTCCCAATCCTTTCCATCTCTATCCACCACTTTCTTCAACATTTGTTTTAGGGTTTTGTTGAATCTTTCAACCAGCCCATCGGTTTGGGGGTGATACACAGATGTACGCAATTGCGTCACTTTGAGCAATTTACACAGCTCTTTCATAACCCGGGACATAAAGGGTGTACCTTGGTCCGTAAGCAGTTCTTTACAAATACCCACCCGGCTAAAAACAAGAGATAGCTCTTTGGCTATGGTTTTGGCCGAGGTATTTCTGAGAGGGATCGCTTCTGGATAACGGGTGGCATAGTCCATTATAACCAATATGTACTGGTGCCCCCTAGCGGACTTGATTATAGGACCTACCAAATCCATTGCGATTCTCTCAAACGGGACCTCAATGATGGGTAGAGGGACCAGCGGGCTACGGAAATGTGGCATCGGGGCCGACCTCTGACACACAGGGCAGGAGGAACAATAATTTTCTATGTCCTTCATCACCCCAGGCCAATAGAATCTCTGTAATACCCTCTCTCGGGTTTTCTCTGTCCCCAGATGACCTCCAAGAATGTGCCCATGGGCCAACTCCAACACCAACTTCCTGTAAGGTTTGGGCACCACCAGCTGCTCAACGGTTTCTTCTGCCCTTTTTGCCACCCGATACAGTAGGTCCTTCTCTACGCTGAAGTATGGGTAAGTGCAGGTATTATCTGGGTTCACTAACTCGCCATCTATTTCCACTACGTTTTCCCGTGCCTTTATTAGGGCTGGGTCTTTTAACTGTTCTGTGGCAAAATTTTCCCTGTGAACCTCCAGATCAGAAAACTCCACAGACGGTAGGTTTTCGTCTGAGGAGGTGGGCTCCTCTCCAGTTTCTTGAGTCTCCCCTGCAAATACTGACAAGGGAAATTCTGGAGAGTCCTCACCACTCTCAGAGGAGTTCTGGCTATCACATTCCTGGTACATAGGGGCACCAGTGGGGGGCTCAGGATCATCCCACAGTTCCCAGAACTTCGGAAAATCCCTTCCCACAATGGCGTCATGCGGTAACTGAGATACTAAGCCCACTGGATGAGAGAGGGTACCTTTGGGGGTCTCGAAACACACTGTAGTCACTGGATACTCTCG
Source organism: Rana muscosa (assembly GCA_029206835.1). Classification (NCBI taxonomy): domain Eukaryota; kingdom Metazoa; phylum Chordata; class Amphibia; order Anura; family Ranidae; genus Rana; species Rana muscosa. The sequence goes on from CM055119.1 coordinate 50,263,299, forward strand.
GGTGTCCCCATGCACACAAATAACAGCTACCTTGCTATTCCCAGAGACCTCTGTTTTAACTAATTCAGCCTTTATCAGGGTCACAAGGCTACCTGAATCCAGTAATACCACAACATTTCTACCATTAATACACATTTTGCATAAATGTTTCTCAGTTCCTCGAATGGCAGTGCATGCGACTGTCGCACACAGCGACTGACGTCTGCCCGTCAGAAAGTCACACTGCATGGGTTCCTCCACAACCGGGCAATTGGCTGCAATATGTCCCGCTTGCCGGCAGCGGTAGCAAACGATCCTTCTTGCGGCCTCTTGAGCCGCTGATTTCCCAGGCTGTTCTCGCCAAACTTGGGGTAGAGCTCCCACCCTCTCACTCTCTCCACCCTCACCCCTTGGAATCCTCTTATCCGCCCCTGGGGATGGTCTGGTCTTAGGGTGGAAAGTCCGAGTGTCTCTGGAAGAGGCCGTCAGGTTCTCTGTAGCCAAGTATTTCTCTACACGATCCACAAGACCACCGGCCGTCTCTGGGTCTCCATGGCTTACCCACTTTTGGATGGCAGTAGGAAGAGCTCTCAAAAACCGATCCATTACAACACGTTCCACAATCTCTGGTGCGGACAAAGTCTCTGGCTGTAGCCACTTCCTGCTCAGGTGAATGAGATCATACATTTGAGACCTGGGGGGTTTTCCAAGCTGGAAAGTCCAGTTATGCACACGCTGAGCCCGGACAGCCAGGGTGACACCCAGCCTTGCCAATATTTCAGCTTTTAGCATCACATAGTCTTTTGCTTGGTCAGGCTCTAGGTCATAGTAAGCCTTCTGCGATTCACCAGTTAACAGAGGAGCCACCAGTCCAGCCCACTGCTCCTCAGGCCACTTTTCTCTTTCAGCAGTCCTTTCAAATGTGGTCAAAAATACCTCTGGATCATCCTCTCCAGTCATTTTTGTCAATAAACGACTCACCCCAAAGGACGCGGTATTAGTGGGACGGCTTTCCTCACTGGTCTGCGGACGTTGCTGCATTACTGCTTCCACTTGTTGTAGTCTCTGCTCTTGCTTCTGTAACAGGTCTATGAAGCGGGCCTCAGATTGCTGCTGGGCTTGTTGATGAGCTTGCTGCTGGGCTGCAAGGCTCCTTTGCAAACCTGCATTTGTCTGCTGTTGATTGGCATTTGCTAGAGCCAGCTGTTTCAGTATCTCCTCCATGCTGGCTTAAAAAAAACTGCCACTGGTTCTCCACCAACTGTGAGGGGGTTAACTCGGTAGCGGGTGTGTGTGACCCCCTGGTTGGGCTCCCCACACAAAAACAGGGCCAGCAGACGGAGGTTGTGGTTTTCAAAATCAAAAGGTGCGGTTTATTTCTCTATGTACAGTGACAAAAACACAGCAAAGCCAAAAAGAAACAAACAAAATAAATCCTGGTCAGTTTGACCTCTGACTAAACATGCAGGTTTCCTAAACTAACAACTGGGATCAGCCTGGTGCTGTCCTAGTCCCTAAGTCCCTGGTTTAGTAAAAGTCCAAACAAATAGCCACACAGGCTTTGCCTCACCGCACAGGGGTTCACTCTCCCTAGACAGTCCACACAGGTCTGGTTCCAGGCATGAGCTAACATCTAATGAAGCTGGGAGTTCTTATAGAGGCCTAAATGAGCTGACAAGCTTCAGCTGGTCTCATCAACTCCCTGTCTCACGACGCCCAGCACTCTCCCTAGAGGTATGAGTCATTCATGAGCCCACTAGCCTCAGCTGGGCTTCATCAACTCCCTAGTTGTATAAGTCGGCATAAAGCCTGAATCTGGGAGAAATATATCTACCCCCCTGGATGCAACCAGGTGACTTTACCTTCCTGCTGTCACACTATGGATATGGGGTCCCAGCTAGCATTGCACACATCTATATCCAAGATCCAGGATCAAATGATGTCACCAAATCTCCAAGCCCGATGGAATGGTAAAATGACTCACAGGGGGAATTTACCAGGCTGAGTCTAGTCGTCCACATGGAGGAGCTGGGGATCCACACACAGGAATTGGTTTGCATGGGTGTTCACAACCATGGGATTCGATTCAGGCAATTGCACTGCGTTTTGTGAGATGTTTTGGGGTGTCATTGATTTACCAATGACATCTGCAGCAGATCACATGAATGCCGTGTGATTTCAATGCAGTGTGGGAATCGAACAGGATTCGCTGCGTTTCCCAAATCAACATATATGTAAACCAAGGTCATGTCTCGGCCTTATCCATTCTTTTTCAAGGTCTCTCTCTGGCTTTGTTTTTTGTTTTCCCTTGTAAAAACCCTTCTGTATCTTGCATTAAGCCCCCCCCCCCTGCAGCACCCTGTGCTTCCTTGGTATCTAAACCCCCCTTTGAACCTATCTGGGAGATGTCCCTAACCTGAAGGATCCCTTGTGCAAAGTAGCCTTTTTGGTTGCGATCATGTCTGGCAGTCTTTTCCTGTAAACAAATAAAAACTAGCAAGCAAACCAAGCTTCCAGACTTTCAAAACTGAGAAATAGCAGCTCATCTTGTGCAATATACACATAGCTAAAAGAAACCGGGATGCATTCTCAATATATTGCAATGTCTTTACTTCAAAATTAATATACAGTATATAGATGGATATTATCCTATCTATCTATCTCTAGATGTAGATATACACACGCACAATTGTGCTCAAAAGTTTGCATACCCTGGCGGAAATTGTGAAAATATAACTGATCATGCCAAAAGTTTTTTTATTTAAGGATAGCAATCGCAATGAAGCCATTTATTATTGCATAGTTTTTTGGATCCATTTTTAAATCCTATTTATAACAGAAATCACCCAAATAGCCCTGATAAAAAGTTTACATACCCTGGAATGTTTGGCCTTGGTACAAACACAGAAGGTGGCACACACAGGTTAAAATGGCAATTAAAGGTTAATTTCCCACATTTGTGGCTTTTTAAATCACAATTGGTGTCTGGGTATAAATAGTCAATGAGATTGTTAGCTCTCACGTGGATGAAAAAAATCGGTAAGCCGTACCGGTGAGTACTGGGGGGGGGGCGGTCGGAGAGAGAGAAAGTATCGTACTTGTACTCGGTCTTAAAGTGGTAACGGGACAACCCTACCTACAACCCACAGCGGTTGATTTTCTAAAACTGGAGAGTGCAAAATCTGGTGCAGCTCTGAATAGAAACAATCCGCTTCCGGGGTTTTTTTTTTTTTTTTTTTTTTCATTATTATTTTTTTTTTTTGTGAAAGCTTAATTGAGCAAGCTGAAATCATAAACTGGTTGGCTACCATGCACATCTGCACCAAATTTTGCACTCTCCAGTTTTAGTAAATCAACCCCTTAGTGTATGAATATTCTATTCTGCCTGTGCCCTGTACTGTATTCCAAGATATGGAATTTTACATTAAGTCAAAATTTACTCTTATTGTAGATCAAGATCAGATTTTGAGCAAGCCGATTTTCAAATATTTGAAAATACCAGCTTATCTTCAAATATGATTTAATTGTGGAGTTTACAGTTCTGTGCTTTTTTAATATTGGCCCATATGCCTGTCAACATCTGGCCAGTATTTGAGGGGAAAATAAAGTTGCAAACAATGGCTATTTACTGATTACAGGTACTTGTATAGCGCCATCAATTTACGCATAGCTTCACATATACAGTGGATGTAAAAAATCTACACACCCCTGTTAAAATGTCAGGTTTCTGTGATGTATAAAAATGAGACAAAAATGAATAGTTTCAGAACCTTTTCCACCTTTTTAATGTGACCTATAAACTGTACAACTCAGTTGAAAAACAAACTGAATTTATTTTATTTTTTTAGGTGGTGGGAAGTAAAAATAAAAAAATTAAATATGGTTGCATAAGTGTGCACACCCTCAAACTAATACTTTGTTGAAGCACCTTTTAATTTTATTACAGCACTCGGTCTTTTTGGGTGTCAGTCGATCAGCATGGCACATCTTGACTTGGCAATGATTGCCTACTCTTCTTTGCAAAAACACTTCAAATCTGTGAGATTGCGAGGGCATCTCCTGTGCACAGCCCTCTTCAGATCACCCCACAGATTTTTGATCGGCTTCAGGTCTGGGCTCTGGCTGGGCCATTCCAAAACTTTAATCTTCTGGTGAAGCCATTCCTTTGTTGATTTGGATGCATGCTTTGGGTCGTTGTCATGCTGAAAGATGAAGTTCTTCATGTTCATCTTTCTAGCAGAAGCCTGAAGGTTTTGTGCCAACATTGTCTGGTATTTGGAACTGTTCATAATTCCCTCCCCCTTGAGTAATGCCTCTGTTCCAGCTGAAGAAAAACGGCCCCAAAGCATGATGCTGCCACTACTATGCTTCACTATGGGTATGGTGTTTTTTTTTTTGGTGATGTGCAGTGTTGTTTTTGCAGCAAACATATCTTTTGGAATTATGGCCAAAAAGTTCAACCTTGGTTTCATCAGACCATAACACATTTTCACACATGCTTCTGGGAGATTTTAGATGTATTTTTGCAAAATTTAGCCGGGTTTGGATGATCTTAAGAAAAGGCTTCCATCTTGCCACTCTACCCCATAGCCCAGACATATGAAGAATACGGGAGATTGTTGTCGCATGTACCACACAGCCAATACTTGGCAGATATTCCTGCAGCTCCTTTTAATGTTGCTGTAGGCCTCTTGGCGGCCTCCCTTCCTTGATTCACATCTTTTCATCGGTCTTGGAGGGACGTCCAGTTCTTGGTAATGTCACGGTTGTGCCATCTTTTCTCAACTTGATGCCTGTCTTTGCTGTGTTCCATGGTATTATCTAATGCCTTGGAAATTCTTGATACCTTTTTAACAATGAGATCCGTCTGATGCTTTGGAAGCTCTCTGCGGACCATGGCTTTTGCTGTAGGATGCGACTAGAAAAATGTCAGGAAAGACCTACTAGAACAGCTGACCTTTTTTATTTGGGGTTAATCGGGGGCACTTTTAAATAATGGCAGGTGTGTACTGACTCCTATTTAACATGAGTTTGAATGTGATTGCTTAATTCTGAAAAGATTTCGGTTTGTTTTTCCAACTGAGTTGTACAGTTTATAGGTCACATTAAAGGTAGAAAATGTTCTGAAATTATTTATCTTTGTCTCATTTTTATACATCACAGAAACCTGACATTTTAACCGGGGTGTGTAGACTTTATATATATATATATATATATATATATATATATATATATATATTGTGACAGCAGGAAGGTAAAGTCACCTGGTTGCATCCAGGGGGGTAGATATATTTCGCCCAGATTCAGGCTTTACGCCGACTTATACAACTAGGTGGAGAGTTGTATAAGGCTAGTGGGCTCATGGATGACTCATACCTCTAGGGAGAGTGTGGGGCGTCGTACAGACAGGGAGTTGATGAGACCAGCTGAAGCTTGTCAGCTCATTTAGGCCTCTATAAGAACTCCCAGCTTCATTAGATGTTGGCTCATGCCTGGAACCAGACCTGTGTGGACTGTCTAGGGAGAGTGAACCCCTGTGCGGTGAGACAAAGCCTGTGTGGCTATTTGCTTGGACATTTAAAACCAGGGACTTAGGGACTAGGACAGCACTAGGCTGATCCCAGTTGTTAGTTAGGAAACCTGTATGTTTAGTCAGAGGTCAAGTTGACCAGGATTTATTTTGTTTATGTTTCTTTTGCTTTGCTGTGTTTTGTCACTGTAAATAGAAAATAAACCGCACCTTTTTGATTTTGAAAACCACAACCTCCGTTTGCTGGGCCTGTTTTTGTGTGGGGAGCCCATCTCGGGGGTCACACACACCCGCTGCCGAGCTAACCCCCTCACAAAATATATATATAATTTGTACAGGACGCCAAGGTTGGGTCCTGGACGGGTGCTATATAGCACCAATATTTGGGTTATGGTACCTTTTAATGAGTAGTAATGGTGCTCAGGAGGTCGCCCAGAATTGGTGAGGAGTTCCGGGCAAAATAAATAGCCCAGAGAGGACTGGCTCGCAGTCCTCTTTGTATTAATAGAGAGATATTTGGGGCCCGGAATTTCGGAGGCTCTAAAGTGACATTCGGGTGGGATAGAGCCTCCACTCCTGACCACTGAGAGTCAGCACACAGGGGGTTAAGGGCTTCCAGGAAAACAGCTCATATAACAGGAAGTGATGCTAGAGGTGTGAGAGAGGAGTATGAGGATTGCACCTGAGATGAGCTGTGTGTCTGCTAGGAGCTGGTAAAGTTCAGCAAGAGCCCTGGAAGTTCCCCTACAAACTGTATGTGCCTTTTTCTTTGATTTATACTTGTGCTGAAGACAAGCCGGACTTTGTTTTGATATTTTTCTGTGTGCTGAATCAAGCTTGTTTCTTTTGGTTTGTTCATGAATAAAAGCCTTTCTGCTCAAAGTACAACGGTTTATGCGCTTAGTCCCGTGGAGCTATAACCCCCCAAAGTTTACAACTGGTGCCTTGGATGCGTGCAAAGTGCATTTGCAGCTGCAAAAACCGTTTAAAACAAACTGACATTTAAAGAGACAGGGTGCTTATGGCATGTCTTGGGTGAAGTCAGCTCAGACATTGCAGACAGCAGACAAAGGCATGGAGGAGGTCATCAAGGCTTTGGCACAAGCCACTGTGACCCAACAGCAAGCCACTGCGGCCCAACAACAAGCTCTAGCAGAGGCAAACCGTCGCCATGAGGAAGCGATGGCTCAGCAGCAGGAAAGTACACGGCTGCTAGCCGCCCAGTTTACGGCCCAGCAGGGGTCCACTCAAGCACAGGTGGCCGCATTGCATGAGGCAGTACAGCGGCTGGCTCAGGGACGAGAGCAAGGGGTCGTTGCCGCTGGCAACCAAGTGTCCGTGAGAGCCACTCATTTTTTACAAAAGCTAACACCCAGTGATGACGTAGAAGCTTTTCTCACTACCTTTGAAAGGATAGCAGAGAGAGAGGGGTGGCCCCGTGACCAATGGGCTGGTGTTATCTCCCCTTTTCTCACCGGTGACCCGCAAAAGGCTTATTTTGACCTCCCATCTGAGCACATCAGCGACTATGAGCGGCTGAAAGCAGAGATCCTGGCCCGCCTGGGAGTGACCACAGCCGTCCGGGCTCAGAGGGTGCATCGCTGGCGGTACAAACCTAACCGACCACCTAGGTCCCAAATGCACGAACTAGTGCAGCTGGTGAAAAAATGGCTGCAGCCGGAAAAATTGTCGGGCCCACAAATGGTAGAACGGGTGGTGATGGATTGGTACCTGCGGTCCCTCCCAGATGACCTACAGCGCTGGGTAAGCCATGGAGACCCTGCAACTGCTGACCAGCTGGTTGAGTTGGTCGAAAGGTACACAGTGGTAGAGGACCTGCTTGGGCCTGCCAAGCGTCGGGAACCCACACCAAGGGCAACCAGACCAGCCACAGCACCTAGGAGAGAAGCCCTGCCTGACATTGGAACCCGCAAACCTGCATCATCTTCCGCAGAACCACGAAGGTTGGTTCCCGTCCCACGGATGGGGGACCTACAGTGTTGGCGATGTCGGTCCTGGGGGCATACCCGGGCACAGTGCCCGTTGCAGGAGGAGCCTATGGACTGTGGGACCGGTCGGAGAAGCTCCTTCTATGTTCAAAGAGTGTGTGCCACTCATCTTGATCTGGCTGAAGGACGGTTCCAGTGTGAAGTGTGGGTGAACCACCTTCCTGCTAAAGCGCTACTGGACTCCGGTAGCATGATAACACTGGTACATGCCAGGGTGCTCGGGAGACTCGGCCCAGTGAATAAGACTCTACGGGTAGTGTGTATCCCGGTAACGGTTTCCTATGGCCATATTTCAGTTACACAAGAGGTTGGGGTAGTAAAGAGTTTAATACATGACCTCATAGTGGGGCGGGACTGTCCACTATTCCTTGAACTATGGAACCAGGTTCAGATAGGGCTGCCAGGAGAACTGGGGACACTGGGCCGGGAAGGGACAGAGTCTGAGGGATCCGGGCCGGAAACCCCCACAAATATGGAGCTACCTGTCACTGACAATTAAGTTACAGAAAATACTAATTTGGATGATAATGTTTCTGTTCCAGGTCTTAAAACCGAGTGGATCTCTGAGGGGGGGGGGGGGGAGTTTTCCCATTACAAGTCATGCTGGGGGAGGAAGATGAGGAGTTCTCTCCGGCTGAGGAGGAGGAGGGGGAAACATCCTCGAGGCCAGTGCATCCAGACCTGGATGTATTCAGGGGTGCATTTGGCACCGCCCAATTACAGGATCCTACCTTGATTAATGCTCGAGAGCAGGTTTCTGTCATTGATGGGGTCTCACAAGTGCCAGGGGCAGATCAGAGGTTTCCTCATTTTGCATTGAAGGGGGACTTGGTATATCGGGTAGCTGAGAGCCGAGGGGAAACTGTAGAGCAGTTGCTAGTTCCCCAACTATATAGGCGGATGCTCCTTGATCTAGCCCACAACGACGCACTGGGAGGACACCTGGGGGCAGAGAAAACAGAGGCCAGGATAACCGACCGGTTCTACTGGCCAGGAGTGAAGGTCGAGGTTAAGATATTGTGCATCTTGTCCCATTTGCCAGTTAACGGCCCCAGTGCCCCACTATAGAAACCCTCTAGTACCCTTGCCAATTATTGAGGTCCCATTCGAACGGATCGCTATGGATCTGGTGGGACCCCTGGTAAAGTCGGTAAGGGGGCACCAATACATATTAGTCATCCTAGATTACGCAACTAGGTATCCAGAAGCAATCCCTTTGAGGAAAGCTTCCTCTAAGGCCATTGCCCGGGAGTTATTTCAAATGTTCTCACGAACGGGGTTCCCCAAAGAGATGCTGACGGACCAGGGCACCCCTTTTATGTCAAAGGTGATGGCGGACTTGTGTAAACTGTTTCAGATTAAGCAGTTGCGGACGTCCATTTATCACCCGCAGATCGATGGCCTAGTCGAGAGGTTTAATAAAACCCTAAAGTCCATGTTGAAAAGAGTGGTCCAAAAAGACGGGAAGGATTGGGATATGTTACTCCCTGCCTTGTTGTTTGCCATCCGGGAGGTTCCACAAGCATCCACGGGCTTCTCACCGTTTGAGCTAGTGTATGGACGAAGGCCCCGGGGGTTGCTCGACCTAGTAAAAGAAACGTAGGAAAGTGAGTCCTCACCACATAAAACCGTGGTAGAGCATATCTCTCAAATGCGAGAGAGGGTGGCTAAGGTGATGCCGCTGGTGAGGGAGCACATGCAGAAGGCTCAGGATGCCCAAAGAAGAGTGTACAACCGGTCGGCTAAAATTAGACAATTTCAAGTAGGAGACCGGGTGGCTGTTCTAATACCCACGGTGGAGAGCAAATTCTTGGCCAAGTGGCAAGGCCCATTTGAGGTAGTAGAGAAAGTAAGTGAGGTGAACTACAAAGTCCACCAGCCAGGGAAAAGAAAACCCTACCAGATCTAACACGTGAATTTATTGAAACCCTGGAGAGACCGAGAACAAGTATCTGCGGTGGTAGGGGTACAGTCAGGGGACCATGCAGGGATCGACCTGGTGCAGGTTGCTGCCACCCTGACTAGACCCCAAACCCAGCAAGCAAAAGAGTTTCTGCAAAGAAATAGGGTCATGTTTTCAGAATTGCCCGGGCTCACTAACGTCATCAGACATGACATCGTAACTGAACCCAATGTAAAAATCCGGTTAAAGCCTTACCGTATCCCAGAAGCTCATAGGGTGGCGGTATCTGATGAAGTTAAAAGAATGCTCGAACTTGAAATCATTAAAGAGTCACAGAGCGAGTGGTCGAGTCCAATCGTATTGGTACCCAAACCCAACGGCACCCTCCGCTTCTGTAACGACTTTAGAAAACTTAATGAAGTCTCCAAATTTGATGCGTATCCCATGCCACGGGTAGATGAGCTAATTGAGAGGTTAGGTCCTGCCAGGTACATCACCACGCTGGACCTCACGAAAGGGTACTGGCAGATCCCCCTGACCAAGGAAGCCAGGGAGAAAACAGCCTTCTCCACCCCGGAAGGCCACTTCCAATACAAAAGGATGCCATTTGGTCTACACTCTGCCCCTGCCACGTTCCAAAGGGCCATGGACAAAACGTTGCGCCCACATCAACAGTACGCTTCTGTCTACTTAGATGACATAGTCATCATCAGCACTGATTGGGAGTCCCATCTTCCCCGGGTTCAGGCAGTGGTAGACTCCTTGAGAAGAGCAGGGTTCACCATCAATCCGGAGAAGTGTGCCATTTGGAATGGAGGAAGCCAAGTACCTAGGGTATATTGTGGGTAGGGGGTTGGTGAAGCCCCAAATGAGTAAGGTGGAAGCCATACAGGACTGGTCCCGTCCCCTAACCAAGAAGCAGGTCAGAGCGTTTTTGGGCATAGTTGGCTATTACAGGAGGTTTGTTCCCAACTTCGCCACCATTGCTGCACCGCTGACTGACTTGACCAAGGGCAGAAAGTCAGTGATGATAAAGTGGAATGCCGAAGCCGAGAAAGCTTTTCAAAAGCTTAAGACTGCATTATGCCAGGATCCGGTGCTGGTAGCTCCGGACTTCGCAAAAGATTTTGTAGTGCAGACAGACGCTTCAAGTGAGGGATTGGGAGCAGTCTTGTCGCAGGAAAGCAATGGGGAAGAGCATCCCGTAGTTTTTCTTAGCAGGAAGCTGACGGCAGCTGAGAAAAACTACGCTGTGGTAGAGCGGGAGTGTCTGGCCATCAAGTGGGCTTTGGACTCCCTACGATATTTCCTCCTAGGTAGGAGGTTTCGCTTCATGTCAGACCACGCTCCTCTTACCTGGATGAGACAAAACAAGCACACCAATGCCAGGGTGACAAGGTGGTTTCTTTCTCTCCAGGAGTTCAATTTTGTGGTAGAACACAGACCCGGGAGACAACATCAGAATGCCGATGCCCTCTCCCGAGTCCATTGTATGATATCGAGTGGTGCCTCCAACACCTCCGCGTTGAGGCAGAGGGGGGGGGGATATGTACAAGACGCCAAGGTTGGGTCCTGGACGGGTGCTATATAGCACCAATATTTGGGTTATGGTACCTTTAATGAGTAGTAATGGTGCTCAGGAGGTCGCCCAGAATTGGTGAGGAGTTCCGGGCAAAATAAATAGCCCAGAGAGGACTGGCTCGCAGTCCTCTTTGTATTAATTAATAGAGAGGTATTTGGGGCCCGGAATTTCGGAGGCTCTAAAGTGACATTCGGGTGGGATAGAGCCTCCACTCCTGACCACTGAGAGTCAGCACACAGGGGGTTAAGGGCTTCCAGGAAAACAGCTCATATAACAGGAAGTGATGCTAGAGGTGTGAGAGAGGAGTATGAGGATTGCACCTGAGATGAGCTGTGTGTCTGCTAGGAGCTGGTAAAGTTCAGCAAGAGCCCTGGAAGTTCCCCTACAAACTGTATGTGCCTTTTTCTTTGATTTATACTTGTGCTGAAGACAAGCCGGACTTTGTTTTGATATTTTTCTGTGTGCTGAATCAAGCTTGTTTCTTTTGGTTTGTTCATGAATAAAAGCCTTTCTGCTCAAAGTACAACGGTTTATGCGCTTAGTCCCGTGGAGCTATAACCCCCCAAAGTTTACAATATATATATATATATATATATATATATATATATATATATAATATAATATAAAAAAAACTGTATTGCACATTCACATCAGTCTCTGCCCTCAAGAAGCTTACATTCTAAGGTCCCTAACTCATGTTCATTCACATATGAGGGCCAACTCCAGGAAGAAATTGTTGTGGTTGGGCAAAAATCTCAGTTTTCAAAAGACAGACCTGGTGCATGTGTTTGTTCAGACCTCTGTGCTAAAGACCACAAATCAAAAAGTAAATTTTTTTAAAATGCAGCTTCAGTGTGGCTAAATAGTCAGTACTTTGAAAGACGTAATGTATTACACAACACTTGATATTGAGATGAGTATAGGTTATAAAGAATAAAAGTCCGGCGCTAACTCAAATATCATAAATCAGTAAAGATCAATATACAACCATGTGTTCATTCAGTCCAAAAATAATAATCCACAGAATATCCTCAAACGAACTCCAATCACCGTGATAGAAGAAGATATGCGCAGTGGGAAATAATTGTTTTAACTGTGCTCCACCATCACTGGTGTGTGAGAAATGCACTCTCACCAGATAACTAAATTACACAAGCCTTGTAAGAATCAGATTCCTTGGGTATCCCTGTGTATCTGAAGAGGGTCTCACCTCAGAGTATATCTCCTTAATTATATGTACCAAAGAAGAGAAGCAAAGAAAATATCATAGCGCAACAAGTTTATTGCAACAAAAGTCCCAGCATAAGAAGAGCAAATGCGCACTTACATTTTAACCACTTCAGACTCGAAGAATTTACCCCCTTCCTGACCAGAGCACTTTTTGCGATGCGGCACTGCGTCGCTTTAACTGACAATTGCGCGGTCGTGCGTCGTTGCACCCAAACAAAATTGACGTTTTTGTTTTCACACAAATCAAGCTTTCTTTTGGTGTTATTTGATCACCTCTGCGTTTTTTTTATTTTTTGCGCTATAAACAGAATTAGAGCGACAATTAAATTTTTTTAAAAAGCAATATTTATTGCTATAATATCCCCAAAAAATGTCTTTCTCAGTTTAGGCCGATATGTATTCTTCTTCATATTTTTGGTAAAAAAATCGCAATAAGCGTATATTGATTGGTTTGCGCAAAATTTATAGCGTCTACAAAATAGGGGATCGATTTACGGCTTTTTTTTTTATTAGTAATGGCGGCGATTTGCGTTTTTATTTTTATCGTGACTGCTACATTATGGCAGACACATCGGACACTTTTGACACTATTTTGGGACCATTGCCATTTATACAGCGATCAGTGCTATAAAAATGCACTGATTACTGTGTAAATGACACTGGTAGGGATGGGGTTAAACTCTAGGGGGCGATCAAGGGGTTAAGTGTGTCCTAGAGAGTGATTCTAACTGTGGGGGGGGTGGGTGATCGTTGCTCCCGATGATGGAGCAGTAGATCTCTGTCATGTCACTAGACAGAACAGGGAAATGCCTTGTTTACATAGGCATCTACCTGTTCTGTTCTCTCGGTCTCACGATCGCGGGCCGCCGGCGATCATCGAGTTTGCGGGACCCGCAGTCATGCTCCTGCGGCGTGCGCCTGCAAGGCGGCAAATTCGAAGGGACGTGTACGCCCATTTGCCTGTGTGTGGTGAGTCGGCACCAACATGTACAGCCAACCTGGTACAAAAAACGCTGCCTGTCCAAGTTGCGGTGTGCGTTCCAGAGCACTGGAGGTCGGAACCACGAAAACCGGAAGCGACGTAGATACGTGCTGATGCGCAGCCTCAATGCATTTCGTGATAAACACTTAAGGAAGCTTGCAATGCCGCCATTTTATTGAAGTCTTGTATACCCCACCATTCAGTCTAATTGGTTGGCAAAAAATCTCTCAATCAAGCTTGGGTGACTCGCAGCTTGAAATAACATTACAACACCGCTGTACATATTGGTGTCTCGCCTTTTTACAATAAGGCCCCTTTCACACTGAGGCGTTATTACCACGTTTTCGCTGTAAAAATAGCGCTGTAAAAATGGCTGAAATAATCCTGCCCCATCATTCTCAATGTGAAAGCCCTGAGGGCTTTCACACTGAGGCATTTTGCTGGCTATGCGTTGGAAAAAATCCTGCAAACAGCTTTTTTGGAGCATCTTTAGGGCGCTAAAAATAGCGCTGTAAAAACGCCTATCTCGGGGGGCGTGGCTGAGAGTCCATGAGAGCGGCTGCTTAATCTCATAGCTCCGGCTCCACTTATCCATCCTGCAGGCATCCTACCCTCAATCTGCTACCTAAAGGCACAGTTTTGCTCCTAAGGACGGCGGGCACCAGATACAGGCATGATGGTGAATAAATACGGGCCACCCGCGCCCCAATCAACGGCGGAACAACTGGCCCGGTTTAGAAGGCAAGATGGCGCCGATCCTCCGGCAGTGCACGAGGCCGCGCTGCAGTCATTTACATCTGCAGCACAGGATTCCTATCAGGGGGTGAGTGGCTCTGTCCCTGCTGTGTTTCGCACCCAGGCTGTGCACACTGAACCCTTAGACTCCCCAGCATACTCAGAGGAATCTGCATCCCTGAGCCCTTCCATTGCTGAGCCCAGCCTGGCTGAAATCCTGGTAGCCATTAAAGATGTCAAAACCTCCCTCACTTTACAAATAGAGAGCATCCACATTGATTTCTCCCTTTTGAAGCAGGATGTTCAGAGTTTGAGGGACAGGACTGGGGAGGTAGAGGGTCGTGTCAGCTCCCTGGAAGACTCTGTGCATCCATTATCTGCCACTGTACGCACAGCCACGGATGAGTTGGGGGTCCTCAGAGCTAAGCTGGACGATTTGGAGAATCGTTCCAGAAGGAACAACCTCCGATTTGTGGGGTTCCCGGAACGATCGGAGGGTCCCCGCCCGGAAAGATTTCTACACAAATGGTTGCGAGATGTATTCGGGGTGGAAGAATTTTCCAACACCTTTGAAATTGAGAGGGCGCACCGCACCCCCCGCGTGCCCCACAACCTGGGGCCCCCCCCCCGAGATCTCTCATTGCAAAATTCCTTAACTTCCGGGACAAGGTTACTATTCTACGCCTGGCCAGAGAAAAAGGTCCCCTCAAGTTCAACAGCAACAACATATCCATCTATCCTGACTTCTCTGCTGAAGTACAGCGCCAGCGAATATCCTTTGCAGCAGTGAAAGATCGTCTCCGTAATGAAGGTCTTCCCTATGCTATGTTGTTCCCTGCTAAGCTGCGGATCATCCATGAAGGCAAAGCCCACTTTTGCTTTTGTCCTAAAGAAGCTATGTCCTGGTTAGATTCAAGATTTGGGAAACAACCCAGACAACAACGCCGCAATTGAATCCTCGAGTGAAGGAACATGAGTCTCCAGATGACCCTTCATTTCCCCTATCTGCTTCCCAGGGGCTCGGTCCTCTGGGAATCAACTTGTTACGGTGACTTTCTCCCCCTGGTCAGAGGCTGGCCCTAATTGCCTTTCCCCCCCCCCCTTTTTTTTTTTTTCCCCCTACAGAGGTCACTCTTGCACTATTAACAATCCGGATAAGAGCTCCTATTATTACTGCCCTTTGAACTGCAGATTACTATCACTGTGCCTCTTGCACTTATTACTGTCTGTGCCTTTAATTTTCAAAAGGGGTGGAGAGGAAAGGGAAAGAGAAAAGAGATTCTTTTGATTTATTTTTTCTATCTCAAAAAGAAGAGAAATGTTTTTTATATATATATATATATATATATATATATATATATATATATATATATATATATATTTTTTTCTTTCCTCTCTTCCCTCCAGATTCTACAACAGGGACGTTTACACTGCAGTTGTGAGCCATTATGGAACTGCTGCTTCCCCCCATACCAGTAGGTGGCGAGGCCACAGGGTTTTTCGCTTCTTCCCCAGACTGTTGCTGAGGGGGGAATGTTTTTGTTTTGGGGTTCAAGGCTCACTGTGTTTGGGTTGGTAGAGCAGGGAGGGGGGTGGGTTAAGGGTGGGATGTTTATTTCGGCGGTCCTCTCACAAGTTTTAGGTCTTGAGAAGGACTGGCCTCTTTGGTGTTTGGTTGGTATAGTTGCTCCTAGGAAAATGTTCTTTTTGCCACTATTGCACACCTATTATAGACAGTGTCATAGAAACGGTTTGTGGTATGCTGCATCACATGGTTATCCTTGCATTGTTCCTGTATTCCTTATACTTACTCATGGCTGACACTTTAAAACTGATTTCGTGGAATGTTAGGGGGTTGAACTCACCTCACAAGCGGTCCCTGCTGTTTTCCTATCTAAAAAAATACAGACCCCATATCATTTGTCTCCAAGAGACCCACCTTACTGGCTCTAAGCTTAAGTCCCTTAAAAGGCCCTGGCTGGCCAGCCACTATCATGCCTCTTATTCTAACTTCTCCCGCGGGGTCTCGATTTTGTTGGCGAAGTCCCTCCCGGCTGAGACTTTGCTTGTGAAGCCGGATCCTGCGGGACGATTTATTATAATAACCCTCCGTATAGCCTCCACAATTTTTACATTGGTGAACATATATATTCCTCCACCGTTTTCCTCAGAAATCCTTTCCCATTTGTCTCATGTTACTGTCCCGATCCCCGGGTCCCCTGCTCTTTGTAGGTGATTTCAATGCTGTACTCGACCCTTCAGTAGACCGCTTGCGGGGTGGGGGCAGGCCGTACCCCTCCTTTATTGACTGGACCCAGGTATTTGCCCTTACCGAGCTATGGCGTTGGAAGCATCCGGATGACAGACAGTTTTCCTGTCATTCGGACTCCTTCCATACTATGTCTCGCATAGATATGGCATTTGCCCCGGCGGATGTACTCCCCCTGGTTCATTCCATAGCTTACCTGCCTAGAGGGATCTCGGACCATGCTCCTTTGCTGATTGGTCTTCTCCTCCTGCCAAAGTCGGGCCCCCGGGTCTGGAGATTGAACTCACATTGGCTTGAGGATGAGATTGTTCAGGCAGAGTGCCAGAAGGGCGTGACTGAATACTGGCAACTGAATCAGGGTACTACTGGACTCACCACTGTCTGGGATGCTTCCAAGGCAGTGTTGAGAGGTGCCTTTATGTCAATTACGGGTATTCTGCGTAAAAATAATCTACAACGTACTGAGGAATTAGAACAGACTATGGTGAAGGCGGAGGCAGAGTACTCTGAAAGGCCCTCTGCGGCCACGTTAGCCCCGTGGCTTCATAGTCGCAGGGAATACGAACTTCGCTTGTTAGATCTCACTAAAAAACGTTTACTCTATGTCACGCAAAAGACTTTTGAGCATGGTAACAAAGCAGGGCGCCTACTCGCATATTTTTCCAGACCTGACCATGCCCCTATTTCTATCCCCAGGATATTAGTTTCAGGAACTACGATTAGTACTGTCCCTCAGGATATAGCAGAAGCCTTTCTCTCCTTTTATCAAGACCTCTATACTTCCAGAGTTACTTATTCAGAGACACAACTAGATGACTATTTAGGCCAGGTGTCGCTCCCCCGATTGACAGACCAGGTCCGGGGAGAGTTGGATGAGCCGCTGTCTGTGGAAGAACTTTCATTGGCAATTTCACAGATGCCGGCTCATAAGACGCCAGGTCTGGACGGGTTCCCAGTGGAATGGTATAAGCAATTTCAGCACCTTCTTGGCCCTATTTTGCTTAAAACATACAATGCAGCATTGCAGGAGGGGGTACTTCCTCCCTCTATGAGAGAGGCACTTATTGTTTTACTTCTTAAACCGCGAAAAGATCCGTTAAAATGTGACTCCTATCGGCCGATATCGCTTATTAATGTTGATACCAAAATTCTAGCCAAGGCTCTGGCGAACCGCCTGAACAGGGTGATCCCAGGGCTAGTGGGGAGTGATCAGGGTGGTTTCATACCCGGTCGATCAACCCGGATGAACATTCGTAGACTGTTCCACAACTTGACGTTTCCACATGACTGTCCGGCGACCCGAGTTGTGGTGTCCTTGGACACCTGCAAGGCCTTTGACAGTGTGGAATGGCCATACCTGTTTGGGGTCTTGCAGTTGTATGGCTTTGGTCCACGGCTGATAGCCTGGATCAAACTCCTCTATACCATGCCACTCGCCCGCATTCGCATTAATTCTCAGATCACTGACACATTTAAGATCACCAGAGGCACTCGACATGGTTGCCCTTTGTCGCCCCTCCTGTTTGCCCTGGCCATGGAACCCCTTGCTATTCGGATCCGTAATTCACCACTCCTTCGCGGATTACCCATAAATGAGATAGAAGAAAGGATCTCGCTCTATGCAGATGATACATTGGTTTACTTAGCAGACTCTCAGGACTCACTTACTAGTCTGTTGACCACGGTGACAACCTTTGGAGACTTTTCTGGATTCCGAGTGAACTGGGAGAAATCTACCCTCTTCCCCATAGATCAGACTCCTGCTCCACAGGTTCACTCGGATTCCAGACTACAAATAGCCACCTCCTTTAGATATCTAGGTGTTATAGTTCAATTGCCATTATCCCTATATATTACCAATAATTTAGGCCCTTTACTACTCCAACTGCAAACCCAAACTAAACAATGGAAGGACTTACCCCTGGATCTGATGGGGCGAGCCAATATCCTAAAGATGATATATCTTCCTAAACTTTTGTATGTCCTGGCTAACTCCCCCTGCAAAATTCCCAAAACAATCTTTAAGAGTATTGATTCGATTTGTATAGCGTTCCTTTGGAATGGTAGGCCCCCTAGAATGGCACTGGAAACTCTGCGCCTTACGTCCCACTTGGCAGGATTAGCTTTCCCTGATTTTTACCTTTACTATCAAGCATCCCAACTGGTTAATATTCATGATTGGCTGCACCCTGACCCGAATAATGCCTGTACCACCACTGAAGGTGCCATGGTCTCATCATTCGAAACATTGCATAACATTGTTTATCATGGATGCACGCCCCCGGGACCTGGACTGACTATTTTACGTACATCTCTGTCCCTATTTAAAACAGTGACGCTTAAACACGCCCCTGGCTCCTGGTCAGTCTCCCCTAATAGTCCACTTTGGTTTAACCCTACATTACCAGAATTTGGCTCCCTGCCTGACCCACAAAGGTGGACCTCTCGGGGGATAAAATACTTATGTCACATATACTCACCTTAAGGATTTAAATCTTTCGCGCAGATGAGAACTGACTTTGACTTACCATATAACTACTTATTTTTTTACTATCAGCTTAGACACGCTGTGCGAGCACAGTTTGGTTCACTAGACAACCCGCTTGTGATCTCTGACTTAGAAAAACTCTTACGATCCCCAGACCGCACGAAACTTATCTCTACTTATTATTTAGCACTGGCGGTGGGCTCCAACCCTAGATTCAAGGCATCACAACGTAAATGGGACTCCCTAGATATATCCATAACAGAGGAGGACTGGTCCGAATTCTGTGCCACTTTCAAGGCTTCTGTTGTATCCTCCAGGGACAGGATCATCCAAATAAAAATCTTCCACCAATCGCATCTCACCCCGGCCAGGATGCACAGAATGGGCATTTTGTCCTCGGCTGAGTGCTTTCGGGGATGTGGATATACAGCTGACTTCATTCATTGCTTCTGGAGTTGTCCCATAGTGCAGGAGTTTTGGAGGAGAGTAGACTCCTTTCTCTCTTCAGCGCTGGGGCTTCCCAACATATTAAATCCCAAGAACTGCCTCCTGGGGGTCTTTGGCGACCTCACTGTTCCCTCCCAGGTCAAACGATTGCTTCGGATCCTTTACTGTTATGCTAAAAAATCAATTTTATTGACCTGGAGGGGAGCAGCAACCCCAACAGTGGGGCTATGGTTGAAACTAGTCAATGATGCCCTTCCACTTTACAAACTCACTTTTGAGATCCGCAAAAGGAAGAAAACATTTTATAAAATTTGGGGCAGGTGGCTGGCTAGCCCCCTGACCCTTTCCTCCATACTGCCATGAAAGAGTGGGTAGGTTGTAGCATACCTTGAACCATGGCTACACTCCTTTGCAATTTTACCAGCTATGACGGTCTAGTAGGTCTATTATGTTGCTGTAATTTGTCTTTATATTATATTATGCTGCTTAAATGGATGTGCAGATATTCTTCTGTGTAAACTGATATAGGAGCAAGTTGTTAATGTTGTGTGTGGGACAAGCCTGGCTAGGCCCCCACATATTGTCTTTCTATGTCTGTATGTTATGGAAAAATGTAATAAAACATATCTTTAAAAAAAAAACAAAAACGCCTATCTCCATTGAAATTAATGAGTAACGCGGTAAAACGCATAGGTGTTAGCGCTATTTTTACCGTGAACGTGGTAAAATCGTGGGGGGAAAAAAACTCTTTTTTTTTTTTTTTTTTTTTCAACG
This sequence comes from Rana muscosa, assembly GCA_029206835.1. Classification (NCBI taxonomy): domain Eukaryota; kingdom Metazoa; phylum Chordata; class Amphibia; order Anura; family Ranidae; genus Rana; species Rana muscosa. The sequence goes on from CM055119.1 coordinate 50,283,227, forward strand.
CCTCAGTGTGAAAGGGGCCTAACCATATATAGGCAAAGTAGAGACACTTGACCACTTCCCATCCGGACCAATTCTGGCACTTCACTCCTACATGTAAAAAAATCATAATTTTCTTTCTAGAAAATTACTCGGAACCCCCAAACATTATATATGCTTTTTTTTAACAAAGACCCTAGGGAATAAAATGGCGGTCATTGCCTCCTTTTTATGTCAAACGATATTTGCGCAGCGATTTTTCAAATGTAAATAAGCAAAAAAGTCACATTAGACCCAGGCAGCGCTTATACATATACAGGGTTCTTCACAAAACATATGTATTCTAATCATTAAATGTCCATCCTATGAGGTCCATACACAGAAATGTTAGTGCGTTGTGCAATGATAAAAGCAACCACCAGTCCTTGTAAATAATATAAATGGAAATCTTGCTGACGTCAAAGTATCACCTCCACACGTGCAATAAAGAAAAGGAGGGGGGGGGAGTGGATTGAGACCCCCCTCTTAGGTCAACTCTTACCAGAGAGAGCTTGGATTACAGCATGTATGTTACTTGTTAAAAAGCGATCTCCACAGGTGTCTCCACTCCCTGCTTGGTCCTAGCCAGCGACTGATCACTCAGTGATTTCAGTAAAAGAGAAAAGGAACGGACATAGTGTAATCCTGTTTTACAACTTTAATATCCATCTCACCTGACAGGACGTGGATCTGTGTGTTTAAACACACAGATCCACATCCCTGGCTCTATTACCGGCAATCGCGGGTGCCCGGCGGACATCGCGGGCACGTGTACCGCCTCCCAAGTGAGGCAGCAGCGCGCGCACCCCCTAGGCAGCCGGGAAGCCCAGGATGTCATACGACGTCTGCCCAGCATGGGAGATCCCTCCTGCGGACGTCATTTGACACTAGGGAAGTGGTTACATATCTTATGGTCTTTTTCTATCCAGTCATTAAGCTTTTTCTTTAGCTTCAATGTGGGGGTCACCTTTTTAATTTTCTATGTTTATTTATCCCTAAGGAGTCTCTGCATCTCTGTCCCGTAATCTGCTTTACTTGGAATTACCCCCCTCCCTTTTGTCTGCTAGTGTCTTAACTTTCCGTGCCTTTTTTCACCTCCCTTTCTTCATGTGTTCAATACCTTTTTCTGTGTAGTTTCTGAACTTATTGGTTTTGGTTTCTTTGTATGTATGGATTGCATGGGTTGTTACCGACATGTAGTGAACATTTTGAAATGTCGATAGTACCTTTTTTTTTTTTTTTTTTTTTTTTTTTAGAAATATATTTACCTAGAAAAATTTGTAAAAATGGTGACGTGTTCAATACTTATTTTAGCCGCTGTATATTATAGATAGCGTCTTACAAATTTCTGGGAGAATAGAGTACATAGCTAACGGATAATAAAACCCTCTGGCACCCAAAAACTGAAATCCAGTATGTATGGACTCCCCTTTTTAGAAGTAGAGCAAAGTATTTTAATTTGCAACAGGCACGTCAAATGTAAACTTTTTAGCTATTGTGCAACGTCTGTGCAAATTTTAATTTTCTTTTTTTTTTTTTAACAGATAAGGAAAGAAGGCAAAGAGAAATATAGTACAGACCAGTTGTGTGTCATGGACAATGTCAGAACAAATCTCAGACGTTTCATTTTCTACCTACAAACTGTGGAGAAAAAACTTAAAGGCTAATTGAAAACAAGCTGTATTTTCATACAAAAAGGTTACTCATACATTTGGGACTATGGAGAAGTGCATTTCTCCCTTTTGTAAAGCCCATGAAAGCTTAATAAATTATTTTGTTCCCTGACTTGACAAAATGACATATTCGAATGTCCTGCAGCATTGGCCGCCATTTTTATATAAGGTTTATTTGGTATAAGTATTTTTGATAAAACTCTGCTTCTATTTGGTTCAAAATACTGTAAATCGCATAATCTTTAATTGTGATGTCATATGGTTCAGCTTGCAGAACAGAAACCAAATTACCTTTAATCACAACATCTAAGTCGTAAAAAATAAACCTTGTTGCACCTTTTTAAAAATGTTATAATGGCCACTGTCTGCCTATAAAATCCTCCTGTTTCTGTGCAGCAAACCCTTGGTTAATCCTTATCTCCCTATGTCAGTGAAAAGCAAGCAGTGTTTTTCAGGCCTTGTGGAACTACAAGATCCAGAATTGTTTGCCAGCCAAATAGTATGTAAGGTCTTCCCGATCTGGCAAGGTATGCTGGGACTTGTAGTACCTATTTACACAGCAACAGAAGTCCTGGTTGTTTAGTTCCACTTCAAATTTGAATATCATGCAGATTTTTTTGATCCAGTGCTTTTAAATACCTTTTTCAAAGTCATTTCCTGTCTCATGAGACCCAAATACTGGGGTTCTCTTTTACATAAATTTTGACATTGTGTGGAGGCCTGACCCAGGCTTTCTTGCCTTCTGCATCATCTTACTGGATAGTAAGGATACTCATAACAATGATGATGAGCCAATCGGAGAAAGAAGGTGGGGACAGGTAAGTCTTTGACCCTGCAGGTAAGTGGTGAAAGTTGCTTATCAGAGCATGCTTGATTTTAGGGCTCCTGGTAAGTAAACAAAGGCTTTGAAAGCTGTGTGCAGACACCACTAACCGCTTTTTATTTTATTTTATTTTTTATTGTAGACCTGTGACCAGTTTGAGGGTTGGTAAATATAGAAATGTGCACCTACCTTCTTAACCACTTCCATACTGGGCACTTAAACACCTTCCTGCCCAGACCAATTTTCAGCTTTCTGCGCTTTTGCACTTTGAATGACAATTGCGCGGTCATGGTACATTGTACCCAAACTAAATTTTTTTTATCATTTTGTTCCCACAAATAGAGCTTTCTTTTGGTGGTATTTGATCACCTCTGCGATTTTTATTTTCTGCTAAAAAATAAAAAAAAGACCGAAAATTTTGAAAAAAAAAAGTTTTTTTTTTGGTTTCAGTTACAAAACTTTGTAAATAAGTTAGTTTTCTCCTTCACTGATGGGCACTGATGGGGCTGCACTGATGGGCACCGATTGGCGGCACGGGTGGGCACCGATTGGCGGCACGGGTGGGCACAGATAGGCACTGATAGGTGGCATGGGTGGGCACTGATAGGTGGCATGGGTGGGCACTGATAGGTGGCACTGTACTAATGGATGCCAATCAGTGCCAAACAATAATGCCTGCCAATCAGTGGTGCCCATTGTGGCACTGATTGGCATCCATCATCCCTGGTGGTCTAGTGGCATCCCTGGTGGTCTAGTGGCATCCCTGGTGGTCTAGTGGCATCCCTGGTGGTCTAGTGGGCATCCTCGGGGGGGCTCTGCTGATAATCGATCAGCACAAACCCCCCCCCCCGTCAGAGGAGCAGCCGATCGGCTCTCCTCCCACTCGCGTCTGACAGACGCGAGTGAGGAAAAGCCGATGACCGGCTTTTCCTGTTTACACTGTGATCAGCCGTGATTGGACACGGCTGATCACGTGGTAAAGAGTCTCTGTCGGAGACTCTTTACCTAGATCAGTGTTGCGGAGTGTCAGACTGACACCCCGCAGCAACGATCGCCGCGATGGGGGGCGCGCATCGGCTCAAAATCCTGAGGACGTCATATGACGTCCTGTCAGGATTCTGCAACCACTTTGCCGACGTCAATCCGCTATAGGGCGGGCGGCAAGTGGTTAATTGACAGTATACTGGACCCATAGTCCTAACCATGGATTATAGCCAGCTACCTTCAGGTGATTGGACACTGGCTAAAAAAAAAACTCTGGGGCATTTTTTTTCTAACCCTTGCTGCACCGAGTTTGTTGCAGGTTGTTATGTAAGTCCAGGGCTCTAGACCATCAGTAGGTGGAGCCATGTCTCTGAAGACTCCCCCAAGGCCAGGATGTGGACTTGTCCTCTTACTATTGCTCCATTACCAAAGAACTATGTTGGCAGTAACTGGTGCTAAGCCACTTTAAAGCTGGTCCCTAGTCTGCCAGTTTTGATCCTCCATGGGTTTAATGGTGCAGAGACTTACACTTGACATGTTGTGTTGCAGCCATGGAGTGGAAAAGCCAGTCTGGCCGAATTTGGTGCCATTTTTGTTCCCCTATCTGTATATTGTGGGGCTTCCTCTGGGCGTGTGTTTTCCTGGTCGGCATCACTATCCCCATGGCTCCCACAGAGCACAGGAATTCTTGGATGCCACCTGTGTTATTGCTTGACACAGAAGGCGTTTCCCTCTCCTCCGCTATCATGATAGTTCTGAGTGCCCCTTTTGGAGACACTGAGCACTGCAAATGACAGGTTGCAGGGGTAGAGAAAGGAGGTCAGAGGCCCTACCCACTCAGACACAGCTAACAACTTGGTTGGGGGGGTTATAGTCTTTCTCCACAGGCTCTTAGTCTTCCTTGTTCTGATTTCTGCCCTCCTGGAGTTTTTCTATCCCTTCAGGCAAACGCCCACCCTCCTCTTATGACTAGAGAAGAATACTCTGTTGCCATGTCTGACTTTATGAAATTTAAGTATAGCCTCTAAAATATATATGTAATGTATGGTGGTTTATAGTACCATCATCCAAGAAATTTAGATGTATAAAGATCTGACTTTCTTTTTCGTACATCACGGGACACAGAGCGACTTAGTCATTACTAATGGGTTATATAGATTACCATCAGGTGTTGGCACTGGCCAATTCCAAACCGGAAGTACCCTCCCCTATATAAGCCCCTCCCATCCGGGAGCACCTCAGTTTTTTGCCAGTGTCTAAGGTGTTGGCCAAAGAGTAACATGTGTTTTCACTGGGCTTGCGTACAGGTTCTTTTGGGCCTTAGTAAGCTGTTCCGGATCCCACCAAAAAAGCTTCATAGCTAAACGGTCGGTACCCGGGCCTTGCAGCAGAAGAGCAAGGTTTTGCCTGTAATGCCTCTCTTAGGAGGGCTGGACCCTGGGATCCAGAGCTCTGGTCATACCCACGACCAAGATGTTGTCTGTGCAGGGTGCTATACAGGTCCAGGGGAGTGGAATCCTTGGGAACCCGGTCCCTGAAGGTTTAATTACAATGCCTGCCGTGATAGGTGAAGTTTGGACTTCTGTGGACCAAACAAAGTCCTGCGGCGGGGATCAGGTAAGTGGGGGCCCCCAGGAACTTGGTTCTATTGGGGGACCCCCAAGCCTAATTTGTCTTTCTGTCTGTTACCTAACGGTATTCCCGCTAATATCTGTGTTTGCCTGTAACTACTGAAAATGTAAAATTTTAATAGTAGTCAAGAAAAAAAAAAAAAAAAGGGGACCGCGGTACCTGTGTTTAAACCACTAGAGGCCGCTGTAGTCCATTTTTCTTGTCATGTGGATCTTTGGTTTTTTCAAGTCAAAAGATCCAGGCAGTTGGTAAGTTTCTCTGTGGGAATCCACTTCCTCTGCCCTGTTGATGCGCTCATCCACCGCACAGGCCCTCCGGCAAAAAGGGCCCTGGCTCCTAGTCCCTGTTTGATTTCGAAAAGGGCGCCAATGGCGCACGCGCCTCCTATGAAAAAAAAAAGGGGCGGGGCGGGTGGATGACGCTCGATGCGCGCCGCTTCTGCGCATGTGCAGGCGTCCCAGCATGGTTAAAAGACACAGTACAAGTGTCAGCTGGATGCAAACAGAGCTAGCAACAAACAGTGGCACACAGAGGCGGTTGATGCAGGCATCCCCATAGAAAGGCACTTTAGTGGACACCAGCTGGTATATAGCAGCAACTGTGTTAGACTATTACCAGCAAAAATTGGTGTATGACGACGGGAATACCTCAGCTTTGTGCTTAAAGGATATGTCGTCCAGACGCTCCGGAAATAGGTCTTCCAGGAAGCCAAAGGGGTCTCCATCGGGCTCTGAGGATATTGGGCATGCTTGTACTGCACCAATCTCCCCTGAGAATTCAGAGGTCAGTAGCCGTAGAAACCCCGCAGGAATGCCTGGTGCTGCGGCTGTCCCCAGTCCACCTGCTCCTGTATATATAACAGAGGAGGTTTTATCCTCAACTCTGGGAGGATTGGAAGAGAGATTAACAGCATTGATCGCTGCTTCCCTGTCACAGGAAAAGCGCGTCCGATCTCCGTCTCCTCCTTCAGAGTGCCTGTTAGTGGAGGAACAGCCCCACACAGAGATCGACCTACCTGAAGGGGATCAGGATGAGGTTGATTCAGTTATGGAGGAATCAACAGTGGAAGAACCTTTCTCAGCATCTCAGGCTGAAAGATTATGGGTTCAGTCTCTGACTAACATGGTCCGATCAGCATTTAAAATGCCTCTGGCGGAACCACCATCCACTACGGTTTCCTCGCTGGGGTCGCTAAAAGCTCCCCAGGCTGTCTGTTCCTTCCCAATCCACCCTTTATTAGAGGGGCTTATTTACCAGGATTGGGAGCATCCTGATAAAATATTTGCTCCCCCCAAGAGATTTCCGGTGATCTATCCCATGGAGGATAAGTTCATAAAAAAATGGAGGGTCCCTACAGTGGACGCAGCCATCTCTTCTGTTAACAAATCACTGACATGTCCAGTAGATAATGTTCCAATGTTCAAAGACCCAATAGATAAAAAATTGGAGTCTTTACTAAAATCTGCTTTCTCTACAGCAAGCATGGTGACACAACCTGCGGTAGCAGCGATTGGAGTCTGCCAAGCAGTGAAAGATCAGTTGAAACAAGTCTTAAGGGACTTACCAGATCAGCAGGCTCTTGCCCTAGCTGACCTGCCTAGAGCCTTGTGTTTTGCGGTGGACGCCATAAAGGATACAATCCAACAGGCCTCCCGCTTTACGCTGTCTATAGTACATATGCGTAGGCTTCTGTGGCTCAAAAACTGGTCTGCTGAAGCTCCCTGTAAAAAACTGTTGGTTAGCTTCCCATTTCATGGAGAACGCTTATTTGGAGAAGATCTGGACAAATATATCCAGAAAATTTCTGCCGGTAAAAGTTCACTCTTACCGGTTAAGAACAAGGGTAGAAGTCCTTCTTTTAAGAGGCCTACTTCTCCAGTCCCGGGCACATCGGCTGTGAAGCAGTTCCGACGGCCTCCGCGGTCAAATTCAGGGGGCAGAAATCAGGGACAATCACAGGGTAACAAGAAGCCCTGGATCAAGAGAGGTACAAAACCTCCCCCCAAGGCATGAAGCGTTGCCCCCACTCAATCGGGTGGGGGGAAGACTTCAGTTGTTCACAGAGACCTGGCGGGACACCATCAGAGACAAATGGGTGATCTCCGCAGTAAGTCTGGGATACAAGCTGGAGTTAAAAGGCACTCCTCCTGCCCAATTTGAGGTCAAACGTGCCAAGAGATCCCCAGAAGAGAGGATCCCTCCTTCTGGCACTAGAACAACTATTGCTCCAAGGTGTAATCATGAAGGTTCCCCTGGAAGAAAGCGGATTCGGGTTTTACTCGAACCTTTTCACAGTTCCCAAACCAAATGGGGACGTGAGGCCCATATTAAATCTAAAAGGGCTAAACAAGTTCCTAAATATCAGGACTTTTCGGATGGAGTCGATCCGAACGGTGGCCACCGCCCTACAAGGGCAGGAATGGTTAGCCTCGATCGACATAAAGGATGCTTATCTGCATATTCCCATCTTTCCGGCCCACCAGAAATTTCTACGCTTTGCAGTAGAAGGGCGCCATTTTCAGTTCAGAGCCTTACCTTTCGGTCTGGCCACAGCACCACGAGTGTTCACAAAAATTCTGGCCCCATTATTGGCCAATCTAAGAACACAGGGTGTAACGATAATGGCATATCTAGACGACCTGCTACTAATAGACCACTCAGTGGAAAAGCTGGAAGTAGCTATTCACAAGACAATCAAGTATCTGGAATATCACGGTTGGATTATCAACCGGGACAAGTCAGCTCTAAGACCAGTCAAAAGTCTGGAATACTTAGGGCTAAGGCTGGATTCAAATCAGAGAAAGATTTTCTTACCTCCAGAGAAGGTGTCGTCTTTAAAAGATTTGACCCACTTAGTGGGTACAAAAAGAAAACCATCCATACGCCTCTGCATGAGGCTGCTGGGAAAAATGTTGGCTTCATTCGAAGCGGTACCCTACGGTCAATTCCATTCAAGGAATTTGCAAAGGGCCATACTGTCAGCCTGGAACAAAAAAGTTCAGGCTTTAGACTTACCAATGTCCCTGTCCCCTTCCGTTCGCAAGAGCCTCCATTGGTGGTTGGTGCCCCAGAATCTGGAAAAAGGGAAACCCTTCAGTCCGGTTTCTTGGAAGGTGGTCACTACAGATGCCAGCCTCATAGGCTGGGGGGCAGTACTGGAGCAATGGTCTCTCCAGGGCAAGTGGTCAGAAGCAGAAAAGGCCCTGCCCATCAATCTCTTAGAGATACGAGCAGCCCGGTATGCCCTAGTAGCATGGACATCCAAACTCCAAGGGTCCCCTGTCAGAATTCAATCAGACAATGCCACAGCAGTGGCATATATCAATCACCAGGGTGGCACCAGGAGTCGTGCAGCCCAGAGGGAAGCAAATTGCATCCTGGAGTGGGCAGAAAAATATGTCCCAGCCATATCCGCGGTTTTCATCCCAGGAGTGGAAAATTGGAGAGCGGACTTTTTAAGTCGCCAACAATTATGCCCGGGGGAATGGTCTCTTCACCCCGAGGTTTTCCAGGCAATATGCCAGCGGTGGGGAACACCGGATGTAGATCTGCTAGCATACAGATTCAACGCAAAGGTGGACAGATTTGTGTCTCGCACAAGGGATCCTCTAGCTTGCGGCTCGGATGCCCTAGTGTTCCCTTGGGATCAGTTCAAGCTGATATATGCATTCCCACCGCCACAATTGTTACCGCGATTACTCCGCAGAATCAGGGTAGAAAAGAAACCAGTGATTCTGGTGGCTCCAGCGTGGCCCCGAAGGGCATGGTATGCGGAGATTGTAAAAATGTCAGTGAGGAGTCCTTGGACCCTCCCACATCGTCCGGACCTGCTGTCGCAGGGACCGATATATCACCCTTCCTTACCAGCCCTAGGTTTGACGGCCTGGCTATTGAAGCCCACATTCTGAAAAAGAGAGGGCTCTCTAATTCTGTGGTATCTACCATGATCAATGCCAGGAAGCCGGTATCCAGGCAGATCTATTATAGGATCTGGAAAGCGTACATTAAGTGGTGTGAGGCCAAGAAATGGCATCCACGTAAGTACGTGATAGGGAGGATTTTGGACTTCCTACAGTGGGCTGTAGATAGGAAGCTGGCCTTGAGTACTATCAAGGGTCAGATTTCGGCCTTGTCAATATTTTTTCAAAGGCCCTTAGCTTCGCATTCACTAGTCAAAGCTTTCATACAAGCAGTGATGCGTATTAGCCCTCCGGTTAGTATTCCCATATGTCCTTGGGACTTAAACCTGGTTCTGTCGGTTCTACAGAAACAACCGTTTGAACCATTGCAACATATTTCTCTGGTTCTTCTCACCAGGAAATTGATTTTCTTAGTAGCCGTTTGTTCGGCTAAAAGAGTATCGGAATTAGCCGCCTTGTCCTGTAAGGAGCCATATCTGGTTGTCCATAAGGACAGAGTAGTATTACGTCCTCATCCAGCCTTTCTTCCTAAGGTGGTATCGAGGTTTCATTTGAACCAAGATGTGGTTCTTCCTTCTTTTTTTTTTTTTCCCCAAACCTAGCTCGGTAGAGGAAAAGTTATTACATTCCTTGGATGTAGTAAGAGCAGTTAAAGCTTATCTAAAAGCCACTGCTCAGATTCGCAGAACGGATACTTTGTTTATTCTGCCGGAAGGCTCTAAAAAGGGTCAGTCAGCATCAAAATCCACTTTAGCCAAGTGGATTCGACAGGTCATAATACAAGCCTATGGCTTGAGAAAGAGACCGCCTCCGTTCAAAGTTAGGGCGCACTCCACAAGAGCAGTTGGAACTTCATGGGCAGTGCATCACCAGGCCTCCCTGGCTCAAGTATGTAAGACCGCAACATGGTCTTCGGTACACACGTTTACTAGATTCTACCAGGTAGACGTTAGAAGTCAGGAGGATGTCGCCTTTGGGCGCAGTGTGTTGCAGGCCGCAAAAGATCCTCATGCCTGATGGCGCCCAGCTTATGTATCCCTCCCCTCATTTGGCATTTGCTTTGGGACGTCCCATTAGTAATGACTAAGTCGCTCTGTGTCCCGTGATGTACGAAAAAGAAAAAGGGATTTTTATAACAGCTTACCTGTAAAATCCTTTTCTTGGAGTACATCACGGGACACAGAGCTCCCACCCCTCTTTTTGGGACACTTATTGCTTGGCTACAAAACTGAGGTGCTCCCGGATGGGAGGGGCTTATATAGGGGAGGGTACTTCCGGTTTGGAATTGGCCAGTGCCAACACCTGAAGGTAATCTATATAACCCATTAGTAATGACTAAGTCGCTCTGTGTCCCGTGATGTACTCCAAGAAAAGGATTTTACAGGTAAGCTGTTATAAAAATCCCTTTTTTTGGTCCCCAAACTAAAAAACCAAGGGGCAGGGCAATTGGACTATTGAGGTACAGGTAAATGGGTAGTCAAGTGTAGAAACACATATATAGGAAAATATACATAAAGTTTTTTTTAATACAAAATCAATAAAACTCACATAATCCTGTACAACTTAAAAGCATAGTGACAAATGACAATCCATACATATTACCAGTATAATGGTCCCCAAGAGGGGAAAATCACAGTGAAATTGTGGGTCACAAAAAGCATCTCGACTAGTTTTGTGGTCTATTGCCGCTTCGTCAGGAGAATATCTAAAGGGGGACATGCAGATAAATGGACCTACTTTGATGAAAAAAAAAAAAAATACAGAGCTAGGGGTCCCGGGAGGTAGGACCCAGCTAAAGGCTGGTGCTTCCAAAACACAGCAATTATTCAAAAGGGCACAAAACTACAGTAGTGCCGATGGATGGATGTATGTGGAGAAAAAACACACACACTGGGTCCCATTTTGACGATCTCTGCGTTGGGTGAAGCGCTGAGTTCCCGGGCCCGGCGTCCATTGCAAAATCAGAGCATTGTCCTACCATCTCTAAGCATCCCAACATTTCCCTTGGGTGTTTGGTGGCACACATGTAACATCACTCCCACATGGATTACCCCTGCAGGAAGTAACGGATAAGAATCATGGGAGATGTTTTTTTTTGTTTGTTTTTTAAACGATAGCATTTACAAAAATGTGCATGAAATTTAATTAGTTCTGCTGCAGGATGCTCTGCAGACACATTTACTGTATAATATAACTGGCTGTACTTTTACGTTTACATCAATGACTGGAGTTTTGGTGCATTTCAGAAAGATTTTTTTTGTAACATTTTGTGTTTTGGGGTCGTTGCAATACAGAAATGTTCAATAATGGAAAAAAAATTAAAAAAAATAAAGATTTATTTGTCCAGTTCTCCTCCTTTGTTTTATGATGTTTCTCTATCATGTAACATTGCAAGGAAAAAAAGTGCTGTTGATGTCGTAAAAAATATGTTCCAAAAAATGAACATTGTGGTCATGTTTAAAGTTTTACAGTCATACAAAAGGAAGGTGTACATGCAGATAGTTCACATTTATGTCAATCTGACAGCCAAGGATTCATCAAGTTCAGTCAAATTTTCAATCAGGAAATAACAGTATTCCTATGATATAAATCATGGGAATAATGCCGGGGATACTGGAACCTGCAAGTAGTGTGAAGCTATACTATGAGGAACTAATGTGCGAAAGTGTCCCTAGCACTGATCAAGCCCAGGGTAGGCTAGACAAAATCAATGACCTGCTATTTGCTGTTATTGAAAATTGCAAACCATCTCATGCAATAGTGGGTGCTTGAGGAAAGAAATGGTTCAAAGACGACAAAGAACATGAGCAAGAAGACCGAGAAGAGAGAACAGTGGTAGAGGAAGGTGAAAGAGCAGGTGAAGGGAGGGCTATAAAAAGGAGAAAAAAAAACGATACATGTGTGCCTATAGGTATAGAAACGTAGAGGTAGGGGACCTCTAAAGCCCCATACACACTATTAGATTTTATGCAGATTGTTGTCTTCAGATTTACCAAAACCATGTAGTGCAAGGGCCTGCCTGATTGCATATAAATTTAAACTCTAAGGCCCCTTTCACACTGAGTCACTTTGCAGGCGCTATAACGCTAAAAATAGCATCTACAAAGCGCCCTGAAAGAGCCGCTCCTTTCACTCCAATGTGAAAGCCTGTGGGCTTTTACACTGGAGCGGTGCGCTGGCAGGATGCTAAAAAAAAGTCCTGCTAGCAGCAACTTTGAAATAAATGGGCCCTGCGGCTATACCGCCGGCAAAGCAATGCTGCAGCAACGCTTTGCGGGTGGTTTTAACCCTTTTTTGGCCGCTAGCGGGGCTTAAATGTGCCCCCGCTAGTGGCCGAATAGCACAGCGAAATGGACGGTAAAGCGCCGCTACAAATAGCGGCGCTTTACTACCGACGCACTCACCGCCCCAGTGTGAAAGGGGCCTTAAGGTTTGACCTCAGTATTTCTGCAGATTTTTGTCTTAAGGTTTGACCTCATATTATATGGTTTTGGTAAATCTGAAGGCCCCTTTCACACTGGGGCGGTGGGTGCGTCTGCAGTAAAGCGCCGCTATTTGTAGCAGCGCTTTACCGTCCATTTCACTGTGCTATAACCCCCGCTAGCGGCCAAAAAGGGTTAAAACCACCCGCAAAGCGTTGCTGCAGCAACGCTTTGCCGGCAGTATAGCCGCAGGGCCCATTCATTTCAAAGTTGCTGCTAGCAGGACTTTTTTTTAGCGTCCTGCCAGCGCACCGCTCCAGTGTGAAAGCCCTTGGGCTTTCACACTGGAGTGAAAGGAGCGGCTCTTTCAGGGCGCTTTGTAGACGCTATTTTTAGCGTTATAGCGCCTGCAAAGTGTGAAAGGGGTCTTGGAGTTAAAATTTGTATGCAATCAGGCAGGCCCTTGCACTACATGGTTTTGGTAAATCTGAAGACAAAAATCTGCAGAAATACTAAGTGTGTATGAAGTCTAAAGAAAGTCTTAGGATGGAATAAGAGCCAAGTGATTTATTTTATTAATTTGGAGTCCCATTTTGACCAAATCAATTTGCAGCGAAATGATCAAATTCTCCTTAGGTCTCACACACACTGGACGTTATAAAAATGCCAGTAGTGTTAGCTGTAGATTGCAGAATGATTTTTGCAGTAGCGTTTGTTTTTTTTTTGTTTTTCTCTAGCATAACTATACTCCCTCAAAAATAAGTAAATGGATATCCAACATGCCAAACCTTAAAATGGAAAATTGTATACTCACCTTTCCGTAATTTTCCTTTCCTGTCGCATCTTAATGGCAGCATACACCTTTGGGTTGTGGCTCCGCCCCCACAACCTAATAGGACCGTTTAACTATTAAGCCCAGAGAGGGCCCCCGCCCAGGTATTCTCTCTCTCTGTGTGTGTGTGTGTGTGTGTGTGTGTGTGTGTGTGTGTGTGTATATATATACATACACACACACACACACACCTCAGACAGGTGGGCATCTGTATGCTGCCATGAAGATGCAACAGGAAAGGAAAATTACGGAAAGCTGAGTATACAATTTTCCTGTCGCATCATGGCAGCATATACCTTTAAGTGAATAACTCGCAAACTTGGTGGGTCTGAGTATAAAGACAATTTTTTATTTACATGGAATAGAGGTGTTGGACTGAATAATTGCTCGTCCAAACTCTGCTGTGGACAATCTGGCAGAGTCCACCTTGTAATAAGAAATAAAGGTGTTCCTGAAAGACCAGGTCGCTGCTCGGCAAATAGTTTCCGAGGACACTCTGCAGGAGGTCGCCATTGCCCTTGTAGAATGTGCCTTCAAGCCCTCAGGTATTTGCGTTTGACTCAGTGAATAAGCCTTTTTGATGGTGTTCACCAGCCATGCTGCGAGAGGTTGCTGCTTGACCTCTTCTAGAGCCGTGTGGGATGACCAGGAGATTTTCAGACTTCCTAAGGTCGTTTGTTGAAATGTAGGTTAGAATGTTAGTTCTTACATCCAGCGGCTGTGGATCCCCTTGTTCTGTGGAGAGAGCAGGAAGGTTAATCTCCTTATTAAAGTGGAAGGAGGATGATACCTTCGGAATAAACCGATCAGATGGTCTTAAGACTACTTTGTCTGGGTAGACGATTAGGTATGGTTCTTTCGCCAATAGAGCTTTCATCTCTGAGACTCTCTTGGCCGAAGTTGTTGCAATTGAGAAGGTGACTTTGAGTGTTAAGTCCCACAAGGAGATGTTTTCCAACGGAAAGAATGGTTCATGTGATAGAACTTCTAGTACAACCGAAAGATCCCAGGTCGGAAAGGAAGGCTTTCTGGGGGGGCCTTATCTTTAGGCAGGCCCTCTGGAACTGAATGACTAGAGGCTCTTGCGCCCACTTGACTCCTGTCATGGCAGATAATGCTGACACGTGAATTTTTAAGGTACTTAACCCGAGGCCTTTCTCTAGGCCTAATTGGAGAAACTCAAGGATTTGAGCAACTGTTGGAGATGATGGGTTCCAGTCTTGTTGCTGTGCAACTGAGAGAACTTTCTCCCAGATCCTCTTATAGGTACTGTTGGTGGTGCATCTTCTGGCTTGAAGAAGAGTTTCTACCACTTTTTGGGAGCAACCTTGGTTTAAGAACCTAGCCTTTTCAATCTCCAGGCTGTCAGATGCATCCTTTCTGGGGATGGGTGAAGAAGTTGCCCCTGGGAGAGTAGATCCGCTGCTGGTGGAAGCGGTAAGGGTCTCGCTGTATTCAGCTGAAGTAGAGTGGTAAACCATGGCTGTCTCGGCCAAAAAGTAAGGACTGTTATTACTGTGGAAGATGACCTCTTGAGCCTGAGAAGAAATCCCGGTATGAGAGGTGTCGGGGGGGGGAGATGTAACCCAGATGGAAATTCCACTTGTGTTGTAGGCAATCTGTCTCCTCCGCTAACGGGCGGGGGATTCTTGTCAGATACCTCCGGCACTTTGCGTTGTCTGGAGTCACTGCCAGGTCTATATCTGGCATGCCCCAAGTTCTTGTTATGAGGGAAAAGGCTTGATGACTCAGAGCCCATTCGTTGTTAGAAATTAAGCTTCTGCTTAGCGTGTCAGCCAGCTGGTTCTGGGTTCTTGGGACATGCATCGCCCTTAACCCCGACAGATTCACTTGCGCCCATTCGAGGACTGGGCGGACTTCCTGCATCATGGAGCGACTTTTGGTGCCTCCTTGACTGTTGATATAGGCAACTGCCACCCTGTTGTCCATCTTCAACAGGACTTCTTTCTCTTTCAGGAGAGCTTGAAACGCTGCTTTCATCTCTAGGATGTTCGATACCACATCCTGTGTCTCGAAAGACCAACGGCCTTGGACTGCGAGTTGCTGGTAGTGTGTTCCCCAGCCTTCCCTGCTGGCATCCGAAGTGATCACCTCCTGCGGAGATTCAGACAGAAGGCCTAGGCAACAAAGGCCACCTACCTTCAGACGGAACCTCCCAGATAGATTTAGGGAGGCAAAATCCTACAAACCCGGCAGGGAGTACAGGAAAAATTTGAAGAATCCACAATCTTTCCTAAAACTCCAAAAATCCAAGACACCTGCCACGGGGGACCAGAAGTCTTTTTGAAGATGCGTCCGCCCAACCAGCTGCAGTAGGAGCCAGACTGAAGGACTTCAAGCATGTTTGGGCAGAGATAATAAAAGACCTATGGACAGTGGCTACTGTCCAGGACGGACACAAATGGAGGTTCAAGAATCGACCTCCCAGTGACCAATTCGTAACAACTAGAATCCCAACATCTCGGGAAAACAAGCTTATATTGGCAGAATATGTCCAAGATCTAATCCAAAAACAGGCCATAGTGGAAGTCCCACCACCACAAAGGGAGAAAGGTTTCTACTCCCCTCTGTTTTTGGTGAAGAAAAAGACCGGGGATCTGCGCCCCGTCTTAGACCTAAAAAATGTCAATTGCTCAATCCTAGTGGAGACATTCCAGATGAAATGCTTACAGTCAATCCTCTATGCCATAAATATCGGCGATTGGATGCTCTCCGTGGATTTAAAGGACGCTTACCTGCATGTTCCCATTCACACCGCATTCCAGAAGTTTCTCCGCTTCTCTGTAAACCATCAACACTTTCAGTTTCAAAGCCTTCCGTTCGGGATTTCTACCGCTCCCAGAACATTCACCAAGGTCCTGCTACCAGTGATAGCCCTACTAAGGGAGCAAGGATTAAGAGTCCACCATTATGTGGACGACATCCTACTGCTCGCAGACAACCAAGAGTCTCTTCTACTCCACCGAGACACTCTAGCATCCACCTTGCAAAAATTCGGGTGGCTGATAAACTGGAAGAAAAACAATCTCCAACCTACTCGGAGAATGGTCTTCCTGGGGGCAGAACTGGATACCAGACTCAACACCATAGAACTTCCTCAGGAGAAAATTCCCATTATAATCCAAAAGGCAAAGAGATTACTCTTATCCAACACACACCCAGCCAGACAGTGTCTCAGCATCATGGGGTCGCTATCAGCAACCAGCCCTATGGTCTAATGGGCCCAGTGGAACACAAGACCTCTCCAGACATCATTCTTGAGACAATGGAACATCCGAAAGGAAGTCAAACAATCACTATGGTGGTGGACCCGATTGCACAACCTAAAAAAGGTACAAGCGGTGACCTTTTGAAATGACCGAGTCCAGCTTCTCTCCGAAGAGGTTTGTGCCGTCAAATGGGATCTTACACCAATTAGACCTTAAGGAGGGGTCTGCTGACCACGGTTTTAGCCAGAGTGCCCTCCTGGCCATCACTGAGCTTAACATTGCTCTTGATGTTGACTTTATCATGTCTATAGAGGCCTCTGCGACAAAATCGCCTGCAAGGCTGAGTTCCTGGAGAGCTGCGATTATTCTCTCTTGTTCCACGCCTTCTGCTACCAACTTCTTGGCGTTGGAGGACCAGCTTGAGATAGCTCTTCCCACTGCTGCTAGCATTATTGCTGGCCTGCAGGCACCACCTGGAGATAGGTAGGCTCTCTTAAGATCCAGATTGATCTTTCTGTCCAGTACATCTTTAAATGTGACCGCATCTTCTATTGGAAGGGTTACATGCCTGGCTAGGCGCATCAGGGAGGAGTCTACCACTGGTGGTGTTACTAGTGGGTTGACACTGGATTCCTTTAGCGGATACAGTTTGGCAAGTCTATTGCTGAGACTGGTCTTCTCAGGTTTTTGCCATTCATCTTTTATCAAGTCTTCCAGCTCATCGATAAATGGGAAGGTGTCTGGTTATTTTTTGAGGTTCGGAAAATAGTTCTTCGCCTTTTTGCAGAGTTTTTTTTTTTTTTTCCTCTTCCCATTCTATAAGCTTCCTTCACTGACTTTATGAAGGGTTGTATAAGTGAGAAGTCAAATCCGGTAGATACCTCCAAGTCCTCATTGTCAGATAGGGGGTCTGACTTTCTAGATGTGGAGGGAGTCGCAGGTGAAGTGCCTTGCATTGATCAGCTTGTTAAAGATTTTGCGATTTGCAGGGATGTGTCTCTAGCCGGTTCTCTACTTATCTCTCTCTCTCTCTGGTTTCTTCATCCAAGCATGTGCGACAGGCCAGCTTGTCTGGAAGTGCTATGGCACCGCAAACCCAGCATGAATTCCCTGATGGACGGGAACACTGAAGGGGAGGAGAGCATCTGCGTGAAGGAGACCTGTAGTATGAGTGGCTGTGCCGTGAATGTGATTTTGAACTGCTCCTCCTGTGACTTGAGCGACTTTGCCTCGTGCGTGAGCTACTTCTACCACGGTCTGAGCGGCTTTGTCTATGGCTTGAGCGGCTTCTTCTGGATGGCTCCTGTCGTCTTGAATCTGACGATCTGGCCGACCTGATAGGGCTGTCCAATTTAGATAGCATTAGTGACAGGCTCTCTTTTTCAATCTTCACTACTTACCAAACTCCCCCCCCCCTTACCTATTAGGCTGGTGATGGTCTACCGGGGCACCGACCTCTATGAGGAGTGATGAAGTCCCCCCTACAACAGATAGTAGGAAATGAGCATGCAGGTAGCAGTAAGGTGAAACCATAGAAAAAATGGAAAAGTGACCAGAGGAGCTTACCTGACGTAAGGAACAGCAGTGCAATTCTATCCCACTGAAAAACGCTAGTGACAGGTGCAGTGTTCAAGAGGAAACAACAAAAAAGTTTGGGTTTTTTAAATTGCAGCCGCCGTCGCTCGGTGATGATGTCGTGAGCAAGCCGGCGCCATCTTGGAAGCTGGAAAACATAGGATCACCATTGTGAACCTGTAGGAGACCTCCCCGCCTGTCTGCGCATGCGCAGAAGTGACTGGACGCCCAGCGCCATACTGCTGTGGGACTACAGGGTGCAGAAAGACAGTTTTTGTGAGAAAAAAAATACACAGGAGAGCTGGAGGCCACTATAGAGACCTGATTAAGGTCTGTGAGGAGCTGCATTTATCCCTACTGGAGGACTACAAGGCTCAGGAAGAGCTAGGTGCACAGAAGAGCTGGAGGTCACTGCAGGATAAACCTATTTAAGGTTTGTGTAATGCTGGCAACATACCCCTGAGACCATCAGAGTGGGGTTCCTTCCATAGAGCTCATTTAGAGGCTGTACAGGATAGGACTTCCACCCAGGAGAGGCTGAACCTGGCTGGGGCGAAAGCGGCAAGGGGGTTCTTCATCTTTGATGTCCTTGTAAGGTCAGGTGAGGGAAAAAAAGGAGAATACCTGGGCGGGAGCCCTCTCTGGGCTTAATAGCTAAACGGTCCTATCAGGTTGTGGGGGCGGAGCCACAACCCAAAGGTGTATGCTGCCATGATGCGACAGGAAATGTATGTGCGCATGTTAGAATTATTGCTCTCACTCCAGCGTACGCGGTGATGTGCAACGTGTATCGCAATCGCTGTGTTCAAGCGTAGGCGTCCCGATGAATATGTTTTATGTTCGTGCGTATATGTGGGGTCTCCAAAAAATTTTGGGGGGGGGGGGGATTTTATGTGCTTGGGTGTAACTATTTTTTTGCAAAAATATATATATATATATATATATATTTTTTTACCTAAAGTGCTCGTTAAGCCTGTATTCACCATCAGCACTGCCTCCTATTGTAGTATCCCCCTCTGCGTGTTTTTTTTTAAAAAAAATGCTACAAATACCTAATTTCACTGCCGAGATTGCGCTCACATGACTGGCCAGCTTTCTCTTTTTTTCCTCTGATGGGTGGGGCTGAGATTCCTCTGTTGATGTCGGTCTGGAGGGGAAGAGGAGAGAGCTGGCTGGTCATGTGATCGCAATCTCGGCTCTTAAGTTATTTACAGAATTTATATTTTATAAATCGTACACAGAGGGGGACACTGCAATAGGAGGCTGTGCTGATGGTGTATACAGGTTGGTGTTATGAAAGCAGCAGGAGGGGGAGGGGTGGCTCACACAGATACAGAGAGGGGAGGAGGGAGGAGGACACAGGAGCAGAGAGGAGAGCAGATAGCAGGCTGTTGATGAAAGCGGCATGTAAACTGAGCACGGTGTCTGGTTTTAGCAGCCATGATACACCTTGTTCAGTTTACAGAGGGGTGGGGGGAAACTGGCAGGATCAGCCAGGTATTTTAGGTGT
This sequence comes from Rana muscosa, assembly GCA_029206835.1. NCBI lineage: Eukaryota > Metazoa > Chordata > Amphibia > Anura > Ranidae > Rana > Rana muscosa. The sequence goes on from CM055119.1 coordinate 50,302,843, forward strand.
TACAGGGGGCCAAATGACACAGGAGAAGCACTGTGTCACATTACATACTTTAAGCAGGATCCATTTTTTTGGGTTAACAAACTATTTAAAGCGGAGTTCCACCCAGAAATGGAACTTCCGCTTATCCGGTTCCTCCCCCCCCCCTCCGGTGTCACATTTGGCACCTTTCAGGGGGGAGCAGATACCTGTTTATTACAGGTATTTGCTCCCAGTATCCGCGTGATCTACGCCATGTCCGGCCCCTCCTCCGTCTTCCCCCCTGCTGTCTTCTGGGAGACACACAGGTCCTAGAAGACAGCAGGGACCAGTCATAATGCACAGTGCGCCTCATGCATGTGCAGTAGGGAACCAGGCTGTGAAGCCGCAAGGCTTCGCTTACTTAAGATGCTGGCACCTCCACCCAGAGCCGAGGGACGGTGGGCTTCAGGTGAGGACATCGTGGGTGCCCTGAACAGGTAAGTGTCCTTATTTTAAAAATCAGCAGCTGCAGTGTTTGTAGCTGCTGACTTTTATTTTTTTGCAGGCAGAACTCCGCTTTTAACTTTTTTTTTTCTTTTTTTTTTATATCACATAGGGAACTGTTTGTGATGATTTTTAGATAAAATGTTCTCTTTATTGAGATATACAGGGTCTAAAAGACCCTACATGTCTCCCCTGTACTCCACTGAATGTTTTGCAATGCAGATCGCATTGCAAAACATCCTTTCTCAGCAAAGTGAGCCGGGGACACCGAGAGCTTGACCCGGAAGTGACGTCCGGTTCTTCTTATTTGCATTGGAAGAGTTGAGAATCTAACAAGAAGCCCCGGTAGGAAAACACCTGCTCTTGGTTGCGTGAATACAATGAATTAAAGCAATAGTTTGGGTACTACCCAGAAAAAATGGGGTTTAGTAATCCCATCCTGATTGGTTGCAGAAGACGCTTTGAATGACAATTGCGCGGTCGTGCGACGTGGCTCCCAAACAAAATTGACGTCCTTTTTTTCCCCCCACAAATAGAGCTTTCTTTTGGTGGTATTTGATCATCTCTGCAGTTTTTATTTTTTGCGCTATAAACAAAAAAGAGCGTAAATTTTCAAAAAAATCACTATTTTTAGATTTTTGCTATAATAAATATCCCAATTAAAAAAAAAAAAAATTTCCTCAGTTTAGGCCGATACAGATTCTTCAACATATTTTTGGTAAAAAAAAAAAAATCGCAATCGGCGTTTATTGATTGGTTTGCGCAAAAGTTATAGCGTTTACAAAATAGGGGGTAGTTTTATAAAATTTTTATAATTTTTTTTTTTTTTTTTTTACTAGTAATGGCAGCGATCAGTGATTTTTTTTGTGACTGCGACATTATGGTGGACACTTTTGACACATTTTTGGGACCATTCACATTTATACAGCGAACGGTGCTATAAATATGCACTGATTACTGTATAAATGTGACTGGCAGGGAAGGGGTTAACACTAGGGGGGCGAGGAAGGGGTTAAATGTATGCCCTGGGAGTGATTACTACTGTGGGGGGGAGGGGACTGACTGGGGGAGGTGACCGATCTGTGTCCCTATGTACAAGGGACACAGCATCAGTCTCCTCTCCCTGACAGGACATGGATCTCTGTGTTTACACACAGAGATCCACGTCCTTGTCTCTGAACCGGCCGATCGCGGGTACATGGCGGACATTGCGGCCGCCAGGCACGCGCATCGGCATTACAGTGACGCGCCGGGCATGTGCTGCCAGCGGCGCTCGCGTGCCCCCCAGTGGCCAGAGGAGCGGAGGCCGTAAAAAGACGCCCTCCCGGCATTTAAGAACCACCTTGCGGCCGTACATAGTCGTACGGTGGGCGCGAGGTGGTTAAAGTTGTTACTATTCAAATATGTCTGGCTATACTACCAAGACAGATCATCATTTTAACACATGTGCCAGTGGGAGAGGAGCTGCTCTTTCCTACACATAGTTGGTGCGTGTATGTGTACACACATGTGTATATACAGTTGTGCTCATAAGTTTACATACTCTGGCAGAATTTATGATTTCTTGGCTATTTTTCAGAGAATATGATTAACACAAAACCTTTCTATCACTCATGGTTAGTGTTTGGCTGAAGGCATTTGTTATTAATCAACGGTGTTCTCTCTTTTTAAAACATAATGACAACAGAAACTACCCAAATGACCCTAATCAAAAGTTTACATACCCTGGTGATTTTGGCCTGCTAATATGCACACAAGTTGACACAAAGGGGTTTGAATGACTATTAAAGGTAACCATCCTTATCTGTTTGCATGTAATTAGTGTGTGTGTGTATAAAAGTTCAATTAGTTTCTGGACTCTTGACACACCCTTGCATCTTTCCATCCAGTGCTGCACTGACGTTTCTGGATTCTGAGTCAAGGGGAAAGCAAAAGAATTGTCAAAGGATCTGTGGGAAAAGGTAGTTGAACTGTATAAAACAGGAAAGGGATATAAAAAGATATCCATGCAATTGAGAATGCCAAACAGCTCAAAGACCGAGACGCGCCTCAAACCACCTGGTACAAAGTCATTTGGAGTGATGAGACCAAAATTGAGCTTTTTGGCCACAACCATAAATGCATTATTTGGAGAGGAGTCAACAAGGCCTATGATGAAAGGTACACCACTTCTACTGTGAAACACGGAGGTGGATCGCTGATGTTTTGGGGATGTGTGAGCTACAAAGGCACAGGAAATTTGGTCAAAATTGATGGCAAGATGAATGTAGTATGTTATCAACAAATACTGGAGGAACATTTGCATTCATCAGCCAGGAAACTGTGCATGGGACGTACTTGGACATTCCAACATGACAATGATCCAAAACACAAGGCCAAGTTGACCTGTCATTGGCTAGAGCAGAATAAAGTGAAGGTTCTGGAGTGGCCATCTCAGTCTTCTGACCTCAATATTATTGAGCCACTCTGGGGAGATCTCAAACGTGCAGATCATGCAACACTAGGGATGAGCTTCGTGTTCGAGTCGAACATACGTTCGACTCGAACATTGGCTGTTCGATCGTTCGACGAAGATCGAACGATTTGGGCCGTTCGCGCCAAATTCGAGTGACGCGAACGGCCCACAATGCACTACGCCATCGCAGTGTCATCCAGGCGCTGTGATTGGCCAAGCATGCACTGTGACCCCGCATGCTTGGCCAATCACAGCGCCGGCAGCGAGGAGAGCAATGATTGGCCACAGGCAGGATGCCTGTGGCCAATTATTGCTGAGGGTGTTTAGTACACGCCCCACACTATAAAAGGCCGCCAGCACGGCGGCCTAGTGTAGTGTGTTCCGGAGCAGGGATAGAGTAGCATAGGCAGGGACAGTGACTGTTATTTCTTTCTTGCTTAACCTGGATTCCTTTAGTTTAGGGAAAGAGAAGGATAGGTAGGGAGAGTGTCAGTGTGTTTTGTGCTTCTGCTATAGTGTGCTTAAAAAAAAACATTTATTCTAGGGACAGAAAACTCTAGGTAGGGACAGTGTCAGTTTCTTTCACTCTGCAAGTCCTTGTTTCCAGGGACCTGGAAGGACAGTGAGTGAATTGTCCTTTTGCTATATTGTGATTAAAAAAAACATTTATTCTAGGGACAGAAAACTCTAGGTAGGGACAGTGTCAGTTTCTTTCACTCTGCAAGTCCTTGTTTCCAGGGACCTGGAAGGACAGTGAGTGAATTGTCCTTTTGCTATATTGTGATTAAAAAAAACATTTATTCTAGGGACAGAAAACTCTAGGTAGGGACAGTGTCAGTTTCTTTCACTCTGCAAGTCCTTGTTTCCAGGGACCTGGAAGGACAGTGAGTGAATTGTCCTTTTGCTATATTGTGATTAAAAAAAACATTTATTCTAGGGACAGAAAACTCTAGGTAGGGACAGTGTCAGTTTCTTTCACTCTGCAAGTCCTTGTTTCCAGGGACCTGGAAGGACAGTGAGTGAATTGTCCTTTTGCTATATTGTGATTAAAAAAAACATTTATTCTAGGGACAGAAAACTCTAGGTAGGGACAGTGTCAGTTTCTTTCACTCTGCAAGTCCTTGTTTCCAGGGACCTGGAAGGACAGTGAGTGAATTGTCCTTTTGCTATATTGTGATTAAAAAAAACATTTATTCTAGGGACAGAAAACTCTAGGTAGGGACAGTGTCAGTTTCTTTCACTCTGCAAGTCCTTGTTTCCAGGGACCTGGAAGGACAGTGAGTGAATTGTCCTTTTGCTATATTGTGATTAAAAAAAACATTTATTCTAGGGACAGAAAACTCTAGGTAGGGACAGTGTCAGTTTCTTTCACTCTGCAAGTCCTTGTTTCCAGGGACCTGGAAGGACAGTGAGTGAATTGTCCTTTTGCTATATTGTGATTAAAAAAAACATTTATTCTAGGGACAGAAAACTCTAGGTAGGGACAGTGTCAGTTTCTTTCACTCTGCAAGTCCTTGTTTCCAGGGACCTGGAAGGACAGTGAGTGAATTGTCCTTTTGCTATATTGTGATTAAAAAAAACATTTATTCTAGGGACAGAAAACTCTAGGTAGGGACAGTGTCAGTTTCTTTCACTCTGCAAGTCCTTGTTTCCAGGGACCTGGAAGGACAGTGAGTGAATTGTCCTTTTGCTATATTGTGATTAAAAAAAACATTTATTCTAGGGACAGAAAACTCTAGGTAGGGACAGTGTCAGTTTCTTTCACTCTGCAAGTCCTTGTTTCCAGGGACCTGGAAGGACAGTGAGTGAATTGTCCTTTTGCTATATTGTGATTAAAAAAAACATTTATTCTAGGGACAGAAAACTCTAGGTAGGGACAGTGTCAGTTTCTTTCACTCTGCAAGTCCTTGTTTCCAGGGACCTGGAAGGACAGTGAGTGAATTGTCCTTTTGCTATATTGTGATTAAAAAAAACATTTATTCTAGGGACAGAAAACTCTAGGTAGGGACAGTGTCAGTTTCTTTCACTCTGCAAGTCCTTGTTTCCAGGGACCTGGAAGGACAGTGAGTGAATTGTCCTTTTGCTATATTGTGATTAAAAAAAACATTTATTCTAGGGACAGAAAACTCTAGGTAGGGACAGTGTCAGTTTCTTTCACTCTGCAAGTCCTTGTTTCCAGGGACCTGGAAGGACAGTGAGTGAATTGTCCTTTTGCTATATTGTGATTAAAAAAAACATTTATTCTAGGGACAGAAAACTCTAGGTAGGGACAGTGTCAGTTTCTTTCACTCTGCAAGTCCTTGTTTCCAGGGACCTGGAAGGACAGTGAGTGAATTGTCCTTTTGCTATATTGTGATTAAAAAAAACATTTATTCTAGGGACAGAAAACTCTAGGTAGGGACAGTGTCAGTTTCTTTCACTCTGCAAGTCCTTGTTTCCAGGGACCTGGAAGGACAGTGAGTGAATTGTCCTTTTGCTATATTGTGATTAAAAAAAACATTTATTCTAGGGACAGAAAACTCTAGGTAGGGACAGTGTCAGTTTCTTTCACTCTGCAAGTCCTTGTTTCCAGGGACCTGGAAGGACAGTGAGTGAATTGTCCTTTTGCTATATTGTGATTAAAAAAAACATTTATTCTAGGGACAGAAAACTCTAGGTAGGGACAGTGTCAGTTTCTTTCACTCTGCAAGTCCTTGTTTCCAGGGACCTGGAAGGACAGTGAGTGAATTGTCCTTTTGCTATATTGTGATTAAAAAAAACATTTATTCTAGGGACAGAAAACTCTAGGTAGGGACAGTGTCAGTTTCTTTCACTCTGCAAGTCCTTGTTTCCAGGGACCTGGAAGGACAGTGAGTGAATTGTCCTTTTGCTATATTGTGATTAAAAAAAACATTTATTCTAGGGACAGAAAACTCTAGGTAGGGACAGTGTCAGTTTCTTTCACTCTGCAAGTCCTTGTTTCCAGGGACCTGGAAGGACAGTGAGTGAATTGTCCTTTTGCTATATTGTGATTAAAAAAAACATTTTTTTCTAGGGACAGAAAACTGTAGGTAGGGAGAGTGTTTTTTTTCTTTCACTCTGCAAGTCCTTGTTTCCAGGGACCTGTAAGGACAGTGAGTTAATTTTCCTTGTGCTATATTGTGATTAAAAAAAACATTTTTTCTAGGGACAGAAAACTGTAGGTAGGGAGAGTGTTTTTTTTCTTTCACTCTGCAAGTCCTTGTTTCCAGGGACAGAGAAGGACACCTGAAGGTAGCCCTTATTGCTTTTTTCCCATCTCCCTGCAGGCCATCTATTAGAATGTCTGGAAGGCAAACAAGGAGAGGCAGACAGTCAGGAGGCAATAAAAGAGGGCAAGCAGGCTCTGTGTCTGGGGGCAACAGTGCTGGTCGTGGACGCGGTGCATTGTCATCAGCACATGGCCATGGGACACGCTTGTCCTTCTTTTCGGCAGCTGGACATGTTGAGCCACATCATGCCGAAGACTTGGTAGAGTGGATGACCAAGCCCTCCTCCTCCTCCTCATCCTCTCTCACCCAGGCTCAGGGTACTGGAAAAGCAGCTGCCAAAGCGTCGTCTTCCCTGGTATCAATGTCAGACAAATCATCAGTCACTCCTTCCCTAGACCCACCATGTCCTCCTCCTGAGGAGTCCCCCGAACTGTTTCAGCACAGTGTTGGGTACATGCTCCAGGAGGATGCCCAGCGTTTCGAAGGGTCTGATGATGAAACCCAGCTAGAGGAAGGCAGTAGCGTGAGAGCAGACAGAGGGGATGCTCAAGAAGGACACCAATCTGGCAGTCATGTTCCAGCAGCTGCAGCATACTGCCAGATTGGCTCCAGTGATGAGGAGGGAGGGGATGATGAGGTCAATGACTCCACGTGGGTGCCTAATAGGAGAGAGGAGGAGGAGGAGGATGAGGAGGAGGCACATCTCCAACGAGGCAGGATGCCCTTTGGTGGCCAGCGTAAGGGCAGTACACCGACGGAATCACACCGCAGAGCTCCGCCTGTGCAGGGCGCTGCCTCTGCCCGTCATTCAAAAAGTTCTTTGGTGTGGGCCTTTTTTGAGGCTAGTGCATCAGATCGCACAGCTGCTGTTTGCAACATATGTCTCAAGCGTATATCGCGTGGCCAAAACATCAGCCGCTTGGGTACCACATGCCTGACCAGACATATGTTGACCTGCCATGCAGCTCGTTGGCAAGCCTACCTCAAAGACCCACACCAAAGAACAAAGCGGACCTCTCCTTGCACCGCATCAGCTGGGATCTCCAACCCCACTATAACTTCAGTCCTCTCTGAAACATGCACTGAGAGGAATGAAGGTGTAGAATTAGGTGTGTCACAGCCAAGTACTTGCGCCCACTCTGCTAGCAGTACACCGACGTCCGATTCTAGCAGGCAAATTTCCCTGCCCCAGCTGCTGGACCGTCGAAAGAAGTTCACTCCCAGCCATCCACATGCCCAGCGGTTGAATGCTAGCTTGGCTAAATTGCTAGCGCTTCAACTGCTGCCTTTTCAGTTGGTAGACTCGGCCCCCTTCCGTGAGTTTGTGCAATGTGCGGTTCCTCAGTGGCAGGTTCCCAAACGCCACTTTTTCTCACGGAAGGCTATTCCGGCTCTCTACCGGCATGTGGAAGGCAATGTCTTGGCCTCGCTGGACAGGGCGGTCAGCGGTAAGGTGCATATTACCGCTGACTCATGGTCCAGCAGGCATGGACAGGGACGTTACCTTTCTTTCACGGCCCATTGGGTCACTCTTTTGGCAGCTGGGAAGGATTCAGGACAAGGTGCAGTAGTGTTGGAGGTTGTCCCACCGCCACGCCTCCAAAATGCTACTACTGGTTGTGACACACCTCTCTCCTCCACCCCCTCCTCTTCTTCTTCCTCCATGGCCTCTTCCTGTGGTTTGTCCTATGAACCAGCGGTGCTCCGTAGCCGTTCACGGGGCTACGCAAGTACGCAGGCAAAAAGATGCCATGCCGTGCTTGCGCTGGTGTGTTTGGGGGACAGAAGCCACACTGGGGCAGAGGTCCTGTCTGCTCTGCAGGGCCAGGCCGAGAGGTGGTTGACGCCACGCCAGCTTAAGCCAGGAATGGTGGTTTGCGACAATGGCACCAACCTCCTCTCCGCCCTCCGACAGGGACAACTGACCCATGTGCCCTGTGTGGCTCACGTCCTTAACCTGGTGGTGCAGCGCTTCTTGGGCAGGTACCCGGGCTTACAGGATGTCCTGAGGCAGGCCAGGAAAGTCTGTGTGCATTTCCGCAGATCTTATAATGCCAGTGCTCGCCTGGCTGAGCTGCAAAAGGAGTTGAACCTGCCCAAGAACCGCCTTATATGTGACATGCCCACCAGGTGGAACTCAACGTTGGCCATGCTGCAGCGGCTGCACACGCAGCAGAGGGCCATCAATGAGTACCTGTGCGACTACGGCACCAGGACAGGGTCAGGGGAGCTTGGTTTTTTTTCTCCACGCCAGTGGGGCATGATCAGGGATGCATGCACTGTCCTGGCACCATTTGAGGAGGCCACGAGGATGGTGAGCAGTGACAGTGCATGCATCAGTGACACTGTACCTCTTGTCCACCTGTTGGAGCACACGCTGCGTGGAATAATGGACAGGGCACTTGAGGCAGAACAGAGGCAGGAAGAGGAGGACTTCCTTGCCTCTCAAGGCCCCCTTTACCCAGACAGTGTTCCTTCTGTCCCACCCATCGCACAGGAAGAGGAGGAGGAGGAGGAGGAGGAGGAGGAGGATTGTGTCAGCATGGAGGTGGAGGCTGGCACTCAGCATCATCAGCAGCAGTCTTTTAGGGATGATTTACAGTCCCAAGAAACCAGTGGACTTGTACGTGGCTGGGAGGAGGTGGCTGCGGATCATGTCGTCCTTAGTGACCCAGAGGACTCCGGAGCGAATGCCTCAGCAAACCTACGCTGCATGGCCTCCCTGATCCTGCAAAGTCTGCGGAAGGATCCTCGTATTCTTCGGATCAAGGAGAGGGACCATTACTGGCTGGCCACTCTCCTTGATCCACGGTACAAGGGTAAGGTTGCGGACCTTATGTTACCGTCGCAGAGGGAGCAGAGGATGAGACAACTCCGGGAGGCCTTGCAGAAAGGTCTGTGCAACGCGTTCCCAGAGACTGGGAGGTTGCAAACTCCTGGTCCTGGACAACGAGTTGCTGAGGCTTCGGCCAGTCAAAGAAGGAGCGGTGGGGAAGGTGGCCGTCTGACCGATGCGTTCAGACAATTCTTTAGTCCGCAGCCCCAAAGTATGATTGGTTCCAGCAACCATCGCCAGCGTCTGATAAACATGGTGCAGGAATATCTAGGGGCAAGGTCAGACTTGGACACCTTCCCCACCGAAAATCCTCTGGCTTACTGGGTCTTGAGGATGGATCACTGGCCAGAGCTTGCACAGTATGCAATTGAGCTACTGGCCTGTCCTGCATCCAGCGTTCTTTCGGAACGCACATTCAGTGCTGCTGGAGGATTTGTCACGGATCACAGGGTGCGCCTGTCCACCGACTCGGTTGATCGACTGACTTTCATCAAGATGAACCAGTCTTGGATCACCACCAGCTACCACACACCTGATGCTGATATAACAGACTAATTGATTTTAAAATGTCACATCCCTTCAAGACTGATGCTGATGCTGAGTGCCTGTGCTGTTATGTTGACTGGCTATCCTCCTCCTCCGAGTCCTCAATGATACGATTGATGATGATAGCTTGGAAGATCATTTTTGTTTATGGGTGCCGCCACCAGTGCCTAACGCCCAATTTTTCAGCCCCTGTTTAACAGGGGCGTGTAATTACAATTTTTGAAGCAATACTTTGCAACAGGGCTCATTGCTGTGCTCCAAGTACAGTATCTGTGAGGAGTTGCAGTGTTGTGCCACCAGTGCCTAAGGCCCAATTTTTCAGCCCCTGTTTAACAGGGGCGTGTCATTACAATTTTTGAAGCAATACTTTGCAACAGGGCTCATTGCTGTGCTCCAAGTACAGTATCTGTGAGGGGTTGCAGTGTTGTGCCACCAGTGCCTAAGGCCCAATTTTTCAGCCCCTGTTCAACAGGGGCATGTAATTACAATTCTTGATCTAATAATTCACAGCAGGGCCCATTGCTGCACCCACCAAGAGTAACTGTCAGGGCTTACAGTGTTGTGGCACCAGCACCACCATCAAAGGCCCAATTTTTACTACCACTGTTCAACAATTATATGTAATTAAAATTCCTGATATAATAGTTGACAGCAGGGCGTTCCAGCACCAACCAAGAGTAACTGTGAGTGCTTACAGTGTTGTGCCAACACCAACAACTAAGGGGCCTATTTCTGCAGAGTATATACGGCAGGTCCCTACTTTCAAACATCCAACTTACAAACGACTCCTACTTGCAAACGCAAGAAGACAACAGGAAGTGAGAGGAAATCTACCACTAGGAAGGAAAATTCTCTCCTGTAAGAATAAATATGGGAGAAAGGTGTCTCCTCTGTACTGATGCTTTATCAGCAATCCTTGTTTCAAGAAAAACACCACATTTCAAAAACAGTTGTCATTGGGACGGAAAGTGAGGTGAAATGTTCTGAACAGGGGCACAGACAGCAAAACAAATGTTACAGGGGTGATAACCCTTACCTATGTTTTCCAAAAAGTTTAAAAATAGATTTTTGGGCTGGAGCTACACTTCAACAATGTACCTGTTCAAAATTACAAACAGATTCTACATAAGAACAAACCTACAGTCCCTGTCTTGTATGCACCGCCTGTATACGGCTGTTCAGAGTATATAGGGCCTTTTTTATTTTATGTGCGGGGTTCCCCTTAATATCCATACAAGACCCAAAGGGGCTGGTAATGGGCTGGGGTAGGGGGGGGGGGGTCATGGGGTAGCTATGCCATTTTTCTTAAAGAATTTCATCCATATTACCGGGACCAGACATTACATTAAAGCCGCAAGCAGTTTTAAATGGCTTTTTTTTCCTTTAGAAGTGTCATTTTGTGCAGGGACAGTTCTAAACACGGGAAACACGTGGCACTTCACAGGCATACTTTAGACACCCCCCAGGTACGATATTTAAAGGAATATTTGACTTTTTTTTTTTCACTTTATGCATCATTAAAATGACTGCTCCCGAAAAACGACCGTTTTTAAAACTTCTTTTTGCATTGATACATGTCCCCTGGTGCAGAACCCGGGTTCCCAAACCCTTTTTAGGACAATAACATGCATAATAGTTGTTATAATTAGCACTTTAGAATTCGAACGTTCGCATCCATTGTATTTAATAGGGTTCTAATGTTCGTTCGAACTTCCGGTCCGTTCGCGGGTTCTGGTGCGAACCGAACCCGGGGGTGTTCGGCTCATCACTATGCAACACAGCCCAAAAATTTACAGGAACTGGAGGCTTTTTGCCAAGAGGAATTGATAGCTTTACCATCTGAGAAGGTAACGAGCCTCATCCACAAATACTACAAAAGACTTCAAGCTGTCATTGATGTTAAAGGGGGCAATACACGGTATTAAGAAATGGGGTATGTAAACTTTTGATCAGGGTCATTTGGATTGTTTCTGTTGTCATTATGACTTAAAAACAGTAAACACAGTTGATTGATGATAAATGGCTTCAGCCAAACACTAACCATGAGTGAAAGAAAAGGTTTTGTGTTATCATTCTTATTCTCTGAAAAATGGCCAAGAAATCATAAATTCTGCCAGGGTATGTAAACTTATGAGCACAACAGTATGTGCCTGTACATGTTTGTGCGTGTGTATGTGCATGTATGGTCACACTGTATCCCACGTAGTTGTCCCCCCTGTGTGTGTGTGTGTGTGACACGATGGTGCACAGGTGGGTGCATGTATGCATCTGGTTGTGCACATTCGTGTGGGTGTAACAGTTTTGTGTACACAGCCATGTGAGTCCATGCTTGCTTGTATTGTATATTGATGCTAAACCATCACCTATCATCAGTAAACCACCACCTATCATCAGTAAATCTCTAACAGATCTCCTCTTGTGGGGCTTGTTTTAATGGCATGGATTGGAATAATTGCCTGTCACCCACTGTATTATAGCAAGGGCTAGAATGAGGGGACATGACCATTGGACCTATTTGCATATTGACTATATGACCCTGGCAGACATACAGTATCTCCCTCACATTTTTGAAAATATTTTATTATATCTTTTCATGTGACAACACTGAAGAATTGACACTTTGCTACAATGTAAAGTAGTGCAAGTACAGCTTGTATAACAGTGTAAATTTGCTGTCCCCTCAAAATAACAACACACAGCCCCTAATGTCTAAACCGCTGGCAACAAAAGTGAGTACATCCCTAAGTGAAAATGTCTAAATTGGGCCCAATTAGCCATTTTCCCTCCCCGGTGTCATGTGGCTAGTTGGTGTTATAAGGTCTCAGGTGTGAATGGGGAGCAGGTGTGTTAAATTTTGTGTTCTCGGGGGCGTGGCCTGGACATGGCTGAATGAAGACGTGCATTAGCTGAGCTCCCGGTCCTCGCCCAATTACCCCAGCCTATTTCACTATAACCCTGCGGCATGCCCTCTACCAGAAAGAAGAATGCAACGGGGAGTAACCAGACAGTAAAAATTACAAAAAGCAGTGGGAAAATAGCTAGTTTCTTCATAAACTCTCAGGCGTCTTCTCCCGCTTCCAAGATGGCGGAACCACGCGGCCCGTCGCAGGACTCCCTGAACCCAAGGGTTCCACCTGCCTCTCTAGCAGCCTCCGTCAACTCAGACTCATACACGTACTCCCTGATGGTTAGGCGGGACGTCCAAGCCTTGTCGTCTCGGCTGACCACTGGAGAAACGTCCTTGGAATCTCTACAACGAGTAACCACCCTGGAATCGCTCCAAGACACCCATGCACAGGCGGTGGTGACTCTACAGCTTCATATGGAAGACAGGAGCCAACGCAACAACTTGCGGATCTGGGGCTTACCTGAGGCCACGAGACCTGAAGACTTGGTGGAGACAGCAGTGGCGATCTTCCGGAGACTGTCAAGTGACGCTCTCCCCGCTGATCTGGAGCTGGATCAAATCCATAGAGCCCTGGGCCCCGGCAGAACAATCCTAACCACCCACTAGACGTCTGTAGGATACACCACTATGCCCAGAAGGAGACCATCATCCGAAGAGCCTGGGAAGCGGGCGCTGTGGATTTTGATGGAGCGTCGGTGAGGATTCTGCCTGATCTCTCCAGAGCCTCTCCACAGACGAGCACTGCTGTGCCTGGTCCTGGACGTTGCCCGCCGACTAGGAGCCACATACAGATGGGGATTCCCATTCTCAGTTGTCTTCCGGAGAGAGCAACGCTCATTCGCTCTCCGCACACCGGGCGACTTACCTGGCTTTTTTCCTTTTCATGGACACAGAGCCCGTTCCAGTACCGAACTGGCTGCACTTCACATCGCAGCCGAAGGGCCGCTTGGGACCGGCAGCGCCATGGAGGAGCTCTCAGCCTCGGCCACAGAGAACTGGGCAGAGATCCAGAAGGCAATCCCTGGTGGGCCCACGTGAGTCTTAAAGGACTGACCGCTGCTACGTATCACAAATTTTTTCTGCTAACTACCGTTACTTCCACTCCCCCTGACTAGCAGTAACACTGTCTCTTTACAGTACCTCAGGGCTATGTTCCACAGACATATGTATGGCACCTGAATGTGCCACCCTGGATGATACCGTATGGGCACCACGGCCCTGTTCCACAGGGATGAGTCTCCCGCATGTTGCCCCCCCTCCCTGAATGGATATGTTTCTCATTATCCGGAATGCCTAATGAGAAACTCGGTGGCACTGCTGCATCTGAAAGCTGATGACTGACTACCCAGCTTTTCTCTAGCGAAACCGCTGACAGGTTTTAGTGCTTTACTGTCCTGGACAGTGGCGGTGCGTCCATAGAGGGTGCCGGAGCGCCGCCCCCTCTCGCTCCCGCACCGCCACTGAAAGACAATACACAGATTCATGCATTGCATGAATCTGTGTATTGTCCACGCTGCCCACTATTCATATGGCCGGCCTCCTGGTGAGCGCCGGCCATATGAATTAGAGCATTGGCCGGCGGTGGGTGTGACTTGGAAGTGTCTATCAGAGCCAGCGGCTCTGATAGGCTTTCCGAATACAGCTCTCACGCTGTATTCGGCTTCCAAAAACTCCTCCCAGGTACGCACGGGGGTGCGTTCCTGGGAGAAGACTGTGTGGAGGTTTCAGCCAATCAGGTTCACCGGATCTGGTTACCGGTAACCTGATTGGCTGAAGCGACATCGAGGGCGGGAGAACACATCATCGAGGACAGCGCGGACCGAGGAAGGTAAGTGCAGGGCTGAGGGGGGGGGACAGGCTGCATTTGGGGGACAAACTGGCTGAATATGGGGGACAAACTGGCTGAATATGGGGGACAAACTGGCTGAATATGGGGGGAACTGGCTGTATATGGGGGACAAACTGGCTGAATATGGGGGGAACTGGCTGTATATGGGGGACAAACTGGCTGAATATGGGGGGAACTGGCTGTATATGGGGGACACGCTGGCTGCATTTGGGGGGAACTGGCTGTATATGGGGGACAAACTGGCTGCATTTGGGGGAACTGGCTGTATATGGGGACAAACTGGCTGAATATGGGGGGAACTGGCTGTATATGGGGGACACGCTGGCTGCATTTGGCGGGAACTGGCTGTATATGGGGGACAAACTGGCTGTATATGGGGGGAACTGGCTGTATATGGGGGACACGCTGGCTGCATTTGGGGGAACTGGCTGTATATGGGGGACAAACTGGCTGCATTTGGGGGGAACTGGCTGTATATGGGGGACAAACTGGCTGCATTTGGGGGGAACTGGCTGTATATGGGGACACACTGGCTGTATATGGGGGCACACTGGCTATATATATGGGGACAAACTGGCTGTATATGGGGGCACACTGGCTATATATATATATGGGGGCACACTGGCTGTATATGGGGGCACACTGGCTGTATATGGGGGCACACTGGTTATATATATATGGGGGCACACTGGCTGTATATGGAAACAAACTGGCTGTATTTGAGGGGGCAAACTGGTGGCGTTTGGGCACAGTGGCTGCGTTTAATGGGCACAGTGGCGGCAATTGATTATTTTATTTTTTTTAAGTTTGTTTGCGCCCCCCCAAAAATTTTGAGCACCAGCCGCCACTGGTCCTGGACAGTTTATGTTGCTTAACTCTAATGTTGATTCTTTACAGGAGGCCTGGGTTACATATGTGTGCATTGTACTACTATTATGCTTGCTCTATATGCCTTCCAATAACACTTGAATTTGATATTGCCTTGGTTATGTGCGCCCTGGATGTTCACGCATGCGCACTGTTAGGCGGCTGAACTGCCCGGGACGCGGATGCCTCGCACCTCCAGCACGATGAAGATGGGGGAAGTGGGGGGCCTCATCGATTCACCTAGAGGTGGGGAGGTCCTACGTCCTCAGTGCTACGTGTAGCGTGGGGGTGGGCTGCCTTATCCCGCCATCGGGCTGCTGGGATATACAGCGGTTCCGTGGACGTGGGTGGTTTCGGTATAGGACCCCCTCTCTCCCACCTATGACGAGGAACACTGTTGTGGCTTGGAACGCAGCTGCAGGAGTGCTTGGATGGTACAGTACTTCTCATGCCTAAGATCTCCATGGTGCCGATTTCTGCTAGCCGCCAGATATTGGATAGCCTTGTCACTGCCGAGATCCAGGGGGGAGTGATAAACTGCCCTGACACCCACAGGGATACACTCGTGACTAGACTATCTGGCGCTTTGGGAGTAAAAGCGCTCATACCTGTGACAATGGGTGAGGGAGCAGGGGTTTTTGCGGTGTCGGCCTCTTGCCGTCGGTGGGCCACACCCCGTCTTTCTTTTGGGGAGTGGTGGACTGGGGGGGGGCAAGACACGGACGTTCTCATAAAATGATTCACTGCACATTGGGCTGCTGTTAATGTTATTGTTTTTGCTTGCCGTTTCCATGTTTTGTCCTTTTTTGGCTGGGGTGGGCTAGGGATGCTCTCATGGAGCCTGCTCTATCCATTCCCTCACATAGGCCGACACCCAGACCCTCCGACGAAACTTGGAGTGTATGTGTGTTTACTGTAATTGGTGTTAACCAATCTTAGTTTTTAAGGTGTGGTGAGTGACGGATTCTCTCTCTCCCTCCCTCTCTCCCTCTCTCCCTCTCTCCCTCAGTTGGCAATGGATAGCCTAAAGGTTCTCTCCCTCAATGCTAAGTGGCTGAATATCCCAGAGAAAAGAAAAATGCTATTGCACAATCTGAAGGCCTCTCGCACTGATATAGCATTTATACAAGAAACTCACTTCAGAGATGATAGGCTGCCCGTGCTCAAGAACAGATTTGTGTGATTTACTAGTCCACTGATAGGACAGATAAGTATAGGGGTGTATCTATCCTAATATCTTCCATGGACTTGCAGTGAGACTTTTCTGGACGGACGGACGGACGGGGGGGGCTTTGCGTTCATAAAAGGCTTCCTTAGTGGGGTACGCCTGACGTTGGCAACGATTTATGCACCCAATGATCACCAGGATATCTTTATATCTTTATTTGCCAAATTTTGACCAAATTGCTAGACTTTACAGAAGGTCAACTGATTCTAGGCGGTGACTTCAATATTCCCCTGACCCCTAAATATTCCCCTGTCCTCTGGCTCGTCCTCCATTCCCATAGGCTCCCACAAAAGAATCACACAATCTATACACAAAGCACAGCTGATCGATTTGTGGCGACTCCAGCACTCAAGAGAAAGAGACTACTCACTCTACTCTCCTCCCCACAAAGTCTACTCGAGAATCGATTTCTTTCTAGTCCCTCACTCTCAGCTGCATGCAGTTCGCAAAACTTCCATTGGTTCGATCACGTGGTCTGACTATGCTCCCATCTTATTGACGTACGCTCTGACGCAAGTCGCCTACCAGGCGACACGCATATGGAAGCTAAACGAAAGCCTCCTACAAATACCAGAAATACTCACAGAAATCACTAAAGAACTACCTTTATATTTTCAGACGAACCGCACCCCGGACAGTAGCCCAGGTATGGTATGGGAGGCCCACAAGACAGTCATTCGAGGCATCCTCATCAAACACTGCTCCAGACTCAAAAGAGAAAGGGAAAAGCAATTAAATCTGCTTCTGACCAAGCTTCAAACCACTGAATCCCAACACAAACATGCCCCCTCCCCTACTCTAGAACAACAACTCGCTTCACTTCGTAACCAAATTAATGATCTACTATGATACAAGGCCAAAGCGGCATTACAGAAATGCAGAAAAATAAAGTTACGAATACGGTGACAAATGCAGGAAAACCCTAGCAAGGTTGGTTAGGGAACACAAACTCCAATCATATATGCCACACATTATGTCCTCGAACGCTCAAAAGATTACCCTACCCTCATAGATATCAGAAATTTTCCTAGATTTCTATGCGTCTCTCTACAACTTACTTTAAAACACGTTAACTCACTTTTCATCAAGTTTGTCTGGGCGCACAAGAAATCACGCCTCCCTCTCCATTTACTGTCACTACCAAAAAAATACAGCGGCCTAGCCCTTCCTGATATCCGAAAATATTACCAAGCAACTCATTTGGGCAGGATCATTGACTGGTGTCGTCATAGCCGATCTAAACTATGGGCTCAAATAGAGCAAGCCCTAACACACAATTACGCTTTTGGGGACTTTGTGGTGTTATGACCACCTCCAGCCGGCACTGAAATGTCACCCCTTAGTAGGAACGACACTTCATATAGGCTCATAAGTTAGCGAACAACTCTCTCTCTTTCTCGGACTCTCCACTTTTCCCTATTTTGGGAAGCCCACGATTCTCTCTGGGTCTTTGCCCCAATACATTCAGAAACCTACGACAGTCGGGCAAAACCCAGGTGTCCCATTTTCGCAACAAGCGGCAGATGGCCCTCCATAGAGGAACTGATGTCTGAGTCGGGCCCCTTCAAATTACCCTTCTGGCCAGCACTCCAGCTGTGACACTTTCTTGACACCTTACCTGATTTACAGAGCTTAGTTCGTCCTCTGACGACGCTCGAGGAATACTGTTCCGAGGAAGGCACTCTAACACAGGTTCTATCCAAAACGTACTCCCTATGGAACTGTCCAGCTGCTCCGCCACATCTGCCGTTTTTGGATAAGTGGGAACAGGACCTACAGTGAAAATTTACACCTGCCCAAATACAACATGTACTCAGATTCGCCTTAAAGTCATAGGTCTGTACAAAAATCCAAGAGTCCAACTATAAACTTCTGACAAGATGGTACCTCACCCCCCACGTCGGTATTACCCTGGCACTACTGATCGTTGTTGTCGATGCCAGGGAGATAGAGGAACGTTGCTCCACATATTTTGGTCATGTCCTAAATTGACTCATTTTTGGACAACAGTCAGGGGAGAAACTTTCTTTTTACATGTATCTAACATCTCTGCCAAACGTTACCAAAAATCGATCTTAAGACACCTCCTAAATGCTGCAAAGTCCTGCATCCCGCTTCACTGGAAGAAACAGTTACTGCCAACTGCAGCTGATTGGCTACATAAGGTGGAAGACATAAGTAGAATGGAAGACTTAATATTAACTGCGCAACACCAAAAGGAAAAGCAACTTGGAGACTGTGGAAACAGTTTTTCCTGTCCACAGAGGGCTTGGCCCTCCTTGGAAATGGAAGCCACATATGAAAATTACCCCCCCCGAGTGCCTCGACTATCCGGAGCCAACGATACCCCCCCCCCTCTTCATACCCCTTCGTATAAACCTCCCTCTACCTTCTCCCCCTTCTTTTTCCTTTTCTTTGTTTCAATCTGTCTTTAGTTCTATTCTTTAATTATTTGAATATAGGAAAATGGTCACGAGTGGCTTCAGGTCTTTCACCTGGGTTCTCTATTTGTCTCTTCTAGTAGGCAGCAAATGGCAGCATCTGCTTGATTCTCGTTTTATACTTTCTCTGTTACTTTTTTGCAGATGTCTGTATGGAAATCGATATAATATTTACATTGCTGTCTGTTGTATGTACTGGATGTACTGACCTGTTTTCCCCCATTGTGGGTGTTAATAAACATTATATTTGAAAAATTTAATTTGGTGTTATCGCTCTCACTCTCTCATACTGGTCCTTGAGGAGAAGAAGTAATCTGGACTGCCGCACTCTGGTTAAACGTATTGTTTAATGAAGAAAATTAAAAAGCCAAAAATTTTTTTCCAAAAAAGCTATGAGCTATGAGTAAGCATCACACCCTGATGTGAAACGCGTTAGCTGTCACCCTGCATGTCCCTTCACTTTTGATTGTTTTTGGATGGATTGTTTATTTATTTCTTTTTTGGAAAAAAATTTTTGGCTTTTTAATTTTCTTCATTAAACAATACGTTTAACCAGAGTGCGGCAGTCCAGATTACTTCTTCTCATCAAGCATCAGAGCATAGCCAGCACCTGGAAGTGGAGCAGGGCGGAAGCTAATTGAAGGAACCTGGAACCTTTGAGCGGTACACTTTTCCTTCTCTCATACTGGTCACTGGAAGTTCAACATGGCACCTCATGGCAAAAAACTCCCTGAGGATCTAAAAAAAAGAATTGATGCTCTACATAAAGATGGCCTAGGCTATAAGAAGATTGCCAAGACCCTAAAACTGAGCTACAGCACGGTGGCTAAGACCATACAGCGGTTTAACAGGACAGGTTCCACCCAGAACAGGCCTCGCCATGGTCGACCAAAGAAGTTGAGTGCACGTGCTCAGCTTCATATCCAGAGGTTGTCTTTGGGAAATAGACGTATCAGTGATGCCAGCATTGATGCAGAGGTTGAAGGGGTGGGGGGTCAGCCTGTCAGTGCTCAGACCATACTCCACATACTGCATCAAATTGGTCTGCATGGCTGTCGTCCCAGAAGGAAGCCTCTTCTAAACTTGATGCACAAGAAAGCCTGCAAACAGTTTCCTGAAGACAAGCAGACTAAGGACATGCATTACTGGAACCATGTCCTGTGGTCTGTTAATGCAAAAGGATACCTATGCGCCTACCAATAGGAAAAGCTAAACTAATTTATACAGTGCTAATATATATATATAAATGATATACAGCAGCTCACTTCTATAGTGTAACCAACACAACTAAATAAAATGTAAAATGTTGAAGCAGCGCTAAATGTCCAAGTGCTATAAATAGTCCAATATTAAATATAATAATTATCAATACAAATCATTTAGACTTAAAGCGGGGGTTCCGCGGCCAAACTTTTTTTTTTTTTCAGCATTCACTAGGGTATAAGCATAGGAAGGTACACTCACTACTTTGGTCGCTGTATATAACCGCGGTCCGTTTTCTCGGCAAAGAAGGACTTTTAAAATCCGTTTGAGGGAGTTTCCATTTTGCTTGTGGGCATTGTGAAGCCCACAAGCAATCACTTCCTGGAAGCGGTGAATGCTCATCTCCCAGCATTCACCGCTCAGTCTCGCGCCTGTGCAGTGTTTACGGCGACTGGCGCCGTAAACTAAATGGTTGCCATCACAACGGGTGGCGTCATTCATAGTTCACGCCCCGTTGTGATGGTAGGCACAAAAAAAAAACCTGACACGGCACAGTACGGGGATAGAGCTGCAGCTGTATATATAGTGTCACTTCGTGTGTGAAATCTCTCGAGATTTCGCAGCACGGTGCTCCACATTGCATTTTGGGTAGCACGACACTGTGCTCCCAGAAAACATTGCAAAGAAGTCCCACATCGCATTGCGGCACCGGGGAAAGGATAAGATACGCCTACTCCCGCGGGAAGGAAATACCGGAAGTCACAGTTTATATGACTATACTAAAGGTATTTATTTTATTAATTTTTTTAAATGTTGTGGCAATTCAGTATGTGCGTTGTGCAATGATTGTTTTAGAATAATGTTGTCAGTTTGGGTGAACCTCCGCTTTAATCTTAACAGTGTGGTCCTATTCAACTTAAAATGTAGGGGGTGGGGTGAGCAGACAGCAAACCCCACCCCCTACATTTTAAGCTGAATAGGACCACACTGTTAAGATTGAGTCTAAATTATTGTAAGGAAAATGTAAAGAAAGAAGATATATATTCTAGGAAGATACGGTTGGAAGTGGTGGAAAGGCTATAGTAATCCCTGCTTGTATACAAGAACTGGAGAGCATCATCTGGAGTGTTGGAGATCCATTAAGGCTTTATCTGACCCTTTGGGTCCATCAGTTAGGTGAGAGGCTGGTGTCATCGGGGGAGGCTTGTGCGCTTATACCTGTTATGGTTGATTCCCTATTGATTCCCTATTGATGTGACAAGCTGGACTCCCACACCTGTTCTTTTTCTCCTCTCCTGTTTTTTGCTGGATACTTTCACATTTTTTTGGGAGTTAATCACATCTTGTGTGAATTTTCCATATAATAATATTTTTTTGGATATACATTTTTTGGGATATATCTACGTTTGGATGTATATAAATTTTTGCAATTTTTGCACATTTTGCACATGTATTGATAATTACTATGTTTAATATTGGACTATTTATAGCACGTTTTACTTTTTGCACTTGGACATTTAGCGCTGCTTCAACATTTTATGTCCTGTGGTCTGATGAGACCAAGATGAACTTATTTGGTTCAGATGGTGTCAAGGGTGTGTGGCGGCAACCAGGTGAGGAGTACAAAGACAATTGTGTCTTGCCTACAGTCAAGCATGGTGGTGGGAGGGTCATAGTCTGGGGCTGCCAGCACTGGGGAGCTACAGTTCACTGAGGGAACCATGAATGCAAACATGTACTGTGACATTGAAGCAGAGCAGGATCCCCTCCCTTTGGAGACTGGGCCGCAAGGCAGTATCCCAACACACACCTCCAAGATGACCACTGCCTTGCTAAAGAAGCGTAAAGGTTATGGACTGGCCAAGCATGTCTTCAGACCTAAACCCTATTGAGAATCTGTGGGGAATCCTCAAACGGAAGGTGGAGGAGCGCAAGGTATCTAACATCCACCAGCTCCGTGATATCATGGAGGAGTGGAAGAGATCTCCAGTGGCAACCTGTGAAGCTCTTGTGAACTCCATGCCCAAGAGGGTTAAGGCAGTGCTGGAAAATAATGGTGGCCACACAAAATATTGACACTTTGGGCCTAATTTGGACATTTTCACTTTAGGGATATACTCACTTTTGTTGCCAGTGGTTTAAGACATTAATGGCTGTGTTGAGTTATTTTGAGGGAACAGCAAATTTACACTGTTATACAAGCTGTACACTCACTACTTTACATTGTAGCAAAGTGTAATTTCTTCAGTGTTATCACATGAAAAGATATTATAAAATATTTACAAAAATGTGAGGGGTGTACTCACTTTTGTGAGATACTGTATAAACAACCTTCCTGTCACCAAACACCAGAAGTGACGCTGCAGGCATAGGAGGTAGCGGGTAGACCATTGATCCTCCCGCACCTCCGGGTCGCATGAGGGAGCTGTGTCTCCCACCCACGCCAGCAAGAAATGCCTAGATCCTCCCAAAGCCTCTGCACCGGAAGTAATGCACCGATGACCGGAAATGACGCCGCGGTAACTGGAAGTGGCGGGTGGAAGGCAAATACACCAGCACTTCCATATTACAGTGATGTGGCGTGCGTTCCATACATGTTAGTGTGTCAGGAACGCTGCTGGGCCCATCTTGCCAGAGCCTGGGTGACACAGAGCATGCTATATACCACAGATCGATGTTAGAGGGATACATCAGAGGATACCAACATCCTCATAGTAACAGGTTAGATCTACCATTGGGATTGTTCAATACACACCAAATTGTAAAGCTATATTTATACGGTTTGGTATTTACATGTATTGTGAGGCTACAATGCTATACCTTTACACATGAACTGTAAATATGGGAATGGTGGGCCTAAGGTGCCTGCTAGTGGCACACGCCTTTCTCCCCTTTTGTCCACAGGGGAGGTGTTGTCTATGTGGATGGGCGTGGCAGGATCTGCCATCTTGGGGCGTGTATATAGGTGTATATGTGTGTGTGTGTGTGTATATATATATATATATATATATATATATATATATATATATATATATATTGTGAGGGGGCTAGCTCGGCAGCGGGTATGTGTGACCCCCGGGATGGGCTCCCCACCCAAAACAGGCCCAGCAGACGGAGGTTGTGGTTTTCAAAATCAAAAAGGTGCGGTTTATTTTCTATTTACAGTGACAAAAACACAGCAAAGCAAAAGAAACAAACAAAATAAATCCTGGTCAACTTGACCTCTGACTAAACATACAGGTTTCCTAACTAACAACTGGGATCAGCCTAGTGCTGTCCTAGTCCCTGGTTTTAAATGTCCAAGCAAAATATAGCCACACAGGCTTTCTCTCACCGCACAGGGGTTCACTCTCCCTAGACAGTCCACACAGGTCTGCTTCCAGGCATGAGCTAACATCTAATGAATCTGGGAGTTTTTATAGAGGCCTTAAACGAACTGACAGGCTTCAGCTGGCCTCATCAACTCCCTGCCTGCACGACGCCCAGCCCTCTCCCTAGAGGTATGAGTCATCAATGAGCCCACTAGTCTCAGCTGGGCTTATACAACTCTCCACCTAGCTGTATAAATCGGCGTAAAGCCTGAATCTGGGCGAAATATATCTACCCCCCTGGATGCAACCAGGTGACTTTACCTTCCTGCTGTCACATACCCCCCCCTCTTGTTTTAACCTCGGGGTTGGAACACCAGCAATCAGGCATTCATGTACTCGAGACAAAGCATCCACATTCCCCATTTGAACGCCAGGGCGATGCTTTACTGTGAAGTTGAATTCCTGGAGGGCCAGGAACCACCTATTCACTCTTCTATTTGTTTCCTTGTTTTGAGCCATCCACTTTAACGGAGCGTGATCCGTAACCATGTCAAAGTGCCTACCTAGCAGGTAGTACCGAAGGGAATCTAGAGCCCACTTCACCGCTAAACACTCCTTTTCAACGGTGGCGTAATTTACCTCATGGGACTTCAACTTCCTGCTGAGGTAAATGACTGGGTGCTCTTCCCCGTTCCAGACCTGGGACAATACTGCTCCTAACCCCACATCTGACGCATCACTTTGTACGACAAAGTCTTTAGAGAAGTCGGGTGAGTACAACACTGGCTGGCTACATAAGGCTTGTTTCAAGAATTGGAATGCTGCCTCAGCCTCGGGGGTCCATTTAATCATGACCGACCCTTTCCCCTTCGTCAGGTTGGTTAGGGGCACAGCCTTAGAAGCAAAGTGGGGAATGAATCGCCGATAATACCCAGCGATTCCCAGAAAGGCTCGTACCTGCTTCTTGCTGTTGGGACGTGGCCAACTCTGGATGGCCTCGACTTTGTTGAGTTGGGGTTTTATTACTCCCCTCCCAATGGTGTACCCAAGATATTTGGCCTCCTCCTGCCCAATGGTACACTTCTTGGGGTTAGCCGTAAACCCTGCTTCCCGAACAGAGTCCAGGACTGCTTGCACTTTTGGCAGATGTGAGGCCCAATCTGTGCTATGGACAATTACGTCATCCAGGTAAGCCGCAGCATACTTCCGATGGGGCCTCAGCATCTGGTCCATTTTCCGCTGGAATGTGGCCGGCGCATTCTGTAACCCGAACGGCATTCTTTTATATTGGAACGCCCCGTCTGGGGTTACAAATGCGGTTTTCTCTTTGGCTGACTTGGCCAGGGGGATTTGCCAATACCCTTTTGTGAGGTCAAGAGTCGTCATGTATCGGGCTGTTCCCAGCCGGTCGATCAACTCATCTATACGTGGCATGGGGTAGGTGTCAAATTTTGTAACTTTGTTCAACTGACGAAAATCGTTACAAAATCGCCAGCTCCCATCCGGTTTAGGCACCAACACAATGGGACTAGACCAATCACTTTGGGACTCCTCTATCACCCCTAAGTTCAGCATTTTCTGTACTTCCTCCCGTATTGCCTCCCGTCGGGCCTCTGGGATCCGATAGGGTTTTAACTTCACCCTTTCACCGGGCGGGGTAATAATGTCATGCTCTACCCCAGATGTTTGTCCCGGCAGCTCAGAGAATACCTCCTTGTTGCGAAGTACAAACTCCTTAACCTCCTGTTGTTGGGGTTGTGACAAGGTGGCTGCGATTCCAACCTCAGGAATCACGCAACCAGTTTGAGCTGGTGACCAAGTGTCTGCGACTAGGGACTCTCTATCCCTCCAGGCTTTCAACAGATTAACGTGATAGATCTGTTCGGGCTTTCGCCTTCCTGGTTGTCTGACCTTGTAATTCACTTCGCTCACTTTTTCCATTATCTCGTAGGGGCCTTGCCATTTGGCAAGGAATTTACTTTCAACCGTAGGGACAAGTACCAATATCCTATCCCCCGGGGAAAAGGTACGGGTCTTGGCTCCACGGTTGTACACTCTCTGCTGTGCCAACTGCGCTTGGGCCAAATGTTCCTTCACGATGGGCATTACCTGTGCAATTCGATCTTGCATCAGGGCGACATGCTCAATCACACTCCTGTGGGGAGAACTCTCACTTTCCCAAGTTTCCTTGGCAATATCCAACAGCCCTCTTGGGTGTCTCCCATACAGTAACTCAAAGGGGGAGAATCCCGTAGAGGATTGGGGCACCTCCCTAATAGCAAACATCAAATAAGGAAGTAGACAGTCCCAATCCCTTCCATCTCTATCCACCACTTTCTTCAACATTTGTTTTAGGGTTTTGTTGAATCTTTCAACCAGCCCATCGGTTTGGGGGTGATACACAGATGTACGCAATTGCGTCACTTTGAACAATTTACACAGCTCTTTCATAACCCGGGACATAAAGGGTGTACCTTGGTCCGTAAGCAGTTCTTTACAAATACCCACCCGGCTAAAAACAAGAGATAGCTCTTTGGCTATGGTTTTGGCCGAGGTATTTCTGAGAGGGATCGCTTCTGGATAACGGGTGGCATAGTCCATTATAACCAATATGTACTGGTGCCCCCTAGCGGACTTGATTATAGGACCTACCAAATCCATTGCGATTCTCTCAAACGGGACCTCAATGATGGGTAGAGGGACCAGCGGGCTACGGAAATGTGGCATCGGGGCCGACCTCTGACACACAGGGCAGGAGGAACAATAATTTTCTATGTCCTTCATCACCCCAGGCCAATAGAATCTCTGTAATACCCTCTCTCGGGTTTTCTCTGTCCCCAGATGACCTCCAAGAATGTGCCCATGGGCCAACTCCAACACCAACTTCCTGTAAGGTTTGGGCACCACAAGCTGCTCAACGGTTTCTTCTGCCCTTTTTGCCACCCGATACAGTAGGTCCTTCTCTACGCTGAAGTATGGGTAAGTGCCAGTATTATCTGGGTTCACTAACTCGCCATCTATTTTCACTACGTTTTCCCGTGCCTTTATTAGGGCGGGGTCTTTCAACTGTTCTGTGGCAAAGTTTTCCCTGTGAACCTCAAGATCAGAAAACTCCACAGACGGTAGGTTTTCGTCTGAGGAGGTGGGCTCCTCTCCAGTTTCTTGAGTCTCCCCTGCCAATACTGACAAGGGAAATTCCGGAGAGTCCTCACCACTCTCAGGGGAGTTCTGGCTATCACATTCCTGGTACATAGGGGCACCAGTGGGGGGCTCAGGATCATCCCACAGTTCCCAGAACTTCGGAAAATCCCTTCCCACAATGGCGTCATGCGGTAACTGAGATACTAAGCCCACTGGATGAGAGAGGGTACCTTTGGGGGTCTCGAAACACACCGTAGTCACTGGATACTCTCGGGTGTCCCCATGCACACAAATAACGGCTACCTTGCTATTCCCAGAGACCTCTGTTTTAACTAACTCAGCCTTTATCAGGGTCACAAGGCTACCTGAATCCAGCAATACCACAACATTTCTACCATTAATACACATTTTGCATAAATGTTTCTCAGTTCCCCGAATGGCAGTGCATGCGACTGTCGCACACAGCGACTGACGTCTGCCCGTCAGAAAGTCACACTGCATGGGTTCCTCCACAACCGGGCAATTGGCTGCAATATGTCCCGCTTGCCGGCAGCGGTAGCAAACGATCCTTCTTGCCGCCTCTTGAGCCGCTGATTTCCCAGGCTGTTCTCGCCAAACTTGGGGTAGAGCTCCCACCCTCTCACTCTCTCCACCCTCACCCCTTGGAATCCTCTTATCCGCCCCTGGGGATGGTCTGGTCTTAGGGTGGAAAGTCCGAGTGTCTCTGGAAGAGGCCGTCAGGTTCTCTGTAGCCAAGTATTTCTCCACACGATCCACAAGACCATCGGCCGTCTCTGGGTCTCCATGGCTTACCCACCTTTGGATGGCAGTAGGAAGAGCTCTCAAAAACCGATCCATTACAACACGTTCCACAATCTTTGGTGCGGACAAAGTCTCTGGCTGTAGCCACTTTCTGCTCAGGTGAATGAGATCATACATTTGAGACCTGGGGGGTTTTCCAAGCTGGAAAGTCCAGTTATGCACACGCTGAGCCCGGACAGCCAGGGTGACACCCAGCCTTGCCAATATTTCAGCTTTTAGCATCACATAGTCTTTTGCTTGGTTAGGCTCTAGGTCATAGTAAGCTTTCTGCGATTCACCAGTTAACAGAGGAGCCACTAGTCCAGCCCACTGCTCCTCAGGCCACTTTTCTCTTTCAGCGGTCCTTTCAAATGTGGTCAAAAATACCTCTGGATCATCCTCTCCAGTCATTTTTGTCAATAAACGACTCACCCCAAAGGACGCGGTATTAGTGGGACGGCTTTCCTCACTGGTCTGCGGACGTTGCTGCATTACTGCTTCCATCTGTTGTTGTAGTCTCTGCTCTTGCTTCTGCAACAGGTCTATGAAGCGGGCCTCAGATTGCTGTTGGGCTTGTTGCTGAGCCTCCAGACTCTGTTGTAAAGTTGCAAGGCTCTGTTGATGAGCTTGCTGCTGGGCTGCAAGGCTCCTTTGCAAACCTGCATTTGTCTGCTGTTGATTGGCATTTGCTAGAGCCAGCTGTTTCAGTATCTCCTCCATGCTGGCTTAAAAAAAAACTGCCACTGGTTCTCCACCAACTGTGAGGGGGCTAGCTCGGCAGCGGGTATGTGTGACCCCCGGGATGGGCTCCCCACCCAAAACAGGCCCAGCAGACGGAGGTTGTGGTTTTCAAAATCAAAAAGGTGCGGTTTATTTTCTATTTACAGTGACAAAAACACAGCAAAGCAAAAGAAACAAACAAAATAAATCCTGGTCAACTTGACCTCTGACTAAACATACAGGTTTCCTAACTAACAACTGGGATCAGCCTAGTGCTGTCCTAGTCCCTGGTTTTAAATGTCCAAGCAAAATATAGCCACACAGGCTTTCTCTCACCGCACAGGGGTTCACTCTCCCTAGACAGTCCACACAGGTCTGCTTCCAGGCATGAGCTAACATCTAATGAATCTGGGAGTTTTTATAGAGGCCTTAAACGAACTGACAGGCTTCAGCTGGCCTCATCAACTCCCTGCCTGCACGACGCCCAGCCCTCTCCCTAGAGGTATGAGTCATCAATGAGCCCACTAGTCTCAGCTGGGCTTATACAACTCTCCACCTAGCTGTATAAATCGGCGTAAAGCCTGAATCTGGGCGAAATATATCTACCCCCCTGGATGCAACCAGGTGACTTTACCTTCCTGCTGTCACAATATATATATATATATATATATATATATATATATATATATATATATATAGGTACAGACAGTTAGAAGAGGCCAGACATTTATTGCTTTGGCTCTGAGGAAGAGGGTCCTCCCTAGAAACGCAATACCGTCTGGTCCTCCGGCATCTCTGGTTCTAACTATAGACCTAAGAAAAACCGTTTGCTATTGCTGTTGCCTTGATATGCTTGTATACCACGTTTTTATGTGAGTATAACCCATTGATGTTTTTCCCTTTTTTATTAAAATTATTTTTGGTAATGCACAAGGTCAGTGTGCCCTCCCTTCTTTCTTATACAGTATGTTACAGTTCCAAGAACACCCATTGTTCTAAAGAAGGGCAGCAAGGCTATTGACATTCCATACAAAAAAGGGTTGACTGCACCACACATCCCTAGACCCAGCACAAAAAGAGCAGGAGAATTGTTTTGTAAGGTGATGCAGGTTCATCTGAGGTGTGGAGTTTAAGCACTAACAGTGTTAATCAGAGCTCCTGAGCATGGAGATGGGTTTTGCTGCATCTTAGTACCAGGTCGCGGTCCTCAGGATTGCCCCACAAGGAAGTGAGCAAGCTGGGGTCCAGTAGCAGATATAGCAGGTAGAGTTCAAGCAGAATCATAGTTGATGAACAAGCCAAAGGTCAGTATTGAGTGGTAGTGGAGAAACAGCAGCAGACAAGTAAAAGGAATTCTCCAGGGAAATTGTCCAGCATCCCAGGTGGATCAGCAAGAAGAGACATAGCAGAGGTTGCAAGCTCAGACCTGGGTCCTGACAGTACTCCCCTCCTCCCAGGACATCTCCTGGCCATCTTAGGTCCAGGTTTGTGAGGCTTGGTTTACATTACTGCGTGTCAAGGAATGAGCAAAAAATTGCATGCGTTCCCGACACACACACAAATGTGCTGCTCTTTAGCAGATGTACAGGGGTGTCATTAGTTCTCAAAGGTACCCCACGCAAATGCAGTGAGTTTTCAAATCGGCACAATTTTTTTTAAAAAGTGGGTGTCGGGGACTAGGGCTGGTTCACTTCAGCCGCCCTTTGTGTGCATTTCCTGCACTGTGGGTGATTGCACTGCCCTTGCTATCTTCATACAGGTGCCAATGCATTAACAGCACCCCAAGTGCTGTAGTACCATGCGGTTTGGTGTGGTGCAGTTTCTTAAAAGTAGGGCATGCACTATTTTTTTTGCATTCTAGTGAGATTTGCAGCTCATTCAAATAAATAGGCTGCAAAATCACACTGCACGTTACCCTCTTTGCTAACCTCTGCATCCCAATTCCACTCTGCTTACATTTGGAGCCCAGCCAGAACCCTTCTGCTCACCTTTGCACCCCCCTCTACTCCCCTTGGTGCACCAAACCCTCCTCTATGCTCACTTATCTACCCCGCACCACCCTCTGCTCACCTCCACACCCCAAACCCACACTCTGCTCATCTGCACACCCCAAACCCCTTTTCCGCTCTCCTCTGTACCCACAAGCCCCTGTTGGCACAGCTATGTATTCCACTCTCTGCTAACCAACCCCCACCCTCCCTTTTGATCTCCTCTGCACTCTGCTTTCTTCTTACCAGAGCCTTAGGGCAGGACTGTTCTTCCATTACTGTACATTCCACACAGCTTTGGGCTGTGCTGGTCGGCTACTGTCCTGTAGAGAGGGGGGCAGAGAGCTCAGTATTCAGACAACCGCCTCCCCCTCCCTCTGCTTTTCACTCTGCCGACCAAACTCCTGCTGTGCTGATGTTTGGTGGAACGAGAGTTTTCTGTGGCACCCCAGTTGAGAAAGGCTAATCTAGGGGCCTGAACATTCTCCTTGTGTTCCCAAGAATTTTTATCTGGCCCATATTCTTCCCATTGAACCAGGTACTGTAATTTATGCCTAAAGATCCTGGATTTAAGAATTTTCTCAAGCACAAATCCTTCTTCTCCTTGCACCTCAACAGTACAGGGGGTGGGAGAATTCTCCCAGAGATGGGGTTTTCATGAAAACTTTTGAGCAAGGATACACGAAACACTGGGTGAATTTTTATACTGTCAGGAAGTTTTAGGCGAAAAGTAACTGGTTTAATTTGAGCTGAAATCGGGAATGGTCTCACAAACTTTTGACCCAACTTAGCAGATGGAATGTGTACGTTCCTATTTTTGGATTGATAATTAACCTATGTCACCCACACAAAAGGTAGAAAGTGATCTGCGATGCTTGTCGGCAACTTTTTTGTAACTTTCCTTAGCCTCCCTCAGTCTCGTTTTTAAATTCTCCTGAATCTCCTGCAATTTAGTTAATCTGTAGGAGATCAGGAATAAAACAGGATGATTACCTGGTATTTAGGAAAAGGGCTTTGGTAGGTCAAGCTATGTTTAGAATTGTTATTAGCAAACTCTGCCATCGGAAGATAGTCCACCCTGAAGATAACTAACAAAACATTGAATATACTGCTCTAAAGTTTGATTGTTCCTCTTGGTCTAACCCTTAGACTGAGGATGAAAAGCAGAAGACAGATTCATTGTTACACCCAAAGCTGAGCAAAAGCTTTTCCAAAATGTCGAGGTAAACTGTATTCTTCTGTCAGACACCACATAATCAGAAATTCCATCTATACTAAAGCAGTGGTTTTCAACCCTGTCCTCAAGTACCCCCCAGCAGGCCATGTTTTGGCAATTTCTCTTAGATAAAATAGCTGTCCAAAATACCAAGCCATTGACTCTAATTTAAAGCACTTGTGCAAGATAAAGGAAAACTACAAACATGTTATGGGTAACATATTGGCTATGTGTTGTTGCCAGTTATATTTATACATTCCGTTGGGTGCGCCTGCGCCTTCGGACTCAAGCTGGGTGGCTCTAGACAGTGGCACCTTCTCCTAATGTTTTCATGTGGATGCAAAATTGGTTGTCTATGCAAAATCTCATTGTCAGTGGAATCATAGATGAATTGTGTAACTGCTTGATTTCCTGCTTGTGTTTACAATACGTATATTCTTATACCTGTCTTTTATTAATTATAGACGGTTTTTCGTCTTGTATTCAACCACCTACCCCTGAAGAAGAGAACAATTATTGCCAAACTCGAAACGCATTGGGTTATCTCTGTTGTACCATCCACACAACAGAATAGTGGTTGTGTTTCACTGTTTTGTATTTTTTGCATATCCCCTTTTGCATCCTGTATAATTTGCTGCACCACAATAGTGATGAGCCGAACACCCCCGGGTTCGGTTCGCACCAGAACCTGCGAACGGACCGAAAGTTCGTACGAACATTAGAACCCTATTAAATACAATGGATGCGAACGTTCGAATTCTAAAGTGCTAATTATAACAACTATTATGCATGTTATTGTCCTAAAAAGGGTTTGGGAACCCGGGTTCTGCACCAGGGGACATGTATCAATGCAAAAATAAGTTTTAAAAACGGTCGTTTTTCGGGAGCAGTCATTTTAATGATGCATAAAGTGAAAAAAAAAAAGTCAAATATTCCTTTAAATATCGTACCTGGGGGGTGTCTAAAGTATGCCTGTGAAGTGCCACGTGTTTCCCGTGTTTAGAACTGTCCCTGCACAAAATGACACTTCTAAAGGAAAAAAAAGCCATTTAAAACTGCTTGCGGCTTTAATGTAATGTCTGGTCCCGGTAATATGGATGAAAATCTTTAAGAAAAATGGCATAGCTACCCCATGACCCCCCCCCCACCCCAGCCCATTACCAGCCCCTTTGGGTCTTGTATGGATATTAAGGGGAACCCCGCACATAAAATAAAAAAGGCCCTATATACTCTGAACAGCCGTATACAGGCGGTGCATACAAGACAGGGACTGTAGGTTTATTCTTATGTAGAATGTGTTTGTAATTTTGAACAGGTACATTGTTGAAGTGTAGCTCCAGCCCAAAAATCTATTTTTAAACTTTTTGGAAAACATAGGTAAGGGTTATCACCCCTGTAACATTTGTTTTGCTGTCTGTGCCCCTGTTCAGAACATTTCACCTCACTTTCCGTCCCAATGACAACTGTTTTTGAAATGTGGTGTTTTTCTTGAAACAAGGATTGCTGATAAAGCATCAGTACAGAGGAGACACCTTTCTCCCATATTTATTCTTACAGGAGAGAATTTTCCTTCCTAGTGGTAGATTTCCTCTCACTTCCTGTTGTCTTCTTGCGTTTGCAAGTAGGAGTCGTTTGTAAGTTGGATGTTTGAAAGTAGGGACCTGCCGTATATACTCTGCAGAAATAGGCCCCTTAGTTGTTGGTGTTGGCACAACACTGTAAGCACTCACAGTTACTCTTGGTTGGTGCTGGAACGCCCTGCTGTCAACTATTATATCAGGAATTGTAATTACATATAATTGTTGAACAGTGGTAGTAAAAATTGGGCCTTTGATGGTGGTGCTGGTGCCACAACACTGTAAGCCCTGACAGTTACTCTTGGTGGGTGCAGCAATGGGCCCTGCTGTGAATTATTAGATCAAGAATTGTAATTGCATGCCCCTGTTGAACAGGGGCTGAAAAATTGGGCCTTTCGTGGTGGTGGTGGTGGTGGTGGTGTTGCCACAACACTGTAAGTCCTCAGAGTTACTCTTGGTGGGTGCAGGAATGGGCCCTGCTGTGAATTATTAGATCAAGAATTGTAATTACATGCCCCTTTTGAACAGGGGCTGAAAAATTGGGCCTTTCGTGGTGGTGGTGGCGTTGCCACAACACTGTAAGCCCTCAGAGTTACTCTTGGTGGGTGCAGCAATGGGCCCTGCTGTGAATTATTAGATCAAGAATTGTAATTGCATGCCCCTGTTGAACAGGGGCTGAAAAATTGGGCCTTAGGCACTGGTGGCACAACACTACAACCCCTCACAGATACTGTACTTGGAGCACAGCAATGAGCCCTGTTGCAAAGTATTGCTTCAAAAATTGTAATGACACGCCCCTGTTAAACAGGGGCTGAAAAATTGGGCCTTAGGCACTGGTGGCACAACACTACAACCCCTCACAGATACTGTACTTGGAGCACAGCAATGAGCCCTGTTGCAAAGTATTGCTTCAAAAATTGTAATGACACGCCCCTGTTAAACAGGGGCTGAAAAATTGGGCCTTAGGCACTGGTGGCACAACACTACAACCCCTCACAGATACTGTACTTGGAGCACAGCAATGAGCCCTGTTGCAAAGTATTGCTTCAAAAATTGTAATGACACGCCCCTTTTAAACAGGGGCTGAAAAATTGGGCCTTAGGCACTGGTGCCACAACACTCCAACCCCTCACAGATACTGTACTTGGAGCACAGCAATGAGCCCTATGGCAAATTATTGCTAAAAAAATTGTAATTACACGCCCCTGTAAAACAGGGGCTGAAAAATTGGGCCTTAGCCACTGGTGGCGGCACCCATAAACAAAAATGATCTTCCAAGCTATCATCATCAATCGTATCATTGAGGACTCGGAGGAGGAGGATAGCCAGTCAACATAACAGCACAGGCACTCAGCATCAGCATCAGTCTTGAAGGGATGTGACATGTTAAAATCAATTAGTCTGTTATATCAGCATCAGGTGTGTGGTAGCTGGTGGTGATCCAAGACTGGTTCATCTTGATGAAAGTCAGTCGATCAACCGAGTCGGTGGACAGGCGCACCCTGTGATCCGTGACAAATCCTCCAGCAGCACTGAATGTGCGTTCCGAAAGAACGCTGGATGCAGGACAGGCCAGTAGCTCAATTGCATACTGTGCAAGCTCTGGCCAGTGATCCATCCTCAAGACCCAGTAAGCCAGAGGATTTTCGGTGGGGAAGGTGTCCAAGTCTGACCTTGCCCCTAGATATTCCTGCACCATGTTTATCAGACGCTGGCGATGGTTGCTGGAACCGATCATACTTTGGGGCTGCGGACTAAAGAATTGTCTGAACGCATCGGTCAGACGGCCACCTTCCCCACCGCTCCTTCTTTGACTGGCCGAAGCCTCAGCAACTCGTTGTCCAGGACCAGGAGTTTGTAACCTCCCAGTCTCTGGGAACGCGTTGCACAGACCTTTCTGCAAGGCCTCCCGGAGTTGTCTCATCCTCTGCTCCCTCTGCGAAGGTAACATAAGGTCCGCAACCTTACCCTTGTACCGTGGATCAAGGAGAGTGGCCAGCCAGTAATGGTCCCTCTCCTTGATCCGAAGAATACGAGGATCCTTCCGCAGACTTTGCAGGATCAGGGAGGCCATGCAGCGTAGGTTTGCTGAGGCATTCGCTCCGGAGTCCTCTGGGTCACTAAGGACGACATGATCCGCAGCCACCTCCTCCCAGCCACGTACAAGTCCACTGGTTTCTTGGGACTGTAAATCATCCCTAAAAGACTGCTGCTGATGATGCTGAGTGCCAGCCTCCACCTCCATGCTGACACAATCCTCCTCCTCCTCCTCCTCTTCCTGTGCGATGGGTGGGACAGAAGGAACACTGTCTGGGTAAAGGGGGCCTTGAGAGGCAAGGAAGTCCTCCTCTTCCTGCCTCTGTTCTGCCTCAAGTGCCCTGTCCATTATTCCACGCAGCGTGTGCTCCAACAGGTGGACAAGAGGTACAGTGTCACTGATGCATGCACTGTCACTGCTCACCATCCTCGTGGCCTCCTCAAATGGTGCCAGGACAGTGCATGCATCCCTGATCATGCCCCACTGGCGTGGAGAAAAAAAAACCAAGCTCCCTGACCCTGTCCTGGTGCCGTAGTCGCACAGGTACTCATTGATGGCCCTCTGCTGCGTGTGCAGCCGCTGCAGCATGGCCAACGTTGAGTTCCACCTGGTGGGCATGTCACATATAAGGCGGTTCTTGGGCAGGTTCAACTCCTTTTGCAGCTCAGCCAGGCGAGCACTGGCATTATAAGATCTGCGGAAATGCACACAGACTTTCCTGGCCTGCCTCAGGACATCCTGTAAGCCCGGGTACCTGCCCAAGAACCGCTGCACCACCAGGTTAAGGACGTGAGCCACACAGGGCACATGGGTCAGTTGTCCCTGTCGGAGGGCGGAGAGGAGGTTGGTGCCATTGTCGCAAACCACCATTCCTGGCTTAAGCTGGCGTGGCGTCAACCACCTCTCGGCCTGGCCCTGCAGAGCAGACAGGACCTCTGCCCCAGTGTGGCTTCTGTCCCCCAAACACACCAGCGCAAGCACGGCATGGCATCTTTTTGCCTGCGTACTTGCGTAGCCCCGTGAACGGCTACGGAGCACCGCTGGTTCATAGGACAAACCACAGGAAGAGGCCATGGAGGAAGAAGAAGAGGAGGGGGTGGAGGAGAGAGGTGTGTCACAGCCAGTAGTAGCATTTTGGAGGCGTGGCGGTGGAACAACCTCCAACACTACTGCACCTTGTCCTGCATCCTTCCCAGCTGCCAAAAGAGTGACCCAATGGGCCGTGAAAGAAAGGTAACGTCCCTGTCCATGCCTGCTGGACCATGAGTCAGCGGTAATATGCACCTTACCGCTGACCGCCCTGTCCAGCGAGGCCAAGACATTGCCTTCCACATGCCGGTAGAGAGCCGGAATAGCCTTCCGTGAGAAAAAGTGGCGTTTGGGAACCTGCCACTGAGGAACCGCACATTGCACAAACTCACGGAAGGGGGCCAAGTCTACCAACTGAAAAGGCAGCAGTTGAAGCGCTAGCAATTTAGCCAAGCTAGCATTCAACCGCTGGGCATGTGGATGGCTGGGAGTGAACTTCTTTCGACGGTCCAGCAGCTGGGGCAGGGAAATTTGCCTGCTAGAATCGGACGTCGGTGTACTGCTAGCAGAGTGGCCGCAAGTACTTGGCTGTGACACACCTAATTCTACACCTTCATTCCTCTCAGTGCATGTTTCAGAGAGGACTGAAGTTATAGTGGGGTTGGAGATCCCAGCTGATGCGGTGCAAGGAGAGGTCCGCTTTGTTCTTTGGTGTGGGTCTTTGAGGTAGGCTTGCCAACGAGCTGCATGGCAGGTCAACATATGTCTGGTCAGGCATGTGGTACCCAAGCGGCTGATGTTTTGGCCACGCGATATACGCTTGAGACATATGTTGCAAACAGCAGCTGTGCGATCTGATGCACTAGCCTCAAAAAAGGCCCACACCAAAGAACTTTTTGAATGACGGGCAGAGGCAGCGCCCTGCACAGGCGGAGCTCTGCGGTGTGATTCCGTCGGTGTACTGCCCTTACGCTGGCCACCAAAGGGCATCCTGCCTCGTTGGAGATGTGCCTCCTCCTCATCCTCCTCCTCCTCCTCTCTCCTATTAGGCACCCACGTGGAGTCAGTGACCTCATCATCCCCTCCCTCCTCATCACTGGAGCCAATCTGGCAGTATGCTGCAGCTGCTGGAACATGACTGCCAGATTGGTGTCCTTCTTGAGCATCCCCTCTGTCTGCTCTCACGCTACTGCCTTCCTGTAGCTGGGTTTCATCATCAGACCCTTCGAAACGCTGGGCATCCTCCTGGAGCATGTACCCAACACTGTGCTCAAACAGTTCGGGGGACTCCTCAGGAGGAGGACATGGTGGGTCTAGGGAAGGAGTGACTGATGATGAGTCTGACATTGATACCAGGGAAGAGGACGCTTTGGCAGCTGCTTTGCCAGTACCCTGAGCCTGGGTGAGAGAGGCTGAGGAGGAGGAGGAGGGCTTGGTCATCCACTCTACCAAGTCTTCGGCATGGTGTGGCTCAACATGTCCAGCTGCCGAAAAGAAGGACAAGCGTGTCCCATGGCCATGTGCTGATGACAATGCACCGCGTCCACGACCAGCACTGTTGCCCCCAGACACAGAGCCTGCTTGCCCTCTTTTATTGCCTCCTGACTGTCTGCCTCTCCTTGTTTGCCTTCCAGACATTCTAATAGATGGCCTGCAGGGAGATGGGAAAAAAAGCAATAAGGGCTACCTTCAGGTGTCCTTCTCTGTCCCTTTACTTAAGGATTTCTAAATATGGTTGAGGATGATTGCTTTTGCACAGAATAGCACAACGACAATTTCCCTGACTGTCCAAAAAACAAGGATTTCAAAGATGGTTGATGAGGAATGCTTTAGCACACTATAGCACAAGGAGAATTCCCCTCACTTTCCTTCTTTGTCCCTAGAAACAAGGACTCGCACAGTGAAAGAAACTGACACTCTCCCTACCTAGAGTTTTCTGTCCCTAGAAAAAATGTTTTTTTAAAGCACACTATAGCACAAGGAGAATTCCCCTCACTTTCCTTCTTTGTCCCTAGAAACAAGGACTCGCACAGTGAAAGAAACTGACACTCTCCCTACCTAGAGTTTTCTGTCCCTAGAAAAAATGTTTTTTTAAAGCACACTATAGCACAAGGAGAATTCCCCTCACTTTCCTTCTTTGTCCCTAGAAACAAGGACTCGCACAGTGAAAGAAACTGACACTCTCCCTACCTAGAGTTTTCTGTCCCTAGAAAAAATGTTTTTTTAAAGCACACTATAGCACAAGGAGAATTCCCCTCACTTTCCTTCTTTGTCCCTAGAAACAAGGACTCGCACAGTGAAAGAAACTGACACTCTCCCTACCTATCCTTCTCTTTCCCTAAACTAAAGGAATCCAGGTTAATCAAGAAAGAAATAAATGTCACTGTCCCTGCCTATGCTTGTCTTTCCCTGCTCCGGAACACACTACACTAGGCCGCCGTGCTGGCGGCCTTTTATAGTGTGGGGCGTGTACTAAACACCCTCAGCAATAATTGGCCACAGGCATCCTGCCTGTGGCCAATCATTGCTCTCCTCGCTGCCGGCGCTGTGATTGGCCAAGCATGCGGGGTCACAGTGCATGCTTGGCCAATCACAGCGCCTGGATGACACTGCGATGGCGTAGTGCATTGTGGGCCGTTCGCGTCACTCGAATTTGGCGCGAACGGCCCAAATCGTTCGATCTTCGTCGAACGATCGAACACGAAGCTCATCCCTACACCACAAACTTTTATCTTGAATTTTTTATTGTATAAACTACACAATTTCTTCTTAAATTTACACCTTTGACTCCCACCAGAATAATATTGCCCTCTAAAGTCCCAGTTAGAGGAACACTCTTTCACTGTGTAAATAAGCTTGTGAAAAGTCCAAATCCGCACACGATCATCCAGTGCTTTGAAAGTGCTCAGTGCTCAAATGTAAAGAAACTTGTAGACGCTTCCTGATGACGGAATACGAAACGTACGTCGAGGCGCATTACAGGTCACGCACAGGGGCGGATCCAGGGGGGGCAACAGGGCAATTGACCCCCCCTCGAGACCATCTGTCACACTCGCTTGCTCTTTTTTTTTTGCGCCTGATCTCCCGGACTTTGGGGACCTGGTACCGGCCTGCCGTAGGTCCCCTGGACCCCAAACGCAGCACACATGTAGCCCCATGTCTTCTCTACAAATGTGCAAAGTTTGGTGTCTGGGAGACATACGGCCGGGGAGAACCGATTTTTCAAAGCCGGGCACTCCTTCCATAGACTCCCATGTTAAACATCAGTCTAGTCATGGGCACAGTGAAGCATGGGCACAGTGAGGCAAAGTGAGGCACAGTGAGGCATGCAGATGGACACCCTAGGCTTATACTCGAGTCAATAAGCTTTCCCAGTTTTTTGGGGTAAAATTAGGTGCCTCGGCTTATTTTCGGGTCGGCTTATACTCGAGTATACAGTAATTGTTCTGCGGCTGCCGCTGCCTCTCTGAGTCTCTCTCAGTTTCTCACATTAGCCGATCAGCGGCGCCGAGAGAGACTCGTCTAATGTAGCTACGCGGCGCACTGACACGATACCATGAGCGGTGGAGGAGGTGGGTGGAGCCTCTTCCCTGCACTCGTTGCCAACGCCTGGGCCGCTTGGCGTCTAGCAATGAGTGACGTCAGTGAGTCACGTCGGGCCGCTCTGCGGGCAGGTGCACAGACGGGTAAGAAAGCGAGCAGCTCCGCTTGCGGCGCGGTTTGTGGGCGGGCGGCGCGGTTCGTGGGCAGACCATGCTGCTCAGTGTGTTGGCAGCACAGGTGAGAGTGAGAGAGCAGGCTCAGTGTGGCAGCTGGCCAATCAGCTAGCCGGGAGCGGGGGAGCAGAGAAATGAGATCATCTCTCACCGGCCGTGCCTGCCCTGCATTCCTGCAGTGACTTCCGCCCTCACTGTGCAGGCAGCAGAAAGATTACATTATCTCTCTGCTGCCTGACTCTGGGAGTCTGGGACACAGCAAGAGACAACCAAAACTACACCTTAGCAGGCAAGTTAGTCACAATCCGCAAGGTGTGGCAGGTGACGTGGCAAGTGACAATCCGCAAGGTGTGGCAAGTAACAATCCGCAAATTGTGTCAGGTGACGTGGCAAATGACAATCTGCATCTGGTGGCAGACAAGTGACAATCAGCAAGGTGTGGCAGGTGACGTGGCAAGTGACAATCCGCAAGGTGTGGCTAGTGACAATCCGCAAGGTGTGGCAGGTGATGTGGCAAGTGACAATCCACAAGGTGTGGCAAGTGACACGCTCAGGGCTCCCACCAATTGCAGGCGACGTGGCAAGTGACACGCTCGGGGCTCCCACTGATTCTGCATTGAACTATTTAATTTTATATTACAATGTAATAATAGAAATAATGCGCTTCAATCATCCTGACACCATAACAACCATGGTGCCGGGATGATTGAAGCGCCGACACCAGCCATTTCCCCGATAAATTTCCCACAAAAAAAACATTTTTTGGCAGTGCCCCATCCGAGAAAAGACTCTGGATCCGCCCCTGGTCACGCAACTGACGTCACTTCCTGTCCCGCTGGTTGTCTGTTCTCGGAGGTGGAACGTACGCCAGTTCCTATGTGTCTGGGACATCAATTGATTCACGCCTTTTCAGCCTCAGTGCCGGGTTCGGGGCACTTTTACAGTAAGCGAGTTTTTGGCTTTTTATACAGATACATTTAATAAATAGGATTACACTATTTTCTTTTTCGTACATCACGGGACACAGAGCGACATAGTCATTACTAATGGGTTATATAGATACCGTCAGGTGCTGGCACTGGCAACTTCCAAAACCGGAAGTACCCTCCCCTATATAAGCCCCTCCCATCCGGGAGCACCTCAGTTTTTTGCCAGTGTCTAAGGTGTTGGCCAAGAAGAAACATGTGTTTTTCACTGAGCTTGTGTACAGGTTCTTTTGGGCCTCAGTAAGCTATTCCGGATCCGACCAAAAAAGCTTCATAGCTAAACGGTCGGTACCCGGGCCTTGCAAAGAAGAGCAAGGTTTTGCCTGTAATGCTTCTCTTAGGAGAGCTGGACCCTGGGATCCAGAGCTCTGGTCATACCCACGACCAAGATGTTTTCTGTGCAGGGTGCTATACAGGTCCAGGGGAGTGGAATCCTTGGGAACCCGGTCCCTGAAGGTTTGATTACAATGCCTGCCGTGATAGGTGAAGTTTGGGCTTTTGTGGACCAAACAAAGTCCTGCGGCGGGGAACAGGTAAGTGGGGGCCCCCAGGAACTTGGTTCTATTGGGGGACCCCCAAGCCTAATTTGTCTTTCTGTCTGTTACCTAATGGTATTCCCGCAAGATTCTGTGCATGCCTGTAACTGCTAAAAAAATGTAATAATTTTTAATGGTGGTCAAGAAAAAAAATAAAATAATTTTTTATATATATATTTAATATATTAGACTGCGGTACCTGTGTTTGTCCACTAGAGGCCGCTGTGGAATGTTTTCTTGTCATGTGGACTAGTTTCTTCTCAGCAGAGCAAAGTCCAGGCAGTTGGTGAGTTCTCTTATAGGAAACTGCTTCCTCTGCCATGTTGCAGTGCTCGTCCATCCCCCGGCCTGCGGCAAAGAGGGGCCCTGGCTCCTGTCCCTTTGTTTCCATTTTTGAAATTAGCGCCGAAGGCGCACGTGGCCGCGCGCGTGCACGCGCCTCTATATATAGAGGTGAGCCGGAAAAGGGGGCGGAGCCTGGGGGATGACGCTCTGTGCGCGCCGCAGCGCTTCTGCGCATGTGCGGGCGTCCCAGCAGGTTTAAAAACCACAATATTGTAGTAAGCTGGCTATGAAGTACAGAGACAGAGCTGGCAACATTTAAAGGCATACAGCAAGCGGTTGATACAGGCATCCCCTAGAAAGGCACATTAGTAGACACCAACTGTTTCTTATAGCAGCATTTATGCTAGACTATTATCAGTAACTGGTGTATTTCGGCTGGAATACCTCAGCTTTGTGGCTTAGGAATATGCCGTCTAAAAACTCCGGGACTAGAAATTCCAGGAGGAATAGGGGGTCTCCATCGGGCTCTGAGGATCTTGGGCATGCTTTGGCTGCACCAGTCTCCCCTGAAGAATCAGAGGTTAGTGACCGTAGGGCACCCCCAGGAGTACCTGGTACTGTGGCTGTCCTCAGTTCACCTGCTCCTGTGTATGTAACAGAGGAGGTTTTTTCCTCAGCTCTGGGAGGGCTGGAAGAGAGATTGTCAGCATTGATCGCTGCTTCCCTGTCACAGGAGAAAAGCGCTCGATCTCCGTCTCCTCCCTCAGAGTGCCTGTTAACAGAGCAACAGTCCCATACAGAGGTCGACCTACCTGAGGGGGATCAGGATGAGGTCGATTCGGTTGCAGAGGAATCAACAGTGGAAGAGCCGTTCTCAGCATCACATGCTGAAAGGTTATGGGTTCAGTCCCTGACTAATATGGTCCGATCAGCATTTAAAATGCCACTTGCGGAGCCATCCTCCACTTCTGTCTCCTCGTTGGGGTCGCTAAAAGCTCCCCAGACTGTTTGTTCCTTTCCGATCCATCCTTTACTGGAGGGGCTCATTTACCAGGATTGGGAGCATCCTGACAAAATATTTACTCCTCCCAAGAGATTTCCGGTGGTCTATCCTATGGAGGATAAGTTCATCAGAAAATGGAGGGTCCCTACAGTGGACGCAGCCATCTCTTGTGTGAATAAATCACTGACATGTCCGGTGGAAAATGTCCAAATGTTCAAGGACCCAATAGATAAAAAATTGGAGTCCTTATTGAAATCTGCTTTTTCTACAGCAGGATTGGTGACACAACCAGCAGTGGCAGCTATTGGGGTCTGCCAAGCAGTGAAGGATCAGTTGAAACAGGTCTTAAGGGACTTGCCAGATCAGCAGGCTCTTGCCCTAGCTGATCTACCTAGAGCCTTATGCTTTGCGGTGGACGCTATAAAGGATTCAATCCATCAGGCCTCCCGCCTTACGCTGTCTGTAGTACATATGCGCAGGCTTCTATGGCTCAAAAACTGGTCTGCTGAAGCTCCCTGTAAAAAATTGCTGGTCAGCTTCCCATTTCATGGGGAGCGCTTATTCGGGGAAGACCTGGACAAGTATATCCAGAGAATTTCCAGCGGTAAAAGTACACTTTTGCCGGTTAAAAATAGAGTTAGAGGTCCCTCTTTTAAGAGGCCGGCTTCTCCAGTCCCTAGGGCATCGGCTGTGAAACAGTTCCGACGGCCTCCTCGGTCAAATCCCGGAGGTAGAAATCAGGGACAGTTGCAGGGTAACAAGAAGCCCTGGAGCAGGAGAGGTACAAAACCTCCCCCAAAGTCAAATGCATGAAGGGTTGCCCCCACCCAATCGGGTGGGGGGAAGACTTCAGTTGTTCACAGAGACCTGGCGGGACACGATCCGAGACAGATGGGTGCTCTCCGCAGTAAATCTGGGATACAAATTGGAGTTAAAAAACTCCCCTTCTTCCCGCTTTATAAGGTCAAACGTGCCAAGGGATCCCCAGAAGAGAGGATCCCTCCTGTTGGCACTAGAACAATTATTGCTACAAGCAGTAATTATAGAGGTTCCCCTGGAAGAGTGGGGGTTCGGGTTTTACTCAAACCTCTTTACAGTTCCGAAGCCAAACGGGGACGTGAGGCCCATACTAAATCTAAAAGGGCTAAACAAATTCCTGCATATCAGGACTTTCCGGATGGAGTCGATCCGATCGGTAGCCACTGCCCTACAAGGGGAGGAATGGTTAGCCTCGATCGACATCAAGGATGCTTATTTGCACATTCCCATCTTTCCAGCCCACCAAAAATTTCTACGCTTTGCGGTAGAAGGCCGCCATTTTCAGTTCAGAGCCTTACCCTTCGGTCTGGCCACAGCACCAAGAGTGTTCACAAAAATTTTGGCCCCGTTATTG
This sequence comes from Rana muscosa, assembly GCA_029206835.1. NCBI lineage: Eukaryota > Metazoa > Chordata > Amphibia > Anura > Ranidae > Rana > Rana muscosa. The sequence goes on from CM055119.1 coordinate 50,346,608, forward strand.
GCCAATCTAAGAACACGAGGTGTAACGATAATGGCATATCTAGACGACTTGTTGCTGATAGACCACTCAGTGGAAAAACTAGAAGTGGTTGTTCACGAGACAATCAAGTATCTGGAATATCACGGTTGGATTATCAACCGAGACAAGTCAGCCCTAAAACCAGTCAAAAGTCTGGAATACTTGGGGCTAAGGCTGGATTCAGACCAGAGAAAAATTTTCTTGCCTCAAGAAAAGGGGTCGTCTTTGAGAGATTTGATCCACTTAGTGGGCTCAAAAAGACAGCAATCCATACGCCTGTGCATGAGGCTGCTGGGAAAGATGGTGGCATCATTCGAAGCAGTACCCTACAGTCAATTCCATTCAAGGAAGTTGCAAAGGGCCATACTGTCAGCCTGGAACAAAAAAGTTCAGGCTCTGGACTTACCAATGTCCTTGTCCCCTTCCGTTCGCAGGAGCCTCCGCTGGTGGTTGGTTCCCCAGAATCTGGAAAGAGGGAAATCCTTCAGTCCGATTTCCTGGAAGGTGGTCACTACAGATGCCAGCCTTGTAGGCTGGGGAGCAGTACTGGAGCAATGGTCTCTCCAGGGCAAGTGGTCAGAAGCAGAAAAGGCCCTGCCCATCAATCTCTTAGAGATACGAGCAGCCCGGTATGCCCTAGTAGCATGGACATCCAAACTCCAAGGGTCCCCTGTCAGAGTTCAATCAGACAATGCCACAGCAGTGGCATATATCAATCGTCAGGGGGGCACCAGGAGTCGTGCAGCCCAAAGGGAAGTAAATTACATCCTGAGATGGGCAGAAAAATATGTCCCAGCCATATCTGCGGTATTCATTCCAGGAGTGGAGAATTGGAAGGCGGACTTTCTAAGTCGCCAACAATTATGCCCAGGGGAATGGTCCCTTCATCCCGAGGTTTTCCGGACAATATGTCAGCGGTGGGGAACACCGGATGTAGATCTGCTAGCATCCAGATTCAACACAAAAGTGGACAGGTTTGTCTCTTGGACAAGGGATCCCCTAGCTTGCGGCTCGGATGCCCTAGTGTTCCCTTGGGATCAGTTCAAGCTGATATATGCATTCCCACCGCCACAATTGTTACCTCGATTACTCCGCAGAATCAGGGTAGAAAAGAAACCAGTGATTCTGGTGGCTCCAGCGTGGCCCCGAAGAGCATGGTACGCGGAGATTGTAAAAATGTCTGTGGGGAGTCCTTGGACCCTCCCACATCGTCCGGACCTGCTTTCGCAGGGACCGATATACCACCCTTCCTTACCAGCCCTAGGTTTGACGGCCTGGCTATTGAAGCCCACATTCTAAAAAAGAGAGGGCTCTCTAATGCTGTGGTGTCTACCATGATCAATGCCAGGAAACCGGTATCCAGGCAGATCTACTATAGAATCTGGAAGGCGTACATCGCCTGGTGTGAGGCCAGAAAATGGCATCCACGTAAATACGTAATAGTTAGGATTTTGGACTTCCTACAATGGGCTGTAGATAGGAAGCTTGCCTTGAGTACTATCAAGGGTCAGATTTCGGCCTTGTCAATATTTTTTCAAAGGCCCTTGGCTTCGCATTCACTAGTCAAAGCCTTTATACAAGGAGTGATGCGTATTAGTCCTCCGGTTAATATTCCCATATGTCCATGGGATCTAAACTTGGTTCTGTCAGTTCTACAGAAACAACCATTTGAACCATTACAGCATATTTCCTTGGTGCTTCTCACCAGGAAATAGATTTTTCTAGTAGCCATTTGTTCGGCTAAAAGAGTGTCGGAATTAGCAGCTATGTCCTGTAAGGAGCCATATCTGGTTATCCATAAGGACAGAGTAGTGTTACGTCCTCATCCAGCCTTTCTTCCTAAGGTGGTATCGAGGTTTCATTTGAACCAAGATGTGGTTCTTCCTTCTTTTTTCCCCAAGCCTACTTCGGTAGAGGAAAAGTTATTGCATTCTTTGGATGTAGTAAGAGCAGTTAAAGCTTATCTAAAAGCCACTGCTCAGATTCGCAGAACGGATACTTTGTTTATTCTGCCGGAAGGCCCCAGAAGGGGTCAGGCAGCGTCAAAATCTACTTTAGCCAAGTGGATTCGACAGGTCATAATACAAGCCTATGGCTTGAGAAGTAGACCGCCTCCGTTCAAAGTTAGGGCGCACTCCACGAGAGCAGTTGGAACTTCATGGGCAGTGCATCACCAGGCCTCCCTGGCTCAAATCTGTAAGGCCGCAACATGGTCTTCAGTACACACGTTTACTAGGTTCTACCAGGTGGACGTTAGAAGTCAGGAGGATGTCGCCTTTGGGCGCAGTGTGTTGCAGGCCGCAAAAGATCCTCATGTCTGATAGCGCTCAGCTTATATATGGTGTATCCCCCCCCTCATTTGGCATTGCTTTAGGACATCCCATTAGTAATGACTATGTCGCTCTGTGTCCCGTGATGTACGAAAAAGAAAATAGGATTTTTATAACAGCTTACCTGTAAAATCCTTTTCTTGGAGTACATCACGGGACACAGAGCTCCCACCCCTCTTTGGGGACACTTATTGCTTTGCTACAAAACTGAGGTGCTCCCGGATGGGAGGGGCTTATATAGGGGAGGGTACTTCCGGTTTTGGAAGTTGCCAGTGCCAGCACCTGACGGTATCTATATAACCCATTAGTAATGACTATGTCGCTCTGTGTCCCGTGATGTACTCCAAGAAAAGGATTTTACAGGTAAGCTGTTATAAAAATCCTATTTTTGGCTTCTCTCTTCTAATTTTGCATAAAACACCACCAGAGTTATCCATATCTAACAGTCCAGCATCGCTGTTCAGCTGACATCATCTCCTATACTACTTAGCAAGTTTATACTTGCAGAAAGCGCATTTGACCTCTTTTTTTAGTTAAAAGGGTCAACTCTTTGGGGTAAGCTGCCATCTTTATCCATAGCACTATCGGGTGATATTCAATGCAGTGAAGGTGGATCTTCTAATCACAAGATTTGATTTTGATTTATCACATAAGCAAATATCAAGCACTTGGAGGATTTACAATCGATGCAAAGTTTTTTTTTAAATAGACTATTCATCATTGCTTTGGGATATTTGTGTTTGCATTTGGACTGTTGGCACATTTTCTTTACTTTTATTGAATTCATTTTATTTTGGTCACGGTTTCTTTGGCACCCTGAGTGTGGATAATTATTTGCACTGATTTGATTGGTAGGATTGAGTTCCTTAATCTCACATTTATATGGTTTGGTACACATTATATATTCAAATATTTTATAGGCGGGTGTATTAATATTTTTCTAGTGTATTTATCTAGGATTTCACATCAATTGAGATCCTCATTTAGCGCCCTCACTTGTTATATATTTCCACTTATTTTCAGCACATCACTGATTTTTGGAGGAGCAGCTTTCTTTATATTATTCTTATTTAAATGTTTTATTAGTAGTTTTTGGCGCGGGTTTTTCTATATTTTTCATTCTTGAAAGAAACTTGTGCACCACTGTTCAAGATGCTGGTTCAAAAGGCTAAGCCTTTTACGAGACATAAATTATATCAAATATAAGAGATCACAAGTGCCTTTTATCCAAAGGAGGACCAATGCTCTCACCATCAGACTTCCAATTGTATTTGTGATCCAGCCAACCAGATGCAGCGCTGATGTCCACACAGCAAGAATATACGGCTAAGCCCTCGAGCCACCAAACTCACTCCAGCTCAGACATCAATTAAAGGCAAAAAGAAGAAGCCTCAGTGCAGTAATTATGAACATTTTATTGGAACAGTTTTTGTACTTGCACGTAGAAAAGAAGCAAGCAGTTAAAACAATCTAGACTGCATGTCCGCGGGTCTCATTGGCGTGCCGGTGCGAGATGATGTCACAGATCTAGCTTAGCCCAACGCATTTCTCTGCAATAGGCATCCTCTGAGATAGGAGACTGAACCAACCTAAGGGGTTCAACCTGAGCAGATTCAGGTACATAGGGTCAATGTGATTGTGTCCAAAAGGTAGTTTTTGTATTTAAGGTTCATGTTCTTATGAGGATGATTGAGAAATAGATCATTCTCATACCCCTGTTTCAGATTACTCAAGAATGTCTTGGAACGTGTAACCCCCTAGGAAATTCTTTTGAGATAGGATTGCATATTCAGAGCTGCCTTCCTGGAGTGGCTCCGACAACATTCTTGATAAGGCATCAGCCTTACCATTCCTTGACCGAGGTCAATATAAGATGATAAAATTGAATCTGGAAAAGAAGAGAGAACACTGTGTGTATCTAGAAAACAATCTTTTGGCAGAACAAATGAATTCAAGTTTTTTTATGATAAGTGAGAACTGGTACAGGACGAATAGCCCCTTCCAGCAGAAGCCTCCACGCCTTTCGGTTGAAGACATTAAACAAGAATAAGCACAAGGATGAAGCTGCATCTTTTCTCCTTATTGCTGAGAAAGGATAGCTCCCATGGCAGAATCTGAAGCATCCAGTTCCATGATAAAAGGAAGTTCAGGATCGGGATATACCAATATTGGTGCTGAAGTAAAATTAGTCTTTAGGGGGCGTGACCAAGATGGCGAACAGGACCGATGTCTAGGTGCAGAGCTCCGCAGCCACGGAGGTGATAATATACTGTATATCCATTCTGGGCACATATAATCCTACCTTCAGGTTCTCCTGAAAGCCCTGGCAGATGATGACAAGGCACAGAAATCAGTCAGGACACCAACAACTAAAAGAAACACCTTTTAAGTCCACCGGCGCAGCTGCACACATGGCAGAAGCTTTGAACATGGCGACACAGACGCTGATCCGGCTCTCACGGAGCAGGCCAACTTCTCAGCCCTGATGCAGGCGATCACTACCAGACTTTGCTCACATCCAAGATTGATTCCCTGCAACTAGAGATGGGTCTCATGCGGAAAGACTATGATAAAACTTGCCACTGGATGGACGAAGCTGAGCGCCGCTCTGAAGCATCTCAAATCCAGGGCCGAGGACGCAGAGAACCGGAACCAGTGCAACAATCGCCAGATCATCGGCCTGCCAGAGGGAGTGGAAGGCTCGGACACACTGGCCTTTACTGAGTGCCTTCTCCACATGCTCTTCCCACATGCAGCCTTCTTCTATCACTTTGTGGTGGAGCAGGCCCACAGAATGCCGCCTACTCGCGGCCCTCCGGGAGCACATCCTCGCACATTCATCTTCTGTGGACACGCAGAAGCTCTGTAAGTCCTTTGACACAGTCAATCAGTCACTCTGCACCAGGAATATAAAATATAGCATGCTCTTTCCTGCACGCCTGAGGGTGGTGGATAGTGAAGCTGCCCGTTTTTTCACCTCGCCTGAGGAGGCCGCACAATGGGTTAATACCCTACTTTACCTGAGAGCTTCTGTTCCCCTGATCCCACGCCAGAACAAGGCTTTCTGAGTATCTTTGGGATGGTCCATTTCCCTTTTTAATTTATGACCCGGGACGGGCTGGCTGGCCGTCATGTTTGAGATGCCTATATGTCTCCTCATTGACTTAACCGATGCTATGGCGGTGTTAGTGTGTTTTTTTCCCCAGAGAAGCTGTGCACCTTACTGCCCGGCTTTCAAGGGCTTACCATATGGCCTGGAGGCGCAAGAGCCAACGGGCCCTCTCGCTGCTATCAACATGCATGACGTTTATATGGGGCTTGTTACCACTACTGCTTTCCTCCACGTGCAGCATACAGGATAGCTGTAACTCCTGCCTTTTGCAAAGGAGCGTCTATGACTGACATACCCTGCTTGTATGCTGAACACTTGGGACTTCAATTTGTTATCCACACTGAAAGTTATGCTCTTTGCAGCCTGGCCTGGATCAATTTCCGATATGGCTTATGATATGCTGAAACGAGACGGGCGCACTCGTGGGAACTATTAATGCACACAATTTAGCCCCGGGACCAAACATAGCTATTGTGTTGTTTTTCTTCCTAAGCAGCCCATATGTTGGATGAGCCTTCTACCTTCTGCAGATGTTTAACCTTGACTATTCTAACCCATTCCTTACTGGACAATTAGTAACTAAGCTTGTGCCCCCGGCTTTAGCTGGGTGATCTCATTCCCATATATTTCGCCCCATTGGCGGCATCTCTGCATTACACCTATGCACTTGGGCCTGGGTTTAATTTGCCTAGTTGTCATGACCCTAAGTGGTTGGTAACCAAGTTTGATTTGGGGATCCAAGTGCACTTAAGTTGGAATGGATGCACAGGGTGGGGGGAATTTTTTGATGTCTGTTTTGTTTTTGTTATGTTTTTTTGAAGTAATGTGTGATCATTGGTATTGGCAGGGGTTGTGGCTGAGACTGCGGCTACCATCTAACCTCCCCTGGCAGCTCCTCTCTTCTCTGACCCTCCTTAGGGGCTCAGGTGCGGTAGATGGGCTCCCTCCATTATATTTTCCCTCTTTACTATGGCCCCGTTGACACTGATCTCGTGGAATGTTAGAGGGCTGAAATCCAAAATTAGAAGGGCCCTAGTTTTCAAATTTCTTAAAGCTTACAGTCCGGATATTTGCATATTGCAAGAAACACATTTGGTGGTGAGTAGGATCCTCAGCCTCAAGAAGCTATGGGTGGGACATTACTACCACTCCACGTTTACCACACGTGTTTGAGGGGTTAGTATACTCATACGAAAATCCTTACCTTTTGTCCTTTTAGACATGCACCTGGATCCAGAGGGAAATTATGTGGTGTTACACCTGCTGGATTATTTGGAGGCAAATGTGCATACAGTTCTGCAGCGGTTCCTTCAAAACTGTAATACATGGAAGACTTTACCCAGGGCCGCCATCAGGGGGGTACAGGTAGTACACCTGTAAGGGGCCCGGATGGCCCCCCTTTTTTTTATAATTTTTTTTATTATTAATTTTTTTATAAAAAAAAAAAATAAATTATTTTTTTGTAAGGGGCCCAGAGGTCCCCAGAGGTCCCCAGGGCCCCGGATGGAAACCTCCCTTTTTTTAATTCATTTTTTATAAAAAAAATGTATTATACATTTTTTTATTTAATTTTTTTTTATTTATTTATTTTCTAAAATGTATTTTTTTGTAAGGGGCCCAGAGGTCCCCAGAGGCCCGGATGGAAACCTCCCTCTTTTTTTTTTTTTTTTTTATAAAAATTATTATTATTATTTTTTTTTTTATAATTTTTTTTTTTTTTTGTAAGGGGCCCAGGAGGTCCACAGAGGCCCTGGATGGCAACCCCCCTTTTTTTTTGTTTCATCAGCACCCAAACCCCCTGCTTCTCAATTCGTGGCACCCCCCCCGCTTCTCAATTTGCGGCAGCCCCCCCACTTCTCAATTTGCGGCGGCAGCACCCCCCCCCCGGTTCTCCTCTGCTCCAGGGGGGGCCCCATGTCTGAAGCTGTGTAAGGGGCCCCAAAATTCCTGATGGCGGCCCTGACTTTACCACTCATACCAGTGGGCAGAGTAAACCTAATAAAGATGTCCTTTCTCCCTAAATTTCTCTATGCATTTAGACATACCCCTATTAGTATTCCTAATTCCTTTTTCAATAAACTTGACCAAGCTATTGGATCTTTTGTATGGCCGGGCACAGTCCCCAGAATAGCTTGGTCCACGCTCCAGCTCTCGTTATCGGAGGGCGGCCTGGCACTACCTAACTAAGAAATAATCTTGGGCAGCTGTCCTAGTCTCAGTGAGATGGTGGTTTACACAGGATCAGTCTAACGCAAGTTACCACCCCTATGAGAACCACGGTGCTGGTGTGGTGGCAGGTTTCGGGATCTCTGGCAGAACCCCAGATTTTCTCTCCCTATATTCCCTCATGGGGTAACCCAGCGCTGGCCCACTTGAGGACTGTGCCTGATCCACAGATTTGGGCTTGATATGGGGTGAGGACCCTGTGGGATATTTTGCCTGACGGGCGCCTGCTCTCCTTTAGCGAAATGAAGAATAGGTTCCTGCTTCCTCCAGGGATGTACTTTAGGTTCTTGCAACTTCGGCATGCAGTTCGTGCACAGTTCCCGGATTCAATCACCCTGGCTCCACACTCTGTTGAGAGGCTCCTTACTGCCCGTAATATAGATAGGACATTATCCTCTATTTACCTCAGACTCACTTGTACGGTAATACAGGGGCTAAGAGGGCATTTTTGGTCTGAGAGCCTCCAACAATACACCCACCTAACGATTGCAGCCAGAGATCGCTTTATACAGCTAAAATTTCTTCAGAGAGTGTATTATACACCACAAAGGCAATCAGTTATCTACCGCACCTCTGACGATCTATGTCCAAGATGCAGAGGGGAAATAGGAAATTAATTCCATATGGTATGGGCGTGCTTGCTTCTACAGAAATTTTCGCAGGTGGTGGTTGCTGACATCAGTTTGATTAGAGGGGTGCCCCTTAGGCATAACAGATAACATACCTACTAACACCCATACCAAACTGTTTATTTTTTTTATACTGCTTATTATGCCAGAATAACTGATTAACTGGAAGGCACCTGAACCGCCTAAGATTTCTTTTTTTTTAACTTCAAGGGTTTTTATTTGGCAATTCGTACATACATAGTATTCATGCAGATCAACAACCTGGGCACGTACATGGCAAACTTCAGTACAATAAAATGAAAAGGAAATAGAAAAAGGAAGAAATGGGACACAAAAAGAAAGAAGGTGTGGGAGGAGAGGAATAATAAACACAGAAGTACTGCAATCCCCCCACATTGTTAAGCCGGAGGCACCCGGCAATCATATACATATTTGAGGGTTATAGTGAAACACACTAAGAGAGAGTATCTGAAATTCCCAGCCATCGATCACAGATTTTATTATACTTGGACGGGCACCCTCTGTTAATGTACATGAATTTGCGGTACGGAAGAGCTCCATTAATGTCTGCTTTCCATTCAGCAAAGGTCGGAGGGGATGATCTCATCCATTTCCTCACAATCAATTTTCTTGCTGAAAAAAGTGTCTCCTGGAGGAACGCTTTCGTAAACTTATCTAATTCTGGGCCAGGGTAGATCCCCAGTAAACATGACTGTGGGCTCAGTGTAAGAGGTGAGCCCATGGTATCGTGGAGGAAGTCGACTATTTGTTTCCAGAAGCCCTGAACCACCGGACAGGCCCAGAGCAGGTGGAAGAACGTGCCCAACTCCTGTGTACACATGGGGCAGGAATTGGGATAGTCCCTTTTGAATCTGGACACTCGGAAGTACGACCTGTGTAGTATGTATATTTGAGTGAGCCTATCGGAGAGTTTAGGGGACACCTCCTTGCAGGCGTCCAGGGCCTCACTCCACTCCTCATCCCCAAGGTCTCCCACCTCCCTCTCCCAGTGTGGTTTAAGAGTATAGGCTATTCTCGTGGACGGTGGTACTAGCAGCATATTGTAAAAGTAGGAGATGAGTTTTTGAGGGTCTGTACCCTTGACTACAGCCATAATGGAGTTAGGGGAGGACTGTGGCAATGTCCCTCGGAATTGTGTGATGAGGGCATGATGGATTTGGATACACCTGAAATACATGCTGTCGGGAAGCGCAAACTCATCCTGGAGAGCAGGGAATGACTTAATGTTTCCACCCACAATGACATGTGATAGGTAGTGTACCCCCCGAGAACACCACAACTCAGGGTTGGGGATCCGGGAAAGTTCAGGCAAGTGACAATTATGCCAAAGGGGAGTGTAGTCATTAAATGGGTCCATGTTTAGTTTAGTCATAGTGATGTCCCAGATTTTCCTGTAGTGGTAAAGAGTAGATTTGGTCTGTGTAGATCGGGTGCCCCGTGTGCCTAGTGCTATTGCAGTGATAGGGTCGCGCGTGTGTTGCATCCAGCGGGGGCAGAGAAGGGTCACGAACCTGTCCCTGTCAGTTTTATCAACATGGAACAGCAGGGAAATCTGTGATGCGGTGTAATAGAGATGTATGTCAGGCATAGCAGTTCCCCCCAAATCAGTGGGATTCTTGAGGGTCCGCCACGCCAGCTTGTGTCTGCTCCAACCCACACGAATGGCTTGAGTAAGGAATCAAAGCATTTAAAATACTTGAGAGGGATGTATACGGGGGAGTGCCAAAAAGGACATACAACATTTTGGGGAGCAGTACCATTTTTATCAGGTTTATCCTGCCCCATATTTGTATTTTGTCTTTTATCAGGGCGTACAGGGGTTCTATATTAAGGGCGATGTAATCTGTTGGTGACTTAGTGATCTGAACTCCCAGATATTTTACAGCACTCACCCTAAGAAGTGGGAGCCCTGACTGTGCCAGGGGGGGTGCAGTGAGGTCAATAGGAAGGATCTGGGACTTACTCCAATTAATTTTATGACCCGAAAATGGCCCAAAACGTTAGATTGTATCGAGCGCGTGTTGTAGGGAGGGGCCAGAATCGGCCAGATACAATAGGGTATCGTCCGCATACATACTGATTTTTTCCACCAGTGCACCGCGGGTCAGTCCATGTATATCAGGATTTTCCCGAATGGAAATGGCCAATGGTTCTGCCGCAAGGGCATATAACAGGGGAGAGAGGGGGCAGCCCTGATGGGTGCCTCTGGTGAGCGCGAATGAATCAGAAGGCCATCCATTCGCTACCACTCTAGCAGTGGGATTCTGGTATAGGAGACGGACCCACGTAATGAACCTAGGGCCAAAACCATATTGCTCAAGGCAAGCCCATAAATATCTCCATTCCACTGAGTCGAACGCCTTGGCGGTGTCAAGCGTCACCACCATGCGTTCTCCAACATTATCATGTGTAGCCTGGAGATTGAAAAACCACTTTCTAAGATTAAAAGAGGTGTTCCGGCCAGGCATGAATCCCGCCTGATCAGCATGAACCAGGGATAAAATAACCTGATTCAGCCGATTGGCAAGGATCTTAGCCAGAATTTTGATATCTGCCTGGAGGAGGGAGATGGGCCTATAAGATTCAGGATATCCCGGATCATTCCCTGGTTTGGGGATCAGTACTATTATTGCCTCTCTCATAGATGGGGGCAGCACCAGATTGTCAAATAAGTAGTTGTATAGGACGAGTAGCTTTGGGGTAAGTATTTTGCTGTATTTTGCATAAATTTCAATGGGTAGGCCATCCGAGCCTGGGGCCTTGGACATGGCAAAACCTGCTATAGCCTCGGCAATCTCCTCACCTTTGATTGGCTCTTCTAGAAGGTCCACTTGCTCGTCAGTCAACCTAGGAAACGAGATGCCAGCCAAAAAGTCCTGCATCTCCTTTGCATCAGGGGGAGTCCTAGAGGTGTACAGTTCTGCAAAGAAATCCCGAAATCACTCAGTAACACTTGGGGGGTCCGTTATGCATCCACCATCCCGTCCGTGCAGTGAAATTACTACTGGGGGTCTATCTTCTCTATGGACCATGTAAGCCAATAGTCTACCAGCCCTTTCCCCGTGCTCGAAGAGCTTTTGTTTAGAGAAGAAAAGCTTACGATGGGACTTCTCATAATGCAGCTGACTAGCCACTCGGGCCTGCAATTTAATAAGGTCTGCTTGGGCGGGGGAGGGGTCATCCACAAATCTACGCTCAGCTGCTTCCAATGCGGCCGCGGCCTTCTCAAAAGTATCAGCCGAGACCTCCTTTATTCTATTAATTTTATGCTTAAGGAGCGAACGTGCATGCATTTTAAACGTTTCCCAAACTGCTAAGGGGGACGCGGAGGGATCATTATCTATGAAGTACTGGCCTAGCTCAGTCAGAAGTGAATCCTCTTCCGGCAACAAAGTGAGCCAGAAGGGGTTAAGACGCCAGGAGCTGGGGGGCTTGTTGACAGGAACAGTGAACATAGCCCAGTAAGGGCAGTGGTCCGAGAGAAGTCTCGGACCAAAGCCCGCAGCCTGTAATCTGGGCAACAACTGTCGTGAGGTCAATATATAGTCAATGCGGGACATGGTACTGTGTGTAGATGAAAAGCAGGAGTATGCCTGTGTCAGGGGGTAGAGGTGTCTCCAGGTGTCAGCCAAGTTAAAGGAAGCAAGGATTCTAGAAAGTCTGGTGGCTTGAGGATTGGGGACCTGTGGGATAATGGGTCTGAGCCTATCCAGGGCTGGATTAAGTGTTTCGTTAAAGTCACCCAGCCACACTGCCTGAATCGCAGGGTGATGGGACATATATGCAAGGCCGTCCACGATAATCCTAGTATTGAATGGGGGTGGGACATAGAATGCCAATATGAGGAATGGTTCACCGTACAGCTTAGCATGTAAAAATACATAGCGACCCTATGGGTCAGTACAAACGTCACAGAGCTCAAAATGCAGTGACTTGGCCACCAGAACTGAGACTCCGCGAGCATGGGACGTATGGGTGGAGTGAAAGGCCCACCCTATCCAGGGCCTTCGGAGTGCCAGTTGTAGTCTACCCTCTAAATGAGTTTCAACGAGTATGATCACATCAGCCCTCTGTTTCTTGAGATAAGGGAGGGCCGCCGAGCGCTTAATTTTGTCTCGGACACCCCTCACAGTCCAAGTAAGAAATTTAATGCAGGCCATGGTCCAGGCACAGATGCGATAATTATAATATCAGTCTGCTAAAATCCCCTCGGTTTGATAAACTCGGGGTACAGCTAGAGATAACGAAAAAAACATATGGAAGAGAGAAAAAATCAACATAGGTATAGACAATACAAAAAAAAGACCGCAAGTAAAAAACCCACATAATAGACAGTAAAGCAGACTGTACCCAATCAGCATGAAATATAGTATGACAGCACATTATTATTGACCATGTGTGAGACATAGCGTTGCCGAACCCTAACACAAACTTCCCCCCACCCCGCCCTACACCCTCCCAAACTGGTGCGGGTATGAACCCAAAACTTGTTGTAACCAGTCCTCCTGAGAACAAAACTGGAATATGATGCAGTGTATTCAAAAATAACCACTAGATGGCAGCGTGGGATAGGAAGGAATAGGGTAGAGAAACAAAAACCATCCCAGGGATTAACAGGGAGACCTGCAAGTGGTTGCAGGGATAGTGAAAATGAACACAGTGAAAACATGCACCAGAGACCATAGCAAACCAAGAGAATGTCATTCAAACTAGTATAGAATGATGTAGTCAATGTCTCAGGGGATGGTCGGGCGAATCCACGCTGTTCCATGAACGGAACCGTCAGGTCGCCCTGAGAGCTGGAGACTCGCATATATCGTCAAATAGTTATAATAGCACAAGAAAAAAGGGTTTTGGTTTCAGATAGTATCCATAGAAACGTATTGAAGCAACAAAAGATATACAAGTAACTGGTAATGAGACCCCATATAAGGGCAGCAAAGTACTCCGGGGGTAGCAAGGCAGGATTTCAGGCTGCCGCCGTAGCCTCACTGGTGGTGACTGGATCACGGGGATGTGGATACCAGATGTCAGGACAGTGGGGTGTATCAGCCAGGAAAATGGTAGGCCCCCCTCTGGGAGAGCTTAGGGTTGCGTCACAGGCCTTGTGGGTGGCAGTATTATGTAGCAATGCAGCCATGGAACGGGGGTAAAACGGAGGGGGGGGGGGATGACAGTAATGGGATGGCTGCAAGGCAAAAAGAAAAGAGAAACCAGGGAAAAAACAAAAACGTACTCACGAGGATCAAGGCAGGAGACCCCAAATGTACTTCATGTGAGTGCAGGTCTGTTAGCGCAGCGAACCACCCCGAGCCTCTCTGCGTTCCAGCCACGTGATGGCTTCTTCTGGGTTCTCAAAAAAGAAGGCCCTGTCGTCAGCCTCTATCCGCAGCTTCACTGGAAAAAGCATGGCGTATTTCAGATGTTTTGTGCGGAGCCTGCGCTTCACCTCCATTAAATTCTGCCTGCGACGTTGGACGTTTGCGGAGAAGTCTGGAAACACCGCCACTCTACCGTTACCGAACGGAATGTTCCCATTTTCCCTGGTCAGGCGCAGAACAGCATCCCGGTCCTTGTAATTAAGGAATTTGGCAATGAAGGTGCGGGGGGGGGGGGGGCACCGAGAAGGCCTCACGCCCATAATTGGTAGTCAGGAGCTGTTCTAGGAAGGTAGTAGGATCCTTCCCCTCCGCACCCTCAGGCAGGCCGACAAACCGGAGGTTGCACCTCCTCAGCCTGTTCTCCATATCGTCCTGCTTTGCCAGGAGCTGATTAATCTGGAGCTGCATTCTGTCCGAGCCAGCCTGCAACGGTTGTACAGCATCCTCCACCAGGCCAATTCTGTCTTCTGCCTCCGTGACCCGCCCGCGAAGGGACTGCAGATCCTGCCTGAGGAGGGAGATGTCTACCTAAACCTCCTCGATTTGAGCAGTCAGTGCGGTACGGCACAGGGTGATGGCCTCCAGAAGCGTGGCTGTGTCTGCACTCTGTGCATGCGAGCTCCCGCACGTGTCTTCCTCCTCCTCCCCATTCAAGCGGCGGAACTGTGCGAGCTTGTCTTTCGCCGCTTTCTGAGCCTTGGTCGGGGACATGATGCCCTGTGTGCCTGGGAGTCCCCCGGAGTCAGTGGGGACAAAAAAGAAGTCTGTGGGTAGCAGGAGATAGTGCAATGCAGGATATCAGGACGGAGCTCCCCCTCTATGCGACCTACTCCATGCCGCGTCAAGCCACGCCCCACCGCCTAAGATTTCTACATGGAGAACAATGGTGAATGCAACTCTTCCACTGTTGACATATATGGGCTGCAATTGGCCAAAAAAATTCCAGAAAATATTGTCAGCATGGTGGAGGCCAGACACCTTACAGTGTAGTTTCGTGTCGCGGCCCCTGCCCCCCTTCCCCTCCCTCTCTCTTCCCGCTCCCCTATCTTCGCTGACCTGAACACTGGGATTTCTCCTCCCGCAGGCTACTGTATTTGCTGTGCTGATGATGATTCTTATACTTGCTAGTTGAGTTATGCCGCGTACACACGATGGGAAAATCCGACAAGAAAACCGTGGACTTTTTTCAGACGGAATGTTGGCTCAAACTTGTGTTGCATACACACGGTCACACAAATCTTGTCGGAAATTCCGAACGTCAAGAACGCGGTGACGTACAAGACGTACGATGAGCCGAGATCAATGAAGTTCAATAGGCAGTTGGGCTCTTCTGCTTGATTCTGAGCATGCGTGTTTTTTTTGTGCATCGGAATTGCATAAAGACGATCAGAATTTCCGACAACAACTTTTGTCTGAAAAATTGAGAACCAGCTCTCAAATTTTTGTTGTTGGAAATTCCGACAGAAAATGTCGGAATTTAGCTTACTGGTCACTCAGGTGACTACATAAAAGGGCATGCCTTTCTTTGTCAGCTGCATAATTGGTGCTATTACCTTGGAGAAGTTTCTTATGAACTTTATGTAGAGGTTGACAAATCCAATAAATAATCAAAAAATGATCAGTGTAGCACAGCACAATTAATGAAATGAAATATATTAAAACAATCCAAAAAACTCCCATATAAATTATGAATATATCGTAAACAACAAATGAAATCCTCCGTGGATAAGTGCACAACATCAACTACTTGAAACACCCCATGCTTAATCTCTTCATGCACTGTGAATATCCTTCACCAGCTGAAGGGCCTACTCACCTCCGAACAAATCAAAATAGCTTTTCTCCTTACACCCAGGCAAATCTCTCCTCTCCTCCTCGATAGGATCGAACCTCCGTCCTCACAGCTCCACAAGGGTAGTATAGAACAAGGCAAAAAGGACTGACAGAGGGTCATTCACTAAGAAGAAGGCGCAGCACCAGTTCATACATTAATTGGTGCGTCGGAAAATCGCTAATTGATCGGGTGAACCGACGCACGTTGAAACGCAAAGCGTGATAATAAATACCCTATGTATGTAAAATACAACTGGCGCTATGGTAAATGCGATTTTTTCATTGATAATAGTGCAATCAGTAGATGTTCTCAGTTAATTAACCTTTTTTGATGCTAATCTCATTCTTATTACTTCTAATATATATTATCTTTGAAAAAAAATAAAATAAGGAATTGTCAAAAACGGTCTATTGTGGTTTATACTTTGTAGCCCTCTACCCATTCACCAAAAAAGAGTCAATGTACCCCATACCCATTCACATGGGGGGGGGTGGGATCTGGGGGCCCCTTTGTTAAATATGACCTGTTGGGGGTTCTTTGGAGTGAAGTTGAGAACTACTGCTCTAAAGTAGCTTTATTTTAGACAAATCACACCTTTTTTGTTTTGCTATTCCAATTAGCATCTTTAAGCTGCAGCTGTGAAATCTGTTCAAGTAAAACGGAAAATTGTATCATACTTACCAGTAATTTTTCTTTTCCTGGTGCCTATCCATGGCAGCATACCTGTGATAGAGCTCCGCATCGACTCCTCCTTCAGGACTAGTGAATGGCATAAATTAAAGGCATAGTCCCTCCCCCCACATTTTCTGTAATATAGAATACCGAGGGTGGGAGCGTATGCTGCCATGGATAGGCACCAGGAAAGGAAAATTACTGCTAAGTATGATACAATTTTCCGTTTTCCTGGTGCCTCCATGGCAGCATACCTGTGATAAATAGCTAGCTGACATGGGTGGGATAATGCTTAACAATAAATGTTTAATTAGAAGAGGACATAGCAGCCTGAACTGCCCTCCTTCCGTACTCAACAGTCGTGAGCGCTCCTGGATCAATATGGTAGTGTCTGAGGAACGTATGGTGAGAAGACCAGGTGGCGGCCCTGCACACCGTCTCCAACGAAACATTAGCCCTTGCTGCCCAGGAAGCTGAGACTGCCCTTGTAGAATGAGCATTCACTCGGGATGGAGGCTCCATATTCTTCACCCTGTAGGCCTTCTGGATTAACTTTACAACCCAAGATGCCAGAGTTCTGATGGAAGCTTCTTTGCCCCTGTACTTACCGAACGGTACGATGAAAAGTCTCTCAGAATTTCTGAAGGGGCCAGCGGCTTCTAGGTAGGCCCTGAGCACTCTGGATACATCCAGTTCGTGACAAGACTCTGAATCCGTGTCTGTAAACACTGATAGTGCCCAGGGGTCCAACAGGTGGCTTGGAGTAGTGACCTTTGGTGTGAACCCCCGAAGGGGGCGAAGTTCCACTCTGTCGGGGAAGAAGGAGATGTGGTCGTCACCTATCCCTAAAGAGTGAAGTTCCGAGATCCTTCTGCCAGATGTAATGGCTAGCAGAAAAGCTGCTGTTTTTAGTGTCAGGTTCCATATTGTTACTTGTTCCACTGGAGCAAAGGGATGGTCAGATAGAACTTCAAGGACCAGGGACAAATCCCACTTAGGAAATGAACGTCTGACAGGAGGGTGAATCTTCAATACACCTCTGAGGTAAGTGACTACTAAAGGATCCTCCGTCCATCTCTTATTTGTTGCGACAGATATTGCTGCTACCTGCACTTTGAGGAAGCTCAGACCAAGTCCCAGATCAAGTCCTGTCTGAAGGAATCCTAGAACATGGGAAGTAGAGGGAAGGATTGGATCAAATCCATTTCCGGAAGCAAATGACAAGAACTTGTCCCAGATTTTTGAATATATGGCATTAGTTGCAGGCTTCCCGGCTTTTAGAAGGGTTGTTATGACTCCTGGGGAACACCCTAGGGACTCGAAACTTCGCCTCTCAACCTCCAGATTCGAAGATTCAACTTCTGAGGGTTTGGATGAACTAGACTGCCCTGCGACAGAAGTTGAGGGAAAGGAGGGATCTTGATTGGAGAGCCCACACTGAGGCGCAATACAGAAGTACTGCCACCACCTGGACTGGCTCCCTGAGGAGCCTCAGGAGGAATTTGAATGTTAATGGCCTGGGAGGAAAGGCATATGCCGTGGTGAACCTCCAGGGACATGACAGGGCATCCACTGCCTCGGCTTGTGGGTGCGGCAGCTGAGAGAAGAACCTGTCCAGTTTGGCGTTCTTCGGGGAGGCGAACAGATCTACCTGAGGGGGATCCCATATGTTGGCAATCTGAAGGAAGACATGGGGGTGGAGAGCCCACTCGTTGTTGTCCAGGAAGTTTCTGGATAACGTGTCTGCTTCCGTGTTCAACCTGCCTGGCAGATACATCGCTCTGAGGTCCAGGAGGTTCTGCTCTGCTCAGAGCATGATCGGCTCTACCTCCTTGGAGGAGTGACCTGCTGTGAGTTCCTCCCTGCTTCTGCAGATAAGCGACAGCTGCCCTGTCGTCTAGGCGTAGGAGTATTCTCTGGCCTCTGATTTGGGGTGCCAAAGAGGTCAGTGCCAAGAAGGCTGCCCTCATCTCCAAGATGTTGGATACCACTCCCTGGGTGGTGCATGACCATCTCCCCTGTATTCTGGTTTGTCCGCAATGGGCTCCCCAGCCCTGTCTGCTTGCATCGGACGTAATTGTGATCCAAGGAAGGGAGCCCAGGTGATGAGGCTTGGAGAGGTTTTCCGGAACTGTCCACCAGTGAAGGCTCCTGCGCATTTTTCCCATCAGCAGGATCGTCTGAGATAGTCGTTGTTTCTTCCACTGCACCAAGAAACCAGTCTGGAAATCCCTCAAGTGCCAATGTGCCCAAGGAACCATGGGTATACAGGAAGACATTGTGCCAATGAGGCTCAGGCATTGTGAAGCCGTCAGATAGGGCTCCGGATGACTTTGATCATTCTCTGGATGACAATCCTTGCCTTCGGCGGTGGTAATGACACTGTCCCCTCCTGAGTGTCGAACATTGCGCGTAGATTATCTGCTGTGTTGGCATTAGTTGACTCTTGTCGGAATTCACCAGCCACCCTAGCTCTTTTAGGGTCTGTAGAAGAATTTCCCGGTGACGTACCAACTGATCCGGATTGCTTGCTAGGAGGAGGATGTTGTCCAGGTAATGGTATATCCTCAAGCCCCTCTCCCGCAGGGGAACCAAAGCAGATATTAGTATCTTCGTGAACACCCTGGGAGAGGTACACAGACCGAAAGGCAGGGCTTGAAACTGTAGGTGGGTCCGTCCCACTGCAAATCTCAGATTTTTTGAAATGCAGGTAGAATTGGCACGTGTAGGTACGCATCCTGCAGATCGACCAAAATCATCCAATCTGATGGCTGGACTGCCTGAATAATCGTCTGCAGGGGCACCATTTTGAAGCTTTTGGGGCGGATATACCGGTTGAGCCTCTTTAGGTCTATCACAGGCCTCCACCCACCTGTCCTCTTTGGGACCAGCAATAGGGTGGAGTAGAACCTCTGCCAAGGGAACCGGAACAGCCGCCCCCTGAAGTTGGAGTGACGTTAGGACGTTTTTTAGAGCTTGAGCTTTCAGTGGAGAGGATGGAATCTCTGTTCCTTTGAAAGAGTTCCAAGGTGGGGGGTAAGAGAAATTCCAAAAGTGCCCCCATTGAATTGTTGACAGAACCCAGGGGTCGTGGCAGCGGGTGGCCCAGACTGGGACAAAAGACTTTAGCCTGGCTCCCACCGGGAGTGCCTGGGTTCCTCTGGCGTCAAAAAGACCACTTCTGCTCCTGTGGAGCCGGAAGGGCTTTCATCTTCCTGTTCAAAAAGGATCCCTGAGTACCTTTCCAAGGTCTTTTGTTGTCCCTGGGCTGTCTCGACTGCCTAAAATCCCTTGGATTTGACTGGCGGAACCTAGAGGAACCGCCTCTGAATCTTCGCATCCTTCTGTTCTGTGGAAGCATACCAGACTTCCCTCCTGACAGCCTGGAGATAGCTTTATCCATTTTGTCTCCGAATTGTGCTTTCCCATCAAATGGGATTTTGCACCAATTTTGTTTGGAAGATAAATCAGCCGTCCAGGGTTTCAGCCACAAGGCCCTCTTCGCCATTACTGAATGCAACATGGATCTTGCCGAGCACCTGATCGTGTCAATGGCCGCTACCCTGACAGTCTGCCGACGATCTAAGCTCTTCCAAGGCTTTAATTATATCCTCCATGGGGACATCCTGACGCAAAGCCGTCTCAATATTATCTGTCCAAGATCTTATGGCATTTGATACTGATGTGAGGGCAATAGCTGGCTTACACGCTGCTCCCACTGCCAAGTAGCTCCTCTTCAGCTCCAGGTCAATTCGCCTGTCTAGAGGGTCTTTGAAGGAAGCGGAATCCTCCATTGGCAAAGTTATATTTTTTGCGAGTCGCACCACCGACACGTCTACCACTGGCATGGAGTTTAGTGACTGCGTTCCCGACTCTGGTAAGGGGTATATAGTTTATTGAACCGACCCAAAAAAAATAGTTTTTTTTTTTTTTTTATCAGTCTTTGACCATTCCTTCTGAATGACTTGACTAATCTCGCCCATCAACGGGAAAAGAACCTGCTTCCTTTTGAGGAATGGGAAGTAGCTTGTAGACTCTTGGGGAGGCTATTCTGTGTCTTTCCAGCCGATTTCAGTTTTGACTGCCTGGATAAATGGCTTTACCAAGGAGAGACTGAAGCCAGAAGGTTCTGACTCTTCTGAAGAGTCTCCCGAAGAGTCTTCAGGTGGTCGGCCTGACGGCGGCAGAGGTGTACTGACTGCTGACGGACCAGGGAGATTAGGTTCTATATCCTGAACCTGGGATATCTGCTAAAGTGGTTGAGCGGGGACTGAAGCCAAAAGCTCAGAGAAGGAGTCCTTCATTGTTCACTTGAGCAGATCTACATCGTGCTGATTTTGTAGCTCGCGGTTGGACGCATAGTCTGTAAAACAGTCCTTACAGACCACTCTGTCTGGTAGCGGTGTAGCCCCACATGTCCAGCATTTCTTCTTTCTATAGGTCCTAGAAGAGGGGGACCGATCACGTCCTCTGGATCTTGACCTCTCTGATCTACGACGTGAAAAATGGGACCTACGTCCTGATGAGCGGGACCCCTTGGAGTGGGTAGGGCTACGATGTAAGGAACTCACGCTAGACCAGTGAGCGCACTTTTTTTTATTTATTTTTTTATACTCACGTATAGTTGGTCACATACCTAATAGAAGTGTGAGGATCTTTGCTGCGAGATGAATGACTCATTGCGGAGTTGGGCACAAGGATCAGCTCCGGAAATATAGTAAGAAAAGGGAAAAGAACCAGGAGTTTTTGGCGTCACTTTATTTTTTTTAAACAAACATTTTTGATCGGAAACATTTTTTTTTTTTTTGAGAAAATAAAAAGTACCTATCACAAAGCCGCATCAGAGAGACCTAGCAGGGCACAGCTGAGGAGACTCTGACAACCGTCCCTGAATCTGAACCTAAATAGGCTCAAGGTGCGTGGGCTAATCCCATAAACCACCATTTGGAATTGATTGAAAAAAAGGGCAAATCTAGCCTTCTTTCCAGAATCCAAGATGGCCGCCACTGAACCAAGCGACCGCGCATGCGCACGCGCAGAAGATCCAGCGCCGCCCAGTACAGAGAGCCGAGAAACTACGGCTCTGTATCACTCCCGAATCGCACATTAGCAGATGGCGGCGAGGACGCCACGCCGTGACACTGTCCTACCTGGCGGGACGTACAGAGCACCTGTAGCCCCCCCCAAACCCGTAAATAAGCACCACAATATTGTTGCACAGAGAGACACCTGCCCTATCCAGTTGCACAGTTTTAAAGGAACAAAAAAGTAAGACAACAATAATTTGAAAGGAAAGGGGAGGGGAGGGGAAGAGAGGAAAAGAAAGGGGAAAAACACAAATGCCTGTAATAAAAAATGGAAACCACCAGCCTGGGAAGATGGAGCTGATCCTCTTGCGACTCCTACTGCATTCATCATGTGTACAAAAGCAGACTGCGTTCCTGCGAGGAAACTCTGCGAAATGACCCCAACAGATCCACAGAGGGGTTCCCAGTCTTATCAGCGCTGTGAGCGGCCCAAGAACAGGGACTGCACGCGGGAAAGGCTAAACCTAGCAGACGCTGCCGACTGCAGAGGTATGGACATACTGCTACTCTTCACCAGCACAAGAAGGTATGAGGAAAAAAAGGAGAATGTTGGGGGAGGGACTATGCCTTTAATTTATGCTATTCGCTAGTCCTGAAGGAGGAGTCAAGGCGGAGCTCTATCACAGGTATGCTGCCATGGAGGCACCAGGAAAATTGTTTAGGAGGGAGAGTAAACTGCACTTGGATTGAGCATGCATCTGCAAAACAACTACCGTATATACTCGAGTATAAGCTGAGTTTTTCAGCCCTTTTTTTAGGGCTGAAAGTATACCCCTCGGCTTATACTCGAGTCAGTACCTGAAAATCGTGAAATTCCACGGCTGGCGTCCATTGTTTAAATCTAGCGCCTTTCTCCCTGTCCCTTCCGCGATAGGCGTTTCCAGCAAACACTGTGTTGAGTGTTGCGCCTATCACGGAGGTCCTCTTGTCCGACGTCCGTGATTGGCGGAGCACTGAACACAGTGCCTGCTGGGAAACGGAGTCAGAGAATGAGAGGACCTCCGTGATAGGCGCAAACACTCAACACAGTGTTTGCTGGAAACGCCTATCACGGAAGGGACAGGGAGAACGGCGCGAGATTTGAACAATGGACGCCGGCCGCGTAATTACAAGATTTTCAGGTACACTGACTCGGGCACAGGGAGGCTGCAATGGACACAGTAAGGGGGCACAGTGAGGTGACAATGGGCAGTGAGGTGGCACAGAGAGATGGCAATGGGCACAGTAAGGGGGCACAGTGAGGCGACAATGGACACAGTGAAGTGACAATGGGCAGTGAGGTGGCAATGTGCACAGTTAGGTGGCAGAGTGAGATGGCAATGGGCACAGTAAGGTTGGGCAATGGACACATTTCCTCCCCTCGGCTTATACTCGAGTCAATACGTTTTCCCAGTTTTTTGTGGTAAAAGTAGGTACCTCGGCTTATACTCGGGTTGGCTTATACTCGAGTATATACGGTAAATACAAAAAAAACACATAAAACATAAAAATTTGCTTCGAATTTTATTGGTCAACAAAACAGGACTTGGAAAAGAGCCAGGAAAGCAAAGACACATATATGTTAATTTGAGACACTAACAGAATACGGTTTTGAGGTCTGACCATTTTAAACAGGAAATTAAAGTGGTTGTAAACCCTCTCTGACCACTTGCACCAGGTGCACTAGGTGCAAGAAATACCTCCTTAACCACTTAAGCCCTGGACCAATATGGGCCATTATGACCAGGCCCCTTTTTGCGATTCGGGACTGCGTCGCTTTAACTGACAATTGCGCGGTCATGCGACGTGGCTCCCAAACAAAATTGGTGTCCTTTTTTTCCCACAAATAGAGCTTTTTTTTGGTGGTATTTGATTACCTCTGCGGTTTTTATTTTTTGCGCTATAAACAAAAATAGAGTGAAAATTTAGAAAAAAATGACATATATTTTTTTACTTTTTGCTATAATAAATATCCCCCAAAAATATATAAAAAAACTTTTTTTTTTATATAAAAAAACATTGTCAGTAGAGGAGCGGGGAGATGCTGTGTTTACACACACATCTCCCTGCTCCGAGCCTCCGTGAGACGATTGCGGGGATCCCCGCGGCGATCAAGTCCACGGGACCCGCGGTCCCAGTCACGGGGAAGGCAGGGGGGTCGCGAGCGCGCCGGCGGCGGCGTGCGCACGACCCCGACGTCGGCAGTTAAAGGGCCACGTACAGGTTCGTGATTGTGCCTGTACGAGCCATTCTGCCGACGTATATCGGCGTGAAGAGGTCGTTAAGCGGTTAACCTACACGGTTAAGGAGATATTTGCAGAAAAGACTGCACCGATGTCTACGGTGCATGCGCGGCGTAGACAACGGCGCAGGCGCATTGAGCGTGCCGAGTTTATGAATGGGATTATGCCAGTCCTGCGCGCATGCGCAGTGATCATGCCGGTCCCACGCGCATGCGCAGGAGTGACGTCATCGCCGCTCCGGCCAGTCACAGCGCCGGAGCGGCGATACCCGGAAGGCAGTAGTAGGAGACATGGCGGCGGCGGAGGAGGGGAACGAGGAGCGTTTCGGGGGTTTTGATCTCAGGTAAGTTATTCATAATGAGCTAGTATGCCATTAACTGCACTCTATGCTAACATAGAGTGCAGTTAATGGGCTTTTTAAAAAAAACGCAAAAACGCCAATAAACTGCAGTTTATCAGCTTCTGTGTACATGGAGCCTAATATAACATAGGTTTGTGTGCTAATGAGGCAACTCAAAACACATGCACAGTCCATGAAAGACACAAAATGCAAGCTCACCCAGTGTTGAGACACTACTTCAAAATGGGTACACCTGTTAAGGATGTCCTTAAAGTACTAACCCAAAAAAACACTCTGAGCATGCCCAGAAAAATCCAAGTGCTGTTCACACACAAAAAGCACAAAAAATAAACCAAAGTCCCTGAGCATGCCCAGAACAACACAAATGCATTTCACACACCAAAAGCCACACCAAAAAAACAAATTCCAGGAGCATGCCCAGAACAATACAAATGCAGCTAGCACAAAATAAGCCACCCCCGTCCAAAATTAAGCACATCATCCAGCATGCTACAAAATTACAGATGGGACAGACACCCCCAGTCCGAGGAGCAAACAAACAGCCTAACATGGGCAAAAGTTATACAACAAACACTTTTGAAGTCTATGGGAACTGACCTGTTAATTTTGGTAGTCCCCATATGGCTGGCTTATATTCTAGTTATTAGCCTTAAAAAATGGGTATAGGGGCCCATATATCAATGTCACCAATTTAACAACCCCAAAAACAAGACAAGGAGCAGCAGCGCCTTTAAAAATGCCAAATTTCTTAAAAGCTAGTAACTTGGGAGGGGCTTACTCTGCCTGTAAAGTGGTGCATCTGTAGCATGTATCCAAAATGCGGCTTCAAAGATGTAGGGCTTTAAGAAAACTTAAAAATCTACATTGCAGCTGCAAGAGCTTAACAAAATAATTTTAAAAAATGCCCCCCCCCCCTCCCCAATACATACCAGACCATTTGGATCTGTTAAGGCTTTAAATGAGAACCCCACGTGAAAAATACCACCCCAAACTAAAAGAAGATTGTACCCCTGCCAAACACCCCAAAAGTCAACCACCTTGTTCCCTTATTCAGGGGGACAAGGGCCTCTTCCACACAACCCTAGGCTGGGGTTGTGGTGGGCTGCAGACTGGGGGCTTTGCGGAATGTGGAAAGCCCCTTTACACTAGTGGGTACAAGGTGCTTTGTTGTTGGTATTGGGCTGAGCCCAACATGCCCCAAAGGCAGATAGCTATGTTAAGTGCATTTGGCCTTGTATGGTTCAGGAGGGGATTGGGCGCTCGCTCTTCTCGCCCCTTTCCTAGCTGGCCCTGTTGTATGCTCTGGGAAAGGATCTTGTTTGGATTGGTGAAGGCAGCCCACGGCCTTTTGAGAATGTAGTGGAGTGTGGAGTTCCCCTTTAAAAACTATCCAAAGGAAATTATATGCATTAGAGGGGGGAGCACTGTATAATTGTCACTGGTCCCAAATATGTGTCAAAAGTGTCCGATCTGTCTGCCGCAATATCGCAGTCCTGATAAAAATCGCTGATCACTGCAATTACTAGTGAAAGAAAATAATACAAATAATGCCATAACTCTATCCCCTATTTTGTAGACGCTATAACTTTTGCGCAAACCAATCAGAATATGCTTATTGCGATTTTTTTTACCAAAATTATGTAGAAGAATACATATCGGCCTAAAGGAAATTTTTATTTTTATTTTTTTTAAATTGGGGATATTTATTAAAGCAAAAAGTAAAAAATATTGTGTTTTTTTCAAAGTTGATGCTTTTCTTTTGTTTATAGCGCAAAAAATTTAAGCCGCAGAGGTGATAAAATACCACCAAAAGAAAGCTCTATTTGTGGGAAAAATACGTCAATTTTGTTTGGGTACAGCATTGCACGACCACGCAATTATCAGGTAAAGCGACATAGGGCCGTATCGCAAAAAATGGCCTGGTCATTGAGCAGCCAAATCTTCCGGGCTGAAGTGGTTATTATTGAATTGGAGATGCAATGCGCCATGTCCATATTGGCGTACAGATTGCATTCTCCCGTTCGCCAAGGCCGCAATAGTAAATGGAGAATTCGATCTCTGTTACTGGCGCACAATTTCATAAATATGGAAATGTGCGTTGCGCCTTGCCGTGCGCCTCTACTCAACCCCATAGTGTACTCTGTACAAACTCTTTATTTAAAACCCCTACTAAAGAAGCCCTATTATGCGGCGACACACGTCTAAGGGAGGAGTAGAGTCTTGTGACGATACATCGGAGTCACGCAATCGAGGCGGTGAGCCGGTTGACTTTGTTTCAAAGCGCATATTGTTCATCTTCTTGTAAGTAGGATTTTAAGCAGGGTTTTAAATAAAGACATTGTACAGAGTACACTGTCTGTCCTTTTTGCCTTGTTCTATACTACCCTTGTGGAGCTGTGAGTTGGAGGTTCGGTCCTATCAAATCGACCTGGAGCTGAAGAGGAGCTACTTAGCCACGGGAGCAGCATGTAAGCCAGCTATCGCCCTCACATCGGTATCAAATGCCATAAGATCTTGGACAGATAATATTGAGACAGCTTTGCATCAGGATGTCCCCAAGGAGGATAAAATTAAAGCCTTGGAAGAGCTTAGATTGTCTGCAGACTTTGTCGGGGTAGCGGCCATTGACACAATCAGATGCTCGGCAAGATCCATGTTGCATTCAGTAATGGCGAAGAGGGCCTTGTGGCTGAACCCCTGGACGGCTGACTTATCCTCTAAACAAAATTGGTGCAAGATCCCATTCAATGGTAAAGCACTATTCGGAGCTAAAATGGATAAAGCTATCTCCAGGCTGTCAGGAGGGAAGTCTGGTATGCTTCCCCAGGACAGAAGGATGCAGAGATTCAGAGGCGGTTCCTCTAGGTTCCGCCAGTCAAATCCAAGGGATTTTAGTCAGTCAAGACAGCCCAGAGACAACAAAAGATCTTGGAAAGGTACTCAGGCATCCTTTTGAACAGGAAGATGAAGGCCCTACCGGCTCCACAGGAGCAGAAGTAGTCTTTTTGACACCAGAATAGCCCAGGCACTCCCGGTGGGAGCCAGGCTAAAGTTCTTCGTCCCAGTCTGGGCCACCCGCTGCCAGGATCCCTGGGTTCTGTTAAAAATTCAATGGGAGCACTTTTGGAATTGCTCTCACCCCCCACCTCGGAATTCTTTCAAAAGAACCCCCCTCTCTACTAAAGGCTCAAGCTCTGAAACACTTCATAACGTCACTCCAGCTTCAGGGGGCGGCTGTTCCGGTTCCCTTGGCAGAGCGCTTTGCAGGCTTCTACTCCACCCTATTTCTGGTCCCAAAGAGGACAGGTGGGTGGAGGCCTGTGATAGACCTAAAAAGGCTCAACCGGTATATCCGCCCTGAAAGCTTCAAAATAGAGTCCCTGCAGATGATTATTCAGGCAGTCCAGTCATCAGATTCGATGATTTCAGTCGATCTGCAGGATGCGTACTTACACGTCCCAATTCTACCTGCATTTCAAAAATATCTGAGATTTGCAGTGGGGCAGACCCACCTACAGTTTCAAGCCCTGCCTTTCGGTCTGTGCATCTCTCCCAGGGTGTTCACCAAGATACTAATATCCGCTCTGGTTCCCCTGCGGGAGAGGGGCTTGAGGATATACCACTACTTGGTCGACATCCTCCTAGCAAGCAATCAGGATCAGTTGGTATGTCACTGGGAAATTCTTCTACAGAACCTAAAAGAGCTAGAGTGGCTGATGAATTCCGACAAGAGTCAACTAACGCCAACACAGCAGATGATCTACCTGGGTGCAATGTTCGACACTAAGGAGGGGACAGTGTCATTACCACCGCCGAAGGCAAGGATTGTCATCCAGAGAATGATCAAAGTCATCCGGAGCCCGTATCTGACGCTTCACAATGCCTGAGCCTCATTGGCACAATGTCTTCCTGTATACCCATGGTTCCTTGGGCCCATTGGCACTTGAGGTATTTCCAGACGGGTTTCTTGGCACAGTGGATGAAACAACGACTGTCTCAGACGATCCTGCTGACAGGAGTAATGCGCTGGAGTCTTCACTGGTGGACCCTTCCAGAGAACCTCTCCAAGCCTCGTCATTTGGGCTCCCTTTCCTGGTTTACAATTACGTCCAATGCAAGCGGGCAGGGCTGGGGAGCCCATTGCGGGGAAACCAGAATACAGGGGAGATGGTCATGTTCCACCCAGGGAGTAGTATCCAACATCTTGGAGATGAGAGCAGCCTTCCTGGCACTGACCTCTTTGGCATCCCAAATCAGAGGCCAGAGTATACTTCTATGCCTAAACAGGGCAGCTGTCGCTTATCTGCAGGAGCAGGGAGGCACTTGCAGCAGGTCACTCCTCAAGGAGGTAGAGCCGATCATGCTCTGGGCAGAGAAGAACCTTCTGGACCTCAGAGCGATGTATCTGCCGGGCAGGTTGAACACGGAAGCAGACACGTTTTCCAGAAACTTCCTAGACAACAACAAGTGGGCTCTCCACCACCACGTATTCCATCAGATTGCCAGCATTTGGGATCCCCCTCAGGTAGACCTGTTCGCCTCCCCGAAGAACGCCAAGCTGGACAGATTCTTCTCTCGGATGCCGCATCCACAAGCCGAGGCAGTGGATGCCCTGTCATGCCCCTGGATGTTCACCACGGCATATGCCTTTCCTCCCAGGCCATTAATATTCAAATTCCTCCTGAGGCTCCTCAGGGAGTCAGTCCAGGTGGTGGCAGTACTTCCGTATTGGTCGAAGAGACCCTGGTTCCCTCTAGCCATGCGCCTCAGTGTAAGCTCTCCAATCAGAATCCCTCCTTTCCCTCAACTTCTGTCACAGGGCAGTCTGGTTCATCCAAACCATCAGAAGTTGAATCTTCGAATCTGGAGGTTGAGAGGCGAAGGTTTGTGTCCCTAGGGTGTTGCCCAGGAGTCATAACGACCCTTCTAAAAGCCAGGAAGCCTGCAACTAATGCCATATATTCATAAATCTGGGACAAGTTCTTGTCATTTGCTGCCAGAAATGGATTTGATCCAATCCTTCCCGCTACATCCAATGTTCTAGGTTTCCTTCAGACAGGACTTGATCTGGGGCTTGGTCTGAGCTCCCTCAAAGTGCAGGTAGCAGCAATCTCTGCCGCAACAAATAAGAGATGGGCGGAGGATTCTTTGGTAGTCACTTTCCTCAGAGGAGTATTGAAGATGTCAGACGATCATTTCCTAAGTGGGATCTGTCCCTGGTCCTTGAAGTCCTATCTGACCATCCCTTTGCTCCGGTGGAACAAGTAGCATTATGGAACCTGACACTAATTTTGGCTTTCCTGCTAGCCATTACATCTGGCAGAAGGATCTCGGAACTGCATTCTTTAGGGGTAGGCAATGACCACATCTCCTTCTTCCCCGACAGAGTGGAACTTCGCCCCCTTCGGGGTTCACACCTAAGATCGCTACTCCAAGCCACCTGTTGGAACTCTGTGCACTACCAGTGTTTACAGGCACGGATTCAGAGTCTTGTCACAAGCTGGATGTATCCAGAGTGCTCAGGGCCTACCTAGAAGCCACCGGCCCCTTCAGAAACTCTGAGAGACTTTTCATCGTACCGTTTGGTAAATACAGGGGCAAAGAAGCTCTCATCAGAACTCCGGCGTCTTGGGTTGTAAAGTTAATCCAGAAGGCCTACAGGGTGAAGAATATGGAGCCTGCATCCCGAGTGAATGCTCATTCTACAAAAGCAGTCTCAGCTTCCTGGGCAGCAAGGGCTAATGTTTAGTTGGAGACAGTGTGCAGGGCCGCCACCTGGTCTTCTCACCATGCGTTCCTCAGACACTACCATATTGATCCAGGAGCTCTCACGACTGTTGCGTTCGGAAGAAGGGCAGTTCAGGCTGCTATGTCCTCTTCTAATTAAACATTTATTGTAAAGCATTATCCCGCCCGTGTCAGCTAGTTATTTATCACAGGTATGCTGCCATGGAGGCACCAGGAAAACGGAAAATTGTATCATACTTACCAGTAATTTTCCTTTCCTGGTGCCTATCCATGGCAGCATACGCTCCCACCCTCGGTATTCTATATTACGGAGAATGTTGGGGGAGGGACTATGACTTTAATTTATGCTATTCACTAGTCCTGAAGGAGGAGTCGAGGTGGAGCTCTATCACAGGTATGCTGCCATGGATAGGCACCAGGAAAGGAAAATTACTGGTAAGCATGATACAATTTTCCGTTTTTGTTTGGAAGTGAGAAGGGCCTTTACCTGGTGATGGACATTCACAGTGCATGAAGAGATTAAGCACAGGGTGTTTCAAGTAGTTGATGTTGTGCACTTATCCACGGAGGATTTCATTTATTTACGATATATTCATTCTTTTTTGGACTGTTTTATTATATTTCATTAATGGTGCTGCGCTACACTGATCATTTTCGATTATTTTATTAGGAGTGTTGTGGAATCCCTTACACAGTGATTGGCTATGCACCAATTTGTTTTACCTTTGGGTTATAATTTTATTTTGTAGGGATTTATTTGCGTTGATTGCTGACACTATATTCACAAATCCAATAAATCATTGCATTTCCTTAACATTTCTAGGGGTAGGCCAACCCACCACTGCTTTGATCTTCTAGGGGTCCATGCTCACTGGGTTTGTTCAAACTCACATTTCTCCGGTTTTAATATAAAGGCGGTTCTCACGTAATCTTTCAAAGACGGTGCAAACATGCTTGCGATGCTCCTTCATATTATCAGAAAAGATGAAAGTATCATTCAGACATGCAATCACAAACAGGAAAAATTGGTGTATATCGCGCTGACATGCAACATGTACAGCAAATAGCAGCTAGCACAACACTAAGACCCCTTTCACACTGAGGGCGTATTGCAGGCGCTATAGCGTTAAAAATAGTGCATGCAATCTGCCCTCAAACAGCTGCTCCATTGTCTCCATTGTCTCCAGTGTGAAAGCCCGAGGGCTTTCACACTGGAGCGTTGGGCTAGCAGGACGGTAAAAAAAGTCCTGCTAGCGGCATCTTTGGAGCGGTGAAGGAGCGGTGTGTTTACTGCTCCTCCACCACTCCTGCCCATTGAAATCAATGGGACAGCGCGGCTTCAGCTGCGCATTGCGGGCGGTTTTAACCCTTTCTCG
The DNA here is from genome assembly GCA_029206835.1 of Rana muscosa. Lineage (NCBI taxonomy): Eukaryota > Metazoa > Chordata > Amphibia > Anura > Ranidae > Rana > Rana muscosa. The sequence goes on from CM055119.1 coordinate 50,377,625, forward strand.
GCCGCTAGCAGGGGTTAAAAGCGCCCCGCTAGCGGCCGAAATGCGCCACAAATCGGCCCATAGCGTCGGCGGTAAAAATAGCAGCATTTTACCGCCAGTGTGAAAGGGGTCTAAGACAAGTGTAAACCAAGGAATATGTGAAAAATAACATTTTGTGCAGCACTCAAAAATTCATGCAAATTCATATATATATACAATCTAATGTATAATGTGAAATGACCACAAAATAAAAAACAGTAAAAAAGTGATGTGAAATTCACACCCAAACTAAAGTCCGTGTTCCATCATATAGATGTTTTTTCCCTGTGAATACAACAGTCCATGGATGACCAGTGAGAAAAACTATATACCAGAAAGGGGATTCCACGTGCCATCAGTGTTGGAGTAAAGAAACAGACAATGAAACCACCCGTTAGTGAGGAGGCTTACCGGACTAAGAAGACTCAATTAGGCGTATGCTCAATGAGTCAACAAGGCATGTGGTATAAACACCGATATATGGGACCTCCACATCAGGGTTCCAGATCAGGATGGAAGATGGTCCAATTGGTCAGAAGATATCACAGAGAAGCAGAGGGGACGCTTAAAGAGACAGTGTAAAAATAAAATAAATACGATTTTTTTGGGGGTTTTTAAAGCTCCCCATCCCTCCGTGCTCGCATGCCAAACAAAGTGCATACGTAAGTCGCGCCCGCAAATGTAAACAGTGTTCAAACTACACGTGAGGTATCTGTCAGGTCACCTGAGTCCAGGTGACAGATGCACTCCGTAGGAGTGAGGAGTGCACCGCTAAGGTAGTGGACCCTAGGACTGACTGCTGCGGATTGAACTCTGGGAGGTTCAGGAAGGCAGGTTCACTGAAGCACCAACACAGATCCCACTGGGAGCTAGAGCATAGATTCACCAGGGCGCGGAGTCTAAGAGCCAGCAGGTGTTCACCAGAGCCTCTAGTGGTGAGGATGGACTGCGCTGCTACTGGCTCCAGGTCGCGGCCCCCCAGGGTCTCCCAGCTCATGCTCACAGTAGACTACAGGAGAAAGAGGAAGGAAGCAGCAACCTGGAACAAGGATAGTCAGAAGATTAGCCAAAAGGTCAGGGCAACAAGCAGATATGGATAGTCGAAGAACAGGCCAAAGGTCGGGGTATGAAGCAGACGAGGACAGTCAAGAACAATCCAGTCGGTAAACAGAATCAGACGTAGAACACAGAGAAATGAGAACACGGAAGCCAAAATACACAATATTGATCAGCAGGGCTGGCTTGCAGTGCAAAGGTTAATATAGAGTTCTCTGATAGGGACTGGGGTGGAGCCATGCTTTGAGGAGAGATTACTTAAGGAGCCAGGTGAGAGTGGCTGGCCTCTAAAGCTGAACACATGGAGGAGAGGTAAGCTGACAGACAAACATTACTGCATAACCATGACAGTATCACTGTGATCGTTACAGTGAGAGCAATAATTCTAGCACAAGACCTCCTCTATAACTCTAAACAGGTAACCGTTAAAGCGGTAGTAAAGTATTTTTTCACTTTTACCTACAGGTAAGCCTATAATAAAGCTTGTAAGGTGAAATATCCACGCTAACCCCTTAAACAAATATACATACAGTATGTAAAAATATATGTATTGTGAACAGAACAAAACGTGAAGGTGCTGCAACTAAAAAAAACTGAATATTCAGCTAGTAGATACAGTCAGGTCCATAAATATTGGGACATCGACACAATTCTAATCTTTTTGGCTCCATAAACCACAACAATGGATTTGAAATGAAACGAACAAGATGTGCTTTAACTGCAGACTTTCAGCTTTAATTTGAGGGTATTTACATCCAAATTAGGTGAACGGTGTAGGAATTACAACAGTTTGTATATGTGCCTCCCACTTTTTAAGGGACCAAAAGTAATGGGACAGATCAACAATCATCAATCAAACTTTCACTTTTTAATACTTGGTTGCAAATCCTTTGCAGTCAATTACAGCCTGAAGTCTGGAACGCATAGACATCACCAGACGCTGGGTTTCATCCCTGGTGATGCTCTGCCAGGCCTCTACTGCAGCTGTCTTCAGTTCCTGCTTGTTCTTGGGGCATTTTCCCTTCAGTTTTGTCTTCGGCAAGTGAAATGCATGCTCAATCGGATTCAGGTCAGGTGATTGACTTGGCCATTGCATAACATTCCACTTCTTTCCATTAAAAAACTCTTTGGTTGCTTTCGCAGTATGCTTCGGGCCATTGTCCATTTTCACTGTGAGGCACCGTCCAATGAGTTCTGAAGCATTTGGATGAATATAAGCAGATAATATTGCCCGAAACCCTTCAGAATTCATCCTGCTGCTTTTGTCAGCAGTCACATCATCAATAAATACAAGAGAACCAGTTCCCTTGGCAGCCATACATGCCCACGCCATGACACTACCACCACCATGCTTCACTGATGAGGTGGTATGCTTTGGATCATGAGTAGTTCCTTTCCTTTTCCATACTCTTCTCTTCCCATCACTCTGGTACAAGTTGATCATGGTCTCATTTGTCCATAGGATGTTGTTCCAGAACTGTGAAGGCTTTTTTAGATGTTGTTTGGCAAACTCTAATCTGGCCTTCCTGTTTTTGAGGCTCACCAATTGTTTACATCTTGTGGTGAACCCTCTGTATTCACTCTGGTGAAGTCTTCTCTTGATTGTTGACTTTGACACACATACACCTACCTCCTGGAGAGTGTCCTTGATCTGGCCAACTGTTTTGAAGGGTGTTTTCTTCACCAGGGAAAGAATTCTTCGGTCATCCACCACAGTTGTTTTCCATGGTCTTCCGGGTCTTTTGGTGTTGCTGAGCTCACCGGTGCGTTTCTTTCTTTTTAAGGATGTTCCAAACAGTTGATTTGGCCACACCTAATGTTTATGCTATCTCTCTGATGAAGAGAAGAGTTGAGTATAGCCTCAATTATAAAAAAATAAACTAACAATATATTGTGCCCTCATCCGTAATAATGTTTGAGGAGGGAATCCATCAGACATAGGGTAGTGGTTGCTAGAGTCATCTTCCCCTAATAGTCACTCAGGATTAAAGGTTTAATGGACTTTCTCAGGCACTGATATGACAACATACAAATATTACATAAAAAATATTTATTGATATGTATAAACAAAAAAGGACAATAATAAAACAAAGACCAAACCCCACAGTATAGAACAGCATGAGTCGGTGACAAAACAGCCGTATACAATCTATCAAAGTGGAGCAGGCCAAGCCTCAACCGGTTTCGCGGCAGAAAAACCGCTTCTTCAGGGGGGGTCTGTACAAGACATAATATACATAATAAATACTCTAGCAATATGTTAATATAATTATAGAACGTATTTAATATCGACAATATAATCAAAAAATCAAGGTATGTGGACTGCTCACCGTAGAGACGTTCAGAGTGTGCAGCGACTGCCCAAGTAAACCCCCCGCGGCGGATGAGGGGGAAAAAAAACGTATATGGTGCAGATTGATACAATCTAATAGTAATGATTAAAATAATATTGAATTAGATAATTTATATTTGAGCCAATTTAACATGGGACACCCAGTGCTGATAGTGGGGGGAAGGGGGGGGGGGGAGAGGAAAGGAAGGGGAGGGAGAGGAGAAGGAAGAAACGAAGGTGGGGAAGGGAGGGGATAACGAGGGAAGGGAAGGGGCGAAAAGGGAGGGAAAAGGGGGGGGGAGAGGGGAGGAAAGGGGAAGTGAAAGGAACATGGGGAGAGGGGGGGAAAGAGGGGGGGGAGGGAGGGGGGAGAGGGGAGAAAAAGAGAGAGAGAGGGGAGGGGGAGAGAGGGAGGGAAGGAAAATATTGGAGGAAGGGGAACGATTGAAAGGGAGGGGGAGAGGGGAGGTAAAGAAAAAAGGGGGGGAGGGGGGGGGAAAGGGAAGGGGGGGGTTGGGAAGGGGGAGAGAGGGGGGGGGAAGGAGGGAGGGGAAGGGAGAAGTGGGGGGGGAAAGAAGGGGGGGTTTTGGGGGGGTTTGGAGGGCGGGGGAAGGAGGGGAGGGGGGGGGAAGGGGTGAAAAAGTTCTAATACGAAAGGAGCCGACCTCGACCCCCAATGTACTGGAAACACCAACAGACACCAAACCACTGTGCCCAGCAGATACAAACCAGGGAGGGAGGGGAGACAGACCAAGGAACCCAGAGGGGAAGGGGAGGGAAGGGGGGGAGGGGGGAGGGGGGAGGGGGGAAGGGAAGGGAAAATTAGGGCACTTGGGGTAAAGACTGGACTATATAGCCAGCACATGTGATAGGCTCTTACCAATATTCCTACATTTTTGCAGTGATGAGGAAAACCTAAGGAGGATCTAGACAGCCAGAGGGTTATGATAGACCAGATTTGGAGCCCAAAGTCCGGCGAGGTAGAGGGACAAGGTTATAGGCTGTATATGAAACCAAAAAGTTGCATATAAAAAAACAGCAATTTTAAACAGATTGAAAGGCAACTAAACGCCTTGTTGCTATATAGAGCACTCACCTCGGCATGTCTGTTCCTCACATATGATTTTCCAGGAGGAGTGTGCTTGCACCACTGACACCAAGGGCTTGCGAACAAGCCGCTTATGTGTGTTCCCCGACCCCGCCGTCAGGCGCGCCGCAAGTGACGTGCGGCGCGTGACGTCACGGGGTCATCCCTTCCGCACTGTGCACACCTAACGTGCAAGTGCGCGTCAATTAACCCAAGGCCGTGGGGCCAGGTCAAACGACGCAAGTACGGGATGACATAGTCATCCGTCCAGGAAGAGAACTGATCCGCCAATGGGGTAGAGATAGGAAGCCGCCGCATCGCATGTAACGTCAGCAGCCAGAGACAAAAAACAATAAGGTGTAATACAATAACAATATACATATAATAGCAGTATAGGACTTTTAATAGATGATTAATGGTACCTATCAATAACATTATGTTTGACAGAAATCACCAATATACAATTTAAGGGATTGGAAAGAAAAACAGCACGTTTACAGGAATGTGTCACGTTGATAGCAAGTAAGGTTGGATATAGACTTATAAAAAGGCCATATTTCGGAAGAGGAGAGAGGGGGAGGGAAAAGGGGGGGGAGGAAAGGGAGGGGGGAAGGAAAGGAGGAAGGGAGGGGGGAAGGGAGAAGAAAAATAGATAAAATGAATAATAAAATTAACTTATAAAAAGGATTTATAGGAGTTCATCTCATTAATTCCAGGGGGAATTGTGGCATTGAGGTTGTTCTATCCACAGGGTTTCCCTCTGTAGGATAGTTCTATCCCAATCACCACCCCTGGGGCTCGGTTTAACAACTTCCAAGATGAAAAACCGCACGGCAGATAGGTCATAACGGTGGTATAGACCTATGTGTCGTCCAATGGTGGTCAATTTCCCATTGCCAGAATAGTATATGTGATCTCCTATACGTTGTCTGAGCTCTCTGATGGTTTTACCCACGTAAAAAAGCCTTGCAAGAGCAAACCATAAGGTAAATAACCCCCTTGGTGCCGCAGTTGGCATATGCAGAGGAGCGGAAATGCTCCCCATTAGGGAGAGTAAAGTTCCGGCCCTCCAGGACCCAAGGGCAACGGGGACATTCTCCACATTGGTAGGTGCCGTTGGGTCCCTGTTGCGGGACACTATAGGGAATGTAGTGACTCTGAGTTAGGCGGTCCCGTAAAGAGTGAGCTCTGCGGAACACCAATTCTGGATAAGGTCTAAGGTGTTTTTGCAAGGTATTATGTTCGGTGAGCAAATGCCAGTGTTCATTGAGGATATTTCGAAGTGTGTGATGATGACCCGAAAAGGTAGTAACAAATCTGACTGATTCATGAATAGGTTTCAATCTAGGGGGGGGTGGGGGGGGGGTGGGGGGTAAAGCAGAGATTGCCTGGAGCGAAGGCGGGCCTTATTGTAGATGTGAGGTAGTGTTTCGCGCTACTCAAGAGTAATAAAATGGTGACTGGAGTAACTATCAATGGCTGCAAAATAAATCTGTGTTCACTTAACACATAAACAGTAATATAAAGAAAAAGGGGGTGATTTTGCGCTAAAGAAAAAAGGTTATTACACAAGAAACACTTCTATGTCTCATTAAAACTAGTAGAATAAAGATATATAATGGTAAAGTACCTAGTGATAAATGTGCTATATAATAAATACTATAGTGCAATCACCAGAATAAAGTGCAAGTGCATATATAAACACAATAGTGCAGAAAGTTCAATATTGCAATGGTTGCTGTTCAGGAAAGTTCAAATGGGTATTAAATCAATGGTTAATTCCAAGATTCTAGATGTTCCAAAATTGTAGATGTCTTCAATGATAAACAAATTGAAGTATTGAACCTGCGGTGAATCCTACACCTGTCTCCCAATGTTCTCACCTCAACAGCTTGGAATCATTATTAACGGATTTCCGAAACATAGTGTGTCACGACATTTTGCACAGGTCCACAACCAGGACCCTATTGATTTACAATTTTGGGGCATAGATAAATTTAAAGGCTCCTGGAGAGGAAGCCATCTAGTGAGAAACATCAGTCAGAAAGAGTCTCGGTGGATACACACGCTTAGAACACTGACACCCAGTGGGAATGAATGTAGAGTTCGATCTGAATTGTTTTTTAAGCAATTTTTTAATTCTTAATTTTTAATACTTTTAATAATTTTAGTATTTACACATTTATGTTTGAATTATCATATTATTTTATTATTCTATCTTCCATTGGATAGTATGGCTATATTTGTATAATATAATTAGTTGCCCTGCTGAACTGGATCTGAAGTATGATGCCATCCAGTCAGCAACGAGTGCTTATAAATAAGAGGCTTATTATATATATACACATCACTATAGATATGGATTTAAGATCTATATATACCAATTTAATATTAATCTAAAGATCATTTTATTGATGGAATCGGTGGTTCATGTCATTGTAGTTTTTATACTGTTTCCCAGGATGGTCATTAGCCCAGTCAGCCCGCTGTGGCTGTCATTATCTGAGGTAGTAGTGTGGAACTTACATGCTAGTTACTATCAAGATGAGTAGAACAACACTCTATTCATAGTACCATCCCACAATAGAAGATGAGGGAAACAAATACTTTCGCTCAAATATCTTCGTTTTGTCATGTTTTTATTCGATATGGATGTTTACAGCTAGCCAGACATAGGGAAAATGGCGGCGCCCATATAGTTTATTGTGGTATTCAAGAAAATGGCGACCGCAAGACTTCCGGTCTAATACACTATTTGAGTGATGCCCTAACAACCAATCAGGCTCCCCTGAAGAAGTCACGAGGTGCGTGACGTAACGCCGTAGGGAGGATAGCGGCATCATACGGACGGATCGTAAGACAGCAGGATAACAGTAAGATAGCGGCACACGCCGATTATCTCCTATATGCTGTTTATTTTTTAATTGATGTAAGAGTCCATTTTTAATCTAATAAAGCCTATTTTGCGTATTGAAACACTACACTATTGGAGGCTTCATTCCCTGTCCCTCTCCTGGCTGCACCGATTGGAGCTTGGTCTCCCTTCCCCCTCCTCCCCCCCCCCTCCCTTTCCCTCCCACCCGCTTGTCTCTTTCGTATAGAGGACACTACTCTAATATGATTTAAGAGTGGAGAAGAAATAGGAGAAATAGAGGAGACATCAGAACATAGTCCATAACAGTGACACTATATGCCAGTGATCCAAGCTGTTGAGGTGAGAACATTGGGAGACAGGTGTAGGATTCACCGCAGGTTCAATACTTCAATTTGTTTATCATTTGAAACATTTGAAGACATCTACAATTTTGGAACATCTAGAATCTTGGAATTAACCATTGATTTAATACCCATTTGAACTTTCCTGAACAGCAACCATTGCAATATTGAACTTTCTGCACTATTGTGTTTATATATGCACTTGCACTTTATTCTGGTGATTGCACTATAGTATTTATTATATATGCACATTTATCACTAGGTACTTTACCATTATATATCTTTATTCTACTAGTTTTATGAGACACAGAAGTGTTTCTTGTGTAATAACCTTTTTTTCTTTAGCGCAAAATCACCCCCTTTTTCTTTATAGGGCCTTATTGTAGGCCTTTCTCAGGTTGGAGCGAGAATAACCTCTTAGTAATAAACATTCACGTAAAGCGTTAGCTTGAATTTTAAAGTCACTTTCTGAAGCACAATTTCTACGTATGCGTAGATATTGCGCAAATGGGATTACTACGTATCAATGGCTTTGGATGGGCGCTGGTGGCGTAAAGTAAAGTGTTACCGCAGTCGGTTTACGATAAAGGTTGGTACTTAACGTACCGTCTAGTTGTTTCATGACAGTCAGGATCCAGAATGGGACCTGAGTATCATCAAAATATACTGTGAAGGTCAAGTTGAAATCATTACAATTTAGTAAATCCATAAATTGTTCTAATTGTGTACTGGTCCCCGTCCAGACCAGAAAAAGATCGTCAATATAACGATACCAAACCAACACATGCTCAAGCATTTCCGTGTATTGTTCGTCTGCATTAATAGAGCGCTCCCACCCACCCAAATAAGATTGGCGTAGGCGGGGGGCGCAAGAAGTCCCCATTGCGACCCCCTGTGTTTGTAAAAAAAGTTGATCATTAAAGAGAAAATAATTTTTAGTCAAAATGAAATACAACAAATCAAGAATGAACTCATTGAGTGGCCAAGAGATCCGCTCCTGTTCGTGTAAAAAAGAACCGGGCCACCCGGACGCCCCGCTCGGGGCATCAGGGGGACCCGGGGGACCCGGATACCCTCAATGTGACGCAGCAAGTCAGAAGTATCCTTGATGTAAGAAGGCAAACTGCTGACGTGCGGCATCAAAAAGGCGTCAACGTACTTACTGGCATTATCAGTAAGGGATCCAATTCCAGAGACAATAGGGCGGCCTGGGGGATTGCTTATATTTTTGTGGGTTTTAGGCAAGGCATAGAAGGTGGGTATACGGGGAAATTTGGGAGAAGAAATTCTAAAGTATCCTTCTCAATGAGGCCCAAGTGGAAGGCCTCAGTGCAAAGATATGACAGTTGTGTGGAAAAAGGAAGAAATGGCAGCATGAGAAATGGGACAAGTACCTAATTGATATTTTGGAGAATTGAGAGACACATGTTCTGATAGAACTCGTGTGTCATTAGAACAATGTTCCCTCCTTTGTCTGAGTTTTTTATTACCAGATCTGGAGATTTCTGTAACATTTTCAAAGCTTTGGTCTGCCCCAGCGTAAGGTTAGAAGGTATATTCTGCCTTTTCTGTCTTTTAAGATCACGAATAGTGGCCTGTACAAATGCCCAGATAGCGGGACATGTCATTAAGTCTGGAAATTTCCGCGAACGGAGTCTAAAAGGTTTGGGTGGATGTAAAATAGTGGACGGTTGGGAGTGGGGGAGTGATGGTGGGTGTCGGTGGCTGGAGATCTTCCATGCCACCTTCATCATAAAGGAGCATAAGGTCGCGGAGCGCACGGAAACTCCTCCATCGAGAAATGCTTTGTGCGCTCAGCCAACTCCCGCTCTAAATTAATCTTGGCACGATCATTATCATAAATAGAATTTAAAAGTGAGGTTGCGAGCAAAGAGGTATAAGTCCTTGATTGTGTCTGTGACTTTTAGAGAGTCCAGAGGACAGAAACCTAAGCCCAATTGTAGAACTGAAGACTCATCCTCAGATAATCTATGAGGAGTGAGGTTAATGATATTCAGATGGGTGTTGTGTTTGGGAATTGTTTGTGGTGGTAAAGGGAAGGGAAGTGGTTGTGTGTTCTTGTGAACGAATGTGTCTAAATTTCCCTGCTGTTTTTTCAGGCTAAAAAAATGGCATCCTCGTTAACTTTAGTATATTTATTGGACATGGAACTAAGAACTTTAGGAATTGCCCCATGTAATGAAGTGGACGTGGCAACTCCACCGGTAACCAGACCAGTGGGATTAGTCACGTCCCCTGTAATGGCGGCCCAACGTATTTTGGGTCCAGTATGTCCCTTTTCTGCCTTTCTTGGGGCCAGTAGGAGGTTGTACCACCTCCATATCTTAGTCTCTTACGGGATGAATAGACTGCTGGAGTGGTGGAGTGTATAGGATTTTGTGAAAAGTTAGATGAGGCTGATGATTCAGATTCAGCCTCTGTAGTGGGATTTCGGGCAAAGTTTGCACGTTGAAATCCCCTCTTGGTAGGTACACCACCTGACCATTTATATGCATGTCCCTCTGCAAAGACAGCCTTATCTTTATTAATTTGGTTTGTTTTTTGATGATGATTTCTTTATTGATGATCTCTAAACGTTCTTTTAATTCCTTCCACTTGGCGGCAAACGTAATGTTGCCAACCAGATGGGGGT